>CM034694.1:2768579-4152868 GCA_020045945.2 Trichoderma semiorbis
CAGCACAGCACATAGCCGGGCGAGGCCACGGAAGAACGCTTGCTGCCCCTTGGGGTCGGGATCGATGGATGGAAGCTTGGATGAGAGACGGCAAATAACCTCCATGTACCTCAGTACGTACTACAGTAGATTCCCAACAACACATGCTCTTCGTCTCGGCGGCATTTGGTGGCCAAACACGCCCAAATCTCTCCTGCAACAAGCTTTTCTGCAGTCCAAACGGTTCACAGCATGGCCGCCAGCACTAACTCATCTTGCTGCTAGTACTAAGTCTAGCAGCACAAGTCGTAGCACCAGCTTTGCTGCAGGCTCGCGGTAACCTTGCCCACACTCGTGGCCATCACTGGCTGATCCAAAAAGGCCCCGAGCACCGCCAATCTCGAGATAGCCAACGAGATGCCGTGGTCAGCAGGATGGCTTCGCTGCGAAACCTTACCTGGCTGGCTGGATGCACCCCTAACCCGTTTGGCACCTGTTTGCTGCTAACCATCATCCGATAGTCTTTGGTTCAAGATGGAGCCTCGGCTCTGCCTCAAGTGGCCAGACGATGCCCTTGATAACACGGTATTGGGAAAAATGCTGACTATGACCCTCAGGTTCTCTCTCCCGTCTCCGTTTGCTTCTCCTTCTCCCTTCTTTCTGCTTCTTTTTCTTCTAGCGTTTGCCGGAGCTGTGGAAAGATCAGATGCTCGGCTAGGCGAAAGCCCACAAACCCACCCACGACATGCTTCGCTTTCCCACTGCCTTGTGCTTGCACGCAACAAGGAACGAAGGCTCTCGATCCCGGACTCCACTACTGTGTCCACTCCCTAGCCTGGCCTGGTTGGTTCCTTGCTCTCACTGGCACACGCAGCCCTCGCCCACTGGTAGCCACTTTGGATCACCCAGATCATCCATCACCGGCAGGGGTCATCAGCACTCTTTGTTAAGAGTGTTGGTATGCATTGATGCTGGAGTATACAATGGTCTACTTGTGCAAAGTTTTGGCCATCGCAGCCCCTTCTTCGTCCTCTCTCGCCGAGACATCCAAGCGCTGTTGGGGTGGTTGGTATTTTGTCTCTGCCATACAAGCTGTGGGATCGACGGCAAGATCTTCAGGTTCAGCGACAATGAAGTGGGCCCCGCTATAAGATACAGCAAATCATGACGAGTACAGTACAAGTATGTGCGAGAGGGGCGCTGCACCAACCAAGCTTTTTTGCGCAAACGATACGAGCGAGGGCTCGTTCTGCCATGCGAGTCGCCGGGCGAGAAGAGGCTCCGAATCCTCCTGTTCACGATATCGCCTCAGTCTTCCTGGAGACGTGGTTTTCATTCTCGTATTGTATCTATATCCATCATACGACACGTACAAGTATCAGCCATCTCGGCACCCCGGGATTTGACATGTTCCGTTCGGTTCGGTCTTCAATTAGATGAATGAGCCCCTGGAACCAAAGTATGTACAATGTACTCGAGGGTGGCATGCAGCCTAGGAATCATATCACACCCATGAGGCTCGTCGGCATGCAGAAGACAGGATCCTTGGCCCCGTCCTCCATACGACTGCCAATCACCGTCTTAGGTGTCCAAGGTGGTTTGCTACAGTACTGTACGGATACAAGCATTCTCTTTGTACGCCGTGATTTGTGCGGGTACATACATATCTTGCTACACCACGAATTGCAAACAGAGGTTGGCCCGTCCTCTGCTCCTTGCCGTTGTTTTTCACCCTCGCTGTATCTGGCCTAGCACCACCGGAATGTGTGCCGTGTCTCAAAATTACCGCCGCCACTGTGAGAAAAAGGCCGCCTGGAAATGCGGGCGTATCTGCGTCAAGCTTGATTGATTGTTCCACGACAATGCAACCCGCATTTCGCTCTGGGGCACTGCCGTGGCCCAATCGAAAGCTCTTGGTTGATTTGAGCGGCTACCACCTTGCCTTGCTGCTTGTCTAATCGACCACACACGGGCCGGCCAAATTGATGATGGTTGTATGCTACGTCAACGTCTCTATGTCCTTGGGCTATGATGGGCTCGAGATAAGGGTGGTTGCGTTTTGAAAGGCTGCGTGCTTACCGGGTGCGTTTTGTAGGTTTCATCTGGTCCTAATGCCGCTGGGCACACCCTACATACTCTTCCAGGCCTCATGAAACACGAGATCCATCGGCGTTTCCTCATTCTGTCGCCCAACTCCGCCCTCAGTTCAGCTCACTAAGCTCTACGCCAACAGGGCGCCGAAAGCCCGATTTTGGGGCCTCCATTCCATTCCGCGACTCCGGTACATCTGGTGTTGTTTTTTTAAGTGGACGGGATCGTCGTTGACCAAGCACAGAGGAATGACATGAAACTACTCGCAGCTACTAATACTAGCACCTGCTCTACGAACATCAAGCCAGTGAGTGCTATTACATGGATGAGGCCGCCGTCCGCGACCCAGCGAAAGAAAAGCCCGCTCTCAATAAGGCCTCCGCCCATGCCGTCTGCGAGAAATGCGTTTCCCGTCCTATCCGGTGTCCGGAGACTTCTAGCTTGATGAGAGCATCACATCTAGCGCGCATCTGCCGAAACAGTAGGGAGCCATGGGAGCTTTCGTATCCCCACAGAACGCCGCAGCCACGGACGGCGGAGGTGGAGAGAGGGACTGAGTTTGGGCCTGTCCAAAGTACGCAGCCACGGACTATTCGATGCCGATGCGGGCCGAGGGGGGAAAGGCGCTTTTTTCACCTCCTTTGATGTCATGATCAAGGAGTCTGGCCTTTTCAAGACCCGTTTGTAGCTATAAAATCACTCAGTTCGCAGGTTTCCCTCTTGGCATCTCCTGGTTTTCCTCGAGGGTATGGATCCTCAGCTTGGGCCAACGTGATGATGTTTGACTCGTAGGACTAATGCCATTGTATAGTATATTCCGCGAGCATGAGGCGAGATCATCTTAGCTCAAGCCCCTGCTTCACGGTACATATATCCGCAAATGCTTGTCAATTGTGACATATGCGTCATCTGTCATTGATCTTCTCCTAGGAGCCAACCACATAGTCGATGCTTAATGATCGACGCATGTCATCTAGAGTTACTAAGCATAGCTCTTCTTAGTGAGGCGGTCTCCAGAGTCCATCAGTGAGATACCAGTAGGAAAACATATTCTCCTGATTATAGTTTGAGTCATTGACTGCTTTGTCTTTTATCCACCTTCAAGTCCTCTTAGCTTGCTTCTTAGGGCGAACATAGTTGTGAAACCACTTATACATTTTCTACAACTGCAACATCTACCTCCTGGGTATGGTTGACAGATTGACTTCCATATGGCTTAATAGCTCATTGTACAATGCCAGAGTAAACCCCCCGTATTTATGACCTCGGTTAGGCCTTTAGACGTCCCGTCCGCCTGAAATGAAGCAAATATCAATCCCTCCATAGTATACCGGCTTCCTGTTGTGCCAATCGCCTAATTCCGAATCCCTAATCCGATGTTCCGTGTCCCTGGCCCCTTGTGCCGTTATGAAATGTACTCATACAAGAACTTATACAAATGCAAACAGAGCGGTCGAATATAATGACCACTCCTTTCCGATCAACTTCTTCTCCGTAGCCACTCCTCAACGATAGACCTCTCGCCTGACGTCATCCACGTACACAATTTCCCGCGATGCTCCACGAGGCCGCTCAATGAAGGCGATTTCATCCGATGCCCTCGTAGCTCCTCTGTGAGGCTCATGGTACCGCTCAGGGGGTCGCATGCTGTACTCCCGATGAACAGTTGCAGCTCGCTGCATGGGGCTACCAGCATACTCTCTGGCATAGGGCTGTGGGCCTTCTGGGTGACGACCATCCATGTGGATACTCCCGCTATACTCTCTGCCGGCAGCATCGGGATGTGTGCTGTGCATACGAATGTATGGTGGAACAGGCTCGAACCGCGATGATCTGTAGCCTGTCGGTCGTGAGACGTATTCTGCCGGCCGCTCCTCAATGATTCTGCCATCATGAGACCTCACAATCTGAATGTATCCTCGTTGCTGTAATTGACGTTCACGATACTGACCATCCCTATGGTCGTAAGGATACTCTGGCTCCGATACATATACTCTTCTTGCTGGATCGTAGACCGACAGTGGCCTGGTATATACCACATTGCCTTCGTTGTAGGGCCCAGCCCCGATGTTGCTTGATGGAAGTCGAGATGGCAGTCGCTCATAAATCACTTCCGGCTCTCCGGGTCGGGATAGGGGAGCAACAGATTGCCGGCCAGAGGGTATCACAGGCTCGACATACTCCCGCCCATACGAATCAAATATCCGTGTTGGTGGCCGTGGGGGGATTATGAAAGACTCACCCTCTGGGCGTACGCTCGCGCGGGGTCCATCAATGGGCTCCCGATAGACGCGTATGGGCTCTCGAAATGAGTCATATGCAACGACCTGCGGCACTGCGGCAGGGCCATGAATCTCTCTGGGGGGTGGATGGTGATACGATGCCACATCCCGTGGTTGAGGTTGAGGCTGAGGCTGACGTACGTAGCTCTCGCCTGAGGGAAGAGGGCGGACATAGCTCTCACCAGACAAACGACGATTACCGGAGAAATCCCCATTGCGACTTGATTCTCCAACTAGCTCACCACGAATGTGAGAGCCCGGGGCGGATTGAGCAAGGTATGGCGCGGGGCCGGGTTCTTGGTACGCCACGGGAGCTTGGTCACCTCGAAACACCTGTAGCGGCTGCTCGTAAGAAGCATTGGGTGGAGGCTGGGCATATCTCAGCTCAGATTGTCCAGGTTCATTAGCATGTCCTTGAGACTGTCTCTGGCGTTTGCTGGGTCTGGTGTAGGCTGGGGCTGTCAAGGATGGTGACTGTGAACGAGGCTCAACTTTGATACGTGGCCCGGCCTCGGCCTCTGGCGCTTGCCGATCGGCCTTTCTCTTCTTCTTTCCTCTTTTCCTCTCTGTATCCCTTGCGCCCTGCGAAGAGCTGTCGGAGCTAGCACCTGCAGGCAAGGGCGCGTTTCGGAGTGCCGCCTCATGTACCGACGTACCACGAGATTCAGCCAAGCCTGAATCGATGATGGGGGTTTGCACATTGACTACAGTCAAAGGTGTTATCTTTGCTGGCTGAGGAGCAACGGGTATCAAGTCATGATTCCGAATAACGGGAGGACGTGGCAGCAGGGGTTGGTTTGGATTATACTGGGACTCGTCGTTTTCAGATCCTCGAGACCGCGTTTGCAGTACCCGATCTGGTTCTGCAGGAGCAGGGCCTTGGGTAACTGGAGGATTTCCATTATTGGCGAGTATGAGCCCGGGAACCCGCACCTTCTCGGGTCTACTCGCGACCACATTCGCCATCGGAGCATGGATTTGGGATGGAGGCTGAGAGGGAGGGGCGGCGGCATGGTAACTATTCGTAGAAGCTGCCGTGTTATTACCGTAGTCTGTGGGTTCGTGAAGGCTTGGCTGAGATGGCCTGCGGCCATCTATCAACATGGCATCATCAGTTGATCGGCGCACGCGCGAAGTCAGATTGGACTCGGGCGTGTCGTGCTTTGAGGAGTAAAAGGTGTTATCGTCAAAAGAATCACTTGCAGCTTCATGATTAGCAATCAAGCCTCCATTGGCGGCAAAGGGTATAGTAGTGGCTTGAACAAGGGTCAGAGCCTTTGCGAGTACATCGGATAGGTCAAACTCATTGACGGGTTCTGCTTGCACTTGCTTTGAGACTCGACGCTGTTCGATGTCGTCTCTCAGAGACCGCTCTATTCTTTGCCTCTGCAGCTGAATTTCAGCCCTAACAAGTTCGTCAGATTTCTCAAGAAGAATGGGATTGATCTCTGTCGTCCTAGTTGCAAATGGCTTTGGGTGCCGAGAATCAGCAGCGGCGGCGCTATCATCATATGCAGGCCGTCGCAAGCTGGGGTTCTGACTCTGAATTTTCTCAGCAGATTGCTGGAGAGAACCAGGCCTTGTGTCTACTTCGCCAGGCTCTGATGGCGGTTTCGCATAGTTGATGATGGAGTGGGACGAGGCCTTGAGGCCGGGAGGGAGCTTGATGGTTGGGTGGGTTCCCGCGAGAATGGCATCGCGAAATTGCACAATCTTTTCGTATTCTGCAATCTCTTTCGCTTCTTTCTCTGTCAACTTGGCGGATGCAGATGCGTTTGCGCGGGTAGGGGCGGCCAGGCCGCTGTCTCCCGGGCCCATAGCAAACAGTTGCTCCCTAAAGTTAGCAAAAGTTTGGATTGCCGCGTCAACAAAGCGCAGTGGGAAACGCGAAGACGCTGCGCTTGGCGTTCAAGGGCGGCTGCTGGCAGAAGCTACAAGAACGCTCTTCAAAATTCACAATCAGCCGTGCGTTCTTTTGATGCTTCGATCATAGTGGGTGATCGAGATGTGCTGATGCCTGGAGTGAAGGCAAAGGATGGAAGTTGGAATAGGGAGGATATTTGGGGCTGGTTTGGCCAAATAATTTGGAGGTGGTGACAGGGTTCGTTTGGGCAGAATTCTAATAGAGTGGGGCAGTCCAGGTACAAGGGTACCTGCTAGCCTTTCGAGCTCCCCGCTGCCGCCTCGAAGCACTTTAGTGTCATTGAAGGGCTTCATCTCTCTTCCAAAGGCGTTGCCGCGCTGAGAAACAGGTAATATCATTATGTCACTGGGTATATTGATGAATTTCTTCAATTGGTGTTGTATAGTTGAGACTCGGCCTATTACCAATGCAATGTATTTTATTCTCTGTTTCACAATACTCTGTACAGGGTTGAGGTTGTGTATTAGAGGCTTCTGCGTGCCGACTATGAATGTCCCCCGGAAATTAACAGCTGAAAGAGATGAATGAATTCGTACCTGGCAGTACGATGAGCCCGGATGTGTCAAATGTTACTCCAAAAGACAAGCCAAAATTATACACTATACCGATTGATACTAGATATTCCATCACAGTAAGAATTCGGAATCGTTTGCTGTCTTTAAGTAGCAAATTATTCAGCAGCCTCAAGCCTAACGTAGCCACTGCCTTGGCGCAAGATGGCCAGCCGCTGAATTTAGCAGCATGCTAGCCGGGCATTAGTACCGGTGAAGAGTCATCAAGCCTCGATTTATTTTAGGACAGATCCGATCTATTTCTCTTCATCACACTCTGAGCCGGATGAGTTTATACAGGCTTCCCATCTCCCTTGCAGTTCGGTCAGCCATTAAACCCCGCCCTTCATTTAGCAACAAGAACATCGGCTTTCTTTCGCAAGCATTTCCTGGTACCGCCACGCGAGCATTTCACCGATCTCCGGCCTCCTCTTTTCTCACTAAGATGACTGTTCCCAATGGCACCAACCCCGGGAAACCGGTTCTGTTCTTGTTAGTAAATCGCCGTCACAAATAACGTGAGTAGTGGTTCTAACGGTGTTCAAGCGACATTGACAATTGTCTCTACCCAAGGAGTAAGGAGCAATATGACTCATGACACAACCGTGGTCTAATTAGATGACAGGCAGCAAAGTACAGGATCTCATGGCCGAGTTGATTGACAAGTACTTTGAAGAGCATCTCAACCTACCTTGGGACGATGCTGTCAAACTGCACCAGGAGTACTACAAAAACTATGGTCTGGCCATCGAAGGGCTGGTCCGTCACCACCAGATTGACCCTCTGGAGTACAACACCAAGGTCGACGACGCTCTGCCCTTGGAGGGAATCATCAAGCCCAACCCAGAGCTGCGTCAGCTGCTCGAGGATATTGACAGGAGCAAGGTAAGGGTATGGCTTCTCACGAATGCCTATGTCACCCACGGCAAGCGAGTTGTCAAGTTGCTCGGCATTGACGACCTCTTTGAGGGTCTTACATTCTGCGACTACGCCGAGATGCCCTTGGTCTGCAAGCCCCACCCAGACATGTACCGAAAAGCTATGAAACACGCTGGGGTGGAAAGGGTGGAAGACTGTTATTTTGTTGGTATGGTTGTCCCTTTTCCTCCACGGCTGTGCCGAATCTCTATGAAAGTAATGACCAGGATCTCTAACAGCCGAGTACAGATGATAGTTTTGCAAACTGTGCCGCTGCAAAGAAGTTGGGCTGGACGGCAGCGCACTTGGTGGAAGAAGATGTCCCACAACCAGAAGTCCAAGCATCGCAGTATCAGATCCGTCACTTGCGAGAACTGCGACAAGTCTATCCCCAGTTTTTCAAGAACTCCTAAAGAGTGCAAAGCCATTTGCTTAGAGGGTTATACTTTGGGTGGTATAAATAGAATCGGCGCCGAGAGTCGCAATTTACTAGAATAGGAGATGTCATTCCAGCTTACATAGATGAATTCAGGATATTAGATACCATGCGAATGTTTTTATTTCATGTTTGATCTGGAACTGACAACACCCTCCCAAATATCTCTTCGAAATCAACCATGAGTTCTTAGATTTTGATATCTCTTAGATTCCAAAATGTGCTGAGAAATCACGGCTGATTTCGAGGATGAAATTTATGAGGGGATGGCCAGGTACAGATTAGGCGTGAAATACAATCAAATATTATTCTTTTTCGCGATGTTACACGATAACCATCTCCCAAGCTTTGACTACCGTGATCCTGGCCATCAACCAGCCATAACCCAATACCCCGGTTTCCTTAACGCCTCGCTACCAAGCAAAAGAAAGCATGTCAATAAGAAGGAACATTCACGGTTCATGGCCGCCGTATGATACGGATAGTGGAGTCCAGCTGTTTCAAAATGTGATCCCTCTCTTTCAGAGCTTCCACCCGCTGTGCCTCGGCCGTTTTCAGATCTTCCTCAAGATCTTTAATGTGTCGTTCCTGATCTTGTTCACTGTTGTCGAGACCAGGCAACGTGGAGATGAGCACCTCGATTTGTTGTTCTTTCACGATCAGGTCTCGCGCCAGCTCGACTAGGCCGGCTCGGAAATCTTGGGGGGGGAGTGCGTCCACTATAGAAACCATCAGCGCATGCTCACATGAGCCAACCGCCAACCACTACGCAGCTCTCCGCAGCTGTTCGTACCTTCTTTTGGTACCTGCTCCTTAGGCTCGCGGATCTTGTCCTTCGGACCCAATGGCTCGAGGTCGTGCCTCATATGGACGAAATGCAGAGAAGCCACGAGCTGTTGAGCGAACTGGAGATGGATTCCCATTAGCCAACGGAGCTCCTCTTCAATGGAAAGTCGGGGTGCAGTCATATAGAACAACATACCTGATCAACTGCATCTTGCAGCTGCGTGAGTCGGTCCCCCATTTTGCAATGCTTTGACCGTAAATACCGTAGCAACTAATAACTGCGAGGCTGATAGACGATGCAAAGAGGTGCCAATAAGGCTGTAGCGCAAGTGGGATGCGTGAGAGCTACCGGTACCGTGCAGGTTACAGTGCTAAGAATACGGAGCTGCAACCAGCTGCCAAACTGGAGGATAGCGCGGAAATCGGGGAATAAACGATCCGGTCCACCAGTCAGGTGAAAGTGAACACATTGCTATCTGTCCATTTGAGTGCAGTGACCTCAAGATGGCAGTCGCCCACAGCAAGTTTCTCTCATTCGCTTTATAATACGCTTCCAAGGCCGACACATTCACAGTCGTGCTTCTCTCAAGCTTGTTCCTTTTCCTTGACACTCTTTGCGCCTTTGAGCTTCGAATCGGACTTGCCAATCATTAATCCTCATCCCCCCCAGCCTATTACATCGCCATGGCCACGCCGCCGCCGCAGCCGCCTCCAGGCGCAATGCCGATGGGCATGCCCATGCCGGGACCTGGCTTCATGGGCCAGCAGCCCACGCCCGAGCAGATCCAGCAGATCCAGCGCAAGATCGCTGAGGATGCCGCAAAGGCTGGCATGACTGTGCCCGAATTTATCGAGCACATCAAGCAGCAGCAGTTTGCGCGAATGCGCCAGATGCAAATGCAACAGGCCGCAGCGCAGCAACAGCAGCAGCAGGGAGGAGGACACGAAGGCCACAACCATCCTCACCCGCACCCTCACCCGCATCCTCATCCTCATCAGCAGCAGGGCCAGCCACAACCCATTACTCCTGGCCCGCCAAACCCCAAGGGACTTGCCGTCGCCAAGTTTCTGCGCAGCCAGGACTTGAAGCCACGTACCTCTATTCTGAATGGCGAGCGCAAAGACATGTTCAAGGGTGAGTACCGCATTGGAATCTGCCAAATTTCAATGCGTTGATGGATGCTTACCGATTCAATAGTCAAGCGTGCTCTGCGAGCGCTGCAGTCTCCGGCATATGAAAAGGCTCGAAAGAAGAATCCTCTGCTGCCAGAAATCACCGATCGAGCCTCTCTGGAGAACACCTTTAAGCTGCTGCCCCTCAGCATGCTTGCGCTTAGAGTCACCAAGCTCGAGCCCCAACCCGGCCCCAACGGCAAGAAGCCCAAGCGTGTCAAGGGCCAGTGGAACGTCAGGATAGAGCAGCAGCAAGAGGCCAGAGACGACATGTACTACGTGTGGCTCTGGGAGGGAAGCCAAGTCAAGCGCCAGCTGTATGCTGCTCTTGCCCTTGTCATCATCTTCGCAGTTGTCCTGTACCCTCTGTGGCCGTTGGTCCTTCGACAAGGAGTGTACTACTTGAGTTGGGGCATGCTGGGTCTTCTTGGTCTCTTCTTCGCCATGGCCATTTTCCGTGTTATTCTGTTCTGCATTACGTACTTTGCCGTGCCTCCTGGACTTTGGCTCTACCCCAATCTCTGGGAAGACGTCTCTTTCATGGACAGTTTCCGACCAGTTTGGGCTTGGCATGAGGTAAGGCTTTTCTTTTTTGCTGCCCCCTTCACTTATATCATCACTGTGCAACGCGCTGACAAGCCTTCTAGACCGAGAAGCCAAAGAAGAAGAAGAAGTCCAAGGCTGTTGCGGCAAACTCCGTCATGGCTGCGGCTACTGGACAGGTGGCACCGACTACTGCCACGACCACGGGCACGGATACACAAGTGGATGTGGCGCCTCAAGAGCCAAAGGTTTACGAAGCACCCAAAGTGGAGGAGCTGGCGGACGAGTGAAAAGGGAGGGAAAATGTACTTGTACGAAAATAGTTGCATGGGCCATTCCCATCCGAGCACAGTTAGAGCCTCTGCTGCTTATTTACAGAGTGGCTTGTGATGTTTGATGGAAGATGGACGAGGGAAAAGGCGAAGGGGATTTCATTGGCAAATTAGAATTATTTCACGATGCTCCATTGCGGAGCGGGCGTTATGTATGATCTATGGACAGGGTTGTTTCATTCCACGTTTGACACATTACATTTTCATATCCATGCACTCATTGACTTAAGCAGTCTCGCTACCAGCGGCACGCTCATAGTACCAAATGGCACCAGGAGTCTTTGCGCAAGACGACACTGAGCCGCCAGCAATGTCAGCTGGGACTCGCAGGCCCTGGTTGCGCTGAGGAGAGCCATAGACGTGGTAGTAGTACCAGACCTCGTTGAGCTGAGTGCCGCCGTTGTCGAGAGATCCCTTGCCGGCCTCGGTCTGGTTGTACTTGGGGCCACCGCAGCCGATGAAGGGGACGGCGCCGTATCCGAGGGTCAGGGCATCCTGGACGTCGGAGAGGGAGTAGGATGTGGTGTTGGAAGGGCGGATGTTGGCGGCGGAGAGCCAGCCCCAGGTGGGGAGAACCTTGTAGTAGGCGATGACGGTCTCGAAGAACTGGAAGAGGTCGTCGTGCTCGTTGGCCTTTGGTCCGTAGCACTCCTTGTCAAAGGTCGAGAAGCAGGTGGCGTGCTTGGAGAACTCGTGGGCCCAGAGCTCCCAGTTGGGGGCGTACTGGTTGATCCAGTATTTCTTCATGTAGGCGAGGAGATCCATCTTTCCGTACGGCTCGAACCAGGCCTCGATTGATTCTCCAGTATATTTTGGCACAGGGGTGCCATCAGGCTTGCCATTGGTGGTGTTGGGAGCAGGGCTGGGATCATATTGACGGCTATATCACGATAATCAGATGTTGCTTGGCAGAATGTAATCGATATCAGCATGAACACACCTGAGATCGCAGTACTGAGTGTAGCTACCATTGCAGAAATCTAATAGACACGGTCAGACTCAAGATGGCATGAAGAGAGACAGATTATACACACCGGGCCAAAGACCGTGGATGGTCCAGGTGTAGGGAGGCAGTAGCTGTCCCTGGGCTTCGAGACCCGTGTTGGTATCCCAAAACTGAGTTTGAAGCTGGGGAAATCGATCGAATCAGTAATTGAACCTCGATGCACAATTGTGCGAGATAGCTGTTACACATACCACCAGTCCTCCAAAAGTCTCGGTGCAGCAAGAGTCCACCTTTTCAGGCACCGCGTTCTCTGAGCAAGACAAGACAGGATCGGCTATCGAGAAGATCAGCTATACCATTCAATTGATACTAAATCATAGAAACAACATACTCAAGATGCAGGTGTGGTTGTCGGGCGTCATGTTGGGGTACAGCCCAGCAGCGGCAAGCTGGGCGCTCGCAAGCACAGCCAAAGTGTTGCGATACATGGCTTCAGAATGTCGGGATTAACTAAATACTGATTGATTCCTGGAACTGCAATCTTGACAGACAGACGAGCAAGCAAGCTGAGGAAAGGGAAAGGAAGAAGAAAAGATCGTCCACATCACAGTCGCACCCATGGCTTTATAGACGTCAAGCCGATTCTCATCCTGGTCTGTCTTGGCTACATGTACATACAAACGATCCTCTACTATGGAGCATTTTTGGACTTGCAGAAAGCGGCATGCTATACCGACAGTCCGTCAATGGCGGACCTACACGGGCCCTTGTCAAGCAAGACAGAAGAGGGAGAGGGAAAAAAAGATTATCAAAATAGCCCTTTGGACATGCCACATCGAGCAAAGGTCCGAAGGACCCCCCAGTCTAGCAAAGGGCGACCGGGGGAGCGATATCATGAGCTTCAGCTTCGTTGTTCGGCGCCAGATTGGGATTGGCGCTTTTGGGTTGGTATTTTGAGAGGGGGGTCAATGAATTGTTTGTTTGCAATTCTACGTGAAAAGCACTATCCAAGTAATAATACGACGTTGGATTTGCGATTTGATTCATTGTTTCGGTACAAGTGCCCTTTCGCGTGGACAGGGATCAACTGAACCGCGGCGTCCTCCGAAGGTGGGCGTTTTCGGAACTTTTGATAGCTCGCCGCCGTAGAAAGAAGCGTGTTTGTTGTGCCGACAAGTAAGCTTGTTTTTCTCCGCCTCTTTGCTAGGATTTGTGATTCTCAGCGGAGGATGAAGGATACATCACTTGGAATTGTTGGTAAAAGTTGAAGAGTATTTCATGAGTTTTAGGTATTACGGAATTCATGGTAAAGAAGAGAGTGTTTTTATTGTCTGTGAACCTATATCATACATACAATTTCCCTTTTTAAGCATACAAATGGCGTCAAAAATAATAGTTCAAGCTTAAAAAGAAAAATCCCCCATGCTACTCCGTTCTCAAATTCTATTTTCTCATACAATCCTATTCTTTCTTGTTTCTCTCACCGAGGCCCCCCAAAGAGGGCAAAAATCTCAGCCGCTGCCAAGTCAATATCTCACCAGCTACGCAATAATCTCGCATTAGCCTGTATGCAGTCGCATAGATGGCAGCACGCACGTGGCATCAGGATGCGACCTTGGACACTCGCCATTTGCTGGTTTGCCTTTGCTCCTCCAACTGCGTTGCGGGCAACACCGCCAGTCCAGCCTCTAAGCATTGAAGCTGTATTACCATTACTCAGTAGCAGTAGCACGCCTTAGTCCGCTAAACATTTTTCAGGTCACAGCTCAAGAGTCTTGTAGAAAAACGTGCCGTCCTTCAATCCTCCCGCGGGACTCATGCCATATCCCGGAACCTTGCCCAGTTCAGTATATCCAAGCCTGCTAAAGACTGCTTCTGCCTGGTTGCCACTCTCCGTATCCAACAGCTGCGAGAAGAAGCGTTAGTACAAGGCTGGCTTCTTCCCATCAGCAGGCTCAAAGCTCATCAATGCGACTTACCAGCAATGTCCGGCCTCGATTCAGGGCCTCTGCTTCCAACGCACTCATCAATGCCCTCGCGCCGCCCTTCCCCCGGTGATGCTTGTGGATGAGCAGCTTCTCTACATAGCCTCGGAATGACCCCGTCTCTGAATATGGCATCCATAGCATGACGACGCCTATGAGCTCAGGCCCTTTGATTCGGCCGCTTGGATCCAGCTCGCTCACCAGGAGCAGCATCAATCGTCTCCCATCGTTTGTTTCTGCAATCCGCTCCTTCCACCAGGATAACAGCTTCTCATGTGATAGTGGTAGAAGAAATGTGGCTATTGTGTGGTCGTGAGTGATGCAGGATGCGTGAATCGCAGCCAGGTAAGGAGTGAGATGCGAGTGCAGCGAGATGTCGAAGGGGACGACGACACCGGGAGCAGGCATCTTGTTGAAAGGCACGTATGAAGGAGAGAGGTTGACGATCAAAAGAATGAAAAGAGGAACGCAAACAACAACGACGTCTGTGATCTCTGCAAGGGGGATGTGCTGGCAGATATTGTGATACAAATACCAGATGTCTGTGTTTCTGTTTCCGCTCAGGCTGACAGAGAATCGACGCCCTGTAAATTATGGGCGTTGAAAATGCAAAAACTATACAGGCTATATTGTCAGCGTTAAGATTCATGCAGTGGAAAAGCTAAATATTTGATTCTCCTGAACACAAAACAAACGACAATCTCCAAGAAATTGAGATGTGACGAGATGAGAACAACGTTGTGAGCCGCAGCAGCTCATCTCAACGGAGGCCTCGAAAGAATCACTCACTCACCCAGCGTCTGATGTCACTGTTGTCGTTTCGCCTTCCAGGGCTGTGTAAACGCCGGAATTGACAAGCTTGGCAGCAGCTAAAAAAAACACTTCGATGGGCTGGGCGATGAATCGAGTCGCTCGCTATAGATGGTACTCCGTATAGGTATGCCTTGAAATCGAATTGGTCTATGAGCGATTTGACGCGGTGCCGGTTATCGGCTTTGATGGAGGCAATAATTGAACATTGGCGTCGACGAAATTTCAGTACCTTGCATGAGACAGTACGTCAGTTGAGAGCTAATGTTGTCTGCGGCCTTAGCAACGGTGCGGCTTGCAGGGCTACTGTAAAGCGTAAAGCGCTAGAACGCAACCCCCTTGCCGTTTGTGACGACTCAGCGGGTAGAGAGCCCGGTATTGCCCTCCACCAAATAAGTAATTGATGGCCGGATGTAAAGGATTGAAACATGAGGTGTTATTTAATTTTACCATGGCTATATGGATATTTCCAGCCGGTAGTCGGTAAGAACACTAAGGTTATTAGTACATGTACCTCTTAAGGGGCGGAATGATTGAACCTTCAGTGGTGATGAACCCAACTTTGGCCATCCAATAACTTTTGAACTCCGCTTTCCACCACAAGTACAAATCCATATCACCACCCACATCAAAGCTTCCAAGATCAAAAGAGGGAGGGCATTTGGTCTGTAGCCGTGTTTCGGGACAAGAAAACGAGTGCATCGTAAAATCCAAATATGATCACCTAAATCACGAACTACAGGAGTAGTGTCCATAAACCTTCCACGAAACTTCCCCACGGTTCTGATTGAGACCACCAGATCCATAGTCCATGTACCGCTGCATGACAGGTAGCAGAAAGCAGAAGAAATACTTGGTGGAGGACATAGTAGGTTATACTAGAAAAATAGCAGCATAGTAGCAGATAGTAGAAAAAGTAGCCATAGTAGCAATTAGTAAAGAAGATAGCGATAGTAGCAGATACTTGAAGAACCAGGTAGCCTTTGCAAACGCCATAGGTGCCTTTACCGTAAATATTTTTCATGTTCGAATATAAAATCTTGGGAATTTTGCCAATCAAATGTGAACTGAACATCTGTTGACTTTTCTTCAGCTGTAAGATTGGCCCAATTTTCTGACTCCAGTCGGGTCCGCACGACAAATCGTGAAAAAAGGGCCTCTGATTCAACCCTAACTAAAGCAAGATTTGCAGCTGAGTTCCACGCAAAGTCGGAATATATAGCCTCTTTTAAATAAGAGCCCATAAGGAACCTGCTTGTATGGTTAGAATAAAAAATAATTTGCTGTATTTCATCTTTGTTATAGACAGCCAAAAAGTATTGTCACGGTGCGTGCAGCGGAGGTTAGAGGGTGAGCTAGGACATCACAGGTCATGCATGTAGGAGACCGAAGGTGATGTAGGAAGAAGCTTGCTATTCTAAGTACTTGTACCGGGTATCTACCTATGTAAGTACTAGGTAGGTACAGGAGGTCATGTGGCTTCACAAGTATGGTTTATTGAAAACTCTTATATTTCTTAGAGCAAAGTGTATTTTCTTCATTTTAATCAAGGGATCATCTCGTAGGCGTTTTTTAAATGTATAGAGAGCAGATTGACCAACGAGAATGACTATCTCATATTAGTATACCTGAACTGATCCAAACGGCCACGAGCAAGAATTGGACGGAGGAGAAGAACCAACAGCTCGTGAATCAATTGACGAAGCAAAAGGTTGCTGTGCTTCCACCAGACATGAAGATGATGTTGAAAATCTTCGCAGGCATGAAGAAGAATGACGAGATCGAACGATGGATCGAGGAATGCCCGGAAGATAGGTCGACCGTTGAATGGACGGAAGAGGAGGAGATCCCAGTATGCACATGTTCGACGCCTACTGTAGGCAGATCGTCTTTACCGGACCGTCGGAGCAGTCGTTGTCGCTGCTATTCAGTCATTGTCTGTGAAGCTCGATAATTCGCCAGTGCCTTTGACATCTTGTCCATGTTTTTGCCAAAGATGTTGTCCACAGCAGTGTAAAGAATCTGAATGTTGCTACAGTCATAGACAACGGAGATTCCTTCCTTGTAGGCGCTGGAGTTTATTATTCCTTTAAGTTCACGCTCAGATAGGGTGAGGCCTTGCTACGATGCAACAAGTTTCTTAATCGTGTCGGCCACTGTCAGAAATGAGTTGTTTGCCGCGTCACGATTATGTTTCGAATGCCGTCCAACGCTATACTTTTCCATTGAGCAAGCATATTATTAACTCCAGCCTGGTCATTGATACGCTTGCACTCTTCTAGTTGAGCAAGCCTCGACTTCAACACGTTTACGGGAGCCACCATGATGACCGTAAATAATGCTGCACTAATGGCAGAATGGTCCTCCAGCCTTGGGAAAAGTATAATATCAGTGATCATGAGCATTGTTTTACTTAGACGACGCTGAGATCGCGGCTTGTGCTGCCTGATGGCAGCGTCTGTTTTTCAGCCACTGATCTGCTGCCCATGATAATCTTTAACAGAAGAACTCAAGTTCGACACTAGCCGCAGGGCTGTTGTTTTGCTAACTGATTCCACAAGAAAGGGGCTCAGTTACCACGATTTGACGTCCGTCTCTATGTAAATCTTTTTGAGCCTCTATAAATCTGGAGAGATTGTTTTGCTCCTGGAGAAAACTCTTAGAAAGAATTCCTCGGTTTTTATGACCATCAGCAAAGATTATCCATTCCTTCAGAGGATCGTAGTCATCCCTGTCCCTCCATATAGTCGACTTTGGTAGACGACAGAAATGGCATCTTTAAGACGAAATTTAGGCCAAATAAGTCGCAATGGGGAAAGAATGTCTTGCATATTCGACATCAACGCTTTATGTGCGTTTGTCGTGGCGGTCTCCTTTGCCTGTTGTCGGTCTGCCTTCATTCTCTTGACCGACTGGGGCAGCTTACCGAACTTGATAGATGAGAACGCAGCTCGGTGAGTATTATCCAACGGCTCTTGAGGTACTCGTACAGGTTGTTGAGTGCGCGACCATCTTTTCCCTTGATCACATCGGATATATCAACAATTATCCTCAGTACGCGAGCCCTAGTGGTCATCACCGCCAGACGCTCGTCTTCTGGGGTTCCGATAACCCACACAAGGTGCCTCCAATTGTCGCATGGTTTATAGCAGCAGATATTAGAAGAAAGCAGAGATAGTAGCAGATAGCGTTGCCGAATAGTCATCTGTACCACATTGAGGTCAGAGAACGTTGGTAGAATCAGGGTCTCCGCAAGTACCGTCCGAGCTCCCACCACTGCTACAAAGTCCAGTGATATTCATGGCGCGAGAATCTCCGGGTCCCTTGCTATCCGACAGATGCTTGTGCGGCTTGTATTGTCCATCTGCCTTTTCTATTCGCGGTGATTCCGGTACCCAGTTCCAGTCATTGCTTTGAGGATCGCCCGCCATATCTGCTGGGATACGGCCCCCCGGTGCGTCGTCCTTCATCCACGGGTGTAGTCTCACGACATTTTTGAGCCATGATTGTTTCGAGCACGCGTGTTGTCCGAATAGTTTCCGGAGGAAGCAGAAGTGTAACAACATCATACCATCTTGTACCCATTTTTGTGTATAGGGTTATTCGTTATGGCGTTGGTTGTTGCCGAAATAGCATATTTCATCTGGGGGGTTCGCCATCTCCGGAGACCAGAATTTGTATGTTCCAGTGTGCAGGCCAATGTCCTTGTCGCCATAGATTTCAGTGCCACAGACTTGGCAGTCTGCGCAGTCGGCCAGAACAACATTGATGGGGAGAGGAGGGCGAATCCTTCCTTCATACCCGTATTTCGTCGTAACATAGCGTTCGTACACTCGTTTTAGATATCCTTTCGCATATCTCGTGGTGATATTTGCGTCTTCCTTCGCGTATGTGAAAGTTTTAGACATAATATGTCGGAGGTTTGGCAACAAGACCAAGTTGATGAGGAGGTGGATGTACTTATCCAGGTAACCCCAAAGATAGGTACAGATAATAGGTAGTGATAGTATCAATAGTAGGAGATGGAAGGAAGACCGGCGGATAATAGCGGATAGTAGTAATAGTAGCAAATAGTAGCAGATACGTAGTATCATCTGGTGTTGGGAAGCGTAAACCGTAGTTTAAGTCTGCTCAACGGGAGTCGATATCTTGCAAGATGCCACCGGTTTGACATATCTTCAACTTGTTAAGGCTTGAGCGGCTCAATGTTATCATCCGAGTCAGCTTTTTGGGGGCCTTTCGCGCGGTGTCTACACACAATTGGAGGAGGCGGGTGAGATGAACCGCACGAGATGTAACGAAACTGCGTGCCTTCTAGCGATAAATCAGTTGAGATCAGGGATAGATGGAGCCAACGAGTCAAAACGTACCATCGGGGACAGCAGGCTTCCGTGTTTGCCTTTCGTCTGGTGACTCCAATAGAGGTGATGGAATTATTATGCTGTCTATGGCAGCATTTTGTATCGGACATGCTTCCACCGCGACACCCGGGATCGGCTTTTGTCACTCGACAACGAAGTAGCTGAGAAAATTATCGCGAATACTAGGCACTCGATTCGCATGGATGTTGATCCTGGTAGCCGTTCGTCGATATTACTCCAGTTAGAGCAGAATAATACTTCGACGTAATCTCCTAGGCTATGTTTTTCAGCAACGCTGTAACAGTTGCTACGATATCCGTAGATAATCGGTCGGAGACGTGGATACATGAAATCTACTTCACTCTTAAGATAAAGAGTGAGCAAGGCGTGTGAGTGATTGAATTCGCTGATGGGTGTTGGCCAAATGTTAGGCATGCGAATATATCCCTGAGGGCTGGACCCGGGGGACTCTTGGTGAAGCAACTGTTAGAAAGAAGATTGCTCAGCAGGAAGAACCTCTTGGCTCCTAGGGAGATCACGAAGTTGATTAAGTTCAGTTTGAGCAGCGAGAATATTGGGCACCCCAGTACCATCATAACCGTCATCCTGGGGAAGTCTTGTATTGGTAACTCTATCCTCGATAATAGCCCCTGGTTGACGGTAGTTGAAGAATGCAATCTGACGTTGTTATTCCTCGTTTTGAGTCGTTGTTATTCAAATTTTTTCTTGGCTTTGGCGCAACTGCTCTTCAAGTTGGAGGTCTAGTTCCAGCTCCTCCACTTTGTTTTGCATGCGTTTTGTCTGGCTCCCTCCGATTCCCGTAATAGTTGGCAGTGGAGTTGCTGTCCAGAAACTTGCTGGTGGCGTATTGGTGGGTGTGTTTGTTGTGCTGACGATCTTGAGTTTTCTTGCCCTCTGATTGCCCTCTTCCTTGCTTTTGCGCTTTGGTTCTCATCCGTCTTGTCTTGCATCTCCATCGTCAGGGTTGGCACCCCCGTGGTGTCGTTTGTCTCAAGATTCTGGCGGCGTCTTCTGGGCTCAGAGATACTGCCGTTTACAGGCAGTTGGCTGAGACGATCTTGGTCAATGGGGATATCTCAATATCCTGGGTGACTATCTGGTAAGAAGAGAAGCCACTGGCGTATAGTTTCTTGACGAACAGCGAAATTGACGATGAAATTGACGCGTCATATGGGGCTGATTAGTCTCGTTTGCTGGACGAAGGATAATTACGCGGCCATGTTGTCAACTTCTTCCGTGACACAATCCGTCCGCACTCGCAGCACCCTTTGCTGCCGCCAGATTTGGTGTCGGATACCTTCGTGTGTATTGTTTCTGTTGGGTTTTGAGTAGTCAATGTCTTGGTGCCACTCTGTTGGGACAAACAGGAAATTGGACAGCTTGTGCCAAAATTGTGCGCGTGACTACGATCTAAGACGGATCTGTCGTGGCCTCGGATGTTGCTTCGATGGACTCGAGTTCGTCGATAGTGAATGAGAGTTATTGCTGCTACTTGCCGCTGATGCTCTCATGAATAGCCAAGTCTTCGGTAACCAACTCATTCTGGCTGATGAGCCAGACAAGTCATTCACACTCGCTCGGCTGACTGGGGAGATTGACCCCCTGGTTGTGACATTGTTAAGCGTCGAGGCTAGGCACAAGACCCCTTTAGGTACAATATTGTACACTTCCAACTGTTAGCCTGTCAGTATAAGTCAGGCTTGAGAAGGCATTCTATGAGTACCTAACTTGAAGTAGGAGAAACGTGCAAGACTATTTTGAAGCCATCTGGCTTCCGAGCTGTGGCTATATAGTTCTAGCTCTATCAATTCACTCAAGCCGGATAATCTCTTCTATGATTCATTCACTTAAGCCGGCCGGGTATCTGCATTATCAGTACAGATACCCGTCAAGAGACAGAAGGTTCCAGAGCCTCAGAACACAACGACTTACCACATTGTCAACCAAGTTTATGGGTGCCTCCGCGCTCACTCCATTGTACGCCGTTTGCCTTTTAGGCACCGTGCCCCATTATGTAGGACTCAAATCCCCACGAGGTATCCAAGTTCGTTGCATTTTGTCGAATTTGCCTTGATATGAGTTGCAATCCCTGCTGTGTAGGTTGACATATGGCTGATGCTGTAGTCTCTGGCCACTGCATTCCATAGGCGTTTTCATATGATCAAAATATCGAGGACCATACTGGATGACTGTGTTTGGCCTTGTCTGAGCACCTAGGATGGAGGAATAGAGCTGTCTGCAGCGGAGTTGTTCTTTATTGCTCCAAGGAACTAGAATCTCTGACCTTTATTCACTTGTGCCGGCATCATGGATTTATGTAGGCGGTGAAGTATGTAGGTAGCCGAAGATTGTTCATGTAATGACGAATAATCAGCCGAGTACCTACTACCTGGTACCTACTACTTACCTAGTACTAGGTAGTACCTAGGTACCTGCTGGAAGTTGAGATGGTAGAAGAAAGTAGCGATAGTAGAGGAAGGTCGAGGAAAGCACCCAGAGATAAGATAGTAGATAGTAGATGGCCCAACTTTAGTTTTTGCAGCTACATTTCCTTTCTACATTCGAGAATGCAGTGGGTAAAATCACAACTACGAAGCAATCGACGTCGATGTCAATGCTGTTTCAGGTAAATTGGAATCCAATAGGCTTTGCTGCGTCACAAAAGCCAAGCAACGGTATGACAAGGATTCTTTGGGTTGGACAGTTTGTCCCTTGTGCCGCCAGCGTTCGGAGCTGCTAGGCCACTCTGTATTACTTACTCCGTTTGAAAGAGTGCTACGCAGCAAAAGGTCCGTCATATCCGTGTTCATATTCATACTGGTCGCTATGATTAAATGATTAATGTCGCTCCAGGATGACCCCGGCTGCTGTTGTTGAAGCATTGAAGCCGGTGACGACAATCGGCCAGGGGATTCGCTCCATTGTCCGGACCCCGCATATCTGACTCGGAGCTCCAGCTCAGCTTCAACTGTTAGTGGGGGGAATTCATTCACACTCGCATCCACAATCCCAGCTTGCCCAGCATCTTGAAAGGACAAGGACAAGGACCCCTCCAACTCGAAATTTATGGCTCTATCGAGATGCCTTGGATGCTCCCCCTCCCTCCAAGCTGCCGGCCAATCAGCTCACCAATAGACGCTCTTCACTGTGCTGGCAGCAGAACTGATCAACTGGCGTCCCGTCTCCATTTGGACAAAGCACAAACTGACGGCCAGTGGCTGTGCTTGCGTGCATAATGGCTTCGATCCACTGAGGCCACAAAGAACGGGGCTAAGCTATGGCTGTCGGCGGCTGTGATACGATGCCGTGGTCATGCAGTCCGCCGGCAAACACGCGACATGGCATTTCTGACAGCTCCGAGCCACCCCTCATCGACCCCTTTGTCAAGCATAAACTCTCAACTCTCAACTCTCTCAGCTGCCATTCGAGATTTCAGCCTGCCCTGTAGCTCTTTTTGCATCCTCTACTCATTCTTTCTTTTCTAGTGGTGCCTGCAACACGGTGTACGGCTGACCGTCTATAAAGCCGCATCATGGGTCTCTTCGGCAAGGTCGAAGCCTTCTTCGGAGGCGGAGAGGAGGAAAGGCACTCTCATTCGCACTCGGGCTATCAGTGCGATGAGCTTCACCCTGAGGAACACAGTGCCAACAGATTCCAGTCCTTTGCAGCCCCTTCATCTGGCAACATCAAGTGGTTCGTCGATGGCTGCTCCTACTTTTGGGCCGTGTCCGAGGCCCTTCAAAGTAAGTTTCTTCCTGCTTCTTTCGAGTTGTCTCATTCGAGTGCAATCCTCATTAACACCTCTCTACACAGGGGCGCAGGAGAGCATATATATCCTCGATTGGTGGTTGAGCCCTGAGCTCTACCTACGTCGCCCTCCTTCTCGCAACGAGCAGTATCGTCTTGACGCTATGCTCAAGGCCGCCGCCGAGCGTGGAGTCAAGGTTCATGTCATTGTGTACAAAGAAGTCGAGGCAGCTCTCACTCTTGACTCTGCGGTATGTCCTTCACAGCACAGGTGAAAAGTACTTTGATGGCTCATTGACGATACGTACAGCACACAAAGCATGCCCTTGAAAAGCTGCACCCCAACATCAGCGTCTTCCGTCATCCTGATCACGCTCCTGCAGGATACGACATTGCTTCAGAAATTGGCAACTCATTCAAGAATTTGACAAACTTTAACTTGGCAACCATGTCCAAGGACACTCTGAAGGCAATTTACGGTGCAGCAGACGATGTTGTTCTCTACTGGGCTCATCACGAAAAGCTTCTTGTTGTCGACCGTAATCTGGTTTTCATGGGTGGTCTTGATCTATGTACGACTTCCTTCCGATTCAAGTCTTTGCTACAAGATTATCTAGTGACTAACTGTTTCAACCAGGTTTCGGACGATGGGATACCAATTGTGAGTATTTATACTATTACCGGGTCAAGGAGTCCAGCTAACTCAGACGTACAGCCCATCCAATTGCAGATGCTCACCCTGGAAATGTCGACAACATCATCTTCCCTGGTCAGGACTACAACAACGCTCGAATTTTCGACTTTGCTGATGTTGGAAACTGGGATCAGAATCAGCGTAAGGTTATCCTTCATTTCTAGGGCCTAGAGTCTAAAGGTGCTAATAATATGCATAGTGGACCGAACCAAGAGCTCAAGAATGGGCTGGTCGGATGTCGCCTTGTCTATGAACGGCCCCATCGTGTCTGATCTTGTTTCTCACTTTGTTGATAGATGGTACGAGAGACAGCCCTCAAGATTCATTAAGCCCTACCCAGCTAACAGAGACAAGGAACTTCATGTATGACGCCAAGTACAACGAGAAGGATCCCGGAAAGTATGTAAGACTTAGCTTGCCCGGAAATTATGGTTCATCTCAGCGAGGATATGAACAAGAGGGTTCCGAAGAGCAAGAATACGAAGAGCGAAGGGGCGGCGGCGGCATGCTTAGTCGCTTCACCGAATCTCTTGCTGATGAGATGGGAAATCTGGGTTTGTCAGAAGGCCATCGATCTCATCACTCCCATCGTTCCCATCGTTCTGAAGAATACGATGACGAACGCAGCTACGACCGACGCAGTAGCCGGGGAGGTGCTCGCATTCAGCTTACACGAAGGTATGGCGAAATAATCTGAAGACTACAAAGTTCAACATCACTAAATTTGATTCTAGCTGCACCAAGTGGTCGTCTGGCCACGCCACAGAGCACTCGATCGCAAATGCTTATGTCAGTGCTATAACGAATGCCAGGCACTTTGTCTACATAGAAAACCAGGTACGTTGATCTCCCGGCATTTAGACGGACTGCCAAGCGTAAAACATGTGCTGACGGTTCTATCAAGTTTTTCATCACGGCCACGAGTGACGAGCAGCGCCCTGTGTCCAACAAGATTGGAGCCGCCATAGTTGACCGTATCGTTCGAGCATATGAAGAAGGTCAGCCGTTCAAGGTGTGGGTAGTGATGCCCGCCGTCCCAGCTTTCGCCGGAGACTTGAAGTCCAAGGACGCCCTCGGAACACGAGCCATCATGGAATTCCAGTACAACTCCATCAGCAGGGGCGGACACAGTATTATTCAGAAGCTTGTTGCCGCCGGTATCGAGAACCCTAGGGAGTATATTGGCTTCTACAACCTTCGAAACTATGATCGCATCAACACATCCCGCACTCTGCGGCAGGCAGAATCTCGCTCCGGCGTCTCGTATGAGGACGCGCGAAGATATCACGACGACTATGTCAATGAGGAACGTTACAGCCGAGACGATGAGGAGCGTTATGACCGAGACCGTTACAGTCGAGATGACCGCTACGGCCGAGGTGATGAAGACCGCTATGACCGGGACCGCTACAGCAGGGGCGATGAGGACCGTTATAGTCAGGACCGATACGGCAGGGGTGACGAGGACCGCTATGGTCGGGATCGCTACGACCGAGGCGATGAAGACCGCTACGGTCGACGCGATGAGGATTCTTCCAACTACGATAGATATCAACGCCAAGCCCAATCCGTCCCAGATGACACTCAGGATACAGTGAGTGCCGCCTATATGAAGAACGGCCCCAACATTTCCAACATCCCATGGAACGGTGCCCCCGAAGACGAGTTCAACGCCTTTGTGAGCGAGCAGCTATATATCCATACAAAGCTCCTTATTGCCGATGACCGCCTCGTCATCTGCGGCTCCGCCAATTTGAACGATCGCTCCCAGCTGGGAACTCACGATTCCGAGATTGCAGTGGTGGTTGAGGGCCCAACTACTCTTGATTCGTACATGAACGGCGAGCGATACGAAGCCAGTGAATTCGCCGCTTCCCTGCGAAGGCAAATCTTCCGCAAGCACCTCGGCTTGCTCCCCGACCAGCGATGGGACCAACCAACCCAGAACTGGCTACCGGTGACCGACGCACCAAATGACTACGACTGGGGCTCGTCCGCCGACAGGCTCGTAGAAGACCCCCTGAGCCCTGACTTTTTGAACTATTGGGAAGACGTTGCACACACAAACACGAAGGTGTTCAGCCGGGCGTTCCACCCTGTTCCTGACGACAGCGTGCGCACCTGGGACGACTACGACAATTTCTTCTCGAAGCACTTCATCATCCCCACCGCCAAGGGAGACGACAAGAAGCCCAAGGACGGAGAGGAGGGTAAGGTTCCTTACGGACACGTCGTTCCCGAAGAGTTCCCCGGTGGCGTGGAGGAATTGAAGGACTGGCTGGGCCGCATTCGTGGCAACCTCGTCAACATGCCTCTTCAGTTCCTCATCGACGTCGAGGATATTGCCGAGGAAGGTCTGACGCTGAATGGCCTCACGGATGAATTGTACACATAGGCTCGGTTATATGAGAGGATCTGATAGCTGCATGAATGTTTGACGGGCCATTTACATTATAAACGTAAGGTAGTAACGACAAAATTTTAAACAAAAGCCACTAGTTAAAAATTGATACGTATAGCGGACAAGAGATTGCAAGCACACTTCCAAAACCACAAGAACATACACACAGAGGGAAAGGGATAGGAAGCCTGCCTGCCCACGTCCACTAGCGCCATGGCGGGTGTTGGTACATGATGAAGAGGCTTTATGGTAAGCTTCCTTTTGACATACCAAGTTCACCACCCACCCCTCTCGTCAAGGTTCATCAAAAGCCCTCGTGTGTCTTCTCCATTTGACCCTTTTGCCAAACCCATATTACCGCCACCTCCCATTAACTCCAAATAGAAAAAGATAGATTCGGATATCGCCGTGCTTTCCCATATATAGATATACGCTCAGTCAGCCTTGGTGTTGCCGTTAGAACCACCAAGGAAACCGTCCTTAAAGTCCCTGATGCTGATAGAATCCTCGAGACGGAAGTGGCCGCGGCCACGGCGGTTTCGGCCACGCAGCCAGGAGAAGACTCCAAATGCAATGCTAACGATGCAGCCAAAGGACAGGTAAGGGTGCTCGGTGAAGGACTGGCGGATGTCGAAGAAGATCTTCTCAAAGGAGGAGATGGTGAGCTTGGGCTTGAGGGCCTGGGGGGTATAGACGACCTTGTCGAGAGTCTCCAGGATGGACGTGCGGCTGACGAGAATGTAGTTGCCGGTCACGGTAGTGTCCCAGTACTTTCGGTTCTGCTCGCGCGTATTGGTTAGTTATCAAATTTCATAGTGCAAAGGGGGTCTACATAGTAAAAGGGGAGGCTGGGGCTTACATCTTGATCGTTGATAATGACTCGTTCTCCATCCTTGACATCAATACCATAGGTGGTCCGGATCCAGCGCTGCCATGAGACACCGTCAACCCATGCAAATGCCACCTCCCTCCGTCCAGAGTTGGTCATGTCGACATGAATGGCCTTGGCGGCACGCAGAGCCCGCTGGTCGTCCCGGTCCTCGGCTTCTTCAATCCTCATCTGCTTCGCATCTCGCAGCTTCTTCCTCTCCAACTGAAATTCTTGAATCTGTCTGTCCATCCACTCGTTTGCGGCGCTCTTCATCTCTCGGAGCGCACCGTGGAAAGATTCCTGGTCGTCTCGGTTCAAGACACCCAGCACAACAACCTTGTTGTCCATGATCTGGCGCGCGTTTGTTACCAACAATTCAGGGACCAGGGGGAGCCAGACCGATCTCATCCAGTCCAGGACTTGGTTGGTATCTCTCATTGCGTTGGGGGTGAGGGGAGGGAAGTAAGTGGGACGGCCCTCTCTTGAAACCATAAACCTCGGCCAAGTGGTAATCTTGAAGCGATCATACATGGCGGGATCCTTGGTCTTGACGAGCTTAGCATGTCCAATGAGGCTGAGGGGAAGTCTCTCAAGGGCCTTGAAGTCTTCTGAGGTTGTGGCGTGATCATAAAAGTAGACAAAAATAACATCCTCCTTCTGTTCGATAGCCTTGAATGATGCGAGATCTACATCGGGAACGCCACTGGCAAGATCGACGGCCTTTTCGGCATACTGAATGAAGTCGCCCAGTCCTCGGAGGCCTTCATACTCAGAGCGCTCACCACCCTTGAAGAAGAGAATAGTAGGGAATGCTCGAGCACCAACGTCTTTGCACAATCGCGACTCCTTGTCACAATTGACTTCTCCAATGTTGAGCTTGCCCTTCATGGTCTTGGCTACCTGCTCCCAGGTAGGGGCCATGTCCTGGCAGTGGGGACACCAAGGTGCGTAGAACTTGATAAACCACGGATCTGAAGTGAAGGTCACTAGGCGCTGGAAATTTTCAGCTGTCAGTGCCACTGACTTTCCGTCTTCGTTTGGTGTAGCAACAGGCTTCTTGGGCTTCTTCTCCAGTTTCTTCCCATCAGCCTCGTTCTTGGGCGCTGCCTCGAGCTTCTTCCCGTCGGCTTCACTTTTGGGTGCTGCCTCTTCGTCTTCCTCTCGTTTTGGCTCAGACTTTGGACGCTCTTTATCGCCTGGCTCAGGCAATGCGAGAGTCTTGGGCCGAGATCCGGGCTTTGTCTTCTCCAAGGCTTCCTCAATCAGGCCAGAGAGGAAGGTCATGTTTTGACCACCCGTCACGCTTCTAGCCTCTTTGCCATCCTCAAATAGAGTCGTGGTAGGGTACAACTTGACACCATTCTCAACGCAAAGGTCGCTGTAGGCGATGCAATTGACTGCACCAAATCTGAAATCGTACAAATCGGTAAAGGTCGCTTCGCCAGCTCCCTCGGTCTTGGACGTATAGTAGAATTCGTATATTGTCTGAAAGGTCGGGGCGTAATGAATGCAGTGGTGGCAGTACGGACTAATTATAGGTAACATGTCAGCGCTTCAACCCAGCCAACCCAGTGACAGTGATATGAGAAGTTGAAGGGCCGGCCACTGTACCTGTAATGCTTCACAAGAAGCCATTTGCTTTTGCCGACCTCTTTCTCCCAGTTGTCAGGCGTCAGATCTATCAACGGAGGCACCGCAACAGAGTCGAAATATGTATTCGCGGGGCCGGTCGAGTCTTTATCATCTGCCGCTACCGAAGAGCCAAATAGCCCAAAGGCAGCAAGGCCGGAGAGCAGAGTAAAGGGTGTCAGCCGCATGGTGGGCTGACTTGTGAGCGACCTTGAAGGTGCTGGGAGATGGTGAATGCAAGCGGGAAGAGAGCAGAGACAGACTGAGAACCAATGAATCAACGAATCAAGGCTGCGACGCAATCTTGGACAACTCCACGGGCAAAAAAGCCAGATTGCGAAGAGTAACGCAATGGGTGCTGAGACGGGGTTCAGAGCTGATCCATGCGCGGGACTGGATGCTGTCTGTCAGAGCTGTTGGCGACAGAGCAGCCCAAGCGGTGCCTGGAGAGCTCGTGGTTCAGCGGCGAAGGCCAGGTGAAGGCTCAAGTGCAGGCCCTCGACGTGGACGATAGAGTACCAGATAGTTGTTTGATATATCAGGTACTACTAACCAGTAGCAATACTGGAGGAGCAGATAAAGGGAGATTGGAAATACGGAGCATGAAACGAAGTGGTTGCGTTTGCAAGAAATTAGCGCCACACTGAGGCGCTGTGGCTTGACAGCGTCCGTTGATTGGCCATTGGCCGGATGCAGGTGCACGGTTGTTGCCTGGTACATGCGACATGTTCACCTATCAAGGTACGGCAAAAGTGAAGGAGAGATGCATTTGAAACTGCAACCACAGCAGTAGCATAGAACAGCCCTTTTTCTCCCTCTTTTCCTCTCTGGGGCTCTTTTCCCTCTCATTTTCATGCATCATCAGCATCTCCGCACTAGCCCATTTAATCCCATCGTTTCACTCTGCCACCAAGGAAACAAAGCTTCAATAAGCCAATGTCGGTTTTGGCAGTCTTACCCTAGGATCATGGACTCCTCGCGCAAGCGTCAGCGCAGTGTTGACGAGGGCAATGGATTCGGAACTTTGGAATCTCTCTCACGGCCCATAAGTCCTCCGCGAAAAAGGTTTCGTCAGGCTGTACAAAAGTCGCCATGGCAGCTCACCAGAATTCGAGATGTCCCGGAAGAATTGAATAAGGATACCGTGACTCTGGAGGATATCCTGGGTGACCCCTCCATCACCGAGTGCTGGCAGTTCAACTTTCTTCACGATATCCCCTTCGTGTTGGATGCCTTCGATCGGCGCGTTAGAGATTCGGTTCAGTTACACGTGGTTCACGGATTCTGGAAAAGAAATGATTTGAATCGTGTTGTTCTTTCGGTATGTGGCTGTTGCTTGACAATGCACTCCCTTGGATGTAGAGATACACATGACAAATTTATATCTTGCCTTTTCTTCCGATTCCCATTCGCATTATTTCACAATTCCAGTTTACAATTTATTTAATCCTACCATTTTGAATGCATAGTTGAATTGAGACTGATGTCGCCTTGCATCTTCACTTTGATTTAGGAGCACGCATTGCAACACCCCAACGTGCATCTGCATTGCGCGCCCATGCCCGAAATGTTTGGAACTCATCACTCCAAGATGATGATAATATTTCGAGCTGATCACACCGCACAAGTTGTCATCCACACAGCAAACATGATTCCAAAAGACTGGACCAACATGACCAACGCTGTCTGGAGATCCCCAAAGCTTCCATGGATCTCGGAGCCAGATACCGGACTTCAGCAAGCAGAGCAATTATCCATCGGCAGTGGAGCGAAGTTCAAGGCGGATCTATTGACCTACTTGATGCAATATGACTCCCATAGGGTTACTTGCAAACAGCTCGTAGATCGTCTCCTCAATTTCGACTTCTCCAGCATACGGGCAACCCTGATAGCCAGTGTTCCGGGCAGACACAGCTTGTATGATCCAAGTAGCCCGATCTGGGGTTGGACTGCGTTAAAGAAATGTTTACAAGGCGTGCCTGTTGAGCCCGGAGAGTCCCAAATCGTGGTTCAAATATCTTCTATTGCCACTCTTGGTGCCAAGGACGATTGGCTGCAAAAGACGTTGTTTGACACGCTAGCCACAACCCGGAGCCAGAATACGAAGAGGCCAAGCTTCAATGTCGTCTTCCCCACGGCAGACGAGATCCGGAACTCGTTGGATGGATACGCTTCGGGGCAATCGATTCACACCAAGATTAAGTCGGCGCAGCATATCAGGCAGCTGCACTATCTCCATCCGATGCTGCGTCACTGGGCCAACGACAGTGCAAATGGAGCAGGTAAATACCCATCTCTATCTTTGTCCTCTTGATATCACTTTTAGCGAATCAATTACCTTGTATTTCTGTATGATGAGACGATGTAGTATTGGGCTAGATTTACAGGAGAAAAGAGAGAGAGAGCCTGTTTTGGACTAACAGCGTTGGATAATAGGGCCTCTTGAACAGCCGCCTACTATTAGCGGCGATAGCGGGCGAAACCGTGCGGCCCCGCACATCAAGACTTATACCCGCTTCAACCAGAACAATTCGATTGACTGGGCCCTGCTAACATCGGCAAACATGTCGAAACAGGCGTGGGGCGAGGCACCCAATTCTACCGGGGATGTTCGAATCGCTTCCTGGGAGGTTGGCGTGTTGGTGTGGCCGGGGCTGCTCTGTGAAAACGGGGTCATGGTGAGCTCGTTCCAGTCAGATACCCCGGATGCATCGCCATTCGCAGAAGGACAAAGGCCTCTCATTGGCCTTCGGATGCCATATAGCATGCCGCTGCAGGCCTACAGGAAGGGCGAGGTCCCTTGGGCTGCAACTGCGGCCCACTCCGAGCCTGATTGGAAAGGCTTCATGTGGACATACACTCCCAGCGACACTGCTTAGTTGACAAGACGGGAGAGATTTGGCATTTGGCCGCTGGGGACTAAGTTGTGACGCAGATATACAGAGCGGCATTCGGAGGCCGACGCAGATGCGGATGCGGTGTGAGCGCAGCGACTACGGAGAGGCTGTTTGCTTGCAGTGAACGATCTGGGCCACTCTACTTCGTACCACTCACTCTGTTACTCGACGGGTGCTGGATTCAGATGTTACCTCGCGTATCAGAGTACAAGCATGGGCGCCGCCGGCGATAATAGAGTGGCTTGCCGGTGAGGCGGCAAAGGGGCCAATATTGTTGCACGGAATGGCCACACCTCGTTGCTGTCGAGTTAGGATCTGCTGTCAACCACTGGGATGGGGGTTGTATTTTTAGTTGGGCGATGCCGCATAGACGCCAAGGTGGTGTGGACGCTTGAGCGAAGGATGTGATGTGCAGACAGGGATTCCTGCTTCCCACGAGGCTGGCTATTGTTTGTACATACATAGTCGGGGAGATGCTACCGGCAGGGCGTCTGGCTAAATCCATCGTGAACATGGGCTGACGGCTATTCATTCTACAGAGCAACCATTATGATATCAGAACGTCAAGCTAGGCGCGCCTTTTGCTACAGTACTCGTAGATGTCTGCATATACGGAGGCAATCCTTGTAAGACAAAGACAGCGTGACGTGTGGATTCTGGCGCAAGCCTGCCCAACAACAGCTGGCTCGTTTCTTGATTCGCCTCGCTCCGGCTCTCCATCCTTTGACTGTTTTGGGACTCCGTAGATCGCACTCCGATTGCATCTGGTCACCGCTGAAGAGCACATGGATATGGGTCCAAGTTCCAGCAGGACTAGTAACTAACACGGCGCCCAGTTGGAGAAAGAGAGGGCGGAAGCGCGGGCCTTGGACTCGTAGGCGGGGATTCCCCTCAATCTTCGGCGTACCCAAAGCGGCATCATCAGCGTGGGAGAGACGACATTAGACAAGACGGCGATGAAGATGGTGGAGGGGGCCACAACTGGTTCGAATCTTTTACTCGGTACGGAGTAGTGAGAAGCAGTGAGAGCAGTGAAGTGCAGCGAGTGCAGCGAGATACAGCGCCTGTAAAAACTAGTTTCAGTGGATGAACGGTGGCCTTCCACGCCACCACGTCCGCTAAACCGGGCCGAGACAGGGATCCATTACCAGACGTGCTGCTGATGCAGAGCCATGATGGGGGTGGCCGCGCCATCGGCGGTGGTTCATCCTTGGCGCTGTACAAATTTTTAATTTTCCCTTGCCTGTCCCTCGGTTCAGCCGTGCGGGCTGGTCTTTATTTGGTTTTCCATGACTTGACTAGCCCACGGCTGGATGGTGGAATATGGCGTGAATTGCGCACGCAGATTGCACGATTGATGAGTTCATCTTGCTTGAAGGTGCCAACCAGTATTAGTAGTATAGCATTGAAAAGAGAGACATTTGCCCCCCTTGCTGAACAAACGTCCCCGGACAGAAACACGGAGGGCCATCGGAGCTAGCACGGGACCTCATACTCCGAACAGTCTGAACTGGGGGAATTTGGAGATGAGCATGAGATGCCTGAATGCTGTCAAGGCTGTAATGGCAGAAGATGGAGCATGTAACTCGTACTTTTTAGCATCATGGCGATGCTACCTGATAGGTCGTATGGAGTACCTTAGTTCGATGGAGTCCACGTAAGGTACTGTCTCTGTGTATCCTCTTTGTGCCACCTCCAAATCTGCTAGTTTTTTATACCTTGCCTTTTGAAGCCGTCCCGGAGCACCACACTATCCGAATATGCTTAGTTCATGGATTGCGTCCGACTAATATTGTCTTAGCACCTGATACTTGGTGCTGCAGCAACTTCCTTGCGCATCTTGGATCTTCATCTTTTCTCTTCCCACTTCCTCTTCGGCTCCCCTCCTGCTGTCGATCGAACTCTCCCGCCGTTTACTTCGCCCAAAGCCATTTGCGAAGGCCTCGATCTTGCCTCTCTTCTCTCCATCGGTGTCTCGTGCTGCCATCTGGCGCACGCCGATTTGAGAGGGCAGAGTTAGCCGAAGAGCTTTTCTCTGTGTGACTCCTGGGAGCAATTGGCTTGTTCTTTGGTTCAACACGAAGCCTTGACAAAGGTTGAGCAAGATTTCTCCCCTTTTCTTGAAAAGAGCGCCGCATCTACGCCTTGTCGATCGATCTCCCTGCAGATACACCACCCAACGACGCTGTTCGGATCGAGGAAGAAGTCGGAAAGAGAATAAGAGAAAGCTGTTATAAGTCAGAGGCCGAGCCGATATATAAAGTGTTTTAATGGTGGCGCCCTCTCAACCCTCGAGCCCCAGCACTTGAGCGAGTAGAACAAATATATCTCGAGCTCACTCTCTCCCCGCGAGAGAGACAACTACATCGCTATGAGTCCCGCGGCCGCTGGTAATTCTGGGCTTTCTGGCCATGACCACCCAGCCTTTTCGTCTTCGTTCCGTTCCGGATCTCCTCTTGCGGAGCAAGTTCTGGCTCAAGACATTGCAGAGTGCACTGATGACGATTTTGACCCTGCCGACGACCAGATTGACGTCGATCATAGCCATCATTTCATGTATCGCCGGCCAAGCGGCGTGGCATACGGAGCAGCTCGACCGGCTTTCAACTCAAGCGCCTTGGACGAGCCCATCCTGACACCTCTAGAGCGGAAGCAATCTCGCGATGCCGAGCGCAGCCTCCTGCGGGACAACCACGTCCTGCCCCCGAAACATGCCAACAAGAGCCAATCGCTGCCCGCTCGAATGTATCGAAAGATCTTTAGCACCAAAGTCCCCGTCGATGAGTATGAGGAAGAATCTGAAGAGGATGCGCCGCTGCTCTCCAGGGATAGCGACCACGACTATGGTACACGGACACATCGACAGGTATCCGTTTCTGCGGGCGACGAGGACGTAGATGAGCAGTGGGAGGAGGCTATAACAACGGGACGGATTCGCACGACATGGCAGCGTGAGGCCAAGACGGTGCTGTCATACTGCGGGCCGCTGATTGTGACCTTTTTTCTCCAATATTCGATCAATGTGGCTGGTATCTTTGCCGTTGGTCGCATTGGTACCATTGAGCTGGGAGCTATATCATGTAAGTCGTCACATCCATTGATCCACAGCGAAATCATGAGAAATTGAATTTAACGTGATGAACTTCACTAGTGGCCAACATGTCGCAAGCCATCTCCTGCTTGGCCCCTTTCCAAGGTTTGGCTACAAGTCTGGATACCCTCTGCGCTCAGGCATATGGATCCGGCCACAAGCATCTTGTTGGCTTACAGTGCCAGCGCATGGCATGCTTCCTGCTGACCCTCTCCGTGCCCGTCATCTTCCTGTGGCTATTCGGCGCGGAACCAATTCTGCAGCGCATGGTGCCGGACCCAGAGTCTGCTCGACTTGCCGCTCTCTACCTTCGCGTCATGATCTTTGCGATTCCCGGCGTCATTCTGTTCGAGTGCGGCAAGCGCTTCACTCAGTCGCAGGGCCTCTTCCAGGCAACCACATATGTTCTCCTCTTCGCCGCTCCCTTCAACGTCTTCCTTACCTGGCTGCTCGTCTGGAAGCTCGAGTACGGCTTCGTTGGCGCACCCATTGCCGTCGCCATCACAGAGAACATCTTGCCTGTTCTCCTATTTTGCTACGTCCGGTTCGTCAACGGCCGCGAATGCTGGGGCGGATTCAGCGAGCGAGCACTCACCAACTGGTGGGTCATGATCCGGCTGGCGCTCCCCGGCATGATCATGGTCGAAGCCGAGTGGCTCGCTTTCGAGATCCTGACGCTATTGGCCAGCCGCTTCGGATCCGACTATCTCGCCGCCCAGAGCGTCGTTTCGACAATTGCGTCCATCTCATACCAGATTCCCTTCCCCATGTCGATTGCCGCGTCTACTCGCGTTGCCAACCTGATAGGCGCTGGGCTTGTCGACGCGGCCAGAGTTACTGGCAAAGTGGTACGTCTGCTCCTATAACGAACAAGCAGGGAAAAAAAGCAAAAGCGATCGTTTACTAACGTGTATCCTAGACTTTTGTGACGCACTGCATACTCGGACTCCTCAACTTTGCCATCTACAGCAGTCTTCGATTCCACCTACCGCTGCTCTTCACGGATGATGAGGGGGTTATCTCCATCGTGGCCAGCATTCTACCTGTCGTCGCTGTCATGCAGGTATTCGACTGCATGAGTGCCGGTGCGCATGGATTGCTCCGTGGTATCGGCAAACAGAGCATAGGCGGACCAGTCAACCTGATCTCATACTACGTCGTCTCGCTGCCCATTTCGCTCTCATTGGCTTTTGGGCTCGGCTGGAAACTGCAGGGTCTATGGGCCGGCGTCAGCGTGGGCTTAATACTGTATGTCGAATCGAATCAACTCACTTACAATGAAGTAGCCTGACATTTTTAACTAACTCTGATGATAGGGTCTCCTCGATCGAATATACTTACCTGCTCAAGACGGACTGGCACCAAGCAGCTCGAGAGGCTGCCGCCAGAAATGCTGCGGGCTAGGAGTCGCGCAAAAGGCGTGCGTTTACTCATCCCAAGTCCTCCTTCCACGGAACTACAAGCAGAAAGGCGTCATATCCAGATTGGAGGGGAAACGACAGTGCATCCGGTCGCGTGGGCGACTCAGAAAGCAGCAACGCCGTAATTTATAGTGCGAGGAGAAGTTTTGCTTCATTATCCATAAGGTTGGGAAGCAGCGGAAAAGAAGCGTGTGAATGAGTCGAGGGCTATCCGCAGGCGACAAGTAAAAGACACAAGTAGCTGCGGAAGAGCCATGAAGAATAGGGTATTTATTATCTGAATAGTTCCGAATATTTCAAGGAGGCGGGCATCATTCCTCCATGTATTTCATTTTCATAGGCATGTTATAGGTACAAGGTAGTTACAGGATTCAAAAAAAGACTCGGATTTTTTTTTGTTTACAGTTTGAGCATTTCATGGTATCTCTCGTTCTCCTATATGTTTGGGGGGAAATAAAATATTCTCTGGACATTTATCTAACCCCTAAAAGCCGCGGAAAGCAGTCCATTCCTCCACCAGTGTGTTCTTTTTGTTTTTCAACAGTCACATTTCATCTGACACGCCCTCCGTGCCCGTCCGTTAAAACTCCAGATAAGATGGAAGATTCTGAGAGATAGAGAGATAGAGAGAGATAAAGAAACTCTAGCAGTGTCCTATTCGAAAACAACGAAAGCGCGAGGGATTAGATTGCACATTAAAAAGGGAAACCCCGTTTAGCATCCTGAAACTCTATGCGAACTGGTGATTTTGGTTTAGCTGAGCATGGAATGTGTCCGGATGCCCTTGGGGCCGTGTTCGCTGTTGAAGAGAGAGAGGGTTAGCATACGTATAGATCGGAAAGGTAGTTCAAACTGGACAAAAAGAACTTACTTGTAGTCGACTCTGCTCAGGCTCATTGACTTTTGTGCCTCGATGGCCTGAGCGTCCATGTTGGAGTGCAGACAAAAGGCTATTCTCGCAGCCACCTGGGCGCCCAAGAACATGGCCTCCTCGAAGCCGTTCTTGCTCCACTCACTCAAGTATGTAGGCAGAGCGATGGTCTTGATGCTGGTGGGCGTCTGGCTGTGGAAGTGGTGGCCGCTGGCAGGACCGGCCGCCTCAGATCCGACCATGGGCGTCGATCCCGTGGCGACCTGGATCGTGTCTCTGCCGGGGATGCCAAAGGTGGCGGCCGTCGTAGCGGCCTGAAGGAGCGGGTTGACGCCGCCGCCGCTGGAGAGCTGGTGCGGCGGCGCTCCGTTGAAGGAGCCGATGGGTGTCTGCGAGCCGGTGCCGGCGGGCGTGGCGACGTTAGACGGCAGCTCCGACGTGAACATGGTGGCCGTGGATGGGGAGATGAGGTGGCGCGCGTTGAGCGTCTGCAGAATGTTGTCCTTGAGGCCGCGCAGCCGCGAGCCGTTGCCGACAAAGACGAGGCTGTCCCAGCAGGCCGGGCGCATGTACATGTCCTCGACGCCCTGGATGGTGCGGTAGATGGTTTCGACGATGCGGTCGATTTCGTTGCGGTCCGCAAAGAGGAAGCGCTCTAGGCCGACTTCGATGTCGCGGCGGATTCGCTTGGGCCGGAGCTCAGGGGGCTCGGCATTGTCAGTGTCGACGGTGGTTTGATTCCCGTTGACGACCTCGGCAGGCTTAGAGTCTACGGTAGTATCATTGTCATTGCCGTCACCATTGACTTTTGTTTCCTCAGTCTTGACAAGGGGTTCTGAAGGAGGTACGTCATCTGTCCCTACAGGAGCTGGGGGCTTGGCATCTGCATCTGCCTCCGTTCCTTGTGGTGCGGGTGCTGATGCGGGCTCTGGTACCGGCTCTGGTGCGGGAGCCTCTCCACCATTGCTGCCCTCTACGCCCTGCATATTGATAGGCATAGATACGGGAGCCGGCGCAGGCACCTCTTTGTGGACTTCCTCCATGACAATCTCCTCGTATGAGAAGGTGTTGCGCATCTTCTTCGAATTGGGCTGTCGAACGGGCCTTGCTTGGGCTGCCGCCTCGGCTTCCTTCTCCTTGTTAGACTTTCGTCCAGGCTTACCCTTCTCCTTTTCCTTCTCCTTCTTGGCAAGGAACTCCTTAGTCTGGCCGCTGGTGACGATGCTAGCGACATCTAGGACGCCATCATCATCAATGTTGGTGTCGGCGCCTTCATTCTCCTCCATGACGACATCGGACGGCTCGTTAATCCGTGGTACGTCTGTGGGAGCCGGTGCCGTTGAATCTGCTGCGGGGGCACTCTGTTCTGTCGCTGCGCCTCCTGCTGGGCGCGACTGAGACTGTGATGCATTGGAAGAAGACTCGACAGGAAGCTCCACGAGAGCCTTCTGAGCGGGGGCATAAGGCAGCACCTCGCAGATACCGCTCTTCTTCAGCTGCTCCGCCATCTCGTGGTTGAAGTTTTTGCTCTTCAGCAACTCCTGTAGTTTCTGAGTAAAGACTTCTCCTCCGCTGATGTGTCGGTCGGGTTGCGGGCTGCCCAGGTCCATGTGGTTGATGACGCGCCCGTCGTGGATGGCCGTGACGTCGACCTTTTCGTAGCCAATATCGATGACGGTCATGTTGGGCCACTTAAGACCGTACTGGGTGGCGATACCGCTGTGAATGAGGCAGAGCGCGGGCGTCTTTGTCTTCTCGAAGATGTAGCGCGCAATGGTCTCGCAGTCGGGCCGCGTCCACTGGGGGGATGCCATGAGCATGATGGGGGTGTTGTGGTATGTGGTGGTGAGCAGGCCGTGGACGTGGTCGAGGAAGGCGAGGAAGGCGTCCATCTGGACGATGCGGCCACCTACAAATACAAAACATTAGCCCATGATCTCTCTCTCTCTCTTCACTCTTCACTCTTCCTTTCAAACTTTGTTCTTCCATCTGACATACCCTCAATTGGCCATACGGCATCCTTGTCTTCGTCTACATCCTCCACCCACTCCTCATTCTCCACGCCGTCAATGACTCTGGTGCGTTTATACGTGTAATACGGCCGCCACTGCTGGGGGTCCTCGTCGTCCCTGAACATCCTCGTGGGGATGCGATGAGCCGGAGGCGACAGCTCGCCGCAGCCCAGCTGGGCCATGGTGGTTCTGCTGCCGGGGCAGATGATGAGGATCTGCTCCTCGCGCCATTTCCCCCCGCTGGCCATTGCAAGCAGACTGTTGTTGTTGCTGCCGGTAGTATTCGCAGAGTTGCTGCTGCAACTTTTATTATTCGCCCTGCTGCTGGGGTAATTCTGCCGCCGCTGCCGCAAAGAATCGCGCTTCTAGTGGCCGATGTGGTAGCTGAGCGGAGAGCCCGTGCGAATTGCCGCTGCGCCGCTGCCGCTCGTCTTGGTGGGCGTCGAGAGATGGTGGGCGTGTTGCTGAGAAGCCGTGCGACGACAACGCGAGGGAGTCGAAAACGAGCCTCGAGATGCTCTTCGCGCGCGCAAACCGTAGCGGTGTGGCGTAGGCGTGGGTGTGGCGCTGCTGGTGGGAAGTGCTGTGGCGGTGTACTGTGCAGTCTTGCCAGTGCTACGAGACACGCTCTGGATGCCGCCGTCTCGATGAGTCTCAAGCTGAGATTTAGGCACAACTTTGGCGTGCATCTGCTGCTGCTTTCTAGGAGTCCTAGAGGTGCTGTGGTCACAGATGCCAAGGCGAGAACTGCCTGCACTGCTTACTCTCGCAAAATTTTCCGGTATGCTTCGTGAAATGTCCATCGTCTATGTCGTCTTTCGTTCTTTTTAATATGCTATAGCACTTCACTGATGACAATAGTTGGCGCAAATAACCAAGAAGTGAAAAAAAGATGAAGGAAATGAAATCAAGGGGAGTAATTGATGAAAAGGAAGAAGAGATCAAAGCGCTCGTTTGTAAACAAAGAAGAAGAAAAAATAACTCGAATTAGCTCTTGCTCTTGTAGCTGTTGCTGCCAGCTGCCCAACCCATGGCCAGCCGCCTCTCTAATAACTGTCTTACACTCAGCCAGCCCAGCGACAGCCGCATGGTTCTCTCGCTCTCTGTACTGATTTGCACTGCTTCAGATGTTGAGATATCTCTTATACATACACAAAGTCATAGCCATACAAGGATTTTTTAAAGATTAAACAGGTTCGAGTTGATCACGGGAACGCACGAATAGAGTCCAAGTCATGGAGTTTTATTCTGAAAGGACAAAGCGTGAAAGCCTCTCCCTTCCCTCGATTAGAATTACTAAAAGAGCAGAAATACGGATCCCAAAGCTAAAGAGAAAAGAAGAAATACCCGTTGCCGCGTACGCAGTATCCTGTTTGCGACATCATTTGCCTCGTTATTGATGGTTCCCTCTCCCCCCAGCGTAATATCATACACCGAAAATGTTTCCCCGTCATCAACCTCTGCAACTGCGGTAACCCCCGTCATCGCTCCATGCTATCGCAAAAAGGGCGCCCTATATCTATGTGAAAAAAGCACAGTTCCCAAGTCTCTAAACGCCACTAAATTTTCTTCACCAAAAGTAGTTCCAAGCAAGCGCTTCATTCTCGAAGCCGACAGCGCCGCCCATATATCTCGATGTGATATAAAGAGCTTTATCCCAGTAAAGATCCGCACGCCAATTATTAGTCGATATCCATAAATGAGAAAGAACAAAACGAGTAAAGAAATAGTCAAATGAGAGCGCGAAGGGAACATAATAATCTCGTGTAAACCGTCCTCTTGGCTGCTGGGTAATGAATGCTGTCTGTTTGTCGTCGTGTCGCGTGTTCGAGTTGTCTCGTTGTTTAGTTGGCTACCGTCACAGCCGGGCTGTGGGCAGTTTCGGTGGGCGCAGAGGGAGAATCATCGACTTCCTTTGCTTCTTGAATCGTTTTCTTGGGGGTCTCATCAACGATCTTCTCCTCCATCATCAGAGAGAATCTCTGCTCAGAGGTGGGTGTGGTGACTGAGGATCCGTTGTCGCTCCAACGGTCCTCGGTCACGCCAGTGTAGATGGATGAGGTGTGCTTCTTCTTGCTTGATGCCGCATCTGAGTTGTCAATCTGTTCGTTGTGGGGTTCGTTCAACAGAACATCGTCTTGCTTGCGTTCCTCCAAGTCGGCCTCATCGGCACTGGACTCATCGGAGCTAAGAACGTTCTCCTCTGAAGCCAGGGTCTTGTGCTGGGGCTCTTCTGCGGCATCGCTCTCATCGCTTTCGGAGTGCTCAGCCTCCTGCTCTTTCTGCTCCGTCGCTGCCACGGCGTCGATCTTGTCGGCATCGGCTTCTTGGCCGTCCATATCGCCATCGCTGCTGAATGTCTGGCTCAGGGGGCTCTGCAGGTTTAGCTCCTCGCCAGTAGCGTCCTTGTTGGCAATGCGGGACATCCTGGCAGGGCTGCGTGTTGGCAGAGGTGGGGGCACTCTCTTGGCGATTGTCACAACGTTGCCCCGAGCTTGGATCATGCGAGATGAGAGGGCCTGCGTGCTAGTTCGCTGCACCGCGGCGACCTCAAAGACCACGGGTTCTTCTTCTTCAATGTCATCGTCCTCATCGGCATCATGCATGTCGTCATCGCTATCATCTTCCTCATGCTCATAGAGCCCTTCTTCTTCGCTTGATTCGTCGTGGCTCATCTCATCCTCTTCACGGCGAAGGCTTTCTGAGAGGGAAATGGCATCATCATCGCTTAGCTCTGCTTCGTCCGCAGAGTCGACACCGACGGACACGTCTTTGGAGAGCCTATGGGCGACGGCCTTTGCCAACACCGGCTCCTCATCCTCCTCCTCGTCTTCCTCCTCGTCTTCGTCTTCGTCTTCTTCATCCTCCTTTCTTGCCCTCTCTGCTTCGTCATCCTCCTCCTCCTCTTCCTTTACAGACTCGATATAAGCTGGGGAAGCCCGGCCGTTGCTGTCGCTAGGGCCCGGGCTAGGAGATGTTGCCGGTGTGTTGCCCACATCAGTCTGGGTGCCGGCATCAGTCACCTGGCTCCGGATGGTGCGCATTGACACGTAGCTGTTCCGGTTGCTTCTTGATACAAAGGTGTCCATGCTCTGCCGGCTAAACTTGGACGCAACAGTTGGGCTCATGGGAGCCTGGTTCATGTCGAACAAGCTACTTGTCGGTCGAATACGAGAGCCAGCCTCACGGATCTCAAGGCCCGCCATTTCCAGCGCCAGGACTCCAAAGGGGTCCGGATCATCCGCCTGGGGGATACCAAACGAAGTGTGAGGAGATGCGGGCATCGACACCGATTTGGGAGGGCTTGTAGTGATCAAAGCGTCACTCGGCGCAGGCTCCGCAGAAACCCTGGTGATGACAGCGTTGTCGTAGTCAGTTCTTCCCTCGGCCATTTTGAGAACTTCGTTCAAAGAAGTAGTCTCTTCGACACCTCGAGCGACATTTCCAGCAAGGATGTCCATATGAGTGATGTCAGTGGAGCCGTAGAAGCGGTCGTTTTCGTTGCTGCGCTCGGACAGCATACACCCGTATAGGTTGACTGATTGCTGCTGGCCTCGGGCTTTCATGTATGTCAGCACGGTGTTGCCCAGGTCTCTCCAATTGACATCGGCTTCATCAGAGCCAATTGAGACGGTCTCTCCTGTCCGAAGCTCGACATCCTCGCCAAGCGTCACTCGCGGTCTGGAGACAGATTCAAGCGCAGAAAGACTGGTAATGACAAGGACGCAGTCGTAGACGTCGACTCCAATGATGAAGCTCAGGGTTGGAGTGTGAAGCATGATGCCTGAAGGCGGAGACCAAGTGCCGTCCGACTTTCTAGCAATCAGGATACCTGAGCCACCCGAGCCGGTCATCCACAAGCCACTGCGCATACACGTAAAGACGGCAATGGCGGCTGCATTCTGTATTATTCGCTTTGGGATCTTCTTGGGAATTTGATCTAGAGTCCTGACGCCCGTCGAGGTGGAAGACGGAGACGCCGGTACGTCGTCGATAGGGGCGAAGTAGCCGTCCACTATGAGTCCCAGAATTAGCATTGAATCCGCATTCTGCTCCATCCCGGAGCGTTTAATGGGCCATTTAAGCATCAAGAGTCTTGTAAATGAAGAGGCACCAACATACCGCAAAATGACTTGAGGATGCGAGCTGCTTTGTCGCTCTCAAGGTCGAGCGTCGCGGGCCAAAAAGCTTCCCGCTGAACCCGCTTGACCTGCATATTGGCGGCGTCGGTGTTGATCTTGGACAGGCCATTGGGGGGCGGAGGTTGCGACGACCTGTTGGGCCAGCCAAACACGCTGCCGCTCCTGGAACCGCCAGAGTTTCTCTTTTCCCACGAGGGCAGGAAAGCAGAAACGCGCTGCATGGCTGCGGTCGAAAGGGGTCGGTCGAAAAGGGTTGGAGGGGCCTCTCTCGGCCGTTCAGGGCAGAACCGTCACCGTCACCGTCACCGCGCCTGGGGGTGAGAGAAGAGGAAGGGAGAAGGAAAGCACCGAGAGGAGAGGAGAAAAAGGTGAGGAGAGCATCAGCCAGCCCGGATGTCGACGCTGCCACCAGGAACTGATGAAGCCGACGGTGGTTGGAGGTTTACAAAGGCTAAGAGTTTGTAAGAGCCGAGTACAAATTCGTTCGGCGAGCAAGGCCTGGAGCACTGCCCTTCCTTCAGGTGCTTACGCCGTGGTCCATTAGTGATAAAAGACTGAGGTGCAGTGGAGCTCTGACCAGGACGGGGGGAGAAACCCGCTAAAAATCCAGCACAGCACAGCACCAGCACAGCACCAGCACCACCTAGAACCTCCAAACCCGGGCTCGGCCCCTGCAACTTCGCGGCTCCGGATCTGGCCAGAGGGTTGTCAACGGGGCTGCTAGTTCCCTCTAGCCATTACGCTTCCAGCATCGAGAGACGACTGGAGACATGGAGTGAAAATCCTGCTCGAGCATTCGAGTGCAGCGATTGGATCGCCTGGGCCGCCTAAGACCACCCGGCGTCGACGCCATTGCCAGCCCAGGCCAGGTACAGCTCAAGCGTGTGGTGGCTCCCAGCCGTCATTGTTCGTTCATCTGTATCTCAGCTATCTAACGCCGCTACATTCCCGGTCGCTGTCGGATGAGCAGGTCTCATCATCAATTCGGGGGCATCAAATTAATTTCGCCTCCGTATCTCAATCGACGTGTTGTTTGTTGTTGTTTCGTGCACGAGCGGCACATACATACTTGGCGGCCCTGCTGAGACAAAGCGTGCGTGCACCCGTCGTGCACCGTCATGGTACTCGTACTCAGCCTCGTCTCGCTCGTCTCCGCACTCATTGACTTTTCTATTCTACCTAATCAACTAATGTACCTTGTCGCCAGCCACTACCCATTACAGTACAATCTCGTACCATTTTGATGTCGTGCAACGGTGATTGCCAGCCTCCCCTGGCATGCCCTCCCTTCCATGCTGTCTGTACCTTTTGCTGCCAATCACGGCCTCCAGCGTCGTCCACATGAACAAGGCCGGATTGCCTCTGTCTGATCAGATCAGCAAATTCATCGGGAGCGGGGGGATTGAAGTTTCCCCTCTTCTACGAGGACTGTGCCTCAAATCGGACTGGGCTGTCACACGCTTCGTATTCATGTTGTCATGGATAGCAATAAGATTTGATCGCTGAGAGAGACACGGAAAGAAAGAAATCGCACGTATACTCACTCGTACTCGTACATGCTTGGCCGGCGTCAATCTCCACTCACCATGCCTACAAGTACAAAGACACATACGGAGTTACAGTCGGGTCTACCTCTTACACCATGATTCACAAACAAACGGCCATGTCCACTCGAGTGAGACCTGTCGCACCCCTTTCGAGACGAAATAGCTGCTCATCACAGCTCAAACACTGCTCCTATCAGCGACGCACCTTGCCTCATTCATTCGTGATCTAACGGCCGCAAACTCTCAGCATTCCCGCTTTCGTTTCCGATCCCCCCAGACCATGGACAGCCAGCACCAGCCTCTCCTCGTCTCCCGTTTCTCGGCCCCCCTCCCCCTGCTTGGCATCAAACGATTTAGCGCATCTATTCGGGTGATACTGACGTCGCACTGCAGGGAGAGCCGTCCATTTTAAAACCGATCGCCCACCAAGATTGCTACGGAGGCGTGCTAATTGGAATTAATTATGGGACGGGCAATTGAATCAGAGTGTAACATGGGCAAATAGGGCTGCTAGAGGGCGGGAAAAGCATGGCCCTGGATCCATGTTCCTGAGATGCTGCTAACTTTTGGCCTTTGTGGGACCCGTCAAAGTCAATAAAACAGGACCCGGGCTTTATCTATTGCCATTGTTTACGATTGGCGAGGACAATAAGCCGAGCATGGCAGCCTCAAAAGGCTGAACTCAATTCGATTCACGGGGTTGTGTTGGGCCATGACAACGCCGAATGCATGTATGGCCTCATATTTTGGAACAGCTAGATTGATCTGTTACTGCTTTGGAAGACGCGCATAATGACGCTACACTGCGCCAATTGTCCCCAGCAACCAGCCGAAGACGTCCATCTTCACATCCGTGTGACGGTAGCACTGTTTCCTCTCATTGCATTTCCTTTTCGTGGCTTATGCAAAAAAGGGGTGATGAGGCGCCCACCTGCATCATAATGAAGAACCAAATCTCCCCCTTGTCCTCATCATGCAAGGTACCACATATGGATAATCCCAACAGATCGGATTCAATCCCGTTATTAAAGTCTAGTCCACTGTATCTGCTCATATTCCCTCTTTATTTTTGCTCATCCCTGTTATCCGGCTGCAAGCGCAAGTGTGGTGACGCCCAGGGGTCGGTAATTTGCTTTCATCCAAGTCAGCATAACAAGATTTTCAGCTCGAAGCCACTCACCCCGGCCGATTCTCTCACTCTCTCATTTCTTGTCTTCAGAATTTGTAATATGAGTGCTTTATACATGTGATCACATATTACATAGGTCAAATTTCACCGCGGGAACCAAATGTGTCCTAGTTGAAACAATACCAGCATCTCGCCCAGGGAGGCTGTTGCTCTCTCTCGTCGGCTTAGTCGTGGCTCCGTATTTGAGCTTTCTAGCCAGGGAAAAAACAATTCAAGAAAAGGATTAAAAAGGGGGATATCCCGAAATATGATTCATCTTGATCTGAGGCTGGCCCAGCCGAACTTTTCCCCTTTTCCTTACCGTTGACTCTTCTCATGACGGCGGTATCATTCTTCCCTTGCTTTTTATTAATTCTTGCAGCGGAGCTAGCCTATTTCCTATCATTTCCTCTCCCTTGCCTCCCTTAGTTGGTAACTATTGCGATTAGTGTAAGTGATGATGTTGGGATCGCCAGTGATAGCAGCTAGAAATACGAGGATTCTACGCTAGCTGACGCAGGAACATCAGGTAGCAAGGCCACAAGCCCAGCTTTTTTATGACAAGATTATCAACATTTTCGTATACACATCGAATTGGCCGTCTGTATCCTCTTTCCGTCGAAGATTGATACATATTTATGCTTAGAGATGCTTCCCCAACAGGGCAGCGTATATATGTATATATGTGTGTTCTGGCAATAAGATGGTAGAGTGTTGCTGTCAATGGCTGTCTATATATATCCAATACTCCATAAAACAACTAGCCAGATGATCCCATGTTTCAAATTTTGAGCCACCTTATTGGTGACATCAGATACAGAATGATTCAAAGATAACTATCACGATTTACATTCACCAATGCGATGAGAGATGCGGACGCTCTGAAACTCAGCGGCCATTCCAACGACCGCATTCTGGTCAAACAGTGTCTTTTTTTTTTTAAACAAAACCAATACATGCAAATAATGTTTATGAAACTTCGCCAGACATGCCGCACAGCGGATTGGTTTTCAGCGCTGTTGATATATAAATGGCTATATTGAAAGGCGTCATAATCCTGATTGAACTTGGACGACCTCATTTGCAACTCTTTACTAAACCAATCTAAATACATGGATTCCTTTGAACAATTCAAATTTAAGCTTTAAAATTGGCATAAGAACAATAACTATGTACCTATGAGTCTATCTTTGCCGTATCAAACCTTAAACAGCCAAACAGCGTCCACCAAGTATCAGGGTCATTACATGTATCGAGACCTCTGCTACAAAGAGGAAAAGTAACAGGTACATCCTTAACACAAAATAAGCATAATTTGCCACTATAATCGTTAGCAGAGTACACCTCCCCATCCCCATAGTCGACTAAACTCTCGTCGACAGTGGAGAGAAAAAACTCATGTCATCAATATCTCAATCTCAATCCTAATCTCAACTACAAAGGACAACCGTATCTGACGCCGGGAAGAGGCGCTATCACGATAACGTCGCTATACTAATAGCATTTCATTCAATAGACAACTAGCATCACTTTCAGCCGCTCCAGCGACAACCCTCAACTTGAATTCGAGCCGCAAAGCTCCAACACTCACCACTCACCACCATCATTTACCATCTTTCAAAATGTTCAAGTCAGCTCATCCACCCAGCCGCACCTCCATTCCCCCCACATGATAATCCAACTCAAGAGACTGACTCACTCCTTCACATCTTTCTCACGAGAACAGAGCCTACCAAAACCTCACCCCCAAAACCCGGCTGGGCGTCGGCGTCGCCATCATCGCATGGGGCGGCGTAGGATTATATCTATCTGACAAAGCCGAGGAGAAACTTGGATTTACGCCGACCGAAGAGGACAAGGCTGAGTTACGCAACTTGGCGCCCAAAATCACCACTGTAGACAAGAGCCAGAGGTGATACGGGAAAGGTGGCAAACTACAATTTTCGAGAGCAAACTTCAGAGATCACACATTCGAGATCTCGTGTATACCTAAGTCTACAGCATCAAGCATAAAAGAGAATCAACTACAAAACACAGCATATATGATGACAACCAAAGTTGTGAAAAGCCCAGTCTATTGCCCATCCTTCGCGTTCTGTTGTCTCGGCTACCTGACTGTATCTTTGGGCTATTCTTTTACTACCTACTACCTACTTCTGTACATTTTCGCATTGCCCCCTTTCATCCTCCTCTCCCTCCTTCCATCCCATCCCTTTTGTTTTTTTCTCTGCCATCCTTCATACCACCAGGCACGCAGCACAAAGCGATACTCATTATGTAGCCACAAGCCACGAAATCATGACGGCGTACCAGGAAACTGCCAAAGCCGGCCGGAAACCTCCCTCTCTATGTCGGATCGAAGTCTAAAAGAACTCAACTCCACCCCCTCTATCCGTACTGAAATGCAAATAGCAGCACAAAGACCACAAAGACGCCACCTATGCCGAGCCCTCATGCATGCATGGTAAGCCGAATTGGATTGTCGCGGATCAAGTTGCCCTATATCCGCGATGCCGTCGTTTGTGTTTTGAAAAAATGCAAGACGTTAAAAAAAAAATAAGAAAAAAAGGCAAAGAAAACAGAAAAAAGAAAAAACCATACAATCGAAATCAAACTCTAAACTCCCTTGGATGCAAACCACCCTGCGGTTTTTTTCTTTGGATTTTCTTGACCCCGTTTCTCGGATTTTTTTCCCTGTTGACAAAAAAGAAATAATCTGTATCAAATGGATACACAGCATAAGTGGTTCCAACAATCTCTGCCTCATCAGCAGGACTATACCACATCTTTTGACATCAATCTGCGTACTCTGGAACACCGTTTTTATAGCCAGTTGGGTTGTATAGCACCAGCGCTAGTATTGGCCAGTAGTAGTACAGAGCCGGAATCCGGGTGGGGAACCTGGACAAGGATGTCAAATTCTCCGGGTAATAGTACCGGAGCAAGAGAGAGAAAGTATAATTTCCTTCGTTCTCTCATTCCTGTCATACAGCTGCCAGAATCAGGAAAGGGCTAAATGGTGAATTGAGTGGCGCCGGGAGCGTCAAAAGAGTTCATATACTCCAATTGGTTGGCGTGGGATCCATCTGGAAGCGCAACAGCTACCCCTCGTGATTAGGCTCGACCTTGGTTCCGGTCTGTGTCTGTCCGTGATTAGGGGCTGGAAGTAGAGATGGGTGGATTGGGGTTGGATGCGCACCAGCCTGGAAGACCTGAGACCAGTCAAGGCCCGGTTGTTGGTTCGGGTTGGAACCGCCGTACATGGGGATACCATTCTGACCAGGAGGCATACTGTAGTTGGGCATCTGTTGATTTTGCATGGAGCTAGAGACGTCGCCGCCATACTGCTGCGAGCCACCCATTACAGGTCCAGCCATGTTTCTTCGGTCTGCATCACCATCAATTCTACCCATGCTGCTCGACCTGGAGAGCTGGCTCTGATCACCTCCCATACTGTTCATTCCATCCTGAACGGAGACAATGCCAAAGGGGTGGACGATGTTGTTTCCTCCCATGTTACCGAGTCCATTCAAGTGGTTCAGATCTCCTCCGTTTTCAAGAGCAGCCTTTTGCTGAGCCTGGGCATTCTTCTTTACATGAGCCTGGGGGTGAGACAGGTGGCTAGCGCCGGTGGGGTTACCACGGCGAATGGAGCACTTCTGGAAGTGACGCTTGAGGATGTCGCTTCGGGAGAAGGTGTCCCGGCAGAGAACACACATGTAGGGGCGATCACCAGTGTCTAAAGGAAAAAAAGATTCTAGTTAGCTTTTCTCTTCTCTTCTTTCTCTGCTTTTTAGCAAGTTGCAAGGAGGGTTCGGGAAGTACTAACGGCGGAGCAGGTGGCGCTTCAAGTGCTTGGCGTGGAGATAGGTCTTGGTGCAGTGAGGGCAGGGGAATTTTCCGTCTGCATCCTTGACAGGGATGACGGTGTTCTTTGCGCCAGTTCCCGCAGCCTGAGCAGTAGGCCGTCCGGGAGCGCTGGGCAAGATTCCACGACGTCCCTGAGATCCAACAACGTGGGTCGGCTGCTCGCCGTCCTGGAGGAGCGAGTTGGGCTGCATCAGCGAACCGGGGCCGTAAGGCGAAGCCACACCAGGCTGGGCCATGAGGCCACCCGGAGGCATGGGGCGGAGGACGGGAGGACCACGTCCGCCAACCGGCGCAGGAGCAATTGGCTGAGGGTGAGAGACCGCCGCGGTGGCTTGAGGCATCATGGCAGCAGAGGTGGCATAGCCCTGGTGAGGGTACGGGTTCTGGGCCATGGAGTAAACTCCAGGTCGAGGACCAGGCTGCGAGGTCTGCTGGTAGCTAGGAAGGTTATTTGGGGTTGGCGTGTTGGGAGTGCCGGGAGTTCGCGGTGTATGCGGGTGGCTTCCGTACAGCGGCTGCATCGCAACGGTATGGGGCTGCAGAGGTGGGAGCGTCTGCGGCAGAGGAGAGCCCGTCTGAAGCTGGTGAGGCGAGATGGCAGTAGGCGACGGGTATGTCTGGGCCGCGGACGTCGGGACGCCATTGCTCGGGTACTGAGGGTTGTCCATGATGCTTTGCGCAAAGACGCGTCGAGAGCAAGACGTGTGTTGTGTTTTGTTTTTTTTTTTGTTATCGCGAGAGAGAGACAGCAGATTCAACAGGCCGGGAATAAGGCTTGCGACGTTGAAACTGAGCAATTGGCGGGAGAGGAACCGACGACACCGAAGAGGATGCAAAAGCTCGTGAATGAAGATGTGAAATGTAGAAACGAATTTCCAATCGTTCAACGAGGCCCACGCGCGATGTTGCGAAAAGGCTGCGGCGCTCTGGGGAAGGTGGAGGTGAGGCTCAGAGTATAACAGGTCCCTCAGAGAAAGTTGGTTAGGTAGGGAACAGTTGGAGTGGGGTGGAGAAACTGGGTCTCGTTCCTATTTTATCCTGGAGAGAGAATCTGTCAGGTAGGGTCACAAAGGCAAAAGTAACTTCCGTGGAAGAGCGACGAGAGAAAAAAAAATAAGTGCCAAAAAGCGTGGGTGTGAGAAAGACACTAACAGGGGAGGGGGGTGGTGGAGTGGCAACAAGCGCCTTTGCCAGGGTGCCGAAAACACAAAAGTGGGCCGTTGCAGTGCAGCCAAGTGCAGTGCGCCTGCAGTGCGAGTACCTGTACATGTACAAGAGCATGTACCGAGTACAAGGCGCTCGTAGTGCCCGTTGGGAGATGCAGCAACGGCGAGAACGCGAGAGCAGGCCGGTGGCGAGTGGAGCCACAGCAGCGCCATCAAAGCGGTATCGCGAGGGCCGCAAACAGAAAACCGAAAATCGGAATCGAGGCAACGTGATGCAAAAGCAAATGCAGCAAAAGGGAATTGGGTTGGGAATCCTGCCTAGCAGAATGGGTACGGGCAGCTCTGGTGCAGGTAAGGGTTCTGGCGGGCAGGCTGGGGCATGGGAGTGGGATGGGAGGGGGATCCAGCACCAAGACTGGAGGTTTTCTGTCCTTCTTCTTTTTTTTTGTGGTCTTTTTTGGAGAAGCAGAAAAAGACGGAACGGCGACCGAGAGGGCCCTCTTTTGTCCACATACCTTGGCAAATGCCGCGGCTGATATCCGATGGCTCAGAGATCACAAAGGTTTTTGGCGCGGCGTAGAGCCACGAAATAGATTGGAGAGAGCGCGCGAGGCACGAAATCTTTAGAGATCAAGACGAGGTGAAGATAGTAGTTGCCAGGTTGGTGAGTTGAAGGAAGAAAAAAACAGATCGCAAAGTCAATTCGAGGGCAAGAAAAACAGTGTGCTATCTGATTTCAACAGAGGAAGACGGCCGGAAAAAATAATGCGGCGACCGAGCGCAAGGGCGCTAGAAGCACCGGTATTCGGTACAAGATACAAGGTACTTTGATTCCGGTGAAGTTGGAGAGAGGCCAGACAAGACGCGTCGGACGAGGGGACTCAAGTGAGGAGAAGATACCGAGAGAATCAATACAATGCCATGCCTTACTGTGCTGTACACTACTACAGTGCAGTATGATGCCTACGAGTAGATACTAAAAAAAGAAGAGAGGTTTTTTTTTTTCCCTATAGAAACTAGCATTTAGCATGTACGCGCGGAGCACCGAGTCCAGATCACACATAACGGATTTGTTTCAGCCAGCACCTTATAGTATGGAGAGTTGCTTGCCTGCTTGCAGCAATACATGGCCAAACAAGGGAGCATCCAAAACAGTTGAGGTGTATAAAGTTTCCCGCTAAGGAGAATTTTGTTTTCTTTTTCTGCCTTTTATTGCGCACATCACTTGCCACACCACATTGTTTGGCACCCACCATCCAATGGCCTCAGCGGCACTAGTGGTGTTGCATGTTACTTCTGACAAGCCACATTACAGCATCTCAACGTCCCGAACAAAATACATACATAAAACTGGCAGAGCGGCTTCTCTCACCTTCTTTTTGCCCAAACTTTCCATTCCTCGTTCCCTCGCTTGCTCCGAGCGCTTCTCAGCACATGCTCGTGCTAAACCCACGCACGGGGCTAGTCGCTCGCTCGCACGCACCCTTTTTTGTTGTGTCGTCTTTTTTTGTGATTAGTCGGGCAAGGTACCTCCCGCCACCGGATGATCAATTAAGCAACCTGCCTGGTACTTGCTGCACCGCGGCCATCACCTGCCGCATCCAGCCCCCGTTGTGCGTTGTTGGATGTACCTTTTTGTAAAGGAACAATCCCTCGGCCGTCCCTTTTGTATCCGTATTGACACCCGCCTCGAGAAAGTATCACGCCAACCGCGTCAAGGCAGGGTGAAAAAGGCCCTCTGCCAACAAATTGGGAATATTAACAACACAGTTACGTATATGCTTGTGCTGAGCCTCAATGGAAACGTGATTCTATTTACGTATTTACGAGTACGATACGGCGTGCTCGCAGCAAAAGCACATGCTACCGTCAGCACCCTACAAAATCCGGTCCGAGATATGTATCTGTACGAGTAACTCGTACGAATGTCTCGGCCATTGGCAAATTGACGACACGCCAAAACCAAGACACCTCAGGGTTCGAATGATGCCAGCGCCGCGACCAGGGGGCGGCACCTTTTACTCTTTCGCGTAGTGACAGGGATTCCAAAAGGCTCTGGCGGCAGACGGTGCCGATGCTCGGGGGGGTGTGTCTTGGACTCATGGCCCTTTGCAGGTCTTTGTGACGGCTCGTCTCCAACCGTCTCAGCGACAAGCGATGGCCGCTGGCCCTGCTCGCGGCCAAGCCCCTCGTCATTGGTGACTTGTCTGCGCAAATACTCCCAGTAAACGCGGATTGCGCTGGTAATAATGCCCATGTCGCTCCCTAGCCTCCCTACAGTACAGACGCTATCTTGTCTAGCTCCTGGGCTGCCAGCAACGAGTGCTGCCAAGTGGCATTGATGCCAATGCTACCTGTCCGGCGCCTGACGACCTCGTCTATCCCGTCCGTCTATATGGCCACGATGCCTCGCTTTTTGATCATGGCGGCATGGGAACCCAAAGCCCCAAAAGGCGCCTTGCTGCTAAAGCCGAATAGGCATCAACCATCGTTATCCTCATCATCATACATAACAAGCAACACATGTGGCATTGTGGTGTGGCATGGTAAAGTGGCATTCTCGTCGGGGAGACTCCCTCTCTTTGAGCAGGTAGGAGTATTCGTAGTAGAAACGGCCGTGCTGGCTGCATCCATTTCAACGACAAGTTGTGTTGCAACCTGGTTTGAGCCATCCTATGCTATGCATCCTCTCCTCGTTTCGTCTTCAGGAAGCACTTTGGCCGCGACGCAGCTGCTCCCTAATTACCTCATAGACGGTCCGGCGGTCAATCATAGTCGCCGAGGTCGCTGTGTGTCGTATAAGCTCGGCGTTTGCTACTTGCTGTAGTGTCGATTATCTTTTATTGATTATCTTTTACTAGGTATTTCTCAGCAACACTACTTTTTTCTATACTACAGTAGTAGGTACTTTCTCAGCCCGAAGCGTCTTGCTCATTTCCGGCTGCCACCACAAAAGCACATGGTCCCTCGTACGAGGATTTACCACCCAGTAGCGGAATCAAGGGCTCATACAGTGACAATGCAGCAATAAGGATGGCTGAGCAACGACACTAGTCCAATTCCTCCCTTGCCTTGCCTGCCTTTTGCTGCTGAGTGCTCGTAATACTTCGTAAGCCCAGCCTGGTCAACATCGGTCTGATACTCCTACTGTAACTGTACTGGACTTGGCATTCAACACAGTCAACTACTAGCACATGCTAACAGGTGCAACAGGCGTCAATGCTAATTCAATATTAACTGCCTTAACCGTGCATGGCATTAACAGAGCACCTAGACCCTACCTACATATTGAGTCAATGTCAATGCAATCCTGTTGCTAGTGCCGCAATAGCGCTTCATGGCTGTTCATCTGCAAGTACTAGCTCTCACATCGAAAACTAAATATCAATGCCCAAAAGGCCGTTGGAAACGGCTCTGGAATCCCGCATCACGCGGGATGTCAAAATACAGGTGCGCAGGGTATCACCGCTAATGTACTGCCCGTACGGGCCATCAGCCTCTTCTGCATCACATGATCATCAAAATGCCTAGTTTGGATCAGAATTATCCCGACTTGAGATGCATTGATACATATCATGGGTTTGATTGGCAGCTGTTGAGCATCCAGAACAAAAGCAAAGTAAAAAAACGGACCGGACCAGATGCGCCTTCGTGACAGCCGTGCCTACCCAAGCAAGTAAAGTAAAGTAGGCAATACCTGCTACCGTAAACGTAGCTGGGCGGGAAAGAGCCATGTATTAGCGCAAGCTCGGTTTCAGGTCTTCGGCTGTTTTTTTTCCCTTCGTCTTTCAATCTTCAGTTATTGTATTTTACCCTTTCTGCCTCTTTTCTCTCGCCTCAACTCTCAGGCTCAACCAATTACTTGCCGACCTTGCTAAAATTCTTCCATGACGGCTTGTACACCGCACGGAGCTCAGCGTACAGTAGGTCCTACAAGCGGTTGGTTATGCGCACGAGTCAAGTAGGAGCATGCTAATCCAAGTGCTAGCATTTCGATTCCGGTCCGATACTACTACTGGGATGTCGCCTTCGGAGTATTGAAAAGAGGACGGAGTGTTCTACACCCCGTTACTCATTGGGGGAAAAGTTCCGCAATCGCAATCGCAACTCGGCTTAGTACTACTTGGTACAGTTGTAGAAAAAAAAAAAAGAAAGGGCAAAAAAAAGATCAACACACTAGCCGAAGCACGTCGGCCGAATTACATCTCATTAATAGGCTTGCACCCTTTTGAGATCACGTCATCCTGGTGCTGTTCAATCTCATACTGTGTAAGGCCGTTTCTCCGTTCCTATTTACATCTTCTTAGCATTCTTTCATTACAAAACGCAGTTTGTTAGAGAACGAGGGCAAAAGCCGAGCTCGTCGGCTTTGAAACGCCCGCCAATCGCTGCCATTACGCGTCTACAGGTGCAGACGCCTTCTAAAACATCCCTGCTCCATGGGAAAAAAAGATGGCGGCCAATGGTATTTGGCAATGGCCTCAAATGGCATCGAACCCACTCTGGACAGATCTGGTGGTGGACCCAGGCCACCCTCCTTCTCGCGAAGACCTCAGGGCCCCATGCTCGCTCGATTGCTTGCGTCCCCTCCTGAGCGGCAGTGATTCAAAAAAGCTTCGACGTGGAATCCAGAAGCTCTGGAGCCCATGAGCGGTGGAGTCTTCCCGCTGAGGGACGCAGATTTGGAGGACCCCGTTTCCTCGCCCCCAGGTAGATTTCGTTGGCCCGGGAGTCAGCGCCTCGCTTTAGCTTTTTGCGGCTCCGTCGATTGAACCTACGATCAAGGGTTTCAACGTCGTTGAAGCGTGATGCAGTTGTTTCTGTGGCGCTTGTTGAGTGCCGACCGGACCGCATCATCAAGTCTCAGGTTTCTCATAAAGACGATGCCCATGACCGATACGCCCCTAGCTCCCCTCCCAGACTTGAATATGACCAACGCTTTCGTCGGACAACGGCCGAAGGGGAGCGAGCTCAGGAGAGCCGACCTTCGCCATCTTGCGAAAATTGTCCGCCGGAGCAACCCTGGTAGAGCAACTTAACTTGCTAGTACAAGTACAGTATGTCATTTTTGTGTTTATGATTTTATTGCCTTATTCGCTTCCCTCTCCCTCTTTTTTTGACCTTGACGCTCGTGCCAGTCCAACAACAAGGGGGGATCAAGCTCTCACATTCTTTTCTTTCAGCTTCCTTCTCTTTCCCTCAGCGGGCTATCCTCAAACCCCTCACGCCGCGTTACAGCCACTTGCTCAAAGACATGCTGAGGCAGCCAGAAGTACGAATACCTAGACCTGACACTAACACGACCCAGGGTGTATGATCTCCCTTCTATACCTGGACACTCACCGAAGAGAGATTCGGCAAGCGTTGTAGATTTGGTCGCGGGTTGTTTTCGGCGAGTGGGTATTAAAGTCTAGTTTGGCTCACCTCTTTTGCCTGATCTGAAACCGTTTCGTCTCAACGAAACATGAATGGGAAAATTCATCATTCTGTGGCGTCTGTGGTTCGTAAACGAGCCAGGCGCTACAAGCACCGTCGGAATCGCTCAGGCCGTTTCTGTCCAGCCTTAGCTCGCGGCTAATTGGGGGTCGCCGTATCGTTACGTCACCCCCTTCTTCCCGCAGACTCCCGAGTTTTCCCCAAGTGGACTAGCCCCAAACCGGTACGGCACCACTGCGCCTCACCGCCTGACGTGCAGATTTTTTGGCCTCATCTCTGTGGCATCTTATCGGTCCAGCAAAGCCCAGCGAGTCAATTCTCATCACTAGCGCAGCTCGAATCTAGACAATGGAAGCATCCCAGTCGGCTGACAAATGGGGAATTGCCATACCACTTGCTCGCGCCATTGCCCAAAGAGGCAGCAAGCCCGCCGACCAAGTGCACTTCCTCCCATCACCGCGACAGGTGGCTGGCCAAGTTCCAGGTGGTCCCCTCACGAAGACGCATGAGTCGCCGGATACGAGTAAGTCTGAGGCCGAGGTAGCTGCTACATGTAGGCATTAAGACGGGTGTGAGAAACAGCGATGTCATGGTCATGGCCCGGGTCCAAAAGCGCTGTGGCTCGGTAACTGGTAGGGACAGTGTCTGGCGACACGGAGCTGAACACGACAACTGCTTACTCCTGTTCGTGCTGAAGATTTGCAATGCGCGCGCACATTTGAGTATCCTGAGACGGCCGCAGTCTCCTGCAACTTGTACTCTACTTGGGGTACCAGATGCTCCCTCCGGAGCAGGATCACGATTCAAACGCGCATCAATCACAAGAAATCCCTGTCGTTTGTGTTTTGTTCCAAACCGGAACTGCTCAAATTGGGAACCCGAATGACATACTGTTTACCGCCATGTGTGTGGTTGGTTCTTTTGAGAATCCGAGACATATTGTCTGTGACAATCGCATTGTCGACAAATCAGCAAATCGACAATGCGCCGTTGCGCTGTTTGCCAAAGTTGGTGGGTGGGATGCTCTTTTATTCATTTTGCTCGCCTTTTTTTCTTCTTGCGCCCTAGCACGCCAACCTGGATTCCAACCTTCTGGGACCACCCGATCGATCGTGGCAGAATTGAACGCACGAATAGGGCTTTTGTGTAACGCTGGAAAGGACCACGGTGGCCGCTGGTATCCATTCTGTCCGCACACTTACTTCGGCATTGGGGCCAACGTTCCTGGCGATGCAGCGGGACTGGTGGCATGAGTGGATAGTTGACATGTTGGCTGCCCGTTCCGAACTTCTCCATCGGCCCCATTTCCACTGCGTTGCCAGATCCGTTGGGATCAAGATTTAGGACGCTGGTGGCCTACCAACGCCCGCATCCGAGGAGAACCACAGCGGACGTCCTCCGTACTTTTCTCCCCGTCCGTTGACGATATGCCACCAGCACATGCGCCCTGAACATGCACCATGTTGGACTCCATAGTAAGATTGGGCTGATATACCACGCGCGTGCGACCGAGTAGAGCTTCGTGCTTCCTATGCAACGGGCGGACGCCGGCGGCTGTTTATTTTAGGCATGGTATTGCCAACGCGTTTGCCAGTACCACTCATGTGCGCCTCTCAACATGGTTCGAGGCCTTGCGCATAGACGGTCCATCCACGGCTTCGTATTTGTGCGCCTCTTGGCACCTTGATAGCTCAATTCTGTCAATATGAGAAATCCCAACTACGGATACATGAATATGCGGTGGCCTAGGCGTGCTGCCAAGCATGAATCGCTGCGATGACGACCGCAACGGACCAGCGGAGGAAATGCAACGGACGCGAGCACAGTACAGCACTCGCCACATGCACCGCTCTGGATTCAGCTCATCTCTCATTTCACTTCATTTCCCAGTGTGGTCATTTGCACGACGACAGGCCTCCGAGTGCTACCATCACTGCCTCTCAGAGCAACGTCTGGTTGGGTTGGTGACGGATTTCCCTCTTGATATAAAGTACCATCTACCTCATACCCCCTGGCTGGCGGGAGGGCGTCTCCATTGTTGCCGAGTTTCTTTACCGCACATCAAGATATACAAGTCCACGCCCCAATTTCCCGCCGGCTGCGACGGAGTCCGGAATGGAACTAGCCCCAACCAAGTCACTGCCATTCGATCCTCGCAGTTTTTGGCGTGCAGGAGACCATCTTGGTCGCTTCGACGTCACTCCTAGCAATCCAGGCCCGCCAAATAACCCGAAATTGCAGGGGTATCTGGCGTGTTAGCGCGAACTTTTCCAGAGCTTGGATGCTTGGCCCATCCTAATGCGAAATGTGCTCCGTACGGAATATATTGCTAGCCCAGCCACTGTGACGAGAATCATGCTCTTGTACTCCCTACATTGCCCGACAAAATAAATCCAGCCAGCGGCTAGGCGTGGAAACGAAGGGCGGTGACAAGAGGCTAGTCGAGGCTAGCAACAACAAGACGCTCAACCAGCTCACGATGCCTCTAATAAGTGCTCCCACTAGCGGGCAGACAGCCAAAGTTCTCAAGCCTAAGTGGTGTCTGCAGAAGCCCCAAACAGGTCACTATTGGCGGGCTTCCACGTGGGAGTGGCCTCGCGAACATTGCAATGAATGAGGAGACTTCCGCCATGCAACCATTTGGAGTGCTGAACGGGAAAAAGGCTCCTCGCGGAGTCTAGTCTTACTGTAGGTATACACGCTACCTAAGACGCGCAAGGCAAAAACATAGCAGATTATTCTCACAACCTCACGCCATACCATGATGCTGACCACAAGTAAAGCACTTAAAAGAGGGAGAGTGGCTGGCCACAGTTGAAACTCTGCGCCCGCACTCTCGCGTGCGAAGTAGTAGAGCAAAGGAGAGACGACGAGCCATGCGTCACTAGTACAAGCACTGATGACAGTTGAATCAGCAAGAGCCTTTGGGCTTTGAGAAAAGGAACAGGAAACAAGAAACGTATTGTTCAAGAATCGAATATGTCACCTGACGATGGATTTACGACCTCTCCATTAGCCGTCTGAGCATGTTGCATCGCACGCAAAAAGTGTCATGGTGTGGTTGTTAGGATCAGTTGGTTGTCCTGTACTCTCATGCTCGTCCGGGTTGCCAGGACCTTGTACGAGTACACGATACAATGGCATATTACGACTACACCTTCCCCATTTTTGCCGACGGGCCTAAACTCCGATTCAGCACTCGAAGTTCTTCGTCTGGGTCCCATGTCCATCTAGCTCCGGCATCCATGCTTTGGTTTGCTAGCACAAGCGCCGAGTGGAACCACGGCTTCTCAGAAGTTTGCCGAATGGAACCGACATATCAGGCTATTGCTAGGCTATTCAGATTACCTAACACGCAGTGAAAAGCGCATGCCGCGGTCCCCTTGTATAGAACAAGACTCTGTGCGTTTACCAACAATGAACCTGCTAGCGCCGGCGAAAGCGGGAATATACATACAGGCGTGTAGTGGCGGTACTAGCGATACTGGTACAGAACACTTGTTGCCCTAGTATTCTCAACGAAGGAAACCAGAAGGGGAGAGGGGGTATCTTCTTCCTGAATCCTGCTGCCTAGGAGAGGGCACCGAGCAGCTACCACTCGTGTCATCTCACCGGATGCTATTCTTATGTATTGCACTACTTCCGTGGGGTCACAAGAGCAGCTTTCCTCGGACCAGGATGATGGTGCGAGTATGGCCCAAACGTCACGTCAAACCCTTGGCATTCAGTTATGCAAATCAGGCACCAAGAAGAGGATAGGGCTTGCATTCGTATTTGGTGCGTTGCTGTTCTTGGACCAAGATGGATGGCTGGGCATTCGGACCACTCAACGCCCCCAAGCTGGCACCCCCATGGATGAAGAGGGCTTTGCACCAACAAGTACATGGGTACCTTACTTGCCATGCCACCGAGAAGCGGACCGCTCTTCATGCCCAAGGTACTGCCAGGTTCTCCGTACGTGCGAAGGACTTGTGGTACGAAGGAGAAAGGGGGGGCAGCTTGTCCGACCCCTCACAGCACCTATTCTGGCCAGTCGGGTTTGCAGGAATCACTTAGTACCGCCAAGTGGCCTTTCTATGAAAAAGACCCCCACGCTGGATCAGATACCTCATGGAGCGGCAGCTGCGGCGAAATGGAGACATGCTTGTAGTCGCTAGGTACCGATGCATTGGCAATACATGGCTGAGACACGTCGCCAAAGGGGCGTCAATCATTTGTCCGAAGAGTAGCATGTCTCTCTCGACTCGGGATACCTACTCATACGCGCTTCAGCTTTGATTCCCAATGCTTTGACCGCACGACGGGAAGTTCCTTCTTTTTATTCCGCTCTGCCAACAAGGTGCTGCAATTTCCTTATAACAACTCCCTACGTAATTTACTAGCAACCTCGTCTTCTCAAGGAAAAGCGGAACCCTTCTGGACACCGCCAGCCACATGCAGGGAAAAGGGAAAAAAAGAACATTTGTGAATCAAAGCACCACTGGTATAAAGCCACCAAGGGCGGAATGAAAACTCCTCTGCCACGCCGCTCTGCGCTACCTCAAATAGGGAGGCCTCGAGTCAGCTATCTGGATTTTGCGTGACCTCTACTGTTCTGTCACGTTGGCGTCAAATTCATGGCAAAAATGATGTGAGACACGTCATCCTTACGGAGCTGTGTTAGAATTACCAGCTTGACTGTCTACTCCGGTACTTCAGAGCCCCTGTAATATTGCTTTCTTTCTTTCTTTTTTTGGTTTATGTTGGGTGTTGCCGTTTATATCTGTGGCGCAGATGGGCGTTATCTACCCAGGGAACATGGGGCCAAAAGTCTCAAAGCCGTTGCACGGATATACAAGAAGCTCGTACGAATTGCCTTTACATAGAACTACTCCACCCCGGCACTTGGTATACTTCCCGATGCTAGTACGAGTCTCAGCTTCCTTCGTTGCGGGACAGTCCGCTGACCTTGCGCCATGTACTCCATATGGGCTGAATGGGGACTTGTGTGAAAGGGGAAACAAGACAGAAGGAAAAAGGAAGGGGAGACGCCCAGTATGCAGGCTTATCCGGCACACAAGTGCCAATATACGGCACTCCTCCAGAGCCGGAAGACAACAAAAATGGGGAGATCCAGGCTGGTAGCGGGCATGTCCACATTACTGCTTGTGGTGTTGCCAGCACTCCGCATTCCGTATACAGTCCAGTCTCTCTCCGGGCCAGAGCTGCCCCGACACGGACCCCAATGCTACGTGAAACCGATAGCCGGCATCGATCCACGCGCCGAGGCCAATGCTATGCCACCGCACTCCACGTCTTTACATTGCGTCCTGCCGGTGCTTCGTACTCGTACAACTGCATCATTTGCCCTGGCCTGGCTGACATGGCGCTGCTTTTGAGTGATGAGCAAACAACGACAGATTCAATATGTGTTGGCGCATGTTTCAAGGGTACGGCGGGCTGTGTTTGCTGTGCTCCTCCTGGCGCCGGAAGAGTCCCAACGCTTTCCGGGTGTCTTGTTTTCTCTCTTCTCTCTCTCTCTCTGTTTCCTCGTCCAGTCTCCCCCTGCTCCTTCTGTCTTGATATGAGAACGCCTCAGTGATACGTGCACCAGTCGGATTCAAGACAACCGGGCCCGAGTATGTGCGTGGATCCCGGTGAATGCGGCTGTCGTACGCCATGCATCGCGGGAAGCCGGCCGGCCAGTGCCTGGGCAGCTCTTTTCACATCATGTCATGTCAGTGCACGCATCCGTGTCCTTGGACCTAAGCAAATAAGGTGTCTCAATGGAGGCCAGCAAGGTGCATTGCTTCGGGCTCTCTTTATGCTCTCGGGTTCTCTCTCTCGACCTCCTTGCTTCCAGTATGCAGTACCACGGACTGGATGCTTGCACGACGCATGATGGCTGAGCCTTGGTTATTGGATCTTTGCCTTTTTGTTGCGTTTTCCTGCAGGGACATCCCATACGACCGGTGACCAGGGCCGGGGTATAGTGTCCGGTCGACTCGAGACATGTTCGACTATGAGTTTGTCTGTAAACAAAGACATGGACTGCTTGTACCTACGTTGGGTCGCAAGATGAGACAAGCTCGGTCGGCATTATTGGCCCGGGAGGACTCGTCTGGTGGCGTGAGAGGGGCGTTATCAACCTTGCCTCTCGGTAGGGTTTCATTGCATGTTGGTCATAAATTTGCCTTGTGACTTTGCAAGCCTTCTGCCCGTGATGTCACGGAACGTGGATGATGAGAAGTCTCAGCCGTGTCTTTGTGAAATTGTTCCTGCACAAGGCACTGTCGGTGAGCGCATGGGATGTGATTCGAGGAGACGGTCGACACTGTACTCCGTGCGTGTCTGAATATTGGAGGGGTATTGCTGCATGTCCCTGCAGGCATCACCAATCGCAGACACGTACGATGGCCACCCGGACAAGGGATGATATGGACACATGCTTGTGCAAGTAGGATCATACTTGGTATGCTGGTACGAGTACTCGTGCTACTGGTTTGCAATTGCGTGTACTTCTACTGTTGCTGCTGGCCTCCTTGCCTTGCTAGCGCAGAGACGGGGAGCGGCTTCCGGAGAATATCTCGGCTCAAACACTTGTTTGCCTGGCCTGCCCCTGGAGTATTGCCGCCATGAGACAAATGCATAGTGGCAAGTTGATTGCCCTGAATGCTTTCGTGCCGTGTTGCTTCGCTGGCCTTTTTGTTGTGGCGTCGTTTATCTTGTGCAAGTATAGTACATTGGGGTCCCCTGGGCCGAATAAAGGAAAAACTATCGAAAATACCAGAACCTTGCTTGTTTGCTTGCTTTCCGCTAGGAAACAGTTAAATCCTAAATAGCATTAACTTCTGAGATATGATTCTTATCATGAGAAAAAAAAATTGATGCCTCCACCCCCTCATGCAGCTGAATATGCATGTTTCAATCTTGTGGCTGTTCCAAAGCACCTCGGGCGGCAGGATATGAAGTGAGCATTAGTTAATGTACGGGGTAACCTGGAGCAGGATGTTATTTTTAGGCACTGAACTCATATGTCGTTGAGATGGACTATGCAGTAGCAAATAGTATGAGGAGCTGTTGGGCGGGTTTGAGAAGAAGGAATCGAGGTTTATGTTGTGTCCTCATTATTTACATACTGCTACCTGGATTACATGAGACTGCAATATTGGTTGATATGTCGGTTTCTGCCGTTTACAGCACCATTAGCACCTGCGCTCCAGATCTTTGGATGGGTTTCAAGGGCCCGTGGATAATCTATAAGAGATACAAGCATTCTAAACGAGAATTGATAACCATAAACTGGCATATACCAAGAACTGCATGGTATTAGTTCTTTCATCTCATATCTAAATAGTCGTGGGTTGTTGCTCAAGTTGCTCTAAACAGATTATGGTGGCCTTATACGGATGACTAAGCAGCCAAATTCAACCACAAGGCGGGGCAGAAAGTGCGCCAGGCTGGCCAATGGGATGGCGAGATACTGCAGCCGATTTCCCAAATTTTGTGCCTCGTCCAAAGATCTAAGCGAATGATGCTGATGGATTGATGATTTGACGTTCAGTCTTTTTCCCTTCTCTCTCGTCGCCACAATGTCAATTGCAGCAGCGCCCAATGCGCTTCGAGCCTCATTAGGCTGCGCCTCAAGGCTGGGGCTGTCTCTGCAGAAAAGCCCGTCATCAAGCCTTTTCCTGCGGGTAGCAAGTTTCTCGACGACGGCGCCGCAATGCAAGCGCAAGACAAAGGACAGCAACAAGCGACGAGGCGTCAGCAGCCTCTACGGATCAGGCCCACGAGAGCCGCTGTCCATGTCCAACATGTCGCTGCCGAAGCCCGTCGAGTTCAAGCCCAAGATCGAGGTCGACGAGAGCCACGGACTGTGGGGGTTCTTCCCCGCGCCGGGGAAGCTCCTGCTGACGCCCAAAGAGACGGAGGAGCACGGGCGAGCGTGGGAGGTGGAGGAGCTGCGGCGGAAGTCGTGGGAGGATTTACATGCTCTGTGGTGGAAGTGCTGTAAGGAGAGGAATATGCTTGCTACGGCGAGGGCGGAGCTGTTGAGGGGGAAGCTTGGGTTTGGAGAGCGGGAGATTGATTCACGGGACGAGGAGGTGAGCAGCCAGCCTTGTGAGCTTGGGATTTATGATTCTGTTTATACTAATGGGCGTCGTGTGACAGGTTACGAAGACGATGAGGGCGATCAAGCATGCTCTTACAGAGCGATTCTATACTTGGCAGGATGCCGTCGAGGTTGCCAGGTCGGACCCCGAGATCAACTTGGAGGGAGGAGAGGGTCAGGTGTACACACCGTCTGCATATGAAGAGGGATACGACGATGTTCCTGCTGTGGAAGAAGCAGACAAGGAGTTGAAGGAGCCTACCAGGTAGAAGCCAGGCGAGGCTAGGCGAGGCTGGGAAATGGACGATCAAAACTAACGAAGAGAATACCGAGGTCAATCTTGGAAATAGAGGGGAAAAAGAAAAAGGTCAGCGAGGTTAAGGGGGGCGGTTCGACGACGGCCAGCATGATATCACGGGGAGGTATTCTGGCCCGGCCGCGTGTAGTACTAAGTATGGGGAATCTGTGTACCTATATCCGACGAAGCAATTGGCATGTATATTACTACCGGTACGATATGATACTCGTATACCGAATATCGGGATGACTTTGATGAACACAACGAGGCTAGAGTCGAATCAATTTCATTTTCCATTTTTCATTTTCAGCCCAGCCAGGTTATTCGGGCGTTGCGGCGGAAAAGAGACGAAATGAGACGAGGCTCGCCTCATTAAAAGGCCCCCCCTATTTTCTCCCCCTTCTTTTTTTCTTCAGTATTTTCGCTAACCCCTTCTTTCATTTTGGCTTTTTGCAGTGCTGGTACTGATGCTACTCTGTGCGTGACCGTTTCATTCAGCCGTTGAGCAGGGGTTTTGGGGGTTCCATGACCGTTCTATTGATGAGCTGGTATTATGGAGTACTAAGATATTAGACTTGGAGTGATAGGTAGTGGTACAAACGAGCACGATGCTGCGCTAACTGGGCATCTGGAGATTCTACCTATGCGGCATAGCTTGGAGCAGCGGTGAATGGATGTACTCGGAGATGGCCAGCTGTTAGCTTGGTACGAATTGTGGAGAGCTGGTCTACTCTTTGGATGGGCCCCAGGGGATGAATGGATATGGGAGAAGAGCGAGTGAGTGAGAGAGGGAGAGGGAGACACCGCCTTATGAAACGGAGACGGAATGTCGGATTGATGAGGGAGCTTTATTTCTCTCTCTCTCTCTTTCTTTTCTCTCTTTCTTCTTTTGATAACAACTCAATTCTATTCTCATCCTCTTTTCCATTGTCACTTGATCAATTGCATCCCGCCCTGCCTGTTGGATGCAAGATCCGGCACTGCTGCTGCTCTTGTGAGACATGCTGCTAGTCGTACTCGTACGGGGTAATCATCCGGTAGTAGCATTTGGATCAGATCAGGGGAGCTGGAGATTTGGAGACGGTAGGTATTACGACGGCGGGGCAATTTCCAGAGGAGAACAGACGACTGTACTGTGATTGTGATTTCACGGGCAGCTCGTAATACTCGTAATGAATGACCAACTTGGCGAGCGGTGCGTCATTTAGAGTAACGAATGAAGCAGCTGCTCAGTGATTGTGATTAGCATGAAAAAAAGGAAAATGAAAGAATAGGACGGCAGAGAAATAAGAATAGAAATTACAGTAATGCTAATTCTACTGTAATTCTGCCTTCCACCCCCTAGTCGGAATCCAGCGTGCTGATGATTTGAACGGTGGAGCCGCCTTGCCCAGAACAGCTCGACGCTTCGTCTCCGCACCTCACCGATTGATTTGCTCCCAAACCAAAGCCAAACCAAAACCCCGCCACTTTCAACCCCTCTAGGCTGGACTCTCCGTATTAGAACCAAAAGCTTTGCAACTCTTCAAAAGCTTTCTCCTCTCCCCGACAACCTTTCTTCTTCTTCTTCTCTTCCTGCTCTTTCTTGCCTGCTGGCTATCTCGTCGGACCGAATCTTCCTCTTTACACGCTAATCACCAAGCTCGTCTATTATACCCACAACCATGGAGGAGATTGCAAAGGAGTACGATGTCATCGTCTTGGGCACCGGTACGTGTTTGCTGCCTTTGCTTGCTTTTGCTGGCCTGGAGCTTCCAGCTTCAGCTCGGGGCATCCGCATCGTCACGGAATGGGCTCTGGCATCACCAGGAAGCTCTTCTCGTTGCCTGCTAGCTAGCTACGTTGTCCGTGAGCTTGGTTCCTTGCTGACTTGACCCCTTTTTTAATCAGGCCTGACCGAGTGTATCCTTTCTGGGTAAGCGGACGACGATAATGGAACCAAAAAATCCCAGCATTCACGGCCATCTGTACTGACATCATATCTGTCTTCAAGTGTCCTGAGTGTCAAGGGCCGCAAGGTCCTCCACATTGACCGCAATGACCACTACGGAGGGTATGTTTTTTCCCAGTCCCCTGGCTTCTGCTACGTCGACGTGGCATCACCGCCATTGAAAGCACGGATCACTGACTACGATTTGCTATAACAGAGAGGCTGCCTCCGTAAACATCGAGACGGTAAATTGACATTCCCCCGATTCGCAATATCTTCCCTTGCCTTGCATCTGTACAGCGCAATCTAACGCCACCGCCCAATAGCTCTTCAAGAAGTACGGCAACTTCAAGGACGGCGAGAAGCCCTGGGAGAAGTATGGCCGCCTCAATGACTGGAACATCGACCTTGTCCCCAAGTTCCTCATGTCATCCGGCGAGCTGACCAACATCCTCGTCTCCACCGACGTTACCCGATACCTGGAGTTCAAGCAGGTTGCCGGCAGCTACGTCCAGCAGGGCTCTTCTGCCAAGGCCACCGTTGCCAAGGTCCCCTCAGATGCCGGTGAAGCCCTCAAGTCGCCTCTCATGGGCATCTTTGAGAAGCGCCGCATGAAGTCCTTCATTGAGTGGATTGGCACTTTCGATCTCCAGGACCCTGCTACTCACAAAGGTTGGCCGCCCCCCTTTTCTTGATGCAAGATCGCCCGTTTTGGGATGTCATTGATCGATTGGTGACTAATCTTGTATTTCTTCCACCTTGATAGGCCTTGACTTCAACACCTGCACCATGAAGGATGTCTATGACAAGTTCGGCCTCGAGGACGCCACCAAGGACTTCATTGGCCACGCCATGGCCCTGTACCTCACTGATGACTACATCACTGCCGTTGGCCAGGCTCCTGAGGCCATTGAGCGTATCCGCCTGTACGGTAACTCCGTCGCTCGATATGGAAAGTCCCCATACATCTACCCCCTGTACGGCCTTGGCGAGCTCCCCCAGGGCTTCGCTCGTCTGTCTGCCATCTACGGCGGTACTTACATGCTCAACACCAACATTGATGAGGTCCTGTACGATGGCGACAAGGCTGTTGGCATCAAGGCCACCATGACCGGAGTCGAGGAGATGAAGTTTAAGACCAAGGCCAAGCTGATCCTTGGTGACCCCTCATACTTCCCCAGCAAGGCCAAGGTTGTCGGCCATGTCCTGAGGGCCATCTGCATCCTCAAGCACCCTCTTGCTGGAACCAACGACAGCGACTCTGCCCAGCTCATCATTCCCCAGTCCCAGGTCGGCCGAAAGAACGGTAAGGATTGACTTTTGAAGGCAGCCCCCCTTGAATGGAAACCATTGCTGACGATTTTCTTTACAGACATCTACATCGCCTGTGTTTCATCTGCCCACAACGTCTGCCCCAAGGGCTACTGGATCGCCATTGTCTCCACCATCTCCGAGACTGCCGCGAACCACCACCTCGAGCTCCAGCCCGGTCTTGAGCGCCTCGGAGCTATTGAGGAGCAGTTCATGGTAAGTTGCTATTTCACCTCTGCCTAGCGGCAAAAATCCAACTATTCCACCAAGCCTATGCCTCGGCCAAGTTTCCGGAATGCTGACTTGCTTTCAAAAACAGGGCCCCCCTATCCCCATCTATGAGCCTCTTGAGGACGGCACCAAGGACAACATCTTCATCTCTAAGAGCTACGACGCCACCAGCCACTTTGAGACAACGACAGATGACGTCAAGGACATCTACCGCCGCGCCACCGGCGAGGAGCTCAAGGTTGAAGGTCTGAGGGAGGGCATCAACGTTGCGGAAGAGTAAGAAGCGAAATTAGTGGTTGCAAATCTTTTTGTCTGTTAAATCATGCTATCGAGATCTTTGGAGTTGATACTTCTCCCCTTCTAAACTTGCGAAGAGCGACCATGTTTTTTCTTCTGTTTTCTTGGTTCGGTAAATGTCAATAATCAATGATGAAAAAAAAAATACCTACTTTTTTTATCATTTATTAGTACATCAACATTGATTGGTGGCAAAGGACAAGTATCGAGAAGCAGAAGAAGAAGAAAAAACAAAGAACGACGGGGGGGATCTTATCATATATGAGACTTTCTCATCACATCATATAGGGACTTTTATCAAAGCAGTATATTTGTACTTTTAATTCAAATTCGAAAGCCATTATAATCTGATTTTTTCCTCTTTCTCATCATGATGAATCGTTGTCGTAGGCGACTAATACCGTGTGCTGCTACTACTACTGCCTTGGGATTCCCCTCCCTTAAAAGACGCATCATTTCTGATTATCTTTCTTTCCTTTATATGGAAAAACGAAACAATGAAATGAAAAATCTGTATATGCTCTCCACCCAACTTTCACACTTCTCCCGCCCTTCTCTCGCTCACTCAACTTTCTTTCTGGATTGTCAACACCCTTCAAGAACGCCCAACTCCTGAGCAATAGTGTTTCCCCTCGCATCGGTGCGAAAGGTTCAAACACTGGAAATTAAACACAAGAAGCCGAAAAAAACACAAAACACGAAAAAATGCCAGCAATAATGTGAAAGAAAGTTGGGGTGTGAAAATAGCCTCCCCCAAAGTTTTTTCAAATGGCTTATCGTCGGTTGGTCTTGCCAATACCACGCTTTCCGGCAACCTGTTGTAGAAAAAGAAAGGTTAGCAAAATGAATAGATACAAGTTGATTTTGATAGCGCTCATCACTTACCAGGTGCTTTGTCAGAGATGCAGAAGTGTGTCTGTCGGCCTCTCCCTGTCGGGCCATTCTGTTCATCCTCTTCTGGTTGAGCTTGGCGATCCTCTCGGCCTTTGATCTCGTGGCCACGTCCGCAACGCCCTCGTCTCTGCGGTTGGCGGGGTGTCTGCTGGCGGGTCTGCTCAGAGAGCGCAGACGCTGGCGATCCGTCTTGGGAGTGTCGACGTCCATGGAGTCGGCGTCCGCAGTTCCAAGGCGTGATAATGAGCGGCCACGGGTGCGGATGGCAGTGGAGCGGGCTCGCTCGGCGATCTCGGTGGTGTCCACACCCAGAGTGTCCAGGGCGTCTTCCATCTCCGAGAGGGGCTTCTTGACGAACTTGCGGGGGATGATGGCCTGGTTCTTGAGTCTCTTCTTCATGCGGGCCTCGTTTCGGATGAGCTGCTGCTTCTCGCGGATGAGCTCTGCCTTGCGCATAATCTCAGCCTCCTCGTCGTCCTCAATGTCTTCGTCAGATTCGTAGAATCCTTCCTGCTCGAGCCTCTCCTCCTCCTCTTCCAAGGCGGCCAGCTTGGCTTCGATATCAGGATCAACATAGTCGTAGACGTTCTTTCCTTCAAAGATTTCGGGCATCTTGTCGTACTTCCACTCGGGATTCTTGAGCATCCAGTCGGCGCGCATGTCGACGTTGTAGACACCAGCGCCACCGTTCTCCACCTCGACGTCCTTGGCCAGCCTGGGTCGGTCAGGGTCGTCCTTTTCATACTTCTTCTTGTTCTTGGCGGCCTCGGGAATGAAAGTCTCGGGAGCCACGCCACCCATAGGCTGGGCAACGTGAATACGGGCCATGACCTCGGCCAGACGGCCTCCGATGGCTCCGCTGCTCGTGGTACCGGCCTTGAGCTTCTGGTTGACGCGTTCGGCAAGCAGACGCTCGCAGGCAGCGTTCTTGACTTCCTGCACACCCTCTAGGGTGTTGCAGGAGAGCTGAAGCATCTCAACCTCACCAGCTTTGAGGATGGTCTGCAGTTCAGCCTGAAGCTCTGGTGACAAATCTTCGGGTCGGGTGATGTCAATCTTGTTGACGACAAGGAAAACGAGCTTGTTGGAGAAGAGGGGCTTGATGCTTCGGAAAAGCTGAATCTGAGCCTGAACTGAGTAACCACACTGCTCGGACAGATCCATGAAGTACATGATGGCGGATCTCAAGTGAGCAATGGCCGTAATACTCTGCATTTCAATAGTGTTCATCTCCTCCAGAGGGTGGTCGAGGATACCAGGGGTATCAATGGCCTGGAATCGCAAGTACTTGTAATCAAAGTGACCGACAAACAGACTCTTGGTGGTGAAAGCGTAGGGCTGAACATCCACGTCGGCGCGGGTGATGCTTCGGAGGAAGCTGGACTTGCCAACATTGGGGTAACCGCAGATAAGTAGGGTCCTGGTGTTGGGGTCGATGGCGGGGAGACGGCCAAGATGCTGGCGAACCTGGTCCAGATACAGAAGAGGGTCTTTCAATCGCTTGACCAGCGTGGCCATGCGACCAAGGGCGGCCCTCTTGAGCTGCTTGCACTGGTAGAGCGACTGTGCGTATTTCAAGAGACGGACGTAGTCTCGAGAGATGGTCTCTACCAAGTGCTTGGCAGTGGACATCTGACCAAGGGCGATCTTGAAGTGGTCCGCATCGTAGAGGGTGTTGAGCAGATCCTTGTGGAACGGGTGGATGTCCTGAAGGCGAGGAAAGCTGTCGAGGATGGAGGCGAACTTGTCGGAGAAGGTCTCCTGCGTGAACTTGACCTTTCGTGTGTAGAAGGCTAGTTATGTGTAAGCGAACCATTCACCATGCTTGCATGCATCGCACATGGAATTGGGCGATGCCTAATGATTGTTGTTATGCGACATACCTCGGATTCTGCTGATTTTGAAGCCGGCGCGGATCTGGGTAGGCAGTTTGCGCTGGGTCCTGCTCAGCACGATGTCCAGAAACTCCTGCTGAGTAGGAACCGGGGGAATGTCCTTCCACGTGGTCTTCATGGTGGGCAATTGTTGATCGAGGAACGCTGTTTGTGGTGAAGACTACAGCTTTGAGATGTCCTCGTCGCTATTTTTTTTTTTTTTTCTGGATACCCCAAAGATTGGGAGGACTTTTGAGGTTAGCGAAATGCCGGGTCTAGGCTAGGCGGTGAATTTTTTTTTCTTCGCTGTGGGCGGAGCCTCTGCGGAAAAGTTTTATCGATAAGCCGCGCAGGCACTTTTGGAGGGGCAAACATGTGCAACATGGATCTAAGGTATCGCTGCATACAATTTCATAGTGAAGGGTACCTTGCTTTGGGGACCCCGCTGTGTTGTGGGGAGAAGAGCTGAGGGAAGCACAGTGTAGGATCGTGCGAGTGTCTTTCACATGGCCCTCATAAGACAACTACGGATATATACAAATTAATGTATATATGAACTAATAGGCTAATGCTTGCCATCTATGTTGAATACACTATATCTACAGCGGTTTATTCTAATACCCATACATATTATTGACAGACACAGTGAAATGCCAAGTAGTAGAACGAGCCAGAGAAGTGCCCAAGTTCTCCGTTTCCTCATCTACTTCGCCAGATCTCTCCATACTATCAACTTGATGTGAATCTCCTCTTGTAATGACAAATATCATATTACTTTAAAGAGCCTCATAATAGGTATCATATATAAAGCAGGACAGAAGATAAACGTGAACCCATTGGCGACCTATCTATCTACCTTAGTCAATTATAATGGGGTAGATTTATGTGACCAAATTCTCGCAAGCAAGCTTTAATCTACCAGATCCAAGCAGTTGATATACAAAGAGATTATTCAGAAGTAGTTTTAAGCCATCTTTGGCCACCATAAAGGCGTATTTGCATTGGTATTCAAATTATAGGCAGCATAAGGCAGTCTTGAACTTACTCTTACGTTGCGATATTAGAGGTGATGTACAGTGCGAATTGTGACAGATCGCCCTAGCAGGTAAACTTTTTTTTCTCTTATCTCGTGCCCCGCCAACTTTCGAGATCTTCCTCCTCTTTTCCTTCTCCTCCTCCTCTTTCAACAAGAGGAGCAAATCACTAAATTCTGTATTTGCCTGCTGTTTTCCGTGGTGTCACAAATCCTAATCAAGGTAAATAAATCAATAATTTCCTAACGAATATCATTTCTTCCTTTGGTCAGTGACAAAAGCTTATACAGCTCCAGGTCACAAAACCATTACTTCTTGTATTTTTGTTGCTCTTTTTATCTTGTAATTCCCACCTCACGTGCGCTTCGACAAGATGGCCTCTTCTACTTCCCAGCTCCCTGCCTACAAGCAGGACTTCTTGAAATCCGCCATTGACGGCGGCGTCCTCAAGTTTGGCAGCTTCGAGCTCAAATCCAAGAGAATATCGCCCTACTTCTTCAACGCGGGCGAATTCCACACTGCGCGCCTAGCCGGCGCAATCTCCTCTGCCTTTGCAAAGACCATTATCCAGGCGCAGGAGGAATCCAGCCTCGACTTTGACATCGTCTTTGGCCCCGCCTACAAGGGCATCCCCCTGTGCTCCGCCATCAGCATCAAGCTTGGCGAGCTGGCGCCCCAGAACCTGGACCGCATCTCGTACTCGTTTGACCGCAAGGAGGCCAAGGACCACGGCGAGGGCGGCAACATTGTCGGCGCCCCGCTCAAGGGCAAGAAAGTTCTTATCGTCGACGATGTCATCACTGCTGGCACCGCCAAGCGAGACGCCATTGAGAAGATCACCAAAGAGGGCGGCATCGTCGCCGGTATTGTCGTTGCTCTGGACCGCATGGAGAAGCTTCCTGCTGCCGACGGCGACGACTCCAAGCCTGGCCCCAGTGCCATTGGCGAGCTGAGGAAGGAGTATGGCATCCCCATCTTTGCTATCCTCACCCTGGATGACATTATCGATGGAATGAAGGGTTTTGCTACCCCCGAGGATATCAAGAACACGGAGGAGTACCGGGCCAAGTACAAGGCAACCGACTAAAGCTACCTAGCTCATTGGCATTGAGCAAGTAGGCGGGCGAACATTACTTACGTAGTAGTAGATCCGATTCTTCGCTGCCCAGGTAGACCTTGAGAAAAGAAGGGACAGAAGAGCGAAAAGGGGAAATGCCTCATTATAATATTCCTACTACATCTATATTTCAACGTAAACCACAGTAGTAACTAGCTAGTCTGTAGAATTTGTAGGATTCAGTATCCATATTAGGGGTAGTTATTTTATTTTAATTTTTAATATTAATACTTTCTCTATAGATTCATTCTAGTTATTCCTCCCTTTAGATGCCCATGAGTTTTCTCCTTCCCAGATTTTGTTGAATACTACTCCTCAAATGTTCTATCATCAATCCTCTTCTATAAGCCAAGGTCAACACCATATCAAACATATAAGAGAGTGATTGATTGCTTAATGGCACTTACAACAGCGCATCTGTCAAGAGACAGCGTCCACCTTCTGCGCACTGGCGGCTGTTGCCGAATCGTTGAAACTTTTCGAGTCGTTTTGCACTCATCTTTCTTCTGTATTCAGTTTCCCCCTCTCCCCTCATCTTCTCTTTTCACTACCTCCTCTTCATTTTTCTTCGCTTCTCTTGAATATTTATGAGCTTCATTCATGCTCTCGATTTTCCGATGCTCCCCTTTTCCTTGGTCTATGTCTTTGTCAATGTTGACCCGTATTTTCCCTCTAATCCAAGCCGTGTCATTACCCATTACCATGTCATAAGCATAGGGCGTAGTATGCCTTTATCATATCCCAAAAAGATGCCGCAGATTCCCACCCAAGACAAAAGAGACGCTAGAGAAATGAAAAGGCCGTATTATGCCACAAAAGGCTGCAGTTACACCAGGAAAGCTCAGTACTGTTGGGCATCCTTCTCGATTTGATTCCAATCAATGAAATCGCGGCGGCCGGGTAGGTCGAAAACCTGCGGCTTCGAGTTAGTACGAGGTACGCATAAAGTATGGATCCTTCAAATGAATACAGAGCGAGTATAGATTGCATAGAGGTAAAGGAGCAACGTACCATGTTATAGAATTCGCCAGGGAGAGTCTTGGTATCGCTTCGTCCAATATTCCTGAAGCCACATTTCTGGAAGAACCTGGTCTCAGATTTGCGACAAATAAGAGCGACACGGTCCGCAAGGCCTAAGCTATTCAGGCGCTGAACGTATGACTTCAAAGTAGCAGTGCCAAGGCCCAAGCCTTGGAGGCGAGGGCAGACGGCTATCGAATGAATACATACTGTCCGGCCATCGGGCCGGTGGCCAACAAGTTCGCTCGGAGAGTTTTCGTCGCCATGGAGCATCTTCAGCCAGTTCTTGGGGTAGTCCATGTCCTCGTCGGTCACCACAGGGCTGCACCCTAAAGTTGCGATGATGTGAACGAACATGAGTCTCCTGACGTCTTCAGGGCAGCCGTCAATGTTCCACCCTCGTACTTTGGTCACCCTCCACCAGTCTTTCCGCTCGGTCATGTCACAGATGTTGAATAGACCGAAACTAAGGTTGTAAGAAAACCTGACGCGATATTCGACCTGTTCACTGTTTCAGTATTCTACTTTAAGAGCAGCACTTGTCTCTATCCATCTCCAACAACCGCTTAGAGAAAGGAATGGTGAGAAGGGAACTAACCAGTGGGCTACAGAATCCTCTTACAGAATGTTGAAAAGCAACCTGTTCCAGTTCGATGGCCGTGACAACATGCTGAGGTTTCAAAAAGGCAAGCTTAGGGTTAAAACAAAAGGGGAATGCGCTCAAGAACTCCTCCGATCGACACACGCCATAAAAGTAGAATTGAGCGATCCTGTCAAATCCTATTGTGTCAACTTCCATCTCCTCATCGTCTATATCAACCGTATCGTTGGCGATAATTGGCAGAAATGGGATGGGGATCAGACAGCCCGCTGGGGAGGCATTGTAAGTCGATGGAACCGCCTCACTAGAGTTAGTAACTGTCATGTCCTTTTGCATCTTCATCTTCTTTTTATTTCTTCTTCTTCGTCTTCTTCTCCCGCGTCCTCTCCTTCCTCTTTCACTGCAACAAATTGCCTTGAGTTGAAACTGAGGGGGTTTGCCGGCTAGGTTGGGGACGATTGATGGGGAAATAGATACTAAATAAGAAATGGGAAGACTGAATAGAAACGGCAAAGAATCTTGGTGGCCATGCGAGGGTGTGATATTTTTATCCTTGGCGACTAGTTACGGCTGAAGACATACATGACGCAAAGACGAATAGAAGGTCACCATAGCAAAGCGCCCCTCTGAAAATAAGAGGAAAAAGCAACCAAAGTCTCAGATGCAAAACAATAATTTGTTCTTGATAAGCCGCGGCTGCAGGTGGCTTGACACAGCTGGCCAGGCCAATACTCCACGGATGCCTATCGTATGAGACAGGATTTACAAATGATAAAAATACTCTGAGTCCATACTCACCATCGTGCAAAATTTGCCCTTGAATTTGACTAAAACAGAAATAACACCAGAGTTGATGAGGTCGTCTGCTGCGATGTTGTAAGGTGCTTTGTGCTAGTCAATAAGATGCATAAGGTGGTACTCCGTAGTAGAGTATTCTACCTGTGGGCGTTCTTGGACCTGGACAGGGGGGTTAAAACAAGTAGGCAGATGGGCAAATGGGAGAAGAATCACCAATCCACTGCCACATTCGCCTCTTTCACCCCTGAGGTTCCGGTCGATCTAGTGTCCACACTATCAGAAGCAAGTGTCCGGAGTATGGATCCAAGGAACATTTCTCGTTCAGCTGAGTGTGTTGGCAAGCATTTGTTCGGATAGTGGACAATGAGAGCCCCTGGTCTGGCTGCGACGAGCCAGGCCGAGCTGGCGAGGGTAAATGTGACTAGTCAATTCATTCATTGTCATTCAATATCTTGGTCACAAAATGGCCCTACCAGACTCAGTCCATTCAAGGGTACAGAGTAGAGTGGCAGCCCTACCCGCAGCCCTCCAGAGAAAGATGGCCCCCCCCCCACCTGATGGATTAGAAGCCGGCTTCACATGGTGGATACCAACTAACACACGTGTTCAGCAATATGGGTTGGATGTGCAACTTTGCATCCGCATCCGCCTACTCATGAGACCAATACCACCATATGAAGTGAGGGAGGCTTTTCAAGACCGCCCATTCGAGTCAAAGTTTGAGTAGGGGGCCATTGCCGGGCGGGGAAACACATCACGTTGCCAATCATATCGCATCCTACTCGGAACGAGCATTTCGGAAGACACACAGGGGGTGAGTGTTTTGAATGCGAAAACAAGCGGTAACCACTTGTAGCTCCCAAGCCATCAGCTCGTAAGCCGGGAGGCTTTCCATGTCATCACACACAACGCCATGGTGGCCTACTGGTGATATATCCATATGGAAATTGTGCCACAGGATGCTGTTGGTGAAATGTCTCTTAACTCATGAGAGCATAGAGCACGGGTATGCGTATACACCCCCAAATTGAGGACACAGTTTGCGGGAGAGAAGATGGAAAAAAAAGAGAGGCTAGTTTTGGCACATTGTACTCACCGATCGTGATGTATGAAGCTGAGGAGACAGGACATGGAACCGTACTTGATTCCTTGCAGCGTCCCGCGCAAGCGCCGGCCGGGTTGTGATGAAATGCAACTGTCCACGTCGTATTCTAGAGCCGCGGAACAGACCTGATGGCACATTGAGCGGCTGTGTGTCTTACATTTCAAGTACAATTCTCCCCGCATGTGATATGCCACTCAGCAGTCAGGAAAGGGTTGGATGTTAATATAACGGACCTGGTAGGTATTGGTCGACTAGCCAGGGGGCTGGATAGCGCTGACAAAAAAAGAAAAGAAGAAAGCATAAGAGGCAGGCTGCGTATGAGATTTGCAGGAAAGGGTCCATTCCAAGTCACACGCGTGTTAGCGATGGCGCTTGTTAGAGAGAAGTGCGGAGAGTCACGCCATGAATCTGGCCAGCCCAGACAGATACATGCGCGCTGGCGAGGGTGGAAACAGAGGTCCCGTAATTGACGAGGAGAAAACTAATGATTAGCAGCTTTCTAGTTCTGATTTGGGTGGAATCTCGGTTTGGATTATGCTCGTTTATTCGAAGGATGAACACTAGACATGGGGGGAGATGGTTCTGGCGGCAAGGGGGCTTCAGGATCAGTTTTTTTTCAAGTACTGCACGAGGACGGGGTAAAGACCTGCTTCGAACGTACTTGGCCTGTCCCATCCTCGCTGGCAAAGATGAACGCCGAGGCTCGTGCTGGCAGTGCGACTGGCTGGCCTGATGCAGCTCTGCGCACAGATAGTGAACTAGTGATGCGGCATGCAAGCTCTGCCATCCCCGGGAGCAGCAACACTCGTACCGGCAAAGGGGTGGGCCAGAGACGTGTCCAAGAGATTCACTGGGCTTCGATGGGATTCTCAACGGTGCTGTTGCGGGTGATGGGGCCGTCAGGTGCAGTTCTTGAAGGGCGGTTCATGACGGCAGAGACAGGCCGCGAGACATGATGCATGTCCCCGCACCGGTGAAGCTCTGCCGGTCGTTATTGGCAAAGGCAGATGGAAAATGCGGCTTATTGGCGTGAGAGGGGCCGGGAAGCTGAGAATCCGGGCAGAGACGAGACAGACGCAGGGAGAAGCAGAACTTGTCAGGATATTGTTGGTGGCAGGTTTGAGTACTTGGAGTGATGCCTGCAAAGTCAGGTGGGAAGTGGGAGGCGGAAGGCGGCCCTGGTACAAGACTTGTACAAGTACACATACATGGACGGCACCACCAGTACTAAGGTACAGGTACCTACCATTAATCTTTACTGGGCTCGTACGCGCCCAGTCGAGAGACTTTTAATTTCATGGCATGGCGGCTAAAAGGGAATTGTTCATAACGTATTCGTTTACAGCAAGAGCGAAAGGGAGGCATAGAATAGGTTCGCTGCCAAACGGTGGGTTCGTTGATGCCGATTCCAAATCTGTGGTGAAGTCGTGTCGCGGATGTCCTACCCTACATCCAGGAGGTGCCTAATCGCAACTCCTTCTTCATCCTTGCTTTTTGAGTATAGTGGACTTTCTTAAACAAGTCCAAATCACTACTAGGCACTTCAGTATGTATATTGTAAAGAGGAATTGAATGATGTGCGAAGTCAGTCGGATGCAGCTGCGGCAAGGGAGAGCACTTAGTACTAGGTAGGTAATAAGAGAAGCCCCTCATCGTCGTGTAAGAGTACCAAAGGATGGAATGCGCTCAGAAGTCTGATGATAACGGGAATCAAATATACTCGCCATAGAGGCATCATGAATTAAGTTCAAGAAGAGATATAAACATCATATGGAACAGATCTGAGACTGGTGGACGTTCAAATACAGAAGTTTTCTCTTGATGAGCGTAACTTGATATGCCTGCTAGGTACAGGTCCTATGTGACCATCTTAGGCAGGTACCCTAACTACCACGCCATTATAGGTCGATTTTGATGTTATTGATCAATTGAGACGACAGGTAAATATAGAATATACGGTAGCTAATGACTGTCAGTGGATACTGTTATTTCCTGCTCTACTAGGAAGGTAGAGAGAGGCAGCAGTGATACCATCGTCAAACTAGACGGATTCCTGTATGATTCCCCCAGCTCCACTCCCTGATCCTTAGAATACCAGGGCAAGCATGTAAATGTGGCCTGTCAGTGCAATCGAAAAAAGTCATACAGATGGACCCTTGCATCATCTACCTGCTACATGGAGAAATGAATCCAGTAGGAGCTTAATTGATGAGTCCCAGAAAGTGAAGCTGATGGAGATGAAATCACCGGGTTCCATGTGCTCACTGCGCTTAGAGTGCTCAAAACAGCAACTGGATCTGCCCGAATCCTAATTGATCCTAATTGATTCTAGGCCCGAAATGGGCAGGCGCTAGAACCCTAAAAGATCACCTAAAATGCCCTCAGCCGTATTCAATTCTGTATTAGTGGAATACTCCTCGGTAGGCGGGCAATAAGCAATAGGCAGGAACAAGTACGTACACAACAATATCCCGCTATGGCCCCAAAGGCCCCTCCAAACAGCACCTCCACTGCCCGCTGTAATCCGCCCAGAAGCTGCTATTCGCTGTCGTCACCGCCAGGCTTGCCTGGTTTGAGGAGTCATGACGCCCAAAACAGGAGCTTGCCAACATGCAACCTAGCTTTTTTGCCCCTCCAGCTCAGGCTAGCAGTCATCTCACAGCCCCTCCCTAGTCCTCCCGTCATCTCCATTGAATCTATCCGCTGCCAACAAACGAAGAGCCCCAGCTATCCGAGCGTTGGTCGCATACAAGCCGAAGCCGTGCTCGCGTGTTTGTCTGTGGACGAGCGTCCATCATCATTCTTCCACTGACGCTGACACTGCCTCTACCTCTGCCTCTTACGCCTCTGCCTGCTAGCAATCGCCTTGCCATCATCTATCCCAACAGCTTCTCCTTCTGCTGGTACTGACGGCCATCTCTTACTCTTACTCTTACTAAACTTGGTCCATTTCCATAATTCCCCGGTCTTCCTTGAGATTCCATTCCATCTCACTCTAGATCCGGCCGTTTCCTCTCGATATCACTCTCTTCCTCATTCTCTTCTACATTCCCATTCACCGTGTGCTAAACGCCCACATCAATATCCCAACATGTATGTCTTGTCTTGTCCTGAATGAAGCCCACTGGGGGGAGGCTAACGTGGATTTACTTGCCAGGCGCATCACGCTCAACGTCTTCAATCCTCATGGAGGAGACCAGGACAGCCTGGTGACTCTTGAAGTCTTTCCCGACATGACCGTTTCTACCCTGCGCGAGTCCGTCCAGTCCGAGGCAGGCATCCCTCCTACTTCGCAACACATCTACCACAACGGCCGACTCATCTCGGACGATGCCAAAACCATGGAGCAGCTACAAATCGGCGATGGCGACATGCTGGCTGTCCATGTCCGGGATATGCGAGGCAGCACGGTGCCACCGGAGGCAGCAGGGCGACCTCCAGCTGCGGCTCGCCAACAACAAAGCGCCGCCTTTGCCGCCGCCGGAGCTGAAAACGACACGGAGATGCTTCGCCTGCAGATTCTCGGCGACCCCGCCGTCAGACAGCAGCTATCCAGGCAACACCCAGAGCTCGCCGCGGCCATTGAGGACCCCGCGCGGTTTCGAAGAATATTCCTAGACAGCCAGGACAGAGAGCGGAGAGAGCGAGAGATGCGGCAGCGCGAGATCGAAAGACTCAACGAAGACCCCTTCAACGTTGAGAACCAGAGGAGGATCGAGGAGATGATCCGTCAGGAGAGAGTCATGGAGAATCTGCAAAACGCCATGGAGCACAACCCCGAAGGTATGTACGATGACGTCCCATGACCCCTGTGAGATGCGGGGGCTGACTCTGCCACGTTAACTAACTGCCTGTACCAGTGTTTGGCCGCGTTCACTTGCTGTATGCAAATGTGGAGGTCAACGGCCACAAGGTCAAGGCTCTCGTAGACTCGGGAGCGCAGGCAACCATCATGTCGCCGTCGTGCGCCGAGGCCTGCGGCATCATGCGCTTGGTCGACAAGAGGTTCGCCGGCGTCGCTCGAGGCGTCGGAACAGCTACCATCATTGGCCGAGTTCACTCTGCCCAGATTAAGATTGGCAACCTATTTCTGCCCTGCAGTTTTACTGTCATGGAAGGAAAGTCTGTCGAGTTGCTGCTCGGCCTGGACATGCTCAAGAGATATCAGGCCCATATTGATCTTGCCAGTGACAAACTTATCATCCAGGGCCAGGAAATCTCGTTTCTCGGAGAAGCGGAGATTCCGAAGGAGGAAGAGGCCATTGTCCAGGAGCCTACGATTCCCGGACCGGCGGGGACTGCCATTGGCCAGAGATCCGGAGCTGTCATGCCTGCTCAAGAGGCCCCTTCGCAAACCCCTTCAGAGGCTACACCCGGCGCGCCGCCACCGCAGACCCAGGCACAAGCGGCGCCACAGCAGCCAGCGGCACCTTCTGCCGGTGTAACACCAGCCCACGTTGACAGTCTTATGGCCATGGGGGCTACCAGGGAACAGGCGATCCAGGCTCTCCAGGCTGCCGAGGATAACGTGGATATGGCGGCTAGCTTGATCTTCTTTTAAACTACTATACCTAATGAGAGCATGAAAACTAAATCAACCAGCATTAACCCCACGGCCAGGCTAGGGTGTCTTTCAGGCGAGAGTTACATAACATCTGGAAACTTTATGGAGGGGGTTTCTATTTCTTTTCCTTTTCCTTCGCTTTTGCTTCTGATTTTACCAAAAAGAAAAACAAATCATCCTTGTTGTTATTTCTTTCAACAGGGCGACAAGTGGAGAACTCCTCAGGGCCATTGGATGAAGATGATTATTAGGAGATTATGCAGCAGCTAGAGGCGTTTGGAGAGCCCGTTGCGATGGATGTAATAGAGAGAGTAAAGAAGAAAAAAATACAGAACACGAAGAGATGCGGAGTAGAAGCTGCTCAACAAGCCGAAACGCATTACCTGTATTTGCCCTGATTCACTATGATATGTCCGCACTCCTATCTAGCCCTTCATGTCGTTTTACTGCTTGTAGAAATGCCACATCAAAATGACAAACTAGAACGAAAAAGAAGAAAAAAGAAAAGTAAAAAAAAGACAAATTTCCCTTGACTGACCAACCGATGTATAATTCTCATATAAACAATCACCGAATCTTGTACACGCAAGGTTTGAGGATAGCTCCCTCAGTTTCGCCACCCTGATCCTCTGCATCCTCGTCCTGCATGCGACCAAACATTTTCTTTTTCTTTGGGCCAGCGTCGTCTGGCTTGACACCCTTGCCCTTGGTAGGAGCTGCACCCTTGATGAAGCGCATGGTAACAAACATCCTATTGGACAGGTCAACAGCCTCGCGGTCATCTCCCTGCAGGACGAAGCCACGCTTTCTAAGGGCTTCGACAAAGGCCGACACATCCGTCTCGCGGCGCTGGTCGTCCTGGCCATCCACCTCGACGGCGAGGTCCTTTTCGTAGCGGCCAGCGGCCTCGGCCTCCTTGGCCTGCACCTCCTTCTTGGAGGGCTGCTTGCGCCTGTTTCCGACGCTGTGGGTGACGGGGGCGTGCTTGTTGCGCACAGGGCCGAAGCGGCTCTTGATCTCGGCGACCCAGAGCTCGCCCTTCCAGTGGAGCAGGCGGTAGGCCTCTTCGACAAAGTCGAGCCAGTTGGTGCCCATGAGGGCGAGGCAGAAGATTGCGACGTTGACGGAGCCGTCCTCCAGGGGAATGTTGGCGATGTCGGCCTTTGTGACCAGAGGGCTGGGGCTCTGGAGGTCGAAGCTCTTGACGTCGATGTGCAGCTTGTGCTGTTCCTTCTGGAGCGACTCGGCCAGCCGGGCGTCGCCGCATCCCAGGTCGGCAATGGTGCATGTGTCGCCGGTCCTGGGCAGAGGGCTGGCGATGAGCTGAAGCTGCGGGGCGTTGGGCCTGCCCTTGCCGGCCTTCCTTATCTTGGCCCTTGTGCGAATGTCCCGCAGGAAGCTGTCGACTGGGTTTTCGGGCCACACCTTGACTTGGCGGCGGAAGCCTTCGTGGTATTCGTCAAACATCTCGGGAGACTCTTGGAACAGCTTGAAGGCTTCTTCCGAGGGCCGCGTGTAGAGGGTCTCATTGAGGTGGCGGAACCGTGCCGAAATCAGCTTCTCCCTCATTGAGGCTTGTAGAGGCGTCAACTTGGGTGGTGCTGGAGGTAGAACTGCTGCGGGCTCGGCTTTGGGTATGGCTTTGGGTTCGGATTTGGGGGATTCGACTGCTGCTGCTGCTGCTGTGGTTTCGTCTTGGGATTTCGATCGGTTTCCCCTTTCTTTGTTCTTTGGCAGTTTTACGTGGTTTGGGTTTGCACTCTCTTTCCTCTCTTTCCTGCCCTTCTTGCCCTTCTTATCGCTTGCCTGCCGTTGTGACTTTGCATCACCAGCCTCGGCAGCCGGCTTCTCGCTGCCAGCCTTGGTCTTGTCGTCGGAAGACTTCTTTTGGCGCTTTGAATCCTGTGCGGGCTTGTCGCCCCTGGGCTTCTTCCCCTCGACGACTGTCTCATACAGATCGGCGACGTTGGCGGCCGTCACTGGCTCGTCTCTGGTGGTCCTCTTGCGCTTCTTGGCAGAGCCGCTGCTGGCTGCGTTTGCGGGCTTTTCAGCCTTGAGCGCATCGGAAGAGACTGACCACCCCGGAACGGCGAACATTTTGTCGTCTCAATTGGAACACTTTTCCCTTGTTCTGTGGATGAGATGGGCGCCAAGGCGATGGAAATGCGCTGGAGTATCTATGAACTTTTTTTTTCTGCTCTTGGTCGTTTATCGATAAGGATAAGCTCTGAAGTATGGGGTTCGCCCAGACAGTGGCCTCAGCGGGTGGGTCAGTGCTATAAACAGATTCGCGATCCTACTGCGAAATACAGTTGTGCTAAGTTCTGTACTATTTGCCAAACTATAATTAAATCGCGCGCATATTATCCTGACAAGTCAACGATTTGGAACACGCTTGACGGTGGCGTCAAAGGCATCTTTGAGGGGCAATTCTCTGCTCGTCTGCCAGAGTCAATGTCGGCTTTGGCTCTGAGGAACCGAGAGAGATCAGGTCAACTAAAATCCCCGGCAATAGCGTTCCCCACTCGCTCACCCCCAGCTTTGGAACAGCAACTAGACCTACTATGGAGCCAGGGGACAGCATCATACTTACTGTCTATTTTCGTGCCATGAGATGGATTTTTTTTCCTTTCTTTTTTTTTTTTGGGAACTCTGGCAAGGAAGACATGGGCGAGCTTTTCAGCGCGCTTGGCTACGGCATACTAGGTCGCGGACTGCGCGGGGATTGACCCGGGTCGCCTTGCATTGGGGGGCTGGGATTGTCTCAGCCTCAATGTCTTGGATGGCTGCCAGAGCAAACATTCATTGAGAGAGAAAGATATTGTTAGAACACTTGTATGAGTACCTAGCCGTAGCTCTAGCCCGGTCTCATGCAACTAGGCGTATTGGTCTTGGCATGGTGATGGCGGCCGACACAGTGCAGCCCTGTCTTAGTATTGTATCGTACTCGTAAAAGTGGCCGGCAGCCATCACCGAAAGAAACGAGGAGCCTGAGGCAAAGAGAGGGAGACATGCAGAGCCACGTATCACCAGGACTAACTAAAGCATGCAAGGCACGACGAATATTGCCTCTCCGTTCTCACTTGGCCGTCAATTACTTTATGCACATGCAGCCGCGTAAACGCCCACCGGCTCTAGTACCTGATAAACAAAAAGCAAACATCGTCGTGTGCAAATCAGATCAGGCGTCTCCGTCTGCCCACCGCCGTCTGAGGTGGCAGGGTACAGGCATATTAGGGTGCCTGGACATCCAATGGATTCATCTAGGGCACTGCATGTACATGTACCCCTCTCGAGTACAGGTATTAGTCGTACCTTATATAAGACGTGCTGTTTCACCTCTCCAAGCGAGCCTTGTCTCGTCCTGCTTCATCTCGGGCACCCAAATAGAGGGGATTCAAGCCCTCAACTTTGAGGGCATCTCACTCACTGAGCACTCACTGAGCACTCACTGAGCACACACTGAGCCATGGCACAGAACGTGTTCATCTATCTGGCCGAGGCGCATTGCATCCTCTGTCGAGTTGCATTGCCGTACTACCCCGGAATCAACGTCTTTAGGATAAACGCCAAGGATTGGGAGAAGGATATAGTCGGCTGTGAGTTGTATTGAGATAGGATCTAAAAGGCTGCCATTGCTTACAATATGTCATAGTATTTGACCTAGCCGCTGACTCGACTAATGGGCCCTTGGTCGTTGCTATCAAGACCACCTTGAAAGAGAAATACCCCATCATCGGGACAAATGTTATGGTACGGCATAAAGGAGGCGAGGCAGCGATCACCATTGTTCGTGAGCGCCCGAACATCAAGCACCGGCCCTTCTTCTTTGCCCATAAGCTCTGTGTCAACGCCATCGAATCGCTACGAGGGGGCCCCATCCACGAGGAACTCTACGATCTGGCTATTCAAACGCAGGAAATCTTACCCAGAGATTGCTGGGGAGAAGAGCCTCCGACGCATCTTGCCTCGTTTTCGAGCACCATCCAGAGCGGCATTGTCGACACTGAGAATACAGACTTGGGATCTTGTCTCTCGAGATGCTGCAACCTGCCCCCCGAATTGCAAAGCCATATATTGACATACCTCCATGAGAATGGAAACAATGTTGTATTCTCATTAATGACGGCTCTCCACACATTTACCGTTGGCCGTTCTCTTCTTGCACCAGTGCTTCTCAATCAACCTCCGCTGGGGGATGTCTTCCGTGTTGATTATGTTGACAAAATTCACATTTGCGCCTCAATCACCAGCGTGTTTGGACGTTCCTACCTGTGGGGTCTCGAGACCTCCTATAGCCAAAACCATCAACCTACACCGGGCAAGCAGTGCATCGAGCTCAGCTTGAATTCCATTCGCAAGATGGAGTTTATTCTTGGAATGTACGGCATAACGGCCGTTAGATTTCACATGGACACCGATTTAGTCACTCCTTGGCTAGGAGATGCTAGAAAAGGATGGCGTTGTAAGCCAATTGATTTCACTCGCGAAAACGTTGCGTTTCCGAGAAGCGTAAGTGATTCTCTCACTCATGTGGGGTTTATTTACTTTTAATTGCCGTTTTCTGATCCATCTATATATGTATATTAGGGCCAACAAGATCTTGTTGGTCGCTTTGCCGAACTTTTGCTTCACGCATCGAGGAGAGAGGGGCCGCTCAATGTCTTGTGGGATGCTTCCTCGAGACTGCTTCAGGGTGGCGTGTCCTTTATTTCTCATTTTTACACAGATCTACCCAGCGTGCGACCCAGCGTTTTCCCGGGACTACCGATGTGTAGGTATTTGCCGTTACATCTCGATGGCCAACCCGTAATAGCAATCACTGTGTATTTGTTCGACCTCGGCACCAGCTGCATTGTGGTTCATGGGAAAAACACCCCTCGCTGGGTGTCAGTCCCACTAAGGAAAGGGGTATCACGGTCTTTCTATTTCAAGCCAGGAGAAGAAATAATAACACTAGGCTTGATAACAACCGGAGAAAGAGATTATCGGTGTGGCCCGTTTCTGCTGGTAAGAATCCCTCCTCACACTCTCAATGATATAGTAGCGTTGACCCATGGCCTTGGCTTGATACATTAGTTTAAAACAAATCTCGATCGGATTGCATATTTCGGCCCTGCTGGGTCGCTCACAGACCCAACTATTCAATGGGTGTCATTGATACCCGATCACTTGAAGGAGAAATGCACAGTTGCAGGCCTCATTGTGGACCAGATGGCAATATCGTATAACTGCTTCAGAACCATTGGAGCTCATTGCACACCCAAAGAGGGCGTCGTCGGATCCCATAAATCACCGACTTCCTCGTCGGGGCAGCACCTCGTTCTACCAGAAGCCCCAAAGATCTTGCGACGATTCGGTTTTAGGAACTTTGCAGTCGTGAGTAGCGCTCAACTTTACGACATCAAGCATCTACGCGTTCTACTGAGGGATGCTCGAGACTATGATAATAACCACAGGTGGCGCTGCGGCGGTCTATGGATCCTCCACGGTGACGGCTCTATCGAGACAATCGGGTGCTGGGATGAATCCCTAACCAAATACTCCAAGACAATATATAAAGAGACTGATGGCCAGTTGACTCGGGTGATTTTCCGCTCGAGAGAGGGGAGGCATCCGTTGATTCCGAGTGAAATAGTCCGCTACATTATTGATATTCACGTCAGAGTAGTGCCACATGGAAGCGAACAGGAGGATCCAGACGAGGAGGAATGGAGTAATGTTGCAAATTGCGATTATTTGCAGTACTGCAAAATTTCTTATTCGAAAAAAGTGAGTGCATATTTCAACGCCATCGACGAAGAGTGGCTATTGGTGAGTATTGTGCTGATGAACTAAATCAATTGTGTATAGATCACTTGGACATTTACTGAGGCGTCTGATAACATCCAGAACACCTCCACCAACACGACAGACTACAATCTGCCTCCGCATAGGGAATGCAAACTACTGCAAATAGAGCAGTAGTGGATGAATTGGGATTGGGATAAATACACGAAGAAGGATTTCATTTTGTTGGTGGCTATCTGCAGTTTGACTTAAATTGGCTACAGTGTCCTTTGGCATATGACTTATGACTTAAAAAAGTTCAGGAGGGAATGGTGGTTATTCGGAAACAATGGGAAATTGCATATCGTTCGATAAGATTGACTCTAGTTACATAATCGCAGATCGAGTTATACTCTATACATGCTAGGGCAAACTGGAAGTGGAAAGCATCTTGATTTACGATGCAATTCTAGACAGAAAGCGGCATAGTTCACCGATCACACATTAAGCTTGTCATCAACCTCCCGAAACCAGCTTCTAGAAGACGTCGCTGGATATGTGATGTGGGGCCATCCAAAGTTCTCTGTAAAGACCAGAGATGCTCTTCTAATGCTCATGAATATCTTCTTCCGAGGTCAATACACCATAAAGAATACAATAATCCTAGATTGCTGGACTGGGTTGAAAATCTGACGATATAGATGAGCGGCCGGCAATTGGTGTACGTGCAAAGACTTTCGAGAGGCGGGGAAAGAAAGGGGATTAGGTAGTTCAAAGTGACCTTGGGTCCAGACGTCTTGCCTGCCCATCTGTCTCACCTCTCTGCTCACCGTAACTTGCAATGGGATATGCTGTAGATTCAGAGCTATTGTGGGAAAATGATGCGAGATGTGAGTCCTCACAGGAGCAAATCGCCATGGCTAGCCGCCGACAGGAGGGACGGACTTTGTTCAATATTACGCAGCCTTGCGCGAGCCATACCTAAGTTTCCAACCGTATTTTGGGGGCCATGGCATGGTCAAGGTAGGGAGGCAATAAAAACCATGGTCCTGATTACCCGATAATAAATATGCAGCCTCATTGTTAGTCGGTTGTAAGGGGTATGCTGGAGTGAACGCCCGAAATTCTGCATCTACGGGCAACTCGACTACAATGAAGAGGCGATAGTGTAGTCATGGCGTGTAGGCTAGATTTCAAACGACATGAATTGATGGCCTGAAAGCAAGGCAAGAGCTTATATCCACAAAGCATGAGACGATCGATTCACCCGCATTCCCGCCGGGGATGGAGGATCCATCACACCCGCACCCTTGGTAAGACACAACAAGTCGAGGCGGTAGAGGACAAGACGGACAGCCAGCGATGGTGTTTGCATAGCCAGCGGCGGCCCTCACTGGCGAGCCAGGACACGGCGTAACATGTGTCGCGCTTTTTGGGCCAGATCCACAGAGCAACAATGGCCCATTTCTGACGCGTGGTGACATGAAATATCTCTCACCCGCTCCCGACACAGCGGCGAGGTTCTACAGAGATTTAGGCCACGACAGCAGATCTGGTCGGGCCCCGGTCCCCTGCTGTTGCATGTGTTGCCGCGCACAAAGGATGGAGCGAGGGAGCTTACTCGTATGGTCATGGCAGGGAACAACGGCTTTGCGGAAGCAGCCGTCTCAGACATGTTCTGGGTCGGTCTAGATGGATATGTTGGAGAAAGGGGGGAGAGTAAGAGTCTGGCCTCGTTCTCCCCACGAAGCTAGTAGCGCCCAGACTCTTTTGTGGCTCTTATCTTGAACCGCTGCTGCGGACAAGTGTCTACCCAACAATGGCTCCGCAGATATGGTAAAGACATTGCGTGTGGAGGAAATACGTCTATGTCCGTTGGTTTACAGCCCATTACGCTCCACGCTTGTTGGGTACAGATACCTTTCGCATGAGGTTGTGGTGCTGGAGATGACGCAGGAAGCCGTGACGAGACATGGCGTATCCTGCCCATCCATCACGACGATAATGAGCTGCAAAGTAGTCGTACTTGTAGTGCTGCCGCTGCCGCTGGTCTCATTTACGAGGGAAAAGCGGTAACGGGTCATGCCATGGTGATTATGAGTCAAGAGACTCTAGGTAGCACGTGGCGACAAGTTTGTGTACCACAGAGACATAATTCGACCAACATAAGCGGCGGCGGATCAACCGTAAGGTGCATGATCTAGAGTCATGTTGTTCCGTAAGCCAGATAATAATGCTAGTTAGGTTTTCAGCCCGGTGGATGGCGGCGAGTGGATCATGTTCATGAAATTGTCAAAGACAACGCCAAAAGTTACGCTGGTGATGGCCAAGTGAGGCTTGTCTAAGATGCTGTTCGTGTGCACTCTATACCATGGTATAGGGGTGTTGGCACTCCGAACAATGGACAGAGCTGTACCCAGACATGCTGCGTAAGAAGAGACCGAGAACGCCTGGTATGTGCCTTGTCTCTGCCTATCCGTCTTGTCTTGTCCTGCCCGTCTCGCTCCCGGGATCCCGAGTCTCCACTCAGCTTCAACACGTTAATACGGACCAGCCACTCCCGCAACCCGCGAGGTCACGGTAAGATAGCTCCATTAGGTAATATTCAAGATCCACCGACAACACAGTCAAAATGTCTGAGCGGTAATTGTCGTCGGGCTGGCGCGGACAAACATTTGCACCATCAAACGACACCCGAGGTTACTGAGCCTGACTGTGCGACGCAACCTGCTGCTATGGCGCCTTTCGCTGCATCATGGCCGGCATCGAAAAAGGCTTGGCAGCGCTTGTTGGACCGGTGAGAAGCTTAGCTGAGTACTAGGGGAAGCCTGCCGCATTAGGACGATTTTGGAGGTTTGGCAAATGCAAGCCATAGCATGGCGAGCATGGCGAGACCCGGCCAGGAACAGGGCACTGCGGCACGGCCAGGCAGATCTCCTCGTTCCCTGAGCAAGCCACCGGAAACTCGGCTCAGCTACCACCAGCATCGGGATCAGCGTTATTGACTTGGTAGTGCGGCCTTTCGGATGGCGTAGTCCTGCGGTCGAATTCACCAAATGGTCCAATTCACGTCTCTAAACATTGCGTGAGGCTATGATGCTGTGATATCGCCATGTCAGAATCCTTTAGAAAGAAGTCCATAGCCGAATGCTCAGGAATGGTACCAATCACATCCTATCGTCTGCTGTAATCCAGTCTGCTTACCAAAGGGGATCAGCGACGGTTATTTTCCTTTGCTCTACCTTGCATCTCACTCACCTTTGATTCCACCCTTACTTTAACTGCCAGCTCTTCTTACTTGCTCAATCAATCTTGAGTGTGATTTTTCTCTCGCGACTCCGAAGAACTTTCATAATGGTTCATGTGTGTGCGTTTTTAACATGGGCGGGAAAACCGACCCAGTCGCCTTAGTACCTACTCTGGAGGCAAACTGCTGCCAAAGACAATAGAGAACTGCAAACTGGCCCTCCTAGGGCCGCGTTCAGAATAACCACTTGGTATCGGACAATGGGCGCCTATCCACGACGGCGCCGTCAGCCTGGAAGCAGTGTCCCATGCTTGTTCACACGCTGGCCTGTGCCCGCGATGGATTCAACACCATGGAGGAGCACTGGGGTCGACTGCGCATGGGTAAAGTTGACATCACATAAAAAGAAGCTCGGATGTCTAACATGCATACTTAGCCATCTGGGCTAATGCCGGGGCTGATCACCGGCGGGAGTTGCAAGACCAGCAGGAGAGCCGTTCTTTCGTCTGCCATGAGAAGCAAAAAGGTACGCTGTCCCTTGCGTTATATAGAACAGTCTTCCTCACTCGTTCCTGGGCTGGGAAACCTAAAAAAAGCTATTGCATTCCCTTTTTTTTTTTCTCTCTCTCCTGCAGGTCTGGATGACCAATACTGTTGGTGATACCACCCACCTGAGCAGATAAAGCAAGGAGATAAAGGAGGGGGGGGGAAAGGAAAAGAGCAACCACTCCAGCCTCTTGAGAACTTATACCTCTACTTATTCGGTACCTCGTTTTCCTTGTCTGCTTCGACCGATCCTCTGCGCGTGAAACCAGTTTCCAAGCCAGGCGCGTCGTTGAATAGCTGATTTCGGTCCATCAACCCGTCCGCCTTCCTGGAATCTGTATCAACCAACAGCGCGATTCCATCCGCTCAGCTTGGCGTCTTTGACATCCCGGTACCCCAGCACATTCGTGTTCTCCTTGCGGTCAACACCTCTTCCCCCCTCTCTGCGCTGCTGCCTTTCTGCAAACTCCCGCGGCGAGACAGAGACAGAGGGCTGCACCTGGTCGCCGGTCCGGCCCCGACACGAGGTATTGATTGGTCTCTCCCGGCGAGGTCTCGATCGGAAGGAAAGGTACTTCCTTTGGAATCTGCCGACAGTGTGAAGCACCAAAGTACTACACTAGGTACAACCTGGCTCCTCTTGTGTCTGCGCATCATGTTATCCGTCTGGCTCCGGCTGCTCTAATACAGAACAAGTCAGTGTTTGCGTCTACTGGTGCCACTACCTGTCGACTCAGCGGTAAGTCAAGTATAATGTATCAATACATACGCTCTGCCGGATGAATCTCGAGATCGTTGCTTGCCAGCTAACTGTCTCTGCTAGCAGCAGCTCACTACCTTGAGTGTGTGTATACAAGAGGTAGGGCCGACGTTGGGGTAAAGTGACTGACTGATTCGCCTGTACTTGTCAGGTTCAGTATTTCTGCCTGAGCTTCTACCTCCTACCAATAGCACTACTGGTATTACCCCCTCCAGATCCTACTGCTGGATACATCTGGTATGTTTTGTTGTTGATGTTGAAGGATATACCTTGTAGTGCAGAGTTGGTATCCTCAGCTGTGTCCCCCGCGTGTCCGATACCTTCAATCCTAACTCGAGGCATCAAGAGCTACCCCAAGGTCAGGTAACAGGTGGTAGTTGGCTCCAGGAAAGGAAATCCGGGTAAGTTGGCGGGGAGTGCCTGCCCTGGCTTGAGCGACTGCCAGCTTTCCATTTTCTCGTCTTTTTTGCTCCACCCCTCCCCCCTTCTCCGCCACACCCTCAACACCTTGTCACAGATCTCGAGATGCCTTAGTGCTACTCATGCTCTACCAGGTATTTGTTTCGAAGCAGCTTGCAAAGGAGAAGAGGAAAAAACAAAATACTATCTACTACAACTTGCATGTGCGCTTGCTCTCCTTTTTGTTTCTTTCCGTTTCTGCTCTCCTTCCTTGCTTCCCTCATCTCTTCCTTTCTGCCTTCCCTCTCTTCAATTTCCTCTTATACGTGCTATTTTTTTTTACCATTTTTTTTCTTCTTCTTCATTTCTCTCGTTATCTCGGACTTGCTCTTTTTGCCTTGCTACCGGCATCGTCCACAATCGCATGCCTTTGGTCGGCCCTGATCTTCGTACAGCTCGACGCTTCATCCTGGCTCTGCTGCGCCCTCAAGTTACACCGGCCATGTTCCACTTGCTGCTATCCCTCTCCTCTTGTCCAGCCGCTACTTGATGCTTTCGTCCTTTCAGCCAGTCGTGCTAATACCATCCTCTTCCCCCCTTAGTGGCTGAGCACAGCAGCAGGTGGTATCATCTTCCTTCTCTTCCGCCGCACCGCCTGCGGGTTTCGAGGCCGCCGTCCTCCTAGTCCCGTCCCCTCACATGCTGATACTCTCTTCTTACTCACGGCAAATCGTCTCACCGCGTGCCCAAGGTGATATATGCTTCTGTCCAAATACATATACTGGTTAGGGCTGCTTATCTCGCTTCGGCACTGTTGAAACGGTTTCATTAACCGGCGTCTGGCTTTTCATTGCACCAAAGACAGCACGAAGTCTGATCGACTGTTGTTGTGTAGTATCCAACTCTCTCGAAGAAAAGTATTGCATCATGGAGGAACAATCTGTTACAACCGCAAAGGCTACCTTGACAGAGCTCCAGGGCAGCTCTTCACAGCAGAATGACGAAGGGAAAGACGACGCGAATCGTAAAAAGACGAGCACAAGAAAGCGAACCAAGACTGGTTGTCTCAGTGAGTAACGCTTGAACATTGTGCTTTTGAATCTTCTACTTCTCTTTCCCCTTCATCCCCCGCCTCCTTTTCATTTCCCCTAAATCTGACAAAATCTTTTGTCTTTAGCCTGTCGTAGAAGACGAATCAAATGCGACGAAGGCAGACCAATTTGCCACAACTGTATCAAATCGAGACGTGATTGTGAAGGATATAGCCAAAGAGTCATATTTAAAGAACCTCTTGGCTCATTTTCGTCTCCTTTCAACCAAGCAATCTACTCTGGTCCCTCAAATATTGTTGATGAGTCTTTGCCTGCACACCGACAGTCTTCAAGAGGACTGTTTCCGGCTATCGCGCCGAGGCCACCGAACTTTGACCAACATCAGCATGGCTTACCATTTCAACCTACCTCCGCTCCTTATCCGCAGCAATTCCATCGAGGACCAGTGTTACAAGACCCTGCGGCTTACAGTATGGGCTCCGGACAGTTTTTGCAATCTACCTACAATCCGCAGTTCCCAAATCCCCTACTTGCAGCAGAAGCCATCGGAGGACCTGGGTACTTTACTAGGCCTCCTCCCGAAGCTCAGTTTTTCTCTCTCCAAGATGGCAGCTCTACTGGGGATATGCTTGGCAATTTCGGCAATCTAGGTGGCAACCATCCCCTTAATGTTCAGACAGGGACAACCATTGCTCAACCCTTGAATAACCACTGGGAGTTCGATATGTTGGATGATGAAGCCTCTTTGCCTGATTCTGACGATGATTTGCCAGACGTGAGAGGCAACTTGCCGCCGATAAAAAACTTGGTGCCTGAGCGTTGGACTGTAAGTCCCGTGGATATCAGCGTCTTTTCGGCCTTCGCTCAAAGCGACGATGTTCAAGCGCACATGGAGACCCCTTACTCCTCTGAATTCTGGGCTAGTGGCCTGAACACGATCTTCATGCATTTCATCAATGTAACTGGGCCCGGGATCTCAATCTTCGAAGGAGACATTTCTTCTGCTCTAGATAGATCCAGAATGAAAGCAACAGCTGGATCTGGAAAGAGCCTATGGAGCTGTAAGTTGAATCTCATGTATCAAAAGCATGACAATAAGCCTTCTGACATCTTAAGTAGATGCAATTCCCTCGCTGGCGCTTCAACATCTCGGCTTATTTCATGCGATGCTTGCACTGGCAAGCCTCCAGCTCGCAAAGCTTCGAGACAGCCCTCCCACAGCAGCCTTGAGACATTACCACCGTGCCATACGACGCATAGCGAAAAGCGTCAAGTCACCTTCCAAGAGGACACAGCCGGCAACTCTTGCTGCCACTCTCTTGCTCAGCTACTTTGAGGTCTGGTCGTCTGATCACACCAAGTGGTGCAATCACCTGTTTGGCGCCAGGATCCTATTCCGCGAGATGTCTTTAGGAGAGATGACTCGAACTTGTTTCCCCGCGAAGCGCATGAGACAACGCCAGGATGCTCGAGGGTATCAACTAGGGCACATAGGCTCCTATATATATGGCCCCCATTGCCACCCAACGTCATCACAGAGCGTTCAACAGTCTCTCGACTATGACTTTTTGAATGTTATCACAGGACTTACCTTGTCTCCAGAAGCCTATGGTGACGTAGAGGGGCAGCTTCCGGACGTGAAATACTCTTCGGTAACCGATAAGGAAATTGAAAAATACGATATAATTTGTGACCTATTCTGGTGGTATTGCAAAATGGATGTCTATCAGAGCATTTTGGGAGGAACCAAGTTATTGTATGTACCCCATCGCGTGATTGGCTAAAGGTGTATGCTAATCAGGAAAAGCATGGAATATGACAATTGGACACAGATTCCTCCGAGGGCCCCCTTTTCAACATATTCATCCGCGTATGTTTGAAATCTGCCCTCCTCTTTTACCCTAGCCGTTCAAGTGAAACTGATACCTTGTTAGATATGGCACCTATGACCATTTGGTTTTGTTGCTTGGCCGCCTTTCAGACTTTGTGTCGAAAGATTTATCCCGGAAACAGAAGGCCATAGAAGCAAAGGGGGAGAATGCTGGAACTGGATCCCCGCCAATGTTCCCAGGCATGTTCCCGACGTTTGGGAAAGTGCAAGCCCCCATGGGATTTAGTCCTCCACGGGATGGCACGCTGCACAGTGATTCTCCGGATGAACTCGACCCGGAAGCCACTTACGAAGCTGCACTGCAAGAATGGAATGCCATTTACAGTTCCTTTGAGGTGTTCAAGAGCCGCCTTGGGCCCGAATTCCAACCCCTTGGCGATGAACCTGACGGTCCAAGAAGGACAAAAACGCCTTTTGGGGACCCGATATACTTTCGAACATACTCCATCGCTGGCATCTGGATGAACTATTATATGGGATTCATTCATCTTTATCGAAGCCATCCCTCGATGCCGCCAGTTGCAATGAGGGCAGCGGGGCTGATGGCTAAGAAGACAGCGGGGTTTGCTCTCAAGATCGGACAGATTGCTTCTGGGCTTGCTGCCGACTGCTCAGAGTACGCGGTGATCAATACATATCTTGGCGCTGCCCTCATTGAGAGTTCTTTCTGCGTCTTTGTAGCAGGTGTACAGGTTCGTGCCAAATTCCTTCCATTCCGCAGCCCCGTCCTGATGAATACATACGTATATACCTAGCATGAAAGATGCTAACCGTTGTTTAGTATAATGAAACCAGACAGAGAGAATGGGTCATCCAGAGAATGCATGATATTGCCCGCCTAATTGGATGGCAGTCTGCGATGCAGATTGCCTGTGGCTGTGAATCGGCATGGATAAAATCTAGCACGATGGGAGGGCCAGAATATACACGACCAACAATCATCAACAATGTCCCGTCTACAATATGGAAGAACCCTCGCCGCATTGATAAGAAAATCGACGAATCTGAATCGGGCGAAGAACGGCGGTTAGTACTGGCCAAGGCTGAAAGAACACATTACGCAATCGGGATACTAGCCATCGAAACAGAACTCGCGAGACTCGAACTTCGAGACGATTTAAACTAACAAGCGATATAGAATTTGTCATGTCATAGAACGGCAAGCGCAAAATAGAGAGCGGAATAGAAAGCAGAGGAAGGGAAAGAATAAAAAGAAACGTACGAATGAGAAGAGGGGCGGAGGGGGGTGGGGAGAGAGAGAGAGATCAGAAACAAGGCTCAAGTATCGATAAGCAGACAAATGAGCTCACATTCACAGTGGATTTTGGCAGACGTCATGGTATCTATGGTAGTTTTTGTGTCAAGGATTTGGGCAGCGTTCATGAGAAGGGTAATAAGACACTGAGGGGAAAAGGTCAAGGAATGTGAGAGGTATAAAAGGATGCAGGCGGGGAAATTTAATAACGACGAAATCAAATGCAACAGCGGCAATCTTAATTCATTTCTGCTATTGAAATATCTGGTATTCTAGCAGGTATCTTACCTGCCTACTCTATGTGGTAGAGAAATTGACGCAGTTAGCGGGCTGGCTGAGCGACCTTGCGCGTAGTCTCTCATTTGGTCACTTGCATGAACGAAGAAGGGAGGATTGCAGTTAATGCAGTTATTTTTCTATTCTCGTTAGGCGTATCGTGGTTGATTAGTTTGATGGTAGCCGGTCGACGACTGCCGCCATCTCCTCGTCTGTGTATATTCTAAAGCCCTTGTCCTTGGTGACGCTGGCCAGCTGCACATTTTTGGAGTCCAACTTCTCCTCCATTACTTGCTTCAGAGTTTTGAGAACCAGTGTCTCTGCGTCGGCGATTGTTAAGGACTACCAATCTTGTCAGTGGGTGCTGCCTACTTATACGGAGGAATATAAAGCTGAAATAAAAGCTGACCTTGTGGTATTCGTTTTGCAGCTCTGCTTGTGCTCCTTCTGAGCCAGATCCAATAGCCTTGGCGTCGAATCGATAGAAAGTGCCACTGGGCTCTGCATGAAACAGCTGAGGACCGTTCTCGTCAAAGCCAGCGATGAGGAGCGCAACACCAAAGGGCCGGCTCATGATGGTCTCCTCTCCGTCAGCGCCCTCTCCGAAGCGCAGGGCAAGGTCGCAAATGGCCTGGGTGGTGCTCTCCACACTGAGAGCCTCGTTGTAGTTGAAGGCGTGGCTCTGGCACTCGACGCGGGCGTGCTCAATCATGGACCGGGCGTCGGCCTGGAGGCCGGACATGGCGCATCCGATGTGGCGGTCGATCTCGACAATCTTTTCGACGGAGGAGGTTTCGAGGAGGGAGGATGTGACTCGCTTTTCGACGCCGAGGATGACGCCCTCGGATGTTGCAATGCCAATGGCGGTCGACCCGAGCTTGATGGCCTCAAGCGAGTATTCCACCTGGAAGAGACGACCTTCGGGGGAGAAGGTGTTGATTCCCCGGTCTGCGGGGAAGGTGAAAGTTAGCACGAGTTTCTTGCTTATCTATTTGCACATGCATATATGCCTGAGGGTCTGTGGCCGTTTTGTGCTTGTCTCGTCACAGGACAGAGAAGAAGAGAGCTTAGGAGGGGAGAGGAGGGGGAAGCTGCTTGCCGTATTCAGATCTTGCCATAAACATCTTGACTGATTGTGTGGTTGGATTGGCCTAGAGATGCCAGTGGAATGCCTTGGTATAATGAGAGAATGGTGAGGAGAGAGTGGTGGTGAGGCTGCGAGAAAGGCTGAGGGAAGGATGGAAGCTGCGAAGGTTGCTGCTATACTTGCTATCAGGCAAACACTGGGCCTACGCATCCAGCTTCCCTGCTCCAGGTAGGTCCGCAGTACGAGTACGTACCTTGTAGTGGGGGAGGCAGAAGAGAGCAGAAGCTGGCGCACCGCCACATCTGGCGCCACAGGCAAGCTGGCGGATTGTAGCTGTGCTGCCGGAAGCGTGGTTGATCCGGCCAACGGAATGGCAACCGCGACGCGCCTACGGCCGTGTTTCACCCCACCATGCACCCGTTGAATCAATAGAGCAGGTACACCGTATTAGCTGGTAGAGCTTGCCTTGTGACTTGCGCATGCAGGCCATAAAGAACCACACTACACTTATACCCAGCACCGGCAAAAGTTCGTTACCATCACCACAGCCCTCACAGCGGAAAAAAAGAGGCAACGGAACCAAAACGAAAAGACAATCTCCATGATACTACGAGGGTGACGGGCGTTTCTTTCAGGCTGGCGCAAAGCGACGGGTTACCACCTTTTCTACAGCTTCGGATGTAGCTCGCCAGCATGTCGTCTGGCGTAAGAACGAGGGCATCAAGCCGCGCCAACGCCTTTGCTGACGACCGCTCCCGGATTTCTGGAGCCAATGGAAGGTCCCGGAGTGGCACGGCGGATGCGAAGAATGCAGAGGCCCAATTGGGAGGCAACGAATCACATAAGCGGTCCTCGCCAGGCCATGCGAGAGAGAGGCTGGGCAAGGAGAGGCGCTTCGAGGAGCGCAAAGGCATAGAGCGGAGCTTCGAAGCTCATGTGGAGCGAGTCACGTCGCGGACAGCCAGTCCGGCCAAACAAGAGCAGCAACGGCGCGCGCAGCAGCAGGCAGAGATGAGGCCGGCCGAGATGCGCAGGCAAAAGTCGTCGACTGAGCTGCGGCCTAGGGAGGTCCGGGCAGAGACGCCTCCAGGTACGATATCCTCTCTCTCTCTTTTCCCTCTATGGACAAATATTGTTCTCGTTGCTTGCATATAGGTTGGCCTATGTTTCTTATCGAGTGCTGACATATAATCGTCATGATAAAGTCGTCTGGAACCCAGAAGCGTCGTTGCTGCCACATACCTCTGCCGCCTTGGCCTCCCGAATCTCGATTCCTCCGATTGCGTTTGCGATTCCATTTGCACCACAGCCGAAACCCCTTCATGAGTTGACTTTGGAGGCTCAAGAGGCAGCCATTGTCGAGGACTTGTTATATGTTTTCATGGGATATGAAGGGCAGTACATTCGATATGCTCGAGGGTATAGTCCCAACGAAGAACGGGACCGACTGTCCGGGCCGCCCTTTCGGATCTTGCCCGGGCTAGATCCTAGCTTGCACGACCTGACCAAATCCATGTTGAAGATGGCGACCTATTATTCGGCTTTGGAAGCCTTTGTCGACGTTCAGAGCCGCGAGGAGTTTGGTGCCGTGAACCATGCGCTGTGTGCGTCAGTGAGAAAATGCCTACAGGACTACCTGGTTATGGTTGCCCAGCTCGAGACGCAATTTCTGACGAGTGAGACGTTTACCGTCCACATCCTCAACATCCACACCCTACCTACGTGTCAGATGCTGTCTCATCTTTATGCAATGGCACAAGAGCTCTTGAAGAAGAACGCCCTGTTGGATGACGAAAGTGATGAGGAAGAAGATGATGAAATAGACGATTATGACAAGGTCCTCGAGAGGCTTGCTGAGGGAGGAGAGCTTGTTCCTGGAAGTTCCAAAGCCTTAAAGGTCTGCAAGGGTGGCAGTGTTTTGGGCTTGTTGGCCTCAAGGCTTGAATCAATGGGTGGTGACCCGGCTGCCCGATCTCTGTTAACATCATTGCTGCGGGACGCCAGTCGGCCGTATATGAAGATGCTGAATGAATGGTTACACCATGGCAGCATCCACGACCCTCATGCCGAGTTTATGATTCGAGAACAGAAGAGCATTGGGCGAGAGAGGCTCGAGAGGGACTATATCGACGAGTACTGGGAGAGAAGGTACACTATTCGGGACCAAGACGTCCCACCCCAACTGGAAAGCGTCAAAGAGAAAGTGCTGCTGGCCGGCAAGTATCTCAACGTCGTTCGCGAATGTGGTGGAGTAGATGTAAGCAAAATCGTGACGGAACTACCAACCTCGTTCGACGATAAGCGATTCATCGAGAACGTCAACAATGCCTACGCCCATGCCAACGAGTCGCTCATGCAGCTTCTTCTTACGACGCATGAGCTGCCGTTGAGGCTGCGTTCACTCAAGCACTACTTCTTCTTGGATCCGTCAGACTCGTTCTCATACTTCCTCGAGCTTGGCTCCTCGGAATTGAGAAAACCTGCCAAGAGTGTCAACACAAGCAAGCTGCAGTCCCTGCTGGATCTCGTCTTGCGCCAACCTGGAACTGTGGCGTCGCTAGATCCCTTCAAAGAAGATGTCAAGGTGGAGATGAACGAGATCACCCTTATAAATAACCTCCAGCGGGTTGTGAACATCACGGGGATAGAGTCAGGCCAAGTGATGCAGCCCGTTACGAACCAGCAACCCATTGAACCAGATAAGAACGCAACGGGCTTTACGTCGCTGCAGCTGGATTATTCGGTGCCATTTCCCGTCTCTTTGGTGATAAGCCGCAAGACAGTCTGGCGTTACCAAGCGCTCTTCCGTTTTCTGCTTCACTTACGCTACCTAGAATCTCAATTGTCTTCGACTTGGCAGTCACATACCAGAGCCGTGACCTGGTCCCACAAGGGCCCAAACCCGGAGCTCGAAGCCTTGAAGCGGCGAACCTGGACGTTGCGGGGAAGAATGCTCGTTTACATCCAGCAGGTGCTGTATTTCTGCACGGCAGAGGTGATTGAGCCAAACTGGACAAAGTTCATGTCTCGACTGAAAGCTAAGGACGAAATGTCGGACAAGAAATCCGGCTTCAACCGGACGGTGGACGAGTTGATGCAGGACCACGTAGACTTTTTAGATACGTGCCTCAAGGAATGCATGCTTACAAACAGCAAGCTACTAAAGGTATGTTGACAATCTGCCCTTGCTCTCTATTCTGAGTATATCTCATTTCCTTGACCCATTCTAACTCTATCCTCCTCTTCTAGGTCAACTCGAAGCTTATGCAAGCCTGTGCCATCTTCTCCCAGTACACTAATTTTGTTACTCGCGAGATCGAAAAGATCGACCCGGACCTCTCTAGCGGCAGCAAGCCCGACACCATGACCAACGATCAATGGCAGCGCTTCCAGTCCACCAAGGTCCCCTCCTCCCGCTTGACATCAGGCCAGAACGATGTGTCGACTGTGGAAGACGCCGAGGCGCGTATGAATCATCTGTCGGACATTGTCCGCAAGTGGGAGAGCAACTTCGGTCGCCACATGAAGATCCTCTCCGACTCGCTGAATCACTACGCTGCGACTGAGACCGTGGTCCTGCTGAGTCTTTGTGCCAGGCTGAGCTCTGTGAACCAAGGCACGGAGTGGGCTGCTATTGGGGCTGAGGAGGATGATCAGCCATAGATGTTTTAGAGGGGATGCGCGTTTGAGAAGGATATTTATTCTTCAAGGGGATATCATTTTTTTTTTCGTCTCTTAATGACCGCTTTATGAACTTGTCAGAGCATGTTAAACTTTGTTTGATCTTTTGGGTGCAGCGGCGTTGGACATGTCAGAGTCAGGAGAGTAAAGAGTGGCTGGCTACATTGATTTGAACGTAATTACAAGGGGACTTCGGTATCATCGTCATCATCTGCCTCTAATGGTCATATCACGACTGGATGAAGCAAAGATGGGACAAGGGGAAAAGGTCACGGAAAGGCATGTCTAAGTTATCATACCCGCAAACAAACGTTCGTATTTTTTGAGCAATATATCAACCGATATATAATAGTCCTCCCAAGCGCTATCAAATTCCGCCTTGCCCATGCACACACGTTCCGCCCATGCCGATGGAAAAATAGAAAATAGAAGAAGCAAAATGCCACCAGATCCCGGGCGCCGCTAAGATCGAGAGTGGCTCGTGAGAGCTTCAGTAGTATAAATGCCACAGTGTGCCGCGGTACCAGAGATGTTGCCATACCCGAGATGAGATGCAAGTGATATATAACGATATAAAAAGAGAATTCAGCGCAACTTTCCTCCCGAAACTTTGCAGAGTCGTCCCATTTCTCCCCGTGTTGGGTTAGATGCTGATAATAATAGGAAAAAAGATAGAAAATAGACATAAAACAATGTGTCGCAGCACATCTGCTGTGAAGATGGCTCCTCTTCGTATCGAACACCTAGGGGTTGAATTTGGTGGCGATGATGAGACGAAAATCAGAAACTAAAGTGAAAATGAAAGTGAAAATGCTTAGCGATTCGTGCATAAGAATAGTATAAGAATGAAAGGAGGAAAGCAGAAAAATTCCAGTATTAAATTCGTAACTTCGTTGAGCGGGCTGCTTTTACAGCCTTTCGTAGCAAGCAGTCATTATTTGAAAAGACTGCGGAGATCCATGAGTTTCTGTCTCGCAGCCTCTGCCTTGTCCAGCGCCTTATTTTGGCCATCCATGCTGAGGCTCGCTAACTTCTTCTTCTTTTCTTGCAATTCGAGCATTTTCTCTTCAAAACTATTGCGCATAATGTATCGAATCGTTCGCACGGGGCGTTTCTGTCCCAAGCGGTGCACACGATCGACCGCTTGAGCTTCGGCCGCCGGGTTGTACTGCGGTTCCATCACGTACACGTTGTTGCCGGCAGTTAGGTTGAGGCCCAGCCCACCGGCCGTGATTGAAACAAGAATGACGTGAATGCTGCGATCTTCGCGGAAATTGTCCATAGCTGCTGTGCGTGCCTGCCGTGTCATGCTGCCATCCAACCTCGTGAATTTAATATCGGCTTCCTTAAGCGCCAGCTCAATGAGGTCCAAGTGCGATGTCCACCCTGAAAATACAACAGATTTGAAGGGTAGTTCTTGGGGATTGGCGTCGCTGGCGGCTTTGGATTTAAGAAGATCCTCAAGGAGGGCTTTGGTCTTGGTGTGAGGGCCGCTATAATTGTCGAGATCTTTTCCGGCTTGTTTCGATTTGGATTTGAGAATGCCATCATGTTCGCCGTCTGCATCCGAGCGGCATATGTTGACGAAACCAAATCGTACATGGGCATTGCAAACAATACAGGGGCCTGCAACCTGGCCGGGCGGCAGAGCAGCTTTGGCTCGTTGCTTGAAGACTCTAATGCATGATCGACAGACTACATGAAAGCAAGAGGTCATGTATCCTAGCGTATCGTCCTCCTTTTCGGCATCTATTGGGTTTTGTTCCTGGGAAGAGATCTTCTTGTTGCATTCTATGCACGTATCATTGTTCGTATCTTGCATTAACGTAAACATTTCGTGTGCTTTTTGATGAGACAGTAGCGAGCCGCCTCCATTCTCGTCGTCATCGTCAATATCGATTGCCATCTCCGCCGACATGCCTCGCAAGGCTGCCAAGTCCTCGTCGTTGAGCAAGTCTTTGCCATGTGCGCAGAGCAAGCGGAGGCGGAGAATGGCTTTGAGGATATGGATGTAGGTGTTTCCTCCAAGGGCCACGGAGGTAGGGTTACCGGCTAAGACTCTGACTCGGTCTTGGGCGTTCCGGGCAAAGAGATCGTATATGCCGCGCTCCTCCGTGGTGAAATCCAGTTTGACAATGAGATCTTCTCGGGGAGGCAGGTCAATCTTGTCTTTAAGTCGGCGAAGGGTAATCGTGTCAACAAGAATGCGGAGCTTTGGCACAATGTCCGGGTCGCAGGCCTTGAACGGCTCTACAATGTGCCGAAGGAATTTCGCTCTATGGTGGAAAGGCTCCAGACGAAGGAAAGACAAGAGGGCTGCGAAGTCATCCAATCTGTTTTGGACAGGGGTTCCAGTTACAGCCCATCGTCGTTGGGCTTGAAGGCGAACTATGGCCTTGAACTGCATCGTGGTTTGCTCACGAATCATGTGTGCCTCATCTAAAACGATGCGGAACCATCCAAGCTCTTCAAGGGGAAAGCTGCCAGTCTTGGCCTTTCGTCGAGAGCTGAGCTCATTGGAAACAGATCCGTAAGTTGTAATCACAATGTCAAACTGTGCGAGTCGCGCCAAATCTTTGATGCGGTTGGGTCCGTGATAGATGTGATAAGAGAGCTTTCCAGGAGCTACGTGCTGCTTAATTTGTTCCTCCCAATTAGTAATTGTACTGAGAGGGCATATGATCAAGGTCGATTTCGTATTTCGGGACACGGGTGTCAAACCCAGCGGCGCTTGTATGGGATCCATTTCGGTCCTTGTCTGCCTGGTTTCCGGGGCGGATGGCTGCTCAGGGGCGAGCTGCTTGAATTCCTGTGCTTCGTCCATGGTGCTTGCTATGAGGGACAGTATGCTGAGTGTTTTTCCAAGACCCATCATATCAGCCAGTATACCGCCGCGGGTATCGGTAGGGACGGTAGCCTGGCTCTCGTCGGTGATGACGTTGTGAAAGATCGGTTGCCCAGTTGGGGCGAGCTTGGTCTGCCAGAAAGAAACCATGCCCGTCTCATCCAGCTGCAGCTCGCGAGGTTGCTCTCTCGCCATCATGAAGTAGAGCCCCTGTTTCTGGTGAGTAAGTAGGGGGGTTGTGATGCATGCTGGGGGGTCCTCAGTGGGTAGTTCGTCACTCCTAGTAAGAGAATCAAACACGCCCATGACTTCTGAGCGGACTTCCTCAACGGTTCTCGGGGTGAAGCTTGTAATGCGAGAAGGCTCTGAAGGGCGATTTCCATATACTCCAGAGGACGACTTTTTGAGGGAACGCAAGTAGTCCGCGGTGTGAGGGTTGCAGAGTCTGATGCCTCTTTGGATGATATAAGGCTGTTGAAGCGGAATGCCAGACCGCTCCAGAAGGGTCCCAACATTCCTAGCGTATTTCAAGGGCCCGTACAAGACAATATCGAGGATGTAGGAGCGTGACACAGCCTGGCCAGGTACTTCGCCGGGCCCCATAGGCTGCGGCGGGATACGGCAGTCGGTCCTAACGCGAATGTTAAAGTCCAGCAGAGGCGCCAAAGCCTTGCTAGCGGAATAATCGACCATCCCGATGATTTGTCTGGTGTGGTCGCAAACGGGAACGCGAAGAGAGTTGCTGTCATCAGCCATCCTCCTGAGGATAACCTTGATGCTAGGTTGATAGTTGGGACCCCACATGCTCTGTACGCCCGGCTTGGGCGAAGGAGCTCGAGTGCAGTTTGCGCGAGTTTTAATCATACCATAGCAAACCTCTTCATCCTTGGGGTCCAGGGGCTGTTCCGGGGCAGCATCATCGTTGACTGCGTGGTTAGTAAGTAAAAGTGAATAACGACAAGTTTATCAGGGACATGGGAAGTCACTCATACCATCTGTCAAGTCAACGGTGGACGATCCTGGATTGACCGCCGCTGCCGCCTCTGCTGCAGCCGCACGCTCGGCTTGTTTCTTCCAGTCAGCTTGGACCTCCCTTATAAAAGGAGTAGGTCGATATGATGAGGGTGAACGTCGCCGACGTTTGGGGGTCGGCGGGTCGCTGTCATCGTCAACATCAACAGGAGGTGCGAGAACATCAAGAGGTTGGATACGAGGCTGCAACTGAGGTTTCAACTGGCGATAATGGCCGTCTCGGTGTGGGACGACATCTCTATCCACTCTCTGGCGCTGCAAGCCTTGAAACTGAGTATCATTTCGTCCCACGGTTTGACTAACTGGCAGGCCTGTCACTGCCACTGGCAGTTCTGTAATTGGCGAGCCCGTGGCGGATGAGTCAAGAGGGCTGTTGAGCAGTGCGGTGAAAGAAGTGGTGTCTGTATCTTGTCTTACTTGGGGCATTTGCTGCCATGTAATTATGGGCTGGCCCAGCCCATTATCTTGGATATTCGAATCACTGTATTCGTGATATGGTCGCTTCGGCAGAGAATGCGTAGCTGAGGTCCATGGGATATTCGGGTCAGCACTTGGAGGCTGCCAAGGCCCACCTAACAACGAATCAGCACTGCTCAGCAACGTTTCTTTTCTTGAAGCCAAAGGATGTGGCGAGCAAGAAGGCGGATGGAAGTCTGAACAAGCATTCCCATGGCAACGTTAAATCATGATAGCGAAGCTTATCATCGTACGCTAGGGAGAGTGACAGATTCGAGATTCCAGATGGAAGGCGAAGAGGAGAAAGGATACAGAAAGAGGTTAGAGAACTTACCGTTTGTATCCATCGGCAATATATTAGGTGGCGCTCAGGGCTACACAAAGGAAGCCTTCAGAGCAAAGGTGGGAGTCGGGAAGAGAGAGAAAGAGAGAGAGGAGGCGTTTTACCGCATGTGTGACGAAGCTTAACTCGTCATCACACAGGCTCATGCAAGGGTAATGTCGGATGGGGGCGGACAGGCTATGTTATATTAATTCATGTGCTTCTCTCTCTCTTTCTGCGTGGTTTCGTAAGCGTGAATGCCGTTTTATAGACGGAAAGATACGTGGTTTGGTCACGATGTGAACGCCGCCAGGAGAGGAACAGTCAAGATGATACCGCCAAAGCGTAGCCCGCAGATAAACAGCTACTGTAAAAGCAAGGTAGATCTGAAGGAAATTATGTAAGGAAGAAGTTAAGGTGAAAGGGGGAGAATATGCGACTGAAAAGACTGCCTTCCTTATGGGGCGAGAAAAAGGCGGGAGGCAAATCAGGGTGAGGAGAGCATGAGATAGTGTGAGATTCCGGAGAGAGAAAAGGAAAAAGGAGAGAAAAATCAGCGGTGCTAAGATGCCAAGATATCGATGTATAGAGCACGAGGCTCCAGCTGGCAAGCGCAAAAGCGGCCGCGAGGAGGCCGCAATCCAGGTTCTGTCGACACTGATGCAGATGGTTGTCTTGTATTGTCTCGGAGCAGCAACGCGCTTTTTTTTTCTGTTTCTTTTTTTTTTAAGGCGGCCTGAGACAACGGCAGAGACAGAGCCAAGGTGGAGGAGCAAATGAAGAGGCCGCGGACTAATAGTAGGAGGGTAACCGGGAAGAAAAAGAGGCCGGTCTGGCGAATGTCATTGGAGACTGGAGATGTGTGAGTGAGTCTCTACATATGCAGCAGACCTTGACAGAATCATGTTGAGTCGCCAGGCAGGTCACAGCGGTAGTGGGAATTAGTGGGATAGATTATAGCGGGATAGCGGGCCAAGCGCAGTGGGAAGTACATGTACAAGTACGGGTACCAGGTGCTAGGCATGTATTGGCGGATGCTGAGTGGCTGGAGCGGTGCACGATAGCTGGGACGGCGGGGCGCGAGATGGCCCAGAAGTGGCTCTGCAGTACTGGGAGATACATGGATGGGCATCGGGAGGTACAAGCTGGAGATGGATCTCTCCAAACCTTTACTGACAGCATTTGGTCACATGGGCAGCTGATTTCCTTGTACCCATCGTTGATATCGTTCTAGCATTGATCCTAGATGCTTCCCTACGACTCGTTCCAGGTGAAGAAAATGCATGTGATTGGAGAGACGAAGAGGGAAAAAAAAGTTTGTCAAAAAACAAGGCAATCAATTCTCGGCATCGGTATTACACGCAACTCTTCGGAGGAGCCGCCTCCCTTGCAGCTGAGCCTCGTCACCAATCGCGGTACATGCATTCTTTGGATTTTCCAAACCTTGAAACGTTCCATCCCGGCAATGTATGTACCCTTTGATACATGTAACAGTACTCGTATCCGGCACTCAGCTGCTGCCGATGTAAGGATTCTTCTGCTAACAATTCCATCCATCGCGCCTCAATCAAGCTTTTAGATCAATTTATCACTTGGATGTACCGACTGGTGCCACACCACCGCCAGATGCACGCAAAAACCGCTTGCGGCTACTGCAACGAGCCAAAAAGAAGGTCAGCTGCACGCACAACATTTGCATCGACAGGGATCGTCAAGCGCTGGCCCAGTCCGAAGGCCCCGTTTCAGTATGTGGCGCATCTCGCCCGCATTGCTCTGCCACCGACTCCATCCGCAACAGCCCGCCAGAACGCTGCCAGAAGTCCTGGAGAGGCCTGAAAGACGGCCTGGGGGGTTATCTGGAGCGCTGGAGCTCCGGGGCTCTGGGGCCTTTGGAGGGGCCAACCCTGGACAGATTGGGCCACGTGACCAAGAAGCCCAGCACCCAAATGCATGGTGTCACCCACCACCCTGCTGGCTGTTGTCCGTGATCCCTGAATGCGCTCCAAAATCCCCGAGCAGACGATTGCCGACCCAAGCGCATTGGGCCGTATCATGTCAGTTTTGGCCGTCGTTTTTCGTCTCGTCGAATCAACCCAGATCCTCCCAGCAGTGCCCGCATATATGCATGGCTGACACGAAGTCGCAACCGGCCTTTGGCGCCAAACAATGACGGCCACACCCACCACCGAGGCTGCTGCCAATTGCCATCGCTCGTGAGCATGAGGGATAAGACACGCAGACCGACTACCTGGCCTAATACTCCGTACTTTGTACTGATTTGTAAGTACTGTACGCGATACGTGTTGCACTCCCTTTCCTTGCTTTGTATACGCCACAACTGCAAGGTGCTGGGACTAGTAGTATGCCCAGAGCCAAGAATGAGAGAGAGAGGAAGAGAGGGGAACAGAGACAGTGACGCGTTATTATGAGCTGATTCTGGTTGCATTGAGCGTGAGAGAGAAAGCTTGCTAGACACGACGTGGCCAATAGAACCGTAACTCAGGCCAACCGCGTCTTCTACCGGCATCAAAGCAAGCAAAGGCCGCTGCAACATGGGCCATCACAAGGCTGTTAGCTTCGGACCATCCGAGCTGAAGGCGATGGAGCTGCAGATACCCCGGCAGGATGAAGCTCTTGAGCCGTGTTTACACGGGGAGGAAGCGCTAGTGCTTCGAATGAGAACTGATATTGATATAGTACTCGTCCTTCACACCAAGCACAATTCACAGCTACCAACGTAGAATCGATATCAGCGTGCGAGACAGTCGTGGCCAGAGTCGTCACATGCATCAGCTGGAGTAGTGTGTCTTGATCGATATCGTTGAGTCTCGGTTGTCATACATCTGTCAAGATGAGGCGTCTTTGCTTTGTTATCAGTGAGCCCGATCTAGACAGAATGCTACTGCGCAATCGATCGAACCCTCCAGTGCAACGGGAGACACCGATAACCATCGGGCGACTACTACAGGTGCTAATGATGGCTAATCCCGCAGCATCGACTCGAGTGGATTTGATGTCTTAGAAGATGTCTCACCCACGTGTGCCTCGCCCGCGTACACAGCACAACCAACTGAGCGTCAGGAGCTATATTCTTAGCAGCACGTAGTCGTATTCTGACCTAGCAGCAGCAGCTTAGAGCTGTTTCATTCACTGCTCCACCTAAACATGATAAACGGCAATGATGTGCAGTATACTCCGTTCATGTCTCATTGAAGTTGTTTGCTGCCTGATGAGATCCATCTACATGTAGTAAGATCCTACTATGTAGTAGATGTACTGATTGTCCGTCTATTCGAGTCATCTTGAAGTCGTTGATAGGGCATGAAGGATGCTGTTGCACCAAGTACGGTCCTCAAATCGCGCACTCGTCTGTGCTAATCAGGTTAAGATGGCGCCTCAGTGCCATGGTTTTTTCATTCAGCTTTGGATATTCTGCTTGTACCAATACCGATGAAGGTGTGATGCAACTGCCTGTGCATCGAGTACTCTTGATGCAGAGATGCCACCAACCAAACTAAAGCTCAAACCTTATACCTGCTCGAAATATTATGTAAGCCAACATCCACCCGGATTTTAGCCCTCCAGCCTTGCCAGCAATATCTCGTGCCTCTAGTCAAAAAGAAAAAAAAGGTGCCCCGCCATCCCCGCCAATCCCAGCTCAAGAACCACTAGCTGGTCGCTGAACAGCCTGGCCACTGCCAGAGCACAAATTGGAGACTGAGCATCATTGTCATTGAATCCAGCAACGACGGTGACGTGACAATGGACATCACCAGCTTCGTCGTCCGGGGCCGAGACCAAGCTCTGCTTTATGGCGACTTCTCCACCTATCATGGCCAGCTGTCCAAGCGCCTGCTCAACTCGCGCAAGAAGCTGGGCATCGTGACTAAGAATCGAGGCAAGTTTCGCAAGCCGGAGCAAGTGACGGCCGAAGACGTCCAGGGAAACAATGAGTATGATATCACCCGCCTTCTCCGCCTCCCTTCTCCATGGGGTCAATGTGTCCCGCCGTCAAAGAAGCAGCAATTGAGCTAACTTGAGCCTGTTGCGCCTCCTCCCAGACATGTCCATCTACTCCTGCTTACCAGCGAACGCGCCTGGGCTCAGGCAATGAGCATCAAGGCTGGGCATGCGAACGATCAGAAGGGAGTTGCTGGTCGCGCCCGGTCTCACATTGTCTCACGGCTCGAGAAAGCCGCTCGAAGCGCTGAACACTTCGTCAGCATCCTATCGCAGACCGACGTCACCGGCGCCACTACGACCGATGTTCTCGAGGCTCGAGCATACGCATCGCTCATCCGTGGTGCCATGCAATTCGAAAAGCAAAGCTGGGAGCCTTGTCTGCGGAGCTACGCAACAACCTACATCATCTACAACGCATTGGCTACCGCTAGCAAGAGCGACATCTTCAAAGACTTGCTCTCCGAGACGGTCGAGCCGTCGATCCGGTTTGCTGCCTACCAGCTCAAGACTCCCCGAACGGTCTCAGTTGCTACCCTGGCTAAGAATGCCTTCCCACGATCAGACGACGCTCTGGTTCAAGAAATCAACCGAATTGATGCCACTCTTCTGGCCGAGGCAAACCCAGAGTCCAAGGACGGCATTGCGGGTAGCGAGACTGCCCCCCAGACGCTGACTTGGCGAGCCCATCAGGTCCAGATTGAAGACGCCCAAATAGCTACATACTGGTCAATCGTTAATGAGGCCAAGGAGAGGCTTTCGCAGACAGTTGCCAAGTCCCAGGACAAGGGGCTCCACGAGGTAGCTGCCGCTTATGATGAAATCTTAATATCGACCCAAGATGCGGTTGATGCCACTAAGCAGGCCATCGACGAACTCAAAGGAGACGGCGTTGGCCAAAGCGATCCTAGAATGCAACGGCTACAGATTACCCGCACAGCAGTCAACTACGAGATGATTAGCTGGAGAATCGGCCGAAACCGGGTTCTTACCGGTCCCCACGACGGTGCCACAGAAGAGTACGAGCTGCGAAGGAAGGGTAAGAAGAAGGACGCAGCATCTGCGGAGGCAAAGAAAGAGAGGGAACTGCCAACTGGGAAGAAACTGGCCAAGCTCAAGGAAAAGGCTGCCCTGTACGATGGAATTCTTCAGAACTTGGAGTCTATCCGAGAGCTCCCCGGAGTCGCCGCCGACGAGGAACTTGCCACCCGGGTTGAAGCTTACGAAAACTATTTCATCGCTCTCAAGTAAGTACCGCATTATACTGCCCTCGGCCCATTATCCCATAGAGGAAGGGGGTTGTGAAGGTTTGGACTCAATCGCTAACGAGGATGTACAGGCACCTTGCAGTTGCCCGATCACATGCCATTATTGGCAACTCTGCAAACGCCCTGGCCCTCATCAATAGCGCTCTGGGCTTCAGCCTAAAAGCCGTGGCCAAGCTTCCAAACGCACAGCCCGTCTCCGATGAGGCTCCTTTGAGCCTTGACATCTCCCCTGCTTCCGTCAAGTTTTTGGAACAGGTGATTGATGGCGAGCTGCAGCGCCACCGCGCCATTGTCCACGTCGACAACCTGCGGAAGAAGAAAGCCAAGGTCGACGAGTACGAAAGCAACGTTCCCCTTGTCGAGAAGCTGTATGAATACCCCGTCGGTGGGGCCGATCTCGAACACATTGTCGAATTCCCTCCCAGAGAAGAGGTGGTCCCTATCAAGCCCATCTTCCTCGACGTTGCGTGGAACTATATCCACTATCCAGGAAAGGAGCCCCAGGTGGCCGTGGGCGGGCAAGCCGTCGAAGGCGCCCAGGAACCCGAGCAGCCTGCTCAGCCGACCAAGAGAGGCTGGTTTGGCTTTGGAAGGTGATGATGCTGGTGCACACGTGTTGTATATTGCACTTGAATCTAAAACAACAAAATACTCTTTCTAATGATTCCCGGCTTCTCCTTATGACAGCACCTCCCCGTTCCTTTAGGCTTGGTGACTTGCAGTCCGGTGACTATTTGTTCCTCTGCTGCGTGGTAGCTGGCAGTGCAAATATCTATCATGGCTGAGGGGGGCACTGTCTCACACATAGTTTGCCCTGCGAAGTGATGATGTACGACGCGGGTAGTCACGTTGACGAGAGCACAGATCCGCTTTTGGAATGAAACTTGTAATTCAGGGAGAATGGGCGCAATCAACCCACAGCAAACACGAGAAGCACGCGGAAAGTGAAAACCCCTTCCCAGTCGTGACGGCCATTCTATCGTATTCTCGTCTTTAAGAAGTAGCTTTAATTAAATCCAATCGTAATTTCATGCCTCTTTTCTCATCCCATCTCCTCAACTACAACGACACTCATGGCTCCAGGCTACCGATCGCCGTTCGACCATCCTCCCTCACCCAAACCCATCCATAACGGAAATGTCGTGCCCCCAGCCCTAGCCATCTTCCTCTGCATATCAATCATCGTTTGCCTGGTACTCTTCGTCTTCTGCACCGCCACGAGGCACAACCTTCATAAGCACCAACACCGAGACGATGCCTCCGTACCGGCGCAAGAGATGGCTCTAGGCCAGTCCTTCTTTCCAAAGATTCTTGTTGTGCGGCCCGGCGAAGATCTTCAGACAGTGGTCAACATCCGCGACGAGAGTCACATCGACGATTTGCAGCAGCCTTTACTTCCAACAGGGAGAAATCGCAATTCACCAGCGAGTGGTGTTGAAATGGCCATACGACAGCATGATAATGTATATAAAGGAGCCATCCATTGGCATGGGATCAACATGTTGAATACATCCTGGGGATGGATGGCTTAGAAGAGAAGCATCACACAGCAATAACATTTACTTATGCCACAGAATCTCCACACATAGCTAAAGAATCACAGTTATGACAAGGAAGCAGAGTATTAGAGATTTCCAAATGAAAATTTTAAGAGGGGAGAAAATCATTATCATCTAACTACCAAAGGTCTTTTTCTTTTTTTTTTTTTTTTTTGTTTGTCCCTTTGTCCATACCCCCAAGGCGCATTTTGATCCCTTTGCGACCGTCCAATCAATCATTCATAAACCAAGAAAAGAAAATAGAATCAAGGAAGAAAAAACATCTCCCTAGAGAAATTTTTTGATGCTCCAACGCCTGTTCCGCCAGCCATAGGTATTAACGACATTGGTAAAAAAAATAGGCAATTGCATAGGTAGCAGCTTAGGCGGGATATGAGTACATCATAAATACAGAAAGAAGAGGGATCTATGCCACGCCCCACGCTTCTTTGGAATAATCGAACAGTAAATGTGGTTTTGATACAAGTGGTATTTTGAGATTTTTTTTCAATGAAATTTTTGTTCGCTTTGCTCTTCGCTTTCTCTCTCCAAGGCCACCTTAAGGCTTGTTCTCATCCTTCTTCTCGCCATCGGTAGACTGCTCGCTGGAGGAGGACTGCTCGGCGTTCTCGCTGCGGGCCTTGTGCATCTTGTCGAAGAGGTTCAGGGAAGCGACCTGGAGCTCATCGGTCTTCTCCTTGATCTCGGCGGCGGTGGCAGTGCTGTCACCAGACTGGATCTTGGAGACGTACTCGCGGAGAGAGGCAATCTTCTCACGGAGACCGTCGGCCTCAGCCTTATCGAGCTTGTCGGCGTACTCGTCGAGGGCACGCTCAGTGTCGTTCAGGACGCTGTCAGCGCGGTTGCTGGACTCGATGGCAGACTTGCGCTCCTTGTCAGATTCGGCGTACTTCTCGGAGTCCTCAACCATCTGCTGAATCTCGTTGTCAGAGAGACCAGATCCAGAAGCAATGGTGATGGACTGGTCCATGTTGGTGGACTTGTCCTTGGCGTGGACATGGACGATGGAATCGGCGTCAATGTCGAAGGTGACCTCGATCTGAGGGACACCACGGCGAGCAGGGGGGATGCCAACAAGCTGGAAGTTTCCGAGCAGCTTGTTGTCACGGACGAGCTCACGCTCACCCTGGAAGACCTTGATCTCGACAGCAGTCTGGGAGTCGGCGGCGGTGGAGAAGACCTGGGACTTCTTGGTGGGGATGGTGGTGTTTCGGTTGATCAGACGGGTGAAGACACCGCCCAGGGTCTCGATACCGAGAGACAGGGGGGTGACGTCGAGGAGAAGGAGATCCTTGACCTCACCAGAGAGAACAGCACCCTGGATAGCAGCACCCATGGCGACAGCCTCGTCAGGGTTGACGGACTTGGCGGGGTCGCGTCCGAAGATGGACTTGACGGACTCGGCAACCTTGGGCATACGGGTCATACCACCGACCAGGATGACCTCCTGGATGTCCTTGGCCTGGAGACCAGCATCCTTGAGGGCCTTGCGGACGGGCTCGATGGTTCGGTTGATGAGAGGCTCAACCATCTTCTCGAGCTGAGAGCGAGTGAGCTTCAGGTTGATGTGCTTGGGGCCGGAAGCATCGGCAGTGATGAAGGGCAGGTTGATATCGGTTTGGAGAGAGGAAGAAAGCTCAATCTTGGCCTTCTCAGCAGCCTCACGGATACGCTGGATAGCCATGCGATCGCCAGCAAGATCGAGACCAGAGGTCTTCTTGAACTCGCCAACCATGTGGCGGACCAGGTGGATATCGAAATCCTCACCACCAAGGTGGGTATCACCGTTGGTCGACTTGACCTCGAAGACACCGTTCTGGATCTCGAGGATAGAGATATCGAAAGTACCACCACCAAGATCGTAGACAGCGACAACGCGGTCGGCCTCCTTCTCGAGACCATAGGCCAGGGCGGCAGCGGTAGGCTCGTTGACGACACGGAGGACGTTGAGGCCGGCAATCTGACCGGCGTCCTTGGTGCTCTGACGCTGAGCATCGTTGAAGTAAGCGGGAACGGTAACAACGGCGTTCTTGACGGGCTTAGACAGGTAGGCCTCGGCGGTCTCCTTCATCTTGTTGAGGACGAAGCCACCAATCTGGGAGGGAGAGTACTTCTGGTCACGAGCAGAGACCCAGGCATCGCCGTTGGAGTGCTGAACGATCTTGTAGGGGACCTCCTTGATGTCACGCTGGACCTCAGCATCGCTGAACTTGCGACCGATCAATCGCTTGGTGGCGAAGAGGGTGTTCTCTGGGTTGACCACGGCCTGTCGCTTGGCAGCAACACCAACCAGTCGCTCGCCATCCTCGGCAAAGGCAACTACTGAAGGGGTGGTACGGGCACCTGGAGGGAATCTTGTAAGCAAAATTGGACGATGGAGGCGAGGAGGCAGTGGGAAGGGCTACTAACCTTCTGAGTTTTCAATGATGCGGGGTGTCTTGCCCTCCATGATGGCGACGGCGGAGTTGGTGGTTCCCAGGTCGATACCAATGACGGCACCCTGGACCTTGCCATCGCCCTCAGCAGCTGTTGACTCATAGCGAGCAAACTTTGAGACGAGAGGTGTTCTGGCAAAGGCCGCCGAGCGAGCGGCAATGGGAGTAGCTCGGGGAAGCTATTCGGAGGCACGTTAGCAGGCATTCATGACGACGCAGATTCCTCGGCATTGGGTGACTTACAGCTCTGGAGAATCGCGCAGCCAACATGTCGAATGGAATTGAGGGTATACAATGGATAAACAGGGAAGAAGAGGAAAAGAGGGAAAAGAGACACGCGATCTGGGAAGAGGTGTCTAGATATGGAGAAGACTGGATGGACAGCTGGAGAGGGAAATGGTGGAGAGAAGCGAATTTTTTTTTTTCTTCTAGCCTTGGAAAAACCGCTCTGTGCTGCGACCGTCGGCCATAGAAGCCGAGAGAAAGAGGCAACAGGCAGTCCCGCAATCCCGGTCCCACCCGCCGCACCGGCACTGGCGGAACAAGTATTAGTCCGGGATGCACTCAGACTGATGGCGGCACATGCGGAGAAGAATATTGAATGCTTGCTAGCAAGAAAGAGAACTGGATGGATCACTGCAAGACTCTGGTGGGGACTGAATCGTGTTAGCGGAGGCTACAAAGCCATCACGGACCGCGGGAGGACGAGAGAAGCTGAGCAGCATCGGTAAGTACTGGCCATGGCTCAGGCTACGATCGGCTCAAAGCGGGAGTTTCATCTACACGCCGATATTCTTCTATAACGTCTTGTGACTCTAGTAATTCCTGGCTTGAAAAAGGTAAGGCATCCAGATTCGATTCAAACAAGTTTGGACAGTTTCAATCATGGTGGTGACAAGGCTCCGGCATAGACTTGGTGTCAATATTTGGCTGCATAAAAGGTTCAGCCAAAGCAGCGCCCCAAACCACCAAAATGGGTTTGGATTGGAAGAGAAAACACTCCTCAACTGTCATCAGATGCAAACCCCGCTAGCTGCCGTGTCCGATGGCCTTACCAGTCAATATTGACCCTTTCCCCCCCTTCTTATTCTTATTCTTTTCTCATTGTTTGTTTCCTTTTTCCACCTCCCCCTTTGCTTTTGGTGGTGTTACCTGCCTAGTGGCACCTATCCATCTCCGGAATATTAGCAAACACTATAGCACCCGGTGGCGTGAAACAGGATGGATGCTTGCCACGCTCTATTGATGCACGTTTTATTGCCTGCTGGGTAGTGGAACGTCCTTGGTACTACAAACTGACTTGCTTGATAATGACCTGTAATTTCCCTACGATGCATGCTTGACGCTCTGCTACCTGAGCAACTGAGGTATTGGATACTTTGCAGGGATCCTCGAGAGGCCCAGAATCCAGTCTATGCATGCAGGGCGTTGAAGCGTTCCATTGATTAACGCAATAGACTATAATTTGAAGTTTTGGGTGGTGATCGGGTACTCAAAAACCAATGGATGCCCCCAAGTTTACTTGCATCAAGTATATGCACTGCACCCATCCATCGTCTGTTGCACACACCCTCACCTTGCAGCCTCAGACCGCAAATTCAAATCCTCCGGCAAAACCAAAGCATTCAGTGAGTATTCGTAACTAACTCGTATCGATTACGGCGTGCGTATGAATGTGTTTAAATGCTTAGTAGGGCAACTCTGTTTCTCATCAGATCAGAAAAGCTTCGTGTCATTGAATCATCGAACCGACAGACGTCATCTACCCACTCCACTCTCACCATTGTGTCTTATCCGGGGAGCCGCCATAGCGCTGTTGCTTGGACTCTGATTCAGGTACAGGGTACCTGTGCGCCGTTCCAGCGGGCTTGCTGGGGGCGATAAGGCGCCGATGCAGCCTGAAAGTACCCTGTACTCCGCTGTAAGTGCAACTCCACGGGTCGAGTCGCACGTCCAGACTGTGCTGGGAATAAGCCACCTCCATCTCAGCCCGTTGTTTTGCTTCTTCCTCAGAACCCAATCCCATCACGACCTTCTCCTCACGCCATCTCCCTCCTCTCTTCTTCCGCCCATTTCAACTCGCATCTCGCACCAGCATCCTCACACTTTCAAGTCCGGACACTCCCTTTGCTTGGAGCATTGACTCGGCTTTCCGGCGCTTCTCGAGGCACACAACCACATCATCCCATCTATCACCACTCGAACGTGCTTCCAGCCTGTGCCTGTGTCTGGCTACCCCCTTTGGGTGCTGCAACGCAGCTGACCCCCTTGGCCATTGAGCCCCAACTCATTGCAGCGACGAATTACCGGCCGACGACGCTACTATGGCTCGCAAGGACGATGCCTCGTGAGCGAATCCCCCTGTTATGCTGCCGAAGCTTCGTTGCTGTGCTGTTGCTAATCATGTCGATGTTGGATGGTTATGCAGATATTATACTTCCGATCGCCTCATTTCCAGGATCCAACGAACGCACTTCCGGGTCCCTGTTCGCTCACAGTATGTCAACACATGGCTATGCCTATCCGACTTTCCACAATTATCCGCCTACATTTGCTAACCAGAATGTTTCATCTCTATCTAGACATTGGCAGCTGCGGTCCCTCATAAGTGCCGAAAACAAACACAACCTCTTTTATCCCGGTGGAGTTGGAAGCCGCCAGATCCAGCGGCTCAACACCCTAGCTCGCAGCTGCGAAACGATCAAGCACCTCACATTTGCGCCGCGGTGTCTGGTCGCCGAAAATGGATGGCTGTGCTGCGGAAGCGAGACGGGCGAGTTTGTGGCTATAAGACTTGAGGGAGAAGGAGGTCGTGCCATCGAGAACCCCCAGGACACAGCTGCTAGCTCAGATTCTGATGCCGGCCCTTCTCTGGGCAATGAGAGCTCCACGACCTCGCCCGAGGAAGCTGCGCTCAATATGCTTACAGCTGCTGCTCAACAGTCAGCGAAGGTGACGGCAAAGAGCATGAAGCTTGCTAAGGAGCGAGTCAATTGCATCACCCTCTGGTTTCCTCCTCCCAGCGGGCAAGGTTTGCCCATTGACGGCCGTGCCTACACGGAACCTGTGGCAGTCCTCGCCAACAATGATCGGACCGTGACGCTTGTCAGCCTGGTTGACTTTGAGCAAAAAGAGTTAACCGAACCTCTGGACGTTGTCCGCTACCCCGATTTCGTCAACAGGGCCATCATTTCACCTGATGGGCGACTCCTGGTCGCCATCTTGGACGACCCGTATCTATACGTCCACCAGCGAGTTGGAGCCTTCCCGGGCAAGTGGGAACTCAAGCAGAGGATTCTTCTCAAAAGCCAGAAAAAGGATGACAAGACGGATAGCCGTGGGAGTTTCGCGGCATCCTTTTCTACGTCTGGCGGCTATCTTGCCATTGGGACTCAGCACGGTACCATTTCGATATTCAACGCGACGCAGTTGACCGACGAGACAGTTGATCCCCTCATCACGACGTTCCAGTCTTCGCGGCCCAACAGCGGACCAGGAGCCATTCGAGACATGGCTTTCTGCCCAGGACCGTATGACCTTTTGGCATGGACTGAAGATCGTGGCCGCGTTGGCATCGCCGACGTAAGACACAACTTCATGGTTCGGCAGATTATTGATCTGAACAAAGAGTCTGAGTATGAGCATATCAACATCTTTGACACCCAGACCATTGACCCCCGATTGCTGGAAACACGCATGACGAGGGGAGAGCCCTTGAACCCTCCTATTTCAGCAGCCAATTTCTTCAGTGCCCAGATGCTGCACCAGCCACTTACGCCAGCTGAGACTAGAGTTCTTGAAGCCATCCAGAGCGAACGTCGGCGCCGAGAGAGGCCAAACGCTCAACCCGGCGACGAGCGAGGGTCCGCGGCTGCGACGGGCTGGATAGGAGGAACTGGAGCCACACCCACGGCAACATCTTCCTTCACCACCCGAGCCCGTCAAGGCACGGTTCAGACTCCCAACGACTTGCTCAATCTCTACAGAGACCATCGGGAACGGGCCCAAGAGCGCGTGCGAAATGCCCGCCAGCTGATGCGTGAAACTAGCCAAGGCGGTGGCGGTCGGGCTGAGCAGCGGTGGATCGACCGTATCAACGAGACCATGGCTGCCCTGCGGGACCAACGAGACAGGCAAGACTCGTCGTATCTTTCCGTTCTAGAGATTCTCCAGGCTCGGGAACGGCCCTCGGCAGACGCCAGCACTTCTGAAGAGCGCCCAGTTCCACCTCAGGCGGCTAGTCGCTGGGAGGAGAGCGCCGTACGAGGGACGCTGGCGCCAGACCACGGTGTCTTTGAGGTTCCTCCCTCACCGGACAACACATCGGGGCTATCTTGGAGCCAGGACGGCACCGTACTGTAAGTCTCGATCAATGGCTTATTTAGCTCTCCCTACATGACTATACTATGAAAACAGATACTAACGCCAATTACTCTATTTAGCTTCATTGGTGCTCAGAATGGCATCTACCAGCTACGTGTTGACCTCTCTGCCCGACAGTATTGCAACAGTATAACGCTGCGCTGAAGCAGCACTCTCTAACAAGGAAGGGAATGAGAGAGAGGCCCCATCGCAAAAGAGTTCAATATCGTCACAGATTAATGCATTTTGCGAGTATAACAAGGATTGGTTGGCGTTGGAACTTGAGGTTTTCAGTGTCTAGGCGCGACAATGTTGCCCAATTTGGACAAGCCAGGGAAAAGTTATCAGGACCCTTTTTGCGCCTCTGTATGCTTTCTCTTGCTTTTTTTCTTATGAAACTTGTCTCGCTATCTTCCTTTCTTCTTTTTCTTCTTCCTTCTCATTTATTTCCTCCTCCATTTTACTTCACTCTTTTTTAGTGGTCTCTGGGATGAATGGTTTACGAAACGGAATCGAGCTGGGTGTTTGGGCATTGACATTGTCTTTTTTTTTTTTTTTTTTCCTTCTTACATGGTTCTTTTTCTCCTTCCTCATGTTTCTTTTTTTCAACCTCTTTGGCATGGAATAATTGATCTGCACAGGGGTGGAGTATGCTTTTCTTTTCCTTTTCTTTTTTTTAACGCGCCGTTTTGCTTTCGGATGCCCTTTTGGCCAGAATCTGGATGGGTCCAGTCCACCTGTCGCTGCAGACTTGTTGAGGATTCGCTTTTTTGCTTGTGTATGATATCCGGTCTAAATATGGAAATTGCATGGTTTTCTCTTTTCTTTTCTTTTCTTCTATTTAAAATGAAGTAATGGTATTGTGGTAACAGAATTCATGGTCTTAAGATGTAAGTGATATTTCTATGTGCTCGCTTGGCCGTGTAGAAGCCTGTGCACCATTTCTGCTATGGCAAGGCTGCTTGTCAACCCAGGGCTTTCGATGCCCAGCAGATTAATCCAGCCTTCGTAGCCTTGCTCCTTTCTGACGATGAAGTCCTCGAAGCCCTTGTCCGTTGCCGACGCCGCGCCCTTTGAGGCCAGCTTGGGCCGCATACCTGCGTAGTCGGCCACCAGGGCACTGGGATCGACGTCTGGGAGATACTTTTGGATTTCGGCAACGGCCTGCTGCAGCCGGGAGGCGTTGGCAGTGAGGTCATTCGGATCGTCCACCCACTCGACGTCCGGGCCGAAGCGGATCCGTCCGGCGAGGTCGATGGTGAGATGCGTGCCGAGGCCGCTGGCGCCGGGCTCGGGGGCCGGGTATATGAGGCGCGAAATCTTGGGGCGCGAGGCCGAGTAGGAGAAGTAGTTGCCCTTTGCGTAGAAGAGCTGCTTGCGCTGCGAGGGGGGCACAATCATGTTGTGGACGGCGACGGAGCCGAGGCCGGCGGCGTTGATGAGCGTCTCGGCCGTCATGGTGGACACGTCGCCGCCGGGGCCATCCGAGACGTCGATTTCCCAGCCTGCGCTGCCTGGGGGCGAGGATCCGCCCTGGGAGAGCGGGCGGATACCCACGACGGGGGAGCTCAGGGCGACGATGCCGCCGGCTTCCTCAAAGAGGCCCTGCAGGCAGAGCATCAGGCCGTGAGAGTCGACGATGCCCGTCGTAGGGCTCTCCAAAGCACCAGCCTTGGCCAGGACGCCCTCACCACGCTCACGGACCTCCTTATCAGACACCCATCTTACCGGAACACCAATCTCGTCTGTGCAAAGAGCGTGGATCCTCTCCAATGCCTCCCTCTGCGCGTGGTTCTGGGCGACGAGCCACTTGCCCGTCCTGCGGTAGGCGACGCCGTGCCTGTCGCAGAGCTCGTACAGAAGGTCCTTGCCGCGGAGGCAGAGCTTCGCCTTGAGGGTGTCCCTGCCGTAGTAGATGCCGGCGTGGATGACCTCGCTGTTGCGCGAGCTGGTCTCTGTGCCGACGGCGGAGTGGCGCTCTATGAGCACGGTGGAGGTGCTGGGCTGGAGGGAGAGCTGGCGGGCAATGGCGAGGCCGACGACGCCGCCGCCGATTACCTGGAGCGAATCATGTTAGCAGTCGAGTTTGGTTAAGACTTGTGCGTGTGTTGTTGAGATGAAATAGTGTAGAACATGTGATAGTATGTGAGTTATATGAGACCACTTGCCGCATGAGTGAAATCAGCTTGGACACTCGCCGTCGAGCTGAAATTCGAGGCCTGGACGTGCCGAGTCTGGTTAGACAGCCGGATCAATCTTGCTGCCCTCCTTGCCAGCATCTTTCTCACCCTTCTTGGAACTGCATATGAGCAAGAAAGAGTGCTGATCAACAAGAACGGATTTGATGTGGTTTTGATTCAGGGTAAGTCGGCTATATGAGGTGGGTAGCTTTAAGAGAAGCTTCACAAGAAAGAAAGTTGGTGCCCCACATCAACCCCAAATTGGTAGAATAGAAGGCCATCATGTCCTACAAAATGCTGATAAGAAAGCAAATGAATAGCCGGATATGCCCGTTTTTTGCAATATGTTTTTATTGGTAATTCTTGTGATAATTGAGGTTGATTCTTAGTTCCCAAACGAACTTGATGGCCTTCCCCGTGACATGGAGCGTGGCTGGTGATCCGAATTGCAGCTCCGCAACGGCCATCTCACAGTCTCTCGATATCATCACTACCTACGAAAATGGAAATAAACTCCATCTAGCAAAAGGGGAAAAGCACTGATATTATGACCCGATTGGTTTTGTCAACCATCGCCTAGACGCCAGCCAAAAGCAACCTGCTACCATGTTGTTGAACCTCGCATAACGAATCAAAGCATGCGGCCCAATACTTTTACAATCGGCCTCCAATTTTCAAAGCAATTTGACAATTTCCACATGGCTGGCAATCGTAATCGTCGCCTCATAGGTAAATTGACACACAGGGTGCGGCTACGCTGCCCTGGACACAGATTCGCTCTCCTCGGCCGAGGTTGATGATCGAGTAAGATTTGAGGACACCGGTGGCTCGTTTGGTACTGGAGAGCTAGACATCTCAGAGACTTGCTTTTCTATGCATGGATGTTAGCACCTGCGTATGCATTTCATTTCTCTTACTTGTCCTTCTGGGGTATATTTAGGCAGCAGTGGAAGAAAGGATTAGGCAACCTACCCAATTCACGAATGCGATGCCGGAGCATCTGGTTCTCGCGGGTCAGCATTTGTGTTTCGGCCTGGTAAAAGGCACTTTCGTCGCGGAACAGAGACCAGTCCCCGCTCTCGGCGCTGATGGAAGTTGCCCGCAGTCGAGGTGAGGCGTTTCGGCTTGGTGTCCGGGACCGGCGCTGCATGTCGGCGCGAGCCATCTCCATGGAGTTCCGGTGGTGAGGAAAGATGGGCGATCGAGAAAAGGAAGAGCCAGAAATCGATGGAACATGGTTTCCGGTTGGAGACTGGGTCGAGATGGGGACAGGCAGCGACCGGTGTGGTCGCTCGGAGCCAGCAACGCTCGCGGTCGCACTCTCGTCTCCGCCAGATGCATGCGGATGGCTTGCTTGAAGACGCTGAAGCTCTAGCTGCTGCTGCCGAATCATGTTCAAAAGGCGATTCTGCAAGTATCAGTCTCGTTAGTAGTTGCTCTTTCCACCCAGTGGTATTCAGCAGAGATATGGTGCTTGTTGCTTACGACATGGCCCTCCTGCTCTGCCTCGAGCTCCTGATGGAGCTCCCCCAGACTCGGTGTCCTGATATGTCGGCTCGACTCTGGCGGGATGCCGCCGCTATAAGGCTGCGGGCTCGCCCTCATGTGTTCTTGGAACTCGCCCGGCGCTGGCACCGCAGGGTCGTTTAGCTGGAGGTTCATCAGGATGGTTGATCGTCGGCGGCTGGGCGGGGATGCGAGGCTGCGAGCTAGAGAGCTGTTGGACGATCCTGAACGGCGAGTTAGAGTAGTGAGGACAGGGTGGTTCGAGTGGTGGAAGCAAAGAGAGAAAAAGCGCAGTCGATGGACAAGCTTTATAGCCGGGAGAGGCAGATCGGCTGATTCCGACTTACTGCGTGAAGGTTCTCGTTGGAGGCCGGCATTCATAGCGGCAGCGGCATGCAACGAAATGGACGCGGATCGAGGCGATCCAGTGGGGGACTCGGAGCGGGGCACGGAAGAGACGTCACCGTTGGCCGCCATAGCTGGCAGGTTCAATTCAATCCGGTGATGCGGATGAGCGTGCAACTGGGCTTGTTTGTTGTTTTCGTTTCTCAAAGACGGATTGAAGGGTTACAGAGGTCTGGTCTGCTCTGTTTGCTCTGGTTTGGTGTTTCCAAGGTTATCAAGCTGGGAGCTGGAGATGGAAAATAAACTGTAGGTAGCCTAGCGTAGAGTTTGCTAGGTAGGGCTGATTGCGACGCAAAGTATCGTCAGGTCGTCCAGGTGTCCAAGTGGCTTCTTTAGTTTGCCGTAGCTGAGCATGGATGGAGGGCGAGCGGGAGAATAAATGCAGGTGTTTGTTGTAGGACAATGGTGGAGTTGGAGTTGGCAGAGGATGAGTCAAGAGTTGTAGTTGTTGAAGCAATGGCCGGAAGCGAACGCTGCCAAGGTGAATCGATGGCTTGAGGCGAAAGGGGGCGTGCGTACAGTATTAAAGAGCTGCTTCGGTCAATGGCATATGCAGGAGCACAAGGTTTGAGTCCAGCGTGATGTGCCGCTGATCAACATTGGAGGCGAAAACGTAAAATGGCCGGGCGGTGGTTCGAGGTTTCGTACCACTTCTATGCTCTACGCCTCGAAGAGCGACCCAGTGACTTGGAGCGTCATCAGACCGCTGAGCAATGCCCGGTAGCAGCCAACTGCGGTGCTGGCAGACGCCTGAAGCCGCTGTGGCGTTTCCAGTCTCGGGGGCCTACGGGGGACGGAATTAGGAATTACAGGGGGTAGCGACACAACTTGTCCGGTCTCTGCTGCAGTGACGCCATAGGGGACCTGTACAGCAATATTCCGAGAGGTACGACAACGACCGTAACTCAATTGAAAACCTCCGGCATCATGGGGACACACTAGTTCGTCGAAACGATTCGTTGCTATTGATTGTTTTACATATTCATTTTGCCTTCCTGCTGTGATGCCCCGTTTACTAACAGAAATCGGAGCCTCCGCTGGCCACTTCTGATATTGATAACCCAACACCAACACCTTTCCCGAGCTTCCGGCCCTCTTCATTGCAGCATCTCAATTCAACCAAGTCTGATATCAGCATACTCCGGATCGAGAACAACAAGAGCCGCCATCCCTCCCTCCTCAACGGTCTTTGTGTCAACCACCATCGTCGCCAAAATCTGCGCCGGCTCCGTGGTGCTGAAGTTGTCGCTGGTCCGGTGGTGGCAGCCGGGGGCCTCGAACCACGTGCCGCCCGCCGGGATCACACGAGTCGGGCCATCGTTCATCTTGTTGAGCACGGTGCCCTTGATGACGAAGACGGAGATGGCCGCGCCGCCGTGCGTGTGGGGAGGCGTCGACGAGTTGGGCGGGAAGTCGACGAGGAGGCCGATGGACGTCTTGCCGGGCGAGTTGGGCAGCTTGTTCTGGAAGACGGGGGTGACGGTTGGGAGAGGACGGCTAAGTTATTGAAAGGACGGCTTGTTAGTCTTTGTGATGTAGTATGTTGTTTGTAAGATTGTGTGTAAGTGTAATCTACTGTCGTGCTTGGAATGCGATGGAACACGGGAATACAAGATGATGTCGGGCTTGGTGATTGATATGCTTACCCTCGCTGGTATGGCACGTCATCAACGGTCTGGTATTCCTGTGGCTGAACGATAGACATTGTTGCGGATTTCAAACGGTTTGTTAGGTATGGACTTCAATGGTTTGTTGGCTTTGTAAGTTGTCACTCAATCCGATAACTCAAAATCACCACTACCTCGACGCTATATATACCTTATCTCATTCTTTATTCAACCTCTCACATCCAAGCAAACTCAATGCCCAACCCGTAAAGGCACCAATTTTTTTTTTTGTTGGCCATCCCCCTCCGGCAACCCGTGCAACTTTACGCAACCGGATAGCCGCTGCCAAAGCCTCTCTCTCCCCCGGATTGAAAGTGGGGGAGAACTTTGCATCTCCGCAAGCCTCATGACGAATTGATCCCAGCTGTCAGCTTTCACGGTCTGACATAGAGCCTGCCATTGGGTTCATTCTCGGACATTGGGAAACTGCCGGCCCGTAGGTCCCTTGGATGCCCGATCGGGGCTGGTCAGTAGGCTATCCGGCTACTCCCAGACGCCACCCCGAAAGCTCACCTCAACATTTTGATGAATCTGTAGGAAATCGGGTTGGGGTGGATGGGATTGACGGGGAGAACATGCATTTGATCGTCATTGACACCAACGAAAATAGAATAGGCATCTGGTTGTTGAGCATGAGCACTTTGGCTGACGTATAGGGAATACGTGTCTGTGTGAGTGAAATAGAAGTTGTTGGTGATGTCTGCCAGTGAACACGGGTTGAATTAGTCACGGGTGTTCAACAAACGCAACCCGTCCTCAGTTGCATTGCTAAGTATCTGGAACATCTGTATAGTTTCCTTACGTATTCTAGTTTGCTTAGTATTAGTTGACTGGGTAGGCAGGCAGTTAGCATTATGCTGTCGGGCATTAAAAGGCCATCTGGTTGAAACACGGCCCTTCTTAGACATGTCTGACCTAAACTAACCTCCCTAGATTGGCTATGCTTAGTAGACATCTTCAGCTGAAATCCTTACCTACGTAATTGTCTATGTGGTTTCACAAAAGCCAAGATGCAGGAAAGGAAATAAAAGAGCTTACAGAGTACAGGTATCTAATGCACGGCTTATTGCCAGGGAGGCCGGCTTGAGGACGCCCCGTCATGAATCGCACTTGCAAGCTCCCCATGTGCTTGATACTATCTACGACTTACGATTATTATTGCAGAGTCGCATTAAGGATTCCAGCAGCACGGCAAAGCCTCGATCCTTCGTCCTTGGCCCTCAGAGCCCTGTTTTCACTGTGGCCCGTGCAGGACATGTTTCTGCTGACAATGGCTCATGGCGGCGCTCTGGGCCGCATCCAGCTGATGAAGCGCCAGGCAGCTATAGCCCTGTACTTGTGCGTATGTGTTCCGGGAAGTTCCTGACAGCTGCGGCCTGCGGCTTGGTGGCAAATGCAATTGTACTCCGCTGTCCATGCGCATGTGTAGGATGTTGTAGATGCTCGCTTGAGTTGCCAAGCTCTACCGAGAATCTACAAACGGAATAAAATACGACAGGCTGATGACGATGCTGATAGCTATGCCTTGTTCTGTCCTCTGTGTACAAAATGGTGATTACATAAAGCCATCGCGGATGTTTCATCAGGATCTCGGGTGTCTGGTTTGCCATGACGGCCAGGGTCAAAGAATCGCACCGAAACCCGCGCAGCCTCTTGTCTCGTCAATCGGCGGCCAAAGCGTTTACATATGATCGTGGCCAGGGCTCAATCGCGCCCAAGCCACGCGGCGGCATAAAATTGACGGCTTGAGTCAAATCGGTAATCTGCGGTAGTGGTTTGAGCATTCACAAGCTCCCTTGGTGCTCATACTGCGATTGAAGTCGTAAAAAACAAACATCAAGAGTTGGTTTGACTGTCGAGTATATGCTCCACTCTTGTTGGCCACATAACAACTCGCGCACATGTATGTCGTGGTAATCCCGCATATCTCGTTGTTCTGTGCGAGAAAACGACAAACCGCCTGGCGTTGCGATATCCCATGGGCTCTCAATACTTTTCGAACGGGCAGCAGGGGACTGAAAAGGCCTTTTGCTTACGAGCCCAGCATCCAGATTGTATTGTAAGCCGTGTCTGGATTCTGGGGGCTCAGCCCAGCAAATCGCAGTGGCTCTTGCATCCTAGCATCATGCAAGCTGCACGCACAGAGGTTTTGCATATCACGCGCTACTGCAGGAACATTGCCCCATGCCATGAGCACAGCGCTTCGTATTCAGCAAATGCCGCTGTCCTGAGGACCATTGAACTCCGTGACTCTTGATGACAAACAACGGCCGCGTCAGTCACTGGCCCAAACTTTGCGCGTAATCGTCGCGGTCGCGGTCGCGGTTCAGATTCTCTGCCTCCAGTGGATCAATCCCTTGCATCTCGTAAGAACTGAAAGAGGGTAAAGTTTGCGTGAGACTTGCATCACGAAGCGGCCGTTGATCTGCACCGTGGACGGTCTGTAGCATCGGGTAACTTGGGATAGCATCTGCTAGCATCTGATGGCACCACCATCTCACGGACTGAAGCTGCGGACGAATCATCTCGACGTATCGCCCACGCCCTTGAGATGTCACAAAACAATACGGTATGCAGACGAGAGGTATGTTCGTATCTGTAAGGTGACGTGCTGTGCAACGTGTAGTACGAAGCACCCCGTACGGCAGATACAATGGCCAACTGGCAAATGCCTATCGAACTTGGCGACACTGGACCCAATTTTTATCGAGGCTATGCAGTTGGGCGATGGAAAGACTTGGAATGAATAAGGCGAAGAAGCCGGAATTTCCTTGGATTCAACTCGATCTCCACGATTGCCGTTTCAAACGCACCCACAATGGACCCAACCAACCCCTGCTCGTGGACAGTCCGACGGAAGAGGGGATAAGAGAAAAACTTTGTCTGCCGCTTTCATTGTTCATGAATGATACAATGACTGCCCACGTGAAGCAACGCGTGCTCGTTTGTGTGTCTTGGGAGCGGCACAAAAGGTTTGCACTATCGTTGGTCTTGCAGGAACTCTTTGCGCGCTCGTAAGTTTTCTGGCTCGAAATCGTCGAATCGGGATCGAGCCGCGTGCCGCGATAGGGCTTTTACTTTTTTGCCAATCGAAGCGCTGCATGGCCTCGGCCCTACGGCGATGCTCTCTTTTGCTGCCCACCCTCTTTCAGTCAGAGCTCCACGCCAATCGGTGGGAGGGGAGGGCGAGGGCTGAGGCGACTCAGCTAGGCCGAGCAACCAGCAAAAGCCTGGTTATTGTCCTGGTCTTGTCTCGCTGATCTCCGTCGGCCTACTGGTAGCTCGTGGGTCAGCATCATACTACCACTACTAAGCAGACTGCAACCCTAGCTAGTCGCCAGCACTAGCAGGGCCATCCCAAGGCGCCGGAGACAGATCAGAAGCCTGCAACTCCGGGCCTGGGCATCCTCGTCGAGCATCTGGTAATAATAGAAACAGCAATAAGGGGGACCCGAATAACTGGGAGCCGGTGCCGTTTGCGTTGAGATTGACGACAAGTCCATGATGATCTCTGATACTGCCTGCAAGCTAGGGGCAGCTCATGTCCAGGTCCTTGGGCTCCCTCATCTCGGGGCAAGATGGCCCGTCCTCGTAATACGTCTTTTAGACGCCTTTTGAACCCCTGCCTAAGACATGCTTTCTTTTCTTTTTTCTGGCGGGGAGAGTCGTTGTTGCTTTTTGCACGGCGTCCTAGTCTCTCGGCAATGATTCGCTGCTCGGCAAGACACTCGGGTCAGGCAGAACGTCATGCTTTGTGCAAAGTTATGATTCTGGCTCGGCGCTGTTGGTAATGCGCTCGCAGAATACACCACCAAGAAGGAATGAATAACGCTGCGCGGGCGAGTTGGCGTCGTATCGTCGGTATCTTTGCCCGCTATGCCTGGCGGCCTGAACAAAAGAAGAAAAACGTGAGGGACAAGATTTGGCTAAGAAAAAGTAAAATAAAAAGGAAGGCGAAAGTAATGTGATAAATAATATGATTAATTTCTTGGTCTCACATGTGGTTCGGGCTGGTGTTGGGGCCCCCCGCACTCTTTTTGCCTGGAGGTTGTGTGCGTTGAAATTTTGGCGAGATTTCATGATGCTCTTGTGCAGGACTGGGCTGCTAGTGGCAAGCATCTTTTGTTAGTAGTTAGTTTAGCATCTCAGCTGCCATGGATCGTGTTACCTGTCACAAAAGTAAAATCAGGTGTGCTTGAGCTGAATGTGCGCATATGTAAGGACAAAAATCTGCCGAGCTGTGATGTGTGCCTACCTCGTGGGTTAGTCATAGGACGGATGGATGTTGATGGAAGGTTGAATCCTTTTGCTCAGCCCTAGCGCGTATCGGACACAGGCACAAGGAACTCAATGCCTCAGCCACGGGCAACCGACGTTTAATTTGATTTGATATGACATGATTTAATTAAATTTGAATTTCATTTTGGTTGCTACCAAGATAAGGCACCTTGGGCTCTCGAACAAAGCATTTGAGGTACGAGCACAGAACTGGTACTTCCGAAGCGCCACCACTGCTGGTCCTCTGAGGCGCTGGAACTTCCCGTCTCCAATCAAATTGATCCTGCCAGGCCAGCCAAGCCGCAGTCCACCACGGATTGCCGGGTGTCCCTCCGCCGCCATGCCCTGCATTATGTGGGCTTCTGGGCTTCAGGCCCTGTACCGGTACTCGCAAAGCCGGCCATAGCCTCAACTCCATCAGTGCAATTCTCTGCCGCCTGGACTCGCAGACTCAGCACTATGAATGCATGTCCAGTGCCTGCTAGTCCGCTAGCCTCGGTGGTGCCCCCCGCCTGTCACGCACTGTTCAGCACCTCGTCCGGCCCACCCTCATCAACCTCGCTCTCGACCCCTGTCCCCGGCCCTTGTGAAAGCTTTTTGACGAGGTGCATTGCGGTGGATACCCTTTTTGACATCTCTTTTGCTCTGTTTTTTTTCTGCTCTTGAGCTTCTGATTTGGCCGGGCCAGGAATCGTACCCTACTTTGTACTAACTTCCAAGGTACAGGATGCCTGTGCTCGGTCTTGCATTTGTCAAGCTGCAACTATTACTAGCCCACAGTCCCACCTCTGTCTGTCTGAATGACTGACTGGCCTTCTCCCTCGTCACAATGCCATCTTGAAGGAAGCAAACTACACAATCCTTTGCTGTGCTTTGTGCGTTTTCTGCTCTCTGCTCTTGTTTGCAATCCCTCCACATTCCCTCCACATCTTCTTTCAGCACTACTTCCGTCCTGCTCTGCTCTGCTCCTGCTACCGGTGTATCCCGTCGAGGCCATCTAGAATACCTCGGCTAGCATTCTCACAGCTTGCCTATATCGATTCCGCCCAGTCCTTCAGATCACATTCGAGTCCCCCTACTCAGTCTGTACAAATCTCACAACGCTGGTCGGTGCTGCGGCATTACTCGTATACGCCTTCGAAGACATTCATTTCCACTTTTCCTCTCTTCACCCTCTCCTCTGAAACAGTTGCTTCTCCACAGCAAACTACCTACTGTACTCACTGGGCAACATTTCATGGGTCCACCAAGCATTGACTCCAAGGACCAACCTCCCAATCACTTATACGCATACGCAATTCATCACTTATCGCGGGCTTAGTTTGGGCAGTTCCCCCAATCGGCCCTGTGCTGTCTGATTTGGTTCCGTCATGGCCCCCATCAGCAGACCCGAACCGCCTGAGGGCAACAGTTCTTTCCCTCGAAGAGTACATACCCCGATACCCTTCCTCTCAGGTGAAAGTGAGACTTCATCTTTATCGAAACCGGTCAAACCTGGTCGTCGAGAATCGAGACTCGGCATTCGAACCCTCTTCGGACGCTCTAACAAGCTACACAAGGGCGAAGAAAGCCTGCGTTCTCCCAGCTCTCTCAATTCGCTCAACTCAGCCAAGGCATCTCCCCGATCTGGAGGCTTTCGAGCTTCTCTTGCAGATATGAATTGGCCCTATGGACAGCAGGTCAAGTCTGAGCTCGCCCTTCCCATGGCAAACTACCCGTGGGATTCCTCTCACGAGAAGCCTGACGACGGCCAAGATTCACAATCCCGTAGCCCTGTCAATGCTGCTTCTGCTTCCTCAGGGAAGCGCACACCTGGCATGAGCATTGCCAAGCAACATCGTCCGACTCTCGCTACCTGGACATTACCAACCTTGTTCCGGGCATACCAACAGGCACACAAACAACAGTCTCTCGCCGCCGTTTCTCTACCAATCGAGGCTCTTATGAAGTTGAGCGAAAAGACTAGTCTCGAAATCATTGCACCTCTTTCCCAAACAGAAATGAATGTAAGCGGCGGCAGTGGCGCCGCCAACACTAGCAATAGTGACAAATTCAGGAGAAGGAACCGCGGCGATTCTCTATCCACTACGAACCTCCCATGGACGACCAAGATTTACATCCTCGCGACAGCTGGCTATCTTCTCCAGTATACCGGTGATGGAGCCATTGATAGAATGCCCGAAAAGGTGTTACGGTTGGGCAAGACGTCAGCCGCCTTTGCCACTGACATGATTCCGGGTCGCCATTGGGTGCTACAGGTTTCAGCGACCACAGAGGACGACAGAGTATCTACAGCCGAATCTCGGTCCCTTCTTTCCAAGTTGTCCTTTCGAACTACAGAAAAGCGCTATACGTCCAACATGCTCATGGTCTTTGAGAGCGCCGAGGATATGGATGACTGGATGACGAGTTTGCGCGCAATGATTGAGCAGCTTGGTGGCAAGAGGAGCCTCTCTGAGGCTAGTTCCAAGGAGGGTAGCTTCGACAGCCTCTATCTTCGCGAAAAGAAGAGCCAGGGAAATCTTATTGACAAGGAAGCCATTCGATCGACACAACCCGTTCCCGCAAACCCCTCGCCTGTCCTGCAACAAGACCATGGGCGAAGGGTTTGCGATTATTCCATTCCCGTGATTGACTTCGACTCCGTTACCCACGACATGAATAGTGACGATAAGTCAACAACAAACAGCGTCATCTCTCACGACGGTCGCCAACTAGACAACCTCCGGGACTCCGCTCATCGGCTGTCGCTCCTCTCCTCTGGCCAACGAACCATCTTAACGTCGACTACCTCTTCACCAGCCGATTCCCCAATCCGCGAGAGATTTCCCCTGCCAGCAGATATCACCACCATTCCAGAAACTGCACAGCCAAGGCCCAACGGCAGTGTCATCATGAATCGGCGAGTGTCGCTACAGACCATGGCGCCGTTCGTTGGAGAGATCGGTGATGGCATGTCTGAACTCGGTCAATTTCCCTCTCCGCCCTGGGTCAACACTGAGCCAGCATCTCCTTCCGACCCCCGCGGTACTCATGGCTTTGGCGTCTCCTCAATGCAACAAATGGGTCGTCGATACATCAAGCTCACTCCTGCTCTGGATCAAAATGGACACCCTCCCTCACCAACCACTGTCGGACCTCGGGTCTCGCTACGTAAACTGTCAAACATTCGCACGGGGCGTCCCTTGTCCACGGTCCAAGACCAGCCATCCCCAAAGGAGAACGTCATGCCTGAGAGGCCTGTGACGAGCCATAACGCCGAGACCCGGTCCCAAGTACTGGCTGCAGATGTCCCTAGTGTTCCCAAGCTTCCTCGAAGCCGGCTCATGCTAGGACGGCGTCTGAGCTTGGTACCCAAGGAATCTCGAAGTCACAGCCCTGGGCCGGGCCTTTTCGCTTCTCCTGGGCCTCAAGCTGACGGCCCGCAACAATCGGTATTTGAAGACGATAGTCCGCTAGCATCGCCCGTATCCGAGAAACTGTACTATACATTGCCGTCTCATATCGCGGCTGCTTGGGGTGATAGGGTGAGGAGGAATCGAAACTCAGTAGTAGAGGCTGACGGCGAATCAACGCGGAGCTTTTCTCTGGGATTTTCATGGGCTTCCAGACCCAAGCGAGCCAGCATCGCGTCTGCCTTTTCCGAATGGTCGGTCCCTGGCGATGTACGCCCAATCGACACCATTGCAGAGACGCCACCCCTTTCGCCGCCTCCAACAGGCCCTCTTCCCCCTCTTCCCTCCAGACCCTCATCTTCTTCCAGCAACCATGCCCAGATGATGGGTCGCAAGAAGAGCATGCCGCGGATGGCGATGCCACCGCCGGCACCACCACCAACGTGTGCCCTGCCGCCCATTCCGCAGAAGCAAACGGCTCAAGTGTAAATAAATCGGGCCAGCTAGTTCGGCTGTATTTTCTCTCTTCTTTTTTTCTCTTTCCTGTTTGAATATCCCCATCAGTTTCATCCGAGTATGCCGCATTTAATATAAAACGCGGCACTCTTCATTTCACAGGCGATTGGCGTTAAGAATCGAGTCCCAGAGACATGCTTTTGCGTCCTAAAAAGGCACCTGTTCTTATTTTTTTGTCCTTTTTCTTTTTTCCTTTTTACTTTTCCTTCTTGAATACTTGGGCGCCAGGATTGAACATAGGGTGCGTCAATTACGCCGGACATATTTGATGCATAATGAACCTGCATCCATATACTTTGTTAAACACCGTTGATGACCGGGGAAGCTCTGATGAAATCGAGCCTTGGGAGGAATATAGCATTGATTGGTAAAAGGGGTTGAGATAGTCTCCCCATCGTAAGTGGATGGGTGATTGGATCTGAAAGCCTGTTCAAAAATACTAAATCCTTTTTGTATTTGACTTGAGCAGTCTTAATGAGTGATTGCGCTGTGACCTTCGACTTAATAGATGTACCTTTTGTACAAGACTTTCCACCACTCGACACACACGTCATTCATCACTGGACTGTGACTTTCGTTCGTTTCCATTTTGCGAATTTGATGTGAGTGCCTGAGGTCTCAACTCCCGTACTAGACTGTTACTTTGTGTACTTTTAAACCTATCGTTGATTCTTCCCTCTTATTCTTCATCAAGCTCACCCACTCACTCTTCTCTCATTGCATGTACATGCATTCGGTCATGTCAGCGCGCTGAGACCGACAAAACGATAATCCGATGCGTGGGGGTTTCAGCTGATGAACTGCTTGGCACTGAGACTTAAGCACGCTCCAAAACGTTGGTACCTGCTTTACAATCAATGCTTTGCTTCTTCATCATCATTCGTCCAATTCTTAATCTTCTCTTCTCGTCTCTTCTCTCTCTCTGACACACTCTCTCAGTCTTACTTTAATCCATCAAAAGTTAAATATACAAGAAGGTAAGCAAGATACTCAATCAATCCGTCTCTTCTCATTGGACCAGGTCATACGTCACACCTCCACCAAAAATGATGTGGCTGGGAGCGCCATTTGATCGGTGGCTGGGGATTTTTTTTTCCTCTAGGCTCGGTTCGTTGCCGCCCATCCAGCCCACCTTGTGCCTGAAGCTTGGCTTATCATATGCCAATTACTATTACGAACCAACAAACCAACCAAGTCACCACAAAAAAAAGACGAGACAGGGAATGAAGCGGGACAGCTTCTTTTTTCCCTCTCAACCTCGGTGATTCAGAAATGTCCTACTGAGACAAACAGAAGAATCCTCCACCCCTGAAAGCGACATGATGCAGTTGATGCACACGCCATCGTCATCCTACTGAGCGCCTTCGTTGCATTGCATTGCGCTCTTTCGTCCTCGCCATCTATTCGCCTGTCCATCTCCAGCTGCTACACCGTACCCGATCTTGCTGTCTTCCTCTTGCTTGGGCTCTCAAAGTCCAACGACAGTAAAACCAGCGTCTTTATCCGACTCTTTCGCCTTCGCTCTCTCCTCCTCTTCTCTCTCTTCTCCTCTCTCCCGAATCTCGGCAACAAGAAGCTGGATTCATAACATAACTTGTCCAATCAACGTCTCCATCCGAAGGGGGTCCAGAAACGGGCACACAGAGACAAACATGCCGGCTCTACCGCTTCTCTTACGGCTGCCAATAGACGAGCTCGCTAAAGCTCCCGGGTTCGCGACCAGAACCATAGATGGCGATGTCCCGTCCCTCGTGGCTCGACAGCGAGACTCCGCCACGACCACCTTTGTTGTTATCCCCGAGACATACGGCTCCCTCCACGACTCTCTCTCGCCAGGCGCCATCGTCGGCATCGTCATTGCTGCAGTTGTTGGCTTTATCTTGCTGTTACTAGTCATATACACGATTCTAGGCTTCGGACCCATGTCCAGCCTCGTCCGCACCGCAGAGGTCACCGAGTCCAAGTCGTACGTGTCCCGCAGCATGCTAAGTTCCGCCCGCCCAAAGAGCGAAAAGCCCAAGAAGAAGGTCCCTTCGATGTCCGGGGCGAGGGTGCTCTCGATCCGCCGGGAGCGCACCACGAGGACGTCCAAGCGGAGGAGCGAGAGGAGAGGCAAGGAGCCCGTCATAGTAGAGCCTATGCGGAGGAAGAGAGAGCCGTCGCCGCTGACGACAATTTCTTCATCGTCTGGAGCCGGACCAGCACCCAGGAGGGATCCCCTTCCTTCGGACTACGATGAGGAGAACGAGGTGGTTGTCATCGAGGAAACCACTACTTCTCCAAGACGGCAGAGCCGAAAAGCCAGGAGATCGAGCAGCCGACGATCCAGCTACAGCGAAGACGACGACAGGAGATACCGTCGTTGAGTCATTTCCAATGGTTCCAAGTTCATTTTATTGTTATATTTCCCTTTTTCCTTTTTTGTTCCATTTTGGCTATCAAATCTTGCTTCTGTCTCTCTCTTTTTTTTTTTTTTTTTTTTTTTTTTTTTTTCGTTTTTGCAGCTGCAAGGCCACAAATGTTGCAAAGTTTCAGAGGATATTGAATGATACCCAAGAACAAGACTCCCACGTGCGAGTGCAGCTAAAGTGTCCGTTTTGACCGATTGCAAAGAGAGACAAGCAAGCAAGCAAGCAATGCGTAATGAAGCGATGTTGGCGTTGAACCTGTTTCTCTTGGTTTTCCTATTTTAGACAATCATACTTACACTGCCGACACATAACGATAAGAATGAATGAATTAATGGATAGCATGATTTCATTTTGGAACACATATTTATCTACTTGGTAGGAATATGTACATGTATATAGATACCTATGTAGGTAGTCGCCCAAACTAAGCATACCCTTACTTTGAATTCAGATTCAAGAATCCATTTCTCAATGATCCCACATGCCCAAGTAAAATAGCTCCCAGTTGTATCATCAAAACAGAGAACCTCCCACGAGACAGGAGAGTAAAGCAGAACAAGACAAATCCAACAAAAACAGAACAAATTGAAAAAGCAGAAAAAACTATTGGGTATGTACGCATATCTTAGAAGAAGAAAAACACCGGTCATTCATGTCCACCCTCGCCATTTGACGAGCCAAATCCGGCGTTGCCTCCCTGCGGCCCGCCAAAGAAAAACGTATCAAAGGGATTCATCGGCTGTGCAGCCTCCGCATAGTCGTTGTGCACGCCCTCCCAGTTTATGCCAAAGCCAAAGTCCATCTGGCCCTGGTCCATGCCTCCGAAGCCGCCGTTGGACCCCGTCCCAAACGTCTGCAAAAGCTCCATGGTCTGCGCATCCGGGTACTCCATGTGGCCCTGGATGCCAAACTGCTGGTTTTGCTGACCCATGTACGGATTCCCGCCACTGGTACTGCCCGGTGTAGCCTGGCTCCGTGGTACGGACGGCGACGCAATGATCGACTGGTCCATGACTGAGCCGCCATCGTCATAGCTGCCTGTCCGCTGCGTAGGGCTTGGCCTACCATGGCTGTGAGAGTGGGAGTGAGCCATTGTTACCGGTGGAGTGGTTATATCCCCCGCCGTCGAGAGGCTGGGCGACGATAGACTATCGCCCATTGCCATGTCAAACTGGAACTGTTGCTGCTCAGATTGGTGATGATGGCGATGTCGAGATGTCGGCTTCTTGGGGGCCATGTCTGCAGGAGTAGGAGCCCAGGTGCTCGTCTCCCGTCTAGTCGGCGGCCGGCGTGTTTGCGGGATAGGTGAACCAAAGCCTCCTTTTGAGGTGGCCATTTGGATGGTGGCTTTGGCCGTTCGGTCAAAAGCGTCGCGGCATGTCTCTGCCGGCGGGCACTTGTCGATCATATCGGTAAATACTGACTTTGCTGCCAGTACAGTAAAATCTACTTCGTCCATCGTCTATCACACGTTATTTGGTTAGCAAGGCCAGTCTCTTGTTTCATTTCATTATTATCTTCTTTCTCATCTCCCCGCAGAGTTCTCGTGAGGACACTTACCAGGCGGCTTCTCACGGCAGGAGAATGCCAGATAGCGTAAAGATATGATATGCCAGCCATGAACAAATGGTGCGTAGACAAATATGTATAGCTTACGAGACTGCTCAGATGCAGCTGTCTATATATGCGAAGAATCTTTTGCCCCGCCTCGGCGACCTTGAGGTATATGCGCTCCTCGTCTTCGCGTAGCTCAGCAGTGAATGCCGTGGGGCTGTTGACTTCGTTTGAAGGGTTGTACTCTCCCTCAAACATGGCGGGGATGCTCAAGCTCTGCTTATACAGAAGAACAATGGCCTGCCAGTAGTTGAGAAAGAGGAACTCGGTCGAAAAGGCAACTCCGGTGTCTTGCTTTGAAGGCGCATTGTCCTTCCATTCGCGAAGTCTCCGGTCAATATCCATCCGCCATGAGCGATATGAATCAAAGTGAACAAGATAAGGGGACGGCAGTTGTCTGTTCCTTTCTAGATCCAGTGACCTCGCCTGGGCTCCTGTTGCCCTGGCAATTTGCGCTTGGTTATACTGCAATACTTGAAGAATCTCCGACTGTAGCAGGCGTAGTCTGAAGTAATGGTGAGCAACGCGTTTGTAGCTCGGGTGATCCTCGCCGGGAGGTGGATCTATAAAACCATTCGGTGTGATAAAGGCATCGTCGAGGACCGAGGGAAATTCAGTTGTGATGACTTGGTCGCTGATGCCAAACGGTCTACCTACACAGGTGCTTACGAGTCTGTCAAACGAATAGGTGCACCACCATAATCGGCGTCTCATATCGCGGATCCAGAGGCGTCTCCCTCTATCTGAGTTGCCGCCATTAGTGTCTCGTGATTCGGAATGGTCCGGCGCATCTTGTCCATTTCCCTCTATATCCGTGCCGTCCTCGTGGTGGAGGCCAAGGTCGACCGCGAGACGCACCGCAACGCCAGTTATATACCACAAGCCTGGTGGAACAGGCCGCAGAAGCGCGAAGTTGGCAAGCAAAAGAACGGCCTGCAGAACCTCGAGCCCACCTCCACTGTTGCTGAGGCATTCCTCAAGGTGGACAATTGCACTCGCGTGATACTCCTCGGGCCTGCTCTGGCCCCGAATCTGCTGAAACTGTAATCTTGAGCTACCAGGAGCCTCCGCCTTGACTGGCTCGCCCACGATGACGCCGCAGCCTATAGCAAAGACCATGTTGAGCATGTACAGCTCTCTCGCACTGAGGCCATGACCCTCGCTTGCGTACGCCCGTTCAAACATGCGCATAAACTCGGGGCGATGCAGGATGGGAATCTGAGGATTGGCATGCTCAAAGTAGAGCGTAACGAGGCGCATGGCCACATCCCTAGTCGGGAATGGAGCTGGCTGAATGGTTGGTCGAGTGTGCAAACCGAAGAAAGAGTCACGCATCGAAGTGCCAGCTCCAGCGGGGTTCATAGGATTTGATGAGACAGACTTCTCCGGCCCGCCGTTTTGGTCTGATACTGAATATTGCACCGCAGCAAACACTACACGGGCGAAGGAAACTCCAGATGTAGAGGCGAGAGATCGAGGCTTTGCCGGACTGACAATATTTAGCATGGCCGGACTTTGGTCGCCCTGCTTCTTCGCAGGGAGCAGCGCATTATCCAGCGCCTGGCTGTGATGACTGTGAGGTCTTGAGTTGCGAGCGTCTACAGAATCGGTTTGCGCTGAGTATCCCGAATCACGCAGGGCTGGGAAACTCCCATCGGCGCCAGGTCGAGAACATAGGTCTAGATCTTCAGCCGGCGGGAAAGGGATGTTGTTGGACGCCAGGAGTTTCTCCAGCACCTCAACCCGGGTCTCGAGATAGAAAACATAACTAAGATCCAGCAAATTAGCGACGTCACACTATCAATTGGGACGATATATGAAGAACAGAGCTTTACAGAGGTGAACCAAACATTATCTGTTCTCTGCCACTTCGCTCTCTCTCTCTCCCTTGAACATCGTATAGTCTCTTACATCTCCTTACCTTCTAGGAATCTCTTTCTTCGTGATTGGGTCATAGCCAACACATGGGACGCCAACCTTGTTGCAGCTCGCACAACTGGGGAGTTTCTGATCACACCTATTCTTCCGCAGGCGACAGCGATTGCAAGCGCTCACATTGCGGAAGTTGCTGCTCTGGCCAGGCTTGCCAGTCGGCACAACGCTGTCGGAGCCGGCCGCAGGGGCGGTGCTGGTGTTGGTGTTGGTGTTTGCGGCGGCATCATCAACAATGGCAGTATCAGTTGCGCCGTCGCCGGCACCGGAATCAGGACCAGGACCATGACCAGGAACAGAGTCAGAGGTGACAGGGATGCCAGGGTACGATGCCGAGGCACCAGCCTCGCTGCGGCCGCTGCTACTGCCGCCGCTCGTCGCCCCTCCTAGATTCGCATCGCCGGCCGGCTGCTGCTCAGGACTTGAGAAGCCGTTGCGCGATGACGTGCCGTCGTACGAGTCCTGCCGCTGACGCTTGACGCTTTTCTGGAGGATCGGGGACGGCGGGCCATGCGTGGGCATGGTTTAAGAGGAAATAAGGCAAGGTTGGCTTGTGTTAGGCCGGCAGTCCCCCAGCGAGGGAGAGCTTTGAGAGGTTGGGGTCGGGAGGGGGTCGGCGTTAGATCCTCTGGGGGAAAAAGCAAGGTGAGAGTCTGAGAAAGAAGAGGAGGGCCACGGCAGCCTGCATGCACAGATACAGATACTGCACAGTACACAAGTCTCCGTCGTCTCCGGTTTTTTTTTTCTGTCGCCCGTCCCCTGTTATCCCTTGCCTCTTCTCTCCGTCTCGTTGGTGCTATCGTGCTCTCTCACGCAGACGCACACACGCCACGCACGCACAGTCAGGCGGCAATGATGACAAGGACAAGGGCAATGCTCCTCGGTCTAGATGGATAAATCGGACGGCCACCTACAAGGTCAGATCGCAGCTAAGCCAGCGGGGGAGATGCGGGACACTATGCATGCAGAGCACAGAGACTTGATTCAATTCGATCCAGCTCGACTCGACTCACCTCCAGCTTGCCAATGGTTGCCTTGTTGTTGTGGTTGCAAAGGACGTCTTTGTTCCACAAGCACGTCGTCTATATGTAAGAGATGCTTCCTTTAGCCTCACTTTTCTCCTCCTCTTTCCGATCCTTTCCTCTCTCTAATTTCTCCGCCTTGTCTCTATTTTCATATAAATGCGTATGTGTGTGCGTATGTCTTTTCAACAGCTGGCCAATCCTGTGCGCGGCTTTCCTTGTTCCGCTATCCCATCGTCCAGAATCAGACACAGGCCGAATATCGGCCAGAAACCAGCGGCAATCGGAGGGGTGCCTAGAAGTACAGGCGGTCGAAGACACAGATGTTCGTCAGGTACAAGTATGACGACACGGCGACAGAGCAATATAGTAGAGCGACCGCAAGCGTGGCATCAACCATCCAGAAGGCGAGTTGTTTGGTCGCAGCGCATAACCGAAGGCGCTGAGCTTGCGATATAACAGGTGCGGAACAGACGCCCAAGACGCGCAGCCACAGAAGGTCGGGTCGGATTGCTTCCCCGGAGAGGACAGATATGCAGTCAACCGACGAGAGCTGTTCAAGTGCGCAAGGACGACAATGCGAAGCAGTCGGTACTTGGCAAAAGGCCTAACGCAGTCGGTTGGTATGCGCCTGTATGCATCACGGCGCAGGAGGCTGCGCTATAAGGTGTATAAGGTAGGGATGCAGCAAATAGTACCGCACGAGTAATGGCGATAAAGGCGGTTCAATGATGCAGCAATGCAGTAACGCGGCGATGTAGCGATGCAGTACGTACGGTCGGTCGTCTGTGACATGTAGTTGTCAAAAACTCCAAGGCTTTTGGTTTGGGGAAGGGAAAAGATGGTGGGTAGCCGCGACAAAAGTGAACCCCACGAGCGAGGCTTCGGCTTAGTAGCAGCAGGACCTCGCTGCTCGGGCTGACGATGGGGCCCGGGATCAAGCAGTACCTGCGAGTGGCGGCGGCCCCATGTGCTACCGATACTTGACACGATTAGTGCTACGCCTTATTACACATAGCGCTATCTTAGCCCAAGGAACTGCCTATATCAGGTAATGGTTGATAAGAGCACAGAGCACAGACTGGCAAAAAGAATGGGGGGATTGTGAGAAGAGACTCGGATTCTGAGAGAAAGAAGAGTTCCCCGGCTGAACCAACCGCCCGGTGCGCCGGTCCCCGCATTTGGATATAACCGCTCGTAATCGTAGGATTGCCCTGTCACTTTTCCCTTGTGCTTGTGTCGATTTCCAAGCTTATGTTTTCTTGATCGTCTATTTTTGGCTGAATTGTACTCCGTAGCCTACTCTACTTAATGGGGGATCGCTGCGGCTTGTGTAACCGTTGCGCTACCAGATACCTTAGGTAATAGGAAAGATACTAACGCCTCCCCATATGGTAGCATCAAGATAAGGCATCTGGGAGGAGACAGAAATATGGGGATGATGGAGATGAGCTGCACCTCGACTTGGGGTCACCGATACCCTACCAGAGGTATCGTATAACCAACAGTGTACATACATGTACTTGACCTGCGAGATTTGGAGGAGCCACCGAGCGTGCATACGAGCGCATATACTCCGTCCATGTATGTACTCCGCAACCTTAGTCTCCACAAGGAACAGCAACAGCAGCACTGCGTCCTCTATTAATAATGCTACGGTCGAGTTTAGTAAAAAAGCGCCGTGCATGCTGGTCTTGTTCTCTCTGCCAGCGAGCGTGAGTCTTACCTATAGCAGGCAAGGCGGGTGGGTAGGTAGGGAATCTGCCTTGTCTGCTTGATGCCATCATAGTACAGGTCGGTGTTGAACCGGGGAGGTAGTACGGAGTACTGGTATCGTATACCTGCGGCAGCTCAGGTTGGCATGCAGCGACGATTTCCCTCCCCTTTTATTTGAACATATCTCCGATTGGCAGCTGCGGGGATTCTGTATGGGGAAATGCAATGTCAGCTTCTCAGAGCCCATCGGAGTGGCAGAGGTACGACTGCTTTAGCTGGACTCCATTCTGATCCCCATCCATCCCATGGATGTTTAATGCTACTACCAGGCAGCCCGCGTTTTGAACGGGATACGTTAGTACCTCTTAGTACCTAGTGGTAGATGCCGGTATAACTCTATATTAGCTAGAGGTGCTGCTACTTGCACACAAGGGCGAAGCAAATTGTGCGTGTTCTGTGTATCCCGCGGAACCACCTCCGCCTCCAAGCTTGGGTGGGCTAGCAGAGACTAAGGTACCAACCTAATACGCCGAATATCCCTTTTGTTTGCTCAATCGGAATACAATGGTGTAAATCATCATCTCAACGGTTCAATTATATTTCTCTCTTCTCTTCTATGTGCTGCTTGCTTCTCCAGCATCTTATCGTTGACACATGTCAATGCGCGGTAAGCAAACGAACACAAAATCGATCCAATCCCTGCTTACAAGTAGCATTCACAAATCCATCCACACAAACCCACTCGCAGCAAATCCGGGGTAAGATGAACGCCATACGCACTACCTTCATACATACACCCAGATCTCTCTCTCTCTCTCTCTCTCTCTCTCTCTTATGTGTGTCTCTTCTCCTTACCTCCCCACCCTCAATTCTCCCCCCTTTCCCCCAGACCTCACACCCCTCTCCTTCGCTTCAGCCAAAGCAGACAACAACACCTATCTCCCCATGGGCATCATCCCACAAAAGCTCCATGCTCCCGTCCCATACCATACATATTAGCTGTAACAATAACCGCCGCTTACCTGTCTCCTAGCAGTGTCACATTAACAACCTCTAGCTCATCTAACCGCTCTGAAATGGTACCATACTATGCCTTGCCATGCAACTTACATGCCACACTCCTACATTAGCGCGCGCACTTCGCTGGACAATACACACCACAAGTTTTCGCTCCTCCAACCCAGACCAAGACCGTGGCAGCCCAATCTGCTGGCTTGCCTCACGCGTCCCGATTGGCTCAGCATTCATCCATCCCGTTTCCCCCGTCTCTTTGGGTGTCTTGCTCTCCTTGCTAAATCGCCATCTCGCGTCCTCACTCCTAGTCAGGCACCAGGATCAGGCCTTCTTGTCGGAACTAAACTGCAGAACCCATGGGGCCGTGCCACCATCACATCGTCTCTTTTGTTTCTTTTCATGTTCCTCTTCTCTCCCCCACTTCTACTCACACTCCCCCCATACTTCCATGCTTGGGGCCAGGCAGCATATCCCAGGCGGTAGCTTGCCAGCTTGCCAGCTTGCCGAAAAGCTCCCCTTCACCGCAAAAGCACACGAAGAGCTGCTCACACATTGCCACCTCGCAAAGTTTTTTTAATATTTGTCAAAACTTTCAATGGCTAGACCCAATGCATACCTAAACCTACTTATGCAAGTACCAAGCACTCTGTACCCAATACCCAAACGAAAGTCCCAAGCCCATCACCATGGTGGGGATCTCTAATCAGTAACATCCATCGGCCCCATCCCACCCTGCCCCGTCATGTCTCGTCCCAGTCCGAACCGTCTCCAACCAACCGTAAGCCAAACCTGCCTTCAAGTGCCTAGTTCCAGTTTCCAGAGCCTGACATTCCATGTCTTATACCCCGTGTCCGATATCCCGTTCCTTATGCCTAGTATCCAATATTCAATCCCAGTGCCTTATGCCCTGTGCCATGTACCCAATGATAAACCCATGTACCCAATCCATGTCCTTGATCTCCATCTTCCACGCCGGCTTGGTCCGAGTCTCCCGGTTCTTCGATCCTCGGACCATTATCACCGCACATTGCAGAGCCAACGGCTGTGCCTTTCTTCCCCCACTTTGGAAGACGGGAAAGAGAGAAATACAGAAAGAAAAAAAAAAGAATAAATCCGCTGTAGTGAAAATGTCCAAAAATAGCTCCATTCCCTGTTTATCCCAGAGCTCCAGTATCCTTCTAATTAGCCAAAATTATTGGCCCAAACGTGCTTGCATCAAATTTGAAAAATAAAATAAAAATGAATAGTGAAACAATAAAAGGGAGAGAGATAGATGAAGCCTCTCAAGGCGCCGTTATGCCTGACCGAAGTCATCACCTTTGTCGGCTCGAAATATCGTGTTTGAAGTCGTTTGTTCAAGCCGTGGATTATACCAGTTATAAAAATAATAATAATAATAATAAAGGCGGAGTTAAAAATAAAACGTAGTTGTCGTCTCGGGGTACTGAGCCGGTTCGAGAAATGAGATGCTTGTCGCGAGAATCGGGGGAAAACCAAAAATATAAAACCTTAAACGTTTTCATCATCATCATAATTGTTCATGAGGGATTGATCAGCATCAGTCATTTCACCAGAAACTGGGGCTTGGACTCCCTCAGTGATCTGGGAGCTGAGATAAGCACCAACAATGGTGACGAGACCGCTGAACCACCAAGCAAGGCCCGAGTAGCCCGATTGCAAACCCATAGCGTAGAGGAAGCCAGAAAGAGTAGGGCCGAGAGCTCTGCACAAGCTAGCCGTGGATGCTGCAACGCCGTTGATGGTGCCGAGAACTTGTTTCGTCGGGGCCGAGTTGGCCAAGAGGATTGCGTTGCTAGGGTATGCCATTGTCGAAAAGGTGCATTTCCAGATGACCAATAGGTAAATGGCGGGCATCCTCAAGCTCTCCGGGAGGAGTACCACGTAAGGCGTAACGAGATAGAGGGCAAAGTAGGAAAATGCAATGAGGCGGAACAGGCGGAGAGGTCCCAGTCGACGGGTCATGGGTGTCACAATCAAGTAATTGGACAGCAGAGAATAGAAGCCCTGGACGGAGATGATCACGCCAATGGCTTTTGTTTCGAGGCCGAATCCGTTCACGAATTTGAAAGGAAGCTCGAGAATTGGCTCCTTGGGAGGGGCGGTGCTCAAGAAAACGGGAAAGAGCTGGTCGTACGTGATGGTGTGGCTGGAGGTAGGTTAGTACTATGACGGGCCACGATACTGCCAAGGAAAACGACTTACAAGGCGAGGATTCCATATGAAATAATGTTCATCACGACTGGCTTTGTGAAAATCTTGGTAGGTTGATCGGACTGTACATCAGGGGTCTCGGAGCCAGCGACAGCTTGGCGCTCTGTAGTGTTGGGGGATGACACTCGAGGTGAAATATCTCGGCTTCGGTAACCGGGCGGGACATCTCCATCTTCCCTTCCACGAGGAGACTTGGTCGGATCAGGAATGGGGGAGTCGGAAAGAGCGCCGTATCCGCTTTGTTGGCCATCAGCGAGAAGATGTAGCTTCTCATGCTTATCAGCTCGGCCGTAGGTGGCCCTGGTGAAGAGGGCAGTAATTCGGTCACCGATCTCACGACCGCGATCCTTCTCGCCCTTCTTGCCAAGATGAGTCTCTTCCAAAAAGAGAATACCAACGACTACGCCGAAGAGAACAGTCGCTGCGCTGAAAAGGTTGGGCAAGAGATATGGGTACTGATCCCAGATTGAGCCGCGGGGATAGTAAGCGGGATAGCTGATGCAGGGACGGGCAAGAGCGCCACCAATCATAGGGCCAATGATGGAACTGGAAGAGCTGGTTAGAATCATAGCGTTTATACTCTATGCTAAGGATACTCACCCAATGCACCAAACCATAGGCATGATGGTATATGCGCGAGCTGTTAGAATCTCGTTAGTATGATCCGATCAATAACACGCCGGGGAGAGATCATTCATCGGGAAGGCAACATACGTTGATGCTCTTTAACAGTGACGAGCTCAGCCACAGTTGTCTGCAGCACACCGATATTTCTGATAATCGAGTTAGAAGCTGAGCGTTACTGATGTATCACGGAGAGAGTTGTACCCATTGAGAAGGCCGCCCATTGCTCTCGCAAAGAGGGCGACCGGCAAGCTAGGAGCGAAACCGAAGATGAGAACACTGATGGCTGTACCAATGAGACCGCTGAGTAGAACAGGCTTTCGTCCGATCTTGTCACTCAGCTTTCCCCACATGACACCAGTTGCAAACTCGGCCAGGGTGAATGCGGAGGTTACCATGCCAGCATAGACGGAAATTTGAGTCGGGTCCGAGGTGATTTTAAAGTCTTCAATCATGTAGTAAATGTACGGGAAGATGGACATGAAAGCAATGGGTTCACATAGTCTGCAACAAGCTATATTGTCATCACATTAGCCATGAGGTGCACTCAACCCAGGCCCAGGGCGAGATACAGGTACTTACCTAGCACAAACATCTGCTGGACAGGAAAAGGTGGTAGCGGGTCTTTGCGCTGAGTGGCAGATCCGCGACGCCGAGGGCGAGGGGCGGAAGTTGGACTCCGACCCAGCATGTTGGCTGACTCTTGGCTTGAGAGGCGTCGGAGAGTGAGATTGTTGCTGAAACGGGACAAACGGGATCAGCTTGTAAAAAGCTACCAGCCGAGCAACAAGGTTTACGAAGCTCGTATCTAAACACACTGGTCTAGTAGCCGCGGTTGGAGTTCAATGACGAGTTTAAGAGTTCGAGCAGAGCGAGATTGATTGTTGTCGGTATTGGAAAAGCAAATGGTAATCGTCAGTCAATACCGTAGCCGGCTTGGTAGACGACGATGGGAGAAGGGGTAGGACGGGGTATATATATGTATGTATGTATATATCATCCAATGCGGGACAGGCGAAAACAACCCGAGTCAATCAATCAGATAGGGCTGTACCCGTGAGAGAAGCTTATTGGAGAACGTGAGAGAGAGGAGGAGAGGCGGTTTGGTGAGTGGGAGTGAGTGATGATATATGTAGTGGTGGACGAAGTCATAAGTACGTACCAGGATACAACGGTAGAGGATCCTGGGGTTATAGCTGAAAACAGAACAAGCCATGGCTGGCGGTACTCGTACAAGCCCCGTTGCTCCCTAGCACCTTTAAGTTGGGCTCCGATGTGAGTTAGAACCACAGGGCCGACACAAAACAGAGTTGATCGTTGAAGCATTAAGGCGAAGTCAAGCCAGGGCCAATTGGGCCCGTGGGGCCCTCGGGGTGCCCTGGATGAAGGAACACAAAAAAAAAGCATGGACCAGCCCTTAGTGGTCAAGGGCAGTGATTTAATTGAGGCTCCCCCGAGTCAGCCAAATAGCGGGAGAAAAAGCGAAGCACCAAGACGATACATCCCAGGTACATGGACTGAGGGGGGTGAGTTTGGGGGTGTGAAGGGGTGCGCAGCTTCACCTTGCCTAGTCCGACAGGGCAATGGCAGGGGCCAGGATCTGGTGTCTGCGGTACAGGCACAGGGCCCAACCAAAAAAGAAGTTGGCTAGGGGTAGATGGTGGAGAGGAGACAGGATGATGATGGCGATGATGATATCCGTTGAGAAAGAGAGGTGTGTGAGGAGCTTCTCGAGGGGTGAGAAGGATCCCGGATGAGTGGGAAGACGGCAAAAGAGAGACACACACAGGCGGAGAAGATTGTGATGATTATGATGATTGTGATGACTATGATGGATGATGGGGAAGAGCCGGAAGAAGGGGGCAAAAGGCAAACCAAAAAGGCGGGAAAAAAAGAAATGAAATGAAAAAGAAGGCGAAAAAGGGAAAAAAAGAAAAAAAGAAAAGCAAGAAAAAAAAATTAGATCCCTGGCAGAGGCAACAGGCCACGACGCTTCTTTCCAAGCGTCAGAAGGCATCTGCATAGGCGCAGTGTGCGCAACTGCCGCACGCTTTTCTTTTTTTTGTTTTTTTTTTTTTTATGACCGTATCTGTACACCGTATTTTTCGGTGCACGGCTTGTGTAACCCCAAAAAAAAGCAACGTCCACCTCAGCCCTCGCACATTGAAGCCATCGCAGCGGCCATCATCCGGTCGGCGGCATCCTCCGACCAAGTATCATCTACCCGTCGCTTGTTCCAGCCCGTCGCCAAACCAAGGTGTAACGACGACTCCGGCTAGTCACGCCAGCTGTGGTTTCGGTCGCAGTTGCGATGGTGGTTTCGCTTGGGCTTCTGGCTTCTTTCAGCGCCTTTGGTGGAATCCTCGATGAGAGGGGGTGCGAACTAGGCCTAGCAATAGGGGGGAGTGGAGCGAGAAGACAAGGAGCACAAGGTGAGAGAGCATAGTGCAGTGTCCTTCAGGTACGAGCTCAATGACTAGACAATAATAGCAGCAGGCTAGCTAGTTGAGCGTTCGTTAGGCCTAGCGAACAACGTCACTTCGCTTCGTCTCCATGCTACTATCTGTCAGTGCTGCACTAGCCAGCCTCGACCTTATGCTGTGGTGTTTCCTGTTGCTTCTTCCTTCGAGAAGAGACAGCACGGGGCTCTTCATGTGGCGGGCGCAGAACAACGTTGTGTGAATCACCTTGGTAGCCGTGGTTCGACAAGGCCATCGGCCTCTCGTGATAGACTGTGCGGATACTGACAGACGTCGTACGGGCCGCTATTAGCGGCCGTTGCATTATTACATGTGTGTGTGTGTGTTGTGATGTATTATGCCGAGCCTGGGAGACATACCAAAACCTGGGGCATCGTCTCGGGGACAGTTTCCTGATCGCCCCGAAGCAATTTGAGTTGGGGGAACACATGAACAGACACACTCTCATCACTCGAACCATGTCCGATACGGTGTACTTGCATCTGGGTGACGAGCAGCCGAGATCTCTTCCTGGGAGTGGGCGTAGCATGCTCGTCTGTGTGCTGGCGCAGATACATCCGTACCTTGGCTGTACTGTACTTTAGATGCTCGCTTGCAAGAAGGCGGACCGCTCAACCTCTTTCGTTGCTTTGTGCAAGCAGTACCTGGCACGGGCAAAGAGGCAGGTAGGGAGAAAGGTCTCCCTACACTTGTGACAGTATCGTGCAGATTACTACAGAAGCGCCTCTTTTACCTGCCGCATCTACAAAGTTACGGTGCGTGCTAACGCCTGCATACTGTGGTCGATGTAAGTTGAGTGGGCGCAATATCATGTAATGACCTGCAAGCTAACAGTAGCATCGCAGTACTGTGCGCTGCAATTTCCTTCTCCTGCTCAAGAAATTTGCTAGGGCTATCATCTTCTGCGCCAACAGACAGTTGGGCATTGGTTAGCGGCTACCACAGTCCTTTTTACGACCACATCAAATTTACCTACTAATAGATACAAGAACCGCAAGCCCAACGCACCCCCTGTCACCGCAGGATCCGTCATCAACGCTCTGAGATTCCAAGAGGAAGCATGTAGCTAACATGAGCTAGCCTGGGTGGTTTGTCTTGCGGCTGTAGCACTCGGCCACGCGAATGGCAGATGAGCACGGGGGCGAGGCAGCTATGCGTTGGCTTGGCCTTTTGGACGCCTTGCGAGCGAAATATTTGCCCAACCTTGGGTAATGGCGGTGGTGCCAAGGGTGCCTCCCCCCTCCCCCAGTCTCAAGCAATGCTACTGTACACTTCCAGCAGCTCGTTCCATTGACCTCCAAGTGACAGGCGACCGGTGTGCTACGGCAAGCTGCATGTAAGTCAATTTTCGTGGGTGCCATATATGGACATCCAAAGTACCCAGGTATGTGGATGCATCCAATGTGTGACGTACTAGGTAGATGTACTAAAGCATCTACTCTAAATCATTTCAGCCTCTGGTAGCACAACGTACGACAACGCAGAATCGCAGCTTGGTCGAGATTCATCCAGACCATTTGTGTGGGGCCGGTGAAGCTGTAGGTCTTATCACAAATATGTGTTGTTGATGTCAGCCACAGAGAAGCAGAAATCGGTGAAATAAGAAAACGAAGAGAAAGAAAGAAAGAAGAAAAGCATTCAACGACCGGCAGACGGCATTAGACAAGATCAGGTATAGTACTGCGCCTCAACTGACAACGGAGGATTCTGTCCTCCAGCAAAGGCCACCGAAGAGCGCGTGCAGCCTACGGTCCGTTTACTCTGCGGGTTGCCGTCGCGCTTGGGAAAGGATGCACTTCCGAATGGGTCCAGCTGCGTTAGACAGCCAAAGACAACTACATACCATTTCACAGCACCAGCCGGCCATGTCCCTTCTCCCAAGCCGCACAGCGCCTCCTGGTCATTAGGGAAGCATATCGCGCGTGTCTTTGGGTGGGAGCCAGCTTTGAATGGTCAACAGGCGACACCCGGCCGCAGACGGGGCACATGATGCCACGATGCATACTCGGACGTACAGATATGCAGAAGCAACAAGCTGCTTGTCACAGACTCTTGTCAGCCTTCTTTTTTTTTCCCTCTCAAGCAGCCACCCTGGCTCTCTCGCAGTGGACCTGGTTTATGTGTCGTGCTCTGCAGCCATGAGCCCCAGCTGCGGTTGGTCGAATGTACCTACAAGTACATGTATACACGGCAATTCTGCCCCCATATCCTCATGATCAGACAATGTTACTGCGGCATCATGGCATCGGACGGAGAAACGCCAAGGCGCGACCGACGGCGGCAGGACGGCGTGAATATTCCCTCATTATATCCTGCGCTCTTATTAATCACATTGGGGTGTCACCCATCCTAGACCGCAGCGTCCTTGTCCTGCTGCGACAAGTAAAGTGACTGAGGTCAGCTGACAGACCAGCTGCATCTAACCAGCGGGATGCAGACAAAGGTTCACAGCCCCTCCGGGGGGGGGGGGAGAGTAAGAGAGTGACGGGGATGGAGAGGCATAGAGAGACCAAGTGCTCTGCTCATTGGCGCGTGCCATCTCGCAGTGCGGCCCAATTGCATGCGTAGGAACCTATCTAGGGGGACCGGTTCCACGACATCATTGCGAGAGAGAAGGCGGTTCGGTCATGCCGCTTGCCATATTTGACTGGGGAGTTGATGTCATTGTGGAAATTTACTAGGTTATTGCTATGGCCGTGCGCAGCAAGCATTGAACGGACGAGCCTGGCCAAAGAAAGGCTGCAGCAGGCTGCGTCAGTCGGCTTGGTGTCTTCCGTTTTGTGCCTGAGCCCGTGCCCAACTCCGTCTTGAGTTCACGGTCTGATGGTCTCAATCTGCAATGTGATGTCGGCGCAGGTTTGAGACTGTCGTATAAGAGTGGTGCCATAGCGTCCAGCCCACCTCGCCAGGGGCGGCTTGTGTAACTGGGCTTCGAAGCCACCTCATTCGAGTCCAGGGTATGCCATGCTTCCCGTCCCGGATAAAAGCAACAACAAACGGTAAAGAGGAGAAGGAGGAGGTGAAGGATGGCAGGAGGTGGGAGAAAAAAAAAAAAAGACTGAGATCAACGATGACCAATATTCCGATATGCCAGCCATTACAAAAAACGCGCAGGCCACGTGGTGAGAAGATTCCGAATGCGTGGGGATGTCTAAAAAAAACCACCTGTGTATCAAAGAGTGGTTTTGCATTGCCCAACTATGCCCAAGTCTCAGAAGAGGTCCACACCCTATCAGGACCGCCAAGACCTATCTACATCACAGCACATTACGGATACTTTGAGTCGTTTCTCAGCTACTCCGTGTTGTGATGACTTGAAACTGCCAGACCGAACAGCCTATAGTGCTATACGAGGGTGCTTAGCGCTACACTCGCTCCGGCTGGTCAGAGACAGCAAGTCAGGAAATCTATGCGGACGGAGATCAGGAAAGAGTTTCTCCTCGACGGCTCTTGACCACGTTCACTCGGTCTGAAGCCATTCGTTGTCCTGAGTGGTCGAGATGAGATTGAAACTGATAGCCTGGGCAACGGAACTGGCACTTGCATCCGAACCACCAGTGTCTTAACCAGGGACCGCAAGGACAGCCGTGTAGAAGGCAACGGACTGACAAGGTTGTTGACCGCGCCAGAGTGCTAAGCACCTTGGCCCTAGTCCGGGGACCCGGTGCCGGTGACTATTTTCATGGTATGTACTTGGCACTACTCAAGCTGGGACTAAACAGAGAGAAATGGCGGTGATATGCTTACAAATTCTAGCAGTAGCATGTTTTGCGGGTCTTGACATTTCGCCAGAGCGCGTAAACAAGTGCGGCAGCAAAGATGGATAACAAACGTCAATCACCAAACAACCGAGCCACACTGAGCTCGCCCCCAATCGGCGACTCGCCGCCCTGCACAGAGCAGTGCCGGGTACCAGTGCTAATGCCACCCATTAATCTGGTCGATGAGCTCCAGACAATGTGCGCCACGGCAAGGGACGAGGGGTCTTGCAACAGCCCAGAGGGGGTGTCAAGGACCGGGACTGAAGGGTGATGCGCCCATCTCGTTACAGGGCCAAGGGGCCCCCTTGTATCAGAGCTTTGAGAGAGGCTCGATGTGGAGTCTGCACGTCTTCCGGCACCTCTGCCGTTGGGACCCAGAGTGTCGGACACGCTCCAAAGTACCTCTGGAGTATCTTTTCCCAGGCTCCTGGCCCACTGGACGGTTCTTGTCACCAAGGTTTTCCCTCTCCTAGCTCAGCCAACCTTGTCTGGCGCCTCCTACTGACCCGGACAGGTGGTCCGGAAGCCTACAAAGAGCTACTGGACTCGAGGGCATGGCCCGAGGCATGGCGTTGCATTCGCCGCCGTTGCATTCGCCGTTGTGCTCAGTAGCGGCCAGCCCATCACGCCTTTGCGCGGCAACAGTGCCGCCAACGGAGCCATTTTGCTGGCGGCGAGATAAGAGGACGAGGGTGACGTGTTGGAGGAACATGTTTCGAGCGCATTGCGCGCTCAATTCAAATTCAAATCCCATGCCTTGTCGCAGGGTTTTTGGTCACCGGCTGCACGGGGTGCATACAGGCAAATAATACCCTATACCTCTTGCTGATGGTAATTGGTCACCTTGAGATTTCCCGCTTACTGTGCGACCTTAGGTCCATGTACGTCTATTTTCATATCCTCACCGAGCCAGAGGCAACGAGGGAGTCAAGGTAAACATGGTTGTACGAGTACGGACCACACGGAGTTGGCGGTATTGGTAGTACGTGGCGAACTAACATGATGCGGAGATACGCTCACAATCACTACCAGCTGGGCAAGGGCTACTACCGGTCAACAAGAACTTGATTTGATTTCCTCCCTTCCCCCCAGACGTAACATACGAGTTATAGTACGTTGGACGGCGAACCGCCAGCATCGCCGATTACAACTAAACCATGTTTAGCTTGTCTCTGCCAACGTTATTACGGCCTCCGCGAAATGGCCCTGAGGAAACCCGGACCATCAAAAGGTAAGGGGGCAAATACGTACCCCTTATTGCCTTGCTGGAGACCTGAGATACGGGGCAACCTTGGGCGGAAAACTTCTTCCCTGATGCTAGCATGGAAAGCCACTTATGGGGGTCAACCCTACCAGACCAGAATTCATGTGGGCGCATGCATGTCATGCAGCTTGGGGAAGCAAAAAGCAAGCCTGAAGCCCAACCCTATTTGCCGGGCAGAGAGAGTCAGAAGATCGTGACAAAAGGAAATATCACTGGGACCAGGAACGGCAGGTAAAAAAGTTCCTCGATTGACTTTTTTCTTTTTCTCTTTTCTTTCTTCTTTTTTTTTCCTTTTTTTTACGGCGGCATGCAAGGGCCGTCAAAAGGGTTGCCGCATGGACCACGGGATCAACATTCTGTGCCTTTTAGAAACCCTGGTCATGGCTGACGGCGACTCCTCGTATGCCCGGAATGTCAGCACTGCTGCAAACACTTGAGCGAGACCATCACCACAACAGTACGCGCTCTGTGTTACCCAAGATGCACTGCACGGCCCAGGATCAAAGCTCACCTACTTGCTACCGCCAGCATTGGGCAGCGGCGAGCATGCCAAATTATGCCCTATGCCTCTTTTCCACCACCCACCCCCTCCAAGTCATTTTTTTGGGGGCGCCATTCTGAGACCGAGACTCACCGCCAAATCGCTTGCCTTGCCTCGCCTCGCCTCGTGATCCTCATCGACTGATTGAGCAGATCCCATCTGGCGGCCCTGAGCCTGCCCTGGCCCGCCTCCCGCCAGATTTTCTTCGTGTCTTGTCTCAGCCAGTGTCGTCATGGCCAAAAACTAGTGCAGGGACCGCTGCCCAATGATTCAACGCATATCACCGACGCCAAGGGTATCGCGGTTTCGGGGAGCCCTCCCGTTCTGCCGGCGACCAGTCCACACGTCCGGTCGAGCCAATCCGTCTCCGCTGGCGCTGCCAAACGGCGAGCGCCATCGGAAAGGGCTTCCACAGAAAGTGTGGCAGAATCTTAAAAGACTCCTCACATGCCATCACTTAGCCGTAGCGCCGCATGGCGCCCCCTCCCGCGGAAGCTGGCAAAAGCTCGGTGGGTTCGAGCTCGAGAAGCTCTGATTGGGCCGCCAGGGGTATAGGAGTCAGAAAAGGGGGACAGCCCACGAATCTATCGACCCGGCGAACCGGATTCCTGATCTTTTGCCTAGCATGTCACTCGAATTCCGGCCGTTTCAGAATCGCTTGCCCAGTAAGTCGGGTCGCGGACCCCCCTTAGGGCTAGTCCTGTTGTCAGAGCTTCTCCAGTTCTTCTCATGGCCTTGTTGCCACGCTACCACCTGGGTAATGCTATACCGATCCAAGGCTCTCACAGCCTAGCAACCTCTTACTTCAAGGTACAGCGCTCCGTAAAAAATGGTCGTTGTATACTACGCACCCATGCAGTGCGCTATCCAGTCCCAGATTGATTACCGCCATCCCGGCATCTGGTCTAAGAGACAGTGAGCAATGCCGAGCGTGCGGCCAGTAATAAAGGGGGTTTGGGCAAAGGAGACTAGAAAATTTTTTTGCGCTTTACATCCGATTGTACAGTAAGGGAGGGAGCACAAACACCGAGTCCATGCACCTACTCCGCACTGAAATGCGAAATTGCCCATATTACCAAGGCGGGGATCCGGATGCCAAACGGGGGGGAGGGCTTTCAATGCTCGTACTTTGCCAGGCGGTTAAGTCGGATAAGGCCAATTATTTGCGGTGCGGCTGAGCGGTGCCTTCGCCGTTCGTGATCCTTTTCTCGGGCGCATAATGCAAAACCCGGTTTCCCACCTGTATCAAAACTGCATGGATCTCGGGCTTCAGGGTGTACGAGTACGGTGTGATTGGCGTTGGCCCGCGGAACGAAACAGGTACTCGAAGCTACTTGGCATGATTTTCGCCTTCAGCTCCAAGCTCCTTTTACAGCTTGCTCTAAAACGCCCAAGCACGTGGGTCCAGGCCCTTTAACCTCGTTTTCAATTTTTGTTCTCGAAACTTTCGAGTGGGCACACTTGGCTGGAACTGGATCTAGGGCGAAGCTCCGGTTCCATTTGGGCTGAAAACGCTAGCAAGATTCGAAGCATTCTAGGTCGGTGAGTCCACTCCGGGGAACGAAGCCGTCGAGCTCCGGGCAAATGAGAATTGTGTCGATATTGGCGCTAGGCGTCGGCCGATACGGCTGCAAGACTACCAACTGAGTTCCCGAGCTGTGGCTTAAATTGATCGTCCAGCCTGGGAGGTGTTGCGAGCTCTTGTTTCTGGACATACGAGTACATGTATGTACTATGCTTGAATGCCTAAATGGTATGTAGGAGCGCACCATTCTTGTATGCGTCACATGGCCAGGTTTCGTACTACCAAGAAGATGCAGATGCATTGGCGTCCGTGGCAGCTGTAGCGAAGCGATATCGATGATTCGTTCACTAACCGCAAGGATGCCCTAGCCAAGATAATGTGGTCGTCAGTACGGCGTTGGGTACAAACTGTGTGTGTGGTTACACTCTGGGTGTCGAACGGTCTGGGTTGGAGATATCACTCGACACACACGCCCATGGCTCTCTCGAAGAATGCAGGCTGCTAAGAGTTCCGGCATTAGGCGAGATGAAAAGTTGAGCGGCCAGTCCCGTCAAAGCCACGATGGACCTAGAAGGATTGTGACGAATACGGTGTATGGAGTATCGTATTTCTAATCGTCTGGGATCAATCAGCCTTACGGTCGATCGAGTCTCGGTTACAACGCCTGTTCATAGGCAGTTTTGCAGCAACATTCAGGTCAGATTACGTTCAGGTCAGATTCCTCCAAAAGCTGTTCTGCGGGGTGCGAATGATGTTGCCATGGCCTTTCGGACGGGCTGGATGAGATGTTCTATTTCGAAACACGTTGATGCATCCGGTGGGCTGACTCTCGCATGCTGATTGACGTCCATTGCCACAGCTGCTGGTGTGATCTGCGCGCGGTGCCATTGCAGCATGAATATGAAATGCACGACCATGCATCGCATGCAAGTGTCGTCGAATCTGTGCTAATGGATAATGCCACCATGCCACCTGTCTCGGCTACGCTTGATATTAAATCGAGTATCATTATTGAGTTCTAGGTGGTATTCTGTACCAACACCACCAGTACTCGGTATACACCAGACGGATTGTGAACCTGGATGCTTCATACGTGATCGTGCATTCTGATCCGTAGGATTTGGGGTCCACTGTCAGCTAGGCCAACTTGCTCACGGCGAGCCACTTGGGCAACTCGCTCATCGTGGTGCTGTTCAAGACCCATGTCTGTGTGTGCTGTACTTACATGTTTGCCCACAAGTCGCGAAGGATTGCCGGGTATCAAGAAGACTTTGTGATAATACTCGTAGTGCTTGACCGGAGACCAGATACATGCATAGCTGCACGGTCTGCAAGGTCCCTTCGTAACGCCATTCTCAGCAACACTTGGTTCTTCAAGATCGACCGCCAATGCACTCTACAGTATGACTAGGCGCGGGCGTAAAGGCAGAGCCCTTGTCGATGGGGGCAGGGGCCGCGTAATAGACCGATACGAACCTGGCCCTTGCGCCTGCTCCATTACGGAGTGCGTTTGAACTTCATCGCCTCGTGATCATAAGCGGTCACAAGGCTGGTCGATTCTCCCTGTCCTGTCCTTTTGTTCTTCCCTTGGACGCGGGATCATGCTTCAAATGGAAACAGCAGCATTAGCAGTATTGGAGGATCTGCCATCGGCTCAAAACCAACGATAATAACTCGCTTGTGTATTCGCAGGATTGCGACGGGATAGAGGTTTAGAGTCATCCCATTCTCGGTTCGCACATTATTGACTCTCGAATTGATTGACCTGTACCAGGTGGGCTGATACGCGACTGGGGGGAAGCGCTCTCGCAACAGTCGTGCCCAATCAACCCGCCGTTGACCTGCAAACGCGTCCAGCTCCAGCCGCACGGCAATATCTACGACGTAGCCGTTTAGACAGAGCCTGTACTCGGTACTTGGGTGTTTGCTGGCGCATATCTGTCTGTATTTGGTACCAAGAATGATATGACGGAGCGGGCATTCCCGGTGCCTCCTTGCGTGTGGGCATGAGTCTAATGCCCATGAATGCTCCGTACAAATATACACCGGTACCAATCGTCAATACATACTTTATGCTCCTGGTTCTGGAGCCTGCGCAAAGCCCCGGGATCTGTGACGAGGATCATGTTTCTGGGACTGCTGCTCCCTGGTATGCCTGTCTGTACTCCGGACAGGGCATTCAAGCAGACTACGCTCCGTATTACGGAGTACTCCGCATAACCCTCCGTACAGGCAGAGGCGTTTGTAAGCATTTGCCTATTCGAACTGATTTGTTGAGGCACAGGAGGCAGGCCAATTGCGATGCATGCAGGACTGTCAGCCGAGTCTTGGTTTTTGATACAAATCACCCTTTTGGTAATATTTGTAGAGTCAGACGAGCCTGATGTGTCATTTTGCGCAGAAAAGTCGATAAGTGACCGTTGCGACGCATGAAGAAAAGTACGAGCAGAAAGGTATTTACTCCGTCCTTGGTAGACAAAGCTGTTTGCGATTACCTTGGCTGACTGTATTTGCACAATTTGCCTTAAATATCTCCTAGCAAACGAATTTCAGCTTTCGACCAGGTAAGATTGGCCGCTGGGCTGCGTTTGCGATACGAAAGTACAAGGTGCATTGCTCTCATCCCAATTGCCGCTTTTGGTTTTGTTATCAACGCATTGCTTCTCACCAGGGCTGTAATTCACACAAAACATTCTTGTAAAAGCCCCGGTTGTGCCGGCCTGGAACTTCTTTGCCTTGTTCCGTATACAAGGTCTGTACATGTAGGCATGCCCAAGGTATGCCATGACACATAGGCTAGGCAGTAAGTTGCTCTCTCGCATCCATCACTTCCCGTTTTCATGCATGTCGGCAGATATGTGCTGTGTGTGTTCGCTGCCTGTAACACTTGGTTCGCTATATACGCATAAGAGCGTAATACAAAATGCTCCGTACATAAGTTGCGGATTTGACGGCACCGGGAGCGGTTGGATTTCCACCCAAGTCACCCAATGATGGGCTTTATACGGAGCATACTCCGGAGCTCCTGCAGCTGTTCGCAGATTCAGCGCCTCGCTAAGCTAACCACTCATTCACCGGTGAGTGGGTAGATGGATGTCGAGAGTTGATGCCCTTGCTCGCGAAACCTTCTACTCTTTGCCCCTCCTGCATGAGGGAAGAGGGGCACTGCGGCTGTTTTGCGCAATGAGTCTGGTGATGATCGACCTCATCATGCGTCGCCAAGAGGTGCTGAGCCGTACAGGATGCTTAGAAACGGAGTTTGTGGCCTACAGGCTTCCTCACTCAGCACGCCGGAAACACAGGCGCATGATCCCTAGCATGGAGAACTCTCTACCCGATGAGATTGACTGTGGGATTGATTGGTCTCGTACAGCACACATCCCTGTTCAGCTGGTGGTCGGGGTAGGTTGGTAGGCTACCCTGATGCACACGCACCCCGTCCATCACATACTTTCACAACTAGCTGCATCGGGCGAGCTCCCTTGGAACCAAGGTAGAGTCAAGTACCCTGGGGTCCGGCGAATGGGGTGAGTCAGAAGAGCGAGATGCAGAGCCAAGCCTGTGGCTGATGCGATATCGAGCGTTTTTGGTGCCTTGCTGTTTGATAGCCGTCAGCTGTACTCCATACAGGCATGTACGAGCATGCACAAGCAAAAGGCTGAGTACTCCATAAACATCGGAGGAAAGGTCTAAGTTGGCCTCTTGCATGAGGTGACGGGCGCGTTTGTCTCGCCCCTAGGAGAATTGCGACGACAATGGATGCAGCCCTAGCATGTCGCATTGATACAGAGCTGCAATGAGAGACTGCCATGAGGGGGCCTGGGGTGAGATCCCCGCTCAGGGCTCGCTCTTTTGCTTCTCCTGTCTTTTGCCCTTCTTTTTTTGGAGAGGAGGAAGTGGCAGAGCTGCCGCTGCAGTGCGCAAGAACGTTCCTTTTCACATTTTACGCGAGTTTGCTGTGGGTGTAAGACGCTAGACCTGCTGGTGTCACACGACATGAAGTTGGGAAGCAATATTAGACAGCCTTTTGAGGTATTTTGAAAGCCCCCTCGTCATGGCCAATTGGCAGCTGCTGTCGACCGTGAACACCGCTGTTTCCCAACCTGAGAAGCCCTCGTTTACGGAGCTCCGACCGATACAAACGGTCGCATCGACGGAGTAGAGTGCGGACGACTTGTAAGATTGAGCATGAGTCGTGATAGCGTGGCAGCTGTTTTTGGTCTGGCACACTCTCGGATCCCGACAGCGTGGTATGCATCGCCTGGGCTGGTGGGAACGGGCCGCCGTGGCTCATAGCGCTGGAGCCAGGATTAGAGATGGGCCTGTTGCGAACAGCCACGAAACCGCGTTAAAAGAGAGAGGGATGTGCGGAGCTCTCTTCCTAGTTGCGAGGGGGTTGCGCGCGCGCGCGCGCCTTGTTACAAAGTACAGATGTACAGTAATCCAGGGCTGGCCCCGTCTGGTCTGGACAAACTAGATGGTTAATACCGTAGAGAGGCATACACCCCCCTAGTCACAGCAGCCGCCGCCAGGCTGGTGTGATAACGACGGTGATGGCCCAGAGCTGGAGGGCTCGTGTCTAACCCAGGCACAGGCCCTGTATACAATAGTCCGTGTACGGTAGCAGCGTTGGTAGAGTAGCACTCGCTCCCAATAGTCTCCGACGTGTAACACGGTTAGAGAATACGGTCAAGGCGGCATGCGTATGTATGTACGAGGTACCCGTAAGCTCCCTTCTTCCAAACAGCCTTGCACAGCTTCCCCACGCATTGCTTCCAGGCAGTCACTGCACATACTTGTGGCTTCCCCATGCTGGGAAGTGGGTGAAACAACCAATCGGACCCATGGCCATGCTGCCATGTGAGATTTTGAGATGTGCGATTTGGGGTCTAGGGCTCGCTTTACAGGCTATCTGAAGATGCCTTTTTTGGTCCTGGGCGGCTGGCTATCCGCGGCGTCATGCGACCAGATCTTATTGTTTCATGGGGGCTTTTTCAAGCAGCTGGAGAGGCAGGACGAGATGGACGGTCCAGGGGGATCTGTTTGCGGCTGTTGTTGTAGCCGGGCTGATGATTCGTGACTACTCCGCGGGCTGGGCTATTGTGAGATGCCGAGGGTCCACAACGCGGCCCGGGCGAGGATCCCCATGAAGCCCTGTCCGAGCTGGACGATCAAGGCGCAACTCCTGGATGCAAGCGACGGCTGAGCGCGAGAAAGGTGAAAAGCTTGGGCTGGGCATGGCGCAGAGGGCGCAGGATCGTGATATGACCTATGGCCGGGCTTTTGCCTCTCGAATCTGCGGACCGGCTCGCATCCAATGCCAAGTCAGGGCGGGTCTAGTCTGGCCTGGCCTGGCCTTGGTCTTGGTCTCATCTCATGGGCTAGACGAGGGGCGAGCTGAGCTGCCGCGCCGCCATCCCATATCATTACCTCATCTGATTCTTGTTTGTGTTGCCATAGCTATGCAGTAGGTCAGCAAGCTGCTACTTTCGTACCACCACCACCTGTATGTTGCATGTAGCTAATTATTATATTCACGCAAAACGTATGTATTTGGGCTTGGTCTGCCGCGAACCTGGCCGTGGGAGGACTGCAGCCCTTGATAGCCGCCAATCGCCTGGAGGGGAGACTGGAGGTGCATCTCCGAGGGGGCGAGAGCGGCTTGACGTCGGTGAAGCAAAACAAAACGGAACAGAGCAGAACAAGGCAAGGCAAGGCAAGGCAAATCAATGACAAGGTGAGTGAAGAAAGAAAACCTGGAAGAAAAAAAGAGTGAAACACTGAAGCCGCAAAAGTGGGCAGGTCCGGGTGATTGTCTTAGCCGATGCGTCCAAATCGCACTACTGGGCAGGCGCCGTCTCCACAGTGAACCTGCGACCTGCACTTCATAGCAAAATTCGCAGAGTCAAGCTCCCAGGACAGGCATCCAGACGAATTCCAGGGCGAGCATCAAGGCGAGAGCCGAGGCAGACAGGACACGCCTGATACTAGGACGAGGAAAAAAAGAAAGAAAGAAAAAAACACCCGGACAAGCACCGGACGAGATCGCCGCCGTCGCAAGTTGGTTTGGTCTAGTCCACACAGGTGGCGCCGCGGAAGACGACGAGACGTGCTTTGTACAGCAAACAAACTGCAGCCAGGCGCACACCTGTCCATCGGTCAGTCACACCTTGCAAGTCTCAATTGGCAGATGGTCCAGTAGACGGCGAAAGAGCCCTTGAGAGAAGCGGCAGCGAACGCACACCCCCCCTCCCTTTCTCCCTCTGTCTCTTCCTTTAATTTCCCTTCCTGGATATTCCTGCTTTGAACTTCGGCTCATACGGCTAGACGCAGACGAATCCACGATAACGCCGCTGGCCAGGAGCTGCGAAACTCCCTCCCGACCCGCCTGAGCCTCGATAGGAACAAGGACAGCGCAAACAGGCGAAACAAACGTCATAATGGCGGGCAAGAAGAGCCAAGACAACAGCAAAAAGGCCGCGGGTAACGCGCGCAAGGCGGACAGCGCCGCGAAGAAGAGTGCAGCCGCAGAGGCCGAGCGGGAGACGGCTGAGGGCGAGAAGTGGCAACAAGGAGCCAAGAATAACTCGAAAAAGTACGTACGAATACGTGGCACGATGGCGCATAACATGGCATCGCTACGCATGCCTAGTCTGCACTCGCTCGACTCATACGGCTGGCTACGTGTCCCAGGTTCTTCCCGTTCCCGTTTCCCCCTTCTGTCATGATCCACACCTGTGCCTCTCCCCCTTTACGATGCCCACCGCCCTCTGGTAGTTTGCTACCAGTAGCTGACATTGGCTTTCTCCAGGGAAGCAGAGGCCGCCAAGAAGGCCGAGGCCGCGGCGAAGAAAGCTGAAAAGGATGCATTGATGAAGGAGGAGGAGGCTAGCTTGAATGCCCGTTCAGAGCCGAAGAAGTCTAAGACCGCAGTTAAGAAATCCCGAGGTCTGGACCTGTCGCAGCTGGATGACGACAAACTTGGTGCTCTCAGTGCCTCGGGTATCGACAATGCCCTCGATGCTCTGTCCCTTACAGCCGGCGGAGATGATTCCAAGATTGACCAACACCCCGAGAGGCGATTCGCTGCCGCCTATCACCGATACGAGGAGCGAAGACTCGCTGAGATGAAGGCGGACGGCAGCGGTACTGGGCTTCGACTGGAGCAACGCAAGCAGAGGATTAGAAAGGAATTCGACAAGAGCCCCGAAAATCCCTTCAACCAGGTCACAGCTTCGTACAATGCCTCTCGGGACGACATCAAGGATATCAAAGCCCAAGAACTTGGCAAGATTGAGAAGAGATTGGGACACTAGAGACTGGGACACTAGAGACTGTCCAGTTCTGATGTACGAATACTTGGAGCGCCCATGAAAAAGTTACGACACTCATCCAATTGGTTATACTGCCTTGTATAGATAATAGGTTTGCAAAGAGTGAATCGGACATTGGAGACGAAAAAAGGCCTAAGAAAAGCCCAATTGACTACATTCTGCAAGCAAACCACTTCAACTTATGTACTCATTTATTGTCTGCCACCGGTTCTTTGAAAACTTGGAATTTCTTGCTACTTTGCCACCCCGCGGTGCGAAATTCCACGACGAGTGACGTCTCAACCCCGCGGTAATTGCTACATCATTTTGTTGAGTTTGCGCGGCAGAATATCTCACCGCTCATCTTCACCGCCTTCGCATCCCGGTTGCCCGGGATTATGCCAACTCCTTGTCCTTTGGCCGTGTTGCGAGTGTCAACTAGTGACGAGTGCACTTCCCGATTGCATCTATGCGATAGAAAATAAAGAAAGATTCGCTGGCCGATATGACTTCTCTCGCCTTGGGGCACCTGCCCTCGCTGTGGCGGCAGCACTTGTTATCGGAATTGTGAGTAGTGCGCGTGCGAGAATCAAGTGGAAGAGGCCGAGGAAGCAATGTAAACACGCTTGACGTCAAAGCTAACCAGCCACCGACAGCGCCGGTTTGAAGCAGGCGTGCCCCGAAGGAGTGTTTGTTAGTTTGACTCCTGGTGATCCGTCGCTTTGGTCAGCGGTGCTTTTCGTTCGTCATGGTAAGTCTTGACGAATACCCTCTCTGTAATGTCCACTCTAGCCAATCTCTAATTCTGTTGAAAGGCCCCTATGCCCCGGCTGTTCTCCGATTCCAAATCTTGTTTCCCGATGCCTACCCCCGGGCTCCGCCTCTGGTCACCTTTTCAACCGACATCTTCCACCCTCTCATCACCCCTCTGACAACGCACATGTATCCTACGAGTGCTGAAACCGATGGGAGCACTGCCGAGAGACCAAGGTTACCTCCTGGGGGCTTCAGCTTAGAGCACGGATTTCCAGAGTGGTTTGGTGGTACCGCAGCTAGAAGCCGCCACGGTAGCCGTGATCGAAGGGGCCCATCGCCATCAGCATCGTCTACCAAGTCAGGACAGTCTTCGAGCGACAAGCCACCGATGGTACCCCCCAAAGACGACGTGCCGCGGTATATGCAGACAGATCAGAAGACGATATCGACATATTCCCTGTTAAAGTACATTCGAAGCTCTTTTGATAAAGCTGAGGTTCTCGATGCGGTACCTCTTGCTGCGGCTGGAAACCCCGGAGCTTGGCATGCGTGGCGCACACATAGGCGCAAACAAAGAAAGGCGCTTAACGAGAATATCAAAAGTAATAGGCTGAGCAGACTAAGTATTCTCAGTGATCTGCAGCCAAAGGAGAATGCCAGCGAGCAGGGTGATGCCATTGCGTTTGACGTAAGAAGCATAGCCTCTCAGTCCACCATGGCCACCATGGCCAGGGAGCCTGGGGAGTGGAATTGGGACGGTGTCTGGGAGGACAGAGTCAAGAAGGGCGTAGCATCTACCTTGACCGAGTCAGTGCTATACGGTGCATCGGGAATCTCCGACGATATGGTATGTTGTCCAATTGTTGTCATGATTCATGACTCTTGTGTAGTATGTCTCGCTAACCGTGAACTTCTTCCAGATTCATTTCTTGGCACTGGAGGAGGGAACCATTGAAGCCGTCAAGGGCAATCTTCGTCGAACACTGGATGCCTCGGTATGACGTTGTCTTCGTGTTGTCTCTTCCCATCTTGGCGATTTTTTTGTTTTGGCACACATGTTTTGCAAATAGCCAGCCATACACTTTTGTTACTCTCTTCCAACACCTCATATTCCGTACAGGCTTTAATGATTCGTACCATAGCATCTGAATTTTGAGAAAAGGGCTGGCCCAATATAGTTGATATCAAGATTGTGTATTGTTTTCGAGCTTGCGCATATATTTGTTGCTTGAATATCTCCATGTATATTTGTCCCTGCTGATATTGTGTCATATTACCTGTGGTACCTACCTGTATAGGTACCAACTACCTAGTACCTATTAGACATCACCTGTCGATATCACGTTATTCTGCGAAACGTAGCCACGAAGGTCTTTGCTCTTGCTGCTCTTTTCGTATTATTGAATTTATGCTCTGCACCTTCCTCTCCCTCATGTCAATCGCCCAGTACGTACTCATCCAACTTCTCCGAATACCTATGTACTCTTTTCTCGAATTCTCTCCATTGTTTCTTTCGCCATGCAAAATGGTTCTACATTAGCTGCTATCAGTCCTGCCAAAGACAGCCCTTGGGTCATCTGGGAACATCCAGCTTCAGTTATCACCTTTCTTGCCGTTGTTGTTTCTATAATTATTCTCGTTGTAGCATTTGTTTCCACCGTATGCCTGCCAGTATATTCGTACGGATCAAACTGGGGGTTCCATTTTACGCATCTACAGAGGAATCAATCGCCAGATCCCAATATTGCATAACAGGTACAGCTCCGACATCTATCACCTGCCGGATCAAAGTCTGAAATGCATCACGATTTTCCAGTCGCAGATGCAAAACTTTACTCCCACTCTTAGCTACAGTGCTGACCGCTCCCTCTTTTCCAGCATGGAACACTTAGAGAATAAGTCACCAGCTTGTTATGAGCCTCCTACACCGAAAGATCGAATACTTGTGAAAGATAAACCGAGCCCACTCCGAATCATCAAAAGCTGTCGTGGTAAAAATGGATACAGCGCAAAGAATTCCAAAGAGAGCTGCCCGCCTTCATGTTTTGACGTTAGCCCGATTAATAGCCCACCTGGGGCATTAATGTGGTCTGAAGATGGGACTTTAAGGATTCCGAGACGGCGGCCAAAGACTATATTCGAAGAGAAGTATACAAACGATACGGCACCAGATTCACGGCGATCTTCACAGAGATCAAGTTTCGGCCACAGTACGGTGATAAGGGACGACAACGACAATACCACCGAACAGGACAAAAAGCATCGAACCCCATCGTTTTTTCGTTACCCAGTTAAATTTACGACTTTTCGACGAAAGCGACATAGCGGTCAAAGCAATTTTGAAAATACAAATGAAGATGGTACCTTGTTGAGGTGTATACCCCTAAAGGAGGGCAGTCTGCGACTTGATTCTTCCTCCAGAGCAAGCTCTAGATGTACAAATTATGATCCGAAGAATGCCTATTGCTCCATGGACTCATCTGTATTATCAAACTCTTCATTACCGGAAAACCCTGGTCTTGTACTGTCTCCGTATATCCGCGTAGAATCGGAAACGATGGGAATATCCAAAGGTCAACAGCACCTCTGGGCCGCGGTCGAAGTAAGCGGCAGACTTTTCACGGCCAGCAACGAGCCTGAAACTGAACCTCAGACCATGCCGTGTTTAGATCAAGGTTTGTAGTCTACTATTTGCATTCCCATTTCTGAACGATGCTGCCGAAGCGTACGTCTTCACCATCAAAGCTCTAATAAATTGACATAGACACTCGCTTGAGGTTCGGCTATCTCTATGATCTCACAGTAGACATACTACCCACGCCGAAGTCATCCCTGCTTCAAACCACTTGTCAGCAGCAATTTCCAACGTAAGTTTATATGATACATCCAAGCGTTGAATATTGAGGTAAATTAACACGAAGATTCCACATATAGCACCATGTTTGCAGGATCGAGCGTTTTTCTTCTCGTACATGTAGTGTGTCAGTTGGGGACAGGGTCTTCTTCCCTCTCCTTTGCACCGAAACAGTACAAGCATATCAGGCAAAGATCAGACGAACTAATGGAAGATCTCGAGCTGCAACTTGGAGATTCTCTGATGACTTATATGAGTATACGTGTGTCTTATTCACACTCTGCATTTCCTTCCAAGTCGACTTCCGTAAGTACAGTTGAAACGTCTTCGTTCCAGACTAAACTCAGCACTACTGCGGAAGCAGCCATAAAACTGCACAATGCGCTCTCTCCATGGTCCCCTCATCCAATACCGGTCAAAAACCGGCTATTGCCGCTGATTAAACGTCACTGGGGCCCCCGAAAAGCGTCTAGAGCGATGCGACTAATGTTGGCGCAACGCTCTGCCCTAAATCCGGAGCATGGCAGAGCTCTAACAGAGGGATATGAGCAGAATATGGCGAGTGAGGGTCTACATCACTCTTACACTCCAACAATTTCTCCGAGGCAAACGAGGCTCCAAGGGACGCAGCAGATGAGAGTAAGATCGCGACCTTCAAGTCACCCTCTGCCAGCGAAAAGGGTGTCGCATGGCTGGGGAGTTGGAAGTAGGGGGGTATCTGATGGGAAAGTTCCTGGCAGAGTGAAATCCCCATATGGCGACTGCAACGAGGATGGTGAAGATGGCGGGGGCGGCAAGGGTCAAGGCCAGAAACACGGAACTACAGGAGATGATGGAAAGAAGAACGCCAGTCTTTGGGCTTGGGCGACGTGGTTTTAGCATCTTGTTTGGCCCCTTTCAAACGAAACATCTGTTGACTACCAATCGAGGAACGGTGCTGTTTACCTTTAGTAACATGTATTAAATGGTTATGGAAGATTAGGGCTTCGTTTGTTGTACAAGCTTTTATTCTTTTTTTCTTCTCTGTATGTATAATTTCTTTCCTCTATGATTTCTTACATGGCTGGACTTAGTTCAGCTCATCTTTCCATGGAATAGAGATTTGGGCCCCCTTGCGAGACACAGTAATGGCCGCAGCCTTGTTAGCCGCTCTGATTGCAGTGTCAATGTCGAAGTAGCCTGATCCGGCGCTCACGACGGCCAAGGCGTAAGATCCAACAAAAGTATCGCCCGCAGCAGTGGTGTCCACGACGTCAGCCTTGAGGGCGGGCACCAAGGCCGATTTGCCATTCTTAGTGGCATAGTAGACACCTCGGCCGCCGAGGGTGATGATGACATTGCTGACGCCTCGCTGGATGAAGAGGGCGCCGACCCGCTCGAGGCCGGCGAGGTCGTCAAGATCCGACTCTTGGCAGCCAGAGAGGATGGCCGCTTCGGTCTCGTTGACCACGAGATGGGCAAGATTGTGGTAGGCCTCGTCGGGGAGTGTCTTTGCGGGCGCCGGGTTGAGAAGGACGGGAATGCCAGACTCGTTGGCGGTGCGGAGAGCTTTCAGGACGGTGTCAAAGGGGATCTCCAGCTGCATAATGAGCAGATCCGGGCGAGGGCCGGGAAGGGTGGAGAAGTGCTCCGGCAGGAGGGTGTGGTTGGCCTCCGCGGAGAGGATGATGCGGTTCTGGCCTGAGGGCTCGTCGACGACGATGATGGCGATGCCCGTCTTGCCATCTTCGCGGACGGCGACGGCTGAGGTGTCGACACCGTAAGAGGTCAGGCTGGAGATGAGCTGCTGGCCATATGTGTCGGAGCCCACGGCGCCGATCATGGAAACGTCGGCGGCCGGGGCAGAGAGATCAGAGGAGCGGGAGAGCTTGCCGCAGGCAACGGCCTGGTTGGCGCCCTTGCCGCCGGGAGACGTGTTGAAGTGGTTGGCGGTGAGGGTCTCGCCGGGTAGAGGGTGATGGGGGACATAGGAGACGAGGTCGATGTTGAGAGAGCCGAGAACGGTGATTCTAGGGCGAGCCATGGCTACTGGAGAGAGAGCGGAAGGCTTTGCCTTGGTTTTTCTTCGGTGGTGATGTGACGGCAGTAGGTGCTTAGGGAAGCTTTTAATGGCTAGTCGTTGACCTGATGAATCCACGCGATATCTGACAGACGCTGCCTCTCGAGTTTACAACCAGGTAGATATCTGGATAAGGCTATGGAAATATGGAATGAGTTCGTATGGGGGAGATGACAGTTAGACGACGGAACCCAGTGATGGCCCTCTTTTGTTTGATACTGCAGAGCAACGAAATGTTTAAGGTAGGTTGATGAAAAATGGCGGGGTGCCACCATGCAGATAATCCAGAAGCTGCCCCTCCACACCCTCCAGAACGCCCCAGTTTCTAAAACTGTTTTCGGCCGGTGCCGAGTCATGCAGCTCTTTGCGACCCCTAGTTTCCATGTGCTAAGAGTTATTGGAGACGCTTTGTCTGGAATAGGCATTGTAGGCTACCATTGCCATTCTCTGATCCTCTGGGGAAAAGTCCGCCCACGTAAGCAAGCCCAACGTCACAATCTGCTGTTGGCGCACAAGCTAGGTACTCTTTTTTTTTCTCTCTGTGACGGCCGGGTCCGAGTACGGAGCCGGGGGAAGCTGGCCCGGAGAGAACCGAGCTCGGGGGTTTGTGTTACGTCTTAGATACATTCCTTCTTTGATCAGATGTCACGATCCGGTGATCGAGTTTGCACCAAACAGCAGTTTGTGTGAAACAACATGCAACCGAAAGGTAATCTTCCCCGTGGGCAACCAGCCTTGGAATGGCGTACCGATCAATAGACTTTGTATATAAAAATATGAGTGGTTGGGCCTTTTTTGTCTATTCCCGGAGCGTGCCGCACAGCACAACGTCTTCGCCGAATGGGTGCCATGATACATGCGAGAGCCTCGCAACCGGGAAAGGAACTCCTGCTGAGTCGTTGACCCGGTCTGGAGATACAACCACGCCGCCTTGTCCCAGCCACGTCGGGGCAATCGTTACAATGACCGAGTCGATCAGGTTGTGGTAGGCAGGGTCGAGGAGCGAATTGATAATCTGGCCGCCGCCCTCGACCATGACGCTGGCCAGATTTTCCGCTTGGAGAGCGGCGAGAATGTCGTCCCAGCTGAATCGTAGCCGGCCAGTTGTTTCTGAGCGCGTAGTCGGCACATGGATGTATTTGCCTCCATGCTCTTGAAGCAGCTCAACACTCTCGGGAGGCAGCTTTGAGGCGTCTATGCCAGTGAGGACGTAAGGAGCAAGCCCGGCACCGCTCCGACATACCTCAAAGACTTTGTCAGAGCGGCGTGGCGTCCATCGAAGGTTGGCGTCAATGATTATGGGCCGAGGCTGGTGAGAAGCTCCCGCAATCCGGCAGTTGAGAGCCGGATCGTCTGCCAACACTGTAGACACACCAACAAGAATTGCTGCGTGCCGGGTCCGTAGGTAGTGGGTCATGGCCTTTGAGCCTGGGCCAGACAGGCGAGTGCGGACTCCGGGCGCCAATGACAGGCTGGAATCAAGTGAAGTCGCAAAGGTTAATGTGACGAAGGGGCGTGACCTCGAGACATCCTCAGAACTCGGTGTTGGGGGTAGGCGAGGCTCGAGGAGAGCCGCTGATTCCGCGGGGAACGTGAGTTTCTCAGCCATTATGATGTTCGTGCGGAAGTAAATGAAGATGAACGCCGAGCAAGATTGTAGTGGGCAATGAAAGAAGAGAGAAAGAGTAAAATAAAAAGAAAGAGGAGCAGGCAGAAGCAGTGGGAGATTGTTGCATGGAAGTGTGATGAGCTACTTAAAGGTGCAAGTTTTGGTGTATGCAGACGGAGTACAGTGGGGTCTAAAATCCCACATGTCGTTCCCACTGTTTCACACAGTCTTGCAGCTCGGATACAAGAGCGGGCTGGGTGCAAGCATAACAACAGACTCGAAAGATCTTGAGATACGTTTGAGGATGCGGAATTACCCTTTAATTATGAGCATCAGGCATATTTGCACAAAATTGTGGACACGATAGAAGTCTCTGGTGACTCTTTTCACTGTGAAGATTCGGGTTAAACTGTCAAGGCGGCTTTGACGTCGTCTTCTTGTTACGTATAGGGATGCCGTCTTCATCAAACTCGGCCCATTCGAAAAATGTACATCCATCTTTATCAGGGATGGCGCTCGCATAGCACATCCAAAAATATTTCCCATGATTCTCCTTTTTCCGCTGCACGACACGCAGCACACAAGGAACTTTACAGTGACATCTTGGTGTAAGTGAAGGGTGCATCTCTGCCCGATAGTCTCGATACGTGATGTTGATCCGTTTGTTCCCTGCAATAGGATGTGGATCGATGGATGGAGCGGGGGAAATAGAATGCTTCCACTCTTCCTGCATCTCGGCATGCATGACAAGGAGAGAGTTATGTGGCAGGTGAATTGATATCTGACCCTCGCCATCTGGGTCATCTGGACGTTTCGTTTCCGCATCTCGCGGTAGGATTTTGCGCACACGAAACTCCCGTGCAACGCCCAGGGAGATTGATCCGATAACAGCTCGAGGGCCCAGGTATGTAAGATGATCGCTATGCCACCCTACGTTCTGTTGGGCTCCAGCGTAGCAATTCACGAAGGCAGCGTTTGGCACCCATGGTTTAGATGGTTGATGTCTCAGTTTTTTGCCTCCAGGATATCGAGTCTTGATGCGTGTTTGGATTTGCTCATTGACTGTCTCTTGGACGATTGGCTTCACTTTAGCGAGTGCTGGCGTGAGTTTGCGTACATCCTACAAGGCCACAAGAACCATCAGCTATGCGCCAGTTCCGGCGAGCATATGAGGAAGTCAAATGCGCCGAGCTAACAAAAAACAAAGACTCACGTTTAGCATGCCTCCATTATAAAAGTAATCATGCTTTTGCTCCTGGATCTTTTCAAACGACTCGAGAAATAAGCATGAAGTGTGCGGGCTGGCCACAATATTCTCGAATAGCTTAAATGTGATTTGCTCAAAAGATTTGGCTTCGTCTAATAGCTCTCTTAGGAGGTCATCCGCAAGCTCATTAGGGAGAAAATTGTGGATAATGGTGCATGGAGTGTGCTCTGCAACATCTTCCGGGTCGTATAGATGTAGGGTGCTTCCCTTTTTGGATTTTGTCTTTTTCTTGGGCGGTGATAATGATCCATCACTGGGTTTTGCATACTGCCTTAGGGACTGCTGGTGTCCTATGACAGCGTTCTTCTTTGCTCCAGGACGAAAGGATTTTAGAGATTCTGACGCATTGCTGACGGAACCATCGTGGGCGAGGAGGACATCTAAAAGAGTTTCTTGTTCAATTAGAGGGTGTAATGAGGATAACATGGCGAGTTTGATCTCAGTCGACTCTTCGCCATCTTCCGCATGTTCTAGGGTTGCTTCCGGCTCGGGTTCCGGTGTAGCATTTACATGGGTCGATTTTCGCTTTGGGCGCGTGAGAAAGGCCTCCATGTAGATGACTAAAAGCAACAGCTATGCGGAGAAAATATTATAGAAGAAAAAAAAATAGACAATAATGAGAACCTCTAGATTTATATAACGGTTTAAATTTTCATGAAAAGATGGACAAAGTAAGTGTAATGGAGAAAATCATGCGCGATCAGTCCACGACAATTAACGGCAGGCGTGAGGCGTGACATCGAAAGCAACACGAACCCACGTGATCCACTTTGTCCAAAAGTGGCAAAAAGATTAGAGAGCCTCGATAGATCGATTTAAAATGCATTGATTCATGTTAGTGACATGCGAAAGATGATTCCACGTCCATCAAGCAAGGGAGACGAGAGTTGAGTTGAGGCTGCCTGATTATCATCCGAATGCTCAACTGATCGACCGGTATGGCGAAGAGATTGGTGCAAAGAAACGGGTCGACTGTTGGAGATCTTTATCGCAAGACGAGATGCATGAAGTCCCGATACATCATGTGCTTCTATAAAGCCACACATAAACCTTGATATAGAGACTGATGCATTCGAGATGTGAGTTTTTACATGGAAGTCGTCAGTCCCTCGAGATTTGCGTCTCGCGAACATCACTCACTCACTGCCTTGGTTTTCTATTTTAGGCCTAGTAGCACGTTAAGTAGCACTCCAAGAATATGGGGAAAAAGCTGGCGGCAGATCCCAGGGCCGAGGCACATGTCAGATTAAGCGGACCTCGACATGCAAACCGAAACCAAACAACAGCTCACGGCTGGCAGCGCATCGAGTTGAGAACATTCATTTTCCCTCCATTGGTTATACCACGATACCTAAATCCCGGAATATTGTTCCATTTCCATCTCTGGGCCTGCTCTTGAGCTCAGATGCGCCTTTGAGGCGCTCTCCTCTCCCCTCCTCCCCTTCTCCTCCCCTCCAGACGAAGCCGAAACCACAATGGCCGCCATGCTCGAGTTTCGCACCCAAGGGTTCAATCCCTATGCGGTCAAATACTCGCCTTACCACGACTCCCGCATCGCCGTCGGAACAGCCGCCAACTTTGGCATCGTCGGCAACGGCAGGCTCTTCGCCCTGGCGCTGACGGCGCAGGGCATCCAAGTTGAGAAAACGTGTGTTTATATATATATCATAGAATCTCAGCTTTCTTTAAAATGGTACATGTCGGGAAGTGAATTGAGGCTGACCAAGAGGGCTTGTAAATTTGCACCGGCAGATTCGATACGAACGATGCTATATACGACCTTGCCTGGTCCGAGATTAACGAGAACCAGCTCGTGGTTGCTTGCGGCGATGGATCTCTCAAGCTCTTCGATATTGGCATGAAGGAGTTTCCCATCATGATCTTCCACGAGCACAATCGCGAAGCCTTCGCCGCTGCTTGGAATCCCATCACCAAAGATACCTTCATCTCCAGCTCATGGGACGGGACCGTCAAGATTGTACGTCTTTATTGCTTATACATTCCTGTCCTCTTCTTCATACTTACAAACCGTTTCTCTTCTAGTGGTCGCCTACCCGCCCATTTTCAATCAAGACTCTGCCTATCGGTAGTTGCACCTACAGCGCCTCATTCTGTCCTTCCAACCCCTCCCTAATCTCAGCGGCCTCTTCCGACTCTCACCTCCGAATATTCGACCTTCGAATGCCCTCTTCCGCCAAATACCACCTCGCCGCGACCGTTCCCGTCCATGCACCGCCAAGTCATCCCGGCGCCATGCCTGCGGGTGGCCCGCCCTCCGAAATCCTCACGCACGACTGGAACAAGTACCGAGACACCGTCATCGCCACCGGCGGAGTCGACCGGCTGATCCGAACCTTTGACATCCGCAATCCCAACGGCGGGCCGCTGTCCGTCATGCATGGCCACGAGTACGCCGTGCGGAGGCTGTCATGGAGCCCCCACGCGAGCGACGTTTTGATCAGCGCCAGCTACGACATGACTGTGCGGCTGTGGAACGACGCCTCGAATCAGCCGCAGGGGCCTGTCCCTACCGCTCAGCCTGGCGCGCAAATGGGCATCATGAACAGACACACAGAGTTTGTCACGGGTGTCGACTGGTGTCTGTTTGGCGCTGGCGGCTGGGTGGCTTCTGCTGGTTGGGATGAGAGGGTTCTGCTGTGGGATGCTAACCTTTTGATGCACCCGCGGTAAGAGAAGGGAGGGGCGAGATTTGCATTAATCAAAAGAGAAGGAATACAAGAAAGCACGCGGTTTTTTGATTTTGATACCAGGGGCATATATATATGTATATCTCTCGAAAGAGCCACCTTGGGGGAAATTAGTGATATCCTTGAAAAATAGAGCGTCATGTAATGGCACCAGTGAAATTGCACCTTCATATATCATTACGATTGTGAGAATTGATTGTGTTTCATGTGTGAAATACAAGTCATGACTATACTATAGAGTAAACCAATATATATCATTACATGCGTCATGATGTTTTGTTACAAAGAAATCGAGGAGATTTGTCCCTTTTTTTGTCCCGTCCCGCGTCTTCCAAACTGTAGAACCCAGTAACACCGTAGAAAAAACGATAATGTACAAGCCGTCTATATGGATTGAGTTTTGAAACATGTAGCCGTAAAATACCACGCCTTATCCAGCAGAGCACCTCACCCTGAGCAGATACAAAGCGTCAAAAAAGCGTAGAATAGTGAGAGTTTTCGCTGCTTATCGTGAATGCAGCCTTTGTCGTGTCCCCAAGCATCGTGTTGAGAAAAAGAGTTTTACCACGAAGACTCAAAGCCTCCGCCACGTCGGTCTCCTCCTCGGCCACCTCGGCCACCCCTACCACCGCGGCCGCCGCCCCTTGAGAACGGTGGCGGCGCATCACGGTGCGCACGTTGTCCCATCTCAGCGAATGGATCAGAAGAACCGCGACGCTCGAAGCGACCTCCGCTACGACGGTCGCCCCTGTGGTCGCCCCGCCTGTCATCCCGATGCATTCGCTCACTGTGGCCATCTTGGATGTTCAATCCAGATCTCAGGAGGCCTTGGTTCTTGGCCCAGCTATGTGAGACGGCGGGAGGCTCTGGCCAACCCCAGCCCTTAACAGCCCAATCATTCAAGTCGTCGACAAGGTCTTCTCTGTCGGTAAGTTGGCCACCAAAAAGTGAGGTGTACGCGCTGGCCATCATTTTCCTGGGGAGTGCCTGGATGAGAGTCTTGGTCTCCTCGTGATAAGCGGGCAGCTCTTCCACCGCATTGAGGTCAACCTCGGCACTCTCCAGTGTTTTGTTTGGCTTCAGCGGAAGGCCTCGCAACAGCTTCCTGGCAGAGTTTGCCGACATGGGGGGTACAAACAACCAGCCTTCACCACTCTTGTTCTGTCGTCCGGTACGACCCAGTCTGTGGATATAAGATTCGCGCTCCCTAGGAGCATCAACCTGGATGACGTGAGTAACATTGGGGAAATCCATGCCACGAGCTGTGACATCTGATGAGAAGAGAATTCCAGTCTTGGAGTTTCTGAACATGTCGGCCGCCTTTGTCCGTTGGAATTGGGAAAGCTGAGACTGAATGGCAAAGGTGGGGATTCTCAGCTGGCCACTGTGCCTCCGCTGATAGCCAAGTTCACCGGCAAGCTCGACCATGGAAGTTGTGTTGAAGTAAACGATGGCCTTGAAGGGGGGCAGAGTAGGATCCTGCTTCGCAGCCGCAACCTCACGATCGATCAGCTCGAACAGCGAAGGGAAGACGTTGGCCCAGCTCGAGACGGTGACAACATTCTGGGGGATCCTCTCGTGGGTGAGGGTTTCGTGCTCAGGAATGGTCTGAACGAACTCGAAATCGTGGGGGCGAACCATCTGACGGGCGAGCTGAATGACGTTATCGGGGATGGTGGCGGAGACCAGCATCGTCTGTCTGACCTTGTCCTTGGGCAGGTAGCTCTGAATTGAGTTGAGTTCTTTCTCGAAACCGACATCAAGCATACGATCGGCCTCGTCCAAGACAAGCGCAGCCAGCTTGGGGGCATCAATACCGCTGTTGGGGTCCTCAAGAAGGTCATTCAAGCGGCCCGGGGTGGCCACCAGGAGGTGGCATCCTTGCCGCTGTGTTTGACGCAACATGGCAGACTTCTGAGTACCTCCAACAGCAGACTGCACAACCAAACCGGTGCGTCTGCAAAGCCGCTTCGCCTCGGTGGCAATCTGCTCGGCGAGCTCACGAGTTGGTGATAGCACAATGCCGCGGATATCATCAGACCTAGCACTTCGTGATGCCTTTCGTGTGGCCAATGTCGGGTCCTCTTCGATCATGCGCTGTAGGAGAGGGAGCAAGAAAGCAAGCGTCTTTCCAGTACCGGTCTTGGCTTGAGCAACACTTTTAAGAATAGTCAGCAAGATGATTACTTGGGTAGACATCATCTCTCTCTCCTCTGTTTGACTTACATGTCAGTTCCCTTGAGGGCCGGGTTGATCGCTTTGGATTGAACTGCGGTCATGGTGTCGTATCGCATATCCTGGGTGATTGCATCCAGCAAGTTGCGATGAACTCCGAGTGTCTCCAGGTCTCGGAACGACGAGATTTCGCCAACTGCCTCATTTTCAGGAACCTTGCTCTCCGCGACAGCAGCATCGGCGCTGTACAGTCTGTTGAATTGCGCAAAGCTCTTCAAAGGCACAATTGAGCGAGATAATGAGGCCGGTGCAGGAAGAGTTGCTGGAAAGGCTGCGCGAGCGCTCAGCAGCTTGGTGCTTGAAGTCGCTGCGCGGGCCAAGCCGCCGCATCGTCGAAATCCGTTCCGAAACATGGTGATGTCCGCTTCTTATATAGAACTTCGATCAACCAAGAGGGCAGAGTCCAAGTAAAAAGAGCCCGACGACACAGTCAAGTGCCCTTCGGATGAAGGAATATCGGGAAAAAAATTGACAGAGAATGTCGCGTGTTTCCTCCAAGTTCCGATGAAGCTGCTTGGGATTGTTTTATTTTTTTTTCTAGACCTGAGCCCACTTAACGGCAGAAAAAAGTTCGACCCCTCCAGCAGCCGTTCTCAGTTAGGAAAGGATATCGATAAGACTAACTGCAGCTATACCGCAATAGGCTAGCTGTCTGTCGCTCAATCGTCAATAAATGATGCTTCTGCGATAACTTCAAGCCAGCAATATTCAAGGCAATGCAGCCAATGTGTACTAATTTCACCTAAAACAACTTTTGTAATAAATAGGCTGTCTAACAAATCTTTCCTAGCCAAAGAATGCATGTCGTTCCCAAAACGCCAACCGCCATGTCCGAATAGTTCCGCCGTCTTCCAAAGTATGCAATATGATTGTCCCCCTATGCCGTAGAGACTGATTCCCAACTCCATATTCCAAATCTTCTGATTCTTAATAGTCACAACTCCCGCAAAACCCGTTACCAGATCCGCTCTTCTCCGTAATGTAATGTACAGCCCTAACCAAATTTATAACATGTCTTTGCTCATCTCATAAGACCATCCTCCATCTCGGCGCAGCTTGTCGCGAGCCGCCATATCCTTTCTAATGTCATCCTCAGTCAAACGATCCAGGCCGCTCCAGTTGGCACTAGACGTCCTCTGGCGGAATTTGTGCCATTTATCTTTGCTCTTATTGAAAACTTCTTCCATGATCAAGGGCGCCGGTGGACCAAAGATCTGCGATGGGTCCATCGTTTCTTGCCTCATGAGAGCCCGGCGCAAGTCAGGAGAGTCGGCCCACGCAGCAACGTTCATTCCTTCAGTTTCGTCGTCGTCGTCATCGTCATCGTCAGTCTGAATCTCGGGAAGCTCAATCGAATCGCCATTCTGGAACCGCGGGGAGGCCTTCCTCACGCTCCCTTTAACACTAGCCAACTGTCCAGGACGGGCCGGCGTCTTGTGAGAAGGTCCAGCAGCACTCGAGCCTGGCGCAAATGGAATCGGGCCCTTTGAGATCTGAGCCATATCAAGAGGGTTGGCTGCTTTGATATGGCTATTGTGTTGGGCTGTGACGGCGGCCTTGAACAAATCTCGAGTGGCACTGTGTGAGGCAGCTGCATATCCATTCTGGAAGGCAGACTTTGTCGGCAGATCCTGCGAGTTATTAGCATTTTGAAGGTCCATATCGGTGGCACAAGTTGGGTCAAGACATACCTTTTTGAATCCTGTTGACGGCCTCACTGGTGGGCCTTTGAGTTTAGGAGCATTGTCCACGTCCGACTCATCCTCGCCATGTTCACTGGTCCGGCGCCGCTTAGAATCCTTTGTGTGGTAGGCCGGCGCACCTCGAGAGGGAGGGGGTCTTGAATAAGTATCGTCAGTCGTCTCCGGCCCCAGGGTGCGTTTCGCACCCACTTTGGCGGCGTTGGATAGAATGGTGCTAGTAGGTCTGCTTGAATCATCGCGCATGCCAGCCAACCGGGAGGGCGGTCGAGCAGGTTGACCCTCAGCTTTTGAAAATGCCGACTTCTGCTGAGCCAATGTTGAATCTGGTGGGCCATTTGGCTGTGATCGTACCGCTGGGGGAGGGGCTCTCGTCTGCTTGGCCTTTTCAATAGCAGCCTGCCTTTTCTTCTCTTCTTCCTGCTGTTTCTGCCTCTCCAACTCAAGGCGTCGCTGTTGGTCTTGCTTTCGCTGCTCCTCTTGTGCTGCAATTCGCTTTTTCTCCATCTCTGCCTTTGCGTCGCGGCGCCGTTGTGATTCCCTCTCATCTTGCTCCTTTTTCCTGGCGGCCAATTCCGCAGCTTTGGATCGACCAGCAGAGGGCGGAGCAGCTTTAGGTACTGAAGACTTAGCCTGATAAGAGGACTTGCTAGTTTTTGATGAGGCCGTCGAATGGTTAGAGTTCAAGGTGTCATGAGATGCTGTGGATACCCGGCTGCCAGCAGGCTGGAATTGTGAGTGTTGTGAGCCGGTGTTGACTCTAATAACCGTAGGGGGGGCTTTTATCTTTGAGGCTGTCTCTTTCACTGGTCTCACTGGTCGTTTGTTGTCCTTACCACGGCCGGGTTGAGTTGGCTTGGAAGAAGAAGGAGGGGGCATCGGAGGCTGAGAGTCAGACATGTCAGTATCTTGATCAGCTTGTCTGAACTGAGATGGTTCGCCAGCTCTTAGCTTGCGCGGGCTGGACGGGCCAGCCTTGGAGGGAATAGAAGTTGGCTTGATTACCAGTCTCTCGTCTTGTCTCTTGGCAGCAATCTCCTTTTCCATAGTAGCCACCTTCTCCTGCTCTTGGGTAAATGCTCGAGCCTTTTCTCGCTCTTTTTCGCGTGCCTTGTCAAGCTTATCCATCTGCTCTTCCATGCGCTTAACTTCATTCTCTCGGCGCTTCTGTTCCTTTTCCCGTTCTGTAGACGCTCTGGTGCGACGTGCAATTGGCTTTGTTGGGCTCGCAGATTCCACAGTCTGAGATTCCATCTCCTGGGACTTCATAACGACAGACTCTGAAGATGGCCCCGCATGCAACGCCAGACGGGTGGTCGATGGTGACATAAGGGCCTTGCCGTCAGCATTTGTAGCAAGTAGTCCGCGAGAGCTTTTCAGAATAGACGACAGTTTACTCTTGACTTGCTTCAGAGGACTATCCCGGAAGCCCCGAGTGGGTGATTTAGAAGGAGTGTCTGCGAAATCATCCTGCGAAAATGCCAGGCTGGGGTTCGATATGGAGATTGCCTTGGACAAAGGAGCAGTGTCCCTCGCCAGGGCAGAGGCATCCGTAGGCATAGTTGATGAAGATGCTGATTTTACGGCATTGAAAAGGCCCTGAGATGTCTGCTCACCAGCGTGAAGTGGGCCGTCATCTTCTCTATCCTGAATGCCTTCCATGATGTCGGCTGTAAAGCTCTTGGTCAGAATGGGTCTTGTTTCCATAGCTTCCCTGGCCTCCCTAGCTTCTCTAGCCTTTTTGGCAGTATTTGGGGATTCGATCCAGTCGTCATCATCGTCATCGGGAGAATGCCGTGGCGTTGTAGAGACTGGCTCCCTCTCGGCAGAGGGCGCCTTTGAACTCGTAACGGACTGTGCTTGAACAGAGTCTTGTTGTGTTGCTGCCGCATTCAATGTCTGCTTAGTTTGTCCAAAGCTGCCTTGTGGTTTGCTCAGCATGCTGATTTGATCCTGTAATCTCTGCGTATATGTTTTCGTATGGTTCACGCCAGGTCGATCAGCCTCAGAGGCTTCATAAACAGGGGACGCGTCTTGTGCATCCACTTCCATACCGTCGGCCTTGTCCTCGTGTGAAGGATCGTGCTTAGCGAGATTTCCGAGGCTTTTCCCACCAGTTTGTCTTTGATAGTAGCTTGTTCTGCTACTATTGCCGGTATCGAAATGGCTGTTCCGAGACTGGCGGGCACCAAGGCTTTTGCCCGAGGTAAGAGGCTCCCTAGCTGGCAACGAAGCAAAATTCAAGCTACTTTTTCGAACTACGGTCCTGATGGGGCTTGATCCCTCAGACGCAGACTGTTCATCATCCGAAGGCTCATCAGACTGGTGGAGAGATATAGGCGGATTCCTAGAAGATGGAGCTGGCGATGTTACAGCTGGTTCAGAAGATGATTCATCCACATCGAAATCTCTAGCTGATATCTTTGGCTCATCTTGTGCAGCATCGGATGGCACATCTGGCAAGTTGCGTGCTGTTGAATCCTCCTTTGTCGCTGGAAAGCTTTTTGTGGGAGACACTGAAACAATTTTTCGAACTGGACTCCGTCGTATGGAAGATCCGCCAGGGGGTAATACAATATCGCTGTAGGGACTCGCAAGGTCTTCGGGCTCTGCAGCTTCGCTAGGGTCCGTGGCAATGAACTCCTGGCTTCCATAATAACCAGAATCCTGCATAGCTCGAGGAGGAGGCGGTCGCTGGGGAGAGAAGACATGACGCTGAGGGGAGACGGGTTTGGTGACTAGTGGTATTGCTTTTGCCGCGACCTGGTGTAGCTGAGGAGGCTGGAAGCGAGTGGTAGGGGCGGGAGGTTGATTCTTCGAAACACTAGGAGGTGCTGCTGCGAATACATCGGACAGAGGCTAATTGTTGTATATTAGAGTGACGTTTCATTAGGGACGGTCAAGTAAACCCACCATTCGTGTTTCTGCTGCATTAGCCTTCCGAAATGTATGGGGTGTTTTGCCCCTAAGTTTACTAGGAGTTTTAAAAGCTTCTGTGATGTTACTGGAAAAGGGTGTCAGCAGCCATCCATCATGGTGGATGGTGGATGGTGAAGGGGGATGGGAGAGACAAACACTTCGTTCTCGTTGAAGATTGCAGCCATGTGCTCATTAAGCCATTCAACCTCATTGTGGGCAGAAAAAGAGAATTCCTCTACTTCTGATTGCACAATCTCCAGCGCAGATGCTCGCTCTTCCCCGACCCACGCCGCGGACCCGACCTGGAGACGCGGGCCTCGTACTGCAGTCATGATGTCGCGCGCGCAAAGGAACAGGAGCAAGGTCGTATCTGCAATACCGGGCTGGTAAGTATCGTGTCTAAATCTTGTCACAACATCGGTGAGTGACGTTGGTGCTCGGCGTGGAATCTGTTGTCGAGGAAGTTTGTAGGGCGATGATGATGGTGAAGGTACAAAGTAAATAAGCTGCGTTTAGGTACCTGTATTCTCCATTCCAAGGTTGCAATGTTTTGATGCGCTCTAGATCGGGGCTAGTGCACCTGCTAGCTCTAAGGTACCTTCGCGTCTTCACGCTGGGGATTGCAGCCGCACGTGATAACGTCATCAATCACGTGTAGATACCGCTTATCAGAAACCAAACACGGAGGGGGGTTGTTTACTTGGGTCGCGTCCCTGGCTCAGTGGAGTTGCTCGTGCATTAGAGGCCCAAGTTTGTACAATCTAGCATTGCATCGCGACTTGCCACAATGAGGGTGATAGAAGTGATCATTGACGCAAGTTCTTCTCTCCGCGCCTGGGATAATCATCGCGCTAACCAGTCCAACAGGGCTTCAAGTCCTACGCCGTGCGAACGGTGATATCAGGATGGTAAGCTTCGGGCCCCACGATGAAAGCTTTCAGCATTATTGACCAGCCCAGGGACGAGAGCTTCAACTCAATCACCGGCCTCAATGGCAGCGGAAAGTCGAACATTCTCGATTCAATATGCTTTGTCCTTGGAATCACAAACATGTCCACTGTCCGAGCGCAGAACCTCCAGGTATATCGGTTCACGTTACGTGCGGCGCACTCGATCGATTAGTAACATGGAATACAGGATCTTATATACAAACGAGGCCAAGCGGGCGTCACTAAGGCCAGCGTCACCATCGTCTTTGACAACAGAGATAAGAAGAAGTCTCCCATTGGATTCGAGGAGTATGCCACTATCAGTGTGACTCGCCAGATCGTTCTGGGCGGCACATCCAAGTATCTGATCAACGGCCATCGCGCACAGCAACAGACAGTTCAGAACCTCTTCCAATCCGTTCAACTGAACATCAACAACCCGAATTTCCTCATTATGCAGGGACGAATCACCAAAGTTCTCAACATGAAACCCGTGGAAATTCTTGCAATGATCGAAGAGGCCGCGGGAACGAGAATGTTTGAGGACAGGAGAGACAAAGCGCTGAAGACAATGGCAAAGAAGGAGATGAAACTACAAGAGCTCAGTGAGATTCTCAGGGAAGAAATCGAACCCAAATTAGAAAAACTTCGAGGAGAAAAAAGAGCCTTTTTGGATTTCCAGCAAACGCAGAATGATCTCGAGCGACTCTCCCGCGTTGTAGTGGCATACGACTACACTAAATGTCAGGAGAAATTGAAACAGTCCGCAGCTGATCTTGAGGCCAAGAAACAGCGTCATAGTGGCCTCGAAAGCTCAGCTGCTCGTCTTCGCAACGAGATCTCAAATCTAGAAGAGGACGTCAAAAAGATACGGTCACAACGAGATAAGGAGCTCAGGAAAGGTGGCAAGGCACAAGGTCTCGAGGATACGGTGAAGAAGCACGCCAATGAGTTAGTGAGACTTTCAACAGTCATGGACCTGAAGCACTCGAGCTTAAACGAGGAGGAAGAAAAGAAAGCCGCTGTCGAAAAAACCGTGGCAGAATTGGAAACTACTCTCCAAGTAAAGACAGCAACGTTCGATAATGTCAAAGCAAAGTACGAGAAAGCCAAGGATGATTTGGCAAAGCAGAGCAAAGAAGCCGAATCTAAAGAGGAGTTGTTGCAGACGTTGCAGACCGGAATTGCCTCGAGGGAGGGACAAGAGAATGGATACCAAGGACAACTCCAAGAGGCCAAAAATCGCGCCACTGCTGCCGCAACCACACAGGAGCAGGCAAAAATCAAGATTGCACATTTGCAAGGTCGAGTGAGGGAGGAAGAGCCTCGAGCTCGGAAAGCCAAGGACCAGAATGCCGATCTCCTACGTGAGTTAGATGGTTTGAAGCTGCAGGGACAGAAGCTGGAAGGGGAACTGGGCAAACTTGGTCTCGAGCCTGGCCAGGAGGAAGCCATGTATAAACAAGAGTCAAGCTTGCAGCAAACTGTCCGAAAACTGCGGCAAGATTGCGACACCCTGAAACGACAAGTTGCCAATATCGAATTTAACTATTCCGACCCTGTTCCCAACTTTGATAGGTCAAAAGTCAAAGGTCTGGTCGCACAATTGTTCACCCTTGACGGAGAGCGAACCCAAGCTGGAACCGCGCTGGAAATCTGTGCCGGTGGACGACTGTACAATGTTGTGGTCGACTCAGAAGTCACGGGTACACAGCTGCTTCAACGGGGTAGACTAAGGAAGCGAGTGACAATTATTCCTCTCAACAAGATTTCGGCTTTCAAGGCGTCAGCACAAACCATCGCAACTGCACAGAGAATTGCGCCTGGCAAAGTCGATCTCGCACTATCCTTAGTAGGCTACGATGATGAAGTGGCCTCTGCAATGGAATACGTCTTTGGCAACACGCTTATATGTGCGGACGCCGAGACGGCAAAAAGAGTCACGTTTGATCCCAACGTCAGAATGAGGAGCATCACATTAGAAGGAGATTCCTATGATCCTTCTGGAACACTTTCCGGTGGCAGTTCTCCAAACTCCAGTGGTGTCTTGGTGACATTGCAAAAGCTAAATACTCTGACTCGGCAACTCAATGAGACAGAAACGTCATTAAAAGACATTCAGATCAGGATTGCAAGAGAGAAATCTAAGCTAGATCAAGCCCGTCGTATTCAGCAAGATTTGGACTTGAAGAAACACGAGATCAAGTTGGCTGAGGACCAGATCAGCGGAAACTCGTCTTCCTCCATCATCCAGGAAGTCGAAAATATGAAGGCGACAATTGCTGAGCTGCAAAAGAGCATATCCGATGCCAAATCACAACAGGCTGAAGCCAACGCGGACATCAAGCGCATTGAGAAGGATATGAAAGACTTTGATAATAACAAAGACGCCAAGCTAGTGGAACTTCAGAAGTCTCTAGACAAACTGAGGGTAAGCCTCGAAAAGAACTCTGCAGCTGTTAAAACTCTACAGAAGGAGCTGCAGGGGGCTCAATTAGACTTGGAGCAAGTTGGAGGCGATCTGTCAGCGGCTCGAGAGCAACTTCAAGAAGTAGAAGTTGCCATCAAGGTCCAACAGAAAGATATCGAAGACTTGGTGAAGCAGCAGGCCAAGGTGACAGAGACGCACAACACCGCGCAAGCCGAACTTGATGACGAGAGAGCAAAGCTACACCAGTTCGACGATGAACTCCGAGCCTTGGAAGAAGCCACACGCTCAAAGAATGCGCAGATCACAGAAGAAGGTCTAGAGATGCAGAAACTTGGTCATCAAATCGAGAAATTCCACAAGGAACAGCAATCTGCGGCGGAAAATGTTTCTCGGCTCGAGGCTGAGTACGAATGGATTCACGATGAGCAAGACAAATTCGGCCGCAGTGGCACGGCCTATGATTTCCAGCGCCAGAACATAGGAGAGTGCAAGTCAACGCTACGGAATCTGACTGAGCGGTTCCAAGGCATGAAGAAAAAGATCAATCCCAAGGTGATGAATATGATTGACAGCGTGGAAAAGAAGGAAGTATCACTCAAGCAGATGATCAAGACTGTCATCCGAGACAAGCGCAAGATTGAGGAAACCATTGTCAGCTTGGACGAGTACAAGAAGAAGGCGCTGCAAGAGACTTGGGAGAAGGTGAATGGCGATTTCGGTCAAATCTTCTCTGAGCTTCTCCCGGGAGGCAGTTTCGCCAAGCTGGATCCTCCAGAGAACAAGACAATCAGCGACGGGCTTGAGGTCAAAGTCTGCCTGGGCAAGGTGTGGAAGCAAAGTCTGACAGAACTCAGCGGTGGCCAGAGGTACGCATCTACATATTTTTTACACAAACATTACTGGCTTCAGCCTTTATATATGAAACACGAATTGCTAATATCTGAGGCATAGGTCACTGGTTGCACTCTCACTCATCATGGCTCTATTGCAGTTCAAGCCTGCGCCAATGTACATTCTCGACGAGGTCGATGCCGCTCTCGATCTCTCCCATACACAAAACATTGGACGACTCATCAAGACACGCTTCAAGGGCTCACAGTTTATCGTCGTGAGTCTGAAAGACGGCATGTTCCAGAACGCTAACCGTATCTTCCGGACACGATTCAGTGAAGGAACGAGTATGGTTCAGGCGCTCACACCAGCGGACTTGAAATAATCGAAGCAAAAAAAAAAATGATACCTAAAAACAAGAGAACAAAGAACAAAACTTCCGTATATTCTAACTCTAGGACCATGTGATACGATGTGACGAGAAGTATGAACGGGATGGATAAGCGGGTAGAATATGATCTAACACAAAAGTGGTAAAAAAGAGAGAAATGTTATGGGCCTTTTTACCTTTTTAGCTCTGTCATTATGTTATGACGAGAAAGAATTAATTATCTGATACTTGAATGAAGACAATGAATGGACGCTATTTCCGAGCTCCATATGTATAACCTCGGCCACGGTTCATTACTCGAGCTCCGTGATTTTTCCCCCATTCATGATCCATCTTCGCCACCACAACTCACCCTATGTCGACCACTTGTTGACCTACAAGGCCAAGTGATGGCCCCGTTGCAGAACCTTAATCTCCATACCCACTTCTAGTGACAATTCAAGGTCTTCTGGGTCGTCGGTCTTTGGAAATATGGGACAGAGTTGCATTCCCATACAACCACTCTTGGGAGCCCCCTCATCAATGTTTCGATACTTCCTGAGCGAATTATCGGGCTCCACCTTGTGTCGAATCCCCGTAGCTGGATCGACATTTGGCAACTTGCATCTGTATGTATGGGGGTCCGTTTAGCACGAGAATTTTACGTAGTACGAGTATTGGCAATTCTGTACGGGTAAAAAACTCTCTTTGACGGGAAAAGCCTCCACATGCTGTGGCTTGAGCATGCAAAAGAGGGGGCGCAAGGTGAGCATGAGTCAAGGGGAATGACAAAGTTTAAGAGCAAAGAAAAAAACAAATTAGAGTGATGTGGGTATAAAAAAGAAGAAGAAAAAAGAGTTTTCAATGATAGGTACTTACCGGACGGTGCGACAGGAGACGTCAAATTTGCTCCCTGACAACTTGTCTGTGGCGCTCTGGGGAGGCTGGGAGAATTCAATACTTCGCCAGTCGTCCTCGTCATACTCTTTGAGGCCAGAAACTAGTCATATCAAGTTAGTTGAGTTGTGCCGCTCAAGCGTGGGGGGAAGGTCTAAGTAAGTTCAATATGGGGGTGAAGGGCAGAATATAGCCGGGAAGAGCCATACCAATGATATTTGGGCGGAAGCGGCGCGCGTCCAGAAACTGAAGATTGTCGTCCTTCTGAACCTTGGACTCCAATGCGCGGACACTCGTCAAGTTGAGGAGATGTAGTGGATACTGTGAGAGGGTCATCAGATGCAAAAGCCCACATAGAGGAGAAGAAGAAGAAGAGTAGATCGGCCAAAACTTACGGCATCTTGAAAATCAATAACCGGCTGGTATCCGGCATCGGCTTTGCGCGGCGCATTCCTAAAGACTTCCCTCCTCTGGTCTGGGTCTACCATGAAAATGGTTACCGGTACAGTAACCCCCAGATACAGGCCTAACTCTGGTGGGACCTCGTTCCTCATATTCAGCGCATAAACGCTCTTTGCGAAAAACGATGTATCCTCGTATTGATAGCCCACAGCTTTGATTTCATCGGGAGAGGGGAAGTCAATTGATAGCATGAACTCTTTTTCTGGAGTGCCTCTGAGGCCGCGGCTCAACTTGGCAGATATCCACTGAATTATGCCCTTCAGGCCAGAGTCTCTCCATGGGAACCTGATGACGATGAATCGGCCGCCCACTCTACCAAGCTGACGGCTTGTCTTGCTCACATCAGGAAGCCATAGGTCAACCTTGATATTTGCGAGCAATGGCACTTGCCTTAGAGTGATGACCTCCCATTGCGGATGCTTTTTTGTCTCAGTTTCATCTTCTTCAGATGGCACGGGAGTATTTGCAGTCTTCGATTTCTGTCTCGCAAAAGCAAAGAGGCGATCAAACTCAAGCCCCTTGGGTAGCACTTTGCTGTGTCCAATCTCTATACCCCGGCACGATTTGACGGGATAGATGAATAAACTTTGTATCTTGGCGGGCTTGCCTGGCTGGTAGTCGTGCTCCAGCGATGTCTGACTCCGGAGGTTGCTCTGAGATGCAGGGATGCCGACTTTGGTGTGAGTTTGCCGCAGCGCATCACTGCGCTCCACTGGAATGGGTGGGAACAAGATGAAGATGGGAATGACAAAGACGATGACGGTCGTGAGCAGGAGGATGATGGCGGTGAGGTCGAACAAAGCCACGATTTCCGAGATTGGCGGTATCATTGTATCAAGCAAGAGTCAAGGGCCAGCCTTGAGTATGGATCTGTGGCATGAGGCTCGTGATGATGAAAGAAATGGCTTCCAGAGATATTGCGTGCCGACGGCCAAGGCGCTCCTGCTATTGCCACAGATGCTCCCAACACATGTCAATTGAATCGAGAGATTGGCGTCCTAGCTTTCAAACCTCAATGCAATGAGGTTGGCGGTCCTGGTTGGTAGCTGGCTCAATCGTTAAATCTATGATATGCTCAAGAGTGAGGTTTCCACTGAGTCGAGGTAGACGGCATATTACGTGAGCAATTCAGATGGGCCATCTGATAAACAGTGTTATGATAACCTGTGCCCCCCCTGTAACCTGTCCCTGTGCCCGGCACAGCTTTCTTTTTTGCCATAGCGGGGCAAAGCTGTGCCCGGCACACCTTATGGATAATTGATTTTCCGCTTTATCGGCTAAAGCTTGGTTAAATGGAAGGGAATATTAATTATCCATAAGCTGTGCCGGGCACAGGGACAGGTTACAGGGGGGCACAGCTTATGTGTATACTCTCTGATAAACCGTGGCCCCATCCCTAGCGCTCTTCACTGAATACACATGAACAACTTTTGAATCAGACTGTGTCGCAAGTCTTTGTTTTAGGGAAATACTAGCCAGCACTATGATGGCCATATTCTTCTCGTTTCCGATAACATCACTTACCATCTACGATGCAGTTTCAAGAATCCGAGACACGGGATGCTGGGTAGCAGCCTTGGGGTGGTGGCTAGAATCCCCTTGTTTTAGGGCATCCTGTGACCGTCTGGGCCCAACACTTATATACTCATACGTGTACGGTATCAAAAGCCTGTAGGACAAGGAATGAGTGTCCGTATTTTGCAAAGTGGCTGATATTGCACATTCTCCGTGGTCTCCAGGGTAAGCCAACTCGGCCAGCATTTGCCGTTACAAGTTTAGCTGCGATATACTTGTGCCGTGTCCCAGCTTGCCTCTGTCTCGCCGGCGACAAAGAGAGAGTCGCGGACGCCCCAAAGGTAGAAGGTAGGCAAAGGCCGGAGACGCGCGAATGAAATCGCGCAGATAATCCAGCACAGGCTGCAACTGAGCTTTTTCTCTGATACGTAAAATTATTCGATTTGGTTGGCCGGCGCCTGAGCTGGAGTCTGAAGCGGCAGCCTTGCATGTGACGGGAAGAGGATCCCTGCCAGGAGAAATTTCCAACACCTGGTGCATTACTCGTACCTCCGTAGACGCCAGTGAGATAGTCTATGATGAACAGCCAGCCAGTCGCGGGTGCATGGTTCCGTTGGCACCGGAAACTGAGGCACCAAGGTGGGGTGGAAAGGGGTTTGAGGGGGCCAGCTTTTGGTTAGAAGACAGAAAATGAGCTTTCTCGTACGAGTAAGTGGACCAGGCATTTTATGGGAACGAGCAAGCTCTGCTTTCTGTTGATGATACGTAGTAACCGCGCTCGAGGTCATCCCGCCAGCACAAAGGCAACGTGGCTCAGAGCAGTGGAACCTAAACAAGAGGCAACTGAACGTCGGGCTTTGACAGCATCTTGCCAGATTGCCCGCCATGAAGAGGTCCATATGAAATGGCGGAAACATAGACACAACGCACTCCACCCGCGTGTAAAAAGTACGGCTACATCCCGTGTCTGCTGCACAGCCTTGTTGAGATGGGCCGCCGCCACCTCGGCCTTCGCACCAATTTCATGAAGGGAGGGCCATTAAAAATTTGGAAAAATAAAAAGGAAAATGGAAGAAAAAGAAGAAAAGAACCCTTTCCACGGAGCATGCTCCGCACCCGTATAATCGGCTCAGTGACAACAAGCACAAACACGTGCTTTCAAAGAGGAAGAAACCATTCAGCCCTCCAGACGCCGGCAGCGTGCTACTAGCCAAGTGCTTGGTGCTGCTTGGTGCTGATAGGGGAAACTAGTCCGTAGCTAGCAGGGCGCCGTTGAAGCTTTTCTATTCTTCGGAGAATAGCGTGAGGATAGCGCCATATGGAGAACCTGGGAGGTGACCTTTGGAGCGGCACTGGTTTCTCACAAAACATGTTCGGATGAGCCAATCCAAAGGCATTCATTGCTGGCTGCGCCGCCGACGCAACCAACAGACGACTTTCCACCATTGCCAGTCATTGAGCACCAATCTGGGCTACCCGTTGTTGTGGTGCGGGCTCCCCCTCGCCCCCGGTATATGTGACATATGACCCGGAGATCTTGTTGGCTCTTCATCCCCATATTGCTAGGATTTGTCCCTCTTGTTTCTCAAATTCCGCACCGGCACCAGACGCTAACGGCCACTTGTCGCCCAGTGGCCGGCGGATAGTGTAGATTAAAAGTGGACGAGCCTCGGTGACCACTTGTACAGTACGAGTACATGTACGTGTATGAGCCAGAGTCGTAATTTATACTCCGTCGTAGCGGGGGGAAATTGCAAGCAGTAGTGAAAGCGTCTTCAACTCGAGGCACGGGCCAATGCTAGGACAAGATATTTGACCTGAGGATGGCCGAGGAGAGTTTGCTGCCTTGCCACATGCATAAGGTTAATTTCTGCTGGTCATTGCTGTAATGAGATGAGCAATGCTTCCCTTGAGTAAATAATATGAAGCTACGGAAATGGAGCTGGAGGCCCTCACCTACCCTTGCAGGGGATTGCACACCAGGCTTTATTAGCCTTCCCGGGCCAAGCCGACCAAAAACGCTCACGCAAGCCAGCTAGACCGACGTGTTTGTGGAATTTTCTCATGCTGTTTCCCCGTGTTAGCCAGAGAATTGGTTGTGGTTGTTGGTCTAGTTCGAATAACTTTCGATTTTCTATTAGAGCTTCAAATCTGGGCGAACTAGCTTGTGAGAGTAGCGCTGGGTTAAGAGGGTTAAATACTCCTTCACGTCTTGTCCAAGTGGCACAGTAGGCACGGATTAGTACACCACTATTGCGCCAAGCGTCACCAAGGTATTCGTTCGCATTTTCCTGTAGCCGGACATTTTTCCGTTGTTTTCTTTGAAGCATGATGTTGCTTATGCAGGACGGAAATTGCACGTTAACAAGGCCACTGCTTTTTTAGAACTGAAGCGTACAAGCATGTGCCGCACCGGTATTTGCGAGCCATCACATTCTTCATGGCCATGTGCTCTGGAAACCTTAAGTGCCGGCAGTTGGGATTAGATTTGCTAATTGCCATGCGTATTTCAAATGACAGGCTCGTGTCGCGCGCGCCGAACAAGTTTGACCTCGTGGCACAAAGTTTGGGAAAAGCTTTTCGTGCGGAAGACGGATATGGATATCGAAACCCGTACCTTGGCCCAGCCCACCCCGACAAGGAGAATATAGGTACCCCCATGTGCGCGCTTATCTGCCCGGTCGGAGTACGGAGCATGTGCAGCAAGCTGGAAGTCCGTGCAGAGCAAACGGGGTTTCTCTCCTAGCTGCCGCGATGAACTTTGTATGGTACGAGCATTTAGAGTTATTATTCCACGACGAGTTGAACCGAGACGCCACCGTCAGCAGCATGCACCGGTATACCCTCGATTTTGCTGCCTTGTCCCAGGCGATGGCAATGCTTGGCGGCCCTGGGCTGGTGTAACCTCGCTGGAGATGGGGGAGAGCTTCAGATGGTGAACCAGGGACAGCATTCATGGTGTCTGTCTGTTTGACCGGATTCGAACAGCCAGCTGCAGCACCCCTGTCCCTGGTATTGCTGCAGGTTGATCCAAACTGCGTAAGTGGATTTCCAGCTGCACTGAAGAGGTGTTGGAGGATCCTCTCCCGGAAATCAAAGCCTGCAGCATTAGTGTCCATTGGACAGAGATGGCGCCGAGCTAGCACGGACTTGTCGAAGCACCTTGAGACCCGTCACAGTTCGTCGCGTTTGTCTTATGTGTCCCTTCTAGAACCCTGGCCACCAGCCTCGAGGGTTCAAAGTCTAATACTAGCACGAGTCTGGACCCTCCACGCTAGGCAGTGTTAAACCTGATCTTCAGCCACACGAAACGCCAGGTTTGTTGAGCTCGTTGGCAGCTTTGCTCTGTGATTGAACACTTTTGATAACAGATTTGTCAATTCTGAATCATGTTTGCTCGGTTTGTATTTATCCCCTCAACCAAGAGATGTCGGACCTGCGTCGTTGTGATGCGTCGTCTGACCATTTCAACCAGAGGCCCAACGAAAATGTGAGGTTGGCGCCATATGCTCGGTAACAGCGGAGTACTTTGAAATGAGGACTTTTGGTGTACCTTTGCAGGTGCAGGGCATGGGTTGTGGTCTTTTGGTTTGTCTGTGAGGCATTATTTAGCAACACATGCAAATTTCCAAGCACTGGCTGATATTAAAAGATATGGACTGGTACTCGTACGCGTTACTTCGTACGAGGTACATGCCAGTGCCGTATCCCTGGCCCGAGTCCTGTGCGGAGCATTCTCCAGATGGGAATACAGCGCGAACTGGTCAAAAAGCGAATGTTTTGATTGGCTAGGACAAAGGTGGTCCTACATTGGCATCCGATGCACTCGAAAATAAGTTGTGCTTGGCACTGGCGTGCTGGACCGACAGCCGTTCCCTTGAAGAACTCCGGGTCCAGTACGAAGTATGGATAGCATCTGAGCATGAGGCGGCAGCGCTGGATTTGTGACTTGAATTGCGCTCCCAAGAGGTGATCAAGCGCGCTTGTACTCGTAATGACTGGATGGATCCAGGCGCCTGTGTAGCTGTGCATTACGGAGCATTATTTAAATAAGAGTGAACGTGTATGCCAGATGGAGAATTATGCTAGGGCTTGAATCTTGGCTCTCGCGCCAGTGTAAACCGCCATACCCATGCCTCTGTCGTGCCGCTCCCGCGCTGCCGATATATCGTGGTCCAAGAAAGAGGTACACGTACGAGTACAAGCCATCATGTCACACAAAGTGCCAATGGTACAGTACCTAGTAGAGAGCGCGGCGGCCTTGTACGGTACAGGCAGTGCCCGATGGTCGCGGCTGTCCTCGTACAGTAAGTTGCAGTCAATGGCATCAAGCATCGGCGAAAAAGCGTTGGAGAATTGGGTCGTTGCGGATCAGGTTGACGCCGACCCCCTGCAAACAAGCCGGGGAAAGCCCAACCAAGCGCGCAGCCTCCAGCCCACACGCACGCCTAGCTCGATATGTTGACAATGCACACTTAGCTGCATCACGGGCCTGGCGATTCATGCCTCTCGCTGCAAGCTCATCTGTGCGAGGCTTCTTCTGGGATATTCGTGGTCTGTGCACCGTCTCTGGGTGGTGTGCTGCAAATTGGGTGGCGCCGGACCCTGTTGCCAGCAAGGGTCCACACGCTCTTCCCTTTCTCACCGTGGAAGGCAAATGTCAATCTGGGATGCTGGGCTTGGCTGGGCCGGGGCTGTGATTGAGGGATGAATGGCAAGGTGACGGCCGTAGTTCTGCGTTGAAAACCAAAGATGGGTGGTGGTGATGGTGGAGGAAGAGCAACTGATTGATGCAGGAGGAATCTATTGCCTGCTCCCCGGCCGGCAAAATGCGACTGGCCCGTCAGCCCGTATTACATAAGCCGGGACAGCACATTGGAATTCATACACCAACCAGACAGGCAAGTACGAGTACGATGCAGTGCAGCGAGAAGGAAGGATGCAGCCCAATGGCGTCTTGAGCAAAAGAAGGAGCGCCTAAGAAAGCGGCGGCTGGTAGGTACGGCTTACAAGGTACAGTATCTGCTAGTAGTTAGTAACAAAAGCTGCTTGGAAGGTTGCTCTGTAGGGCAGGCAAAGGTGAGTAGGGCCAGGTAGCTCCTGCTCGTGCAGAAGTTAGTGCCGAGCGCCCCATGCTCAGGCCGCGAAACGCGGAATCGTCAAGCTTCGTGCTAGCAGCTCCAACTCCGGGCTAGCACTCGCACAGGTAGGAGTGACTCCATCCCTGGTGGCTTGCGGCACTCCATCGTGCGTACCTGTACCCGTGCTGTACCTGCGCCTGTAGCCGTGCTAACTTTTTTTACCTATCGTCAGGTCGCCGTTTGAACGCCATCGTGGCATCAACCGCAAAAGTGAAGCTCCTGAGCCGTCTCCTTCAAAGAGACTTTCGCACCGTACGGAGCACATGGTCGGGCCGGAGACTATATCATTAACCCCACGCTACGAGTCCGGTCCAAGCCCCGACAGCTACTGTGCTCCGAGGCTGGCTGCATGTTGTCGACACGGCTCGCCGTCCAAAGCTCTGCAGCTCCATGCATGGGCATGCATGTACCTGTCCAGATGGATCGCGATCGCCCAATAGCTTCTCCTATACAGCTGCTGCTGGGCCTGGGATTGGCATGTGCGGCACCAAGTACTGGTACCGGTATTCTGTACCGTTGTTATCGCCGACTCATTTGCAAGGGGACGAGGACGGGAGCAACGGAGAGTGTCCGGTCGGCCAGACTCGCTTGACCCAACAATCTGCAACCCGGGGAGGAAAGAGGATAAGAAAAGATTCACGAGGGAAGAGAAGAGAAAGAATCTCCTGTTCCGGTCATTGGCAGCACGGAGCAGTGTGAAGGACTTGGGATTGTTGATCAAACCACCGTGTTACTGCATTCTTCTCCTCCCAAGACAAGCCATGCCGTTCCTAGGCCCATGAGCCTCTCCACCACCCCAAATATGTACAGGATGCGACGTACCGACCAGTATATGGAGCACTGCTTGTCCGCTCAACTGGGCCAAAGGCGGTGCTCAGGATTCCCAAAGCCACCATGGCATGGGTATGTTCTACGGAGTACATGAATCGACTCCTGTGTCAGTGTCTGTCAGTCTGCTGCGATTCAGCAATTCTTGCCTCCCCCATGAAGGATGCCGCACACGCAACGGAGGCGCACAGTATAGGTACGCCGATGAATATACTAGTACGGGAGTACAGGTACAATTACTCTTGCCTTCTTTGCTCTCCTAGAGGATCAGAGGAGCCTCCATCTCCTGAAAGAGCTACTACTAGTACGACTAGTAGTACATAGGAAGAGGAGGCCGGAGGTTGGCGTGGGGTGCCCAAACCCGTTACAGCAACCCTGGCCTCTGCTCCCCGTCATTTTGCTAGGCTGGTCGCCGCCACCCGGCTGCTCAGACCTTGTGGAGGCCCTTTTTAGAGGCTCGATTCTGATTCTGCGGTTTACGAGGGGTAGGGGGAGGGCAATGTGCAGCCTTGGCTTTGTTCGCTGGGTCCTTGGTGCCTGCTGCCACACCCCCGGAAGCGTTATTCGTCGTCCATAATGCCTCGACGAGTGGCACCACTAGCATCATTTTGAATGCCTTCCCTTGCTCTGGTCACTTTACAGGCCTGAGGAGCTGTGCTCGTACCAGAGAAATGGGAGTACGGAGCACAATGCCTGTCTTCTCTATCAAGTACCGCCGTGGCACGCTTGTCACTAGCAAAGCAACGACCATTTGCTCCCTTGCACTGTAATAAGAGGCTCCTAGATTGATCTGAGCTTGCCCGAGTCTTGTACAGGCATATGCTTAAGTCGACGGCCGAAAAAAAAAAAAGATACACCAGGCCTGGATCTAGAATGCCGCGGCGGTGGCTGCTGCTTCAATGTCACCCCATAACTTATCACTTTCAGATCCAGCCCGCAGCCACTACCACTCCCACCACCACCACCACCACCACCACCATCCTCGATCATTACTGCGCTGAGCACCCGCCTGTCCCAGCTGCGAACCTGGCAGGATTTCTCTTTTCCTAGGCTTGTTCACTGTCGAATCACCTTGATGGAGGGTGCTCATCGATAGATTCGCGTCCCAGCTGGAGCCAAACGCCCGGCAGGACCCATGTGTATTGCCGCCCAGGGGGGCCCTCTAACCGTCTTCTTCTGCCCCGCGCCTTTCCTCCGTTACTAGAGCTTCATCTTCTCCTTGCTCAGTTCCCAATTTTCCCTCCCCTTGCGGGATTCTCCATCAACGACGGAGTGCCCTGTGGGAATGCGCTGGGCCAGTTCCCACCAGCCGTCTCCGCTGTGGACCAGGCATTGATTCCCTTTCGGAAGCCACACGCTCAAATACTAGTATCGACCGAGCATTGATGCAGGTGATTCGTCTGGTTGATCCTCTCTCAAAGATCTAATCTTGTTCAATCCAAATTCTCCGGCTTGACTGCCTTTTGCGTGTCTTGTCATTATCGGATCGTCTTGCCTTGAGAGGGACAGAGAAGAAGAAAAAGGGGTTAGCCTGCAAACCATTGTCCCATTAACCACAAGATCCGCATACCAGCATCTCCATAAGTCTGCCTCCATGGCCCAGGAAATATCATTACGGTAGCCTCTTCTGGAGTCTTCACACCAAACGCGATTTCTCGTCCGCAACGCTGGCTGGTTCCCAAGGTCTCTCCATTCTCACTACCTACTTGCTCTACCTGAGGCCTATCCGAGCTGCAGCTACACTCGCAGCACTTTACCATCTACGTACTAAAGCATATGATACCTTACTCTTCACGCTGCTGCCACCCATCATCTGTCCCCAAGCAGGACTTGCGCGTCTAGACTGGACAGGCAGCTCCCCGCAGCGTGGGCCGTTCACACTGTGCCGGCTACTGCTCTTGCTGCCTTCCAGTCGTCACTGCATACTTGTAGGTTGCCTAACTGCCGCGGCCAGAAACAGATCTGGCGAGACGCAGTGACAAGCAGCCAGTTCGAGGCCGAGAAGCTTTGCATACCCCCATGGCCGCTATACCCACAGACTCCTCATTGCGACTATTCCGGTTCGGCGTTCGTCTCATCCCCTCCTGAGCAACAAGCAAACAACTATCATCAACCAACCTTGAGGGTTGGATTCACGTACTACTATCACCACCGCCATACTCTGCTTGGCCTTTGCTTCCATTAGCAAGCGTCATCCAGACTCGTGTTGAAGTCATAGCCATACAACGGTGTCATTTCGTGTCTCGCCTTTGTTGATTCTTCACCTATTCCCTGCGCGGTTCCCCCCTCTCCTTGGACCGACTCCATCGGGCTTCGCAATCTTCGATTTCAGACTTTCAAGTTCCATCATCAAGACCTCCGGATGTGTTTTACCAGCTTGAAGTTGCTCCCTCGAAGAAGATCGGTGAATCACGACAACATCTAATAAGCGATACCTCTCTGCTAGTTACCTAGCAACTCAACGGCCACCTCTCTTTCTCCCTCTCCCATTTGCCCAATGATATTCCAAAGGCGAAATTAGGTCAACAGCAATCAATCCCATCATAACTTTAGCGCTGCTTGACTTTCGATGCGACGACCCCGACTGCTACATCCCTTAACTTCTTCGCTGAGCATGCAAAAAGCCAGAAAACTTTCAATCATCTTCAGCAAACTCTTATCGGGATACCCTCTGGACACTCTTGGACACCTCGATTTCCCTACATAATTGCCAGCATGGGTGATTACTACCGCCAATTTCTTTCTACAATGTCGGGGGCGGAAGGCTATCTGCCTACCAGCCCCGACGAGATAAACCAGGTCCTCGGGCCCGGAGTTCCGTTGCCAATGTCGACCCCTCCAATGCACTCTCCATATCCCTCCAATATGGGAAACATGGGATATTTCGCCGGGTATCCGGAGCCTACTATAATCAATGCCCCGAAGGCCAGCAAGAGCCGGCGGCGTTCAGCTGCAAGCCAAGGCGGGAATCTAGATCAAGTGAAGCATCGTAGGACACGCTCTGGCTGTTATACGTGCCGCAGCCGCCGAGTCAAGGTGGGCAAAGTGCAAGCTCTGCACAGTTAATTTCAATAATGTGACTGACACGATACAGTGTGACGAGACGCGGCCGATCTGTGACCGTAAGCCTTTAACCCGTAATGCGGAAAACTTTGTCTACTTGTTCAAGCTAATAGGTAGCAGGATGCAGGAAAGGCAGCCGAGACTGTATTTATCCTGAACCACCAGGATCCAAAGGTAATTCGGGCCAGCCTACAGCCAAATCTAAAGACGGCTCATCCGCTCAGTACATAAGTCCCACATCTTCTAACGAGGGGGAAGAAGACGATACAGAGCAGGAAGCAAGACTCGGAACCATTCCCGATGATGACGAACCCGATGGACCCCCCCGGCGAGAATCGATGTCTGTCATTTCACAACCCCGGAGAGCAAGTGTGGCCTCGCCTAATATGGCCCTTACGAGCGCCCGCCAAACCTCCGAAACACCATCGCAGGAAGGCAATAAGAGCGTTTCACCCTCAACTTCCAATGTGACGACGGGAAGCTGGACACCGGCTGGTTACCAGGGGACGGAAACGACTTTGCCAGTGAGCGGAGGCATGGACCGGATGCATCTACCCCAAGATTTTCGGAGTTATCTCCGATATTACAGGGACAATATGACAAACTACCACTATGGCCTGGCGGTCGACGAAGACGACTTTTTCCATTCCGAGCTACCAAGTGTTGCGATACAATGTGAGCCGCTGCTCAATGCACTAGTTGGGTTTGCTGCGTATCACGTTACTTTACAAAATCCAAATGGACAACTGCAAGACTTCCTGCAGTACTATAACAAAAGCGTGACTCAGTTGCTGAGTCTTTTGAAAAGAAAAGAGACGCACAGTGTCCATGTACTGCTGACAATATTGCAGCTCGCTACAATTGAGGTAAGCTTTTGGATTGGGCTGGGTAAAACAGGTTTTTGAACCAGGCAGTTGACCGTTTTGTTCTTCATTATAGGAGTATCTGGGGGATTGGGTCAATCTCATGGGTCACCAGAAGGCTGCATTTGAAATTCTCACCCATATCTACACTCCGGAGACGGCGATGCAAACCTCGATAGGTCGAATGTGTCTCAGCTGGTATGCTCGATTTGATAATATTGTTGCGCTGATGGGTAGGTTTCCTACCGAGATACCCCGTGAGTGGTTCACCACCATGATTGCGTATTACCAAACTCAGATGGCGTCAAATCCCGCGGAACTGCGCTGGAAGATTGAAGACCGATCCGCTCGCCTACGCCTCATCTCTTACGACATGTCGACCTTGTATGCTCGTGGAAGCCGAAAACAAATCGCACCGACGGATTACGCCAATGAGCACAATTTTCTAACTGCACAGCTTGAAGAATGGAAGGCAAGCTGGGATCCGATGCTATGCGACCAAAAACATCTCATTACCGATTTTAACTGGCAACGCCCCTTGAGCCCCGACGATATTGTCAACCCATATCGTCCGGGCTTACTCTACGATCACCCCCTATTCAACAATACCGTCATCATGATGGAATGGCATAGCATTGTTATTATGCATAAAACTCAGTCACCAAATATCTCTCCAGAACAGCTGTTCACTGAATTAGGAGGGCATGCGTTTACGGTTTGCGAACTCTTCGAGTGCTTGGAGTATTGGCCAGATTTGCCACCGGGGACATTAATCGCGATGCAGCCATGTCTTGCGATTGCGGGCCTCTTCTTGCCGCACCAGCCGAGCAATAACATGTGGGTGAGACGAAAATTTGCACTTCTGGAAACCCAGGGGTAAGTTTATTCGATCCATCAGCCCTTCTTCTATACATCCCTTACTCTTTCATCCCATTCCCCCTTTTCTTCCATCCTCATGACCAGTTAGTGGCATGGATATGTTCCTCACCCCCTATTTTTGTGTTTTCATATAGAGAAGAAGTTGAAAGAAGTTGAACTGTTTCACCATCAATGTCGTTCTAACATCATGGATTACATAGGCATATCAACCCTGCGACTCGCCGCGAAAAGATGGCAGAAATCTTTGGAGACCCTTCATGTGCCCAGTGGTGGCTGCCTAATGATGAAGGGTTTACGCCGATTCTTAAAAGCGTAAGAAGCTTTGCGGACGAGCGAAACGCTAGAGCGATGAATACACAACAAGTCAACCTCCGTGAGGTTAAGCACCTCTTTGATAAACTGATCCTTTAACGGCCGACGATGAATCAATACCCAAAAAATTAAGAATCTTTATAGACTTGGCAACATGGCTTCAACCGTTTAGCTATTGAAATTTGTCGATAATTGTTCGATACGAAATATTTGGGCGTCGAAAAAAATCAAGTGAACGAGTCATGCCCCTGTTCTCAAAACTACCGATGCCGATCGATGGGACTTGAGGCCTGTTGATATTTGGAGGGGGCTGTATCATTCAAATTTTCTAGGGATTAGCATGTAGACAAGCATGCATGTATCACGGCCGAGGATTTAGATGTTGAATTTCAAGTTTCCGGCAGCGGAAACCATACCGGAGTCAAGGTCTCCGAGGCACTAAAGGACGGCGCGTTGGACAATGAGGGCGGGATTTGAAATTTCTCAACTTGATATCAACTGGCCCGTCCCAGGATGGGAAATGGGACGGGAGTTCCTCTGGACAAACAGCACATGGCGAGAGATTTATTGCGGCATTGCTTTTGAGAAGAGTGTGTTACTAGGTGCTATAGCGAAGAGTGGTTGGGAATATCTTTCATATGGACATATGTACGCTTGAACGCAATCTGGTGTCCTTTTCATATAGGTATAATACATTTCTTTTTCCTTTTTCTTTTATGGATGTGTATATATATGTGTGTGTATTATTGCTGGTAAGGCGCATTCTTTTGTGCGCGCTGTCCCCGTAATCGTGCGATTTTCATGATTCGACGCTATACAAATGCACTTCCCTCCCCATGACAACATTTATTACAAAGTTCACCGTAGAAATCAAGATGGCTGGCTATCCAGGCCTAAAAATTAAACCCCATCCTTGATCCAAAAGAAGAGAAACAGTGGAAGAGGTCTACTTTTCATCACCTTGGGCCCCTTCTTTTTCCACGTCCGCTGCAGGCGCCGTCTCTTCTGCAGTGGGCTGTTGATCTTGTGCTGCTGGTTCCTCCCCTGAGGGTTCGGCGGCATGCTCAGCTGTGGATGGTTTCTCGGATGTATCTGAGGATTCCTTCGAATCGGGCGCGTCACCATCTGCTGCTGCGGCTGTCGTCTCTTCCTCCTGCTCAGTGGTAATATGTGCATCAGAAGTGTCAATAACGCTAGTAACGTCATCATCTGTAATCTCCACAATGCTTTCCGATACCCCTGTTTGTTGGCTAACATCTGACAAGTCAGATACGGTGCCTGCTTCGTCCTGCCCGGGGTCAGAGACCGGTACAAAGAGGGGAGGCGGTGGACCGGAGATTACTGATTGCTCGACGATGACGGGGACTTCGGCGACTTCAGGTTCCTCTTCCAAGACGTCGGGGCCTGCCAAGTGCATGTTTCTCAGTCTGCGAGAAACTCCATCGGCATCTTCTTCCTCCGCCTCCATGACGGTTGTTACAGAGCTTCCGGTGGATGGGCTGCTCCTGATGTGCCTGCGAGTGTTTGTGCGGTTGACCGACCCGTAAGAGCCATCGTCCTCGAGCTCGCCTCCGCTGGGTTGGGAAGCCTGGGGCTTTAGGATCTGAGGCGGAGGAGCTCTGTTGGCCATGACATCGAACTCTGGTGGCGCCTCGAGGCCTTCTGCTTCGGGGGGCAGTTTGTAATTCTCAGCCGGTAGCAGGTCATACAGGTCACACACGGTCTTGAAGAAGACATAGAGCCCGGTCTGGCCTTCGACGGCCCAGAAGACGCTGCGATGTTGGAACCAGGCGTGCGCAAAGATGCGGTGCAGCCGACGGAAGACGTTGACCAAACTCTTGACGCCAACATTCTTGCTATGAATATCGTTGACCACGACGAAGCGGCTGGGGAAGATCTTTTGGTCCGAGACCACGTTGGCGGCCCAGTCGAGGGTATGGCAGCAGTAGTCAATGGCACAGCAGCTCTTAGGTTGCTCATGCACGGCGCATAAAAACTGCCATTCCGACGCGCGCATCTCGGGACATGTGCTGGCGCTGCATGGCGGCGTGTCGAAGAGGAAGCCAACGATGAGAGAGTTGCACTGCGAGATGAGGAAGCGGCAAAGCTCGTAGAGCCAGAGAGTGCGGTCGATGCCCGGGGGAGGTTGAGCGAGCTGAAGGGCCGAGGCGCGAGTTAGTGGCTGCGTGCCGGAGGCGGTGCTGTGATAGTGTAAAGCAGCGAGATGCTCTTGGAGTTGGAATGGTGAATCTAGCTGGTCGCATGCCAAGAATTCGTCTTCATGTTAGCCCTTGGAGTTCTATTCCAAAGCTCTTGTGAAGGGGAGAGGGGCCAGTCATACCTCGCTCAGTGGCACCAATGGAGGACCAGCCGCCATATCTGCAGCCTTTGTCCCGGGGTGTATCCGCCGAGAGGAACTGGCATCCAGATGCGACTGTTCCATCTCGGTGGTCGCCAGAGTCGCCGCAGGACCTCCCGAGGGGGAGTTTGGCCCTATCTGGATTTCTGCTGGCGGCGGGGGGCTGGGCAGACGAGGGGAGCTCGGCGCCAGAGACATGATTTGAGAATGCAGCGCAACTCTTTGGTCGCGGGAAAAGGGCAGAAGGAGAGAGAAAGGTCAGAATAGAGGGCAAGAGGGATCTGATCTCGTCCAGTCGCGATGCTGTTGACAGCCTGGCTAGCTATCCAGCCAATTGGGTGTGGCTAGAGCTGGATGGCATATGGCTTAGATGCATAAACACCCTCTTGAGCTTTGTAGACGCATATGCCTTTGGACTTGGCTCAATCAGGTATAGAGAAGCCTAGCGGGGCGCGGCTTCTGCGGGCGATCAAGCGTGAATCCAGAAGGGCGTGCCATCATCGTGCATACTGGGATTTAGTGCCTTATGTAACCGAGCCTATTCTGCTGTATTCATCAATCTTGACCTTGGATATATGCAGACGCTTCTTATTCATATCCCGTTTTAGACATTCATTCAGTACCCTGTAGCTTAATTGTCTGGTATTGATTGATTTTTAGCTCGCCTAGATCGTTGTTACCTTTGCTTTGGCTTTACAAGATGAATTTCGACGACGATGCCCCTCCAGACTTGATCGAGGTTGGTGGTGGGATCCAAGACTCAGAAGAGGGACCAAGTATAAAAGTGCCTATTACCATTGTTACAGGTGAGATTACAGATGAAGACGAAGAAGTTAGGACACTACTAACGGGATGAAACAGGTTACCTCGGTGCCGGAAAGACGACATTATTGAATTACATACTTACGGCTCAGCATGGAAAAAAGATTGCCGTCATCATGAATGGTGAGTGATGTTGCTTGGTGTCGATCGCCTTTGTGTATATGTATCTGTACTAATCTTATCAAAAACCAAAAGAGTTTGGCGATTGTATGAAACCGCTCAATTTACCCTAATATTCCGGCAAGATTTCTAACAGTCAGCCGTTTAAATAGCTGTGGACATTGAGAAATCTCTCACAGTCAGCCAAGGCGACAACAGAGTAGAGGAATGGCTTGAAGTTGGAAATGGCTGCCTATGCTGTTCTGTCAAGTAATGCAGATCCGTTATGAGATCTCATGTCTGAGATGCTAACACCGACTAGAGATACCGGCGTTAATGCGATCGAGAGCTTGATGGAAAAGAAGGGAGCTTTTGACTACATTTTGCTTGAAACAACTGGGTTGGCAGATCCTGGCAACATTGCACCTCTCTTCTGGGTCGACGATGGTCTTGGCAGCACAATCTATCTCGACGGAGTGGTGACTCTAGTGGACGCAAAGAATATTCTACATAGCCTTGACGACCCCAAGGGCAAGATCGAGGACCATAACGAGCATGACCACCACGGCCCTTTGATGACGACCGCCCACGTGCAAATTTCACACGCCGATGTTATTGTCCTGAACAAAGCCGACTTGGTAAGCGAAGAGGACTTGAAGATTGTCAGGGAACGCATTGAGTCTATCAACGGGGCCGCCAGGATACATGTAACGGAAAAGAGCGTCGTTCCTCAGCTTGAGGGATTCCTCCTTGACCTTCATGCATACGATCAGTTCAACGTGGCCGAGGCTAAGAGCAAAGGCCATAGCCATCTGGATCCCGTGAGTACCGACATCAGAAAATAAATGGGAGGGCGGAGCGCTTGGCGTAAAGTAAGTATAGACATGCAGCTGACCAGTTTCACAGACAATATCAACCGTTTCTATTCCCGTCCCACGTCTTCGCCCTGAGCAGCTGGAGGATGTCGACCGATGGCTACGAGCGGTTCTCTGGGATCACAAGTTACTGGGTACAGAAAGCGCTGCGGAATTTGAAATTCACCGATCAAAAGGCCGCCTCGCTTTTATCAACGGCGATGTGAAGCTATTGCAGGGGGTAAGGGAGATCTTCGAGCTCATTGATGCTCCCAACGGCGCGGAAATTTCTTCGACAGAAGGCAAAATCATCCTGATTGGTAGAGGGGTGAAGGACGTAGACTTTGAGTCGGATTTTAGAAGAGTGTTGAATTAATTGGGGGGCGACTCATTATAATAGAGCTTAGCTTCTAGTTGAGCACAAAGAAAACCCACATACTTGACGTGCTCAATTCCCTACATACTAATCTACATATTTCCAACGCCTTACACCGAGTCCCTTGTTCCTGGTTCTCGTAGATTCTTATAAATGTGCTATATTCTATTATCGAATTCCATCACTTTCTTCAAGGGAAGGGAATTGTCATCGGCCAGCCTCGTACTCGGTTTGGCCAAGTTTGATTGGCTGCCCAGGCAGATTTCGGCGCGGACCCACTTGAATCCGGCCAGCATGCTCCGCGCCAGAGCCCAGCCTTCTTGGACGACGCCAGATAAAAAAGATTCAAGGCGACGATAGACAGTCGAGACGACCAGCAACGAGCGAATTGAGCCTCGGTACGCAATACAGACACATTCGCGACACCATATCCGAACCCTCGAACCAGTGCCTTTGCGCGGCCTCGTCCAATCATGAATCGACCAGGTATGATCAAGTTCCGGATGGCCCCTTCGACAACCTCAACCACTTCTCAAGAGAGCTCGTGCCGACATTCGCTGCGACATCCGATCGAGTTGGGATGGGGACATTGACGAAACATGGCTCTGATGCTCCAGAGGAGGGGGAAAGATGCTTCGTACAGCTCTTCCCGTCCGACTGTGGGAGAAACGGATATGGGCTCGGTGCTCATTGTCAATGCCCCACCTACAAACGGCCAGGTTGGATGCGACGGCTGGCTCTGATCCGGGCATTACCTCTGATGAGGGAGGTTATGTTCGGGTGGGAGTCTTGAGGAGCGAGCTCGAATCGTTTATACATCACGACCATGGATGGGTCTTTTGGAACTAGAAGCTAATGACTTCATGTTCTCGATAGGAGCGGTGCCGCAGTCCCTACGGGGGATGCCAGGCGCCTTTGGAAACCAGCAGCAACCACAGCAAGGCCGGTCGGTGTCAACTCGGTTACCAAATGGTAAATTAGGTACTTTACTTGTGTAATATGTTGGATTTGGTCTTGGGGATGGCGGGTGTTTTTGCTTGAATATTCTCGTTTCTATGGTGATTAGGTGGCCAAGTGCTGACAGCTGGCTCGATGCCGTTGATATAGCAAACAATGCTTCAGGCTGGGCATTCAACGCAGCTGTGCCCATGGGAGGCGCGGCATTTCAAAACCAAGCTCGCCAGCTGGGCGGCAACGTCAGCTTTGCGCAGAGCTTGAGCGGGTCACAACCTGCAACGCCGCTCGACCTGTCGTACGTTCTTTCCATTCACCTCGCTTCTGTTGATTCTTTGTCCATTTCTCTCCCCCCCTTTCACTCTTTCCTCGCCACACATCCTCCCTACGACCTACCCAACTGTCATGTGCCATCATGATCCGCTATACGCAGAAGAAACACAAGCTGGTCAACAAGGCTGGGGAATCGTCAAGCATGGGGCCCGTTTCGCACTCCATGCCTGGTCTGGCATACTCCGACGTTGTCAAGGGCTCCTCAAGCTCAAGCTTGACTCCAGCAAATGCATCGTCGCAGTATTCTGTACCCTTCGGGCACACTGAACAGGATGTTCAAAATCGTTCTCTTTTGTCACAGACACTAACCATTGTTGACAGGGAATTCCCGTCTCTATCGAACAACTCCCAGCTTCCCAGCACGACTCAAGGATCTATGTGGTCTACGGCGGGCTCCAGAACTATCAGCGGGCCAATCCAGCGGAATCAACCTGCACCGGGGCCTTCCCAACAGGGTGGACAGGATGATCTCTTTGGACCTCCGTCCTCGAGGATGCAGTCAAATCAGGGTCCTTTTCGATTCGGAGCCCAGCCTACGCAAGTCCAGCCAAACAGCGTCGATGACTTCCCTCCGTTAAATCGGTCGTCCAACGGCGAGATAGGCTCAGAGCGTGGTGCCAACTTGATGTCGGCTCTGGGCTTTAATCCGCAGAACCCTGGTCCTTCAGGGCCGATGCCAAACAACGGGGGGAACGGCTTGCTGAACGCTCTCACAGCGACAAACCGAGCAAACGAAGTGCGATCACCGCCTGCTATCGGCACACCAAACGGTAATCTTGCCTCTTCTCCCATTAATCATCTAGGCCAAAGCCAATTTAACACATCGCAGGCCCTGGTAGACAGCAGCAGCAACAACCGCAACAGCAGCAGCATGATGGCAAGCAGAAATCGACCGTGTTTCGAGAAGACGATTCAGGCAAGGCATCAGAAGTGGCCTCGCCATCTGCTGAAGGACGAGGATCTCTTGGTGTCATTGGAAGCGAAGGTCCGAATGGAAGACCAACCGAGCGCAAAGATAGCCAGGGTGCAGAGATTGTAGACCCTTTGGCAGGCATGTCTGCGGTTGATAAATGGGGCATCAAAGGGCTTAGGACGCTGATGAACAACTATCCCGACTACCATGCTATGATCATAGGAATGGATCCCAACACCATTGGTCTCGATTTAAGTTCGCCAGAGTAAGTAATAAGCAGAAGATGACATTTTATCTTGCGACAGGTTACTAAATATACCGACCCTAGGCTGATCTCAACCCAAATGTACTCATTACTGGACGATACCCCTCCGAAGCCTACGGTGAACACGAGTAAATTCAGATTGCCTGACTGCTACAGCGTGACGAATGTGCAGCCGATAGACACCAAGATACAAAGTTTCAACGAAGAAACGTTGTTTTGGATCTTTTATAGCTGTCCTTTGGATGCCAAGCAGCAGATGGCCGCAGTAGAACTGTGAGTTGAACGGCAAACCTGTAATTCTTATCTGGGACATACAACTAACGTGTTGCAAGCCACTCTCGGAACTGGCGATGGCATAAAAAGCTGCAGGTCTGGCTAACAAAGGACGAGCACATGACTCCTCAGATCTTGAGTCCGAATCACGAGCGAGGATACTATATCGTCTGGGATACGGTCACCTGGCGTAAGGATCGCGTAAGTAGACAAGTGGTGTTTCGTATTCTCCATCATCAACGTCCTTGAGAAACTGACCCTTTGCATAGCGCGAGTTCACTTTGCATTACGGAGATTTGGATACGTCTCTAGGACAGCCACCGCCGGTTCTGTCATAAGAATCTGATAGGAGTGAATTGGGGGATGCTCCCTTTAGCCCGGAGAAGGATTGCTTGCTGATTAGGGACATGGAGGCTTGGTCGAGCTGCTTCATCGTTTTGGCGTTTCAGCCACAAGGACAAGGATCGAGGAATTATTATTGCTTTTAAAGGAATGGGTTCGGTATCATGACGGTCCTGGAATTCAGAGTCGGTTTTCAACGGCACGCCGATACTCTTAGCTTGCGATGGTTAACATGGGTTGCATTTATGAATCAAATGAGATATGGCCGGCCAGAACGAGAGTGCTGCCGGCCAATGTGTTTAACCTGGCTTATGAGCTTCCGCATCTTTTGTGAATATTTCATGTGCTCCTTTTTATGACTCGGTTGAGTTGATGTTCTTATGCTGTATTTTCTTTCTTTTTCTATTTTCCTGTTCTTTTTCCTTTTCTCTATCTTTTGTTCTCTTACCTTAGTCGCGTGAGGTGGTTCCCGTTTGCATCTCCAATATCTTGCTTACTCATCATTTCGAGATAATTAAGCTCCGGGAGAATTAGCCGAGGTTCCACCATGGCTTCGCGGCGTATTACCTCATTCGAGTCCAGAGTACAGGTAACCTGCTATGCGTGTCTACCTTAAAACTCCGACACATGAAGACCTCTAGTGCCTACCTGAACATGGGCTAAGGATCGGCTGGCCCAGGAGCAAAGGATACTGTTCATCTGGCGACGGACGCATTGTTGGTTCTTTTCCTCTCAGCATTCATTCTGGCGGCGTTCTTGAAGCTTCTTCGACATTACTGGCTCTGGCCCAAGCTTCACACCTCACCGACGGCTCCTCGCTCCGCCTGAATCCCACCATCTCCCATCCTCTTAAGATTTCCCAGTTGAGTGGCACCGCCGTCGCGGCCTCAAACGGACATCATGTCGGACGAACAAATCTCGCTGCCATTCTTTGCCATTGTCTTGCTTGTCTCGGGCTTGATAGTGCGGTACCTCTTCTTCTCGGGGCCGCGCCCCGAACGGCCGCCGGCGAGGACAGCAGAGCAAATATTCAGATCTAGAGAGGTGGCAGTACAGAGGATACAGCAGATGTTTCCGCAAGTCGAGCGCCGGAGCATTCTGTGGGACCTTCAACGAAACGGTGGCAACATTCAGAGCACCACGGAGCGGATTCTGTCCGGCCGATTGGAAACGGTATGACTTGTGCCCCCTTTGTTTCACAGATGCATACGTCTCTATGACTTCTAAATTGGCGACAAAGCTAACATGAGTATCATTGATGATAGCCTCCTGTTACGTTTCAACCTCCTCCGCCTCGAAACCAAACTCCCCCAAGTGGAAGCCCGGGCCCTGCGGCAAAGCAGGCCGAGAAGCCATCTCAACCTGACCTGATTACACGCTACAACCTTAAGAGCAAGATTATCGATGATACTGCTACGGAAGAGAAGAAGGAGGTCGAGGAGGATAAGAAGGGCAAAGGCTGGAGCTCCAACCGTGACGAACGACAGAGTGCTTTGCAGCGGCGAAGGGATGAGATGATTCTGGCGGCGAGACGGAAAATGGAAGCCAAAATTGCGGCGGAGAAGGCTGCTCAGGGATCTTCTTGAAGGAGCTGTGACGGGAGAAAGGCGCTCAGAAACAGCATAGTGATTTTGGTTGGGATAATATTTTTATTTTTCTACGGATGCATGGTTATGGTGAGGCTTTGCAAGCACTGGCGTTTTTAAATTCTGTAGATGGATGTAGTGTAGGATATTTGATTGCTTCAAGATGCCTGATAGAAACTGATGTGAGAATGGTTACAATGTGCGTAGCTGCTTAATACCAGGTAGTAGTTGTGTGTTTTACACGCAAGGTGGGATGCTACCAAGTAAATAAATCTCTTGAAAACCTATACTTATTGTTAGGTGAGTTATTCGTGTCTACATTGGTATTAGCAGGTAGGGAATTGACACTTCGAATGTCGGCAAGGTCGTGTGTGCACCGACTTTGTAGCGCGAGAGCACTTCTAGAAGAAGAGGACAAGACACCGACAGTCCGATGGAGCAAACCGACTAAATACACAATAAGCAATGAAAGGCTATATAAGGTATGGTGAGATCAGTACAGATGAAGGCGCTTCTTAGCGGAAGCCAAAGTCGGTCGGAATACAGGTGAAGAAAGGTAAGCCACGGTCTGGAAATAATCGCCGGGAGGCCTCGACAATCGACTGATGATGAATCTGGCACATGTGAATGAGCCCCGCGTTTGGCTTCACGTGGGAACAAGGGTCAGCGGTTTGACGTCAAAAGGGCCTGTTAGTTAGCATTTCTTTTCTTGTACTATTTGACATTTGTATACAAGATGAAAGCATGTGTAATACGCAGTATTCAGTATAAGAGCTCTTAGATACATATATCTTCCAAGGCACTAGAGGCTGCTCGTGACGATCAGCGGCAAAGCATGTTGAGCTTTGGCGGGGCATGACAAGATCAGACCCTGGCTTGCCTTGACAAGGCTCGGGGCGCCGCTCAGCCACAGCGCTCTTGTCCTGGTGCTAGAACCCAACAAGCTGCTGCGTCACCGCGGGGACCAGGCCAGGCACATGTATTAAACAAAGCCGAAAAAAACCACAGCTTGCGTCAGAGCTCTTCGCTTCAGCCTCTCGTTCTCTGCCTTGTTTACGGCGGTTTTGTTTTACTTTGCCTTGACTAGCATTTTATCCTTGTCTCTCCCCCAAATCCACGCGCATCGCGACGAGAAACTTTAAAGCTGTCAGCAAGCGCGTTTTCGTTGCTGGCTTAGTGCCCAACATATCGCATTCATCGCACGTTTTGGGGCAACTTCTTTTCGTACGTTATTTGTTGTTTCAAAAGCGCCCTTTGGTCCCAGGATCGCGAATCCCTCCCTCCTTCGTGCAGCAAGACTTTCGCTGAGGGAATCGCAAGCACTGGCGTCATTTAAGGTGGGTAAGCTGTACTCTACTCTCCCTTGATCTACACCAGTTCTTCAGCATCTTGTGTGGAGGCAAGATTCTGGCGATCAAGGACTGGCCAAGCTTGCCCTCCCATTCTTTTGCTTCTTCACCTTCAGCGACCTGCCTGTTGTTTTCTTTCTTTTTCTTCTGTGATGAGCTTGCAATTTGGTGGGCGACTATTTCTCTTTGTTGACAGGCGCATCAGCATCAGCATCAGGCTGACAGCTGGCACTGGCTGGCAGCCCTACGGCCCTTGTCAAGTTAAATAGTCGGGCTCTCTCTCTCCCTCTCTTCTTTCGCTCTTTCTTACTCTCTGTCCCCTGCTGCCTCATGGAATTGCAGCAGCCTCGTTCGTTTGCTCGATTGTGCCCTCGTGCAGTTTAATTCCTCTCGCTAACAGCTGGGCGCCTAGCATCCACTTCAAGGGAAATTTCCATTCGCAGCGTCCAACGAATCTTCAAGCGACTACTCCGTACATATCTGCAAGACTATACACCCTTCGCCACCGACCTCATACCTCTATCAAATCCAAAATTATATCCGCTGTCGTCCTCATCACACCGCACCTTGGGTTCGATTTGGCTTCTACCCAAGGTATCATTAGCGAGTCCCCACGAGAGTGCAGCTTTGGGTAGCGATTTTCGAGAGCACTTTGATATGGTTATTGCGGTACCGGGCCTCAACGTAGAGATACACCCCGCTTGAGAGCTGGGAGCCGGAAAGACACTGCAACTACGGCGTTGCGATGGCACCCCAGCGGGACTATTATGCCGACTTGGGGCTGACTCCAACGGCAGACGTCGCGGAAATCAAGAAGCAGTTCCGGAAGCTAGGTGTGTAACAAAACCAATCGACCTGACACAATTTCTCCATCTGCGCAGTTTCTAATTCCTGAGACCAGCTTTGAAATACCATCCTGATCGCAATCCTGGCCGAGAACAAGAAGTAAACTCACAGTTTCAGATCATCCAAGCTGCCCACGAAGTCCTCAGCGATGCCGACGCCAAGGCCAAGTACGATGCTGCCTTTATGCGGTCTGCCAGTCGATATCCTGCGGCTTCTGGAGTGAGAGGAAATCCATGGCAGAATGTTAGCCAGCAGTTCCCTGTGCCACCGCGGCGGAATCCACCACGAACAACTCCTTCGGGGGCACAGAGATGGAACGAGAGGTTCTCTGCCGGTGTGCCACCAACCGCTAAACATCCACCAGCGGCAACGGCTGCTCGGGCTTTCGAAAGCATGCGGAAAGGCGGTGCCAAAAGCGGACAGCAAGATCGCCGTGCTCCTCCTCCACCGCCCCCTCCCCGAACCGAATCCGCAAAAAAGAGGGCAGAAGCATCTTTCGGGGCCAAGAGAACCGGTTACCATCCTCGGTCAAACACTCCAGGCGATGAGCCACCAGTCACCAACAACAACTACTCCTCTCGCGTCAACCCTGAGCGGTCAGAGCCCGCGCCAGAGCCCGCTCCAGAGCCTATGCCAGAGTCGGTGCCCGTACCAGATATTTTCGCCCAGTTCAGAGAAAAGAACCGTAGTGAAGAGAGCTTCCATGACCCTCGACAGAGCTCTCCATACACCAAGAGTGGAGGCGAGAAGATTGATCCTTTTGACAGCGTTCCATTGAATCGGGAAACAAGCACCAACGGGCCGCCTGAGCCAGCAGGTTCAACACCCAAGCGTCGCAGCTCCAGTATGCCCCGGAAAGAAACTAGAGATGGAGCTCAGAGAAGGCGAGATGAAACGGGAATGGATGGAAGACCTCGGGTCGTGCCTGTTGCTCCAAGTTCCCGGCCTGCTGCATCGTTCAAAGCTCGAGCAGAGGCCGCTACTGCTGCAGCTGCTACCGCATCAAATGGCAATATATTCACGACAAATCAGACAGGCGAATCTTCTGCAACTGACGATGCAACCCAGCCGTCTTTCCATCACACACGTGAGTGATTCGTTTGACACTATCAGGCCGAAAACTATGGCTGACATTACCATTTCAGCTTTCAACAAACCACAGACCCCGGTTAACGACCCTTCAATGTATGCAACGCCCCAAAAAGACAAGCCATCCCGCCGCAAGAAGAATTTTGCTACTATCCCCAAATTGAGTACATTACCAAAAAATAAGAATGCTGCCGAAGTTGGCACAGAGAATACACCAAGTGTCCCGAGTGGAGCACATAGTACACTTCACAGCCTCTCTCCTTTCGAGCAGAAACAGTACCGCATCTTGGAATGTCTGATTACGAATCGGGATGCTCCTGTTTCGGCGTTGAAAACCAAACCACATCAGCCCACCCTTCGCAACCATAAGCCCCTTGATGAAGAGAAATTGAGTGCTAACGAGGAATCCCCAACTAGCTTCACCTTCAACTTAGACGATGACGCATTTGCCCCTGACTCTCCGGGAACATCTCGATTTAGAAAGAGTAACAGCGCTGATGGAATCAATACGACTTTCGTCAAGGATGAGTCTTCTGCTACTTGGCAATTTAGTGCTGGGAGTGGCAATCACGGTCCTATTCCTCAGAGCCGGTCCCAATCAACCAGTAAGTCTGGCCGTCGCTCGCCTATCAAACGTCGACCTGTTCCCAGCGCAAACGTGCCCGATATTGAAGCCCAAGTTCCCCCAAATGCAGCAGGTTTCGACGCAGAAAGCTGGAGTACCAAATTTGGGCCTCAGACTTTTGTTCCTCGGCCTGCTACTCCCAACTCATCGGGTTCACCCACGCGACTGGGTCGAGCAAACACGAGGAAAACAAGAACTACAAAGCCCATGACTGGCAATGCCGCCATCGTGGATGATAGCAGCGAAGATGACCTATATAAATGGACCGGCCGCAAGACTGACCCAAAGGCTGCAACGGTTGACAGTCCCCAGGCGATGGATATTGACCCGCCGTCGAATGCCTCCCCTTCGCGCTCTCGTATTCCCACTCCGCCTCCTCTTGTCCCGACCGCTGCTACAGTGGCATCAACTGCCGCTTCGGCTACGGCTCCCTCTGTGAATCCTCCTGTACCTCAGTCACGGTCCCAGTCTCAACCTCCATCTCAGCCGCATCCCGTGGTTGCCAGGAACATTCCTGTCGAACCATCGCGACCGGAATGGCGACCTGGAAATGTCACGGGCCTAGGCCAAATGTATGAGCAGCCTGAAGAAAGGAAAGAAATTCCGGTTACCTTTAAGGGGTCTGAAGATAGCGAAGAGTTTCGAGCGACATTTGAGGACCTGAAGAATGTGGCACCGTTTGCCCCGCCCAAGGCCGGACTTAAGTCGTTTACGGAACTGAAGGATAATTTGCCTTTTGAGAGCCAGGCATCAGCCGAACTTCACATTGATGTTCCTCACGCTCATCCACTAGTATTCCCCGAGGCCCCGATCGCACCCAAGCTTCCGCCTACAGTTGCAGTTGAAGGTATCAAGCCCAACGTTGCGTCATGGACCAAATACCTTGAGGAATTTGAAAGCTACCTACGCCGCTGGGATCTCTTTAACTCACAGGTGGTTGACCATTTTGCCACGCGAAAATCCAACATTTTACATGCAAGAGGGTCAAAAGGCTATTCATTTCTAGGTGCCCGAGGGGATTCTGATATCCTAGAGTATCACAACTGGCTGGAGCAGGATAACGGAGTCCGCCAAAGGTGGCAGGCAGCTTGTGAAGAGCATGAACTGCGATTTAGAGAATTCATGGCGTTCAGGGAGAAGATGAAGTAACGACATGAATGATACGACGAGCTTGATTTTTTTCTTGTTTCCTACTTTGCGAAGGCGTTTGGGCGGTAGATCTCAACGAGCAACACGCGGCGGCCAGAACTTTGATGTTCATGATATGATATTTGCTTGATTCGGTTTTTCCCGGTAGCGATTTCGATACCCATGTCATTGGCTGAAGCATATATGTGGGTTGCTCAGCACGGGGAGGGTTTTTTCTTCGTCCCCTTTTGCTTTAAGTGTTTCTTCTTTTTTTCGTTTTCATGGGTGAAGGACATGTGAGATTATCGCTGGATACGGTACTAGATGGTTAGAGGATCTCTTTGGTTTCGGAGCAGCTACGGACTTGAGCCGCTTGGGGTGTCTGCCGGGTATACGTGTATAGTAGAAAGGTTTGCGTTTGCAGATGGGCAAGTCTAATAAAACGGACGTCATTCTATGTTGCGATAGTGGGCCTTTGTGTTTGCTTCATGAGAATCCATGACAAGGGTCTTGGTCGTGTCTTTTCAAAAATGTTTCACTTCACTTTATCCCCGTTTGTGTTTTATAGCCAGGTCGAGTCCGGCCCCTACTTAGGCTGTGACTGAAGAGTGAATTGGTTCTGAGCTGCTTATTTAACTAAGCGACATGTTAATTCACTTCACCTTCCAGTCAGATATATCTCGGCAGATCAGATTCTCCTAGGACAACTTATATACGACCTTTACGAATGTAAAATATCGCATCCGTTTCATCTTCACACATCATCGCAGCTGTAAATCTAAGCTGAACACACGCACGGTCATACTTCTAAGTCCAAAGTCCTAAATCCACGAACAGCACCTTGGCGAACATGGATTGCGGTCATCAGGAGAAAGGTTCATCGGCATGGACTGAAGATGCCAAGGTATGGGAGTCACTCGAACTCAGCAGTCATTTCGTCTCGCATTATGCGACGCACATTTGGAATAACTAACGAGGCTGTCATATTTACAGTTTCAGTTCTTGCTTCGAATCGTTGCGCAGCTCAGGGGCGATGGCCGTGGAATCAAATGGGAGAAGATTGTCATTCCCGGCCGAACTCCCAAGAGCCTCAAGAACATGTGGACGAAGATCAATAAACAAATCAATGATTTTGAGGCTCGGGAGAACAGTGGCGAGGGTTCTCTTGTTGTCCCTGCTACGCCGCGGAAGAGGGGCCCTCGTGAGTGATGACTCTTTCTATAGACTCTGATGACGATAACTGGGATTAAATGCTAATTTTTTGGGGGGATATCTAGCTCGCAAGAAGGACTTGGCCAAGGCGGGAGGCCAGGGCGACGAAGGTCTTGACGACGACGTTTCTGACTTCAAGCAGAAAATCTTGAAGAAACGCACCGTTGAAGGTACGGACATGACTGCAGGTGAAGAAGACCAGGAAAAAAAATTTTACTGACATGATACGATGCTTTATCTAGACCGTGAGGGCGAGCATATTGGAGAGGGCGAGCATTATGGACGAGCCAAGAAGCGGCCCAAGGTCAAGGCTGAGGCGACGACCGGCCCTGTTCGCGTGAAGAGAGAAGATAAATACGGCGTTTGAGGAATGCCTCTTTATATCTTCTGATCATGGGCGATCAAGATGGATCATGACTGTGCACGACCCGGGAAGAGGGGCCGATTTGCTGTTGACGTTGGCATGCTACGGATACTATGTGAGCATATTACTTGTTAGGACTGGACTGGAACAAGCTGCGGATGGATGAGATACGACGGATGAGCTCGGCGGAGCGTCAGTACTTGCTAGCTATCACACACAACACTCTTGAGACGTTGTCTTTGTCAGAAACATCAGAGTCGGGGTATCATCATCACACGGCCACTTAGTGAATGCGACGCTGCTAGTGTTATGTACTGTACATGCATGGTGGTAGTCGTGTGTCGTGAGTTATATGCATGTAAGTGAAGATCTCCCACCCCTTTCCGCAGATCAGCAGGTCGGACTGGTGATTAAGCTGCCGATTGCGTGCATACGAGCTTTTGAGGCACTGGGCCGTGTTCCAAGAATAATATTCCGGCTGGGCCTTCTTAGGCGATATGCAGGCCTGGTGTTGTGACCCGTCTCCAAGGGCGGACAGGGCGGAGACAGGCTTGCAGTTTGGGGGATTTTTTAAGGTGTGTGTGAGGGCGTTTGCTGGGATGTGACGACATGTGGGAATCCGATGCAGCAATCCCCAGGGGTTTGGAGGGCTTTTCAAGGTGAGGCGTGGTTCATGTACAAGTACGGATGAGTACTCTGTATCACCGGTGACGAAAGGGAGCCAAAAGGGAGAGGAATAATCTGGTAGGGAGCAAACAATGAATGACGATGATACTAAACACAAGCGGCGGTATTGCTGGGGGGCGCTTGTTTGGTTGGGATGGAGATGCCGGAGGGAGGTGAAAAAGAGGGTGTGAAGCAACTGGAGCTTTGGACTGATTAATGAAATCTGCTTTTCCTGGTTGGTTGTTCGATGTAATACAAGCATAGAATTTGTGAAGGGGGTGTTGATGGATGTTGGTGTTGAGTTGGGTGGATGGTCGGCCTACCCTGGAACTGGAACTGGATTTTGCAGGTTTCTTGCCTTTGCTTTTCGCCCCTTCTATCAGACGGTGGTGTACGAGTTACGAATATGTATGTACCTTGCTAAACTGCAATCACGTCTAGTCCAACCTGGAGTGCAGATACAAGGCCATACCAGCCAAAGACACGACAAGGGGCAGCTGTGGAATGACTGCGTAATAAATGGATCGCAGACACCAGTCTAGCGGCTTCTTCCAGGCGGCTATTCACACGATAGGCCGGCGAGTGGCCCTGGAGTCTCTTTGCGGTTACCGTCAGTGGTTTTAGTGTTGGTACCTCTCTGCGCTGATGCGGTACCTGAGGTACAAGTACGTATCCGCTACAGCCTGCCTGCTGATCCACCTTTTTTTTTTCTCCACGACTCCAAAAGGCTGCATACAAGGAAGGAACCGTTTTGCCCAAGGACCGGCATCACATGGGCTGCTGCTTTGCTGCCAATTGTTCCATCCACCACCATCTTTGACTCTGCCGCTTTGCCTCTCCTTCACCCGCGTTCGACATCACGCGCTCCAGTGCCTCTGCCTGCGTCTTTGATGCGCTGCTACCCTACGCGACACGCCGCGAGCCCGTCAATCGCTGCCACCCCGCGGTCCAGCGCTGATAGTCAATGCGCGATACGGCACTTGCTGCCTCGACGAGTATAAGACGACACCGGTGCCGATTCGAGCGCTTTGTCTCAGCCGAGATACTTTTCGGCTTCCTGTTGCGACTGTAATGCTGAAAACGCGGCTTCTCTGAACAACGGAATAGTTCAAGGGCGAGGAGCAAGAGGCTGAAAAAACGAACATATATACCCTGTATACCTACCCATCAAGGGACGAGACCAACCCCCTTCTCTCCGCACCCCCAAGCTGCACGGCAAGCCCCGTATTAGCCTCAGGGGTAGAAACAAAACAAACCGAACAAAGGACCATCGACATCGTTCAAAATGAACGGCACAACGACATCGGCGGGGGGCAAGAGAAAAGCACCCGAGTCGGCTCAGGCGAGCCCTCCCGCCAAGAGGCCGCTCAACGGTAGCAACAGACACGACCTGGAAATGGAAACGGCGGTTCCTGACATCACAGTTGACGAGATGAGCTATGAGGAAGGCTCTGACGCAGCTAGCGACTTGCACCCGCACGCCTACCTCGGTACTCCCGGCAGCTTCGGCGAGTGGCAGGACACGATCCAAAAGGTCGTTCGCAACGTGGTCGCCATTCGATTCTGCCAGACGTGCTCTTTTGATACGGATCCTGCATTGACGAGCGAGGCCACTGGCTTTGTCGTCGATTCAGAGAGAGGGTATGTGCTATGTTGTGCTGCTGCTGCTATGGTTTCCACCTGCCCCCTCTCCCGCCAGCTAGATGGGCAATGAATCTATACCAATCGGAAAATTGGGTTGGACCATTATGCTGACGTGTTGCTTGCTCTTGCTATATAGTTACATCTTGACGAATCGCCACGTTGTCGGATCTGGCCCGTTTTGGGGACACTGCGTGTTTGACAACCACGAGGAGGTCGACTGTTACCCCGTATATCGCGACCCCGTTCACGATTTCGGTATCCTGCGATACGATCCCAAGGCGATCAAGTATATGCACGTGGATGGGCTCACTTTGAGCCCTGACCTGGCAAAAGGTATGTCGAGCTAGCGTGTCTTGCGAATAACAATGGGAAAGAAAGTGAATAGAACGAAGGGAAATGCTGACCTACGATGGAATATAGTTGGCACAGAGATTCGCGTTGTCGGAAACGATGCTGGCGAAAAGTTAAGTATTCTTTCGGGTGTTATCAGTCGTCTGGATCGAAATGCGCCCGAATATGGCGATGGATACAGCGACTTCAACACGTGCTACTACCAGGCCAATGCTGCTGCTAGTGGTGGAAGTTCTGGAAGTCCTGTCGTGAACAAGGATGGCTGCGCCGTCGCGCTCCAGGCTGGTGGCCGATCTGATGGCGCCTCGACCGACTATTTCCTACCCCTGGACCGGCCACTGCGCGCACTTCAATGCGTCCAGCAGGGCAAGCCCATTACGCGCGGCGACATTCAGTGCCAGTTTTTGCTCAAGCCCTTTGACGAGTGCCGCAGGCTAGGACTGAGTCCAGAGTGGGAGTCGGCGATGCGACAGGCTTTCCCGGAAGAGACCAACATGCTGGTTTCCGAAATCGTCTTGCCTTCTGGGCCTTCTGACGGCAAGATCGAAGAGGGCGATGTCCTCATCAAAGTAAACGGCGAGCTGATTACGCAATTCATCCGCCTCGACGACATCTTGGATTCGAGCGTGGGTGACACCATCAAGGTTCACTTGCAGCGCGGAGGGGAGGACATCGAGGTCGACATCGTGGTCGGCGATCTTCACAAGATTACACCCGATCGTTTTGTGACTGTTGCCGGGGCGAGCTTCCATGACATCTCGTACCAGCAGGCCAGGCTCTATGGCGTTGCTGTCAAGGGAGTCTATATCTGCGAGGCTGCGGGGTCTTTCCGTTTTGACAATACGGACAACGGATTCATTGTGCAGTCTGTGGACCAGAAGAAGGTGCCCGATCTGGATACGTTCATCGAAGTTATGAAGCAGATTCCTGACAAATCGCGAGTGGTTGTGACTTACAAACACTTGCGCGACCTGCACACACTCATCACAACCGTCATTTACGTTGACAGACACTGGTCGGCCAAGATGAAGCTGGCTGTTCGCAACGATGTCACTGGCTTGTGGGACTTTTCTGACCTCGGCGACCCTCTACCGCCCGTGGCCCCTGTTCGGCGATCCGCTTCGTTCATCGAGCTGGACCACATGCCACACCCCGGCATCGCGGCCCTGATCCGCAGCTTTGTCCACATCAACTGCACTTTGCCCGTCAAGCTCGATGGCTTCCCAAAGAACCGACGCTGGGGCATGGGCCTTGTCATTGATGCTGATAAGGGACTTGTCCTCATTTCGCGAGCTGTGGTGCCGTATGATTTGTGCGACATCACCGTTACCATTGCCGACTCCGTCATCGTCGAGGGCAAGGTCGTCTTCCTGCACCCGCTGCAAAACTACACCATCATCAAGTATGATCCCGCCTTGGTGGATGTGCCCGTCATGAGCGCCCGCCTCAGCGACCGGCACCTCACCCAGGGCGCCAAGACGTACTTCTTGGGCTACAACAGGATAGGCAGAGTCGTGCATGGGTCCACCAACGTGACGGAAATCACAGCGGTTGCCATCCCCGCCAACTCAGGAGCACCGCGGTACCGCGCCGTCAACGTGGATGCCATTACTATTGACAGCAACCTCGGGGCGTCGTGTGGCAGTGGCGTGCTCGTTGCGGAAGACGGGACCGTGCAGGCTCTTTGGCTCCAGTACCTGGGAGAGCGTTCCCCGAGCACTCAGAGAGACGAGGAGTATCATCTGGGTCTGGGCACGCCTACTCTGCTACCAGTCGTCTCGGCCATCCAGCAGGGAGAGACGCCGAAGTTGCAGATGCTATCGGTGGAGTTCCGATCTATCCACATGTCGCAGGCGCGCGTGATGGGAGTCTCGGACGAATGGATCAACAAGGTTACACAGGCGAACCGGTCTCACCACCAGCTGTTCATGGTTAGCAAGAGGGCATTTGAGCGGGTGAACCAGCCGGTATCCCTCCTGGAAGGCGACGTGGTGCTGACGCTCAATGGTAAAATCTGCACCACCATCTCCGACTTTGACGTGATGTATACGAACGAGCTCCTAGATGCCGTCGTTGTGCGAAACTGTGAAGAGCTACACCTCCAGCTGCCGACAGTTACCGCCGATGACATGGAGACGCACCATGCGGTGTCGTTTTGCGGAGCCATTTTCCATCGCCCGCACCTGGCCGTCCGCCAGCAGATCAGCAAGCTTCACAGCGAGGTGTATGTGTCGAGCCGAATCCGCGGCTCCCCAGCATATCAGTACGGAGTTGCTCCAACCAACTTCATCACCCACGTTAATGGCGAGTCGACGCCTGATCTGGACTCATTCATTGCGGCGACGCGGAAAATCCCCGACAACACATGTGAGTCACTATTATCTCCCCCTTTTTTCTTTTCTTCTTTGGTATCTTGTTCAAAGAGCTGACTCAATTTGTACTACAGATTTCCGCCTCAAGGCCGTCACATTTGACTCGGTACCTTGGGTGATTACCATGAAGAAGAACGATCATTACTTCCCTACCATGGAATGGATCAAGGACAGCAACGAGCCTTGCGGCTGGCGCCGCGTGACATACGAGGGCAACCAAGTCTTTGAGGGAGAGGCGACCGATGGAATCCCAACGGTTGCCGGCAATGCTGAGATGGAATAATTTCACAAGCTACATGAGTAACCTGATGAGAGGGTCATCGGGATAATGGTATGCATGATGATGGAATTGTAAAAAAACAACATACACACACAAACATGGATGGGTAAATGGGTCAATATGGGCGTTCAACGGCTATGAAGGATTGCACATGGGAGTTTTCTTGAGCTGTTTTCTTCTTCTCTTTTTCTTCTTCTCTCACCCCTTCTTATTACAATCACGGCATTTGTGGAATCTTATAAAGGAGGATTGGGGATAGGCTTGGTGGAATGATTTCTCTCGACACTCGGCAGTCGGCAGAAGAGCAGCAGTCTGTGGGAACTCGCTGCATAGTTTACTACAGTACAACTTACTGGATCATTGGTAGAGACGTAGGAGTGTACAGCACGTTGTATGTACGGAGAGAGAGAGGCTGTTTAGTACCCGTAGAATAGGTAGTACAACGTCGAGTATAGTAGTTTTTGTTTGTCTATTGCTAATCAACTACGGCATGCCTTGGTACCCATCTTTCCAGCTCCCTATATTACTTAGTCAGTCCATGCACATGAGAGACATGCATTGCATCATCCAACCGGTATCATCTCAGACCACCAGATGCAGCACGAGATGCAGCTTGCCGGCTAGTCCTATCACGGTCCACCATGTAGTGACTGCGCCTATCGGGTGCTACCAATGACATTGGGGATGAATGCAGGTTCGTGAGAAAAGGGAAGTGTTGGTGGTAGTATGTGGCTACTAACATGATTCATAATTAAGCAGTGCTGAGTACTAAGACACTGTCCCTTTGTCTTTGGTACTTGGGATGCCGTGTACCAGGTTTTTGATTCATTGTTGATTTCGTATTTGTCTCGTATCTGAACAACTAATTTGAGCTGAACTCGACAATGGAATTTGATGGCTTCAGATCCGAGGTGATGGATTCGAGGGCCCCGCAGTAACGGGGCGGGCAACAGTTAAAGGCACTACTAGGTAGCTTTCAAGGCTTATTAGCGGGTACTAATGCTGTGGGCTAAGGGTCAATCGATTAGGTACCTTGAATTGGCAGCGGGCCGCCAGTGACGTTTTGTCTCAACTTCCTCTAGAAGCTCCGGTTTCGTGTCTGCCTACCTCATACTTCTAGGCACTCCACGAATTTAATCCTGCTGCCTCAGTTTGCCCAATTGTTGATATAAAGTCGCCGATTCTACACTCTCTCGCTATTCTCATTCTCCTCAGTTTTCCTCTCCGGACGACTTCTTCTTTGATTCCCGTACACTACAACTGAAACCAAGAATCCCCCGCGATGCCCCCCGCAGCTACCTGGCTGGTAAGTCTTGATCCCATTCCATCTCATCTCACGAACCCCGCCAGCTCCAGTGACGCAACCCGCAAGAGCTGAGCTGACGTTGCAATGGCCGTGGTTATAGACCAAGCTCAAGGTCCAGCTGAAGCTCGCCATTGCGCGCCTGCGCATGGTGCAGCAGCGGGATGAGCAGCTGGGCAAGACGCAGCGCCGTGCCATGGCGCAACTGCTCGAGGCGGGCAAGGTCGACTCGGCAACGATCCGCGTCGAAAACATCATCCGATCCGACATCACGAGCGAGCTTCACGAGCTGCTGGAGCTTTACTGCGAGCTGCTGCTTGCGCGGGCCGGGCTGATGGAAGGGCCCGTGTGCGATCCCGGGCTGGAGGAGGCCATCAAGAGCATTCTCTATGCGGCGCCCAAGACAGAGATCAAGGAGCTCGTGACGGTGCGAACGCTGCTGGCAGAGAAGTACGGCAAGGAGTTTGTCCTCGCCGCCATGGATAACGCAGACGGCAAGGTCAATGAAAAGGTGGTGAAGAAGTTGAGCGTGGAGGCGCCCCGACAGGAGCTGGTGACGGGCTATCTAGAGGAGATTGCAAAGGCGTACGGAGTTGATTGGCCAAAAAGAGAGAGAGAGATGACGCCGCCACCCCCAGATTTGTTGGACGACGATGAAGACGTGGACGGCGGAGATCCATCGGGAGGACAGGCGCAGAAGAACGAGCTGAACACGCCTCTGACGGCGGAGCAGAGGAAGCTTTCGCTTGGCGAGGAGCAGATGGACAAGGCCACGCCGCCGAGCGCGAAGCTGGGAGAGCCCAAGAGCCCGCTGATGGTGACGCCGCCGCGAATGACGACGGACAATGTGCACCCCAAGGTGATGATGGGGTCCGTGGAGCTCAAGAGCAAGAAGGAGGAGGTGGCGACACCGAGGAAGAAGAAGGAGCCGGAAGGGTCAATACCAGACATTGGAGACCTGGAGAGGAGATTTGCGGCGCTGAAGAAGAGGTGATGCTTTTGGGTGGTGTGCTTGTGATGTGACATGAGCCGGGAGTTTGAAGGGAAACGAGAAGCCGAGCGAAAGCATTTCGAGGGCACATGCGTGTGCGCGCGTGTTCATGTTTGTATGCCTCTAATACCATACCATACCATCTCTATGTCTAGTAGGTACCGACTGAAGTTACTTGTACAACTGCTTCCGAGTTGCAATTTTGTACTCGTATGCAGTGTCGACGCCGTGTTTCCGTTGCCTCTTCTCAATTGGTGGCCGGCCATTTTATACAATGCTTGTCCTTGTCCATGACTTGCTTGCTATGCCTCGACGGGATTTGTACATGTACCAGTATTGCATTTGTTGTGGTTTTCTGGCCCGTCTCCTCCTCTTTTTCTCCTCCTTATGCCGGCCTGCTGCTTCGGCGCGGATTTGGACCAGTCACGAGGACTGGCTCTTGTTACACAGCATATTTGCCAATTCGGCTGGGCATTATTTAAGGTGCCAGCGTTGTCGTGCGTGTTTCCGTCGGGTTTCCCTGTCCCTCCTCTTTTTTTTCTTCCTCTTCTTCTTATCTTTTCACTCGCCATTCCCGGATTGTTTGCTTTTTTTTTGGTCAAATCTCGTGTTTTGCCTTGCCTTTCTCCTTTCAATTGGTGACGCACCCTTTCCACGGCTTAGACTCTGCTCTTTTGTTTTTTTTTTTAGTCCATCAATTGCAAGTGCTCTCGCTCTTGTTGACATTTTGTTACTGTTTACTTGCTGTCTATTTGTATGGCTGCTGGTTGGCACACTTGCGTGTTTGCCTTTACCAGAACTTGCCAGCTGCCGGCCGCCTCCATGTCGCCTCACGTGCTCGTACAGGCAGAAAAGCATGAAGAAGAGAACTTGCAGGCTTCTTTTTTCTTCTGCTCCATCTGCCTCACCTTCTTCTTCGTGGTTTCACTCCTTGTAAACTACCTCGAAACCTACAAACGCAGACTTGTCAAGTTTCTCCTCATTCCCTTTGAAGCTCTCCAGGAAGAAGAAGACGAGGAAGGTGATGGCGAGCAGCAGCTTTTCCGTCATCTAACGCGACAACATCTTCATCAGATTGATTGCTCTCATCAGTTGGAATACGGTCACTGCAAGAACGACAACCCCTTCGGTATGTCTGCACCAAAGTACGCCATGGAGGACAGAGACGTGCTCTACCACGCCCAAGTCACTCTGGGCTGTAACGGCCTTCGTGACCTCTACAACCTTGGCTACATGCGTCAGGACACTCTGGAAAGGCGAATCAAAGCTGCTGGCAAGCGCATCAATTTGAACAGCACCGTTTCCCTCTGTGCTGTCTGGCTACGCGAGAAGATTGGCCGCACCTTTTCCACTACGGGCATGGGCACGCGGCCTGAAATCAAGGATCTCTGCCTCTTCCTCGAACGCAGAGGCTGCTCGCGGGACATGTGCTGCCAAACATTCTACGACGCCTTTCAGAGGGTTAAAGAAAGCCGTGCGAACCAGGTTTCGCTGCGAGTTGGCAACGTGGTGCTGACGAGCTTCCGCGCCATTGTCGACCACATCTATGATCACTGGTATCAATGGCTCGACGAGCCGGAAACACCTGCAAGCGTGGTCGATCTCGAACAGGGTCAGCAGAATAACGATGATGATAAGTTGCCTCCTTATCCTGCGTACAATCACGATCTTGCCATGTTGTCGCCAACTGAGCTTAAGCTTCGCCTTGAGACAAGCCTTGAGCAGCTTCACCAAGGTCATGACCATCATTCCCGTCGCGACAATGACAATGCCAAACGTGGGGCCCAGAAACGACAACACCCTGGATACTGCGCGCCCTTTGATCTTGGACAGGCTAGCTCCTGGGGCTCTGAGCCCAATCAGTCTGAGAGATGTGCCACTCGACTGCAAGACTGCGCGTGTAAGCACTGCAGCATCATAGGTTGGCTTTCCCATCTTGCTGGTGAACCCGTCTTAACCACGGATGACATAGACTATCCTGGACAAGACAAGAACTACACTGGAGCTTATGATAAATTGGTCATGAATCCTCAACGAGCTGCTTTCTTGGCCAGCACTTGCATCACCGCCGAGGCAAACCTCCCTTTTGGAAACATTGCTGAACAACCGCAAGTCTCTCTTCAGAAGGAGATGGATAAGGAGTCGATGTCTGATCTAATTCTATTTTCTAGCAGCTCTGGAGCTGATGAAGCCGCTGTTTACGGCAGCAATGATGTTGCTCGCCATACCGAGGGCCGTCTGTCACCTTAGGAAGAGGTAAGTCTACACCCTCCTCATTCCCTCTCGCGAAGCAACAAGCCTGCTAATCATAGTACTTGTTGTAAAGGATCATGACGGCAGAAACTCAAAGGAAGGTATGGATGAAGACTGTGTGATTTCGTGCGATTTGATCAGTTTTGAGAACAACAGCGGTGGCATGGAAGAAGTTGATCATTTCCTAGCAGATGTTGATGTTCACTCTGAGGGAGAGCCGCAGGACTTGGGCATAGCACCGCAAACCCAAGACGAAGCTCGCAAAAAGCAGAAGCTGGACGAAGAACATGCTATGGAGCCATCTCTGCTTGACAGTTCTCTGGAGATGGGCAGCGGACAAGGAATCATGACGGACATTTGCTTCGGCGTTGACAACAAGTCGGTCCACGATGATGCCTTATACAGCCCTTTTGTCCAGAACTTATTTCGTGGTCGAGGGAACCTTTGGATCCGGAAAGTAAAGCGTCCTACGGCCCTTGATATGTGGGATGCTGCTGATAGCACAACATTGAAAGATGCCGACCAGTCGTAGTGTCTGGCATGATTGCATACACTGAGTCTCTCTTACCGGTGCTTTCGGGACAATGGTCGTTGTTCATTATTTCCTTGAGTTGATGGAAATTTGGTCCCCGGGTTTACTTTTTCATTTGGGAAAAGCGGTGGAGGTTGATATGTCAGGGATGATATGCTTGTTCGCTTATTATGATGCTCTCTTAGGTCGCGATATGGAAAAAGCAAGTAGACATGAATACGCAGAACTGGGTCTACATTTCGCCCCATCATGATGGTGTGAACCTCTCCTGCGGTTAAGCATGATTTGACTTGATCTTGACTGGATGATGATTAAGAATGATTACCTTGCAAGATGGAACATTTAAGCAAGTAGCACTGCTGCCTGTCATATGCATTGAGGAATTGAGGACTACGACACAGGGTCTAGGGGTAGGTATCAGGAAGTAAGATAAAGAAGAAGACAGCGGCGCAAACAGGCCGATGTCTACTGATATATTCCTATTGCTCCAATTCACAATCTTCAAGACGCCCTAAACGCCAATGCTCTAATGCTTCGCGCTCTGCACTATGCACGCATATATTTTATGCGCCCTGCTAGATTGCGATAGAACCCAAATGATCAAATCCAAATCAATGTCCCCTCCCTCTTAACAACTCCGAGCTGCGAAATGGATATTATGTGTACACTTGGCAATCGCTTCCGTCCTATCCGCTTCTTCTCTTCACCAAGAGGAAGAAGGAAGAAGCATAAGGGGGGGAAATATATAACGCCAGAAAAAAAGTAGCTTTTTAAAGAAAAGACGCGTCCCTCCCGCGCGCTACTACTCCAGCTTATCCAAATGTTCCAACCGCGTCAAAACAACCTGCTTGCTCGTCTCCTCAATCTCTCCAGCAAGAAAGACCTCGTCAAGAATGGCATACACCTTGTAAAAGTTGAAGACGAGGTCGAGCTCGCAGACGTTTCCGAAGAAGGCGTCGAGGACCTCGACGAAGAAGTGGATGGCCTCGAGAAAGGCGAGCTCGTTGTCGTTTGTGTCGACGCAGGCGCAGAAGAAGAGCCCTGCGTAGCGGCGGTAGACGATCTTGTTGTTGCGGAACTCGACAAAGTTGGACTGGTACTTTTGGTCGCGAGGAGCGACGAGGCGGTGGACCTCGCCTTTGAGCTTGATCTTTTCGTCGTCGCTGTAGGGGGCGTACCATTTGGCGAGACGGGTCTTGCCCCTGGAGAGGAAGAGAGTTAGTTTGGTTGATTGGTAAGTAGGAGGCAGTTTAATTGCTGCGAGTTTGATGATTTGCGCGTATGGGGTATGGGAGGAGAGAGAGACAGAGAGGGAGAGAGCTTACTGTCTGTTCTGGATGAGGATAAAGGAGAGCATGGTTGGAGTTGTGTGTGCGTGTAGGAGATTGGATCAATGATATAGGGGAACTGTGCTGCGATGGGTGACGATTTGGTGTTTTTGGTAGACGTGCTAGGTTGGAGGTGCTTCAGGGCAGTTTGGAGCCGTTGCAGTGCAGCAGCGCGCTTACTGTAACTGTACCTGTGGGCGATCGCGGGGCCAGAGCGCACGGATGGTCATTGATCCATTGAGCGCGGGCCGAAAAGGGCAGTGGGACTGAAAATGGCAACAGTTGGTAGATGGATTTGGTGACGGTATGGAGCAAGCATTGGATTTGATATTTATTCTGATTGATTTTTTCTTTTTTATCATTGAACAATTAAAGATCACTTTGGGGATCGTTTAGGAGATTCGGTATGGAGAGAGCATTGATGTACATGTCTACGGGTGGCTTAGTGATGTCAAATGGTGCTGGACCTAGCAAAAAGCCACTGATTAGCAGAAACGATGGATGCTATTGTCTACGGAGAGCACGTTGCTCTATCTTGGTGAGGTTTGCAATACCTTTGAAGATGTTATCCATCGTGGAAGAAAGAGAAGAAAAGAGAGAGATTGAGAAAAAAAGACAAAACCCACTCATTAATCGTACCACCTCTATCAAGCAATCCCCACCTCATTAAGTATGTCCGGATCAACGCTGCCGGATGCCCTGCGTTGACTCGTACTCGCACCATATATGACGGGCGTGGCTATTCTCGAGATATCCAGCTATCCAATAGAGACGGCAGGTGAGTAATACACACCGGTTGCGCGAATGCATATATTTCGACTTTGAGGGCAACACTCAAGCTATGGCTCTTCAATACAACGTTGGCCCTCTTAGTTTAGCGGGCTCCATTGGCATCAATCAAGTTCAACTGGAAATCAACTCCATCCATCCATTGTCCTGCCTCCCATTCATATCAATCAATTGATCGCTTTAGCTCCCGACTAACCTTGAAAGTATGGATGCAGTCCATCAATATCGATTACAGAGCAACACACCCATGCTCTAGCGCCCGACTCCACTGTAGTTAGGAATCCCAGCTACTCTAGTCTAACTGTCAATGCCTTGAGCTCAGTGGCCTGATCAATCCAGCTTTTCGGATCTTTTCCCTTCCTGCTTGTTGGATCGACGACTCTCCCCCCTTGGGAAAAAGAGCATGACCTCTCACCGATTGCCGATCTCACCAAACCTGATTTTCTTTCATCCTTTAAAATCTCAAACAGTTTCATGGGATTTGGTAGAGCTTGATATATAACTGATTGATCTGTTCTCTCCGCCTTTTCCTCGTCCATCTTCCTCTTCCCACCCTCCCATTCAGCTCGGAGTCCAATTGAAAGCTCCAGGCCGATAAAAAAAGACAGATGAAGCTCCTACCCCGGTATCCTCCTGCAGCTATCATCAGTTAATCAGGCACACTCTCGCAATCCTTTATCGCCTTGCCGAGAGACGTCCGCTTACCTCTCCGGTCTGCCCCGGGTCAGTTTCAATTGCAAGCGACAGGCACTCAAGAGCTACTCAAAACCAACCTGGAGCCTTTGGACCAAAGATAATGTGGTTACAGAAGCAACGCTACTCGTCATGGCAATGGCAAAGCTCCTACGCAGGACCGTCACCGTGATTTGGGGCGACTGCGGTACCAAGGCCCTTTGGCAGCGGATTCTCAAGGATTTCATAGCGTGTGTTATTTGCACCATCATTGCCATTCTCCCCCAAATCAGGAGCTGGTCAACTTTTCTTATACCAATGGTTGTTGCCTTTGCACACCCAGCACAACGAATGGGCGTCGTCATTGAGAACATCATCATGATCATCTTTGGTTCGGGCCTGGGCTTGTCATGGTGTATATTGGGCTTATATCTGGCGAGTTTGGTCTATGACACCAACAAGCCCGCTGCTTTCACTATTCGGGCCCTCTTCTATCTGGCATGCACCTTGCTCCATGGCTACTTGAGATCGTCTACTCCTCGATTGTTCTTATTTGTCTTGTTTGTCATCTTGCCCGCTATCACACTACTGACTGCACCAACGGTGGCCACGCCAGCTCTGTATACAACAATCTATGTGCCAATCCTCATTGGCGTCGGAGTCATGTTTTTCGCCAACGTCGCCATATTCCCCGAGTTTTCCAGTAGCTATCTGGGAACTTCTACCATCAGTGCCCTCTCTGAAATGGTCGACACACTGGAGCGCGCTACCCATTGGTTTGTTACGCCAGGAGGCGATGGTATCGAATCTCAAAACCAAGGGGAGCCTCTCATTATACCTCATGCGAATGTTAATGGTATCAAGCAACAACATCAACAACATCAACAACATCAACAACATCAACAACATCAACAACATCAACAGATGTGGCAAATTAAGCAGCTCGCTGTCCGCTACTGGCGCAAGTTCTCTGCTCCATTCCCCAACCCCTTTCTACCGGCCAGCTCTGCCACCACAACATCCAGGTCACCGATACATGCGACCACACTGGCGTCATTGACGGAGAGGAAACCCATAATCCGTTCTAAACTTACATCGTGCAAAACAGCTCAAAATGAGGTCAATTTTGAGATATCCATCTCACCCCTTGCACCCAGCGACATGAAGCCTATCAGTGTTGATCTCATGAGCCATCTTTCTCAAAGTATCATTACACTGATTGGCGCCTGTGAAAACAAGTTCATCGTCCTTGACGATGATGGCATAGAAGAGAGCAGTTTAGCGGCTGACGATGATATGGTTCCATCGCCTGGGTGCCAGACTGCTTTAGATGGATCTGCCACGCCAGCGTCCAGCGTCCCAGAAGCAAACCTCAGACTCAACTCTGGTAGGAGATCAAGATCGAGAGCTAGAAACTCAACCGCTCCATCGAGTAGAGTTGACTACATCAAGCTGAATAGGCAGATTGAATTGAGTAGCGCAAAGCTACTCGAATCAATTGTCATGCGACTACGAGCTCCTGTACAAGAATTCCAGGCCTCCACAAATGAAGCAGTAGCTCTACTGATATCTTGTTTGGCATATTGCTACGATGTTCCTACTCTACCTTCTGGTGCCCATACCCCTCGAGGCATACATTTAGAGGAAATTGACCTGCGGGTCGACCTCTTCACGGATGCGCTGACAGTGTTCGATCAACAATCCACCGAACAGCTCAAGATTATTGCTATGCAAGAGACGGGCCTGGCGCTCGATTTCATGCCCCGCATGGAGACTTTTCTCATCTCATCATTTCTCCTGGCCTTTCGCCAATCCTCAACGTACATCTTGAAAATGCTCCGCCATGCTCGTCAACTGGTAGAGCAGAGACAACGCCGCCATGATCGGCTGAGCATCTGGATCCCTCACTATTCGAGCCTTCGGAAGTGGCTACGTACTGCCGGAGAGCGCGATTCAATGGTTCTACCAGAAGGCGCGAGGCAAGCCGCACGTCGAGGAGATTTGGTTGGCAACGGGCCGCCAATGTCTGAACCTAAAGATTCTAGCAATATCCTTGATAGCGAAGCGCAGCCGAGACAGAGAATGCCTGATGAGGAAGCGGGTTCTACAACTGCCTCTCAAATTTTGAAATCGCTAAGAAATAGAAAGTCCAAAAACAAAAAGAAGGAGAAGAAGAAGGGAGAGAACCATCTACAAGACAAACATAATGATAAGAGAGGGCAAGACTCTTCTGATAGCCGGATTTTATGGGTTCGAGGTAAAGCGGCAGATGTGCTAGAGTGGGCTCAAGATTCCGATGATCTTGCCTATGCACTCAAACTCTCCTTTGCCGTCTTTCTTGTCAGCTGGCCAGCCTTTGTGCCATCTTGGAACGCATGGTACGGGGATGTTCACGGCGTTTGGGCTCCACTGCAGTTGATATTCATATTTGAAGTAGCCATTGGCACGTCCTTGGTAACCTTTGTTGTTCGGCTTATTGGGCTTGTCCTTGGCTGTACTGCTGGATATGTCTCATTTGTTATCGCAGGGGGAAGCAGGGCGATAACCGTCGTGGTTCTCGCTTTCACACTGCTGCCTTCTGCCTATATACATGTCGCCACAAAATACGTCAAAGCTGGAGCAGCAGCCATTATTTCAATAAATGTCGTTGCCCTAGGTAAGCCTTCCCACCCTCTTCACGCACTCTCATTATCTTTCTAACCGTTTTCACCAGCGTCGGCGAATATTAATACGGAGCCATCACACGAGGTCTACTACAAGCGTCTCATAGCGTTTATAGTTGGAGGTGTTACTGCTACGTTGGTAGAGGTGTCGGTTTCTCCGGTGCGTGCACGAGATCGTTTGGTGGAATCTTTGTCTGCCTGCGTACGGCATATCCAGAACATGCAGGGCGCCATGTCCGTGGGCGTTGACGGGCCTGAAATCGTTGATCCTCGCTCTCCGAAACTGCACCGTCGTTTTGACAGATGGCGCGAAAAGGCTCAAGCCTCACTCGCAGCCGCCGAGACGTTTCTCCCGTTTTGTTCTTCCGAACCTCGCCTGAAAGGGAGCTTTAAGAAGCTTGCGCCCATCTACACTGAGATTGTATATGTGCTTCATCAGATCATTGATCGGATGGACAACGTCGTACAGCTCCGAAGGGCTTATGGCTCCTCTGTTTTAGAGGCCCTGAATCCGCAAGCTTATACGTATCGACGAAGCATGGCGGCAAGCTGCACCCTAATGCTATTTTCCATCAACGAGGCACTGACAACCTGGCTTCCGCTCCCGCAATTTATTCCCTCGGCTCGTGTAGCGCATCTGCGGCTGATACATCGGGTCCGTGAGATTATCACATCGCAAGCGTCGACGTCGGCTCCGGTAACGCCAACCGTAAGCCATGCCAGCAATTGCAGGAGCGCGAGTGAGTGCGAAGACCAGGCAAACGAGAAGATTGCTCGTTTGATTACCAAGCACAACTTCCTCTCTTGGAATGCTAGTGCTGCTGGTCAGATGGAAATCGTCGAGTATCTGGAAGAATTGGTCGAGCTGGTCAAGATGTTAGTGGGAGTCAATGCATTCCGCTCTGGAATGTTAGAGAGGCCGCGGTACACAAATTACGCACAAATGAAGAATTCTCGGGAAGAGTCTTTAACACGGACTCACTCAAACACATCGAGCAGCTCATCGACGGCTCATCAAAGCGGCGTTTCTCTGCAAGGAGGGGCGGCAGATGTACAGGATTTCGCCCTAAGACGGATTGACTCTGTTGCTGTTCACTCCGAGGCATCAAATCATAGACCACAAGGGGAGGATTCTGCGATTCGACCTGGCCGCAGAAGAGAGAGTATATATGAGGAGAATCTAGGAGAAGTGCCTATTAGCTTGCAGAGGGTCAACTCTCGACTGTGGCAGGGCAATGGGACTGCAAGAAGGAGGAGGTCGACAATCACCAGTTTGCGATGAGCGTACACTAATGGTTATGGGTATGAATAATGAATAGATAGAGGGAAGGCGTTTTTCCTTTTCTATTGGTTGGAGGGAGCGATATTTCGTTGGTTGTCTCATTTTTGCGACTCCAGCTATTTTCTACATCAGGAAGCGAACATTCACAAAACAGCTGCTGAAAGAACGACGGACAAATGCTATTTGCCAGTGGGGTATAAAGAATTTGCGCAGCATCTACTGATGGGAAATGTGGAATCTACATTGGAGGGGATGTATCTTGAAGGTCACTGAGCGCTAGGCTTTCCACGAAACGCATTTTAGAATACAAGTGTAATAATACAATGAATTAATCAGATGTTGCCGTCTTTAAGACGAGACAAGCAATGAGACTAGCAACGAGCCAACTATATAAATTTTGAAAAATGAAACAGCTCAAGACGTGCCATCATTAGACCAAAAGGCCAAAAAAAAAGGGCCAAAAAAGCCGAGATTGTCGATATCCAGAAGTCTCGGCTCTGTAATAGCCAATACTTCTGTCTCGTCGTTTGTCGATGGTAAAGGCAGCTTTACAACCTTACTGCATATGCGTATATATACCGATTGTGGAACTCAAAACTCCGTGTTGAAACAGAAAGACCAGAAACACAAATCCAGAAACAGGAGACCAAAAGAAAACCGACATTGAAGCGTTAAGGAAACAAAAGAGAAAAGTATATGAGAATAGAGAGAAAGAGGAGGCGCAAGAGAGCAAGAAAGAAAGAAACCCAAGTTAAATAATGTTGAGGGTCGTATGCTGGGCCAACCTCGTGCCGTTGAGCATAGCCCGCGTCTTCTTAGGTCTCTGCTGAAACCGCCGGAAGGCCTCCTGGACGTGTCTGGGCTCGATTGGCGAACGGCCTTCGCTGGGGGGGTCGAAAAGGCCCTGCTGGTGCTTGCGCTTCTTGTTCGGCCCGGAATCGCCCGTGGAGGCGCCGGTCTGGGCGCGCGAGATGTCCTCCTGCTCCTTGACCTTGAGCGCGACTTCAGTCAGGGTCTGGACCATTTCAAAGGTGAGGAAGCCGAGAATATCAACGATGTCGTCTGACGGCTTGCTGTCCGTAACAACGCCAAAGCCGGCCCACTCGCGGAAACGCTTGCCCTTGCGCCAGGTGAAGGATGCCTGACGGTATTCCGACCACGTCACGTATTCCTCGCGGGTCATGGCCTTTGTGCGCTCGTCGGCCTTGCGCAGCCGCTGAAGCGTGATGTAGTTCATCTCCTCCTCTTCTTCGTCTTCCTCGTCGTCGCGCTCGGGGACCTCGACTGAGTAGAAGGATGACGGATCCCAGGGGAGACCGACCTTGGCTTTCTTGTTCTTCTTGGCCGCCTCGTCCACGGGGCCTCCAGGGACTACGCCGCCGACTGCATCATCACCGGCGGCAATATCCGCGTCGGCGCCCTTGTCGTCGGAGTCTTTGACGTTTTTGCGAACGTCCTTCCAGGAGAGAAATGTGCGGAGGCGGGATACTTTGGCGTGGTCGTGGCGGATTTGGAAGATGAGGTCGTTTGTGCTGATGGACTTTGAGCCACGCCGGGCGGCGAGCTCTGTGCAATTTCGTAGCTGAGAGAGAATGTGTGAGTTGTATGAACTGATGAAGCAAAAAGAGAAAGAGAAGCATACTAGTTCAATGACTTGCTGCCGGACGATATCTTCAATGATACCAGTGGTTTCGACGGAGGGCTCTGCGGTTTCGCCAGAGACGTACATCATCTGTTGGAAAGTGTCAATCCTTATCGCGCGTCTAGAAAGGCGAGACATGAATCCGGATCCCAGTCGATATCTCTGCCCGTTCACGTATATGTGGCCACTGAATGCCATGATGAGGGAGCGGCGAGGCTAGATGCCTCGGGGAGGATGAGGGGAGCAAAGAGTGGGTGAGGAATATGTGAAGAGAGATGTGAGATGGTTCAAGAAGCAAATTTTCAGCTAGGGTTGTTCAATATGTGTTCAATCATGTCGGCTAAGCTTGCCACTTGGCAGCGGAGCGATGAAGCCGCAAGGCCAGCATTGCCAGGTGCTGGGCAACGTTGGTTTGTATAAGGCGTTTGCCATGAGATTCTCATGGCACCTAATCGTCATGAGAGCTGAAAGTGAAGTTGAGTTGCTTCTTAATGATGGAGTAATAAGATGCACACGTCCAATGGCCCCCTTTCCTGGTTGCCCGTGGCCAGTAACTGCAATAATCAAGCGCATATACTCAATCAAGGGTGTAATGTGCATAAAAAAAGACAGCAGATCTCATGTTGAAGTGGTATTGTACAGTCTTAATGATATATGAGGCGATGATGAAGTGTACATCCTCATCAGAAAGTGCTTGATAGTGAGCTCATCTCAGGCTTCTGAGGCTCATCGCTCCTCGAAACAACCCGGTGAAGTATGAATGAAAGCGGAATCTCACCTGACTAATCTCCTGGCGATATTTATACGCCTTTGCAATACTTGAATCGGCCATCTTTGCGGTGATTCCCAATCAAACAATTTCCTTCTCTTTCTGTGAGGATCAGGTCGCAACCTGTAAGCCGGCGCGCGTCCCAAGGCACCAGCCTCTCTCCCTTGAATGCGACGCCCAGCCTTGCGCCCTTGCAACCCCTTCAAGCGCCGTAGGATTTCGTCTTATATAAAAGCTGGGTGTATGAGCAGAGAAATTCGAATCTTTTGAGCGACCAACTCGCAAAATATGCGCGGCCTCGCAAGGAACTGATATGCCACCGCTGGCCGCAAAATCGCACCAAAGTTGAAGGATCGTCGGCTATAAAGAATTTCTCATTCCAAGGCGTCAAAGAAAGATATAAGGAGGAGAAGCAAGGGCAAGCGATTGAATATAATCACTGCAGAGCGACTTCGAGCAAACGGATTCCAAGAAAATGAACGGATGAAGCAACGTTGGAGCAAAATAATGAGGTTTAGAAATGACAAGCTTAAACGCGACACAGAGTCAGAGCCCAAATGTCGTTAGCAGTAAAGTATGCTAACTGCACCCCCTGAAGCGGCGCTGTTGAGTTGCTAGACACACTCCGGCTTATCTCATATGATCACGTGAGTAATGCCAGCACCTAGAATTTACATTACAATGTCTCACTGCTGGAAAATGGCGGAATGTTTTGTCCAGATGATATTTCTGTGTGCTATGGGCAAATATTATGATCTTTAGTGGTGCAGATGCTTGCTGGAGGGTGTTGTGGTATAAAAAGAGCTGCCAATTGTCTACCAAGTGACAACCCCAAGCTATATCACACTAGCGATGTATGAAGATGATCCTTCAAATACTAGTATGAAGATTGGGTACGAGCTGCGAGGGCCAAACATAAGGTGCATAGGCAGCCAGCTCCTGGTCCAAGATGACCCCTAAGACAGAAGTCGTATCCTAAGTGAGATTCAATCTGCCGGGCCCAATTATGGATATACAAGCCATCCCTACAGCACGACATTAATCTTCAACGATATGTATGCAGCCTGCAAGGCTCCGATAAGCGAGAAATGGCGCATAGCAAACAAGCAAAAAATAAGGCTAATATGTAGGGCAGCTCTTAAGGCTTGACATCTGCCTCGCTCTGCGACTAACACAGGTTCCATGGCGATGCAGTGAGGATAAGGCTCAGGAACCACCGACGTATTATATCATTGCACGGCAATTGCTTTTATTCAATGCCTCTCCACCCCTCGAATCCGTCTCCCCTAAAACTCCATACAACGGCATAGTGCCCAGCAAGTAGTTGCCACTCCTCGATTTCATCGAGTCCTTCAAGCCTGTCAACTCTCTCCTTCTCTTCGGCATCCACCCACTTGCTCCACAGGCGGTCAATAGTCAATTGACGGGTGGTCTCAAACCCCAATCGTTTAAGCCGAGCCGCTTCGTCTGCTTCGTCTCTGCGGCGCTCGAGGCTAGGCATGTGAATATTCCTCGCTGCTAGGTTTGATACCATGGTATCACTAAAAGGATCTCCAAGGTGGATCGGCTCGTAGATTACGACGGAGATATTGGGTATCCGAGAAGAGAAATACTCAAGTACACCCTCTGATTCCTCCTGAGAGAGATAGCAGAGACAGCATTCTGAGAGGATGAGAGTAGGGACATCGGTGCGAAGCCCGGGTAGGATTTCGGTAGCTGCAGGTGATAGTCGGCGGATATCTAGCCCGTGGCAGAAATACTCTCCATTCAACGGCAGGCTTGACCAGCTACCTGTGTCTCCTGTTGATCGATTCGTCAAGATGCTGGCCAAAGGCGGCACTGCCTCAACTGTCTTGAGTTTTTTGGCACTTGTTACTGAGAAGTCAATTTCATGATAGACCAGCTGTGGATAGCCTTTTTGACTAAAGAGCCGGAAAGGCCTAGTATCGGTGCCAGCACCTAGAGATACTATCTGCCTCGTGACTTCTCTCTGTTGCTCTTCTCCCCCAGTCCCTGCAAGGAACGAGTGAACAAGGTTATCTATTGCTGCAGTCCGCGTATATGTTCCTGTAGCGGGATGTGAGTCACGAAGTTATTTTGAAGGAAAGGGAAGATGTGAAGCGAAAAGGGAGTCGGCCAAGTAAGAGGTACTGGTCATATGGGATACTAACCTCTGTTGATTATGGGGAATCGTCTTGCCGGCGGACCATCAAAAGCAGACACAAAATACCGCGCGTATGGATCGCTCAGATAGCCCGTATCGACGGCACTCAACCTCGACACGGCCGCATCCGTATCAGTTCCCTGGATGACGGAATCATGCGCCTGACCGCGAGAAGCAGGAGCTTCGGCGCCGGTTCCAAAACCTCCGCGTCCTTGCCCCCGGCCTCGGCTCCGACCACGACCGCCTCTGGCCCGGAGAGAGAGAAGATTGGGGATGGATGGCGCTGACATTGAATCACAGTCTCAGGGCATGTCGGAAGATTTGAGGTCTCAAGGGATTGGATATAAAGGTGGTGAGTAAAGAGTGCGTGCTGGGTATGTAAAAGCACATGTAACTGCCCACTCTGGGTTTCGTGGAAAAGTACATTCGAAATATCAGGTACCGAGTGACAGTTGGAGATGCCGCCCCACTTCAGCTCTTTTGCAAGGGAAGCGGCGGGGCATCTCGTCGTCAGCGCCTGCCGCGTGAATTACCAGCGCTAACAAAGAAAAGAATCACGTACCCGGACGACATTCTCTGCCCAAAAACGAGCAAGACTCGACATTCTTTGTCTTTTTCCGTGGTCTTCTTCGTTTTCATCCTCTTCCACGCGTTCGGTGCTTTGAGAAATTTCGATAGCTCGCCAATATATTGCCTCCAGGTGGCAACATGGTGCCTGAAACTGTCGCTGAGACTTCTTTTTCTTATTTTAGATTCTCTTTTTCTCAATCGTTCTACTGCCGTTTAGAGCCTACCCACTTACACAGGCAGCGTCTGCCGGACACCGAAGAGATGCTGACTCGCGAACGCTCAATTTCACGAGACAAAATTCCGCGGATGCACGGGTCAACTCAATCCAACCGTAGATGCAAGCAGCCGTTGAACAAAGGATTGTCCATAAAATGTTCACGAGACAGCATGATACAATGTACCTCATCCACACCATCGCAGTTGAGACGCAATCTCATGCAAGTTCCACGCCAGCATTGGGCGCTGCAAGTGATGTGATTCGCGCGCGCCGGTAAGAAATAATTCAACAGCGCTGCTTCGGGTAAAGGCCGTTGGTTTGGCGCCCCTCGATACTACAGTAGCTCATTTGTCCCGAAGCAGAAATGGCCGAAAAGCACGAGCAAGCGAAAAAGCTTTTGCCGCGTCTCCCAATAGCCCGGGGCTTACCAACTAATAATAATGGGTGTACACGACCTAGCTTGTCGAAACAGGATGGGCTTCCCGTGGAGGGCAGTGCTGCCTAGTTGACGCCGTTTAGAGCCGTTTGGACTGGGGTGACCCCTTCCTGACAGCCCACCGAGAATCTGGTTTGCCTTCATTATAAAGCGTCTTGTTTTCCCCCAACCATCAGCGCGAATTGAACTTTCTTTAGTCTCGTTCTTTTGTACTCTTTGTCTTTGGAACTTGCCAAACAAAGCGAAAGTCCATCGCGTGTGGCTGTCGTGACGCTTTTCTTGTTAGCGCATCCGTCTCTCGTTTGAAAGCCCGGAGATTCCGTTTCGTCATCCATCACAATGGCTTGGACAGTCTATGAGGGAGGCGAACAGGTGGACTTCACCATGCCTGCATGGGGCTGGCCTCTGATTCTTGTCAACATCCTCATTCTGCTACCTATTTCGTTCCTGGTAGGTTTCCCCTTGGCTATTGAAATCGATATCATTGAAATCGATATCATGTCCACTAACCTTGATGTACCTGTAGGTCAACTACACTTTGTTCCACATTTACCCTGTCTTCACCATTATTGAAGATGAGAACCCTCCTGCCTACGAACCCCTTCCTATCAACGGAGGTCACGATGAGGAGGCCACTGTTGGTTCTACGGCCAAGCCTACTGATGGCGCCGCCCGAACAGTGACTTCTTCTCTTCGATCCATCAACCGTCTCTTGACTTCGCATGGCGGGTGGAGGGCCAACACGCGTGGATTCATGATTGCTTTTACCCAGAACGTCCTCACAGGCATCGTCGCCTCCATCTTCTCGTGGGGTCCTGTTAAGCCCTTTGCCGAACTCCTGGCCTCCTTGGTCCTGGTTCAATTTGCAACTGCCTGGGTTCACATTGTCATCTCACACCCCTCTCCTCGGAGGTTCTGGCGCCGCCTGCCTCCTTTCAAGCGCGCCTTTGATGCCACCTGGAAGGCTATCGTGATTTACTGGGCCGCAACTCAGGTACACAAGTGGGTTCCCTACCTGCTTGCTGTCCTCATTGGCTTCGATGCCCCGACTCTCGACAACTTGAAGAAGTCCAGCGGTGCCTCCGACGCTCTTCGCGACGGCGACATTGCTTATCTGATCAAGGCTACGGTATACACCCTCCTCAGCACAATGCTGTACGTCGTCGTAATCATCCCCGCCCGCGTTGTCGTCGTCCGTATTCAAGCTTCGCTCCTGCCCGAGGACGAAGACCCCATCATCCCCTTCGACCGATCCTTTGAGGGCAAGGTTGAGCCCGCGGTTGTTGGTGGACTTGGCTATGCCACCATTAGCGACGCTTGGTCTACCTTTTCCAAGGCCGCCTGGCGACGAGTGGTTATCCTCTACGCCAAGATTGTGGGCATCTTTGCTTTCGTTTCTCTTTTGTCGTGGGTCCTTATTATCCCTACCGCCCTTGCCATTATCAAGGCTGGCTCAAAGAGCACCTAATTATTCGCTCTACAACACAATGGCTCCCATGATAATGCCTATTAAATGGGAGTAGCTACTCATACCTAAAGTTGGCTATCTACAAGCAACTGCATGGATTTCAAGTGCTGAAATAGGATGCGGAGGAAAGTCTTTTGTTGATAGGCACTGCGCGGTACTTACTTAGGTAGTTGATACCAAGTTTCTCAAATATCTGCTACTGTCACTATTTTATGCGACTATTGCTATTTTTTTTTTAGTATCTGCTACTATAGCTATAAAATTCTTGGGGTTATGACTGCCTAATATTTCTCCAGTGTCTGGTATTATAGCTGTGTTCCTCTAATACTTGATATCATCACTAGCTTTAAATTTAAGACATGAGTGCCGAATAACAAATTGAGTGTGCCGAGCAGCCTGCGAGTTTCCAGATGGGAAGCCCCTTTCGGTCGCTAAAATTACACGGAATGTGCATGGAGCAAATAGCAGATGCACTCACAAGTGTGTACATAGTTACTCGTCGTAAGTAAGATTCTGATTTGTATCTCATGTAATTTAACTCTTTACTCTTTCATGCGTGACATCTTTATCATATATAACCCTCCCCAACCGCATAACTCCAACTATACATAACTCTCTACCTGCCCTACGGCCCGTTTTCTCTCTTTGCTCTTGATTTATTTCCATCTCTGTCTTTTGTTTGCTCATTCATTGCATTTGTGTCTCGCTCTCTCAGTCAAATACACAACCGTCAAAAGTCATAAAAAAACCAGAATCCAACAATCGTCATTCGTTGCTCTTGATCTCGCCACAATGTATATAGCGCGGACACACGTCCCCCTCTTCATCATCCTCGTTTCACCTTTTTTTGTTCTTTTGTGCTTTTTTTTCTTTGTTTTAAAATGCAGACAGGGGTGAGGGGGTTGAAGAAACAGCAATACATATCAAAAGATACAAAGCAAAGGAGGAAATTAAAAGCGGAAAAAGCCTTAACCAGCAAAGTCAGCACGGCATATGCGTGGGAAGGAAGAGGAGAAAAAATGAGAAGGAGGGTGAAAGCGAGGAGAGAATGAGGGGGTGGGTATGGAAGGTTCCAAGTGTGTAAAACCGCCTCTAGTGTACTCATAACGCCGCCCAGAGAAAGCAAAAGCGCGCAGGAAATTTACGACTTATTGAAGAACCAACTACCGCGCTTGCTGCTGGTGGGAGTCCCGTCACCACCTTGGATCGTGGGAGTCGCAGGGGCATCGCCGCCGCCGCCACGGAGAGGCTTGGCAATGCGGCTGCCAGCATTGGAGAAGCTGAAGCCGCCGCCAGCACCACCGAGGCCACGGGTGCTGCCAGCTTTGGCAGCCTCGAGGCGCTCCTTGACGGAGGCAAGCTGGACCTCGAACCTAGTTTAAAGGAGTCTAGGTCAGCATCAAGCTTTTTCAAGCATGTTTCACTCGTAGCACTATGTTGATGTACTGTCGCGGGCAATGAAAAAAGGGGGGAGCTTGGGGATACATACTTGTGATTGGCCGTTGCCATCTTCTCCTGACTGTCTTGCAGCAGACTCTCCAGGCTCTGGATGCGCTCGTTTCTCGCAATGAGCTTGCGCTCTGCAATAGCAACCTCCTTCTTCAAAGAAGAATTCTGCTCAACCAGCTGGCGCTGAACTTGGGTGAGTTGTTCCAAATTCCGCTCCAAAAAGGCCATTTTCTTCTGCTGGGCCCGGTTGTTGGAAGATCGCAGCACGTTGTTGTACTGCTCGCGGGTCTCATCGAGGGAAATCTCTAACTCGACAACGCGCTCGCAGCGGTTTTGCAAGTCTCGCATGAGACTCTTCTTCATGACGTCAAACTCTGCAATCTGCTGTTGGACAGTCTTGCCGTTTGCCATGGAAGCGGTGCCACCAGACTTGACGCGCTGTTGTAGCTCCTCAATGAGGGTCTTCATTCTTGCGTTCTCTGACGCCTTCTGGTTGAGGTCGGCCTTAAGCTCCTCGACGAGCTGCTCCTGAGACTTCTCGCGCTTAGCGTAGGTGGCCTCCAGTCGTGCCTTGACCTCCTCGACGTCGGCTTCGCTAAGGCCGCGAGCCAACACATCCTCGTATTCTTGCTGCAAAGCCTCTAATCTGGCTTCGAGCTCCTGTCTCCGTCGGGCATCCAAGTCGTTGGACGACCCGCTGTACATGGACAGCTCTGCTTGCCTCACGATACCTTGGGTTTCGACCATCTTTGCTCGGAGCAGCTTAAACTCGTCTGGCGCGATGTGGTCGCCAATTGTGCTCTGTTCAAGCAGAGCATCAATGTGCTTGATAGTCTCCGCGATGGATTTCTCGTTGTCGCTGAATACATCAGTTCCGAGTTCGAAGCCGGCCATCATCTTGGCCATCTTCTCTGCCTTCTTCTTTTCCTTTTCATCAAGAGCTGCGCCCGTCTCCTTGGCGCTCATTTTGGCGTCAAGCAGTTGCTGCTTAATGTCGTCCAATTCAGTGGTGAGCTCTGAGTTGGCTTCCTTGAGAGCGTCCATGGTGATGAGGGCCTCTTTGCCCTCGAAATTTAGTCTCTCGAGTTGCATCTTGAATTCATTAACTTCTGTTGTAAGCTTCTCATTCTCCTTGCCCATTTTGCTGTCGTGCTCCTTCAAGTAGGAGAGCTCCTCTTTGGTCTCGCGAAGCAGCTTCTCGGCAGCCGCAGCCTGCGATTCTTTCTCTGAAATTTGATCCTGAAGCTCATTTTCACGGCGTAGGAACTCTTCCCGTTCGTCCTTCTCCAATGTTATGCTAGGAGTACCAGCCCGGTCAGAGGCAATAGGAGTCTCGGAGCGACTCTCTGTAAGCCGCGAGGGCGTCGAGGGTCGCGGTGCTCTTGCCTCAGCCTTGGTTGCGGAAACTCCATCGGCAATCGGCTGAACCCACTTGTCTTTGGGCACTGCCTCTCCAGCTCGCCACAGCTGAACTTCGCCCTCGAGGTTAGAAATATAGGACTCGAAGTTGGTAACTTGGCCCTGGGCTTTCTTGAGGAGAGCTTTGAGCTCGGCAGGACTGAGCTCGGCATTGACCTTGGCCTTGTTTTTAATGGATTTTGCTCTGGTACCGAATCTTAGCGTTCCCAAGGTTTCGGCATCGTTATAACTACTGGGAGAGCAGTTGATGATGAGAGTGGTTCGACTGTTACCACCCAGAGATTCTTGCAGGATACGAGTCAACTTGGAGTCTCGGTAGGGTACGTAGTGGGATTTGCCATCGGTCAGGGCGTTGATGACCATGCCCAAGGCACTCAAACTTTTGTTGATCTTTTTGGCTTCCTCAAGCGTCTGACCGCTGGCGCCAGTTTTGCCAACCTTTTCACTACCGGCCAAATCGACCAAGAACAGCTGACCGCTTTTCGCCGAACCAGACTCGACGTTCTTCTGGGTGATGGTGATGACGAAGATGGAGTGGGATCGTGAAGACTCTGCGTTCATGTTGGTGGCAGAGACCATTCGAGCGTTTCCTCCTCTCCTCATCACCTCGTACACCTCTTGGACGCTGGAGACGTAGATTTCTAGGAGACCTTTGACATAGATACCACGGTTCTTCTCCTCGTGAATGGGCAGGTTGTCATTTTGCGGAGCCAGCAGGTCACGAATCTTCTCCATGTAAATCTCCATGTAGCTGACTCGCACGGTGTATTCGATGGTGCTGGGGCTGGACATGATGCTGGCAAAGATTTGCTCGACAATGCGCGGAATAACACCCCTCTGCTCGGGATCATCAATGTTGCTTCCCATCATGGTGTATGATTTACCAGCACCAGTCTGGCCATAGGCAAAGACAGTGCCGTTGTAGCCATTGAGAATGTCGTCGACGGTAGGGCGAATGGAGTAGTCGAAGATGTCTTGTTGTTTACATGACATGTCAAAGATTCGGTCAAAGGTGAAGGAGCCCTGTGCCTCTTTGGACTATATAAATCATGGCAACGGTCAGCGACAAACTCTCCAAATCATGAACAGTATAGCAAGCATGGGGGGAAAGGTGTAATATACATCAAGAGTACAGGTATCGTCCGAGGTGAAGCTGACGATAGGCTTGCCGCCCGATTCGATTTCGATCCGGTTCTGAGGCCGGAATCGGGCGACGACCTTGATGCTGTTGTTCGACATGATGGGCAAATGGCGTTAGAATATCGATATCAGAAAAAGTTGTTGACCATGGGCGAAGAGAAGCAACCGTTGAGTTGTCGGTTGAGCCACGCAAAGGCAACGGTATCTCGAAGGGGGGCTTCTCTCTCTTCACCCAAATGGCGGGCTCTGGTGTTTGGCCCTACCAGGAGGGTCAAAGAAGAGAGAGAGGGGCTAAAGAGGAGAAACAAAACAGAGCAAATGGTTGATCCCAACCGAAGCTGCGTGAGATCAAAAGAAACAGAAACCCCGCCGCAGGATCGTTGTAAGGGAGGGAAAAGGAAGGAAAGAAAAAGAAAGGAAACCCCCAAGAACAAGACACGAAGTTCTAGGGAGGATGCAAAAGCAGCGGTCTGGGAGGGACTGGCGGGGAGGGGCCCAAAAGCTCAGAGTTCCAATGTTTGGGAGGTGACAAGCGCGCTAAAAACAGCCGCCGCGTGGTGGTTGGAAGTGCCCTGGGGGCTAGGAGGGAGGGGCTGAAGATCAGACGCCTAGAGGGCTGTTGCACTCTTACAGCGCACTGCAAACACTGGGACATGCGCCCTAAACATCTTCAGGTGCCACTAAACTACCCGTCAGTAGCATTTTTAGGCCAGGCACCAAATCCGCTTACCTAAGGCAAATTCAACTGTTGTTCAACCTCCGGAGATACGAAGTACTTCACATCGCATTGACTCTACATTTCATGCTTATATATTGATTTTGATGTGTTTCGTTTCGATTCGTTTGATGTTGCTCTTCCACTTAACAGCTACTTCTCGTTTCAATGGAAACCAAGAAAACATTGTAGAAAAATTAGAGAAATATTCGCCGAGCCCGCCAGGGGCTGCAATGGATTGCTGCCTACCGACTCTAGATGGGGTACCACAACAGCGTAAAAAGCTCACCGAGCTGGTCTCTTTTTTGTCTTGGCGCGCTATGATGTATCACAGGTGATAATATGGTATGGATTTGAATAGGTTACCAGCGTCGACTCTCCAGCAGGATTTAGCAGTACTACCTTGTGCTTTTGTGCCTGACAGTGGTTGCTGACGCTGGCAGCGGATTGGATGTAGGCCCAACCAGGTCCCAATTGGGCTTGTGAACTGCCGAATCGCAGTGGCAGCGGACTGGCTAATTGATACCTGACCCGATATCTTGATGCCCTCGCAAAAGCCACAGTTCGGTCAATAGAAGCTCGGTCAATGTAACTCCGGTCAATAGAGCTCCGGTCAATAGGTTAAGGCCTTCTTCACGCATAACTCAACAAACTTGTAGAAAGAGGGGCAGATAGGGGATGACAAAGGGGGTGGATCAGTACTTGGGTATAGCATCCCCCCGTAGGAAGCCCGATATGGGCAAACGAAAACACCTGGCATTCCGCTGGGCCTAAATCACGACTTGTCATCCCTGTCAGAACGGCGATGATATCAAAAAACAAACGCTTGAATCCTAGGTAGAAAATAACAAGACATGATACGAGAACACTCGTCCCTCTTCCTTGGTATAACCAGTTCAATATCGTGCACCAAAACGCCTGCAATGAATCCTTCCCTCCTTCTCGCTGGGAGCCCAGTCTTCTAGATACGGCACGAAGACGATGAGGGGGCTAGGTCCAAGTTCCCCTTCAGATATCCTGAAGCGGATAGGCGGTTGTCTAGACGCCGCCTATCCGTATGTCCTCGTCATTCCAGCGTTATCGTGAGCCCTTTTAGTCTTCCCAACTTCTCTCAACAGTCTCTCGTACGCGCTTAGTATACTCCTTTCGGTTATCTTTGTATAGGTTCGAGGCCTCCACGTTCGCTGGTGAACCGGTGTTGGGGTCGTTAAGTAGACTGCAAAAAGAGTAGTTGTCCAAGTCAGCGAATGAGCCGTCGAGCCAAGAGTAGGCAGTCAGGGATTGGATCCCACAGCAGATATTTGCATACCTTTGAATGCTGGTCAGAACGGCAGCGACATCGTACGTTGGGCTCCATCGGTTTTGTAGAATATCCAAGCACAGCTCGCCAGTGGCGTAGACGTTGGGGTGGAACATCTGGCTGATGAACTTGACCTGCGGAGGCTTGTTGGGGTATTGTTCTTCAAACTGCATGACGAGCCGGAATGTTCCATCTTCAAATGGTGTGTCGGCTGGCCCTATAATGACGGCATTCCTGTACAGCGAGGGCGATGAGACATGGTTAGCAATCGGACCTTGCATGTCCTTGGTGGTGGAGGTGTGAGGGGCAACGAACCAGGTCATGACATTGTCGGGAATGGGAGATGCTGAAACTCCGGCAGGAGGATCGGTCTGCATACGCTGAAGCCATCATTAGAAACCGCAAACAAGGCAGAAGATATCCCATCCGGTCTATGCAGACAAACCTTGAAGTCGCGCATCAACCGGCGTCGGGCAGCTGTCGACATGGCTATCGACAAGGGGTCTGATTAGGAATCGGGTAGATCGAGTTGGGTAGAGTAGAGGTGGCGGTATTGTTCCTCAAGTTCTTTTTTCGAAATACAAGTATCGGCTGTTGGAAGCAAAGGAGTTGAATGAAGCAAAGATGAGATTGACAAAAATACCGACAAGCCTTTTTCTCGGTGCTGTGGAAGAAAGTTGAGCCAAGATCGGGACCTGCTCACGAGTCAAAGAGCGTTGATAGCGGCACTAGCAGCTAATGGCCAGCGCTTGACAGCCCGCCGGTTCAGGCGAATCGGCGTCAGGGTACGGGCCAATGGCGGGGCGAGAATAAAAAGATTAGTCATGGTCATGTGACAGCGCATCAGCGTCGCGAAAGACGTAGAAGAAAGAAATGTGGCAATGGTGGAGCGACGCCACAGTCTGGACTGATCTGGCAGGCTTGTTAAGGCGATATAATTTGCCCAAAGGTTGCCGCATTGATAATATGTAGCCTCGGGTTGATGACGTGAGTGCGGCTTAGGAAGAGGCGGGAGTGTAGAATACGGAGTAGGTACGAGCTTGAACTCGGCAGTCAAGAGGAGATTAGAAAACATTGAATCATCTGCTCCATGGTGTTGTAGAGCCCGAATACCTTATTAATGAGTACTGCTGTAGCACTCACTGCCTCGGAATAATACAAAATCCCCTTCCCCCGGCTTTTCAACCCCCCGCATCAAGCATCAATTCTGACGCTGTCACCTGCAATCCCGGCTTAAACGCTCGGCTGATTCTCTCCCCGCTCTAAGCCGAAGCGTACCGAAACGGCCCAGAAGCTCTCCTCTCTGCGCCTGTTCTACCGACAGTCTGTATAAAAAAACAAAATAGCCCATCTGCATTTATTTATCTTCCAAACACCTTTCGATTGGCCTTTTTTGATACCCTCACTACGGATAGCCCTTTTTTCCCTTGTTCGCTTCTTCTTCTCCTACTTATACAGCTCCACAACTCCATCCCATAATGCCCGAGGCTCAGCTTAGAACAGCCAGGAGGCTCGGCCAGTTGGCCAGCCAAATGAAATCGGCTCGCCACTTCTCAACCGGCGCTGTCATGAGAAAGGAAATCCAGGAGGCGTACATTCTCAGTGCTGCGCGAACACCGACCGCAAAGGTACGTTGCTGAGCAGCTCGCATATACCATTTTAGAATTATGCTAACAATTGCACTTGTCAGTTCAACGGCTCATTCACCACCGTGCCCGCTCCCCAGCTCGGCGCTACCGCCATCAAGGCCGCTCTCGAAAAGTCAAAAGTTCCGATAGAAAAGATCTCTGATGTATACATGGGTAACGTGCTTGGAGGAGGAATGGGCCAAGCGCCCGCCCGACAGGCCGCCATCTTCGCCGGCCTCCCTACCTCCATCGAGGCCATCACCATCAACAAGGTGTGCTCTTCTGGTCTCAAGGCTGTCGCTTTTGCCGCGCAAAACATTCAGCTAGGCCTAGCCGAGGCCCAGATTGCCGGTGGCATGGAGAGCATGACCCGGGTTCCATACTATCTTCCCCGTGCCAGCGGTCTGCCTGCTTTCGGCAATGTCACATTTGAGGACGGGTTGATCAAGGATGGTCTGACCGATGTCTACAACAAATTCCACATGGGCAACTGCGCAGAGAACACCGCCAAGACTCACAACATCACCCGAGAGCAGCAGGATGAGTTCGCTATCCAGTCATACAAGAACGCTCAAAAGGCCTGGGCCGAGAAGGCGTTTGCCGATGAGATTACCCCCGTCACCGTCAAGAACAAGAAAGGAGAGGTCATCATTGAGGCGGACGAGGGCTACCTCGACGTCAAGATTGAGAAGGTCCCAACCTTGAAGCCCGCGTTTGTTCGCGATGGAACTGGCACAGTTACCGCTGCCAACTCCTCGACCCTGAACGACGGTGCCAGTGCTCTAGTCCTGGGCAACAAGGCCATTGCACAGCAGTACGGATCCGGCTCTCGCGTCCTGGCTAGGATCGTCTCCCACGCTGACGCTGCGGTTGATCCCATTGACTTCCCAGTCGCTCCTGCAAAGGCCATCCCCATCGCTCTGGAGCGTGCCGGCATCACCAAGGATCAGGTCGCCATTTGGGAGATCAACGAGGCTTTTGCAGGCGTTGTTCTGGCCAACAAGAAGATTCTTGGCATTGAGAACGCCCGTGTCAACCCTCTTGGAGGCGGCATCTCCCTTGGCCACGCCCTGGGCAGCTCCGGATCACGAATCCTCACAACACTGCTGCACCAACTGAAGCCTGGCGAGTATGGTGTTGCGGCAATCTGCAACGGAGGAGGCGCTGCCACAGCCATGGTTGTGCAGCGTATTGAATCCGTCTAAACGAAAGCAAAAAATAAAATGGGAGCCAAAAAGAAAGAAAAATTAAACACAAACATGTATATATTTTGAACGAAGAGAATATGTAGCTGGGCATGTATATTCCAGTTAGCAATGGCCATGTAATTTTAGAGTAGTGAAGCATTCATTTGTTCAATATTCGACTTGGTTTTTCTCGTGAAATTGTCAAATTTATCATCATCAATAAAAACGCTAAATGTTTAGAGATATGAACAGTTTGCGTAGGCCAATGAGCTGCAACAGTTGATTCAGGTAAAGAGCAGCTTGTCACTGCTCAAGTAAACAACCACTCGCGCCACAGCTATTCAATCACCGCCACACTCAGACCGACGCCACACCGTCTTCAACACCAGCCTCACTCTCACTCATTCAACGCGCTTCTCGCCCGTCCTCTCTCTCACACTCACTCTCACTAATTCCAAACCCCCATTGGCCGCCAAAGGCCGAAATATTTATATACTATATTTTTCTCAGCACATACCATGTCTCTAGTTACTCAATTCCTCTCCCAGATTCAGCAGCAAGTCCGCAGTCAACAAGGCGATCAACTCCGATCATGGCTCCAAGTAGAGCCGGAATCACCAAAACAATATCACGATCTAGCGAATGAGCTGCGCGCCAGATTTAGCCGCCAGGACGCCATTGACAAGGTCGTTGAAGATGTTCTGCCGCAGCAGGACGATCTGCCCGAAGGACAGGCAACGGCTTGGCCGGGATTGTTGGCCTTTTTGAAGGATTACTTGACCTATTGGCGGGATGTCAGTTTTGCAGACTTGTTAGGGGCTCATCAGCTTCTCAGTGGGCTAGTCAAGTGAGTTTTTCGGCCTTTGAGTGCCATTGATAGTCGCAACCCGCAGAAACACGCGGATTGAAGCTTCAAGAATTGTCTCTTTCTGCTAACGAAACCTTGCAGCTCTTGTTCTACTGCATTCGCACATCCTACCTATGGCTCAATGCTGCTCCAGGTCAGCATGTCTCTCTCAGAGACACTTGCTCGCCTTACCATGAATCTCAACCGCCGGCCTGACCTGACTCGTCGGCTGCGCGTTGTGGACGACGACAACCGCAAGTCTGTTGCCGAATCTTCTGCTGAAATCATTCAAAAGATATTCACGACTTGCTTGACCGACCGGTCAGGTACCCGGACCAGCAAGCCAGAAGGAAAGCGAGTTGGCGTCTACATGTTTGCCAACCTCGTGCTTAAACTTCTCTTCGCAGTATGCCCCCCTCCCTTTATTCCAATCTCTCCATATTGTAGCGCATCAGCATTATTCTCTAACCATAGAATTCATTGTTCAATAGTGCCGAAGAACTCAACTAGCGAAAATGATATTTGTTAACATCGAAACCATATCGCCTCCGCTCTCACTTTATCCTGCGGCTCAGCGCGTCACCTTTCTCTACTATCTCGGCCGTTTCAACTTCTCCAATCAACATTATCACCGCTCTGCGTTATGTCTCCAGGAGGCATACCTGCAGACTCCTCCTCAACTAGTCTCTCATCGCTCCAACATTCTCACTTACCTCATTCCCTCGAACCTTCTTCTTGGGCGATTCCCTTCAACTACACTCCTATCAAGGCCGGAGGCTCAATTATTGAAACCCATTTTTCTTCCAATGTGCATGGCTATTCGCTCCGGGAACTTTGTGCTGTTCCAGTCTCACCTTGCTGCTCACGAACCGTGGCTGTTTGAAAAGGGCCTCCTTTTGCCACTTTCCAACCGCCTTCGACCACTTCTCTGGAGGAGTCTCAGTCGAAAGACATTCCTCTTGACATATGTTCCCCCACAAGATGCCACCTCCCGCAAAGCAGCAACACTCGACCTCTCCCATCTCCTCACCGTGGCTACCTACATCCAGCGCCGTCTTGAAGGCTGGCTGCCCGGCAATCCAACCACACACGGCCGGCCATCGCAGGCCAACCCCCTCTTCATGCAAGCCATCAAAAACACTGTCCAGTCTTCTGCCGAGACGACTCTTGCCCCTCCCCCAGGCGGCCCCAGGAAGCTCCGCCCCAACGAGGGGCTTATATGGGGTAACGCCCTAGTCACTTATGAAGATATAGAGATGACAGTTGCCACTCTTGTTCAGCAGGGCTTTATGCATGGATTCGTTGCGCATAGCCAGGGCCGTTTCGCCATTATCGGAGCAAAAGCAAAGGGAAGCCCTGTCCTGGCAGGCTGGCCGAACGTTTGGCTGACTATTAAGGAAAGGAGGCACGAAGACGACTTTGATTTGGACCAAGTTCCCGGCTGGGTGACATTGTGAGAGAGAAAGAGAAGGTGTGCATGATATCAGTTAATTAGGGCAATACAAGTTTAGATAGGAGAGGGCAAAGCATCCTTGATAAGGTGGTGCTAACTACCGGCGCTACCCCATAGCATGGTTGTTCGTTTATTAGAAGCTAATTACTCCATAGAAGAAAACGAAATGATACCCCCCTAAACCGTCAAATATCGCTAACTGTGATTCATGTTTGAGACGTACAAGGCGACACACCAAGTATATAAGCACACAGGCCTCACATTTTATAGCGTCTTAGTTACGTTGCTCCTCTACACGTGCCAATTCACTATTACAGGCTACATTCAAGAAACGTAAAATTCATAAGCCACGCTATTTCTGTCTTTATCCTATTCATCCTAAGCTCCTTTTTTTGGGTTGTTTATGTTGATGAGTGTGGTAATTGTAAACCCACAACTCATGAGCAGTAGTTGGCACGAGCATTAATAAACAAAGCAAAAAATCAAAACTAACAAAAACCACTTCAAAACCTTTCCCCCCTTGGACATGCATCATAAATGTTTGATAAAAGTTGTAAAAAAGAATCGCTCGCTTTTTTCCCCCTCCCTTTCTCTTTTTTTGGTCCTTGTCCTCCGATTTCGTAAGAAGCTTTCTCTTTAACCGCTGAAGAGGGGTATCGACGACAAAAAGAAGGCAAATCAAAAACAAATATGGTAAAAAGAGAAAATATGGTAATAAAAAATCATAATGGATAAAATATGCCACCGTATTTTTGGCATCATGGTAAAAAAAACAGGAGTAAAAACTCCTGAAGAAAAGAAAAGGGGAGGGAGGAGGATATTTGGAGATTGGCATGCCAGCCTTATAGCGGACACACCAACCTCCAATTTCTCCAAAGACAATAAACACTATCGCCGACAGGGCATATTGGCTTATATGTAAAGCATATAATAAGCGTTATGTAAATAAAAGTAGAGCCATATACAGATACGGCGGCATAAAATATCAGGGGGGTAAAAAAAAGGCGCGACGAGGGGGAGGGGGATCAAACGGCCCAAAATATGCGAAGCGAAAGAGAGAGTGAGAGAAACTCGCGTCAAGTGATATAAAGTCTAGAGCAGCATATGAACAAAAAATATGTAAGCTGCAGCTGACAAAAGGTGACATGGACACTGAAGTAGACGTGAGAATACATTGGTCTGCCAGAGATACAATCAACGAGGCTGCTTGCCATTAAATTCTTCTTTTTTTAAAGGAAACAAGCTGCGGCAACAAAGGCAACGATAAGGCCTGCAAAGGCGGTGCTGCCTTGCTGGCGGCCAGCCTCACCCTTCTTAGTAGTTGTGGTAACCGGAGCAGAATCGGCCTGTGTCTGCGACGGCTCGGCGGGGGCTGAGGTCGTCTGGTGAGACGAAGTGCCGTTCTCGTGGAACATGCCGGGCTTCACAGAGGCGTGTGCGCGAGCTTGAGAAGCGGTTGAGGAAGCCTTGCCGCTGGTAGCGGTGGTAGAACCAGCCTCGGTTGTGGAAGTAGCATCGGTGGTCTGTGTTGTTGACTCTGCAGCCGTGGTGGTTGATGAGGCGGCGGCAGTGGTGGATGTGGCCTCGGTCGAAGAAGGGGTAGCAGTGGTGGAAACCTCCGTAGATGATGGCTGGGCGGTGGTGGTGGTTGAAGTAGCCTTCTCAGCCTGCTGGGCGAAGCCACCGGCCTTGAGTCCATGGGGAGTGGAGCTGGGCTGAGCCGAAGAAGAAGAAGATCCGGAGTCAGAGTCATCACCGCCGGAGCCACCAGAGCTGCCGTCCACGTTGAAAGCCACAATGTTGGCAGTGCCACCCTTGGGGACAGTAACAACGCAGAAAGCGGCGTTACCAGCACCAACGGAGGATTCGTTGCTCTCGACGCTGCCGTCAGAGTTGGGCGAAATCTCACAGGGCAGTCCGTTGCAGCCACCGTCGGGGCACTCGATCTTGATACCAAAGGTGGGCAGGGTGCTCTTCAAGGCAGAGTCTTGCCAGATGGGGTTCCATCCTAACTTGACGAATGTGTTGCCGTTGCTGTCAGTGTTAGCGCCAGCAACGTACGGACTCCAGTTGCCAACGGGCTTGCTAGAGACACCCCAGACACAATCGGCGACAGTGCTTCCAGGAGGGTTGATGTAGTAGCTACACAGATGAGGTTAGCAAACACTGTGGACATGGGATGCAAGACAAAGCTTGTGCGGGATCACTCACTGAGCTGCCGTTGAACACCAGTAGCTTGTATCGGGAACAGCAAGCGTGGCCGAGGATGTGACAAGAGTTGGGATAAGCATGGCCTCGTTACCAGGCAAGACAGTCTGGCACCACGACATGGGCTCACCACAGTCGTTGACAGCTACGACAGAGCCAGTACCTTCAACACAGTACGGCTTGTTGGGGAAAGGCTTGTGAACCGTACCACTGTTGTCACAGAACAATCCTCCGTTCTAATGCTGTCAGCGGCTGAAACCGGCGATATTGGTCATTCTCTCTTCTTATCGATTTAATAAACTTACCATGGAAGCCGGGTAGGAGTATGAAGAATCGGGATCCCATTGAGCCATAACCATACCGGGCTTGCAAGCAATTGGGCAGTAGTGACCTGGCGTGCAAGGCTGATCCGGGCTCATAGCCCAGCCAGCATTCTCAGCATCGGGCGTGACAGCAACCAAGTTGGGATCATCGGTCGGGAACGCGCATTGTCCTCGCTTGACAATAGAGTTGGCGTCCTCGACTGTGTGAGGAGAGCGAAGGTGAGTGTGCTTCTTATTGGGAAGCTGGTGAAACCTCCTGTGTGACGAGGCGACGGTGCCGGCTGGCAATGAGAGCAGCACAACGGCCGACGCGAGGGCGGCCTGGACGTCTGTAACCTTCATGGCGGCGCGTGAAAACGAGAGTGTGAATCGATTAGTGATTACTGGCGCGAGAGAGAGTGAGAGCAGAGGTCGCTCGACAAGGGCGAGTGCGACGCTCGATTCGAGGTTTCGAACAAACAATAAGTGAGAGTCGTGTCACAAAACAAGCAGGCAAAGAGAGCGACAGAGGCGACGGCAAAAAGAAGAGCTCGTCCACACAAAACACGACACGACACGAAACGACACAGCGCAAAACGAATGAAAGAGAGAGAGACGGCGGTGACGGTCGAGAAGTTCTATGAAAAGAGAGTGAGATGGAGCCCGCGGACGAGCAGGGCGACAATGGGCTAGTAAAGGAAGGGATTGACTTGTGGTTAGTTCAAAACTGGAAGACAACTGCTACGATACATGCTGCGAGTACTCGACCAGACCAGGCTCATCTCATAAGCTAATAATGCCTCGACCGCTTTGCTGAAGATGGGCTGTGATGCTGGGTCTCGCTCTGTGGATCCCGTGGGATGAGCGCGTCGAAATTAAACAAGCCATGAGCCAATCAGCGTGCGGTTTGCTTCTCCCCTGGGAAACCGTCGACCAATCCAGCCACTTAGCCAGGGCCAAAGGAAATTAAGGCCCTCCTAGTGTGAGATACGTATCGAACGCTGCATTAACTGCAACGGGTATGAATCCCATTATCCGCCTCGAGGACCTGAGCCAGACGGGGGGGCTCTCGGTGTTGAGGGCAGTGTCTGTGTGCTGTATTGGAGGTTCACAAGCCAGAACAGCAGAAGCCATGAGTCCAACAAAAGTGCTGATCTCGGTGCTAACCGTTAATAGTGCGGAGTAGGTCCTGGAAGTAGTAATCTGTGTAGTCATAGTCTATCTCAGTAGCAACAGCATTGTGAACCCCTAGCTGACCTCGACATGTTTGTTGGCGCCGTGTTGTGTTCACAGAGAAGGGCAGCCGTGCCCCTGATGCCCCGACTTGAGCGTACCAATATCACCATGATTGGACGTCTGCCGTTTGTCGGGGCCACCGCAGCCATTCTACCTGTAGTCGGACATATCGTTCCGTACAAGCACATCACCGCAGTAAAATCACACTGACAGGCGAGGAGAAGAAATTGATCGACGACACCAAAGGCGAGATTTGGCGGAACGCTCCGAATCGCTGCGTCTTGCTGATCTCCCCCCAACCCCAACCGACTTCACCGTTATTATTGTCCTGTGCTGTAAGACAGCTGAGGCTGGCGGTGTCACCCCACGAATAGGTAATTAGAAGAATTAGACCTGAGGGGGCGCCCAACCGTCTCCTTGCTGCAACACGACTCAGAAAACAAACCGTCGCTTGCTGGTGGCGCTCGCCAATTTCAATCTTGAGACGGTTCAAAACCAAATCTGCTGAAACAAGTCTTGCTTCTAAACATCAGGTCTTTTTCTGCTGCCCGTTTGCTAGTGCGCATGTACGGTAGAGGATGTGGCGGTCGAGCTGCTTCTCCCTAGAAGCCAAGCTAGACTGGGGTTTGGACATGGGGCACTCCTTTTTTCCGCACGGGGTTGCAAGGGAGAGAAATTTTGTGTAAACGACGTGCTCCACTCAACACGAGCATGAACGCCCACGAGCTGTCATTACAAGCTGGACACAAGTTCTCCGTTCTTGTCCAGAGAGAGCCAAGCATGAAAGAGCTAGGCTCAATCCAGTCTCGAGCAGCGAATTGTTGCCTGGCACCAACCCTGGCGAGGCCGTCTGTGCTTTGCGAGGAGGTGCATGTTCAGCAAGGGAGTGCTTGTCCGTAATCCAGTGAGAGCCTGGCGGATTCTGGAAGAGACATGCCGTCTTACTCCGTGCTCCATCTCCATCTCCATGCTCTGTGCTCTGTGAAATCTCCAAATCTCGCTCATCGCCGCGATATCATCATCAGCTCCGCCAGCAGCTGCCGCCGATGGCTTTGCCAAGGTAGGGGAACAGTGACGAGATGTGATTTCTTCTAGGTATCTTATACTTGCAGTATCCCGGTCCCCAATAAAAGTGGCATCATGCGAGATTTCATCTGCTCGTCTCTTGTGCTGCGGTCTAATCAATTCGCTTGCATTCTTGGCATTGAGGTGATCCATCAAACTCCAGTAGGGTGGATCTTTTAGACCAGATGCTCAAATCATCAAGCCAAGAGAATTGGTTTCTTCAGCCTGCTTTGCATGATACAATACTGTATGGTTTTTATATATTGCCCTGTGTTGCTCGTTATGTGACGCCTTTTCATCGGAAGAACATTTGCAAATCCCAGGCTTTGCTTTTTAATTTACAATGGTATACAGCAATCTAATTGCGTTCGAGTTGGCCACAATGGCGTGCTTGCTTTGAAGGCCTTTCAGAGATCCTTTTCCCGATGGCCAACCACTCTTGCAAAAGAATCAAACGACATAGTCATAGAATGCCGGCCTGCGGTCTTGCTTCGTAGATGCTCGTCGTAGTTCAGCATCTCCTTGTAGGGGACTTTTGCTACTATCTCGACCATGCGAGCAGTAGATTTTTTGCTTCTCAGCGAGGTGATCGAGTCATAGGGATCAGGTGGCGCGTAAATCTTGGAGATATCGATCAACTCGTCGCTAGCAGACTCTGCAGAACGATCGTTGACTTCGAGGACATGACCACCCGCACCAGCTGTTATGTCATGCTGGACTGTTCCAGCGGCCGCTTCAGGACAGGTAATGTGCGTCAACATGATGGGCTCTAAAATGCCAATCTGGCTTTTATCGAAGGCATCTCTAAGAGCTGCTTGGACGGCGGTTTTAGCCGCACTGCTGAAATGGCCTCCAGTTGGTGTCTCTAGCGCATCGCGAGACGTATCAAGAGTGATGTGGACTTGACAGCCGTGTATCGGCGACGCACGGCGAGGCCCCCTGGCCAACCCAGCTATGGCTCCGTTGAAGAGCTGTTGGCGTGCCTCATCCATATCAACAAGCACGGCCGTAGCTTCGCCTTCCATGGGAATATCTATCTGGACAATGTTGCCGTCTTTTTCAAGGCCGACTTCCATCAGATCTTCCTGTTCACCAGCTTCTATCGGTCTGAGGGTAGCCGTGCAGGTAACCTTGCCTGGCTTGCCCGCAACTGGACGGTCAAAAACTGCATGCTGAGGAGAGGTCATGGTGGTAACACATTCCTTGTAGTCGACCTCAATAGGACCAAATTCGGCATCTATCTTGTGCTTCTGCCTCATATTGTAGAGTGACACATCCAGGTGGAGCTTTCCCATACCCTGGATGGTAAATTGGTCAGTCTTTGGATTTCTGCTCCACCGAAGGCTTGGGTCTTCTCGAGACGCGCTCTCCAGAGCGACCTCTAATTGTTGTGCTGCCACATTCCCATATGGATCAACTTGCAAAAAGGCAACCGGTGGAGGAATCTCTGGAGGCCTGATCTGGATATGTCGTAAATGTTCAGGGACAGTTTTGCCACTCGCCATGGTGATCAAAGTATCTCCAGTGCGAGCTTTCTTAAGTCCTCTCAGGGCTCCGATTTGGCCTACAGAAAGCTCTTGAATGTCTTCAGTCTTGGACGCAGATATTTGCAAGATGCCCATTGGTCGTTCCTGGATAAGCATATGGGTGTTGAAGCTCGGAGCATTGCGAGTAAGAGTTCCATGATAAACTCTCACAAAACTAATGACGCCCTCCTTCGGGTGGTCAAATACTTTGAAGACAGATGCCACTGAACTAACATTGGCATCCACTGTCTTCTTGCCTTTTCCTTTCAGTGCTTCCCGAAGCTCGCTCTTCGTACTCCCAACTCTGACCTCAGCATCTGGACGTTCCGCTGGATTAGGAAGATAGTCCGCGATGGCGTCCATGAGCGGCTCAACTCCAATATGACGAAAGCTCGAACCGGCGAATACGGGTATGACACGGCCATCCCCGCTTTGGATGCTTCTCCTTATGGCTTGCTTCAGCAGGGAAGCGGGGATATTTTCGTTTTCAGCCAAGAATTCATCCATCACGGCCTCGTCAAAATCTGCAAGGCCCTCGATCAGACGCTGTCGTGCTACTTTCATCTCGGCCAATAACGATTGGTTTGACGTTGACAGTATCTCTTCGAGCTCGGTGGGTTCATATCGAGTCTTTTGCCTTTCGGTCTTCCACCTGTAACCCACCCCATCGATGATGTCTATTACTCCAACAAATTCCTCCTTCTCCCACCACGGAATTTGGCAAACCAATGGCCATCCTTTGAGTCGAGAGCCGATTTCCAAGACAGATTTTCTGAATGATGCGCCCTCGCGGTCCAGCTTGTTACAGTAAGCAATTCGCGGAACTTTGAACTCCTGGGCAGAGGCCCAAACTCGTTCTGTGTGTGCTTCTACACCTTTGACAGAATCGATGATACAGACGGCTCCATCAAGAATTGGTAAACACCGATCAACTTCAAACCTGAAATCCTGGTGACCAGGAGTATCAATGAGATTGATGGTCTTTGGGGCAGTTCCAGGAGGGCAATCCTGCTGTAGTGGCCAGTGAAACGTTATTGCCGCCGATTGAATGGTAATTCCACGCTCCCGCTCAAGCTCAAGGAAATCGGTCACAGTGTTGCCAGAATCCACATCTAAGATTGTCAGCTGGGTTCTTTCAGCTCTAGGCATGTATTTTACACACCTCCTACTCGCTGGGTCACGCCACTATAGTAGAGCATGCGCTCAGTTGTCGTTGTTTTGCCCTACATAATGGGTAAGCTTCGAGGCCAGGATGACTTGAGTACATAAAGCCGTAAGCCTTACAGCATCAACGTGTGCGATAATACCGATATTTCGAGTATTTTCAAGCATTGAGCTTATGCTTCTTGCGCCATTGCTGCTCTGGTAGACAAGTTTCCTGAAAGGAGACAAATCCGTCGCGGCTCTATAACCTGATCTGGTGAGACGGCCGCATTGCCTCACTGAGGCTTGACGACAGAGCACCACGGCAATCATGGCGATTCAATATCGGAATATGGCACTGCAAGAAATGGCAGTAATGGCAATTGCACCACAAACATCAGGACTACACCCTCAGCACTCGATCTTAAGGGAGTCTTGAGCGACGTGCAAGCTGTTTGAATGGCAATTTTAGCTTTGAGAATTCTCGAAGCTCGGCCTGAATTTCTAGGTTTACTACATTCTAGCGAGAGCTCCTTCTCAATTGATTCATTCATCTCAGCGGGGCTTGGAGGGGCTGCGCCTGCCTGCATGAACGTATCCCAGAGTATGCATATACAAAGTAAGCCACTATGCTTAAATCGAGTGGAATTTTTTCGAGTTGTTCTGGTTGAGTATGAGAAAAGCAGTCTTTGCAGTTTGTTACTGGCTGTAAACTCAAGCCCTAGATAAATATATAGGAATGTAGATTCTTTACAGTTATCGCATTTTTTCACTAGAACATAATGTTAGGTATTACATACTATTTGCAGCATATATCTTCTCTCTCATTAATACGAGGTTACGAAGGCCAAGCCTAGGTATTCTGTCAAACTTCATCAGGACACATAGTATTTTACACATGCACCAGTAATATCTCTATGGATAAGAATTACAGCGCCAGGACTATGTGGCTACAAGGTACTGTGAAAGACAGTCATATAAATAGACAGGTTGTGTTATGAATCCACAAAATATGAATGAGAAACGGCGACTCTAGGTTAAGGCTGCATGTATCGCTACTACGTACAGCTGCAAACTGGGTTACCTCCAGGGCTGTTATCGTAGGCGAAGGCGATGTGATCTCAGCTGGTCCATTCTGTTATCATCATCCATGTTAGTGTTTGTATTTATTTCCTTCGTCGTCTTATCATGGAAGATTTTTTGTGAATGGGAATATGTGCCTGGCACCATCCAGTTGCCTATGGGGAGTTGGCAGGCTGCACTTAGTATTACAGTTTAGGCAGTTGGAGGACACTAACCGTGGTCACCAAACGCTAAGCTATCAACCATCTCTAACTTTCTGAATTACACATTCATGCCAAACCTCAAGCAGCCATGACAAGGAAATTGCCTTGGAAAAGGGAATCCGAGTCCTCATCAAGCAATAGCGCAAGAAAAACGGCGGCTCAAAGCCCTAAATTACCTACTGCGCGGAAATATGAGACTCGAGACGTATTGCGGACGCCCGTGTCACGCAGACACGTTCGGCGCGTTTTGGATTCCGGTACGAAGAAGCTGAATCTCATCCCATCTCACCCAAATCAAAAGACAGTTATTAGAAATGTTGGTTTAGTCAACTGACAGTTATTATTTCAGATCCTATCCGAAGTCCATCTACTTCGCCTCCACCAGAACGGCCTCATGAAGAGTACATTTGCACCGCCTTCATGAACTCGATGATTGCTTAGTTCAAACATCAGTTCAACATGCACTCGTCTCTTGTCCATACTCAACTAACAACTTCCCTTCATCTCAGGTTCATGATTCCAGGACCGCTGAATGACGACAAATTCAGAATGGTTGATGATGAGTTTCTGCACATGGCCCAGCGCTTCACCGCGCACCTTCACCGAGCAGAATACGATCGCCTCAAGGCACTCGCCAAGGCCCAAAACGCGGCTACTATCAGCGAGATTGAGCGTCCCGTCGTGGCAAGTGCGGTGCCGACAGCCAGAGCGCGACAGAGGAGTGAAGCAGCTCAGAATTCTATGAAGCGGCGTAAAACGCTGGAAGCTGAGAGTGGTGATGATGGTGATGACCGCAAAGCAAAGGAGGATAAACAAAGGTCGCCGTGGGCGACGGGTCTACGAGGATTGATGGAGGCGCCGAGACGAGAGGGAAGGACAATTATGCCTGCGGCGAGTGCTTCATCTTCTTCATCGAGGACGAGAGCGGCCGCTGGGTATTCAAGCAAGTCGTCGCCACAGCAAGACCATCGAAGCCGTGAAATATCGCCGTCATTACCACCGTTGGTGTCATCATCTAAGAGGGTCAAGCTTGACTTGCCCGCCAATCCAAAATCAACTGCTACACAGAGTAGAAATATCTCCCAGCATCCTCGCACCTCCAACTCAAATCCTCAAGATATGTCTTCACGCCCCACAGAACTTCCCAAGGGAGTTCCTCGTCCAGATTCTTCTCGAACCAAAGCCGACAATCAGCCACCCAGTGTCTACAATGTGGATGACGACTTGGATGATGATCTTTTTGGCTTGCACGAGCGTAGGATGAGCAGGAAGAAGTCCCGAGAGCAGTCCAAACGACCGGCCGCAAAGAGTGAAGTCAAAGACGAATCAAAGACGATCGATTTGAGCTCTATCCCTACATTCTTATAGACATCTAGCCCCAGCACCGGATACATGGTTTACTCATAAAAAAATTACGAGAGATCACAGCGGAATCATATGACTGCTTCGGGCACATGCGCACTTTTCATTGAGAGCCAAACGTGACGTCGTTAATCTCATTGCGGTAAGTTTCATAAACCCCTACACTACTCTAATTATCCTGCATTGTGAGCTCATCAAAGTCATCCAGCAGCTCGTCCATATTCACCCCTGGCACGCCATCGTCTCCATCCTCGTCCGTCTCCGCTATGCTCATCTCATCCTCGTTTGCCTGCTTGGGATTCTTGTAAAGCGCCAAAGCCGCACGCAGCTCTTCATCTTCCTCGACATCACGCAAGAACATCTCGTACTCCTTATCCATACGCTCCTGGTCTGCCTTCTTTGGCAGAAGCTCACCCTCATCCTTATCCATGCGCTTGAGCTTCCAGTTGCGGCGACGGTTCCTCCTGCGGTTGGGGTAGTGTTTCTTCACCAAGACCACATCAGGGACGATTGATGAGTATGTGTTGGAATCCTCTATCGCATCAAATTCGGGGTTGTTGAAGTTGGTTCCGCTCAACATATAGCCCATCGCTGAGTCACCTGGCTGTAACAGGTTTCCCAGATGTGTTCTGGTAAAGTATGTCCTATCATTGACACCCAGATCGGAAGCACGAGCAACCGTTGCCTCGGCAAGCGCCCACTTGCCCTTTCGAGTAGGGGTAGGCTCAATATCCATGACGATGAACTCGACCAACTCCATGGCGTCGGCGAGAGCTGTAAAGGGGGCGCGCCAGTAAATGGACGCACTTACTTCCGCTGTTTGAAGGGTCTGAGGGTCCATGAGGTAGACCGCCGTGCCAATCTTGTGGCAAAGGACGAGGGGTGAGATGTTGCTAGCCTGTTTCGCAAGCTTTATGGGCAGCGCAACCAGGTCATCTCTGCATACGGGGACAATTTCGGCGGAAAATGTGAATTTGTATGATTTTTTTGACGTGTGGGTATCCATAGAGATCAGCTCTTGTGAAGACTTGACTTTGACGGGAACGACTGAGTTGAGGAAGTCGACAAACTTCTCTGCCTGATTTCGCACGGAAAAGAAGAAATCGATACCATCCTTGGCTTCCTTGATGTTGAGGGTCTCTTTGTGCGCGCCATGCTTCAAGATAAGCTGCTCCAGGAAGTGGAACGTCCTCTTGTGCAAGACCTTCTGTCGGACTTGAACGCAAGCTCTCCAGTGGTTGGGGGTAAAACTCTTCTGGCACTCAGGGCACTGCTGAGTCGCCACAACGTATACGACCTCGAAGCTCTGCTGCAGCAGAACTCCCTGCTGGACGGAATCTTGGACGGTCAACTTGACCTTTACTCTTCGGGAATGAGGCTCGGTCCAGATGAAGCTCGCATCGACGATTCGCACTTTATTCAGGCCCCTCAGCTTCTTGAGGCAGAGGGCTAGGAGTTCACGGGATTCAGGCATGGCGGCGATCCAACTTGAGGGTGGCAAGAGCCATCTCTCGCAGTCTTTGCATTGCTGGATGGTGGCCTCTCGCTGGATTCCCTGGGAAATGTCGTTGGTCAGCTTGATGCAGTCGTAGCAGGCAGCGCCAGTGGCTGTTGTTCCGTCGATCGGGGCGCCGCAGTTGTGACAGAGGATTCTGTGTTGGATATAGTCAGTCTATGCAGTCATTCATGGCTGTTTTTGGAGGGGCAGCCGCAAAGAAGAAAATTGAAGTAGAATAGCGACGTTCTTCTGACCAAAAAAAGCTGGGAAACTTGGAGTAAGTACTTACGTTGCCGCCGTCGCCTGCTGCGATATAGGCGCAATAGAAATGGCGTCATCAAGATCCATAGACATTTTGCTTGATGTGGCCGATGGTGATGTGGTATGTGTTATGGTAGATGATTTTATCGGATGGGGTCCCTCTGATACAATATCTACGAAGTCGAAAAATATTTTGCCCCGCTGCTTGATAAGCGACTTCCATGAGCTTATCGCTCAGATTTGCTGTCGCAGAATTTATTGCCTTATCCGTAGTAGCGGCGTGAAAATATGTGCGACATATGAGTCAGTCGCGTGGGCATGCAACTAAACCGGTAACAGGATGACGGACATCAGGGCCTCTTTGATAATTGTTCCATTTCAGTTTCAATGCCCTAGATTTAGGCAGACGCATGTAGTAACAAGTAATTATACAAAATAAATAAATAAAACAAAATTAGAAAATCTTGCTCAACACTCTGCTCACACGCTCTGGTTGCTCGCTGGTATCTCCGCCCTTCTTGATCTTGGAAATCTGCTTAAACGTCCGTACGCTCTCCCTTGGCTCCTCATTGTCCGCTGCATCGCTTGTCTTCCTCTTCTTCGCCTTTGCCTTTGCCTCCATGCCATCCAACATCTTTGCTCTCTCCACATTTCGGACGAACAGCTTGTTCTCCCGCGTCGTCTTGCTGATTTCAGCCCTCATGCGACTCGACCTCTCAGCGTCTTCGGCGGCAATCTGCTCTGTCAAATTGTGCCATTTGAAACCATTGAGATACAACAGGTTCCATATATCGTCGTGGTAGTAGCTTCCTTTCTTTCCACCGATTGGCCGTGCGTTTAGAAGCTCGCACACAGCCTTTGCATCCTTCTTCTTGATAAACTCGACCCAGCCCTCGGTAAAAGTCTTTTTCTTGTTGCCGCCTCCTTTGACGCGCCGTGCTCGTGCGACTGGATCTTCGGGGGCGAGGAATATCCTGTTGATTTCTCCGTATGGAGCAAGAAGCGAACGTAGTTTATTAGGCTTCATGAATGGCGGCACACGTGAAATGTAGACCACGCCTGATTTTTTGATGGCTTCCTCTGTCGCAACAAGGTTCTTCTTCGTCAAGGGTCGGGCAACACCAGGCAAATCTTTGGTCCTCAACTTCTTGGCTTTCTTCTTGCCGCTATCGGCGCCAGTTTCGTCGTCTTCTTCATCTTGTTTGGTCGATTCTGGGTGCCTCTCGTCTCTGTCACTGGCATCTTGCTCCTTGTCACTAGCTTCGACATCGTCGTCTTCCTCGTCGTCGCTGCTAATCTTTCGCCGTTTGGGACCGCGCCCGCCTTTCTTTACTTCATCATCCGACTCGTATCCATTTAAGCGTTCGTCTTCGCTGTCGGATGCATCCAGAAACTCGTTGGCCCTTGTCGTAGCCATGATGTGTGATTTGCAGAGCACTATGTCGTATCGTATGCGCAACTTGGCTCGGAGCTCATCTGTTGTCGCAACAAAAAAAAAAGTTCCAATCCTTATCGCGATAAGAGATTGTCGTATTGCAGTACCGGGGCACAGCGTATTAACGAATCCAGCGATGCTCTCTTAGTGTATCCGGGCGGCAGTGCCTGTTAACCTAGACTATCCAAAATGGCTTAGAAATATACATCCGAGATTCCCTCTCACGTGGAAAGAAACCTTGTACCTAACTAATTGCCTGCTAATCTATTGTCCTGACTCCGATCCCTCGACGGAGCTCTCTTACGTACAATTAGCCACCCAAAGTAATGTCTAGGCAAGGCTACCATTCTTAGTATGGGGACACTCATACTGTCTGATGTATGGCGGGGCAACGATATCGGTGACGTGGGGCAAATAATGACGGACGGGCAAGAACGGCTCTTCAAACCAGTGGACCAGTATCACCATTTCCCCTCTCTCTATCATCTCCATACCGACTTCAAACCTTCAATAACTTCACGAGTGTTTCCCCTGTAAAGCTGCCTCATCAGATAAAACCGTCTCACGAAGTACACTCTCACGAAGTCCACCATGTCTGTCGAGGTGATCAACACAATCTCCCCAAATACCAACGAGATTGTCATCACCCGCAATGGCGCCTCCCCTGCCGATCTGGAACTGCTTCCCCAGGTCGCCACTGAAGCTTTTCTGAAATTTCGCAACACGACTCTCAAGGAAAGGCAAGACATTGTCCGGAAATTCCTCGACGGATTGGATAAACGCCAGGATGACCTCGCCCTGGAACTGACTACCCAGATGGGCCGACCCATCGCTTATACGGCAAAAGAAGTCACCACTGCCATCAAGAGGGCAGAATATCTCCTCAAACTCAGCGATACAGTTTTACAGGATGTCGAGGGTGAGCCTGAGAAAGGGTTCAAACGCTTCATCCGAAGAGCACCCGTTGGCCCTGTTCTCATCATCTTCGCTTGGAATGTAAGTAATCCCATCTCCCGCACCAGCCACTATTAATCGCGTAAATTTTTCTCTTTTAAATTAACGTATCCGTGTCTCAAGTATCCTTATTTGATTCTCATCAATGCGTTGATTCCCGCAATCCTGGCTGGAAACAGCGTGATATTGAAGCCATCTCCGCAAACACCAACTATTGTGGAACAAGTGGCCAAGCTATTTTCCGAGGCCGGCTTGCCCGATGGAGTTTTGCAATATTTCCACTGCGGCTCCCCTAGTGTCATGGAAACTATTGTGCGAGATCCCAAGATTGCCCTGGTGTGTTTCACGGGGTCCGTTGCAGGCGGTCTTGCTGTGCAGAAGGCTGCGGCCGACAGAATTGTCAACGTGAGCCTCGAACTGGGTGGCAAGGATCCCGCATACATCAGAGATGATGTAGATATCGATTGGGCTGCTGAGGAGATTGTTGACGGTGCCATCTTCAACTCTGGCCAAAGCTGCTGCTCCCTTGAACGAATCTACGTGCATGAAAATGTGCACGATGCCTTTGTCACGGCCGTTCAAAAGGTGCTCAAGGGATACAAGCTTGGAGATCCGTTTGACAAGTCGACTCATGTAGGACCCGTCATCTCTAAGCGTTCCAAGGAAACAATAGAGTCGCACATTCAGGACGCCTTGAAAAAGGGAGCCAAGGATGCTACGCCGGAAAACGAAAGCTTCGAAAACCCCCCGCCCAAGGGCAACTTTGTGAAACCAACCCTGTTGACTGGTGTGGATCACACCATGACTGTCATGACGGAAGAGACATTTGGGCCTGTGATTCCGGTCATGAAGGTAAAGGGTGACGATGAGGCCGTGAAGCTGATGAACGATAGCGAGTTTGGGCTCACGGCTAGCATCTGGACCAAGGATGTGGATCGAGGCTCCGCGCTTTCAGAGCAGGTTGATGCTGGTACTGTCTTTGTTAACCGCTGCGATTTCCCCAGTCCGGTAAGTTCACGTTCACGGCGCGTGCACCCTAACAACACCATCCCCCCTTGCTCCCTTGTTGGCCCGTGGTCATATTGCACCCGACCGGGTCACAACCCTAGCAATCAAGCAATCAAGAAAATAAAATGCTTTGATAAACAGCCCCAGTGTGCTAACTGTACGACCAACAATATAGGACCTTGCGTGGACGGGATGGAAGAACTCGGGTAGAGGTCAGACACTTGGCAAGTTTGGCTTTGACGCATTTGTCAAGTCCAAGAGCTTTCACATCAAGGACTATCCGAAATAAGCGTCAAACGACGCCTTGTGGTACTGATCAATTTAGAAGAGTTACATACATAAAGAAAGAAAGAAAGAAAGAAAGAAAGAAAGAAAGAAAGAAAGAAAAGAGCGTTCAATACTATCACTCAATGAATCTAGTGCCAGCTGTGCCTCCGCACCAACCCCAAAGATTAGCGAGAGATCTCCCTTTGAGCTCCTTTGAGCGTCGAGCCGTGGGGCTTGTGATTGGTTCGCCTGCGACGAATAATGCGAGGATGGTCTATCGGACAAGGGTCCCAGGCTTTATCGTTCGTTTTCTCGTGAAGGGTCACCACAGCATCTCAGACTCACATTTTCGTTCTGCATGAAAGGCGTCTCCACCAACCCTAAATCCAATTCAAAGACGAACGGGTTCCAGTCTCTAATGCAGCCCGTGATGAGATGAAACAAGAATTCGTCGCCAAGGCAAGGAGGCCGCGAACGAATCGGCCAAGCCGCCGTTGACCCCATTCGTTCTGTACAAAAAGGAAGCAAACAATGGCCGTGCACGTCCGTTCGTTGCTCCGCCATGCTCCGCCCGTGGCATGATGGCCTCCGTTGTCGTGGTTGTGCTTCTCGCCTACCGACAGGCTCATTACCCTGACGAATGTAACGGCATACGGGTTCTTGCGTGAGGGTAACAGGTAACAGCATCTGGAATGCCCATTCAGTTCTCGCACATTCCATATTAGGCCTTGGGCAAATGCACAGGTCTTGTTCCAAGCCGGCATGTGAGACAACCTCTGCACCTCTCCTAGTGTTGTCGCAGTCTGCGCGGGCGCGTGTTGTTTAATGAAACCCCGTTCGACAAAGGCCCAAAAGCGGCACCGACCGAAGGGTTATCGAATAACGGTGCTGAGACACGCATAGCTGCCGATGTGATGTGTTATATATATATGGCCAGCACCGCTTCCGTCGGAAACGTGCTGAGCCTGTGAATCTCAAGCCGGATCGCCTCCATTCATTCTGCATCTAGGCAGCTTAGGAGCTTCACCAGCCCACACACTCTTTTCTCCCCCCTTGTCCGTCCGACGGCAGTCCGCATTCACTCTTTTAATTTAATTTTATTTTTTCTCCTTCCACTTGTCTTGCCTTGCAGTTCGCTTTCGGCAGTTTGCAGCCAATAGCCGTATTTAATTGTTTGCTCATCTTGAATTCTCTCATTAATAAAGGCTACACCGTCGGGGCCCAGCCGCTCGTATCTTCACCAACCCGACTTAATTCGCTTTACCAACATCAATTTATCACCCAACAACATCCAGAAGAAAAAGAAAGACAGGGGAGAAAAAAAGAAAAAACCACAGACGATACTTTTATTATCTTTACCTTCATTATTTTTTTTCTGTCAGCGCAGTTCAACAAACAGCCACCGTCATCGACGTCAGCCAACATTTTTGGCCTCATCTTCTCTCTTTCTTTCTTCATCTCAACAGCATTCATTCTCTATTTCATCTTGCTTTTCGATTTCTTGCTATTTCTATCATCTCTAATTTTATTTCCAACTTTCATCCAATCAATCAGTTGCCTTCGCCTCGAGCGATGGCGAATTTGCCGAGAAGCGTTTCTCTAATCAACCTGGAGACCGAGAGCATTGGCGGGTGTTCCAACACGACTTACGCCACTTCCGAGATGCGTCTCAAGAACAATGTCAGGACTCTCTATGAGCGCATGCAGGCGGCTCTGCGTCATGGCAGGCGGAAGCAGAAACGTGGGCTGGAAATTGTATGTCCATTTCCCATGTTTCATGATTTAGACGAGATTTTGACTAACACTTGGTTTCTAGTCTGGGCCGTTTGGTCTCAAGAAGGAGCCTGTTCTGCTCCCCGGCATCTCGCAAGAAGAGTAAGGCACCCCGAGACACAATCACGCCATTGATCATTGTTTTTTTAACCTGAACTTTTGTGCTAATAAATTTCTCTCACAGGCTCTGTATCCTTCGAGAAAAGGCTGCCGCTAGTCAAATCGGTGTTGCTGAAGACTCCATGTTCCCCGATCCAACAGCCAGCCTGCCTCGGTCAATCCGTTCTCGCTCCCCTTACCGAAGCCCTTCACCATTCTCCGTTGTCTCTGCCACTCAGCAGCAGCTCAACTAATTCAATGACTGGATGCAAATCTCATGAACGAACACCACAATATCATCATATCCATGATTAAGGACATTACGGATACTATTATCACTACTTTTTATCGTTACTGCTTTGGATAGTGATGCATTCTCTCCCCCTTATTTCCTATTTCTATTTTTTCATCTTTTTTTCCTTTTCTTTCTCATGGGCATGGTTAAACAAGGGACAAAAACAGATTGGCTAGATTGGATCGGTTTGGGATTGGACAGGTACTTAATTATGGGCTATACAGGAATAGATTGGGCGGGAAACGGTTAGCAAGCGACGGGCAGGATAGATATTACAATGACGATTTCGTTTGGTCTAGATGAGAGGAAAACAAACGAATATGGGAATGGCCTTGGTAATGATGAACGCGATTGAGAGGCAGAAAGGGGGAATTAATGCAGAAAAGTCTCACTTAGTTAATGTAATGCAAAAGTTACGCAGGAGCAGTTTAATACAGTGATGTGTGGATTTTGACTTTGTTATGCTAATTCGTTCCCGTGTGTGCCAGAGTCATTTCGCTATGTGCTTTGTCTCAGGGTGGCACGGTTTTTGGTGTAATGAGATTTTGCCTGTGCAACATGACACGGACCATATACAGCTACCTACTGCAACCAAGGGATCAGACTCTGTTGATCGATTTGGTTTCTTCTATTTACTTGTCTTTTTTCTTTTCTTTCATATGAGCTCTACAATAATAATGAAAAAAAAAAGAGCCGTCCATATCCCTCCTCTTTCTTTTGTTGTGAAGTGATCTACGGCTTTCCAGGAGACCTCGCCTGTCAAAGAGCAGAATAGATTGACAATGCCCAGGGCCAAAGCAAGCTATAGCCACCCGTCGTACACGTCCAAGCTCTCCTGGCGAACTCCCTCCATCTCCCCCTTTACCCCCAAAAGCTTCACCTTTGCGTCTTTTTCGCGACTCCAGGTAGCCAGGAAGTCCTGTACCTGGGCCAGCGTCTGGTCGTCATCCCGCATCAGCAGGGCGAGGGCATCGTAGCCGCCAGCACCAGGCACGACGCCGCCGTAGACGCCATCGAGGGCGCTGACGGCGTCGAGTAGCTCGGTTTGCGTGTCGGGCTCGATGGGAACGTCGCTCTCACGGCCCATCTGGCGGATCAGCTCGCGGACCTGGCTGAGTTTGGTGGGGAGCTGGTCGAGGGCACCGGCCTTGAGCGCGGCAGCCAGGTCCTCGTTCTTCGACTGGAGGTCGTTCCAGAGGCCTGTTGAGTGCTGCTCATCTTGGCTGCGCCACGAGAGGACCTTTTTCACCATGCTGACGGTTTGGCTGCCGCAGTCGACGTCGCACATGCGTAGGACCAGCCCTGGTGGCACGGTGACACCATCGTCTTGCACCTCGACGTCCCACTTCTCGCCATCTACGACTGCGAGGAGCTTGTCACTGAATCCAGGGGCTCCGGGCTCGGGCAGCACACTCAAGATGGCGGGTGAAAACCTGCGGTAGGTGCAGGACCCATACACGGCGGCGGCGACATCGAAGCCCGAGCCGACCTTGCCCTGGGCGGCACAGTGCGCGGCCTGGGCGAGGTTGTGAAGCGTCTGCTTGCCCTGCTTGGAGGAGAGGTCAAAGATGCTGGCGGGCAGGTAGTGAGTGAGCAAGGAGGCAGTGAGGGAGGTGACGAGAGCTGCGGAGGAGCCGAGGCCAGTCTTGTTGGCCCCCTGAAGAGTGACGGGGAACTTTGCGAACCGGCCAGACGAGGAAGCGTGAGAGTGGGAATAGTAGTCGTTATCGGCAAGGATGATGATGCGTGAAGACTTGATGGCGCTGTGAGAGCGCTTGGATGAGACAACGGCATCGATGTAGGTGAGGGCGTAGCTCAGCGTCGTCTCAACGAAGGGGTTGGCCGAGATGGTGGGGCCGCTGAGATGAGGAACCAAGACACGGCAAATGTCAGTAAGAGTTGAAACAGGCCGTTTTCGAACAAGGAGAAGAAGTATTTTGCATGCCTTGGAACAGGCAGAAAAGACAAAAGGAAATTTCCGTTAAATTGAATTGAGAGACCTGTCTCATTGCCAGAGGGAATTGGGACGTCTTGTGGTGTTTTGCTCTCCCTAGTGTTCCGCTTGCGGGAGCAACGTTTTCATTCCCGAGAAACAGAAACAAGGAACAGAAACAAGGAACAGAAACAAGGAACAGAAACAAGGAACAGAAACAAAAAGGGTCCTCTCTCTCTTCCTGAGTCTCTCAAACAGAGTGAACCCCAAAACGGCGATAAAAATAGCAAAGGAAAACAGCAACAACAACAATAACAACGATAGCAGGAGCAGCAAAAACAATAATATTAATACTCACACCTGCAGCTGGGTCACCTTGATGCCCCCCTTTTCCGGCGCAAGGTGGTAGCCGTAGCGCCACTGCGCGTCCTGGAACTGCGGGCTATCGACGACAATTTCGTTGAGCTGAACGCCCTCGGTCGTGATGATCTCGCCGGCGATAACATTGATGCGCGCGCTCAAGCCCAGCACCAGGCCGGTGTAGTTGCGATCCAGCACCAGGTAGCCGCCGGCCAGAAGGACTTTGCCTGGCGCAGAGACGGCGACGGAAGCGTTTGCGGTGGGCATTTTGTATATATTTATTTGGTGAATGAACAGAGAAAGAGATGAAATAGATGAGCTGTAGGCAATTAGAGGCGTATACAGGGTGAGCGAGATGAATTGGCGGCGCAATATATATGCAGGTTATATATATTAGGAGCTGACAAGGCTCTGGCGATGTACGGTGGCGGAAACGAGGCTGGCAAGACGAAAGCGCCCAATTGAACGGCAAAGAATATTAGATATCAGATAAGAAAAATGTGAAAAGGATGACCGATGTATACTGGTCAATCTCTTCACTTGCTTGTGTCGTTGAAGTCGAAGCTGACAGAGGGCTTGAATCTTTTGAGATTCTAAAATGGAGTGGGGGGTAATAAGGAATGCCTCGCAGGACCGAGTGCCAACACCACACCGTATTCGTATTCGCACTGTCGCGAGTCTAATAGCAATCATAATGAATCTACGATGCATTTACACAGCTCTCACTCTTTCACCGATGGACACAAAATCGTTGCTTTGCAATAGGCATTGTTTCATTTCGCTGCCTTTGGCGCTTTCTCCTTTATCTACCCGTTCCTTCTTCTTTGATATGATACACGGTAGCAGAAAATCCAGTCCAGTAGAGTAGTAATAAAGGCACAATTCCCTTGAACCCTTTATATACCATCCCAAACAATCCCAATAGAACACCCAATATTCTGCTACTACCGTTGTGGCCATGGCCTTGGCCTATGCCGAGTGGAGATTTGTCTATCAGCGGCTCTCAGAGCCCGCAATCCTTCCGTCCTTTCTTTCGCATCACCCAAAAACCCAATTAACCAAAATGCCTTCTTTTTTGTATATGCAAAATCATGTACCCATCCGCCGCCTGAAAACGCCGTGCCATCCTGTAGCTATAGAAGAAAACAGGATGAAATGGAATTCAAAAACACCACGCAGAGCCTCTGATATTAGGACGACACCCCAATACAAACACCGTCCAACCTGCATGCCAAAGGGGTATCAAAACACGTCGAGGCTTAAAACAGAAATGAGAGAAAAGGAAATCAAGAAACAAATGAAAAGACAAAGAAAATCAAGAGACAAGATGTCGCTGTAACAAAATTGGAAAAGAAAATGGTGGCTGTATGATGCAGTGTGTACCAAATCACTCCAAGCTGGCCTCCTGGCCTCCGCCGAGCAGCTCAAGAACCTTGTTGACCACAGCGCTGGGATATCCGCGAGTAAGCATCTCTCCCACGACTGCCTTTGCTTCTTCTCGCTGCTCGACTGCAAGGAAGGCTCGTGTCATGGCCTCATACGTGCTAGGCTCGCGCTTCTCACGAGGCACAGCATCGTAGATGGCCTGGGCCTTTTCGATCTTCTTCTCTGCGGCCCAACCATGGATTAGAGTGTTAGCAATGTAAGGTGTAAGCTCCACCTTCTTGCTTCGCATCTCCGCAAGAACAGTCTCCGTTTCGGCAACCCGGTGGTTGGCTACCATGGCCTCGAACAGAGCCTGGTAGATGCTGGCGTTCACCGGGACCAGGTATTGCTCTACGACCGAATCGAAAACCTTTCGTGCGCCTTCCATGTCGTGTAGAACGCAACCCCTGGCGTGGATGAGCGATGCATAGTGTACCGACTCGGGTCGCTGGCCAGCCGCGCGCATCTCCTCCAGTACTTGTTCAGCAGCCTCCAGGTCGACCGCCTCCAGAGTGGCGTGCGTGTCGATCAGAAGCTTGTAAGTGTGAGAGGTGGGGGCAATGCCCTTGGACATCATACGGTTGTAATAAGCAAGGACCTTGGACTTGTCGCGCTTTGTCGTCAGGAAGAACTGCATCATGCTGTTGTAAGGTGCCGGTCTCGCCTTGTAGTTGGGCATGGCCTCCATCTCATCAAAGAGCTCTTCCGCAAACTTCTCGTCACTGACACGGCACAGGGCGTTGACAATGGTGCCGTATGTCACTGAGGTGGGCTTGATGCCAAGCGCCCTCATCTCTGCAAAGTAGAAGAGACAGTCATCAATGCGACGAGCCTTACCCAGCTTACCGATCAGTGCGTTGTACAAGAAAGAGCTAGGCTCGACACCCTCGGTCTTAGCGCGCAAGAAGATGCGAACTGCTTCCGAGGCCTCGTCGAATGTCTTGGTGGAATCCTTCAATGTGGTGATGTACAGTCCAAAGGTATTGGCAGAAGGCGTGGCACCCATTTCAAGCAGCTCTTGGTGGTACTGCTCAGCCCGTCCGCGGTTACCTAGCGTCAGGCAGGCGCCAACCATTGCGTCCAGAATCGAAGACCAGCCATAACGGACTACGGCATTGTGAGCAATCGGGGGAACGTCAGTACGAGCCATGGCAAGAACATCCTGGCAGAGATCCATCTTGCTCTCGCGAGCAGCAGCGGAAATCAGCTTTGCGTACGTGATATATCGGGGGTGTCTGCCAGCTCGTCGCATGTTTCGGAATCGGTTGAGAGCTTCGTTGAGACGAGGACCCTTGCGGCCATGGCTGCCTTCCAAGTCATCGGCGATCAAAGAGGAGCCTTTAAAGTCGGTGTTGTGGGCATATGGGTCGTAGTTGTCCTCGTAGCTGGAGACCGTGGGGGTAGACAAATAGGGAGAAATGCTATGGGCCTGTGAGGGGATTGTCGACATCTGAGAGGCCAGCTCACGGGTGTCCACAATACCACGGGATTCCATGTAGCGGGCAATGAAGTCGGAACCCTCATCGATCTCTTCGGCAAGCTGGAGGCGCATTTCGGACTCGGTGGCTCGGATTCTTTGGAACATCATCTCCGACTGCGCCAAGCCCTCTGCAACCTGGCCGGAACCGATAAGTGAAACCGCATACATGGCAGTGGGCTCAATGAAGGCAGTCGTGGCATGCATCTCGGGGTTGGACAGAACATGCCAGTACTTTGAAGCCGAGGCAACATCGCCGAGTCGCACGCTCATGGCAAGAAGAGCAATCGACGGCGCAGCGATGTCTTGGAGATCTGCGGCATGAATGTTGGCATAAGCTTCAATCGCTGTAGTGGCATCGTTGCCATCAGCAGCAATTGTGGCAATCTTCATCATGGCTTGGTCGCGGGCGCTAGCATTGAGAGATTGGGCCCACTGAAGTGCCTCTTGGAAGACACCCCTTGTGATGAATCCCTTGATAAATCCAAGGTCGACCAAGGCATCCTTCATGTCTGTGACGGAGACGCCATATTCGTCCACAATCTTCTTGAAAAACTTCATTGCACCCTCAATCTTATCGGAAATGACATAGGCGTTGATGACCGAGGCATACACCTGGGCGTCCAGTCGATCGCCGAGCGCCGAGCTTCCGGCATCGTGAGAGATGGCCAGGCTACGGTACTCGTTGTAGCACTCCACAGCGCTGATGAGGTTTCCGGACTTGGCGTATGCGGTGATCATGGTGGGAAAGACATCGGCCGAAGGAATGATCTCGCTGAGCTCCATGTGCTCATAGAATCGCAGCATATCCGACACTCGGCCGACCTGAGCGCAGGCCGAGATCAGCTGTCGATACGTCTCTGCCGAGTACGAAACTTTGCCAGCGTCGAAGGACATGTCAAACAGCTTGACAGCCAGATCGAGGCGCTCATCCTCACACAAGATGGCGTGCTCCAGCTCGTGTGAGGCAAACATGAATTTGCCGGGCTCATCCATTCCACCATATCGCAGTCGCTTTTCCTCAAGAAGTGACTTCATTTCTGAGACCTCGAGAGAGCGCGAAGAAAGCATGTTGACAAGAATGTTAAAAGTTTGGCCATCAGGAGACACTCGCCGGCGCATCATATCAGCATACACATCTAGTGCCTTGGAGACGACCTCGCTTCGCTGGCTAGGCAAATGGATCGCGGCCAACAGCAGAGCGTTGTAAGCACTGGCAATGGGCTGGACGCCAGTGGCCAGCATGGCCTCGAAAACGGCTGGGATCTCAGCATACCGGGCAGCATCCGACAACTTCTCCAGATGCTCGGCATACGACTGAGATTGCTCTTGAACAGACGGAGAACCCGTGCGGGAAATGCGAGCTGAGCCTTGCGATGTTTCCGCCGCAGGCGCAGGTGTGCGCGCACGTGAATGAGGGGCAGAAAGGGAGAGTCCTGCAGCGGCAGCTTTTTCGACAGCCGCTTGAAGAGTCCGCGCCTGAATTTCCTTTTCTAAAGCAGCATCGATATGTGCAAGAGCTGCCTCCTCCTCCGCCGACATCAGGCGTTGAGATTCCACAATCTCATTGCTGGCTTCGGCCGCAGCGGCCTGCTCAGCAGCTTCCGCGCTGACCTCGACCCCATTCTCACCAGCAAGGACCGATGACGCATTGGGCTTCCACTCGATGCGCTTGGGGAAATCGAATTGTGTCCACTCGTTATCTTCTTCCTCTCCGGTGGCCTGCTGCTTCTGCAGGGCCTCGAAGTAGGCATCTAAACCTCCATGGTTCGAGACATGGCGGTGCTCGGCTGGGAGCCCGGATGATAACTTCTCGTCACGGAAGGCAGAATAGAGGGGAAAGGCCGAGGCACGACTAGACCGGTTCGGCTGTCGTCGAAAGACAGGGCGATTCTGTGAGTTGAGGACGTGAGGGTGAGTAGCAGCTACGACGGATTGTGCGTAGCCGTGGGCGGTAACGGATTTGGCGAATGTAGATCCTTGACGGATAAAATTCGAGTACAGCGAGGAGTAGATGGGCATTTAGATAGCGGGAGGTATAGACTATGAGACGGGCAGATTAGTTGCGAGTTCATGTACCGGATTGCGAGGATGAAAGAGGCATGATATTGCAAAGGGGTATTTCAATATTGCAGAGAATTGGATACCCCCAATAACAACAGAGTGAGACAAAAGGTGAGGTATGCTTTGCATGGGCCTGTCACGGGTGCAACTCGGTGACGGCGCACACGGATCGCATTGAAGCGTGGGAGGCAAAACCAAAAATCGGGGCCAAGACTTACGGGGGAGAAAAAGATAGTCGGCGATTGCAGGTTCATTTGACAGCCGTGAAAGCCGTCAAACAAACGCGCTATGTATATGGAGAAAATGGTTGGAGAGAGAAAAGAAGAATGAGAATGGAAGAAGAAAAAGACAACCGAAAGTCAAGGGCTGGGACGAAAAGAAAGGGTCCAGCCTCGACTATCTTCTTTTTTCCTGGTCGTTTGTGTGCGCTGACTTGAGATGTAAAAAAAGAGAGAAAATAAGGCCGGGAAAAAATGGCGGGGGCCCGTGCCGGCCTTATTCTCTCGGGCCAGGGCTGCGCTGAAGTGCCGTGGAAGGATGGAGGAGGCCGCTAAAGGGCCAGCGACAGCATCTACGTAAACAGCGCGAGTGGAGGCATTAAGCCGCCTAGAAGATGCCAGTAGTGTTGCTACAGGTGCTTGACGCTAGCGCATTGGAAGGGTGGACTCGGGAGCTTTCAAAGGCACGAGCATGTGGAGATGACTCAGGCTGAAAAGAGGTGCAGTGCAGATACGGCTCCAGTTGTCGAATTTTTTTCTGGCTATTTTTTTCTTCCCTGCGTCTTCATGTATGCTTGGTAATGCAGACTGTCTTTACTCCAATGCAATCAATAACCTGCAGATGCCGCTACTGCTGCATTGTCTATATGGGATATGGAGAGAAACAGGAAGTCACAAATCGACATCAGACGCACATCTCCGTCCCCCGTGGCTTAGTACTAGTCTCATCTCATTAACGCATTCAAGTAAAATGAGACGCAGGCAAATATAGAATCCCCAGTAGGTGGTATAGAACTCAAAGGAAACTTATCCGTGCTCCTTCGGGTCATCGTCGCCATCGCGTGCGTCATAGGCAAATTACAGTACTCGCATTTTATCTCTCCAAGTCTGGGGTTCTAAACTCACACACGACACCTGCACCGAGCCTTACCCAAAACTGCTTCATCCCGCCCACTTCTCTAAAGAAAGAGATGCAATTTTCTCTGGCAAGGCGGCAAGGCATGCGCGTCCCACACGTCCCAGTTTGACAGAGTAATCGAAGCTGGCGACAGCCCTGATTGGCCGCGGCGAGAACAAACCGGCTCCTATTCGCTGGGATTCCCTGTCCGACCCGTGGGGACCAAAGGAAGAAGCCGGAACCGCCGGCGGGCCCTGGAGATGCTCCGTGAGATGCGCCAAAATGGGCCTCCAGTTGACCGAGAAGCTGAGCCCGGCATTCTTGAGTCTCCGTCCGAGGCAGTTTTGCTGCTTGACATAAGTAATGGATATCGTCTGCAAGGGATTTACTTGACGACATCTGCATGTACCTGGCAAGTATCTGATATCACTTGGCATCAATTTCGTCGTATCAGAATAAGTGCTATAAAGTGAACCAATGTTTTAATCCCTCAGACGAATCCCAACGGCATTACGTGGTTCCTAGCTTTGGAAACGTACATAGCATGCGCGTCGCAGTAATAAGACACATGTCCTTGATAGGCAACCCGCGATGACCCTCCAATGCAAGGTGCGACGCCCATCCCATATCAATCTGTATTAGTCTCCGTATTCAAGCACGGGTGAGTGGCAGAAAACGCAGTGTCGGACACTTGGAGAACCCGACACCAGCGATTGTGGGTGTGTGGTATTGGTATTAGCGACAATGGCGTTTAATTCCACCAAGTACGAAGCGCCCGAAAAGAGTCGGGGCATCATGCATTATGGTCAAGGTATTGATTGCCTTTTCGAGCACTTCGTAAGTCTGGATATCTGTTCTGAATTAGACGCGCACGAATCATCAACCGTCTCTCGTCAGCCAACTCCTGGCAAAGCGATGCTTCTTTGCTGTCGATCTGCGTCTTCACATGCTTCCGTCTTCATCGAGTGGCAATGGTTATTAGTGAACGCCTCAAGTCGCCTGCCAAACAGCCACCATGCGAACGCTCTCCAGAGGTTTCTAGAAGAGGCCTTCCACTATGGCAGTTAGTCTCCATAGCAGCAAACCCTAAAATGAACCTGTCGCTGTCGCTTGTCTAAGCGTGGAGCCTCTGCGATCCTTCTGTGCGCCAAAACTCAGCCCGTCACATGGCCGGGACTTTGACGAAATTTGTCCCGTCTGCACCCGCATGTAACAGACACAAGGCTCATTTCTCGTACTGCCACACGGCTCGGATGCTACGGACAATGGCCTAGCATCTCCGAGCCGCTCGGCATATTTTCTACGCCCCGGCCGCCGCACACCCGGTGGCCTCTCCGTCAATAGGCGAGCCGGCGCTGTATTCTGCTTATTTCCGTGACCTTAACAATGCTCTCCGTACAATGCTCATTCATTAGAGCTCGATAGTTTCTGCACAAACGCAGAATGTTTTGAGAGTATTGCAATCTGATGTGATAGAAAGTTCCAAATCCAAGGCACTCCATCTAACTGTCTGCTATGGCATTATTACTTTACACCCCGAGCAGATAAAATGAGTCTCTCTTCTCTTGCTACTTCTCTCCCGTAATGCTATCAGCTCGCAAGCTTGAATTGTATGGTCATCATCGCAAACAGGTACAGCATCATGACTCAGGAGCTGAACTTGATAAGAGCTTAGATTTTAAAATACTTCTGCGCAGATGTTAGTTGAGCGATAAGGGGAGGAAGCCCGTGCATACGGTACTCAGCATCATGTTCAATTTGGAGGACCAGATCGTCCAGTAGAGTTGAGGAGAAGCTTACCCGATGAGCAGCTACAGTACTTAGGTACCTATTCTTGGCGCAGCTTTTGCTTGTGCCACAAAGACCCACCCACATCTTATCGCAGATATCTAGCCGCATTATCTACTGTTATCGATAAGAATTTTTCCAAAGCAAAGCAAAAAAACCAATTGCCTCTTTTCTTTTGGAGACGAACATTTCCAAGTTGAAGCCCCACCGAACAACTGTCCGCGAGACGAGGCCACTCCCACCATGGCTGACGATGGAATGTTGATGAATTTTGAGCTGGGCAGCGGGCCGCTCAAGACGCAGGTCAAATTCACCGGTGGTAGCTGGAGAGACAGGAAGCGGGCACAGAAGAGCGCAAAGCTTGGATCACGCCCAGCAGTCGAGAGATCAGGCCTTGACGATGACCAGCGATCAGCAAAGAGGCAGCGGGTTGATGGCCATGGGCCAGGAAGACGCACGGAAGGTGATTCAGAACATCGCACAGAGTTCCCTCGAAAGAAAACGGCAGATCACGGCCACGCCCCTGGACAGAATAAAGATCCTGGGAAGGGGCGCCAGGTCGTTTCCCGCTTGTTTTCGTTCAACCCAGAGCAGAAAACAACGTTCGATGACGAGACCGAGTGGAAGGAACCAGAACCAACAAACGCGCCTCTCCTTACCGTTGCCAATTTCGGATCCCTGACGATATCTTCTCGACTCGTTGAGGCACTTGGCAAGATGAATCTTGAGCGACCCACGGCAATTCAGCAAAAAGTCATTCCTCACATGCTATCTAGCAGTTCAGATGCATTTGTTCAAGCTGAAACAGGTTCGGGAAAGACATTTGCCTACCTTCTTCCCATATTGCATCGAGTTCTCCTCCTTAGCGGCCGCGGCGAGCAGCAGATTCATCGAGACTCGGGCATTTTCGCCATTATTGTCGCGCCAACCCGAGAACTTGCAAAACAGACACATACCGTTCTGGAACAGCTCATCAGGCCATTCCCATGGCTCGTTTCCACCGCGATCACAGGAGGAGAGTCCAAGAAGGCGGAGAAAGCCCGGCTTCGGAAAGGCATCAGCTTCTTGGTGGCAACTCCGGGAAGATTGGCTGACCACATCGATAATACCAAGGCTCTCAACTTGGGCACCGTAAGGTGGCTTATTCTTGACGAAGGCGATCGACTGATGGATTTGGGATTCGAAGAGGATCTGAGGAAAGCTATAAATGCTCTTAAGCAGGTGGAATTGTCCAAAACTCTTGCTTCTGGAGTATCTCTCGACCCGCTTCCGGACCGAAGAGTCACCGTTCTTTGCTCTGCTACAATGAAAATGAATGTGCAGAAGCTTGGCGAGATGAGTCTTGCTGATGCCACCTTCCTAGCTGCTGAGAAGGGTGCTGAGACTGTGGCCGAAAACAAGGACGAGCAGGCTGTTCACAAGGCTCCAGCACAATTGCACCAGTCGCACATTATTGTACCTGCTAAGCTGAGACTGGTAACGCTCATGGCCTATCTCAAGTCTGTGTTCTCTCGCCGTGGTCACACAATGAAGGCCATCATTTTCATGTCCTGTGCTGATACAGTCGACTTCCATTACGAACTTCTTAAAATCCCCGAAAACGGCGAGGTGCCTCCGCCGGCTACAAAGGATGCAGAACATACTTCCAAGACCGTTGCAAAGGCGGCGTACATCACCTCTCTTGCAAGCCCCGAAGTAGTGCTGCACAGGATGCATGGTTCCCTTTCACAGCCAGTACGAACGGCGACACTGAAATCATTCTCGGCCTGCAAGTCCCCCTCTCTTCTCATTACAACAGATGTCTCGTCTCGTGGTCTAGATATTCCTTCGGTTGATCTGGTAATTGAATATGACCCTGCTTTCAGCTTTGCCGATCACATTCATCGAATTGGACGAACAGCGCGAGCTGGACGCTCGGGTGACGCGGTCATATTTCTTCTTCCCGGCACAGAGGAAGGCTACATTGAGCTCCTCAAAGCTTCTGGCTCACCGTCTCCTCTATCATACGAATCTGTGCTGCAAAAGGGCTTGATGACCAAACTGGAATTCCCCGTGGAAACAACAGCCAAACCCGAAGATGGGAAGTCCTATCACGATAAAGCGGAAACTTTACAACTTCACTTGGAGCAGCGTCTCCTCATCGACAGCAAACGACTCGAACTAGCAAGGAACGGATTTAAGTCACACATCAGAGCCTATGCGACACATACCCGAGAAGAGCGTGTTCACTTCGATATTACTCAGTTGCATTTAGGACATGTTGCAAAAGCCTATGGATTACGTGACCCGCCAGGAGGAATTGGAGCTGGCCTAGACCGGAAGGCAAAGGGTAACAAGGACGCTGGGAAGAGGACAGCCAAGGGCGTCAAGGGAGCTCAGAAAGACGATGATGATGACAGTGACAGCGACAAGCAAGATCAAGCAAAGCCGGCGAGAGCCATGCTTATGCGTAAGAGTAGGGTGCTCACGACTGGAGCTAGCGAGTTCAACATTGGATAGAGTAGCGATATATGTTGCTTCGATTTAATTTGCGTTTTCAATTCTACGGTATCTGGCCAGGTCGCTTCAGGCCCTACCATTGATAATATATGTATATGATGAGATGATTTGATACTTGCCTACACACACTAAATGGTCTGAGTGATAATGCGACTTAAAACCGATCGATGGATGCTTAATCAAGACCGAACTAGACAATTTCATGTATGATATTTGAAGATAGACACTGTCTTGCGTAGGGTTTCTATCAGCAATTTGCGCAGTCATTTACTACTAAAAATCGCATGCCAGCAGAATACAACTTAATGGGCCTTGACACCTCCCTGATGAAGATTTGGAGTCGAAGCACCGAGCTACCGCCAAGTAGCAGCGGCACTTGATGTTGTCAAGCCGCTTTGCCTAATACATAATCAGGACTCCCCAGCAGATGCGGAGGGCAGCGTGAACCTTGGGACTCCTGCAGGAGGCCCCGATCAGGTGTACAGACCCATCATAGAAGCATCAAATATGATGTGGCTATTGACTGCCTATAATATGTACAGGGCAGCTTCCAACTCTCTGGGGAATCATTACCTTCGTAGGTGTGATATTTTTAGGGAGTGGCTATTCAGTGCCTGACACGGTAGACAATGCCAAGGAGCTATTTACTTAATGTATTGAAAAAGCATATAAGGTTATTGACGATGCTGTGCCGGCGGCAGCGCGCTGGTCTCCCCGCTGCGATCTCGATCTCATACAGCTAATGCTACCTGTTACTACGGGGTAATACTAATTTGGAAGTGTCATGAAGTCTCAGGTAGCAAGGTATAAACACGTGGGCACTGTAGATCGCGGTAAGATCCATGTGCTGATTGACTTCAGAGTTCTAAGAAAAAATGAAGTGCAACGAAAACTGGCTGGCAGACACACACAATTCTGAGCAACACTGCAATCAAGTCGCTTGATTGCCATCGCCACCACAAAAGAACATTCCAAGCCACCCTCCTATGGTGCTGTGTTCAAGTTTGTACGTACATCAGCATGTGCACAGTTGTTGTTGGTGTTGTTCTGTTTGCGGGGTTCTTGAACACTTGATGAATTGCGACACTTGACGTCAATGAAGGCGGGAGATATCGCTAAAATGTGTTCAGTTTGTGTTACTCCGGAGTACCTGCTCCACGCCCAACGCCAAGCGGAAACCAGTTGAACCCACTTGCCACTGGCCTTGCTGAAACTCATACCGCCGTTTGCTCACTAGCCCCCTTTTTTATCATTCAAATCGGGTCCGGATCCATGTTGCTGACGGGGCTTTTTGTTGAATCACTATCAGTACAAGTAAAAGACAAACATACGGGTACATGCTTCGTACATGTACCCTGCCTTACTCCCTTGGCAACACGCGTAAAATTCTTTGCCGCCAACTGAGTGAGCAAGGCTGTATTACTGTACAGAAGGTACGTAGCGTCGGGAGCCGAGCGCTTGCATGCATCCAATTCCAGCTCGGCGGGAGCCAACATGAGAGGCCCTGAGCCACTGGAGAGGGAGTGGGGCGCTGCACTTGAAGCAAGGCCAACAGCGCATCGCAGCGCATCGCAGCGCATCGAGGCCACCTGTACGAATCAAGGTGCTCACTGAGGCTTGGGACTGGCGCCTGTACCCGCGCTGATCCATGCCGCACCCGCTGCTAGCGACAGGGCCTTGGAGGGCCTTTGTGCCGCCTCTGATGTCACTGACGCTCGACGGCCCTGTTTCTAATGGCGACGATGTGCGCGCTTCTGAACCCACCAGCCGCCAATCACGGCCGCGCATGACGTTCTGGACGAGAAGCCCAGAAACAAGGATTCGAGGACAAGGGAAGGGATTGCACTATGACCTTATCGTGTAACAAGGTAGCAAGGCACTAACAATTGAACAAGCATTGATTTCATGTCATGTTCATTCATTGACTGACCACGTCCAAGCTCTTTCAGCAAACGACAGAAAAAAAAAAAAAAACTGAACCCTTCCATCTCCACCAAAAGGGTTGCTCTCTCCACCGCTTCAATGAGACAACCAGCAAGCGCTGTCATTGTCGCCGACTTCGCCTTCTCCTTTTTCTTTTAGCCCTCCAGCTTCTCCCCTTTGATTGTGAACACGGCTGGCTTTCGTCTCCCCTCGACAAACACAAACCCTGAGCGCATTCCCTCGAAGCCCCCAGAGGGGCACTATCATCGTACCGACGCCCCTACAAATCTCGACTTAATACCACGATATCTATCCATTACCTCTTAACAAATGATTCCTGCATCTCTTCATTTTAAATATACCTAACCTCCTATCTGTTTCCTTCACGTTACGCGACCATTTCTACCTCTAACCTGACGGTGGCGCGCCTCGTTTCTCTCCTGCCGCCATGGAGACAGCATCATTAGATGGCGGCCGGTCATGGGCCCATGCCATGATCTCGACGGCAGCCACTCTGGCACGGCGAGATAATTCGCAGTCGGCGGGAAATGGCCAGAAGAGCCAAGGCATCGGGATTGTGAGCTTCTTGACGGCCATTCTGGTCTCCGTTATCATTTTCTTCGTACAGCTTTTACTTTTCATCCTTTTAAGGAACAAATTGGCAAGAGTTTTGTAAGTATATCGTGTTGTGCGCCTGATGTGATGTTTGTGTGCTGACCATGGCTTCCCTCACAGCAAGCCCAAGACGTATCTTGTCCCCGAGCGCGAACGAACCGACTCGCCGCCAAACAACTTTTTTACCATGATTAGGGCCCTGATCATGTACAATGATCGACAAGTCATCAACAAGTGCGGGCTGGACGCTTACTTTTTTCTTCGATATCTTAAAACCCTCCTCATCATTTTCATTCCCATCTGCGCCATCGTCATGCCCATCTTGATTCCCATCAATTATGTTGGCGGTCGCGGCCATGATATTGATTTCCGCACCAACAGCACAGATTCGGATTCAAGTACCAATAGCACCGATCCTGCCTTTGTACCTACAGGTCTAGACACCCTGGCCTGGGGTAATGTCAAGGCGACCGAGACCAGTCGTTACGCTGCTCATTTGTTGATGGCAATTCTTGTCGTCCTCTGGGTCTGTGGAGTCATCTTCTTCGAGATGCGCGCGTATATCAAAGTTCGTCAAGACTATTTGACCAGTGCGGAACACCGACTGAGGGCCTCTGCCACAACGGTGCTTGTCAACTCCATTCCCTCCAAATGGCTCAGCGAAGATGCGCTGTCTGGATTATTCGACGTCTTCCCAGGTGGCATTCGGAATATTTGGATCAACCGTGATTTAACAAGTCTCCTGGACAAAGTCAACCTTCGAAATAAGATTCATGCTCAGCTAGAAGCCGCCGAGACTGAACTGATCCGGGCAGCCAAAAATGCTCAGCTTAAGAAGCGAAATGCCGAGGAAAAGAAGCAGCGCAAGGGGCTATCGAAGAAAGAAAAGGCCGATCGTCATGCTGAGGAAGACGCAGAGGCCAAACGGATGGCAAACAGTGGCGAAGGGACCAATGATGGCAAGCAGCACCACGTCCCGCACACAGTTGCCGAGGGCGTTAGAGAGTCTCGGATTGAGGATAGCCACAAAAGAAAGATGCATAAGCTCAAAGACGTCCGAGAGGAATCCGATGAATCGTCATCAGACTCTGATGATGATGGCCGGAAATCCCATTCGTCTGACGGTAGCAGTGTGGCGGTGCTTAGGAATATCAAGGGAGCTTTCAACAAGGCTGGCGATCAGATCGACGATGTTGGGATGAACAATGGCTTTATAACTCTGGCAAACAAACAGACTCTTCCCGGAGAAGATGGCGCTCCAAATCGAGGCTATCAGTCTTTTGAAGCCCATCGCACACAAACACATTCGCGGGGAGCATCGAATGCGTCGGCTGCTAGCTCCACCAGAGCTATTCGACAGAATGCACCCGTTACGGTGGAAGGCAATACAGTTCGAAAACTCGAAAACATCGACGACATGTACAACATGGAGGAACCAAAGTTCTGGGAATTCTGGAAGACACCTGCCGGCGGATATGCATCTCCAGTCCCTCAGCAAAACGAGGCAGACGACTATATAGGCAAGCAAGGGCCTGAGAAGAGAACGCTGTGGCAGAATATAAAAGGCGTTCTTCCTTTTACGAGCGAAAAGGCCATCGAGACAAATGACTACCCCGCTGTCTACTTCAACGAGGAATACAAGGTGGAGGAGGAAGAAACTGAGGCCGAGTGGGCGAAATATCTCAGAAAAAAGGACCGTCCAACTCATCGACTACCGCCCTGGGGAGTCTCATGGCTGCCTGGCCTTCCGTTATTCAACACAAAGGTTGACACCATTTATTGGTGCAGAACCGAACTGGCCCGACTAAATATGGAAATCGATGAGGATCAGCAACACCCCGAAAGATTCCCCTTGATGAACTCAGCCTTTATACAGTTCAACCACCAAGTGGCTGCCCACATGGCTTGTCAAAGCATTATCCATCACATCCCCAGGCAAATGGCGCCACGAGTGAATGAGATTTCACCTCGAGATGTCATTTGGAGCAACATGGCCCTCTCATGGTGGCAGGAATGGGTGCGTACAGGTGCCGTTACCCTTATCGTGTTGGCCATGATTTTCTTGTGGGCCATTCCCGTCGCGTGGACGGCCGCCTTGGGCCAGCTGGATCAGCTCATCCAGCAGACATCTTGGCTCGCTTTCCTGAGAGATAACAAAGCTCTTGAGAATGCGGCCAAGGGTGTTGCAGGTGTTCTCCCCGCTGCTGTGCTCGCCCTGCTCCTCATCCTTGTTCCGATGATTCTGAATATCCTTGGTGAGATCAGGGGCGCCAAGACCGGAGCCCAAAAGGCAGAGTTTGTGCAAGTCTTTTATTTCGCCTTCCTCTTTGTTCAAGTTTTCCTCATTGTCTCTATTGCCTCGTTCTTTGCCGCTTCGATCGACAAACTAGTCGACAATATCACGGAGCTCGACTCGGTCACAGCCGTGCTGGATCTCCTCGCGACGAATTTACCAAAGGCTGCCAACTACTTCTTCTCTTACATGATTCTTCAGGCCATGTCTACCAGTTCCGGTACTCTGTTGCAGATTGGAGCCCTCTTTGTGTGGTTCATCTTGGCCCGATTGCTGGACAACACCGCACGCAGCAAGTGGTCTCGAAACACTACACTGAGCGATGTCAACTGGGGAACCTTCTTTCCCGTCTACACCAACTTTGCCTGTATTGCCATTATCTATAGCGTCGTCGCACCGCTCATTTCTATTTTCGCCGTCATCACGTTTGGGCTCCTCTGGGTGGCCCAGCGGTACTCCATGCTTTACGTTACTCGGTTCGAGGTCGATACCGGTGGTGTGTTGTACCCTCGTGCGCTCAACCAAACGTTTACGGGTATCTATGTTATGGAGCTCTGCCTCGCCGGACTGTTTTTCATTGTGGTGGATGACTCAGGCACCCATACCTGCACGCCGCATGGTATTGTCATGATTGTGGTCTTGATCCTTACGATTCTTTACCAAATCCTCCTGAATAAGTCGTTTTCGCCTCTTTTCCGATATTTGCCTATCACATTTGAAGACGAGGCTGTGCTGCGTGACGAAGCCTTCCAGCGAGCTCAGGACCGCCGCTTTGGGCTATCGGGCGACTCAGACATTGAGGATGACGAGGATGTTGAAGGCGGCCGAAGAGAGGAAGGTGGTACGGCAGAAAAGGCTTCCACCTCGATGGACAGTAGAGAAGATATCGAGCTGAGCAACATTCAGCCAGGAAAGGGAAAAGTACGACTTGCAAACCCTGTGAAGAAAGTAGGATCCTGGGCCAAAGGCGGTGGTAACCAACTCAAAAAACTGGCCATGATGGACAATAACTCTCAGGCTGCCGAATACCGGCGGAAGCAGCGAAGTAAAGATCTCGAAGCACAGCGCGCCATAGGAGAGGCGCTGTACGGAGGGATCCACGACGAAATCGAAGACCTTACCCCTGAAGAGAGGGATGTTCTGGTTCGACACGCTTTCCTTCACTCAGCTCTGCGAGCTCGTCGACCCGTGGTTTGGGTTCCTCGAGATGATATGGGCATCAGTGACGACGAGGTCCGCCGAACCCGCAACTACAGCGAGCACATTTGGATCAGCAATGAAGGCACGGCGCTGGACAGCAAGGTGCGAGTGGTGTACGGCAGATACCCGCCGGATTTCTCAGAGATTGATCTGATTAACCTGTGATGGAAAGAAGTGGTGTTTAGAACAATGACTCTAATAGCGTGGCGTTTTGTACTCTTGACATGATTATTTTGGCTATTTGCAAAAAGAAGGAAAAAAGAAAAAAAGGACAAACAAGGGGGAGGGGGATGAAGGGATTGCATGTTTCATGGCGTTTGATGAGACCGAATAAGAGACTAAAGAAGGATTCCCACGGCCGGTCTGTTGGAGGTTGCATAGCGAAAGACTCTTTGCATAGAGTGCTCTTCATGATTTAATATGTAGACATACGAAGGTGAATTGATACGCATTAATACGAATTGATATATATCAAATACGGCTTCTTTCGTGAGTATGCCTTGGCGCATGAGGATATTGAAGTGATGATTATCCGTATGATGACAGTTGGAATCAGGGGTCCTGGATGATTTGATTTGGAATCTATTTCAGCACTTGTTGGCGCGATGACGAAACGGCAGCTTGACCCCGCAGCTGACAAGATGGAAGGCAAGTTGAATCAATGGATGTGTTGCAGCATTAGAAATCAATTGAATAACTCATTTTAGCTCTTGTCTCAGCCACATGCCGGCCGTTTGCTCTGATATATATATTATATATATCTTCCCAATAATCCCAAAAGACGTACAACATTCGAACAAGCCCCATAACACCCATTACAATCAAACCCAACAACCCAACAACCAAACAGGTAAAATTAATTACCTGTTTTATTTCCCATCAGAAAATCATTCATCATTTCGTTCCTCCGGCCCCTCTTCCGCAAAATGGGCAAGCCCGTCGTCCCGAGAACCGGCCACGCCACGGCGCGCATCAACGGCACCGTCGTCGCCGAGGCCACGGAGTGGCGCGAGACAGAGGGCAACGTGTATTTTCCTCCGGAGAGCGTCAAGAAGGAGTATTTCCAGGGCACGGACTTGACGACCTGGTGTCCGTGGAAGGGAGATGCGAGCTATTACAGCATTGATGTTGGCAGTGAGTTATATATGCCTTTGCTGGGAGTGAAGGGAGTTTGCTAATGGAGTGGTGGTTTTTGTAGGTGCAAAGCATGAGAATGCGGCGTGGTATTACAAGGAGCCTTTGGCAGGCGCTGTTGATTTGAGGGATCACGTTGCTTTTTGTAAGTACATCTATTCTGATGCTTGAGATGAATCTGGTGCTGATGCGTTTGGGTAGACAAGACCAAGGTTGAGGTGACGGTGGAGTAAAGGGTTGGCATGGGATGCGGAATATGTCACGAAGTAATGATAAGAATATCCAAATGAACTATATTGAGCACAATTGCAATTTGGTGTACAATGATGTGTGATATGATTATGGTCTTAATTGTCTTGTAAACTGGCTGCTGGCCATCTATTAAATTCTAGGAACGCAAATCGCTTTATTCTCCTTCCCCAACACCCAAAAAGTACACATACGCATACATGTATCAACCTCATGCCATAACGTCTTGCCATATTAGTCCATTTCCAATCATCTTCAACGCCGTGTATCCTGTAAAAAGAAAAAGAAAAAGAAAAAAAGCACCTCGCTTTATGCCAATGTATAAATGCCCTTTGAAAGAATCGAGAAATAGTCGAAACCAGAAATGTCTATGATGACGCCGCTGCTTGCTTGCGCTTCTCCGTCGCTTTAACATCTTCCATTTCCTTCCTCATAATGTTATTGAAGAATTCGGCATTGTCAAGGTATAGGTGGTGTCCAGCCTTGGGGATAATGACCACCTTGCAGCTTCCGTTCTCGTTGCGCTTCTCCTCTTCTGTGCTGGTGCGCATAATGTTGGCCTTGAGCTGCTTCAGCTTCTCCTCGGCAGCAAGACCTCCGGCAACATCCATCCAATCATTCTCTCCGTACATGAAGACGATCGGGATGCCGGTCTCCTTGGCAACAGTCTGGCCGTCTGGTCCGGTGATGGGCTGTCGGCCAACGTTCTGGATGCGGTTGATGACTGGTCGGCGAGCGAATGCTCCTGGTGCTAGAATATATGCCAAGGCATACTCACCGCTGCCCTTCTGCTTGAAGATGGAAAACGAGTAGTCGTGCAGGGTTTGGGCTTCCTCAGCGGGGAGGTGGTTGAATCGTCGCGAAGTCCAGCCAGATACGAATCGTGGACCAAGAGGGCCAGCCATACGCACAATGCTGAAAGGTGAGACGTTGGCGTCCCAGAGCCAGACAAGCCAGCTGGGATAAGGGCGTTTGGGCGGAACGGCGGCACCGTTCTTGGTGGTGGTCGTGGTTTGCTGGTCTACGGTAAACTCGTTCTGCATCGTGGATTCGCCGGGTTCGGGGAGAGCGGCGTTGACGGCATACGGGTCTTCTGGGATACCGACAGGAGAAGCAAGAATGAGCTTCTTCAAGTGTCCCGGATACTTGAGGGCATAGGAGACGGCCAAGTAACCGCCCAGGGAGTGACCCAGCAGGGTAAAGCGCTCAATCTTCCTTGCCTTACGCCACTCCTCTAGGGCGTCGATGAAAAAGTTCTCCGCCTCGATAACCTTGCCCTCCTTGTCCTTGGCGTGGATCTTGAACGGCGGCCTGGACGAGTTGCCCATGCCCAGCATGTCGAGGGCGTACAGCTTCAGGCCGGGGATGCGGGAAATGGGCTCGAAGTTCTTGTAGAAGAAGCCCAGGCCAGCACCGTAGCCGTGGACCATGACCAGCGTCTCTTCGGCCTCCTCGCCGACACGCTCAACGGAGAATTCGTTGAGAGCGCGGTTCTTGCCGGAGAGCTGGACCAGAGACCGCCTCCATATTCTGGTGCCGAAAGAGTCGGCCGTGTCGGGGGTAGAGAGGCTGCCCATGCTGGTGGTGGCCTCTTTGAGAAAGGGAATGTGCTTGAGCACATTGCGCTCGGCCATGGATGGCGTGACGCTCGACCACTAGATATGAGATCTTGGTTAGCATAAGTCTACACAGACATGAAAGAGGCGAATTAGCAACTCAAGATCTACTACATACCCATTGGTAGGCCGCTTCCTTGTATCCTAGAGGAAAGTATGCGCCTGACGGCTGCTGCTGAGGCCGCTGCTGTCGTATCTCTTCAGGTGCGTCCGGCGGCGGGTGAGCCCGGATCGCATTCTCGGTGGTGGACATTTTGGACGCTGTGGCGGGGAGAGAGGATGAAGAGGTGGTGATGTTGAAGTTGAGCCGCGATCGGTGCAGAATCGCTGTTACAGTCTGCGTCTTGAGCATTGCCTAAGAGCGAACTTTTGGGCGGAGCGCAGCTTATAATGTAAGAAAAAAGGCACCAGGCACCCGTATGACCAACAAACGTCGAGTTCTCGACTCTGGCCACGCAATTCGTTCGTGTCGCAGGGCCGGATTTGGGCTGGCTGGCGGAGGGACGGACGGAGTTTAGATGCACCTGGCTCGGGGTTTGGCGTATCCGGATTCCGAGAAGACGGTGCAGATTGGGGGGGTGGCGCACGCGATAATACAGCGAATGCGATAGCGAAGTGATGCGATGCAAGAGGCTGACAGTGACGATGGCGATGACGACAATGCGAGATAAAGAGGGAATTGGCGTTTGTTTTATTATGTCTGTGCCAAGTACGAGTATGTAAGAGAGAGAAGTGATGAACAAAGAAGAAAAGTCCAGGTCAAGCGGTCATGGATTGAGAGCACATGTACATGTGCAAGTCCCTATTAGTGCTGGTTTTAGGGGTCCGCGATTTAGGGGGCAGTTTTGTTGAGCTCAGTGGCGGGTGACCTGCAGAAGGTCCCTGTAAAAGGCCACGGTTTCGCAGCACATGATATCAATGGACAAGTAAGCCAGAGAGGCTCTGACCGACCTCTAAGAAGCCATTGTGTACATGTACTTTGGTAATGAAGAATGATGATTTACAGCGCACACGTTTTCTGTCTTGTTCTTCACTGCTAATATTCTTCTAGTCTATGATGTGTGAGGCTGTGGTCGCTGCAAAGTACGTGTATCCATCGACGTGCATCGTCCGTCATACTGTAGCTATTGTCCGCTTTGCCCGGAATGGCCGACGAAATATTTGCTCCGGAGTCCGTCCTCGCCTCATACAAAATTGATATTGATTGGCTACCAAACCGACTGGCCAAAGCCGCACACCACTGCTCCGCTGAAAACCATAAGCAGAGGGATCCATGATGAAAGGCAACTTTGGTCGTTGCGTATCAATAGCGCGAATTATGAATATTAATCTTTTTGGCTGGAGAGCATATTCCTTTTCGCCTAGAATTTGTGCGGTAGGTAACGAACGCCTCAGATAGGTATCTTAAGAAAGAGAGAGTGATATCCTTTTTCGCATGTGACGCAGGAACTTGCTCGCTCCACCAATCGACAACTAAATCTCCACCAAATCTCGAGCCAATCTCCGCCAAACCTGGGATGGCCCGTAAAATGATCGGTCCATCGCCGGATTTCTACTCTCCACTTATCCGTCAGGAACCCTCACAAACGTACATCTTCGGTCAGCCATTCGTATCGATACGTGTATAGAGCCGGGATCTCTAGAAGATCCTATGAGAGCAACAGAGGCTTAGAGAAGCATCGCTGTACCTTGGATTCCGTTGCTTCAAGCTTCGGGAGCTACCTAGCCTACATGTGACTATCTTCTAGTGACCTACACGATTTTGTCGAGCCAAAGTTTTTGAGGTATTACATTGCAAATACAGGTACATGTATGTAGACGCCAGTTCTACGTGTAAGACGATGCTTCCCCAAGTCCAACGCCATGTACTACGATTCAGCAGAGTTTCTTCATGTAGGAGAATACATGGAAATACCCCAATGCAATGTACACGATTGTGGCCGGAGTGCCACCCAGAGTGGAATTGAGAAATTAGACATCATAGGTTCCTGATCCAGCTTATCAGAGTTTGCGAAGGTCGAGCATATTTGTAGTTCATCATACGTGTCAGCTTCTCTACGCGGCATGTCATTTCAGATCTCAGTTATCGGTATTCGTGATAAATCAGCATCTTTCTTGGAGGGCATTCTCCAAAATCAAACCGACATTGTCATTCCTACCTCGTCAAGGTTCAGATCTATCGCCTCAGAAGGCGCTGCTATAAGCTACCAACCATGTCTCACGGTTCTCATTATACGCCTCACCTCCGAGTTTACGCTTACTGCGGTGCCTGCAATAGGCCTGTAAGAGGGGAAGATAATCTCGTTGCAAGTATGAAGAAAAAAGAGTCCTCTCAATGTGATAGGGGAGAACAATGGCACACTGACAAGTAATCTTAGTCCAGCTCCGTCTTTTCCAGACATTTGAAATACACAAAGTTCCCTTATTCGGAGAAGATGAGCTTGTTAAACCGGGAAAGAATGCTGTATTTTGCAAAGATGCGGATTGCTACCAATGTTCCACGAACAGGTGTGGGAGTGCGACGTTTCACGCAGATTGCTTCCATCTTTTTAACAAATATTGTCATGCCGAGGACAAATACGCGCGACTGTGGGTGGCTGCGAGAAGAATGTATCCTCTGAGAAACAACGTCTGCTTCAACAATCTCTACGACCCAATCGCGTTCCAGCAGCTCAATATCTTCTTCGAACTTCTTGGGGGTGAGATTCTGCCTTTCAATTTGACGAGAGACATTTGGGATCTTGTCCCTACCTCCTCTCACATCGTTGCGAGGTTCTGCTCTGTTCTGCAGCTCGCCACCGAGATGAACTCTGCTCCTACGGTCCCTAGTATTTGCCCTCTCGGGGAGCTACGTTTCTGGGCACGCGGGCAATACCATACCGTTCAGAAAGACATGGGACCCGAACTGCGGTTTGTTCGAGCCACATTCGATTCTCGCGGTGTTAAGAAGCTTGAAAGGGTCGAAACTGCGCGCTTGCCCATCTCCAAAACGGAAACCTACGCTATCCTGCCCGTATCCCAGTTTACCAGCATGGTCGCCGATTTTCGTGTGAGTAGTTGGATATATGATATTAATAGACTTGGAAACACTTTTGCTAACTTTGGATCTATGAAGTTTGGCGTATGCTACTTGTACTCGCAGCCGCTGCCTCTGTAGAGGTATCACGAATGGGCTACATAATACATACTACTGGCCAGGTACCACATCTGTACCCATCCCAGCCTTGTTATTGGTTAATACCATATTGCCAATAGGAAAAATTGAATAGCTCAATCTACAGAGAAATGAGGTCGCATGATAAGAAATGATTTACCTTGATGGTGATAGTCATGCAATACGGGATGATATGGGGAGAAGTTGGACAAGCTGTCGTCTCAATGCAAATCGATCTTTGTACGGGCATTACAATAGAAAACATCATCGTACCTAGAAGTATAGTGTTCGAGGCCTAATGAAACCTGACTTTATCTTTTAACCGGCCATCATATGATAGCTGTGTACTATGATGGTAACGATTTGATGTTGGCATGGACATCCTCTTCAGGTGGCAAATATATATGCAGTTTAATGATTGTGTATTTGGGCGACCAAATAAACAATTAAATGTCTGCATAGATAAACCGAATTTATCTGAATTATATCACAAGTTGCGCTCTTGCAATTTATCGCCTAGAAATCGGTATTTAAATGCATGCCAAATACTATAAGTGCCGTTGAACGAGGTACGCTCTTATGCTTAACTCCGGGAGCCACACCGAGTACCCTCAAGTATATTTATGCCGTTTTAGTGGAATTGTACGCTAGGATTAGCGCCACGGTACTTAAGGCTACGCTGACTACTGGCAATTCCCGAACCGTAAGCACCTTGACGTCTTCTCGTAAGCATTCGACGTTAATGTTCGGATCTAAAGAGAATCTCCTATACCAACTTTCAACAACTATTTCCATACTAGCAACGTATTCATTGGCATTTGAATGAAGCGTAATCAAAACAATTCACCACAAAGGTACCAAGCTTTGGCTACCATTCACGCATAAAACCTACAGAGTAAGCGTGGTGGGAGAGTAAAGCATCGAGGCCAGCATGTCAAGCCCAAGCGACACGGTTCCGCAGCTGGTTGGCGATGAATCCAACGTTAGAAAGCTACCAGCGCAAAGAAAATCAAGGCAACGTCCAAACAAGCCAATCTCAGCTGAGCGGCGTATGCAAAATTGCAGAGCTCAGAGGGCGTATCGCCAACGAAAACGGGATAAATTGAAGGAGCTAGAAGCAAAGGTTGCCTCCTTGGAGCCCGGGTATAAACCTGGGTCAGTTCCTAATAGGACTGCAGTGACGCCTCCAGCAACTGCGGATCCCTTGGGAATAGAAGGCTCGCCGTCTTTGCAGACACATGCTACATCAACTGCTATTGATTCTTCGCAGTCTTACAGTCTGAACGCTTGGGACTACAATACCAACGTTTGGCTAGATGATCCAGCATCCACTTCACTCAATATCGAAATGATGGCTTTACCTCAGATCAGTTCCAATGAGGGCCAGTTAACAGCCTCAGAGCACAATACAACAGAAAGCTTCTCTGATCTACTCCATAATACTGATACAAGGGAGTTGTCGAGCATGGTCACACTGGACGCACCAACATCAACTACGGCTGGGTTATCCGATAATACTGCTACTGCAACTTCATCATCCTCTCTTCTCTCTGTCAATACATCAGCATCTATGTACTCGGCCTCGAGATCACTTACTCGCAAAGACATACACATCCACCGGCCTAGTGGCAAAGCGCTCATCAGAAAGCCACAGCTCATCCGCAGGTGGTTTCAATCTCTGCCCCAGTCTACGCGGCGTCTCCTCTCCCAGCTGGCCAAAGACGGCGATTTCAGTTTCGTGGATATGATATCATCTCTACTACTGGCCGAGACGAGCTCAAACAACATTGAAGACCATATTTTCGAAGTCAGTGACCCAGAGAAGACGGAATCACGACTGTCGGAGATGAGATTCGCCATATCGCCATGGGATAGCCACAGCTGGGAAGCTAAAGAGTGGTTTTTGCGGAAATGGAATTGGCTTATTGGCGGACAAGATGGTGAGCTGTGGCATAGCTCACGGTGGTGGGCGGCACAACGGGGAGAGTACATATCTATGCGAGATTAAGAAATGATGAATATTTTACTCGAAAGCAAAATGAGTATATGCATTTGAATTATTAATGCGGAATTATCGGACTGAAGATATCGCTGTCAGGGCTGTTGGTGGTGTTGCTTACGCTTGCGCTGGTGATAGCGTCATCATGTCTGGGTACAGCGAATGGACGTGGATTTAGATATAAAAAGGCCCTTCCAGTTGGAATACTGAAAAATGGCAAACAGCAACAGTATCAATCAACATCTATTGAACACCAATCAACATGGCAGAATTTGGATTCCACACAACATCCGACGAGGCCGCCACGGCTCTCAAGGATGCCATTACCGGAAAGACGAGTCAGTCGTTTTTATCCTTTCTTCTTCAACACCTGCTTTGCTAAATTTTGGGCATTTAGTTCTTGTAACCGGTGTCAGTCCAAATTCTCTAGGATCCGACACAGCTCGAGCCATCCTGGCTCAGAAGCCGGCCAAGCTTCTCATCGCTAGTCGAGCAGCAGACAAGCTGCAAGATGTGATCAAGTCCCTCGATATCCCTCAAGGCACCGTCGTGCAGCCCATAGTGCTTGATCTCTCCTCGTTGGAGGCCACCCGAAAGGCTGCCGCCGAGGTAAACAGCTCTGTTACGGTTCTTGATGCCATGATCTGTACCGCCGGCGTCATGGCTGTGCCGTCATTTGAGAAGTCCAAGGACGACATTGAGATGCAATTCGCTGTTAACCACCTCGGACACTTTCTCTTCATCAACTTATTGATCGAGAAGCTGCTCGCCTCGGAGCACGGTGTCGTTGTGACCTATTCAAGCGAAGCTCAATCCCGCGCCAATCTGTCCTTCTTGGACGACCTGTCGTACAATAACGGCAAAGACTACGAGAAGTGGACGGCTTATAGCAATTCCAAGGCATGCGATGTGCTCTTGTCAGTCGGCTTGGTCCAGCACTTTGGCCAACGGGGATTGCGTTCATTCAGCGTTGATCCTGGTGTTATTGTTACCACAAGCCTGACGAGAAGCGTTCCGATGGAGGACTTCAAGGCACTCGGTATGTTTCTCACATACTCTTCATTATCCATCTTTTTTTATTTGCCACAATTCTAATTTGCGACAGGCTGGAACGACGACAACGGTAACCTGAACTCGGCGATTAAGGCCAAGACCTTGGCTGAGGGATCCTCAACCGGAATCATCGCCGCTTTCGACTCTCGACTATCTAGTAAGTCACCCAGCTTATTTAAGCATTCTCACACCTCAACTTCACTCTTGCAATCTAATCAAATACTGAAATATTTTGCTAGACAAGGATGGCTACTACTTGGCCGACGGAGTCTTGACAAAAGAGGGCTTATTGCCTGGGGCTGTTGATCCCGCACAGGCAGAAAAACTCTGGCGTATTAGCGAAGCTCTGACGAAGCAGGCAGCTTAAATTTCACTCTCTGTATCTTAGGTGCTTCATGATGTTTGAATCATGTAGAATCATGTAGCTTGCAATACCATACCAATGATTGCTTATATTCCTATTTGCACTGTTTCGGTGATCGGTCGTCTGAAAACCTGTATTCTCATCATCAGTAGATGACCTAGACCTTTGCCAAAGTGCCACGCAATTTTTCGATCAACAATTCTGTGTGCGATTAAAGTTTGGCCAATAATCACATGATAATTTGCTGGCTTTGGTTCAGTTTTGCATAATGTGATATAAACATTGCTGGTGCAAGACATGAGACATTCCGCGTTATGACGTCGGGATGATCACTTCCGCGTCTGTCTCTTCTCAATTGCTTATTTTCAAGCTTAAGCTTTGCCAGCAATGCCTGCAAACCCCAATCATGAACTCACAATGTCGTCATGGCGGAATAAAAGGCAATTCAATTCACGTCACACACATTTTTCGTGTAAAATAGACGATGATTCTACTACTTCGTTCCTCTAGATCAATCAGACTGATTCCCTTCTCTAATTCTTTTCTTCCAACGTCTACTTATCATTAATTCTGTGTAAATCGCAACGTACCAGGCAAAAGTCAAAATGGATTACAAGGCGGCATTGGTGAACGGGATCGATTCAGATTCCAAAGGCAATTCAGATGCAGTGAAGAGCTACATCCATGCTACACCAATCACACTTCAACGGAAACCATTTCTTCAGCCGGAGGGAGATGTGAGGCTCCCTCACACTGGTATGGGATCACAAGACGGAAAAGTGGCATATCCCGGCACTATGACTGAGAGTTGAATGCAGGCACGCCAAGAGCAAACATAGCCGCAACGTACGACCAGCCGGAAGGCTCGCAAGCTGGTAACTGGGCAAAGGAGCATCAAAATCAGACTGTGAGTTTACCTTTGGTATTATGAATGCTCTGCAGAGCTCGCAAACTAACCCGCGATATTGAACAGGTCTTGCAACAACACTGCGATTACTTTGACCGTGTAAGAGAATTTGACTCCCGTCTTTCTGATCAGCCCACCTTCTAACTACGATGCAGGATAAAGACGGTATCATTTGGCCTCTGGACACCTTCAAAGGCCTCCACGCACTAGGATTTAATTTCCTGTTCTGCACCATCGCCGTAGTCGTTGTCCACTTCGCCTTTTCCTACCCGACCGTCTCCGGACTCCTCCCCGATCCCCTTTTCCGCATCTATCTCAAAAATATTCACAAGAGTAAGCATGGAAGTGATAGTGGGACATACGATAATGAAGGTCGCTTCGTACCTCAAAAGTTTGAAGACATGTTCTCCAAGTACGCGGACGATAAGGACTATATCACTGTACGGGATGTATTCAACATGCTTAAGGGCCAGAGGTTGCTAGCAGATCCATTTGGCTGGGCAGCCGTTTCTATTGAATGTTTGTACAATGACTCTCCGTGTTGGTGGCACACAATGGCTGATATTGACCTAGGGTTCACGACTTACATCCTTCTCTGGCCCGAAGATGGGCGCATGAAGAAGGAAGATATCCGAAAGCTTTACGATGGGAGTCTTTTTGACGAGATGGCCAAGGAGAGGAAACACTCGAGCAAGTAATCAGAGTCAAATTACGTTCGTCGCACAACACAAAGGGAAGGGGATGGCTGAAGTCTAGATATGACACAAAAGTACCGTTTCTCCACGTCACTGTTACTGATAAATTTAGTGCTACGGGTAGCTCCAGTATCTCTAGTAGTTATAGCAGTTCTAGTATCCCTAGTATCTCTATCTAGGAGTATCCCTAGTAGCATTAGATCTTCAATTTCGAGACGTATTTCGAGACCACATGCACAGCCCATTCAAGCTCAGATGCAAAGTCAGCCTCGGATATCTCCCGCGACTTATGGGTTGGGCTAGCGAATGCTTGAGCTTGACGTTTCCAATATACTGAACGCTCGAAGTCGACAACCATGAGAGTACCGCTGTGTTCATCATATAGTATGTTGCGCAGCTCCGCATCGCGATGGAGAACTCGCAGTTTGTGTATCGCCTTGAATATCCTCGTGATTGCATCTGTCATGTCGGGCTTGCTGATTCGGTTTTTATATTCGAAGATAGGCCGCCCAGCCCAGGCAAGAAACAAGAAATGCTTATAAACGCCACAGTCATAGTAATATGGGAGAATGAGTTCAATACTACCAAGACATACAGGGACATATATGCTCTGGATTTCGAGAAGGCGGTCATAGATTTCGTTCTCATGTTGCAGATGGGCTAGGTCGAGACCCTCCATCCCCTTGGCGACGAGTGTATAGCCGTGTGATGATAGCCGTAGCTTGAACAGCGAGCCACGCGATCCACACCGGTGTAACGGCATGCAATCAGCGTCGCGACCGCGGTCTACAGCAAGTTGCTCTCTTATAAGGTGCAGAAACTCAAGCCGGTCAATGTGCTTCTGTCCGTGGTATTCGACATTAGGACAACTCCTATCTATGTCTTTCCCGAGTGCTAAGCCAAGGAGGCACTGTTGAGAGCAAAATGGCCGGCTCCCTATATGAGGTTTCGTTGCTTCGTCTTGCCGCCTTTGTACAGGCTCTTTGTCGACTGTTTTGCCAGTTCCTGACTTCTCTGCCGCGGCTACATTCCTATCGGCATGAGAAGCATTTGAAAAGTGCGGAAGAGAGTCTTCGTCTGCCGGGAGTTCTGTGCCAAGATCCGACTGCCGGCAACCAGAGAGCGACGAGGTCCGAAGAGGAGACCTTTTGAAACCCTCCCAACGCTGGGGCCGGTAGGGAGCAGTCAGGGGATCATTGTGCTTGCGGTCCGTGAGTGGAATTTTCGCAAGAATGTCATCGTATTTGACTTCCCAAAGACCAAGCTTTTCAGCTTCATCATGCCAGGCCTCCGGTGGCGGTTCTGCACGTATCGCTTGTAGAAGAAAGGCGAAGACTTGGGCGACGGCCGTGCGATGGAGTCTTGTGTCATCATTCTCCATTACATCCACACTAGGAACGCATACGGCAAATAATACGACAGAAGGGTCATCGGGAATGTGGAGGAAGACATAGGCCTGTCCTGTACACACATAGCCGTATTGGAGACCCTTGCCAATCATATAAGAGAACAGCTGCGTGATAACGACGGCAGCGAGCCGCCTTGATGCCGAAACGAAATCGTCGCCATCCGTATTGATGATATCGCGCTCCGGCCAGATTTCCGAGGAAAGGCCTGTTACTAGCTGGTCGATGCTCAGGTTGTATGGTAGCTTATACTCTATAGCCACCACAGGAGTCTGGGCGCCGTCTGAGGTCTTGAAAACCAGAAACTCATTGGCCCTGTTGCCCTTCCCCCTCGACTTGCGCTGTGCTTTAGGTGTTTTGGGCGCTCCCAATCCGGCCTTCTTCTCGAGATTTGTTCGACTTTGGAAGGACACGGCCCCTTGCAGGCTGAGGTTGCTTTGCAGTTGCGAATCCTCCCATGCGCGCTTGAACAAAATTTCAACGATACTCTCAACAGCCGCCCGCTCGAAACTCTGCAGACCAAACTCGCTTCTAATTGGTTTGATGCAAGATTTCACGTAGTCTATTTGATGTTCCGATGGAAATTGTGGCCGAGAGTGAAAGAAATTGCCAGTCGATAGACCATTCCAGATCTCTTCCTGCTTTGCCGCGAAGCCATCCCAAGGAACAATTCTGCGAGGGAAGATGTAGCCAGTTGGTGTGGCCTCCGCTGTGGTGTAAAAGGGCGAAGTCGCCACTCGCATACAGAGATGAAGAGAGTGGCAGGTTTCGAGAAATTCTCGTAAAATCTTGGGCTCAACAAGCTGGAGACGTGACTCGGCCTCTTGAAGACGTGCCTCAGCCTCTTGATGACGTGACTTGGCCTCTTGAAGCCTGCGTTGCTCTTCTTGAATCTGACGCTGAAGCTGACGCTGCTCCTCCTAAAGCTGACGCCGAAGCTCTGCAGTTTCATCCATTGTGACGGATTGGGTGCGAAGACTGTCGTGATGGATGATGACGCCTTGGAGGCTGTGCTATCGTAGTAGTCGTAGTAGAGATGGAAGCCGCAATAGAGATGGTATCGATAGTATTGGTACACAAAGAGACGATCCAGCGAAATCAATGAAGCGGAAGCACGGCCACCCAGGCGATGGCGATCAGAACCACGAGCCAGCCGCGTCGACAGAATGCCGCCAACTAGGTAGGGTGTATTGAAGGATCGTTTTTCGAGACTTTGTACCTACGGACGGCCAATGTACGAAGATAGCTCGCAGGCAGCTTCTTGTAGGTGATATGTGATGAGAGACATGGAGTCGTTGGGTTCTCCAAGCACAAACGCAGGTGCACGTCAGGTATCGAACCTCAAGAACGACAGTGCGAAAATACTGCCATGTGCTATAAGCGGTACCTACTAGGCGTACGGGATACCTTTACGCGGGCACCGAAATAGCTTGACAGCGATTTCAATCTCACAGGCTTCCTGACAGACTTCTATTAATCTGACCGGTTTTTTCCAGCTAACTGGCCTCAGGTTTTGTCAGCTGAAATGCTGTTGTAAGGATTGTGACTTGGGGAGCTTCAAAATCAGCCAGATTCTCGTGGTAGCGGCGATTTGCCCGGTCAGACCCCCTGGTATGTGGAGCTACACAGGGATCTGGCTGCACGATCGAAGCCCCCCAAGGAGTTTGCAAGATTGTGTTGATCCAACAGCTTTCTCTAGCCTAGCATAGGAATACCTACGTGTAAATTGAAAGATGCTACTCCATACAGCCTGCCTAATGGTAACATGACGGCCTTGCACCGGGAGTTCTAGCGCACTCGAATGAATCTTGCAGCACTCCCTTCAAAACCCATGTCAGAAAACGTCCCCCTCCTCGCGCAGTGATGCTGAGCAGTGAGGACGGCTGCCCTCAAAACCTCCCACAGTACTTCGAGGTGCTGGCCCTGTCCCTCCGCTCGGAGCATCACATCGCTCCAGGTCAGGTCGGGCCAGATTCAGCGTCCGGCCTCGAGCAAACGAGGAGCTTGCTTGGGTTCGTACTTGATACATGGAGGGCTAGTCGACAGTCTTCATTTAAGGTGTGATTGAAGCTATCCAGAAGGTCTTTTCTACCTCTAGGTACGAACTCCTGAACGCAGAGGAAGAAGGCGCCATCATCATCTGCTGGGCCGGATCATGCCAAACCCCTGAGAACGTAGAAGAAGGAGAAGAAGGCGTCATCGTCATCTGCAAGGTTGGATCGTGCCTTCTCCTCGCAATTGGCCACGAGAGGGCTACCATACGAGTGACGACGATAAGAGGGCGTAAGGCCCAATACAGAGGAGGGGCGAATGTCATCAAGATTGTTCAGTAAACATCCAATACGGATATGCTCTCCTGAGTGAAATGGAGTGCATATCTTGGGACATCTTGTGCCATCATCACGGTAGGGAGTCATCTGAAGAGTCATTCTTCATTGGCAATTGAATATATAAGGCAAATAAGGGTCGCAGCACCACTGCGAGTGGCTTTGAAATTGCGGCGCTAGAGCATGTATCTCCGCGTATGAGTCACTGGCCGACACCTCGCACTGTCTTGGATCTACTTGCAGATGGTCTTGATTTTCCGGGTTGGGCTACGGACCGGTCCTCACTTCTGAGAGCCAAACCCGGCGCCATGGCCGTTGGAGACGCGTCGAAACTGGGGCAGTGGCGGCCAATGCTGCACCTCTCGTCCTTTCGCGTTTACATCATTTCGAATGGTTTGCACAAAAGAAATGATGCTTGGCCATAAAGCCGCTGGACCCCCATTTTTGGGCATTATCAAGATTTGTCTCGTCTATCGTGTCGGCTTAGTCCAGTAGTCACTTGATGTGCTGCACTCGCGATACTCCATCTACAGCAGCAACCCCCACGTTTCTACGCAGAACTCAAGCAAAATTGTACAATTCTTTTCCGCCAAAATGACATCCATGGCAGCCGAGTCGGTGGCCACGATCCTCTGCACGGCCAAGCAGACTCGCTTTAACATCGATAGCTCCAGCTATCGGGAAGTTCGTCACATCGGCACCATTGATTCCATGATACCTGTTAATCGAAGAGAATAGCTCGACATCGATGGTCTCACCATCGTCGTTACGTCCGGCGAGAAGGCAGAGAAGCCTGAAAAGGGGGCTAGCAAATCCAAAGGCAAATCAAAATCAGATGGCCTTGAGATCTTGTCCAACGCCAAGCTGCGGCTGAAAGAAGGCCAGCGCTACGCCTTGGTTGGCCGCAATGGCACGGGGAAGTCGAGTGAGAATTCACATGCTTAGAACGAGAGGTTGCGAGGAGACTGACCAAGGGGCAAACTCGAATCGCTGCAGCGTTGCTCAAGGCTATTGCTCAGAAGCTCATTCCCGGGATTCAAGAGGGCTCCAGGATTGCCATTCTGCAGCAGACGAAGCTCACAGAGTCCGATGAGGATGATAAGACGAAAACAGAGAAAAGTGGCCAGGGAACTGTGCTGCAAGAAGTCATTGAGCGTGCCACTGCCCGAAGCTTGATTGAGCAAGAAATCAAAGGTACACATATTCTTCGCGATTACATCTACGACGCTTTAATTGACAGCTACTAGTTCTCTCAGATGGTGTTGATGCCGCGGATCCATACGCTCCTATTCGGGCCTTGAGAGGTCTGAAGCATGAGAAGCTTCAGAAGCGCCACTTTCTTGTAGACAAAGAAGCTCGACTACGAAGTGGTGCTCGAGGACTGCAGGCGAGGAAAGCTCTCGTGGCATTTGAAAGAGTCGTTGCGGACTCACAAGCCTTGTAAGTTTGACATATTATCGAGCTCGAGCAATCCATTTCCTGCCACTAACAAGACGCGGTATATAGGCTCGAACAGCCCGATGACGAAATCTCGACCGAAGCTCTTCAGGCGGAAACCCAAGAGGCAGCCGACATGCTGGCAGACCTGCAAATCCAAGTTGAGCCCTCAAGGTTAGCGCAAATTGAAGTCCAAGCCCGAAACATTCTCACAGGTCTTGGCTTCACCGAGGCATACATGGAAAAGCCCCTGTCTAGCCTTTCTGGAGGCTGGCATATGCGGGCTTCGCTTGCATCGGCTCTGCTCCAAGAGGCTGATATTCTGATCCTGGACGAACCTACCAATTTCTTGGATCTGTTGGGAATTGTCTGGCTACAGCGCTATTTGCAGGCTCTAGCAGATACGGAGAAGCCTCCTACACTGATCCTCGTTTCTCACGATCGCGACTTCATCTCGCTCTGTACGGATCTCCTCATCTTGAAGGATAAGCAGCTTACCTACTTCCATGGCGACATTCAAACATACGAACGTTCGCAATCCGAGCGAAGGCAGTGGCTTATCAAGATGAAGGAGGCCCAAGACAAGCAGAAAGCCCACATGGAGAAGACCATTGCGCAGAACCTCAAGGCTGGCAAAGCCAATGACGATCAGAACAAAATCCGCCAGGCGAAGTCTCGGCAGAAAAAGCTTGATGACCGCTGGGGAATGCAAGTTAGTGCCAAGGGCACTCGGTTTAAGCTGAACAGGGATCTCGTCGGGTTCTTTCTTACCAGCCGAGAGGGAATTGAGATTCCGCCAGAGCAGCGACCCGTCATTATTTCGTTGCCTGAACCTCCTGAGCTGAGGTTTCCTGGATCTCTCATCTCGTTGGACAAGGCGTCGTACCGATATTCGCCAAAATCTCCAATGATTCTTCAAGACGTCACCCTCACAGTGAGCATGGGCGATCGAATTGGTATTCTCGGCCTGAATGGTGCTGGTAAATCGACACTTATCAAACTCCTTGTTGAAGAGGCTTCGCCAACGTCCGGTACGCTCACGACGCATCCCCGCCTCAGAATGGGCTATTACTCCCAACATGCCGTCGAAGAGTTGAAGGCTATCGGTCGTGCTGAGCATGGACTGACTTCACTTGCTCTCCTGACCAAGGAGGTTGACGGCGCTCTCAACGAAGGAGAGATTCGTGGCTTGCTAGGCACACTTGGTCTCCCTGGCCGACTCGCATCAGATGTGCCTATCTCCAAGTTGTCCGGTGGCCAGCTGGTGCGATGCCAGCTAGCGAGATTGTTCTGGAAACACCCACAGTGTCTTGTACTCGACGAAGTTACCACTCATCTCGACTACGAGACAGTGACTGCGCTGCGAGAGGCGTTGAACGAATGGGAGGGCGCTGTTGTGCTGGTGAGCCACGACAGATGGTTCATGCGCGGGGCCATAGAGGGCCAGATCGAGGACGCGGGAGATGACGAAGACGATGATGAAGAAGAAGAGGAAGAAGAAATGAAGCGGAGGAGAATTGTCTATCGACTTAAAGGTGGAGGAATAACAGAGCTGAAAGACGGTGTTGATGGATTTTCACGCGTCATAGAGAAGAGGGCGAAGAAAATGATGGAAGGTCTATGAGCTTGTTTTTCTAAGGCTTGCGCGAGCGAATACTCGTAAGTGAGAGGGTAGGCTATATTGAAGAAATATCCAATCTTAATCAAACTGGCTCGCTTTAGCAATCCACTGTATCCAACAAGATCTATCTGTTCAGTTGCTTGGCAGCACCCGTGAATCAACCAAGATGTTAAACCCACTCTTCTCTTCTTTTCGTACAGACAGCTCCCCTCCTTGAGGTATGTCAACAATCGTGCCGTCAATACACACCTTTCGCCATCGCTCATCCTCTTCCAAAACCGTGACTTTCACTTCATCCACCTCTTCATACCGCACCTCATGTCCATCATCCCACTTCATCCCAATGTGCTTTCCCTCATCGTACGCCTTCATCATGACATCCAACGTCCTTTCGCCCCCTATGGTGCCGAAATGAACTAAACGGAGCTTTCCATCCAGAGGCTTACTCGCGGGAGATATCGTGAATGTGCGCTCCAAGTTTGAAAGCGGCGTCACTAGCACATAGGCATGCTTGTCTCCCGGGATAGTCTCCCACTGAGATGCCGAGGATGAAGAGGGATGGCGAACATCCACCTGCGCATTGTAAGGGTGTGATTCTCGGAGGAGCTCTTGGGCAACCATGCCAAAGCGTTTATCACCGTGGACACGGTACTCGGGGGTATCGCTTTCGTAGACTATGCTAGAGTGAAAGCCGTAGCTTGCCACCACAGCACCAAAGAGATGCGACACCCGAGTTTCTTCTTTCTCGAGATGTAATGGATTAATGGAGGCGTCGTCCCCCACAGGCTCTTCAGTCGTTGGTGTGAATTTGACGATGCGCGACCCCGGGGAGAAAGACGCTCGGAATAGAGGCAAGTTTGCGGGAACGCCGCCGAATAGCGTCCTCAGACCCAGTACCAGAGGAGAAGCATCTTCAGTCTTGCCATCTTGGGTTGTCGAAAGGGGCTTGTGCAAAGAGTGGAAAAGAGCATTTCCTGTACCCAGCGGGAGAAGAGCTAAGAGTAACTGTCGCTGCTCCAATACAGATTCATCGTGAGAGCTGCCATTTATGAGGTCGACAACGCCGCCATCTCCGCTTAGAAGAATAATGGTCCTTGATTGAGCGATTTCGCCAGTCGATTTGCCCTCAGAGCCACCAACCCGTCGGGCAAATTTCCGAACGCTTTGCGCATCTTCCGTGACAAGAACGGTTGGTGACTCTCGGCCGTCTGCATTGGATGACTGCTCTGCGATCACGGTCCAGAGAGGCTGTAATACACTCTGCCAGAACTGCAGAGAAAGGCCGACGCCCGATTTCGTAGATACAACGACATCGACTTCCTGCTTACCATTTACAGGCCGCAGATAAGAAGGTAGGCCGGTGATGAGATGCTGCCGGAGCTCGTCGGGGATGGCGTCCGCGAGCAAGAGCAGTAGTCGGAAGCGATCTTCTGGACTCTCTGTGTTCTCGACCAAAATCGAGATTATGTAGCCTGTCTTTTGGCTGGAAGATTGTGCAAGGTCAAGAACAAACAGCAAATTCTGATATTTTGCTTCACCTTTGCCATTATTGCTGTCATTCCAGGAGATACCGCCGTCCGAGACCGAGACGGCGGTAACATTTGTCAGCCCCGCTTGGGGCTTCGCGGAGCTCATCAAAAAGGTTAAAGGATAAATGCGATAGATAAATGAGAAAATTCGTTGAACCCGATACCTAACGCAGGCAGAGTTGGCAATAATATGAGAAACCCAGAGGGCTCTAAATGAGACGCAGTTGGCTCGTGTATATATCACATACCTTGATGGTATGAGCTTTGGCGCAGCAATTTTGTGTCACATCTGAGTCGCAGCAACGGGGTGCACGCGATCCGGCTTTAATTGCGTGATTCGGCATGATTCGCCGCTCTTCCTTTGGTGGGGGTTTGTTAAAGGATCATAGTTTCACACATTCGACATAAGCGCATCCTTCACGGCATGTAAGTGGGCTCAGTTCATCTAGACTTTTGGTCGACACTCTCCAATGGATCATTTCAGGATTTTCTGATGTGGGCAATGCCCTTTATTAACTTAAAGGCCGACTATGCCGTCCGTCATCGCTTGCTTTATTATTTTCACTGGGCTTTGGCTTTGGACAAAGGTCCCCAGTCTGGTCGAGGATTCATTTGGTATCGCACCAGCTTGTGGGTATCCCGTAGGCGACCCAGTCGTGCGAGATCCTCGTTGAATACCAGCGTTTTCCTCAGCTCTAGTTCGCTCGGGCTTGAAACTTGCTCATTGGAGTTTTCCGCCGCCTCTGCGCTCTGAGGCTCTTCATCTGCCTGGACATCTTCCATGTTACTATCAGGCTCCTGCGGTGCTCCATCTTCTCGACCAACTAGCCCGGCAGAATGTAGAATCTTCCAGCCAGGCATCAATGGTGTAAACTTTGACGATTTAATAGGAGATTTTTGACGGATCCATTCTGTCATGATCCACCAAATCGTAGACCAAGGGGCATCCGTCTTGACGCTGCCCGGTCGGCAGTGGCTTCGCCCAACTTGATAACCAAGATGTATCAGAGCGCCACGGAACATGTCATCGCTCGGGGCAGCACAAGAAATTACAGTTGCTAGCTTTGAGGGGATAACAAAGAAGGGGCAGTGGTCAATTTCCGCATGTTGAGCATCCTTAGGGTCCACGGTGGGATCGGCTTCAGGTCCCGGAATAATCTCCTCCAAGGCCGTTCGTAGCATGCCTTCTAATCTTGGGAGAGTACCATAGACTTCTGGCGAGGCGTTGGGGATTTGATCGAGAAGCTTTTGGATGAAATCTGCCGAGTGGATGTGACCTCCGTACATCGGACCATTGACATGCATCACATGGCCGCAATGCTGGCAATGTCTATCAGCTGTTGGTCCTGCCGCCATGCCGTGTTTATAAAACGACCCGCTGCCTTTCTTGTTAGGCGTTGGCTTGCTTCTCAACAGATATTGGGTCTCAAAGGCAGAGCATCCGTGGTCGCAGCTGTATACGACCATGGTTTTGGACCCCAGAAACTTCACAGCCTGCGGTGATCTGGTGACCTTGATGAAAACTTTTGTGTAGAAATCGATGGAAAGAGAGAGCAGGGGTTCGATGGCCAGACCATATCGGGCGCCAGAAGTCGCAACAGCATTCAGAATCAGCCGCAAGCCAGCTTCGTGTGAATGCATTCCCTTGATAGGGGAACCGCCGTACAGGGCAAACGTCTTTTCGCAGTAGCTATGACCCGCCCAAACAGCACTATCAGTGCAGGTGATGCAAAGCAGGCCTCCGTCATCTCGAACGGATTGTAATGCGGCGTCGAAAAAGGGTGCTGCGGTGCCGTACGGATCTAGGTCGATGACATCGAATTTGTGAGACTTGGTGGGATTTCCGTGGCGATCCCTCTTGGAGAGGCCATCTGCGATTGCGCGGTACATGTGCGCAAGAGCATCTTCATTCGTTACTGAGATTATATCATCGAGACCGTTGTGATTCACATTGAGCTTGATAGACTCGGCCGCCGATTTGGAGAGGTCGTTTGCGTTGATAGAAGTGACAAAAGGAAGCTCATGGCCATATCGCAGCGCTCTCAATCCGGATGCTGACAAGGCGTCCAGCATTCTGAATGTCGACTTGTGACCCTTCTGCTCATCTAAGGCTTCAGTAGCCACGTCTGGCGCGACGTCCGCCGTCGCTTCTGTCTCGATTGAATTGTTGCCGTCATCTTTCTCGTCTCGCTTTCGCTTTTTGCCGTGCTTGTTCGATCTTGCCAGAATCTTCTCTTTCCTTTTCGCCAATATGTCCTCTCCGTATGTTTTGATGGCAAGAACAGACAGGTCTCGGTTGTACTGCTGGATGGGATTGTAAAACACCTGCTGCACCTCTCCTCGGTCCTCTCCAATCTTGGCACCCTGAGGCACCAGGATGGTTGCCTTGCCTTCCTTTACCACGCGGAATTGCTTCCCATCCTTCTCCACGGTTTCAATTTCGACAGTGCCTGCCATTGGCGCAATTGAAGAAGACCAACTGGGAGAATTTCTGCTAATAAGGCGCCGGGTCCTGAGTGTGTTGACTTTCGGGGCGATGCTACCGCAGGGACTGGCGGGTCTCACTGTTGCCGGAAGACGCAGCAGAAGCTTTAGGGAAGAAGTGCAGCGAAACATGCAATATCCAGCTGCACCTTTGGGCAACAAACTGTTTGCGATTCTGATGACTGAGAAAAGCTTCAAGTCTGCAAAGCTCTGGAACCCACAATTTTTTTTTATATTCTGCCACATGCTTCAGGGCGGTGAAAAAGCCAGCCCCACCACCTAAACCAGGTACTATGTACTGTACGTGCCTCAATGGTGCCGTTCATTCATGTAAGCTTCCAAGGGAGTAACATGTAATGCTCATCTCAAAGGAATAATATGTTTTGCAAAATTTCACAGCTCGAATATCCATCTGGTCGAGTCACTTGTGTTTGAGAGAATAAAAAATCCAGCTGTTTGTGAGATGGATTGCCTTCTATCGAACGCTACCTAACCTCACATTATCCAGCAAGCATGACTTACATGTGATATCCATGCGCGTGCAGAGCCGTAATGGTATCTATAGATTCTCCAAATTATATGCCACTCCTGGCCACCAAATATGCCTTCTTCACCACGCATATGATGCCCGCTCTTAAAATCTTCGGTCAACACTACGTGGTCTATCTTTCCATGCAATGTCGGGATGCCCTTCTCTACTGCTTCTCGTGCTGCGCGATAGCACCTAATCGCCAAAGGAAAAGCTGATGTCATGTCTTCGCTTATTCTCGTCTCGCCATGTGCCAAAGCGACTCGATGCGCAGGTACTCTGCTGCATTTCAACGACAGGTAAGAGCTTTTGCGGATGTTGAGCCCAGCACGCCCTCTGCCTCTTTCTTTCCGCTGGTTCAGACGAAGACTTAGCCGACGTGATCGAAATTACTTTTCTCTCCCTCTCTGGAGCCATGGCTCTTCACCTTCATCGTCTTTTTGTCTTCTTCTGTGCTTCAAACACGGAATTCTTGGTATTGCTCGAGCCCAGTGTCCAACCCAGCAGACCGCAGCTCCAGAATCCTGTCCCTGTCCCTATTCCTTCAATCGTGGCAGCATCTCCAGCCCATCATGTCCAAGCCAGCAAAGGGACATCCAAACACCGAAGCTCCCACGCTTCCTCCTCTCTCTGTGGGGACCAATAACCCTCCTGTGCCGTCTACAGGTTCTCATACTCATGGGGATCTTCCCAAGCTTACGGCCCCAGTGCCTAGTGGCTCTCCTAAGGATTCTTCGCCGCCCAAGCCTCACAGGTCTCCAGGAGATGAGCATCACCACCAGACACCTCGTCATAGGTTCCTTTCGCCTACAGAATGGGGCGTCGTTGCTCACGGAATAGGCGGCATTCGGGATCGGGAGCAGCATACGCCAATTCATCCAACCAGTTGGGTTTGGCCACCCAGGGGCATGCCTCGGGGTTTATACAAGGATACTGTGACTCAGCGTACCAAGTTCTTCTACCTACACCATGCGTCTAGTGGCATCAGATGGATCTTGATGCTGCTACAGCTCTTCATTGGGGCGACGCTGACGGCCCTTGGCTCCATGTCCTTTTCGCAAGGTACTCCAATCACGATTCTGGGAGCTGCAAACACTGTCATCGCCGGCCTCCTTGCCTTTTTGCAGAACAGTGGATTGCCTGATCGATATCGGTACGACAAATCCGAGTTCGAAGCACTCGAAGACCACATCAAGGAAATCCTCGACTCTGGTATTGCTCCAGCGGACCAAACTGCTGACCAGATTCTCGCGGAGTGCTTCGATTTGTACCAGGACGCCAAGGCAACGGTGTCTGCCAATTTACCGGCCAACTACATGCAGCCTCGAAATGCCAAGCAAGCTGGCCAAAGATCCGGAGGTCTGATCCAAACGAGCCCTCCGCCTTCCGTGGCGAAGCAACTCGCCGATATTGACACTTCACCCGGTGGAAAATAATGTCTAATGCTAATTGAATTGGTGCGGCACATGTTCAGTCACCACCTCTGATTTCCTTTTCGTCAAGATTGTCTTTGTCATTTATAGATCCATATTTCAAAGATGAATGACACGGTTTATATCATATACCACCTGCGCTTATTCGGCTCGAACATCCTTAACACTTTGCAAACATTATACTGCGGCTATTGGTCTGGCGGGATTCGAGTCAAGTCAACGGGACTAGCATTGGGATGGGTTGAGGATCATGGTTGTCCTTTTTTTCATCATTTGACTGCGTGTTATGGAGGTTGTGTTTAACTTTATGTATCGAGCTGGAGGGAATTTCGGCCTGCTTTTTCTGACAGAAGCTGTAGTAATTGATTGTCCTAATTCTTCGTGTTCAAGCTTCATAGATAAGTATAGCCATTTGACATCTCACCTCATCTCGCCAGGTTTTGCCAGCCCGTGGCCCGCTGAATGATAGGAGAGGTCCAGCATGCTTAACATAAGATGATGGAGTGTAGTCTGTGCCCTTTTCCCCAAGTTGCGCCTTCAGCATGGCGTCGATTAGCCCTGGCCTCGCCTATATAGAAAAACCTGTCCTGTGTCACATCATCTCCAGCCTCGCGAAGCAAGAAAGTAGAGTCGGCAGTACAAGCGTGTGAAATCCCAGCCCATGTCTTTGTAGTGGTTTCTCTAGTACAGACAAGGTCACCAGGTTGTGCGTGTGACGGGCCTATTCCGATTGCAGGCCGGTCAGAGGTGCTGATAGACTTGGATTCATCGTTGCTTGATGTCGGTCGCCCAGGCTTAGGCGATAATAGAAAGAGTCGACGGCCTTCCATGGTGCGTTTAAGCAACGTGAACAACTTATCGTCCTGAGAATATTCCGATCCTTTCAGCATCATCTCCGTGAATTCTGCATAACCCTTAAAGTAGTACATTTGCCAATCATAATTGGCGACTGCTTTGGACCACTCATCTCTCATGTGGTCTTGGAAGAAGATCATTCCGAGCTGGTGTATCAAGAGCTCCCGAGTTGCAGCCGTGGCCCATCCGAGTAAGAGATCCCAAACTTCTTTGATCCAATCCATGATGGCATTCGGAGAGGCATTGAGGGGAAAGGCATTTGAGATTTTCTCAATCGTTCCATGAATCATATACCCAGGGTCGCCCTGCTTCTTTCGGAACTGAATGTGTAGAGCCTTCAAATCAGCATCAAGGGATACTTTGGGTGATCCCTCGAGATTCCAACCCCCTGAGAGCGTCTGTCTGACTACTGGCAGCCTCCAGTCAGGAATCCAAGAGGAGAGTCCGCCCAAGCGCAATCCATCAGCCCTAAGATCGGTGTGTTTTAGAAGATCTCGATAGTCGAAACAGCGAAAGTTCGTAGTAATGAGATCCACGTATAGGTTTTCGGCCGGTGTGTTATAGCTCACAGCCACTTTTATCTCTCTCGGATCCCGACTAACTTCACCGGGCTGAGTGAGGAATGTATCGGAAGCAAGACCAGCGAGCGCGTATATGCGGTCGCGGGCGTCCACGCATCCCAGCTCAGATAAAACGGAGAGGAGGTCTAGAAGCCGTAGAGGTGCCTGTGAGCGGGCCTCGATTCCGAGACAGTGATATATCCAAATTGACTCCATTGTCTTCACCACCGACAATAATCCGCTGACATTTTGACTACTCCGGACGACCTGGAGGAGACGAAGCCACGGCATCTGGGATTCGCCGCAAAAAAGAGTTACGTTTGGGTTGAGAACGACCTCTTGAACAATCCAGCGTCGACCAAACCAGGGTAAGCGAACAAGGGACTCCAAATCTTCTTAGATGATGCTCTCATCGTCTTGATGATCGATTTGTCGAGAAAACGCATTAACAGCCTCCATTGAGGATGAGCCGCGAGCATCAATGCCCAACCAAACCACGACTCCGGAACAACGCCTATATATCTCAGTCATGAGAGGAATTTGTTTCGCCTTGTCGTCATCATCTTGCTGGTTAATGCAGATGGCGTCGACCCAAAGACGCCGCACGTTGAGTTTAGATCGAAAACGTAGTAGAGCATCGCGAAGATTTGGAGTGATGTGTATTACGAACTCGTCGTCAAGAATGAGTGGTTGTGTGAACTCTGGTTTACCCCAGGTATATGATAGGGCTTCATAGAATGGATCAGATTCTATATTAATCTCACACAGCTTACATCGTAGCGGGCCTTCCTGCTCATGCGATGGTTGAAGTTCCAAGATCCGAGTGCTTGCCGCTGGAGATAACTTGCTGTATTGATATGGCAGAGGCATGCTGTCAATATGTCGACGATGCTGTTCAACTTCGGCACAGACTTTAATCTCTCGTTCGGACCCTGCGAACCAGGAGAATATACGCGACAGGATTATGTATGGATTGCTATTTAGGCAGAAGATAATGAGTCGAAGATGGTCCAGCCTCTTGAAATCAATAGATCGACACTACACGCTACTCACTGCCTACGAGTATGCCTTATGCAGCTGCTGAAACGAATCAGGAATGAGTGCGCTTGTGGCCAATTGTCACTGGTCTCTGCATTAGCTGAAATGAACTATTCAACCGCTACTGCGGACAGGCATCGTGATGAAACCCCTCTCTCTTTCAGCCGCATCCCCGCCTCCATTTCGCCTCTCCCAGATGGGAAAAGGTGCTAGGCGAAGAAAAGAATGAGAATGAGGAGCCTACAATCAATTTTACAATCGTCAAATATCCGACTCTGGTCTATCGCCAATTCACGAGACGCCTGTCCTCGCATCGTTTAGTCTCCATTGAAACCAGTATCATGTCGCAACAGAAACCAGGCTACGATGCATTACCACAAGAAGACGAGAATGATACTGAGCCGCTCACAGTTCAAAATCCTCAAGGCTCAGAACATCATGCTTCGAAATCTTCGCCAATTCTACTAGAGCAGCATGAAATATCCCCTGGACACTTCAATCATCGAATTGGGGCTCGATCTGGGCAACAACCGACCAAGACACAATTCTTCCTTGACAAAGGAAATTTTGTGATTGATTGTCCCATTCCACCCTCTCTGAGGAGCTCCGTCGAGAGTGATGATATCGAGTTCACACACACACGATACACGGCCATCACCTGTGAGCCTCATGAGTTTATTGATGAAGGCTTCACGTTGAGACAAACACTTTTCGCATCTCCGCGCCGTACCAAGATCATGATCAACGTCTACATGTACAACGAAGATGACATACTGTTTGCTGAGACGATGGAGCGCGTGTTCAATAACGTACAATACCTCTGCAAGCAATGGGGAGATCAATCATGGAAGAACATTGTCGTTTGTATTCTAAGCGCCGGAAGATACAACATAGACCCGCAAACGAAAGCCCTGTTGTCATGTATGGGCATCTACCAAGAGAGCATAGCAAGACGACAAATCAACGGTAGAGATGTCGTGGCTCACCTTTATGAGCACACCACGCAGACCGGCCTCCAGATTGTTCGCGACAAAGTATACATAACCGCGAAACAATACGAGTATCCAATACAGATACTCTTCTGTCTTCAAGAACGCAACTTGACCATGATACGTTCTGAGAGATGGGCATATCGAGGGTTTGCTCGTGTGTTGGACCCGGTCATGTGTGTGCCTATCCAGTCGGATACAAGGCTTGGTAGTATCGCCATCTATCAACTCTGGCGAGCTTTGGCTGCCGAACCCATGTGTGCAGCAGTTTGTGGCAGAGTCAGGCCAGACACGAGCTTCTGGGAAATCTTTCAAATTGTCGGATCGGCGTCCAAGTTTGAACAGCATCTCCAAAACTGCCTCACCCTACCGTTTGAATCAGCCTTTGGCTTTGTTCCAGTCTCACCTGCTAAGCTCTGCGCCTTCAGATACGAAGCCCTCCTGGACGATGAGACGGGAAAGAGTCCTCTGGACAGCTATTTTGAAGCCAACGAACCTCCGGATACGTTCTCTGGTGCTACATTACATGCTGCGCGCATGAGGCTGGCCAGCTTGCGCTTGGTGTTCTTTGCGCTGATCACCAGACCAAATTCTCGTTGGGTAATTCGACATTCTACCTCGGCGATTGCGACGGAATATGGGATAGATTCTATTGGTGAACTCCTTTTCATGCGATGTAGACCGGTCAACGCGTACTTTTTGGATACGATTTACTCCATTACACATTATCACGAAATATTCAACTCAAGCCATTCTATATTTCGGAAGCTGGCTTTTACAAGCCAACTCGCATTTAAATCTGTCGGGCTGCTTTTCGCATGGTTTGCTTTAGGCAATATATTCATATACTTCAAGGTGCTAACGATAAGCGTAGGGTCCCCAGGCTTTTGGGGAACCGGCGGATACGTGACAGGATTAGTACTGGAGTGGCTATATGATGTTTCCCTCATAACGGCATTCGTATCTACTTTGAACAAGTCCTGGAAGATGAACTTGAAGATTCCGACTATTTTGTTTTGGGTATGGCTTATCATCACAACGTAAGTCTCATAGGCTCGTTGGGTATGAGCTTGAATATCACGTACTGACAATGTGTTTTAGCTATGCATTTATTTGCTATTGCCTAATGTTACACAAATCTTTACATGAGGAACGACTCGACAGATCGAGCCCAGGTGAAATATTTGGAGATCCGACAACTTCACTTGGCATCGCGTTCCTCTTCATATATGTGCTCTGGACGACGGCGTCGTTGCTGAATCTAGATATCTGGCCGATCGTCACTTCGTCCATACAATACCTAATCCTCGTGCCATTCCTCGTCAATGTCTCTGATGTGTTTGCATTTTGCTATACGTTCAACCTAAAAAACGTTGTAGCCGATGCCGAGCCGGTTCTCGAACTCCCAAAGGTCGAGACTCAGAACGGCAAGGGCAGAATGGATGCATTGAACGACGAGAGGCTTGAAGCACAATACGAGCAGCAGATTAACATTATGAAGCAGCGAAGATTTCTACTGGTGCAAAAGATGGCTTCGCCGCTGCAGGTGGCGGAGAGGCCGCAGAACGCAGCTCGGATGTTTGAAGCGCTTCTTGTGATTGCCTGGACAACTACAAATTCCATGCTAGTATTTCTTGTTCTCGGCATAGCAGATGTCAGAAGCTTATACTTGGCCGAGCCACGGGAGGTTCTAAAGAGCAGGGGAATGCACTATATCGCTGGTGTTATGTGGGTGCTCGCAGGGCTGACTGGAGTTCAAGTGATTGGAGCTGCGTTCAACAGGGTTATGACTATAGGAAGAGGTTACAGGCGGCATCATGAAGATGAAGGAAATAGATACGGCTCTTAGTTCATGAGTATTACGTAAATGTCAACGCACTATATTCCTCTATTTCTTCTTAATGCTTTCATCTTCGGATTTTGATGCTTACATGACCGGTATATGGCTTCTGGTACTTCTGGGAGATAGACTTCGTTTTGTCATCTATGTACATATTATCTTGTTTAATATAGGGGGTACTTATATATCCATCAGTTAACGCCAATACTCCTCCAGTCTTCCTTTGACAGCTCATAGTATATCTCATTCTTGTCTGCGTCAAACTCCGCAGGTCTTACAATTCCCTTCCCTGCCAACCCAAACTTTTCATTTAAAAGGTTTACCATCGGACCATTATCTTCCAGCGTCGTGATAGTGACCAAATCAAGCTGAGGTCCTCCCTCAGCGGCCGGCAAAAACGCCCAGTTAATCGCCATTTTCATTGCTTCAACGCCGTAGCCTTTGCGCTTGTACGCCGGATCCAACATCGCGCCCACATCGCCAGCCCGAATCTTCTTGTCGTCTCGCTCCCAATCTTTGATCGCTCCGAAGCCTCCCAGACCGATTACAGTCTCGCCATTTCCGTCTTCTGATTTGAGCACTAGCATCATGTTCACGCGGCTTGGTCCGCTTATAACATTTCCTTGCGCGTCGAGGATGGTGGGCTTGCTTGCCGATTCCCTCATGCGGGAGATGCTTAATTCTGCAGTTGGGATGTCTATATCCTTGCCATGAGGATCGGACTTGTTTGACGGTGAAGATAGAATGGATGAAAAGGCCGAGGCATCAGAAGGCTGGATGGTCCGGAGGAAGAGGAGGGGGTTGGAAAGGGAGGGGATGATGGTGTTGAGATGAGAGATTTCGCGAGACATGGCGACTTGATCGAAGAAAGTAAATATGATATAGTATGAATGTCTGTAATAGAAGGAGAATAATATTGAAGAGACAAAATATGCAATCTCTGGATACTTATTTACAGCACCTCATGTTGATAATCTTCGAAAACCAGTTGCGGGACATGTGGACTAGTGTACGAAGCTAACAGCGGTAGTGATCCTCCGGAAATGTATCACCAATTTGATATGATATCTACCAATGCAACTAATGTTCATGAACCCACCTGTCCCAGAAATGATGCTAAGAATCTCTGTAAATAGTCGTTTCTCACCCCGCATGGTGAGTCAGTTCAAAAGTTCGTTTCCTTGTTTAGACATGAACTTCCCGAAACGGTAATCCGCGGACAAAAGATGGCGCTCTGGTGACTCATAAAAGGTAGTACATAGATATTAAGGGAGAGCTGTCTGCAGAAAAATCAGTCAATTATATGAGATGGACAACAAGCTGAATTTCATTGCTCGTTTTATTGTGTGGGGTCTAATCCAAGAGAAAACAAATGCACCGTAATTACACAGACTAAAGTTTCGTGATCCGGACTAATAATTATATGCTTCCATCACGCTTAAAGAAAAGCCGTACACCATGTCCCATTTCCAGTAATGCCCTTCGTATAATCTTGACATCATCACACAATCAATCAATCAATCAGCCGACAAAGGCGCTGGGCTGGCTCTTTTGCTCGTGCTTCGTAGCGTCCGCCCGCTGCTGCCGTCCGTCTCCGTATCAACCGTCACACTGCTCTCTCTAGATAGCCGGGATGGGATATCGGGCGTCACAGACCGAGAGTCAGTGCTGGGCCTCTTCACCTTTGATATAGATCCCTGCTTCCGGCGCTTATCTGCAGCAAGAGCCTGTTTGCGCGGTGTTGTTTGGCCATCGCTGTCAAAGACCAACGGCGTTTGGCTTCTCGAGGAGCTCACCGAGGAGCGGCGCACGCTGCTGTTCCTACGCTTGCGTTCCGAGCTGGCTAGACGGTGATGGGGCATCTTTTGGGGTTCGCGGCGGATGCGAGGCTGCGGGCTCCGATGCCAGGGGAGCCACCACAGCCAACCGTATTGATCCTTTGCGACTTTCCGGTCATGCTCCTTGACCTTTTGCCGAAGCAGCCGCCGACGCTCATTCTCCCTCTCCCAGTATTCAGTGCGGTAAAGCTCCCAGTTCTCTCGAAAAGTAGGCGAGAACGGCTTCGGTAGAAGTAATAGTTTAACGTAATCGCCACCAGGCGCCAAATCTTCTTCGTGGCCGCCAAGTTCGTCATCATCCGGGGGGAGAACTAGCGTGGGATGGTTATCGCTTGTAAGTTGGAGCTCCTTCTCGACTTGGCGCAGCAGCTGCGGCTCGACAAGGCGGTATGAGGAACTGGCGGTATGCGAAAAGAGGCCGTACGTTAGGAAAAAGCCTATGGTCGACAGCGCCTCAGCCCACCACGTCTGCCTGATGATGACCAGCTTGCAGTTGAAGCCGCGCAGGCCTCGGTTGGAGATGGCGAACCAGCGGCGTGGCCACCGAATGCCACGATCCCAGATGCCCGTTGCCCAAACAAGGGCGGCGGTGATAATGCCACCCATGAAGCACACCTTCTGCGCGCCTTCGACCGCCCAGTATATAGATCCTCCAACGCCACGGCCGTCCTCTCGCGGCGCAAAGTACAGCTTGTAACCAAAGAAGGCGACCCAGAGCGTCAGGATGGCGAGGAAGAAGGTGTGGTGGCGCTTGCGGGCGCGCAGCTCGAGGAACTGGGCGCGCATGGAAGCCTCGAGGATCAAGAGGTTGAGATAGATCATGGAAGGGGAGCTGGGCGTGTGATGCAGCGGGTCGCCAGGCTTGCCAGCACCAGTGCCGGGCGAGAAGGGGTTTGCGCCGGAGCCGGGTTTGGCATTGGCATTGGCATCGCTGGCAGCGGCCTCGGCAATTGGGGCGCCCTTGACAATGGAGTCGAGGTCGTCGGCCATGGTTTGCGGGCAGCCGCCGACTCGGGGCTCGGGCTCGGCTCAGGGGCTCGTGGAAGGCGGCGTGAGTTCGCGGGGGCGGACGGTTTGTGTATGAAGTAGATGGAATGCAAGACAAGATGGAGCGCTCAGCCTTGCTGGGAGAGTTGCGTGGTTGTGGGTCGACTGCTTTCCGCACTGTGGGGGAACGGCCACTGGTCTGGCTTGTCCTGTCGCTATCATTGGCCGCTGCATTAGAAGTCCTCACAAGGCTGCCAGTGACACACAGGTGCACGTCTTTGTCCAGTACCTGGTTCCGGAAAGGAGTCAAATTTCTAGAAGTCAAATATGCTGCAGGTATGAGAATCCTGAGAGAGTTTTCAATCTCGCTAGCACCTTTCTATACACCAAACTTTTACAAATTTGGATCATCACGACCATGGCTATTACCGGCTGTATATAAATGGCCTTGGCGAGGGGTTCGGCCTCTGCATTTGGGTGCACATGTGCCTGCGCCCGAATGAGAGCCGAGGCAGATTTTGGTTCGTACACATATAATAATAGATGGATACATAATCATCTTCAAATTATTCAAGGATGATATGAATGAATTTTACACATTATTATTTTACTGCTATATCGTGCAGGATGATTTCGCTTACAGCTAATCTCCCAACAGTATAAATAATAACTGCCATAGGTCAAGACCAAGAACATCAAGACATAGCTCTGCCAACATCGCAAACCCCTCATCTCAACCTCCGCCCCTTGGCAGAGCATAATCGGGACGATATCATAGACCTCGATTCCGACCCTTAAGTTATAAAATACGTTCACAGTGGTCGCCCGCTAACTCAAGAAGAAGCCATTCAAGACCATCAAGAGCGTCTCTTAGCATGTCGACAAATCCCAGGCCTAGGCTACTGGGCAGGGTACCTCGATGACACATTCATCGGGTGGGCAGCTCTCTCGCCCATACAATCCAACAGCGGGACATTTCACGCACAAAAAGCCGAGATAGGATACCGGATTTCGCCTCGCTTTTGGCGATGGGGATATGCTAAGGAAATGGTTCGCGAGTTATTGAGGTATGGGTTTGAAGAAATGAGTTTAGTAGAAGCCGTTGGGCAGACGATGGCTGTAAATGAGGCATCAAGAGCGACCATGAAGGCCTGTGGGATGCCGCATGTGCGTACTTTGTATGTTGAGTTTGAGGATCCTATTCCTGGGTCGGAGGATGGTGAAGTTGAATACGCAATTACAAGAGAAGAATGGCTGAAGCTTCAGCTGCATCCTAAGTAGCGAGACCATTGTCTATGAGAATAAGAATTTTCTGGATTCAGGGTGATGAGTATGCTTAATAATGTTTCACCTCTCTCCAGAAATTTATATCTTCTCAAATACGGCAATTCTTTCCGGTCGTTTCCAGCATGCCGGCGGGAGTAGTAGTAGTAGTAGTAGTAGTAGTAGTAGTAGTAGTAGTAGTAGTAGTAGTAGTAGTAGTAGTAGTAGTAGTAGTAGTAGTAGTAGTAGTAGTAGTAGTAGTAGTAGTAGTAGTAGTAGTAGTAGTAGTAGTAGTAGTAGTAGTAGTAGTAGTTGCGCTTACTCGAGAATCACTCCTAGAAAAAGAATCTGAAGTGGGATCTACGGCGTGCTAGCAGTTCAGTCGGTTCCATTAGTATAGAGTAATGTATCTTTGTTGGAGTTGAAGGGAAGATGCAAGAGACCAGACGTTTCTTTTCATGCTTCCTATTTAGGTGCCTCCCTGCTTTTTCAGAAGCACCTCGTCACCCGTATAAGATGTAAGTTGAATTGAATATCATCCGCTATTAGGAATAAGAATTGGTAGTTTCCATTCTTTACTTTTTGGACAACTGCTTGAGCAGTGGGAGAGGAGAGAGGCGGCATTGTATAACGCATACAGTGAGGCGTTTGGCGTAAAAACACTGTATTCTCCCAACGTCATGTACATGCGCGTGGGATAGTATGTCAGATAAATATAAGACTGTATAATTCTTAAGCGAGCGCGGAGGTTCACTTTTGCTCAGGTTTCAGTCCGATAGTACATACCTACATGTAGGTATCCGGTGATGAAGTCGTCGCAGCAAAGATGCAAGAACACTCACACCTCCGCCTCACTACAATTCAGCCGTACATACTCAAGCACTCCAATTGACTCAAACAGCCTTGCATTTACGCGACAATTGACAAATCAGAATTTACATAATGCAGTGCAGATCAGACATCAAGCCGCATAGGCGAAAACGAGAATGCGGAGGTGGCAGTGAACCGCATCTCGAATCTGCAGAGCTTCCGCGTGTTTCCCCCCCTAGCGCTTCGCTTGCCCCCTATTTTTCCCCACGATTTTCCAGACTTTCCGTATCTGCAGCTACGGCCACATCTGCATCTGTGCATACGACACGCATGGATGTAGGTACACAGATGATGATGAAATCAAAATGATGATATCATAGTCAGAATGTCTGTACCAATGCCTTTGGCTCAGTAATAATGAGACAAACAAAGAAGAGGCAGAATCTTGATATACGGTCGCTTAGGAGAGTGAAACTTGGAGACTCCTACGAGGCAGAGCAAATAAGTAGAAGAGAACAAAAGGAATCTTCTCGTCAAGAGATGAATACTAATACTAATAGGTACTAATAAATATAAGTTCAAGGTATGTGTCAGGTACATATTGTGTGGGTATGATTTCAAGCAAACTGTCACCATCTTTGCACAGTCAAGCATCTTTGTTTTGTTTTCAAACTTTCAATTTCTCTTCCTTCCACCAGAACATATTAACCTCCTAAAGAAAAACCAAAATCTCTGCTACAACTCCAATAAATGTGAAGATGGAGATTGCAACAACTATCGAAGGGGAATCATCGCACTATTTTTAATAAAAAAATTAGAAACCACAAGATGCATTAAAACAAAAGCCCAGAGAAGATTGCCCCTGAAAAAAATCACAATCTTCCCCTCCCAAAGACACCGCCCCATATATCGCTATTCGTAGACTCGTAACCTCGTGGCTGCGCTGAGCAGTGAACTCTTTTGTCCCTTGGCTACCCGACGTAGAAACCACGTCTCTACTCCGTCACGATATTTACAAAAGAGCGATGACACCGGCGGCGAGGAGCAGCAGAGCGCTGGCACTGGTGGTGGCAGCACCGCTGATGGTGGAAGGCTGGGGAGGCTGAGGAGCGCCAGTGGAGATGGACGCGACAGGAGGAAGAGGAGTCTTGGACTGGTTGGGCTGGTTAGGCACAGAGCTGGTAACGGTGCTGTTAAAGCCGGTGTAGGCGCTGGTGAATCCAGCACTGGTGGTGCAAGGAACAGTGGTGGTCTCCTCATCAACCTTGGTCACGGTGGTGGCGGGAGCCTTGGTAGTCGTAGGAGCCTTGGTGGTGGTAGGGGCAGCAGTGGTTGTGGGAGCCTCAGTGGTGCTGGTGGTGGTAGGAGCAGCGCTGGTGGTGACAACAGTCGTGCTGGTGGTTGAGGTGCTGGTGCTGGAAGTGCTGGTGGAAGTAGGAGTGGCGGACTCGAGGCCGCCAGCAACACTATAAGCAGCGGCGCAAGCAGCGAGATCCATGTTCTCCGGGCAGCACCAGGTCTTGAGAGCGTGGTCGTGAGTGCAGTAGTAGCCCTCGTCGCAAGAATCTATCATGCTCGTTAGCCATCATCCCACGCGTATATCATTCATTGCATGTTAACATACTGCCAGAGCCATCAGCACAGCAGCTCTGCTTCACGGATGGGTTGTAGCAGTGAGTCTCCTTGCCGCTGGAAGCGCACTCGGTGTACTCGGAGCCGCAGGCTTCGGCACAGGTGTCGCCATCGTGGCACTGAGACAGCTCAGGCTGGTATCCATTGGTGCTGCGGCGCGCAAGGCTCTGTCCAAGCACGGGCATCATAGCCAGGCGGTAAGGCTTGGGCTCGGCGGCGGCGCTGGCGGCGCAGGCCAGGAGGGCAACAGAGGTGGCAGTTCGGAAGAGCATCTTGACTTGAGAAGGACAGTGGTGGCGATGGTTTCGCGTGTTGTGTCGTGTAGGACGTGGGGTTAGTTGATTGTCTCGTGAAAACGGTTTGCGAAATGAGTGCAAAGATGCGCGATAGCGTTGATGCGTATGGCGACACGAAAAAAGAGCGTAACGAGTATAATACTCTGGTTGTTTCAACGAACGTGAATAAAGCTGTAAGAGGCGAAACGAAGGCGGGAGAGAGAGAAGAAAAAGCTTTTCGTGATGTGGATGGGGAAGCGAGAGACAAGCAGGGGCCCCTTGAAGCGGAGAAGCCAATTGCCGCCAAGCTGGCGCGCAAGGTACCAAACACTGCTTGGAGCGTTGGCGAGATACTTTGGGCGAGTCTGTGCATGGACACCCCTGCAACTCCTTTTTCTCAACCTCTCATTTCCCAAATGGCGCTGCGAGAAAGCAGGACACTGGGCGAAACGAGACGAAACTTGACGAGACAAGACGAGACGAGGCAAGGCGAGAGCAGATGCGAAGCGACGCGACCTGATTTTCGCCTGAATATTTTATTTTTATTTCTTGCTACTATCTTCGTCTACTGCCTCTCCATTATAGGAGTCTGTTGATTCCATCTGCTTACCGCCCACGATGGCTTCTCTTCTTCTTCTTCTTCTAGCCCTTGCCACTCAGCTCAACCCGGCCCCGGCGCCAATGGCCCAGAACATCTTAGCCTCAGACCTTGAAGCAACAACACGAGGCTAAATCAGCGCCTAGCTGCAAGGTACCAGGCACAGAAAGCAGCCACTCACGGCACCTCAGCAAATGGGCGGCTTGGCTGCTCATTTCCCGCCTCCACTCTGGATGCGCCGCCCGCTTCAAAACTGACTCTGCGAGCGGATATTGGGCACATGGCGCGTGCGTTCTGTTGGCGGTGACGAAAGTGTCGCTTTTTACAAATGTGCTTTCGCTTCAGTCAAGATCGCTGCGATGAAGATGAACCACCCTGGGGGAGGAATTAAGCGACGTCGGCCATTTTGCGGAGTACTCGTATGGCTTACTCTCATTGGTCTTGGCCCGCTGCTGTTGCTCTGTTCATAATGCCTGTGCCTGTGCCTGTGCTTGTACGAAGCAAGCCGAGGATGGCTGGCAATGTTTGATTGCCGTTGGCGGCGTCTCAATTATCCGAAATGCATTGTTGTTGGAATTACCGCAATCCTCCAGGTTTCACGAAACGCCAACTCATCAGGCACCCACTAGTCAATTAACGCCTCATCCGCGCCCGCCCACGCACGCACAACGAAGAGAGTATAATAAGGTGGTTGCACATGGCTGCACGTAGTTGTAAAGGCAAAATCTGCGGCCAGCAGCAGTAATGGTGTTGCACGCGTACCTACATAACACATAACAAAGCATTTATTGGGCCGCCATCTCAGACCTGCACGCATCCGACATTGCACATCTCGCTCTCCTCCCACGCCATCATGCGTGTCCCCATCCAATTCACGTGTTGTCTCACCATGTCCAGATACCCCGGTCCTATGCCTCATTGATGAAGCACGCCCAGGCTACCAGGGAGGAACAAACATGTTCGAGGGTCAAATAGAAAGAAAGGGCGACAACGTTCTCTGACAGATGATGTTAAGCTGTCAACTGCCGTCCCCCTCGGGAGTGAGGCAAAAAAGGGAGGGCAAACCAACGACGATTCACACGTCTCATACTACCTACTTTGTGTTCTGTCTTGTGGCAGTACAACAAAGTAGTGCTACCTAATAAATGCAACGCAATCTCACGGACACGTGGTCATGGATGGACCAAGCGATATTGGAATCAGGTAAAACGCAAGATGTTCTATTTCGTGAGGTGTTACTTCGTACGAGCCGTCCAAAATAGCATTGCTCCAAGCGCTGCTTACTATTCATAGCAATCCCTCCCTGAAGGCCGATGAGGTGCAGCGCAAACTCTAAACGATTTTAGTTTGAGCTATCTTGTGATCGCCGCCAGTTATATCTGCCGAATGATGCATATTCATCTTCTCTTTCATTTGCTCCAGTCACTGGACGGTGTTGGATGGATCACACTGCCACATCATCACACCCTCTTACTAAAATGCAGCACCAACCGGCCTACTCCCGTAAGAATAAAGACATTGATTCTCGTAATATTAACACAGTCCCTTATTCCTACAGCCTTTTCACTTGGAACCCATGGTTCTGAGCCCCCAAAGCATCATTACATCCCAACCTGTTTGCAAGCCATGGCTTGAAATCCCATAGTAGACCTACACTTCACCAATTCTCATCCATAGGCGTGGCCCTCATTGGGAGACCCTCTCCCGAATTCTCACAATAATAAAGCACAATCCGTAATACTTTACAAATTACACACAAACCCAATCATTGCTTTTTGCCCTGACCTCGCCGCGGGGAACGAAGTTTCAGTAAGGCACTCGCTCCCGCCGCTGTTAGTAAGGCACTCGCTCCAGTCTCGGTATCAGGCTGAGAGTGTTCCTATTCGCCCTCTTCGCCTCCCAGCTTGGCGATCCACTTGTTCATATGAGAGTACTTTTCTTCAAATGTCCGTTGCAGTCTCTCGCCAGCCGCCCACATTGGGTCACCTTTCTTCCAGTACGTGAAACAGTTGTCAAAGATTTGTCGCACGTCAACAAGGAATTCTTCTTCGGTTGTGTACTGTTTCTGGTCCATTTTCTGTTTGACCGTGCTAAGATCCATTGGCTTCTTGACCTTGTCAAAGTAATCTGGCACACCATCCTCGACAGGGTCGACGGGTTCTCGAAAAGGCCCAACAAGCCGGGTCCAAAAGCCTATTATATTGTTATTCAGTTGTTCATATGCAAACACTACGGTGAATGTAGTAGATGGCGATGCTGCAGTGTGCTTACCTGGCCCAGAGAGCATTCTGTTCAATAAATCGGCACAGAAATCGAGCTTCTGCTGAGTTGAGAATGTTTTGCCCTCTAACAAGGCTGCGCTCGAGCGCCTCTTCTGTGGTTTGGGGGGTGGGGAAGAGCCAGACTTGCGATGCGTCTTGCGGGATGAGCCTGTGTCGACTGAAACTGCGCTAGATCGTCTACCCTTCTTCTTTGCGGCAAGGGTTTCCTCATCAGGTCCCTCGTCAAGGTAATGAACATTCTTTCTAAGCATTGTTGGAATTGAAGAATTTGATGATTTGATGGAGCTCGGAGGGAGGGCAGAAACAACAGCCACAGAGGTAACCGCAGGCACCGCTGGAGCCACAGCAGGAGCTGGCGGAGCAATCGTCTCGAACGAGCTCATTGTGACAACAAGCTCGCTGAGGACCTCTTGGGGCAGTGACTTGGCAAATTCAGCTCGAGCATCTGAAGACCTCATGTACTCAGCCGCCCAAGACAACAGGAGAACTCTGATGGATGAACCCTCGGGAGTATCTCGCCACACCTGGATGAGAAGAGGCGTTGCTGGAATTCGGCCTGTGGTTCGTCGGCAGTCTACCATGGCCTCTAGTGTATGTTCGCATAGCCCCTTGACGGCCAGCTTATGGCCCAGATTCCAAAGGCCAACTAGAGATTCGTAGGAAGTGACGTTGGTGCTCTCGTCTGTGATCTTTCCAGTGTACAGATAACTTTGTACAAGCCCAAATACTTCGGGTGTCGCATCCGGGAGCTTTACTATATGCTCCAAAGCCTTTTCTGTGACATTTTCTTCGAAATGCTTGCGATAGAACTCGGAGCGATCGCAGAGGAAGTCTTTCTGAAGGCCAAACGGCTGCTCATTGGGACCAACTAAGACGATTACGAAGATGGGATGCGGTTGGCTTCATGAAAGGTGTCAGTACTTGCATGATAGAATGGTTGACACGGCGTAGCAACTTACGTCCACGAAAATGGTTTTCTAGTCTTATTCTCGTTTGGAGTTCCGTTCGCAGTGACGTTTGTGGTGCCATTGGCGGCAGGGCCATCTGAGGCAACGACTTCTTTGGAGGGCGGATCGGAAGACATCGCAAATCAATTACCTGATGGAATAGATAGTCAGCAATTTTTAAGTGTATACGGAACGCAATAGATCAAAACAGCCCCAGAGCGGGTGATCTGATGTGCATGTAACGTGCAGATCGGTGTATGGATGCAAACGGGCGTATCGGAATTTCATAAAGAATGGAGACTGCTCATGCTACCAACAATGCCACTAGGCAAGATTCATTCTTCAACCTAAAAGATTTGAGAATCTCATTGCCTTGAGCAACGAAGAGCGCGTCCATGGCGTCGTGAATAAAAGACGAGGCAAAGAAAAAGATGACATCTGCGATGGACCAACTCACCTGCCACACAGACGACTAAGAGATTCTTCCTATGAGGATGGATTCTGTTGGCTTCCACAGCACTCAATGCAGGACCATCAGCGACGCGCGTCTTCAAAACTTCATGTCAAAAAGAGATCTCCGTTTGGCGATGCCTTCCGTTTGCCAAAGATTTTTCCAGTAGGCCAGCCTTTTTTTCGCTTTTTGGTTGACTGGGAAATTGGCAAGGTCGAGAATGTGAGGCGACTTTCCACAGCTAAAGCATGAACTGTGGCGCGAGTGGCTGGCTGCCCGCGTTTGGGATTATGTAAGGATTTCAACGCAATGAGAGAGAGCGACTTACCCTGTAATTATTCAGCTGCAGTTGAGGATTTATGTATGAACTGCCTAACCAGTTGGCCTTTCTTTGTCACTGATGCGATATTTCGTTCGAAAACAGTGGAAATGGAATATAGATTGGATTATCAGGTGGAATGACTTTGGTGGTAGTGGAAGATTGTGAAATAGCAATATCCTTGCGGGTTATAATCTTGTACTTCAATCCGACATCTAGCAGCCTACCGTGGACGAAGATACTCTTGTTTTCCTCTAATATTTACGGAAGTATGGAGTATTTGATGATGAATTAGAAAAAAATGGTTTCCCTTAGATATTTTATTCTCGATCCCTGCTTGATGCTTTCGTAGACATCTTACCACGTGCATCGACAAATTAATAGAAGCAGACCACAGTTCTGCCTAACAAACGCTCTCGAACTTTGCTTCCTATCAATTACAACTGTTGCTACCTGGACCATTTGTGCAAATTTATCCTCTCAGAGAGGGAGAAAGATTTCTAGACATGGCTCGTAAAGTTTTGCATACCACGATCCACCATCAATGCGCAGCTTGCAGTCAACTTTTTAGACCAGGCGAAACCCTAGTCGCATATATGAGGAACCTTTTCGAGTAGACAGCAGGCAGCCCGTCTTGCTAAACATGACAAAGTGGTCTATAGAAACCCGTCACTTGATTTATACAAGAATTTACTCTTCACGAGCACGTCGCAAGATTATTGCGAACAACAAACGGAAAAGGACTTGCATTCAATGTTCTGCAGGCGCTCTGACTGTGCTTTATGCTCAAGTACGAGACAACCAGAACTTGTCCTACCAGATACAGTAAACGAAATCTCTCTTCTTGATAATCTACCGGATGTAAGAAACGTATTCTGCAAGAACGCTCATTGCCGCCGGTGCCAAATTGTTGAAGAGAGTATATCCGTACACACAGATTGCTTCGAGCTGTTCGAGAAGCATTGCACCATTGAACACGGCGAAAACAGCCCTGAACAAAAAGATGAGAAGTATAGACGCCTCTGGCTGGCAGGAACAAGACGATATGCTTGGCACAAGATGCAGCCGCTCAAATTCCCCAGCAGTACCACTCTCGCTTTTTCTCAGCCCGAGATTATTAGCCAACTATGCGGTTTCCAAAAGATCTTTTTACCTGAGGTTGTTCAATTGATACACAGCCACTCAAAATCGCATATTGTCTGGAGATACTGCTCAGCCATCCAGCTAGCACAAGAACTTGGGTCAGCAAAGGCGGAAGCAGCAGTCATCTACGACGTTCCCAAAGTCCTGTTATGGTCTCGTGGCAGCCCTCCTAAGCTGGTGCAAGATGAAAGCCTTGCCAGATCTTTCATCAGATTTACAATTGACCATCGTGGTATCAAGAGCATAGACCGGTTTTCTGAGATTCCAGCCAGCACGGCTGGGGAGATACCGGCTTCCTCCTGCGTGTTTGCAATAGAGGCGGTGGAAAAACTATCCAACGATAAGCTGGAATTTGAGGTACGCAACCATCTTTTAAAGTCAAACGCAGAAGCTCATGGAGCCAAATTCTCTAGCTCGGATTGTGTCGTCTCCAAGTCCCGAAGAAACGACAAATCATCATCTGGAGTGACCCAAATCCTCTTAATCTTATGCATCTCTTGCCTTCTGAAGATCTTGATCAATGCCACCGTTTCGCAACCATTAGCTTAGATCCAGAGTATTGCACTGGAATCTCTCTCTTTATAGCTTCACATCTTGTGCATCGGATCCATGCCCATTCAAAGCGACACTCAACCCATCTAGAGAGATTCGAGTATCTCCGCTCCATGTTTGACCACGAAATCGTCTGGATTTACATATCGCTCACAGCCCAAGATCAGATCACTGCAATCGAGATCAGGAAATACGTAACAGAAGGGGAGAGACCTCATCATTTCACAGTGAGTAGGCGGATGGTTTCGCTCGAATTGGCAAAACTGACCCCAGAGCTTATAGATATGGACAGAGACGGGAAAATTCATAGTTGGTTGTCCCCAAACGCGTGAATACTAGAGAAGTGGACCTGGTACCTTTTCATGGGAGCCTGCTGAAGGAATCTTATACGAGACGGGGGAGACACGACGCCCCTTGACCCTCATTCACGATATCCCTAGCTCTGGCTCAGTGGAATTCATTGGAACAGATGCTGATAAACAGACTGAAACTACCGAGCCGGATGTTCAGCCCGAACATTGGCTGCTTGAACGTGCATTCTTCTCGTTCGCATCTCTTGAGGGCGTCTTAAACGTACATGTTTTCAGCGATAAGCTCCGAAACTTATGCAAAGGCATATTATTCGAATACGAGAACGGCTCTAAAAGAACCGTTGGACAATGCCGCTTGGGGTGGGATCGAGTCCAAAGTTGGCGGAAGCCTCTAAGCATGGTTTACGATTCTGTTTCTTACCAGGTCACCGATCCCGACGACATTCTTGATCCAGTCACACATAAAAGCGTTCGGGTTACTTTTGACTCCAAATCCTACCATGTGTCTGAAGATGGTACATTCGAGAAGAACTTTTACCCGATGAGAGGCTGCCTGAACTTTTGGTTTCTCATTAATGATGTCGAGATAGAGATTGTTGGTTCCTAGCTGCTTGTTAGGTTGATGTACCTTTAATTTACGGTTAAATGGCCATGTAGTATTCTAGTTGGTAAAGATGACGGCCAGTTGAGTCCTAGCAACCTGTTCTATATTAGTGATGTCGTATAACATGACCGAGGCAATGAGTTCCTTTCGTCCAGTCCGGTCATAAGGAAGGAATGAAAGAATAGGAAAGGCTCATCATAAAGATAATACAAGGCCAGGACAACCGGGATGTGATCACATTGGAAGAAATCCTTGTCGAAGAAGTCTAAAGCACTCAAGTTGCTACTCAATGGCATAACAGCTCCTCAAGATCGGTTGGCAATTATTCGTAACCTGGTGCCGGAGTGATATAGGCTGGAGACTATATCTTGTTTTCCTACATTTATCCAGATAGCCAGATCCTCCGGAAACGACTATGTATAGACAGCCGTCTCGGCAAACTGATAACAATGAGACTGTTGGCAGGACTTCAGGGGACACATGACCTATCTGGCGTCGAACGAATGTCGATCGGCCTAGGAAGAAGATGAACGTTTGTGAAGAATGTTAGCACTTACTATCTCCCAGGTATTAATAGTGCGCAATATTCAGCCAGAAGATGCCTATTATCCCAGGAGAAACAGCAGGACGTAGATATACATAATCCCTGCGGCTAATAAAGGATGGCCAGGACTTCCCTGGCATGTCTATTTAGCCTGTACTTGAGCCTCATCAGTAAACCCATGAATAATCCTTCAACCTCATATCTCCCAGGGCCAACACGCGGCTACCGGTTCAAAGCATGATCCATGATTCAGATAGTCCAGGGTCTTTTTACAGTTGCCAATTAGACGTTTGGCTACCTACCCCGTAAAGATGGCAATACAACCGACCCCAGACTCTCCCCATGTTGAGTATCGGTTGAAACAAATATCACACAACGCGACGCATTGTGAATTCAATATTCCGTACTAGATGGCTAATAGCGGACCAATGACGAGCTGTGCTTTGATCACCACTTTCCCCTTCCATCCAGTGTCAAGGTCAATGTTGCAACCCCACGGAAGCGTTAGGTGCGCATCCGATGCAGCGCTCCCGTTATGGATTGCATGGGTGGAGAGAAATGGCACTTGTGCTATCTGCCATGCGTATACAAGGCCTTTCGCCTGGGCTGAATGTGGAACTAGAAGTGTGTATTGGTTGTGGTGTGCGCATTCAGCGTCCAGAACAGTTACTATCAGAAGCACCATCTTCCGGCTATTGGAAACTATCGTAGCCGGCAAGACGACAACTATTGGACGGCCAAGGTGAGCGATAAATGCTGCAGGTCGCAGCAACCCTCCCAAGAATCGCCGATCTGATAGCTGTTGACGTTCGGCATTGCACGGGGTTCCTCGGACTCCAATCGGGGCGTTCCGACAGTGGCGATTTCCCATCCTTGCACTCGCATCTTGGTCGGCCTTGTTTTCTTTTGGTAACGACAAGAGGCCAATTGAATCATGAAGAGGCCCCATAGCATAGCCGGTAGACCCATGAAGCCCTGAGAGGGAAAGTACACGCAAGGGCGAGAAGGGAATCGTCAACTGTCCGAATCATAGGCATTGGGGCGGATTTTCCGGTGTTTGTTGGCTCACAGCACGCACTTGCATGTTTCTCAATTTACGCCACAAGAACATTGATGCCTCAATCCAGTAGCATTTTGCTGCTTTTCTCCCCGTGCTCGGTCGCAAAAGGCTATTATCTCCGCAGCACGCTTGTGTGTGCTAGCCGTCGATCCGGCATGGGGGACCACGTTGACGGTTGTGTGGACGGGATGCGCCGCGTAAGGGCAAGCATGGGGAAGTTCGGCGCATTGGAACTTTTTCAGCATCTCACTCAGCACTTGATAACTCTGATAATGGCGAGTAATTGATAAAATCTTTCCGCAATTCCCTCACTGCTGCTGAGTCAACCCTTGCGTGGTTAGACAAGCCAAGATGTTGTCATACTCGGCACAGAGTCAACAATTGGCTTCTATCGTACCATGAATAAGAAGCCATGTCGACATTACGGGCAGCGGCATGTGGCTAAGACATAATTCGGCCAATACAGTCTCGAGCGTAATCGTATTGTTGCCGCTGTGCTCTCCGTACAGTATCGTCTGTGCCTTGGAAACCCCCATGCTCATTATTATGGGTTGTATCGGCCAGATAGCGCACGGTGGTCGGTCCTTGAGCGCTTTTTCTCACTCGAACCATCACCCCATACAGACCCCAGCTTGCCCAGAAGCTCAGAGACCCCACAAGAACACTGGCCTGAATGTCTCAGACTTTGGGGGCAGCCAAGGCACCACGGGCTTGGAACAGCTCAATGCGCTCTTTAGCGAGAGCTGGCGTACGAGGACAAGGCTCGGCGAGCTGCGCACTGCGGGCGGAGGTTGAGTCAAGACAAGACCGTCTTTGGAACACGTTCTGCAGCGTTCAATCCGGACTGCCTCGTCCGGTTGCGTGCGTGCATTTGCCACACGCTCGATGATGACATGTTCCTTGGAAAACGAGTTGAGAGTCCACACTTGTGCATAAGGCACAAGGAAATAAGGCTGCCTGTTACAGTAGCTGTAAGAGTACTGAAGCGGCCAAGAGAGTGAGTGAGTGGGTGCAGGGATTGATGAGACAGTAAGGCAAAGAAGAAAAAAAAAAAAAAAAAAAGTTGCTGGGCGGCAGCCAAGAGGCGTGTCCCTACGAAAACGTGGAGTCAGATCGGGGATTTTGAGCCATGTATCTTTTCCCCACAGGTACAAAGACGTCGAAAGGCGGGTGGATCGTCAAAATTTCTCAACCGGCGCATTCTCTGGCGTGGGATGAGAAAGATAACGGCGGGGCTCTTAGCCGTGCTGGCGGCTCATGATGCAATTAGGAGAATTTTTCTGTTCTTTTCCAGAAGCATGTGGGCAAACGCATGGACCAGGAAGATTGGAAGCCTTGGTGGCCTTGGTAGCTGGGAACCCGAACTCCGTACCGTTAGTTTGCCCTGCTATATCCAGGCTAGCACGGAGGATTCCGTACTATTGACAGTTGATAATGCAAGGCCAAAGATAAAGGGAAAGGGATCCAGGTAGATGGGAAGATGGAGAAAGCACCGCAGTACGAGTAGACACCACCCGTGCCTTGTTCTTGTTGCTGGGTGGACAGGACACCGAAAACTCTGCTACTCTACCCGTGGGCGAGCCAGGCCAGGAACTCAGGCACAGCTGTCCCAATGCATCGTGGCTTGGCTGTGACAGCCCGAAATGGGCCAGTGGCAAACGTCAAGAAGAAAAAATTGCGGAATCCATGTGCCGCCGAAAAAGGCCCAGCGCACCCATCAAGGTACTGTAGGGGACGGAAGACCCTGTGCCTGTATGCCTGTATGTACGAGGGCTGCTCCGAGCCGAAGCTACAGATGTCAGCCGAGCGGCGAACAATATCATGCCAGACTCGATACGAGCGAGCCGCGCGGAGAACGAGCCCTGTTCGAAGCTGTGGTCTGGGCAGGCCACATAAGATGATGAGACGCAGTTTTTAATCGAAAGAATTTTGACATGAAGAAGTAAGCGAATGTTTTTTGTGGCGGAAAAGGGAAAAGAAACAGCAGCGCAGTGCTGCTTTTGGGGCTGGTAGATAAGCAACGCAGCTCGCTCTGCACCGAGCTGCAGTAGCTACCTCAAGCAAGCATCTCAGATCGGGAGGATCGCCTTGTGCTTCATTCAATGCAATCGATCACTATCACTACCCCTGCTCTCCAATTAGCCGCCCCATCCACGGTAAAAAATCCAATAGACCGGTATCGTCTTCTGGCCTAATCTAGCAATGTATTGCTGGACGTGTGCCGCTCGCAACCGCTATCTGCGCCAGTTCTTCCTCAGTAGACAAACGCTTCATTGGAATAAGGGCAATGGTCAATCACATGCATACCGACGCTGCGTCTGCGGCACAGTTTGGTTGCTCACTCGGCAAAGGCATCGGATGCAGAAGATGGCGATGCTAGCTCCGTGTCTAGCGCTCTCAAACTCCCATCACTGAGAGCTCGTTTTCAAATATGGCCAAAGGAAAGTATACAGCAGCTTCCCTATCAGAACCATCAGAGCCAGGTCTGTGTAACCAAGTGGTTTAATAGCGACATGTCTTTACGGATGATTACTCCACAGACACAGGAGCGGTCGATCAAGTTTGTGAAGTTGATGACCAGTTTGGCCATCTACATAATGTGAAGGGGGGCCATCAAGGTCAGTATGTCTAGCGTCTAAATCTTTACGAAAAATAAGTGCATGTGATAATCGGAAAGGTCAAAAGTCTTCTCTCGAGTCCTCTATCCAGAGCTACCAGATGTTCAACAGCGACGGGGGCTGCAATGGTGAGCTAACAGCTTGCGGTGAAGTAAATTAAGACTAAGCTATCTCAACTATTCCGCACCAGGCGGCATGGATATGATGTGTAACCTTCAAGGTGGCATCTCAGCATGGTCTTTTCGATCTTGTTTATTAGTCGAAATTGTGAGTATGGAGTCGCTGATATGAAGCCTGAAGAAGTCAACCTCATCTGTAGCAGCCGCGGGTGCAATGACTCCAGTCGCTCCAATTGGCCTTGGCCTGTGAGCCCATTACAAGCCCCCATGTTTATGCCAAGCTCATGGACGACAATGATGAATTGCATTGTGCCCACAGCTCATTCGCAGCCATTACATCTCCCGTCTCATGGCGAACCATGGCTTTCATCGCATTCGAGTGATCACTTTTGAATAGCCTCCAGTAACCGGTGTTTCTGAGGCGACGAAGCGATATGCATCATCAACCCGCATGATACTGTGATAGGCATTAAATGCTATTAGGTGCGTTGATACGGAATCTAGCCGAGGTTGAGATTAAAGTAGTCGAGACAGAGTAATGCTCAGTACGTTATAATACAAAGAGACATTCTCATTACAGCTCGTATTACTGCGTGCATGCGGCTGAGATATGATATCGAGTGCTCGTAATATACAATGCAATTGGCCTCACCCGTCCTAACCCCAATTAGATTTCCCGGCCGGGATCCCGCCACCTCGTCATGCTATATTCACTAGGCTTGTCTCGAACTGATAGCAAGACCGCTCGGTGGAGATGCGGCTCCATCTGCTCGCTCCATCTCGGGAATACCTACACGTTACGGCACAGCCAAGGCCATCGGCGTTTTGCCGGCGCTTAAACGACCCCCCGGTTTTTCCCAGCTCAGGTCAGTCCGTCTCGTTGTTACTTCGGTCGCCATCCCCGGCCTCGTCGTCTTCATAATAGTAGTCCTGGAGCCCTTCGTCCGGCTCCTCATCGCTTAGGCCGGCCTCTTTGCCCAGAATCAGGTCCTCACTGCCTTGCCATTGAGACGGCGGCGGCGGCAGTGCATCTTCGTCTTCGTCTGCCCAGCCGTAGTCTTCATCATCGTCGCTATCCGGCACCTCCAGCTCCGTCTGCCCCAGTTTCCTCTTTGGACGGGGTGCCATTGCCGCCACCTCCATGCCCGGATCATTCACTTCGTAGTGGACACTTGATATGCCGGCCTGTCCAAGTTGAGATTAGCATTTTCAAATGCCGGCGCTTGCGTCTGGTCAATGTAACGTACGGGCTCAATTTTGAATGCAGATACATGCTCGACGGCGTCTTGGACTACCCTACCGTCAATCTTCTGCAGGCCTGCCAAAAAGACGCTGGAAGACTTGTTGCCGTTCCACACCCAGTCCCGAAATAGAACTAGCCTTGTAGACACGCCTTGCTCCCACACCGTGGTGTTGATGGACGGAATTAGTGTGGGCTTCTGCTCGCTTCTCATCTTCGTTGCGCATTGCGATAGTAAGACAACGGCGCAGTTCTTAGTTGCGGCGAGCTTCTGCAACGTGGTGATGATAAACTGTAACCCTTGTAGACGCTTCGATGCCTGAGTAGGGCCTAGGAAGCAAGGTATTAGATGGAGATACAGTAGCGATTATGCCTGATGAATACATACCTTTTGCTTGTTTTGGGTTTCCTTTCCGTTCCAATGACCTCGGCAAAGATGAATTGATCAAGGCCGATGGAGAGCTAATAATAATAAGCGAAACATCCGAAGCAATGGTAGTTGTTGTTGGTCGAGATATAAACGCAAGCAGATGCGGCAGTGTCATGCAAGAGTACTGAACCAGCTTGCTTGGGTCTATTTTTTGAGTATCTCCTGTTTCCGCCAAATGTCGTGATTCTTTGACGCATTTCAGCACATTTGCTATCCTTTGAGATTGGAGTTTTTGAAAGCAGTCTAGATGTAATCGAGTTGTGTTAGTTGACAGCGGTGATAGCTGGGGATATCTTGTTTCAAGTCGTCAAACCGACCTACCCAGACCACACCGTTACCACCACTCAGGGCATTGGCGGCCAGTTGAATTCTATTACATCCCATCAGCATCTATAAACATGAATAAAGGCATATAATTCGTGTCAGAACAACATCTACATCATTGCGTTTTCTTACCCTAATGCAGTTTTACCACAACCTGGAGGTCCCCATATCTCAGTCACCTGCCCGCGCTTGACGCCACCCTGCAACGCAGCATCTTGTGAATCAGCCGAGTCAATCCCCAGCAATGCACGATCAAGGGCTTCCAATCCCGTTGAGATGTGAGTGGCCGGGCCAGCCTTCAAGTCTTCCCAAGCCTGTGATGCCGGCACCGTTGGTAGACGATCTGAGAGAAACCACCGAGATTAGCCTATTGCCACCACGACCAGCTCGGGGAAAGCTTACGCGTTGAGCTCGATGTATCAAAACTGGCTATGTCATGGCCATGGATGGCATGATAATCCATGATCCATAGCTTTGCCTGAGCTTGGCCGTGCTATCACGAGACGCTGTGTGAGATGCCTAACGTGTGAAGCAGCACCGAGTCGTAGCGCGCACGGTAAGTCGCGAAATCACGTGATATGACATTTTCAATTTACAGAGACCACCGAAAGCGGTAATCAGCTCCCAACCTGGAATTCTCCTTCCTAGAGACTGTATTTCACACAGCTCCCAACTGCTCCGTTCCGATGTTAAACCCTCATGTTTCTAAATGATTATGATGAACACCTTCTTTCATATCATTTTCCTCGGTTTCGCAAGTTTGCATAATCGTGGCCCAACCTCTTGGGCACGGAGAATTGCGGCCTCGTGTCGGCGAATCTCAGATACCAGGGTTTGTGTGAGCCCCATGCAAAGCACGAGCGTTGCTTGTGAGGCATAATCGCCAATAGCTCGGTCTTTAGTCATGACTCTCAGACAAAGCGGGTACAGCTGGAAGGATATGAGAGGATAGAGCCGAGCATGGCTCCGTGTTTCTTTTTGAGGATCTCGCTATCTGAGCAACTATTGTGATTATTTATGGTGCCATGATGCGTTGGCCATTGCATTGTTCTATGTAGCAAAGTATCGATCGTATATTTCACAGCCGCCTAGGCGCCTGTATCAATTTTGTGTAGTGCTCCGAACCCGTAGTCCAACGACATCCACAGAAGAGCATTTCTAGGTATACCCATCTCCTGGCCGTTTCAATGCTGCTCTCACATCGTGGCAGAAATTATAGCGAAAGCCATATGTCTCGGCCCCGTCTGTGCCTTTTTCTCCAATGCCAATAGTATCTCAAAACGGCGACTCAGTGCTAACCAAAACGACGCGATATCCATCCGGGTCCTCGAACGTCTTGCCGCATCGATCCCAGTATGGGTTAAAACTCGTCACGGCACTGAATCCAGCCTTTTCCATCCTCGCCACTGCCTCCTTGAAGTCATCCCCTTCAGGGAGATAGAAGACAAGCAGGTTATCCTCTGTAGGCGCACGGCCAGCGGTGTGCCCGTTCTTGGCCGTAAACTCAAGGTGGTATCCAGCACCTTTGTGGCCGAGCATGATGCCGTCGAAGTCTTCGTGCTGGTTGAAGCGGAAGAGCAGCTCGAAGCCCAGCCCATCGACATAAAACGGTATCAAAGCTTCGATGTTGTCCGATGGACGAGCGATACGAAGGGTGGCTGTCTGAATAGGCATTGTGGCTGTAGAATCGTCTGCTGCAAGTTCCAATTGCTAGGCAAAGTGTATACTGTGATGACTAGAGAGAGGCGTCTTGATACTGAGATACGTCGTATAAAAGCGAAGACAAGCTTGTAGCTACCAAAAGCCACAATAGCCTCAGTTGTGGAATTATTTATTTCGGTTCTTCTCGTAACTACGATGCCGTGGGATTTTACAAGCTCCGTACCTCACCATTAGGTGCTTGCTGAGCAGCTGCAACAAGCAACTAACATTCGTATTCCAGCAGTAACGATACGAACCGAGGGAAGCTGATGAGAAGCTCCGCAGATGGTGTCCAGAATCAACTAAGAGGGCGTTCTTTGACGTCACTATAGAGAACTCTACCTCTGAATTATTAAGAAAAAGTGCCTTTTACATAACGAATAACTAAGACGTCAAGCAAAGGGCGCTGGTCTGTTTATACCGTTGAAGGTGCCAAAACCCGACAACCCCTCAGTTTGGGGGGCTGAGAAGATGTTGGTCAAGCCACATATCAGGGCGGTTTCTCCCCAACGAGAAGTGCAAGCCACAGATGGTCAAATTAAGGTAAAAGGACGGGTGACCAGAATCTTCCACTGAAGATCTGGGGGAAACGCCAAAGCTCAAGATCTACAGTATGGAGTGGTGCCGCTTAGTGTTTTCTGCTGCGAGAACGTTGCATGCAAGCCAAACTCACAAGCCAGACCGAGCATCGAAAAAGGAACAAGAACTTTCTTTTTTCCACAGAAAGTCCGTCGCCGCAAAGGAGATCTAGGAGATTCGCCTCATCGCCCAAAACGGCGCTTTCTTTCGAGATCGGAGTACGCCGTACCGAAGCACAGCTCGTGCGTGGCACACTCACACAGACACTGTACACACACAAACACACAACAAAAAATTACTCGGTGCTTCATTCAGGGCAACGTCTGTGTGGGGCGTTTCTCCAGAACGCCACCAAGGGTCCTTTCGGCTCAATGGCTTTTGCCCTCCTGCGCCTTTATTCGCGCGGCGTCGCCGAAATCTCCTGAAGAAACTTTGGGGGAGCCCTAAACGAGAAATCGAAACGAAACGGCTGCAAGGGCGGTGCGACGTGACGACGACGCTCGCGAAAAAGAGAGCCGAAGCCGTGTTCCCAAGTGACGAGCCTAGCCAATTGGTAGGCTACGGATGCTTCGTCTTGACGCTGCGGTATCTTTGGGCTGGCGAATCGCAGGCTCTAGGACCCCCATTGTGAAGTACATACATTGGTGCTGCTCATACGTGGTGCCAGTCGTTGCAGTGTGTATGACAACAAACCGTTCGCAGCGGCCAATTATGTGCTTGTTTCACGCAAGGCAGCTCTAGACATGTAAAAGTTGAAGCAACCACAGCGAAACGTTTCCACGCCATGGTCCGATGGCCGAACATTCCAGATCCCTCATCGTGACACCTATCGCATCCGCCTCCTCCCCCATGGGGTGAGAAGTTTTGTTTTGCCTCTTTATTTTTTGAAGTGTGTGAGGGAGAGTTTGCTTATGCGGCAACCAACAGCCCCCTTGAGCTTTTCATTAATCAAAGAATGTGTTCCTGCGTCAATCGGACAGGACAAAGGGGGAGGGTCAGAAAAACATGTTTCAGCCTAAAGGCTGTTTCTGATGCTCATCCAAGAAACCGACTCGTCACTCAAAGAAGGTTTCCGGGAGTATTAGAGCTTACGGCATCAGGTAATATGCCAATATTTGCCCTCACAAGACATAAGTACTTGTACTGTATCAATTTTGTCAAAGAGCCTAGGGGCAAATATGTGTAATAAGTGCCCGTACTTTTGCGTCTGACAACGGAAGAACCGTGGGGAGTGAGCCCGACAAATACTCCAGGTTTTAGTGCACACCCCCATGGAGGCGTAACACGTTGCATCGTCAGAAACGAGAGGGTGGAAAAGTCCCAGCCTGGACCTGAGGCTGATGATGCAATGTGAAGACCCTATTGGCTTTTTCTCATCTTCCTTCCCGGCGGCCCCCAATCGCCAAGGGATTCGGTCTCTTCCAACCCACGTTGTATTAATCTGCAAACTTGTTCTCCGTTGAATAAAGAGCAAAAAAGTCCGGAGCCCCGCATAAGCGTTTTCCTTCTCCAGGTCTAGATCTTCAAATGATTCGGAGCGAGATATGGCGTGGTATCTGTAGTACATACCATTGTACAAACGAGCACCACTGTACCCCATTTGCCCATTCGGACCATGTTAGATCATAACTGATAGGAGAGGTTGTGGGTGGCTCGGCCGGCGCTGACCGTCAGCTTTAATTAGTATTAGCCGTCCCCTCTGTACCCCCTTTAGGCGTGGACTTGGCCTTTCCGTCCCATTAGCCGGCATAGTTTCTTATCAAAGGGCACGCCAATCGCGAACCGGAGGCGCGGAGTGTCGCAATCTCCAACCAAGCAGATGCGTCAGCCAATGGTGAGTTGATGCCGAGGCGATGCTTCGGCTATCGCACGGGGCACAAACACCCGCAGCAAGCTGTCGACAATGGTGAAAGCTTCCAAGACCCGTATACCGAGCGGAGCCCCGCCTCCGCTGGAGAAATTGGGAAATTGGGGGCAGAGTCACGATAAGCACGTGGGTGATGGCGAGGTCTGATTTGGCTCGGTCAGTGTCCACCTTGTGCGCCGCTGAGCGAGACAAGATAATCGAGGCGATACGCACGATGGCTTTTTTTTCATTTCTCTTCCCCGTGTTACATGTGAAACTGGGCAAGATGACGGGCGTCCAGCACGGAAATCGGGGCCCTAGGAATTCCGGCCGAGGGCCTTCAAGCAACGTACCAATCTCGAGAGGCAAGGCCTGGGATGTACTGCCGCGAGCTCCCCGAGCTGAAGCATTCCAGAGTCAGCATCTGGCATCCCTTTTGGTTGATATCTGGCCTGCTTCTGCTCTGGAACCCGGTTGACCCCAGTCCAGGCCCTCTGTACGAGTATGTTGTTGGGTCTTGCCTCTCCGTAATTCAGCCGAATAGGCCGTTCAATATCTCTCCATATTGGGACATCCCCCATCTTCCGTCGGGGAGATCCATTTCGAACCGGTATCTCGGTTTGAAGCAGTAGTCCATGTAGTATTGACTATTGTATACATCTTTGGTGCTAGCGCTACCCTTTTTTGTCAATGTTATGCGCATACTCAGCTGTCAGTCTGTACCTGTATGCAGTTGGCAGTGTTGCTTCCAGGCAATAGTCTCTCTAGCCACTTTGACAGGCATGGACCTTTTTCCTAGTTGGACTAAAATGTACGCAGCACTTTGTTTGCGCCGAGCATTGATCCGGAGTTCATGTCCCATTGATGTCCTGATACGAAGGATTCCATAGATGGACCGAATATTGAACGAAACGATCAGATCACGCCCATCCATCCTTATCACCTTTCATCTCCCCTGCGTGGGGTTTTAGCGGGCAGTGATTTGACCTGGTGGAGGTTGTCAAGGGGTGTCGTCAGGATAACACCTGAGCGAAAATGGGGCGACTCCAAATATGGCCTCATCAGTTTATACCGCCGTTGGTACTCCGTAACTCCATACCCGTGCTTGAAGTACCCGCCGCGAGGAGGGGTTTCTGATGAATCACCACTTCTCTCCGGAAGAAGGCGCCAAAGGATTATTTGATGCTCACCTAAAGCGGCCGTGTTTGGTGGATTGGACGGGACGCAACCATTGTCATCTTTGCTCCCCCTTCCGTACATGTGATAATCCTCCGTATTGGTGGATATTTTCCCATTTTATTTTTCGGCCATGAAACCAAAGCACAGGCTCTGTAACCTCTGTTTCATTGCAAGCAGGTCGCATTCAATGCCTTGGGCAGCCTGGGGCAGCCTGCAGAGTTCCTTGTCCGGGGTGTCGGCCGGTCTTCCCCGTTCCGAGAAAGTTACGTGGCGGTTTGGTTCGGTGACAAGGGGAACAACATTCAGGAGATCTAAGATCATTGACCCCCCGGATTTCCTGAAACAGCTTAGGCGGCGCAAGGGTCGGCTTCCAGATGTACATATGTATCCAAGAATACATGGCCAGGCAGGCTGATACAGGGCGGCACAAATTACGACTCCTGCACAGTCCTTGTAGCATGAACACAGGCAGCAATGAAAGGCCGGGTTCGGGAAACAGAGTTGATAGAGAGACGCGCTAATAGCAATGGCGAATCCGTTTGACGGGTGCCTAGACTGTGGAATGGGTACTTGGCACCACTGCGGATCAGCTCTGCTGAAGCCCAGAGCACGCCTTGCGATAAGAATCCATCACTTGGACAATACGAATGGGGAGGTGGCGGCCGTGCCAGAACTAGCCGCCAGTTTGCGCTGCCACCAATTGCAGGGAAAATCTGGTGCGAGATAACAACCCCCACATTCTACCGTAGGGAGGAACCAGGGGTGTTTCTGGGGACCCCGGCCGGGGTGATGGAGGTTGCATAATTTGGCAGGCCCCTTCCAAGACATGTTGCGCCGAGGATAAGGAAGGTGAAGAGTCATGGAGAATAATAGTCGGGAGTGTGTCTTCCGTATCTGGACCAAAGGAGCATGTACTTTTGGGCTCCAAGGGCGCGCTAGGAATGGTGGACGCCACTTGGGCCGGATGGTGAGTGAGAAGAATAGGAAAGTCTGGGGAAGCATCCTCTGGGGAATGCTGCATACTTCCATATCCACACCCTTGTCTCACGGACCGTCGCGATCGCCTGTGAGGAAGCAAGATGAACCAGCTCAATTACGGACTCGCGTTCGGAAAATGGCAGTGGTAGTAGCAATGCCCACTCCTCGGAGCATCCAGTGAGCGGAGGGGCAACATGGTCTCAGCGAGCTAACAACTGTGCTGATCACCACGACCTAGCATTGTCAAGGCAGGTCGCATTTATTCGCTAACGCCATTCATTCTTCAGGTGAGGCAAGATTGGCTCTGCGAGATCGCTGGAGACCACTTTGCGGACGCTACGGTAGCCTCAGACCCTCTGCCATGACCAACGGAAATCAGACCATAGGAAGGGCGACGGCAGGTGATGGAGAGGAAAGGGGTGTCAAATAGCCGAGACACGGAAGAGACATGAAGAGACTGCATCTCGATCCTACTGCAACTAGCAGTGAGTACTGTAGTTGTTATTTGGTAAGTTGAGGCCTGGATACGGACTGGTTGCAGTAGTGAGTTGATTGCAGAAAGAGGCCAGAATAAATCGAAACGTAAAAAGAGTTGGTTGCGCTATTCTGCATGCGTCTGGCTCTCTTTGGGGCTGCTTAAGCGCCTGGGCTGTGTTGCGAACCAGTAGACGACTGTCATCAAGTGATGGACAGGTTCCCCGGAGCGTGACCACATACTCCATGGGGGTTTGCTATCCCACGATAACGACTTGGCTCTCCCCTGATATCGGCGCAGAGTATGGAGGTGTTTGATAACCTGACCCCAACTGGGAGCCGCCATGGCTATTGTTGGTGGGCGTGACACTTGGAGACCCCCACATTTGGTCCATGAATATGTATTCATTATCATTGCGACTGATGGACGGGATGGGAGCTGTCACTGCGGCCCCCAAACAGCGGGATGTAGTGTCCTGATGACCCTCGAAACCGGGGATTGGAAGAGTACGGGCGCTGTCGAAGTAGCAAGACGAAGCCAGCTGACTGGGCAGTGCTAAGCATATCTGCGCAAAGAGAAGACGAAGACCGCAAAGAGATGAGAACGGGAGTATGCGCACGTGTCCAGTTGTTGCACATACCACAGCACCAATCTTGTCCTACTCATGCTCTCTTTTCTCTCGTGAGCACTGTATTTTTCTTTCTTTCTTTCTTTTCCTTTTCCTGTTTCTCCCTCATCGTCGTTCTCTCTCACTCTATCATTCTGTCTCTTTTTTTTTTTCTTAGTGAAATTCCACCCCGGCATCGCATCATCTCACGTTGCCCTACTAGCAAGGAGGAATGCACGACGCAGTGGAATTTAGTGCTATAAGCACAGTTAGCATGCTGTGAGTGAACACTAGCACCAGGCCACCTTGGCTTTCAGGTTAGCGTTCGGCCCCACGACACGGGAAAATGAGTCGTGCCCAGAAGCCAGTTGAAAAGAGAGAGTAATGGCTTCGTCCTGGCAGCGAGCCACGGGCGATCATTGATGCGCAAAAGAGCCGGTTCTTTTGTGTGCGCAAGCCAAAAACCACCCACACCAGACCAAGCCGTATTCCGTACCTGTAGGCTATCCGCAAAAAGACGCCAGTATTCCCAGGTGCTGGTGGGCAAAAAGGAACCTGGGAAAAGCCTCCAGAACTCGACGGCCGCACGCAGCGTCATGCTGTTCAAAACCGTCCTAGGCGACTCTCCCGTCTTGGTTTCGTCTCCAGGTAGTACTTGTTCGTCCTCCATACCTCAGAAAGCCACGCGAATAGCTTTTCCGGGGAATGGCGGCCAATCAGTCGAGCACGACAGAGGCTGCGCCTCATTCCGCCCGATACCGTACAGAGCAGCAAGCCGGGGGTACATCGAGCTGGGACATGGCAGTTGAGGTTAGTGATGGCGATGGACTGAGAGAAACGTAATTTGAATCTGAGGTGTACGAGTAAGAAGCTCGCTCGCCCAGTGGAGCGGGAATCAGAAAAAAAAAACTGCTAAGAAAAAATTCTCAACAGAAAGACACACACGAAACCGCACGCCAAAAAAATGGCAAGAACCTCCCTTCACCGTGGTTTCCACTCTCGCTATTTGGCGCCGAGGGGCGTCCCAATAGCGGCAAAACGCTCAACTCTTTTTGGTGAGGTTGGTGGCAGCGCATCTGAGAGAACACTGCATTGAGCACGTTAGTAACATGTACCGTCGTCGAGGTGGTACCTCCGTCAACAGCGAGAATCTCCCGTGGGCCGAGCTGGCATCGGCCATCTCACTGAGCCCTGTACTAAGGTATCTGACCCAAGCGCACACCCCGCCATCGCACCCCCCCTCCTTGTGGTCCCCTTCGCCCCAGCTGGGGCTCCCACTGAGGGCGAGGGCTGGGGCTTTGAATGCTGGGGCTGGCTGGTACAAACATTCGAGAGCAGCCAAGTACCCCGTACCCCTTTCGTGCCCTGGCTACGTGTCCCGTCTGCTCCCCTCCAGCGCCCCGTCGCGCCATCCAGCCCACTGGACTGTGCCGTGCAGTGCTGTTGCACCCCCAAAGGCACTGCCTAAGCCCTGCGTGACGCCCCTGATTTACCGCCGCGTGTAGCGAGGTCTAGCATGTGCTTGCGTTGATGCATTGAGGTACTTGTCCGCAAGTACCTGCACTCCCTCCCAGTCCCATGTACGAAGTACCGACCCGGCCGAGCCCGCCCTTATTAAAGCGATTGCCTCCCCCAGTCCCCTCCTTCTCCCGAAGAAAAAAAAAAAACGTCTCCCTCGATCAAGCAAAACAAAAACCACACCATAGCCACTCACCCAATCTAATATCGCATCTCGATCTTCCAACTACCGACGACAAGAGCCTCTTCCACCTTATCAGGCAAGCAACATCAGCGTCAACACCAGCTACAAGCAGATAATTACACAGCGGTCCTGCACAGCGGCCCTCTCCACTACAAGGACAACGGCATATAACCATTCCACCAGCGGATAATCTCTTGCCAACCCACACGCTCGCTTCTCTGGCCGTCTAGTCAACGTTTACTCGCTTTGGCTGCCGCTCGATCACATGCAACGAGCTCAGTCTGCCGTGGATTTTTCCAATCTACTCAATCCAACTTCGGCAGCAGGACAGGACAGCGACGCCGAGCAAGGCAGCGGAGCCATGTCTACCGCTGCGGTTACCGTCATCAAGCCCAATGGGCCTATCCCAGGAGCGCAGTCAACGGAGGCTGCCAACGAGCTTCCTCGTCCCTACAAGTGCCCTCTTTGTGAAAAGGCCTTCCACCGTCTGGAGCACCAGACCAGGCACATCCGCACTCACACGGGCGAGAAGCCCCATGCCTGCCAGTTCCCTGGCTGCAGCAAGAAGTTCTCTCGTTCCGATGAGTTGACCAGGCACTCGAGGATACACAGCAACCCCAACTCTAGGCGCGGCAACAAGGGCCAGCAGCAGCACCAGCAGCACCTTCACCACCAGGGTCTTCCTCACCACATGCACGTCGATGGCATGATGCCCCCTCCAGTGCCAAAGGCCATCCGCTCTGCTCCCACCTCGACTCTGGTCTCGCCTAACGTCTCGCCTCCCCACTCTTACTCCTCGTTTGTCATGCCTCAGACCCCCATGGCTCACTACAACCGTGGCAACGATATCACCATGCTGGCAAAAGCTGCAAACCAGATCGAACGGGAAACTCTCTCTGGCGGCCCGTCTAACCACAACTCAAGGCATCACCCCTACTTCGGCCAGGGCCTGCCGAACTCTCGAGGCCACCCGCCTTCCCTTTCCTCATACCACATGGCGAGATCTCACTCCAATGACGATGATGATCATTACAGCAGCATGAGGCACGCCAAGAGGTCGAGGCCTAACTCGCCCAACTCTACGGCTCCCTCTTCTCCCACCTTTTCCCACGATTCTCTGTCTCCCACCCCGGATCACACTCCCATCGCAACTCCCGCTCACTCCCCTCGACTCCGCCCCTTTTCGGGCTATGAGCTGCCCAGTCTGAGAAACCTGTCTCTGCAGCACAACACGACTCCGGCGCTGGCCCCCATGGAGCCCCACCTGGATGCTCCCCAGTTCCCCCCTCAGCTGCAGGCAAACAACAACCGCAGCCCCGGCATGTCGCTTACCGACATCATCAGCCGCCCCGACGGGAGCCAGAGGAAGCTCCCTGTTCCTCAGGTTCCCAAGGTGGCGGTGCAGGACCTCCTCTCAGACGGTGTTTTCCCTAACAGCGGCAGAAGTTCAACTGCAGGCAGTCTTGCAGGTGGCGACCTTATGGATCGGATGTAGAGAATCCCTTACTTTGGCGCCTCGAATGACTTGATGACTTTGTGCTATAGAAGGATAGAAAGAGACGGCGTTTATGGCATGGAAATGGAAATGGAAATGGAAAGAGTCGTCCCTCGAAGGACTTGACACGGCTTTTTTTTTCTTCCCTTTTTTTTTTTTTCTTCTTCTTGATTTTTGTTTTCATTGCAGGGCATGGAATCCTACACAAGATGGATGGCCAAAGGAATTATAGACATCACCACTTCCCCAACGGATTACTGTTGACTACTACTTTTTTTTCTGTTTCTTCTCTTCTCTTGTTTCTGGTTGTTTCTATACAGTGGAAGATTTTATTATTGGATTCAACTGAAAGTTGGCCCAAAAAAATCGAAAAAGACATGATTATTTTACACACTCACGCGCTCCAATCTTTCATCGGTCTCTGTATAGCCAAAGCAATTTCCTTTTACTTGTTGTTTCTTGGTATATTTGCATCCCACATGCCGCTAGAAAGCCCGTCTCCGGCATTTGGCATCTGAGGGCTTCGGCAACGGCATGGGCTGGCATTTGACTGGGGAATACCAAAACACGTTTGGTGTTACAAAATATGGGGAAACCTCATGCACTATGGGGGAGGCGGCAGCGCTATTCAGGGGTGGACAGGTAATGGAGGGGGGATTGAAGGGGGAGGAAAAGCCACGGGCAAGCGGTGCATCCGTGGGACCCGTGGTTGCGAAGCATGACTTCATAGACATGGAAAAGCTGAATGATTTATCTGGGATTTTTGGTATACTAGGTACTAGGTAGAATACGGTAATGGTAATGGCAAGTGGGCGGGCACTTCTGCTCTCTTGTGTAATGTTTGAAAAAGAGTTGATGTTTCATTCGCCGTTATTTTGCGTTTGGGGTTTGAGGCTATCCTTCCGGTGTTTCCCGCCTTATCTCCTGATGGTCAACCGGCTATCGTACGAAGGGGAATGAGATAAGTGATCAGAAGTACTCCCGTAATACGGAGCACTTGGGCTAAAAGAAAGAGCGAAATTGCGGGGGAGGGGGTGGTAGAGTTTTAGTTTATCCGGAGAAGCCTTAATTCAAGCTCTGTCTCAGTCTCATTTTCACTCTCACCATGGATGGTATTAGTAAAGCACCGGGGAGGAAAAATGGCGAGATTGATGCTGCTCTTGAGCCAAGGTCGGTAACTGTCTAGCGTTGATTGCATGTACACTTGGACCGACATTCTCGTAGGGCGGGTCTCAGCGCTAGGAAGGTTTATCTCTGGGGGAGGCAATCAGGCGGGATACATGATGTGTCCACAGTCTTTTCCTAGTGCATTGAGGGGGTGGTTTTGCTTTTTCCCGGGGGTGTCTGGGCAGAATTAGAAGGGGGGACGATTTGTTTGGCTCGCTTGGATGGAATGCAATGGAAGGGGGAGGAGAGAGCCCTGTGTGGGAGGGAATACCACTTAGATACGGGGGGGAAGAGATTCTGGTGGTTTGAAATGATTTGCTGGGGGGGGATGGCCATGATACGAGTGCTACTAGTGAGAGTGTTATCGTGGATAGGCAAGCATGTGCCTTGCGTGGTTGTGCTGCTGTAACTCTGGCTGTGACTCTTCGACGGCCACATGGCTTCCCTTGTGTGTTGAATTTCTCGCACCTGATGCTGAGAAAATAATATGATGATGGCTTGATACGAGAAAAAGTGGCCTGCGTGTGATACACATGATTGCCTTGTGTGCAGCCTCAAGTTTCGTTGCGCGAGGCGGGCCTCTTTTGTTTGTGCGCAGGCCGAAAGGCTATGAATAGCACCAAATCTCAGGCATTCGCAGCCCGTCTGGCGGATTTGATTGGATTCCGCCAAGTCTGGGGACTCCGTATTATCAGGCCTGTGTGTGCGACTCCGTACTTGTACAGGCTGTGAGACGGCGCCATGCATAACATGCAGAACCTGAGGATGGGCAAACTCCTTGGCCTTTTCTGGGAGACGCTGTTATCATCTTACAAGCTCGAAACACGCGTGTTCCTTTCCATTCTGTTTTGGATCGTGTCCATGGTGGCGTCGCACGCTCTTGTGCGAGCCTCTGCAAAATCTCACACCCTCCTATCCTATCATTTGAGCGGGCATGTGGCCATTTGCTCCCCCATCACATCACTCTCCTCCCCCACAGCAGAACGACGACGCCCGGCGACGCCCGTCATTTGTTGTTCCTTTTTTTTTTTTTCAGGGTCCCTGGCACAGCCTGTTCATGCGTGGTTTAGGGAGTACATGGACTGGATCAGTATGAGTACACGACAGCCTTGGAGCCTAGGCTTCGAAAAGGTGCCCCCGGGCCGGTTTAAGTCGGCCGGTAAGGCTGGGAGGGATTTTGTTGGGTTTTCCGGACTGTGACGCAAGAGAGCAAAGCCCTGCTGGGACGGGTCTAGATGGGATGGATCGAGATCACGTCAGCGGTCTTTGGAGCTAATGACTGTTCCGCCGTGAAAAGAAAAGAAAAAATTGCACCAAGTTTGTCAAGAGAAAATGATATTGGTCGCCCTGAGTATGACGTGTTTCACACGGGACGGCACACGCGTTGCCCTTTCTAGCTAAGATGATGGCGGGTGATCTGATCAACAGATGATGGTGGTGCTGGTGTTCTCTTTACAGTATACCAAAACCTCTAGGTACTTCCTCTTACATGTACATATTATCACGGAGATGGAATCACGGAGTAATATGGAGCGGTCATAAAGTCCATATCCGAGACCGGCCAAGTAAAAAGGTGAGAAGAGCCCATAGGTAGACAAATGCTTCGCCTCGACTTTGACGACAACTCGTACGGAGTACAAGCAAGTAATAGGAGAAATGTAACTGTGTTTTACGTACAAGTACGGAGTGCTGTACGGTGAGTGGAACTAATGCAGTGCGTTTGCTACTGTTGTGTAAAGCGAACGGTGAGGTGGCTTCCATGATTCGTCTGTTACAGATGCTGCAGCTGAGACTCGCACTGAGACACGAAAGGCACCTTTCTTTTTCTCTTCTCTTCTTTTTCTACCATTTATTACACCTTCTCTTCACCGCTTCAAAACAGCCTGGCGAATGAAAAGACTTTGCCTGACACATACACAAGGCGTTAGCGGGAATGTGTGTTGCGTGTGTGTGCACCAAACAGCGAAGCCTTGTTATGTGCCTGTTTTACCCGCAGCGCCGCCTTTGCAACCACTCACAACCGCTCACCACCAACTCACGACCTAAGTTCGAGGTGGTGTGGTGTAAAGAGCACGCAGAGGAGTCGGGTTGGTTGCCTGTCAAGAAATAAGGGGGCTTTTTCGAGGAATGGCGGGGCTGCGGTGGTGGGGGTTTGGGTTTCTCCTGGGCCTCCAGTGTGAAGCATTCGTCGTCTTGTGTCTCCCTGTGTATGTACTCCATACCGATGAAAAATTTTCCGCAGTGGCTTTGTTTGGCTTTGGCTTTTGGCATTGGGCTGTGTTTGGCTTGCTCCGTTTCTCTATACGGAGTGCCACGTCTCCCCCACGTGAGCCACAAGATGAATCATGGGGAGATGTTGTATGGCACATGTTCTGAATACTTTATACGGAGTGCTGTACTGTGCAAGAGACTTGGGCACAGAATTGCTGCACGGCCCTAATTGGGCACTGCACTCTTCTGATTCATTGCAAATGCTAATACACTTGAAGAAAATGCCTTGTATGGCTTCCTGAATTCCCAGTAGGATGGGATCAAAGATGCTCTACATCCTTCGTGGCTACTAGCTCAACTTGCCGCTCTCAAACATTTCAGATTTAGCCATCTCGCCAGTGTGGGGGTGGGGTTGGGAGCCGGGACGACGGCGTCAGCAGACTCATTGTCGTGATGTAAGCCTTTGATCGCGAAAATTCGCATTGGAATGATATTGTGCTCTCAGGCTATTTTGGCAGAGACGGGATGGAATTCTCCCCAGCCGTTGGGTGTATCCTCGTCATCTATCAAGGCAAACCATGAGGATTGCTGCTCTCGCGCTAATCATCTGGATCTTACCCCTCTGGAGTCTGAGTGGATGATCGACTCCTCGTTCATGTCTAGCTCCAACGTGAGCTCTACCACGGCCAGGCAAATCCTCGATATCAATCATATCAGTTTGCATGAGGGCCATGCACATGTATGTACGAGTATGGACAATCTCTGATTAGCACCGGCTCAGACATGAACTAGGCCTGGGGAAGGCGGGGAAATACAATCCGTCAATTCTGCCTATCTTGCCGATAAAGCATTCATGCAAGCTGGATATCTTCCGGGGGTGCTCCCTCGCAGCAGCTCGCCTTTGTTTCTTATCTTGCGTTTGCCGGCGATACTCGCGGGGAATTTGGTGCCTCGAGCTCGAAACAAAGGCCGCGGCCTCGCCTTTCGGTTTCCTAATCCGAGCATGTGGCCAAAAAGGCTGCACCGAGGCTAGATTCATGGGCTATTACAAGGCGATTCCCTCGGGCGATGCGGGAGGAAGGGTAGAGACGGCCCCAGCTTTGGTCTCGGTGCTAGCACCAGCTTGATATGATGAAATTGCAGCCCCCACGAAGCCATCGCTGCGAATACCGTACGGTACCGAGTACCATGCACCACTGGAGATCCTTCTTGTGCTGGGGATCGCCTGTGGGGTTAGCAAAAGACATCACGCTTCCCGGCGATAAGTGGCCAATATAGGAAAGGAGCAAGATGCTGGGGACCCTGAAATAGTGCCTATCTTGTCAGCTGAACATGGAGCACCAAGAACACAATCGTCGACCGGACCGCAGTTTTACGGGCGACTCTTCAAGCCATCGTCGTCGTTGCGGGTGGATCAGAGAGAGCGCTTGCGGCGCCAAATTCGCATTGTGAGACACAATGTCCCAATTCTGCCTGTTTGTGGATTGTTGCGATTCTACGAGTACTCTTACTCGTGCGCAAGAATACGAAGAACCTGTTACAGCGGTAGCCGCATCAAGCTCCTCGTTTCCAGGGACTTGGGCTTTTCCTACGGATAATGAGGCTCATCTCCAGATTTCCCGCACCCCACCCGCCAGGGACCTCGCCATCGACGCACAATCATCTAACAAAAGAATCTCAACTGGAAGTGATATAACAAGGGGGCTTTTCTCGGACACGGCTGGCCTGTTACGTTGCAGTGCCAAGTTGGCAAAAAAAGGAACTCGGTCAAGAAACGAAAAATTTTCCTCCTCGCCTGGGGAAGTCATCCAGGGAAGAAAAAAAGTACTGTGCGTATCCGGAGTTGCTTTGCGCAAGCGGAATTCCCAGCAAGGAATGTATCAGCCAATCAATAGCTTGAATTGCGGAGGGCGTCAATCCATCAATCAAACGCCCCTGCTGGCCTTGATCTGATGCCTGTGTGGGCTGGTTCTAGGTCCTGTCTGCATACGGCGACTCATATGGGCAGGGATTTTGGGAGTACGGAGGACTTGGTATCAATTCTACGCACTTGTGAGATACGGTCTTCAGCCTTGTTAATGACTTTGTCGTTGAACTGACTTGTGTTAGGAAGAGTCGACGCACATCCCTGTTGTTCGTGCCAGCACAGCTGTCGGCATTGGTCTGGGCATGTGCATCTGCTTGACTCTCATACCGCATGCATCTGCTTGATGCCAGCCTGTCTATCTGCAACTGGATTACTCGTGCCTGGATGCTGAATGACTCGAGGGAGGGTCGCTGCAGAGTGGCCTTGTTCGATGCTATGCAAGGCACCGGAAGGGGGCCGGAGACGGACACCGCAACTTTCATCTCCTCTCCGTACAAATATGCAGCTCCGGCATAATGTGAAATGCGAAGCTCATCGTACGAGATCCGCAAGCAGCCTGGAACGCGGGCAACCCCAACAAAGAACGAGAGCCGCAAGCGACTGCTGGAGCCACTACATCAGATCATACCTGTTATCATACAACACATGCAGGACGCAATTGATCCGAATACAACCCCGTTAATGCTGCCTTTTGATTTGCCGGCCTTCCGGCTACGTGTGTATCGGCACACAGGCAGCACGATCGGATGATAGCGATCCACTCCTATGATCATCTCACGCCTCATGCACAATATATTAAATCCGCAGGTTGCTGGCGCCGAAGGGCACTACGCTGATGGCCAATGCCAAGAGCCGATGCATATGTACTCCGTACGGATGTATGTGGCCTTTCCTTACCGCTCCACCGCTTCCTTGATTCGCCTTCCCTCCCATTCTTCGGGCAAACAGTGGACTGCGCCGTGGAAACGCCAGATTGATACGCAGGGGAGGGGGGATGCCATGGCTTCAATGCGCCGAAATCGAGCCATCGTGGGGCTCGAGGGAACCAGAGCAAGCTGCAACAGGTCCATTGTCGAGGAATACTTGCTCCTTAACTCCCTGCCTGCATCGCTGAAGTGGATTTGAGCGGCTCCAGACTGGGGTAATGCCAATTACTCCGTAAATGCCGCTCCTCTGAACAATGGATCATGATGCAGCAGGAAACTCGAATTGTTTTCCCCACAGTCCTAGTATCCCCAATTGCTCAGGGATCGATGCGACAGCACGGAGTAAGGAGCACGGAGTAGCATTCAAGTTCTTTTGCATATGAGAAACAAGAGCTACGAGATGAATCTTACTTGTCCGGGCAGCTCAGTGCCTTGTCCGCACATGCAATCTCATCAAAGAGCGTCAGCTAACTCAAAAGCCCTCTAGCTCAAAAGCTAGCAATATCACATCACCATCTCTCGGATAATTAGCCGAACCAGAGGTTATTTCAAGCATGTGAAAATAGCAGCACTTGGCATCTCGGAGATCTTTGATGTGTGTTCGGCACAGAGGCAGTGCCGACATATCACTCCCCTTCCGCTCAGCCGATTGAAGAAAAAGAGGCCCGGCACGTAAATTGAGTTTGGACGGCTTTCTGTCCCGCAGCGGAACGCAAAATTAAGAGAGATACTCCGTACGATTACAACTGAGATGCAGGGAGATCCTAGGAATCGATCGGACCGAGAAGGTGTTAATTCGGCTGCTTAACCGACCAAAACCCTGATGCCAACCCCCAATGGCTCGGCAAGGAAACTTTCCGGCCACAACGATCCAATCGGCCTGAGTGAATGATACACCTGGATTTCTAAATGGTTGTTGTATTTTTCATTGATATCTATCTGCGCAGCTGCAGCAGGACTTCCGTTTGTGAGCGTGAACACTACCGATACAGAAAACTATCCCAAAAAGGGTTGTAAGAGTATGCCTTAGAATGGCTACATTCGCCAGTGTAAATCCTGTCATCTGTTACTATCAACAGATATAATAGCTGCTATGTACATGTAGATAAGAGCCATCGGCATTCGCTGACAGCCCAACCCGATAGTTCCCGACGCTTGAGATTGATAACAAAGACAATCAGTGGGCTTGCATAACTTTGTATCGACAAACAAGAGGTACATCCTTTTAGGCAAACATGTGAAGAGCCCGCTACGCCCACCTCTTGGGCGAGTTATGAGTCGAATCACGTCAGTTTTGTGTTCAACCACTCGTTATAAGCATCAGCAGCATGTGAGATAACTTTGGCGCCGCTGATCTAGCAATGAAAGCCGGGCTGAGATTCCCTTCAGGAAAGATATACGAGTACGCGCAAGCGCTAATCCGTTGCAAATCCTCATGAGATACCTTCAAGATGAAACATGGTCTCGATTGTGCTAGTCAGCACATGGCAAAGGAACGTGTATCGTCGATTCTGCGGGGTTTGAAGGACACCCTGACGACGACTCTCCTTGCTGTTTGGCCACATACCACGCATGAATGAGGGATAGGGGAGGGTGAGTGTAGTGTACTTGCATTTGCTCAAACTCTTGTACCTCGAACTCAATGCGGAGGCTTCCCCATCGTCTTGCTTGAATGCATTACTAGTAGATGGACAAGGGCTTTGACAGCATCTAGCAGGAGGATTTGAGACCGATCGTGATCGCGGAGGACCGGCGATGTTAGCCGACGGCATCCAGGCCTCCTTTCGTTTGCCTTTTGGATAAGGAACTTTCGTTGGTTGCGCTATATGCAGTCTTCTTTACCTTAACCAGCCGACGTTACCCTTTACACGGCCTTTTTATATGGCTCGCCCCCTCTCAGTGCTCGATTGCGAGCCACACTCTCGGCTCTTCTCTGCATAATAGGGGGAATTGAGGGGGTATTCAAGATAAGCATACACAAGCATGGTTGGCTTTCAGACGGGATGCATTCCGATATCACGCCCTTCTGCAAAACCCAAGCCCCTCATTTCCAAACATACATGGCGATTTGTAAACAAGAGGCCCACATTAGCTCAGTTGTTGGCCGCATATTTGTAGAAGGCCAAGGCGCATCTCGGCGGCTTAAATCGATAGAAATGGCGAAAGCAGCCAGTGAGATTCGCTTGCTTTTAAGCTGCAGGGGAAAGATGGGCCAGATGAATGTTTGGTCCGCGGGTTCTGCGTTGTTGAAGATTGCCAGTGCTTTTCCCGCATTGATGCCCAGTTTGTCGGAAAGGAGAAGGTGTATATGGTATCACGCAGGTCGGGATGCAGGTCTGGCCGCATGGGGGCCAAAAAAGGTACGAAGCAATGGAACGAAACTGGTGTAGAAAGGGCCGACAGCGGGACAAAAAGGGGACCTGGTGGCAATGTGCAAAAATACCTTATGTAAAGAGGGAGAAGGGGGGGGAGAAGACATGATGTGGCACGTACTATGGGGAGAAGATGCCGATGCGTTTAGCATGGGAAGATGGGGGAGAGTTGATTTGGTGTTGTTTGTTCTGGAGGTACTACAATTTAATTTACAGGATTGGTGTGGGCAACACTTGCGGTGACCGAATAGGTGGTTTCTTGCTCGGCTGAATAGTCCCTTGCGTCTTTGCTTTTGCATATCGGCTCTATTCAAGGAGGTGTGCGAAGCGAAATAGATTTCTATGCGAGGATCTAGGACAGAGGCTGCTATGGCAAAATAGATCGATGCAACGGCGAAAGGAACTCGACTATTCGCGAGGCTCCTCGAGGGTTAGATGTGATATTTGCCGGCGGAAATACTTGATGGAAACGTGTCAATTCGTTCCTATTCGCTGGGTAATGTTGTTGGTCCTGTTGGTTGGTAACTTCGGTTTGACGGAATGGTAAACACTCGGCTATGTTGAATATCAACACTGCGGCCGACTATCTGCACTATCACAGAGTGTATTCTAATCCGGTAAGAAGATTCATCGCTATGACATTTATGCATTTTTATCAGCGTGCCTTGAGAAGCAAACACTTATACCTTCAGTCATCTTCTCAGTCATCTTATTGCTGATGTGTCATTGAACAGCTGTATATGGTCGACACATAAGCGGGAGATGGCTATAATGTGCTGTCTCCTCAAATCATCGCCAGCCGTAGCATTTATCCAGTAGAGAAAGTTCCTTGAGCATGTAGTCTATCTGAGATCTATTGGAGCTAGACCAACTCTTTCCACTTCGATTCCTAGACATATTCTAACGTTGCCCTACATCGAACTGCGATAATGCTACTGAAGCAATCTCAAATCGATTTAGCCGTATACCCTACGCTTCGGCAATTTCGATATAGAGGATATCGGATAAACCACATACGACTTGAGCAAAGACGAAATAAGGAAAAGTGACAGCGGTCAAGAAGACAAAAGATAAAGCTCAAGAAGCAACGCGTACTGTTCACTAGCCCGCTTCAGTGGCAATCAGTCAAATCAGCTCACTCTTGATGTGTTTTTTTAAGATGAACATAAAGCATCAGTGCAATCCGTCAGTAGAGGATCAGGAGTGGTGAGGGTATTCTTCAAAGCAGGCAAACCACATGAACTTAACCCGCTGAAACTGGAAGTAATAAGAAAAGAGAAAAAAATCTCTTTGACGTCTTGGAGATTGCCATTTCAAGCCGTAAATCGTTAAAATAATTCCATCAAAGAAATATACCCGGTAACACCAACCATAAGACAGTCCGCACAACATAGACACCTCTGAATACTTGATGGATCTTGTATGTGTGAGACGCTCGACATCGAAGACGGAAATAATACCCTGGAGGGTGATCAGCCCATCACCTGCTGGTGTTGGTTCAAGATGGAGCCATAAACGCGTTCGATTATATGACAATTATGCTATCAAACCCCACAGACAAGGTGCAAGATGGGCTTGCAAACGGCCAGTACGCGAATCAAGACCTCTGTCGGCATCTAACCACAGAGCCGCAAAAGAATACCAACTCTCTCGAGATGTTAAGGAGACTTGTGCTGCCCTAGACACGACTGTGCTAGAATAAAGTGTGTCCTTGGTACCCTTCATGGCTAACGACTTTTATTGCCCCCAATTTTCTTCCGAAAAGCATAGGCTAAATGAGTTAATGATACAAAAATGGGCTTTCAAAGTGCAGATTAAGCACCTCATAGTGAACATGGTAGTATACATAGCTGGCTCTCGATGATTCATAAAGCTGTCTTGTGATAGACTTCCAAAAGATAGTCCCACAGAAGGACAAATGACTCTTTACTGTCATTCATTATCCCCATTTGACCCCGAAAAAGGTCAGATGTTTCTTTCCTGACCGCGAGGCAGCAGTGTCTGCATTCTCCAGATATATCCTTTCGTGGCCCTTGATATCCACGAATAGGTATTTGTACTCATATTCGCTCTGACCACGAGGCATAACCATGTGGCATTGTACTACTCCGTTTGCCAGAGGGCCCTCGACCTAGGGAACATTAGTAAACTTTGTGATGGCGAAATAATAGTCATAAAGTTGAAACCTACATAGAAATGCATCATGAGATGCTGGTTGCCTTGAGAGTCTGTCCTCTCAGTGGACCTTTGAAACCATGTAAGTGTACTGTCTCGCGTCCCCAGATACTCGCAAACACCTACGTAATGGGTCGTGCCCTCCTCCATTTATTAAAAGTCTCGTCTCCATGAGCCGAAATCTTGTTCGCATCACCTAGAAGCTCAAGGCATCTATGGTCTTTTTTTATCATGTTAACAGCTCTGTTGAACTGATTTGTCTTGCTCTCGGGAGAAAAGACATCCGTCCAAAGGAAGTATGCAACACCTCCCTAAACATCAATTATTAGCCTTTCTAGTTCCATATTCCACATAGCTAGCATAAAAACACTCTCCGGGAAACGTACGGAGCAAACGAGACCAACGATAACCATGCCAAAGTTATAAGACTGTTGGGTTGCCCTCGCCGCCTTCTCAGCAGCTGATAGTTCGCTCCATGGCACAAACCCTGTGTCGTTAAATGGCGTGACGCTTCTTCGCTTAGGTTTTGGGGTTGCGGTAGTACCCAGACCAGTCGGAGACGCAAAATGGCGTACGAAGAGAGGCCGAGCAGATTGTGCAATTGCGGAATTCGTGGCGGATCGAATCGCGGAAACAGGCGTTGTTGGCTTCATCATGGCGGCTCCCCGGCTTCCATCTTACCGAGAAAGACTCGTCAGGATGAAATCGGGCAGAGAAGCGCAATAGCCTAGCAACTCGACGAAGCTCTTACATGACAAAGAGCGAAGCTTCCCTTGGCTGTATATTCGGAATCTTGCGCGACACCGCCCTCGGCAGAAAGTTGAAAGTGGGGAGAACACCAAGCCAGAATAAGCTTAGCGGCGCCGATATGCCACTTTACCGCATCGCCTTCCCTTGGCCTTGAGAGTCTCCTTAATAATTATCCCAACATTGGATTGTGCTGCGTCCTCTCTGTCCTCCCTTGACACGGTCGCTGCATAAACGGGCAATACAGCGGTTCCCCAGAAATCAAAAGGCTTTGATCGAACTCGCTTCGGATCCCCAGCACCGCCTCCCAAGATGAGTGCCCTCGCGTCGAAACAGCAATCGCTCAAGATCTTCGAGAAGTTGAAGACAAAGCCGGCCAACAAGGTGCGAGAACATGGTCGCGACGGCGCTTGAGGTTCCAGAAACTAACGCGCGGCATTGCCTCCTAGATATGCTTTGACTGCGGACAGAAGAATCCCACATGGACGTCGGTGCCTTTCGGCATCTATCTGTGTCTGGACTGCTCCTCCAATCATCGTAACCTCGGCGTACACATCTCCTTTGTGCGGTCGACGAATCTCGATCGTATGTATTCGGGATAATATATCCTCTGTTTGCGATACCTTTTCTGACAAAAAGACGCTGTTTAGAGTGGCAATGGGATCAGCTTCGAGTAATGAAGGTCGGCGGCAACGAGTCTGCGACCAAGTTCTTTCAGCAGAACGGAGGTACCGCGGCATTGAACAGCAAGGATCCCAAGACCAAATACCAATCCAGCGCGGCCACCAAGTACAAGGATGAGCTGAAGCGACGCGCCGCACGTGATGCTCTGGAGTATGCTAACCCCGATGATCCCAATTAAGTGATATATCAAACGTCTAACCTCAATGTTAGATACCCCGAAGAAGTTATCATTGATGCTGTGGAGGGAGATGGTAGTTTCACCCCTGCTGGAGAGCCAGACGATGATTTCTTCTCGTCTTGGGACAAGCCCACGATCAAGAAGCCGACGCCCCCAATCTCACGAAATGCGACACCTCCGGTCGTTGGCCGCACCCCATCACCATTCCTTACCGCCGGTAACAAGGATGTCCCACGTGCGGCATCGCCTTTATCAAAGACCGACTCAACAGAGACGAAGCCTGCGGCCAGCCGGATTACTACATCTGCCGCCCTGCGCAAAACGGCCACGGGTGCTGGCGCCAAGAAGACAAACATTCTCGGTGCGAAGAAGGTGCAAAAGCTAGGCGTCAAGAAGGTCACTGGTGATATCATCGATTTCGACGAGGCGGAGAAGAAGGCCAAGGAGGAGGCAGAGCGTATTGCCAAGCTTGGATATGACCCTGAAGCCGAAGAGGAACAAGCACCAAAGAGCAGTGCGACTTCATCTGCCGCCGCCATTATCTCCCCCACGCCCATCAGCCCAGCTAGCAGCTCACACACACGGCAAAAGTCGAATGCTGAAATGGAGCGATTGGGTATGGGCATCGGTCGCCTTGGATTTGGCCAGATTGGTGGCGCCAAGGCCGCTGCTTCAGCTTCTTCAGCAAAGAAGAATGCCGGTGGCTTCGGCTCCGTTGGCCCTGTAAAGGCATCTGCTGCAGGTAAGTCATCATCGCGTCTCGCAACATCTTTTCATAAACTGACAATTGCTTCTGTAGACGAGTCTGAGACGTTTGCTCGCAACAAGTTTGGCGCCCAGAAGGCCATCTCCTCTGACGAGTACTTTGGCAAGGGCTCCTATGACCCCAATGCTCAAGCTGAAGCCAAGACTCGACTTCAAGGCTTCGAGGGAGCCACCGCCATCTCTTCAAATGCCTACTTTGGACGAGAGGAGGAAGAAGAGGTTGAGGATTACGGTGATCTCGAGTCAGCTGCCAAAGACTTTGTGCGCAAGTTTGGAATCACGGCCGCTGATGATTTGGAAAACTTGTCCACTGTCATTGGCGAGGGTGCTACCAAACTACAGAGTGCCATCCGTTCTTATCTTGATGGTTAAAAGTACTATTTAGCGATTTTCCCCCACTTGTAAGTAGTGGGCACGAAAGAGTCAACGACTTGCGATTTTGGATGGAAAAAAGTTCTTTATTCCAAAGGGATGACATTCATGCAGGTGATGGGGGCGAAATGTTAATGGGCGGGATTCACAAGGTGATACGGAGTATCAGAGATGGTGTTGGCAGGGCGGAAACTACCCGAGAATGGCGTAAATTGCAAATGTCATGAATAGACGTGGAGTCTTTTGTTCTGCCTTTTTCTAGTTTATTTATTTTTATGGCAGGCACAAAACATTTTAAAAACGAACCCTCATATTCCCCCCTCTGTCTTGTGAATAAAAGGCAATTAATCCAAGATGCGTTACCTGAAGGAGGATTGAGCATGTCACATGAAACTACTGGTCACTGTATTCTTTTTAAACGGTTTATTTGCTTTGTTGGTACATATAGGCTAATTATGAACATTTATATGCTGAATAGTCTACATGGAGTGGCATGAAAACATTAAGGAGATATGACAGGGCTTCGTGAAAACAAGACCGAAGAAAAACAAGGAAAATAGTTTTCGTTTCTCAATTTTTTACAGCTTGGATGAAGGGCCAACCAGCATTGAGTTGCCCTTTTTCAGCCAGGCAACAGCATCGGTAATGAACTCATCCACGACAGCCTTGGCGGGCTTCTGCTCGTTGACAACGGCGGCAGCCTTGCCCATCAAGAAGGGGCGGAACTGCTCAAGAGGATCGTCGTCATCGTCATCGTTGGCACTGGTCTGGATGCCCTCAATCTTGGGCTTCTCGCCGCCGTTGAGGACTTTGTCGAGGTCAGCCTCGTAGGGAATGACACCCTTGGCGGCAAGCTCCTTCATCTCCTGCTGGCGGTTGGTCTCCCAGTCGTTGATATAAGAGTTGTTGCGGACGCGCATGGGGCGGCCGGTGAAGATGATGGTGCGGACGTTGTCGTCGTGGCCGGCGGTGCGGACGGCCTCCTTGTGCGACTTGGGCGCGCCAGCCTCGTCGGTCAGGATGAAGCGAGTGCCGACCCAGACGGCGCCGGCGCCCATCATGAGAGAGGCGGCCAGCAGCTGGCCGTTGTGAATGCCACCGGCGGCGATGACCTGGACGGGGCCGCCAGTCAGGGGCGACTTGTGCTTGTTGCAGATCTCGACGACGGCGGGGATGAGGACAGTGGTGGGGATATCACCAGTGTGGCCACCGCCCTCACCGCCCTGGGCGCAGATGATGTCGACGCCGACGTCGATGCACTTCTGGACGTGCTTGACGTGGCCGATCATGTTCATGTACAGGATGCCATGCTTGTGCAGCTTGTCGACGATGGCCTTGGGGGGAACACCGACGGCGGAGACGAACAGCTTGGCGCCGGACTCGATGATGATGTCGGTAAGCTCGTTGAGCTTGCCCTTGGTGTAGTCATAGCTAGAAAAAACGCAAAACGTGTTAGCCTTTTTGCATGTGCAAATCTCGGTCCATCTCGGTGGTTTCTCTCTTCTTCAGCCGACACCGCCGTCATCACGAGCATGTGATTGTGATTACTGAGTGGGTGGCGTTTTGAAGGGGAGGGTCCGGCTTACTTGGTCTTACGGGCATTGCCACCAACCTGGGGGATAAGCAGGTCAACACCAAAGGGAGCGTTCTTGTCGTTGAGGTAGCTCTTGAGCTCGGCAATCTGCTCCTTGAGCATCTCTGGAGTGTATCCGACACCGCCGATGACGCCCATGCCGCCGGCGTTGGTGACGGCAGCCGCCAGCTTGGGACCGGCGGCGACGTTCATGCCGGCCAGCAAGATGGGGTGCTTGATCTTGAAAAGATCGGTAATGGGAGTGCGGATCTGCTCTGTTTGTTTTGCGCGACAATCACATGGTTAGCCGTGCTGAGCTGAATCCAGGGAGATTGGGGAAATCTAGACGCGACGGTGGCCGGAAAGAAAACTTACGAGAAGCCATTGTGACTGATGATTCTGTCTGCAACACCGAAAGGGTATCAAAGGAGAAGAGAGAATTCGGTATAGAGAGAGACAACAGAGGGAGAATGGTATGAAGAAAGAAGAGAAATGGGGAGCGGCCGATCAAGTTTAGTAATGGAATTTAGATTCTGTACAGCCGAGAGGGGACCGTCGGAGGCAGATGCGTTTCCAGACATCTCCATCAGTTGACCCTGACGAACCGAGGCTTGGGCTAGGAGCTAGTGCCAAAGGGGGTTTAGGGCGGTATCGGTCTGAGGTGGAGTTCTGGGGAAAGATGCCGAGGTGCTGGAGTTAGTCAGCAGACTTGGAGAATCTGGAGTACATGCATCGTCATGAGCACGAGCATTACTCCGTACTCTACTCCGTAGTTTCTTCCGACTTAATATGAGCATGGGTTGACCCTTGCGGGGAAATACATGTGTCAATTTCAACGTTAGTGATTTAGGTTTTATCATAGAAGTATGGATGTGTTTCAAACTCGGACAATAGTATCAAATTATCTTCTGTACATGTACCGATACACAATTAGACACTTCCCGCGGGGCTTTGATATGATTAGTATAGTAGTAGTCACAAGAAGCCGAATTGCGGGATGGTGTAGACAGGAATTATTCAATCTGTAACTTCCCCAGGATTGCGGGGAGCATCTTCTAACAATCGGCAGCTAGCAAGTCAACCGAGGCATCCATTTGTGCAGACGCTTGGCTGGTGTGTTCTGTGCCTTATTCTAGAAACTGGAGAAAACATGGCCAATAGCCCCACTTTACAGGGTAGGTCAATTGCATTTGACCGCAAAAAACTTAAACCTTATGGCTCATATCGTAAGCTTCAGCTCAAGCTAACTCATCGACAAATTGGTTTGCCACCTCATCCCAGAGGGAATAATAAAAAGAGATGAGATTCCGAATACATAATGCCCCGATAACAAGGGGACTACAAAGCTCTGGGGCGCGCAATTTCCACTCGTCGTCAAGATGCTTCCCTTCAACACAATCTCTCTTTACCACCATCATTCATCGACCGAGATCTAGAGCATCAACCAAGGAGAGCTCAGCTACCCACAGTCGACCTCACTCAGGATGCGGTTGCCATCCGGCTGTCAGCAAAACCAAGACCGCGTACATCGCTCTGGGAAGCAACCTCGGGGATCGCATATCTGAAATCGAAAAGGCGTGCAATGAGATGACTAAACGGGGTATTCGGGTTAAGCGGACCAGCAGCCTATGGGAAACAGAGCCGATGTATGTAACGGACCAGGACCGCTTCATCAATGGTGCCTGCGAGGTAGGCAATCCGCGACTCTGTTGTCATTTCATGGAAGCTTGCTTACAGTTCATGCATCTCACAGGTTGAGACCGAATTGGAGCCTCTAGGATTGCTGGATGAACTGCAAGCCATTGAGAATGATATGGGCCGCAAGAAACTGATTGACAAAGGTCCACGGAATATTGACCTAGATATCTTACTATATGGTGATGAAAGGGTACAGAATGAAAGGCTTAATGTGCCTCATATCGGCATACCGGAGCGTGAGTTTGTCTTGAGGCCGCTAGCAGAGTAAGTTAGATTGCATGAGTCTCTTTGGAAGGATCTTCACTTACCAGTTCCTTTTTTTTTACATCAGATTAATCCCGTCAAAACCGCTTTACGCATCACAACCATGGAAACTCGTCCAGGATTATCTGAATGATCTCACCCCTGGCGAGCCCCTGTCCTCCATCACTCCGCTATCATCAACGCTGGCACCTCTGACGCCTCTCGTACCTGACAGAAAGACTAGCGTCATGGGAATCTTGAACATGACGCCTGATTCTTTCTCTGATGGTGGTCGGAATAACTTGGAAAGCCTGTCAAATACTGTTATTGAACTAGTTCGCAATGGAGCCTCAATCATTGACGTTGGTGGACAGTCAACAGCCCCTGGCCGCCCCGAGGTGTCTGCCGAAGAAGAAGCCTCTCGTGTTGTGCCTGCAATCGAGCTCATCCGCTCTATACCGGAAACCCGTCATGTTGCCATCAGTGTCGACACCTATCGCGCATCCGTGGCCGAAAAGGCCATTGCCAGTGGAGCCGATATCATCAACGATGTCTCTGCGGGTGCTCTAGATGCTGATATGCTCCCGACCGTGGGTAGACTTGGGAAGACGATATGCCTGATGCACATGCGAGGAAACCCTCAGACAATGACGAAGCTCACTTCTTATCCCGATGGGTTGGTGCCAACTGTTGCGACTGAACTTCTGTCACGGGTAGCCGCAGCCGAGGCAGCAGGCATCCGAAGATGGCGGATAATCCTGGATCCAGGAATCGGGTTTGCCAAGACGGGTGCTCAAAATTTAGAATTGCTACGTAATCTCGAGGAGCTGAGGGCGTGGCCTGGCTTGCAGGGCCTGCCATGGCTTGTTGGAACGAGTCGGAAGAGCTTCATCGGCAAAGTGACGGGGGTGGAAGAGGCATCGCAGAGAGTTTGGGGCACCGCTGCAACGGTGGCAGCAGCAATTCAAGGGGGAGCGGATGTGATACGCGTCCACGATGTTCGTGAGATGTCTCTGGTGACAACCATGTCGGATGCCATCTGGAGGGCTCGAGATTGAAAGACCATCCAACTGGCTACGAGACGGCGAGTTTCTATCATCCACATGAGATTACTCTACTTTCTCACCTTGAACCTTCTCTCTTCACCCCCTTTCTTTCTTCCAATTACTCTGTTATCGCGCCATCCGCCTCCGTCAACCTCGCCCTTATTTATCCCCTTACTATTTAACATTTCAGATAGGGAGGAGAAGATTGATCAGACGGAGATAACGCAATACGAAGAGGAAACAACCGATGGAGCACGCCTTGAATACTGGGCAGCGGTACATTGGGCAAGACGCTTAGGCCATCCAAAATAGGAATATCTTGCACATCTCTCACAGGCATATTAGCATAAACCGCCTGACTTCTTTAAAAAATGGGAAAAATTACTAGACTTTCTTCACCGGCCGGCGCTATGTTGGGTCCGCGTCTTTTTCGGACACTTTTTCCAATCGAATCGTATTCTTGGATGCCCCTGATCCCTGACTGTGTAACAATAACAAGGCCCCAAGGCCTTTGAGATGCACCGTCGATCACCGGTGTACGCCCTCCCCAGCCTGTGCTACTCCAAATACAAAGCTGATTAGCTGGGCATGGGCTGTTCGGATGTGCTTTCGGGCTGTAACCCAGTATCACTTAGATTTGATCCTCGTGTTAGGCCGGAATTCTATGCCGGTGACACTCGACTTCTACACGAGAACGCCTGCAACTCGTTCTCTCTTCTTCGTGCGTGTTGTAAAAGACCAACGGTGTTACACATGGCACCATCTAAGAGCAACGACTGACGACTCTAATGTGGTGTACAAAATTTGGGTTGAATAACGACAAGTCCAAAACACCCCCATGAGGCAACATGGCGTTCGCTAGGGTCATCTACATGTATGAGTAGCTACAAAAGCTTCTGGCCAAAGCTACAACAGATGTACAGAGGTGTACCCCAATCCTGAGCAGCCAGAACATGCAAGGTTGCCATGCAGGGTCGCAACACGTGGATTCGGGTTACCGCACGGTAGGGTTGCAACAAGCGAGGCGAGGCTACATGGCGGCGTCTCTTTTGCAAAAAAGACGAAAAACGAAGCGGGCCGAGAACCGAATAGGAGATGTAAGTGAGAGGATTGGGCATAAGTCTCTTTGTAGAGGGTAGACAATCTTGGACACATGCGGAAATCCCGCGCCGCCGCAAGGCAGATATGCTTACTTGACACAAAGCCCGCTCTCTCTCCCTGCTTTCCTTCTACTTTCCTCGTCTCCGTATTATCCTTGATAGGGTACCACACACGCCCCCCTCCTGATTTTAATATCTCCGGAGAGCAACTGCTGTGAAACTTGAAAACCATGGAAGCGCAACAGGCAGAGGCACTGGTAGGGCTGATCCATCAAAGAGATTTGCGCGCAGCCGCCGCCGAGAAAATCACGGCCTAGAACATGAGATTGAAGGGAGTAAGCCCTGTCGGCGTATAACTCACGGCTCATCGGCGCTTGGGTGCGGATGAAACAGAACAGCTTAAGGCCGACTGACGGGAGAGCCTACCTGTACTTTACTCAGAGCGCTGCAAAACACTCACCATAGCCTCTCTCTGTCTCTCTCTCTTCCCTCCTTCTGAGTCCTAATTACATCATACGATACCTCGACGCGGAGAATGGCTACTTGCGGGTAATAAAATGTGAGACACGCCCCTCTCCATGGGGGAGCAGAAAGACCAAAGCCGAGCTACTCGGACTTGTTGACGCTCGTTTTAGAAAAATGTAAGAACACGCCAGGCTTTACGACAGTTCGGTTGTCGTTGTCATGGCTGTTGTAGTTGGCCCGTCTCCGAAGTCTCTGATCCTCCCGGATCCTCTGATCTAAAAATCCCCTAGATTGGTCTCGGGCACCCCGGTTTGGCGACGAACCCATGGGTAGTATGTACTTTGCACAGGGCTCCATCATGGGTCCGCCTAGAACATACGAGTACATGCGTGGTGTAGGTGCGTATACATGTAAGTGTGTGTGAGTGCGAGTGTGCGTTTGCGTTGGCCGGGCGTGCGTCGGTCAGGTATCTTTGTTTTCTCTCTGAGAATCATGAACAACTTGTCACGATAGAAGCCACTGTTTTTGTCCCTGTTGTCGTCGTTGTCTCCTACGTAGGGCGTGCGGCCATGACATACATCGACATGGATACCGGCACGCCAACCGTGGGCGTGGGGGCTCTCTCTTCCAAGAACCTGGATTTCACAAAAAGGTGGGCGTGCGGCAAGAAGAGCGAAATATACATCTTGGTTCAAATCACATGCCGCTTGGTACTTTGCGTGAGATGTTTTCTCTCGCCTCCATTTCTTTTATCGACAAGCAAATCACAGTGTAAGGAGTGTTTATTTTGTACATGTTCTGTCTAGGAGGCATGAACATCTTTTGGTAACACCGATCGAGCTGGAAAATCGCAACAGCTCGCATCGGCACTCGGGAGAGCTAAACAGATGCTACGCCAAATATATGTTGCTATCTCGACAAGCACAGCAGAGCTCCTTGTTCAAACACAGCATATAAACGCTCTAAACCGTTCTCTCAGCTCCGCACACCCCTTGTCTGAGGCCCTGATTTAGTAGCCGCCTGCCGTAGCGTCTGTCTGTGCTCTCTTTCCTCTGTTGCCACAATCTGCTCAGTATTCACCGAGCTGTTCGGATGTCAAGATGGGACGGTCCGGCCGGGTTATGGGTCCAGGGACGGGAAATGTTGTGTAGCGCCGTTAAAAACAGCTCCGTGTTACTCCAGTTCATCCGAACTACGACCCCTTTCTGTGCTTCACACGACGCGCTTGGTAATGCTCTGCTTGACGCACCTCATTGTATGACATCTCTTCATATTACCAGAAAAAATCTGTTAGAACATCTTTCCTTCTCGTTGTAAGATGAGCCGAATGCCGACATGTCTCTCAAATATGACGTCGTCTCAAACAGAATAATTAATTTCCTCATGCATGTTGGTCAATTTCCCATAAGGAAAGCCACCATCATAGCTGAGTGGGTAATCACAAAGCCACTCGTTTCAATATGTGCTGTGGAAGACCAGATATGGCCAAGTTATACCTCTACCTGTAACGATTTGGGCGTCTAAGCAGACGTTTCCCGAAAGTTGCTCAGCCCGAGGCCCAATATCCAGGCCATAATACAGCACATCAACACACCAGCACACCGGCGCAACGTCCAAGCAAAAGAAAGACTGCAAGAGATGCTTCAATGATTGCAGGGTTAATAAACTCGACTGGGGGCGTACAACTAGCTGGATAGGGCAAGGCGAAGTGAGTTGTTCAGTCTTCCGCAAACGCTTAAAGGCAGAAAGCGCTTCACGAAGCAAAGGTATCACCGAGTGTCTCCGTTAATGAGACAACATCTTAATCAAAATACAGGGTATGCCAAGCGGGATGGCTGTTTGCCTTTTTTCTCAGCTGCAGGGTCTATGCTAGTACTTGCTATTCCATACTATAACAAACGCCAAGAGCACAGGCTGCATGATCGGTGCTAATGGCAGGCTGAATCCTAAAATCTTTCGATCCCTGCATTCAGCAAATAGATTATGTTACCGAGATGCCAATCCATTTTGTATAAAAGTCTCCGAATAAGAAATCACTCGTGGAGGCGGTTATTGTATGTGCCTAGAACCACAACGCCACGTTATAGAACTAGCTTTGCCTGTCCAGTAGCAATTTATTGATTACAATGTTCTTTTCCAATAGGACGCAAATGCGTTTCCAAAGCACACCCTATAATGAGCTCCGCAGATGAAGCATGCTCGGAACTGCAGTATATGACCCGGAACGAGTAGTTGAACAAGGGTCTAGTAGCATCAGCCTGCCGGGAAACAATACAGCACAGTTCCGGGAGCCTCCGCCTTCAATATAATATGGAAACATCATGCGTGTATGTACACAACTCACGGATCCGAGAAAGTAACATTACGGGAGGCCCTCAATATATCGTCTCTTGCGCCAGCGTCGTCACAGTGCATTCCGCTAGGACTCAAAAAGCCTGCGGCTCTTTGAACCGTAGCGGCATTGTCGCTCGCTTGCGGCTTCGGCTGATGGACAGGCGGCAGACGCCATGCTTTGGACTCGCATCGATAGCGTGTCAATTCGATGAGAGCCACGAAACTAGTCTCGCGCTTAGTTGTTTAAGTCTTCGCCTGCATGCTTGCATTGAGTAATACATTATACTCCCACCCTCTCAACTTTCTTTGATCCGTGGGAGTGCTCATTAGAACACTGAGAGCACCATTCTTGCTAACCTTAGAGCAAAGAACAAACAAAATCGCAACGAGGAAAGAAAGGTTATTGCAGTAAGATATAAGTCAGCCGCAATGATACCCTTCAAGAGGGGTAAATCGCAATATCATGGTCCAGCCCCTGAATGATCATCCGCCAAGCACAACAGAGATTGTAATTGTGTTGTATTTCATAAAAATAAAAAAGACCCTGTGAATGCGAGAAATGTGAGATAATAAGACAAAGCGCATACCGGTCGATGATGGTCGCACGAAAAAGTATGGAGTCTTGCTTCGGCCAATGCGAAACCCTGGCCGCATCATGCATGGCACCCCCTCACATTGTTGATTTCCCAACGCCACGCATCAAGACCCCGGTACCCGGTGTGACGAAAGAATGCAGGATCTTACAGCAAACGGTGACCTCGGCTAACCCATGCAGCAGCCTCTCTGCTAATGGAAACGACAGTGTGCGGAATGACGAGCGAAGCCCAACAACCGACGGAAAAGAAAACAATAGGTGAAGTCAAGTAATAAGCGTCGTTGTGAAATAACAAGAAAAGAAATCAACACGAAGCAGAGCAAGAAAATGGGGATAGTCAAAAACCCAGTAGAAAAACAGAATGACCTTGATTAACAAATTACATGGGCAAAAGCAAAACCGTAAATAATAATGAGAAGAAGAATAAATCCAATCTCGAAGAAGGCACATTATGAAATCCAAATCCCGCATCATTGTCGTTTCTAGTCCTGCTGTTCCAAAAGCGTTGGCGTGGGTGATCCAGCTCATGAGGCCAACCTCATGAGCTATCCAGCAGCGAGGAATTAAAGGATGACGACTCTATTTCCAAGCAAAAATGATTTCTTTTCCCAAGTGGCCGTAGCATTCATGTGTGTCCTGGAATGCCGCAGCGTGCTGCTATCGACATGAGCCCTGCGGCTTGCCCAGTCACGTATAGTTCCAGTGAACTCCCATTTATCCCATATCCCAAGTCCGTATTCCAAGTCCATTTCCGGACCCCATATCCTAAGTCATTATCACTTTCTATTGCCTGCTTTTGGCTCCTCCATTGCACAAGTTTCGTTCCCGTATGCTCCCGGATCCGAGATTCGATCTCTCACTCTCTTCATTTGGGGCGACCTTTTTTTCTCATTCGCGCAAAAACGAACCCGGAGCTATAGCACTGTTGCTGGGCTCTTAGCACGCAATCCTACCCATCACAAAGTCAAACTTGTGGTTGGGGATGATAGGATGGTCGGGTAATAGCCCCCCGAAGTAGATTTGCCCTCAAACGGCCCAGGGTGGCGACGATTCTCCGTCAGCGGTGGGTGAAAGACGCGAGGAGTGACATCGTACTCGCTTTTTACTTTGGTGTCGGTTGACGACTGCGATGGTGAAGTCTCCTGGTCGCTGCGGGTGCCAAACATCTCCATGGGTCTTGAGTGGGAGTTGTCGTACATAGGCCCGGGATAGTACAAGTATCCCTTGGTGTTTGCCATTACCTTATCATCTTCAGAAGGTATGGTCGCTTCAGAAGGAACATCATGGCTTCTGGGCGTCCCATATACCGATCCCCTTGAGTCATAAGAATTCCCATATGTGCTGTTTCCGCCAATGATACCGGAGTGAGAGGAAAATTCTCCAATATTTGTCAATGATCCGTATCCTCCCATCGTCCCAGAAGAACCCCCAGGGCCACCACTGTGGCTTCGCCTCTTTTCGTTCTGATAATGGCCGGGGGAGCGACCACGGACAATCATCTTCTCAGATTTTCTAAACGCAATCTTGAAATACTTGTCGGAAGACTGCGAGCTAAACGACGAGCCAAGATCTGCCCACAGCTCCACCATGAGATGGTAATACTGCTGAGCAGCCCTCCGTTTGCCATTGTTTTGAGTGGCCTGCTTGAACTGGATACGCTCAAAAGTATGCTCAGTTGCAGGCTGAACAGCTCCCTGTCCGCCGTAGCCATCTTGATACATTGCCCTAGCACCAGATGCGCTCGTGGGGTCGTTGTATATACCATGATGCGACGGGACAGAGTTTTTGGGGGCCAGCTGGACCTTCTCCGGCTTGGACGTTGGTCCCTTGTCTCTCTTTGGGGTATGCTGGACCAGCTCAATGTTCTGCTGGTCATTGTCCGCCACGACGGCAGATATTGACATGTACAGACCAAAGACTTGGTAGGCTTGGGTCGATCCTGGAGGGATGAAATGGACTGCAGTATTGGGGTAATGCGGGTGCAGCGAATAGGAGCAGGCGCAGGTCATGTAGTTGCGCCGATAGCAAGTCCATTCGCCCTCGGCCAGAAAGAAACCCTTGTCAACCGTGCCCGTAATATCAATCTTGATTTGCGTCCCGTTCTCATATTGGAGGGAGCCAGATGTCTGGACAGACATGAGCGGAGGCACGGCTGTTGCGGAGGGTCTGTTTTGAAACTGGCCAGCTTCCATCCTCCCGGCCGGAGTAACATAGGAGGTAAGTGGGCTTGGGGTTGGCGACAATGGCAGGCGGCGCAGAGGCACCCCCGGAAAGGACGGCGACCTGACAGGGTGCTCCGAAGCCCTCCGAAAGGAGGGCGTGGCAGCAGAGTATTGCTCTCTGGCGCTTACTTGCCCTGTCAAATGCGGCAGTCCAGTGGTGCGGTGCTGCTGATGGTGAGCCTGCGCCATGCCAGTTGAGGGCCCGGTGCTGTTGTAACTGCATCAGTGTTAAAAAAAAATTGTACGTGCACATACCGGTGCAACTCCATCGTTGGAGCTTCGCTGGAGTAACTTACTTGGAATTCAGGCGAGACCTGATATCCAAACCTGGGAATACTTGAGACACCGGCTGGTAAAACGCAGTGCTGTCCTGGGAGTATTGCGTCGTTGCTCCAAGTCCTGTAGGGTGGTAGAGATTTAGAAGCGCAGGGGGTTGCGAGGGCTCTATTGCTAGAGCCGACGTATTTGCTTCCTGGGTGTACCTAAGAGCTCTAGTTAGAGAGCCTGTGAATACGGGAAGAGCTGAAAGAAAAGAAGAAAGAGAGTGAAGGACAAGATGAAGAGGATGCTGTTTTTGTACACAGTCGGAGGACAAAGATTCTCGGTGAAGAGAAATGAGAAAAAATATTAAAAATAGAAACCAAGAATAAGAAAAACGACGCAAGAGAGAGAGAAGGCCCATTCAGAGGCCAGGTGCCCGAGTACAACCAAAGACAAGAGGTTTGGTTATACCTGCCAGCATTGATGGTAGCACAGAGCCAATGCACGAGTCCATGTAGCGGCCAGCGGCAGAGGGCCTTGTACAAGTCCCTGGGGCAACCTCCACTGCCCAAGTAGAAGCTTCTGGGCCTCATTACAGGTAGATTAAATGAGGGCAGAAAATTTTCCGGATGGGCAGCAGTTCCCTGACCGGGCAGATTGGGTTGGGTGTACCAACGAGAAGACGATCAACAAAGTTGGTGTGATGGACAGAACTCACCTCATATCGCCCGGCTGTGAATGTATGTCGAGATAGTCAAGCTCCGCGCAAGGTGGTGGCGAAGAGTCGTAATCCTAAGAGTAGCAGAAGGTATTAGCATCAGATTCCAGCATCAGTATATATATTTGCATGTTGAGATACGATGCGGGGATCAAGGTCAGGCTTTGAAGCTGTTTCTGAATGTTATGCTGTATTCCAATCAGCCACAAGCAAAGCATCCTTGACAATGGCTATTGCGTAGGGGCCTAAGGAGATTAGAGACAATACATTAGTAGGCTGCTCTTGGCACTGGAGACAAGATTGGATTTGACCGCAGGGGGTGCGCGTTGGTAACACAGCTCTGAGGCGCCAGGTACAGCATAGGTACATTGAGATACTTCTCAGTCTCAGTGCAGTACCCAGAAGTCATGCAATGGCTGTAAATGGCACACATCGGAAGAAGCACGCCAGGCAGTGCTGGGGGGTGGGTGGACTGGGGGCTGGTTACACAAACACCAGTCTGAAGAGGGAGGGGGAGTCTGCATCTGGCCTATGTCGTGTGCATATGATGCCGAAATCGCCCATAGCAAGATCTCGCTACAAGTGAGAGCGGATATTGAAAGACGCGCAAAAGACGGCGCGGCAAATGCGTAAAATGACAACGATTATGATAGTGGAATGTATAACAAAAGAACCTCATATCCATGAGAACGTACCTCATTGTGAAACAAGCTGCTACCTTGGCTCACATACGCTGAAGATAGCACGTCCATTTCAGTTGCCGTCTCAAGAATAACAAGCCGCTTACTGCTGAACTTTGGCTTTGCAAGTTTGCCACGGCGACTTGTTGTTCATGGATTGGCAAAAAAAGGGGGAGGAAGAGGAAGGGCAAGAGAACGGAATACCTTCTGCTGCTGAGAATGCATACGTTAAAATCTCCGGTGGAAAAGGATGGCCGTAGCCAAGATCAAAATTAGGCTGGGAAGGCTGTAGGAATCTAAAAGTCGTAGATGAGGCGCAAGTGAATCAGCTGTAGCCTGATCTCTTGAGAGCTGCTGCCGCTAACTAGAAGTGGGTATGAAATCGGGGTTGTCGATGGGATTATTTAATCTCGATCCTTCATGTATGTCGTCGGGGAGCCTCAGATTCTCGATCCTTTAGCTTATATCTGTCTCGAATATGGAGCCGTCAGCTTTCTAATATCGTCACAGGAGGAGAATGGGAATCGGCAGTATCAGAGTCTCATAGTTTCAATAGAAACTCTGAGACTAAAAGTATTGGGGTCTCTTACCTGCTGTAAGTGTAGTATAGAAGGCGACAAGATGCAGAAAAAGAAGTTGTGTAAAGGACAACTTGAAAGAGAACTGCTATGCTGATTAGTGTTTTTGCTCCTAAGCCGTGCCCCTTGACTCCCTTCCATAGCTCAATGCATTAATAGAGAGGGCAATGTCAGTTGATAGACGAGGAAAAAGGTTCTATCGAGTTGGTGTTATGCTGTGCGCCTGAAGACTGGTTGATCAAGATGGTTGTGTTGACGGTAGAAGAAGTGAAAACAGTAAGGAAAGGACTCACTTCCAACAGGATTGCTTGCTTTGTACGCGGAATGAGTGTATTGAGCTCGTAGCTAATGTTGTTGAAGAGTAGGTGGACTCTTTTCGTGCCGAAGGTATAGTATGCAAAGTGACAATAATGGTGCAGGTTTGCTGAAGGACTGTGAATGATGGTGAACAGCAGAGATCACAACATCCGATCTAGTTGAGATGGACTTGGCTACAAGTGTTTCAATGAAATCCGGTATGTGTGGGAGATGAGCCTGGAATGCGTAGTGGAAGAAGGCCACAAGATGAAGGAGAAGGAGGAGAGAAGGAGATGAGCGTCATCGAGGCTTTTAATAAACAAAGCTCGGAAAGGCTCGAAGAGAGAGTCCGACTTGGTTAGGCTGTGGAGCTCAGAGCAGATGTCTATCGTGTGGCTGCCGAGACAGACAGGGTCGAAAGGACTCAACCCAGAATGGTGTGCAGGGAGCTCGAGCACGTACTTTTTTCCCCCTCTCCCCTCAATACTCAAGGTATATATCAAAGTATTAACCTGGCTCGGTCGAGGCAAATCGTGGATGTACAGGCTGTGTGGATCACGATATGCATATAACTGGCTCTCATAGGAGGTATGCCGTTGAAGGAGCTCACCGGCAGAGTGAAGCTAAAGGGTTTCCCAGTTACAAGAGGAAGCAAGAAGCCGCAGGAGTCAGAGGGTAATGTTTAAGCAGTTGCAAGCACCTCGCGACCCCAGCCAAACAGAGACTCCGAATTTCGCCGCGGAACCGGGGAGGCGACCCGCTCCTACTACAGTGAGCATAACTTGGCCATCAACCTCATTTGCGGTCAGGTCATGGAGTAATGGGTTGCGTGCTACACAATCCCGGAAATCCAAGCAGCTCGCTTCCATGGCCTGAGAATAGATGGTCGGTCTTGATTAGCAGGACTAACGATACCCTCCAGCTGGGCGCCATTGCGTCAAGGGTCGTCAAGTTTGTTTTCTTCTTGCCTCAATTCACCTGGGATAGCCGCCTGCTGAGTTGTTCGCGCACACCCCTCCCCCCTTCCGAGGAACTAAGCATGCAAGCATCCAGACGCCATGTCTCCGCCTCCAATGTGCTGTCGCGCGGGCCTCTTGTTGAGCAGGAGATCCTTGACCAGGGGGTCGTTGCCACGAAAAGGGACGGGTAAGTGCATACGATGGAAAATGCGTTGAAAGAGGAGAACCAGATCAACGTGTAGCCAGTAAGATCCAGAGTAGAAGCCAAGCTCAAGATGCAACAATGCCCCCACGATACGGCTCTAGGTGAGTGCATCTTCTCTCAGTAATGATGCAACAGTTGTGGCGTACTGAGAGTTCTTGAATGATTAGGACTTTATAATTAAGCCATTGTCCCTTTATTCGTATTGTGCCACGTAGTCGAGTGGCCCACCAGCCTACAAAGCGACAGATGAACAAAGGGTCTGCCGTCTCAAAGCAACGTGGCTTTGAGCCTAGATTTGCGTCTCGGCTTGAGTAGATGTGCTTTGTTTTTCACTAAGGGGTATCACAGCTTGGATAGCCATGGTTGTCAAGATAATGTTGTCGGAACGCGAGTTTTGGGCGCTCAAGTTTTATCCCTCCTCCAGCTTCATGGGCGAGTTGTTAGCTCCCGGTAAGCGGCACACCATCTGACACAATTTGGAGGCAAAGCAAAAAAAAATGAAGAAGAGCCGTGATGGTGATGTCAACGAACTGCAGTTCCTAGCCTGTAAATCGTGACCCAGCTACAAACTTGACAAGAGGACCCAGCTTGCCCTTGAGGTATCTGTTTTTAGTACGCTCGAGGGCAACAGATTGATAATAGGAGCCAATGGCGAGACCATCTACCCGAGCAAGGTGGATTTTGCCGTCTCTGATCAGCCGATCCGAGAGCGGAGGAATAGATTGAGAGGCAAGCAAGGCCCTGGGCCGCAGTCCAGGTGGCTCTCCAATGGGAATGTTTAGGGAGCCACGCAGGCACTATTTGCCTGTGTAACTTTCTAGTAGACCAGGGCATCAACGGCTCTTGGGACAAAGCCACCGCGTCCTGTACACATCATAAACTCCCTGGAGGGGCGTTAGAGCACAGGCGGTGTACTTGGTTGAGAGCAGAAGGCCCCACGATGCCACAATGTCGGCCTGTAGGAAGCAAACAATTAACGAAGTGTCGAAATTGCCAAGGAGGAGGAGGCGTTTAGAGCCAGTTCGGACCGGCCCGTTGCTGGAAATTCACGCCGGTTTACAGGAACAAGCTGTTTGACGAGGCAATTGACCAAATAGGCTTGCCAGGAAAGTGAGGATTAGACGGAATCAAATGCCTTCATGGTAGTGCCCAGCAGGGTTTCCAAACCCCAGTGTTATGACAGGGCAGCCAAACCGAGGCAGGTAACAAAGAAAGAGATCAGATAGATCTCTGTACGAGGTGACAAATCGCAACTGTGATTCCGCATTTCTCAATCCCGATACGAACAGGAGGAGCCAGCCCTGAGCATGGAATATGAAGTGGACGGCTTGTGTGCCATGAGTTTCAAGAACAACGCAATACGTAGGGCCAGAGAATGTTTTGCATTTTTCGTGTTACCCCTTTGGCCGTCTAAGTCAAAGGCAGAAATGGCACGGCGTGACACGGAGATTGGGGGCCACTGAGCTTCAGCATTGTCGCCAGTCGGGTGAGGCGATGGCTGCCTCTGCTCCTTGCATCTGTGTCTGCCTTGATGCTGGTGCTGGTGCTGGTGCTGGTGCTGGTGCTGGTGCTGGTGCTATCGCTGCATCGCAGGCTAGAGGCCAACACGGGAGAGTCGGCGTGGGCCAAGTCCAATCCCAGGTCCCCATGTCTTTGCAGTTCTCGTCTTCATCCTCGTCGGCCATCCGAAGAGGCCCAGCCAAGGTCAGGCCAGGACCAGGAAAGCCTGCTAGTAGGCGGCAATGGGACTTGTGAGGGTCGTCAGGCCTCAGCTGTCGAGGACGTTTGTCTCACGCTCGGACTTAGCGGTGGCTGGCTGATGCTGCCGCAACGAATGCTTGCATGCTTGAAGCTCCTCGACACGCTGATTCGCTCATTGCCTCACGTTTGTCTCCATCACGTCCAGAGTGCCGTATCGTGCTTGCAACCGGTGAGCAGGGGGGCGATGCGAAAGCGCCTAGAGGGCCAGCAAGGACTCGGAGGCAGAGGCCAGATGTCCATGCATAGCGCGCTCCAAGTACCCGGGAAGCGGAGGACCTTGTTTTGCAGACGGGATGAAGGCTTTGGAGATGGAGTTCTGTCCTGACCGGTTGGAGTGGAGGGTCGAGTATTGGCCATGCGTCGTTGCGTCCTGGCCACTCATTGGCCGCTGCGCGTTTGCTCAGTTGCTCTTCTGAGTAATTTCCGTCTCCATGGAGCCGCAAGCTATGGGCCCTTGCTTGCCGCCTGTAGGTCGCCCTGTAATGCTCCTGGCAACGGGGCCGGATCCTCTTGGCTAGGGGTCATCTAGCGCCCTGCAAGCTTGTTTGCAGCACCTATGGGGCCTACAGGGTTGGATTACGGGGGGTTAGCATCTGGAGAAGAGGGGCGGTTCGTTGATCATGGCAAATCGCCAGTGCAAGGTTGTGTGGATGATACCAGGCGTTCACCGAGATTGGCCGGGCACCGGGTGGTACCAGATGATAATCAATGCGTGCAGCCAGCTACACCGCAACGCCATTGATCTGTGATGGAGCTTGGAGTACCAAATCTGTACTCTGTTCTCTCTATCATGTATAGGGTGGTATTGTCCATTAGATACTACCAGGTACTAAGGTACAGTAGAAGCACGGGCTTTTACCTCAGCACAGGCCTTCCAAGTTCCTTTGCACCAATGCAGATACAAGGAAACGGGTACCAAGATGTGTGCTCCTATCCAAATCTCCAATGGAACTCACCACCATCTACAACTGTGCTACACCATAGCCAACCAAGAAATCCCAAACATCCATGGCTCATCCGCCCGTAGATGGAAGCGATTGAACTTCCCACCTCAGGCTTCATACAACCACGCGATTCTTGCACTTGCATCCATGAACTGCTGCTGCTGCTGCTGCTGCTGCTCAATCCACCCCCCTGAATGGAGAGCAGGCAATGGGAAGCTGGAGATAGCTTCACGCCCCCTATCACCAGTCACCCAACGCGACCTCATCAGAGGAGGGGAGCTAGCAATGCCATCACCCATACTTCATACTCCCGTGGTCGTACACACAAACTCGTCGGCCGACGCTATCAACGTTCCTCGCCCAGCCTGCGACACCGATCAGATTCATGGCCAATGCTGCTCTGCTCTGCTGACTGCAAGTGAGACACCTTGTCGTATTACCTTGGTCCTAACATTTGTGCCACCAACTAGTTTCCTTCTCTCCAGTCACCCGGATGCGCTCCGGACTACGCACAATGGTGTGTATCAGAGACAAGCTGACGCATGCACACGCAGTCTCTTACGTTGATTTGGCCTCGGCCTGTTTCTGCCTCTACCCTCTGCCACTGCCTCCTTTTTGCTCCGTTCTTCGGCTTCGAGTGCAGGCCAATGTCGAGCTGCATTTGGTATCATCAAGTCGAGGCGAGGCGAGGCGAGTCAAGATTAGCGAAAGGAGGCATCTCTCCGACAGCCCGCAGTCAGTAAAGGGGCCATGTGATGGAGGGCTGCTGCTTTTAGGCCGTATGTTCGGCCATATCCCAAAACCTACGTCTGTCTGCCTCGCTCTCAAAACTGACGCAATGCCCCAGCGCTCGATACTCGTGTTGGTTGCTACGTCAGCACCAATATAGATCGGGGGTGCTGTCTTTGCCGCTATCCCTCCCTTCCGGCTACGCACATGATGTGATGCAGCCCCCTAAAACGATGTGGCCAAGGCCGGCAACGTGTTTTGCGGGCATAGGCTACTATAACTGACTTTCTCTGCTTTTTTGCACCCCCTCCCCCCAATGACCTTACTTGGCTACTTCGAGTAACTTATTTCACGGTAAGTGACATGATTTCTTCAGATTTGAATTAAGGATCTTAATGTTCACTAGATTTGGAAAATCAGATGCTATATTTGCCTAGCAAGGCCATGATGATAGTGGATCCCGTTGTTTGAGCTTGCTGGATACTCGCACGTATGGCAAAGTACGAGTATTTGCTGCACACAAGGATTTGCTTTGACAGTTCCGTCTCCCATCCAAGCTACAGATGGGCGTTCGTCGTTTGCCAGCCATTATGAGCGAAGATGTGTTCCAGCTTGTTTATACAATGGGAGATCACATTACTTTGTTAACAAGGGAGAATTTCAAATGCCCAAATGCAGCTATGGGTCCTCAAAGTTATCCTTTGAATTCTCCAGCAGTGCATATTAGTATCTATAGTTACTATTTTATTCTTCCAAGGATAATAGCATTAAGCTGTCCTGTCTTCAGATATTTTATGAAATTTCAACCTTTTTATTCATGATACTGCTGTATTACAAACAACACCTAGCTCCCGTATCAGCTACCATGGTATCGTAAGTACATGTATGCCCCGATAACTGTTTTTATCTTCTCCTCTCACCTCAGAGCAGTCGTTCTTTATGATTGGCTGAAAGGGATCAGAATCCCGAGCTGCAGCTTCTTCGCTTCCTTTTTTCCTTTCTCCTTTTTTTCAATCCTTGGCGCAATTCCAGGCCGCTATACTTTCGTGGTATGTCGTACATCGCTGTCATATAACCGCAAAATTGCCCCTTTCTTACATATACACCCAGGCAGAAGTTCAGCCAGGGCAACTTTGTTGACCGATATCTCAACTGCATGGACAGTAGTGTTCTTTTTTACCAGGAGGCATCGGGTATGTTGGTGGCAACTCTGTATGGATGCGGATGCCTTAAAATGAGAGGCCCCTTCAGAGCCGCCTAACTATTACTATCCAAGTCTCAAAGCCTCAATGCTATCGGCTATGCCGATCCGCTTCTCCGTATCTACTGACACATGGGATTTTCTCTCGGTCATTCTCATATGCTGAAACGTCATTTGACGGCTAGGACATTTCTAGAGCCCTTCACGTCACTCAGGCCCTTTGACTATCTCATGACATTCATGCTCTCTCGCTTCGCGTTTCCGCATCGGGCTACGTAGCGTTGTGGTTCCACGTAGCCGATGAGGCAAGTATTACGATGGCCACTATTCTATCCGGCAGTAATGGGGATAGCTGCTATTTACCGCAGCAGAGGTCTATCAGTATATGCCTCTCTTCCCTAGGTTTGCCCCCTACTCCACCCTACAATGCTGGGCATTAGGAGCAGGGTGGTGACACACGGGCAAGCTCAATTACGTTCTTGACCTTCGACTAATGGCTAAACTGTACTTTTTCCATGTCCAGCAAGGAAATTCAAAAAGATGATGACGAGCAATGAGGCATGAGAGCGGTGGCTAAAAGCTCAGAGGAGGAGGGGCCTGATAACTTGATTATCATCAAAGATATCGTCATGAAGACTGTCCGGATGGACGTATCGACAAGTTATCAATATGACATGATCAGAGACTTGTACATGGATACTCATTCGAACAGAAGTGGATTCAAATAAGGCGTCCAACTATCTCACGCCACTTCAGCGGAAGGCATACGCTACCTTCAGGGCCCAAGCAACTCTGTAGCACTCACTCAAACAGCCCAATCTACGGAACCACGCGTAGGTGCGGCAGCAGTCCGTTGGACGGTTTGGGGGCTTAATTCTTTTGAGAGGATCCAGTATCCGATGGAGCTGAACCCGTTGGAGAATCGGACAGTCTCAGATTCCCTTTTGGCGGCTTTCCGAAGTTAACGGGCCGATGGAGTGCGTATAGAGCGCCAGTTGCATATGTATCTTGCAATTTTCGTGAAACATGGAAATTCACAATTGGTATAATCTAGTTAATTAAATCTACAGGGATAAAACACAAATCGGGAGCAGTCCTGGGAAAAGCGGCCTATAATCTGCATCGAATGGAGGAGACTGATAACATGCTGGCGGAGCCATGAGAGAAGCCAAGACGCGCCCCGTATCTAGAATGCATACCCGCCTCCCTTGTTATTAGGACAACTTGTGTGATTGCCACATACATGTATCCAAAAACTAGCTTTTTGCTGAATATGGAGGAAACATGCTGGATTTGGGGCTCAAACTCGGGATAGCAGAAGTGGAAAGAAAGTGGTAGGGGGTAGGGAGCAGAGACGGAGAGCAATTCTAGCTATAATACGCCAACTACAGCTCCCGAATGAATTCTTAGGTGAACATGGCTACTTATCCTCGAAATTCCACACGCGTTCGTAAGGGCTATCCCAGCTTCAGTCGGCAGAAAAATCAACACATGGTTGTGTCGTGGAAAAGTAACGGTCGCGACAGTAAGGTCACTTGCCTGTACACCACCACAGCGAGTTGCAGGGGTATGAGGCACGGCCCCAAGATGACACAACCACTCACGACGGATTTCTGTTGGACTTCTAGACCTGTGGTGGCGCATGCAGGCAGCCGAAGCTTGCTTATGGAATACAGCAAACGGCCGGCTAAGCCCGCAGAGGGAGACGAGAATGATTGCGACGCTGGGCGGTGCTTTTTTCCCACCCTTCAGAGGGCCGTCCGTATAAGACGAGACGAGATGCTATTGTTAGTATGGAGGTGGCGGGAATGCATGGGGCCAAAGTTCAAAGGATTGAAAGCCAATGACTCTTGATCAAAGCGGGCCTAGTGTCCGGCTTGTGGCTCCTCAGGCTTCGGCCGGCGGGGCTTTTCAAGTTGCAAACATGCCTTTGGGAGTCATTTTGAACTGGGATGTCTGGAGTCGAGTCATCAAACCGTTGGTACCAAGTATATGAGCGGTTCGCAACTCGCGACTTGGTTCCTGCAAGCTTCCGGTAACACAGGCACGTTTATTTTGCTTCCCTGCACTGGCATGCCTAAGAAAAGGCAGCATCTCAAGCCATTCAAGCCAGCCCCGACGGCCTCTCCGGCGCCCGGGTCTTCGTCCAACGCAGCTGGTGAGTCTCATCTCATGTGGCCTCCCTCTCCCCAGGTGGTTTGGTCGCCTTATTCCTTGCCGCCTCGCTCGCGGGTGTTGTTGGTGGGAGCTAAACTGACCATCGATCGTTCCGAACAGGCAAGACCCCCAGGAGCGTCAACGAGCTGCTGGCCAGCTTGCGGCACGCCTCTCTAGACTCATCAGTTCCGCGGCAATTGCCCACAGTCACACCATCTGTGCCGCCAGCCCTTAGGGAGATACTGCAGATCCCAGACACTCCAATCCCCGCACCCAGACGGCAGCACAGGCAGAGGCTTGACAACAATGGCCGCCGCCTCCCAGCTGGCCCTCCTCCCCCACGAAGCTGGGTTGCTTCCAGCAGCGGTGCTACGCATCTCCAAGGCCGGGCATACGGCTCATCGACCGTGAACCGGTGTGGCCTCGCTGATTCGACTTTGCCGGGCACGTATCTGCCAGCTCCGCGAAGTCTCATCGACATCATTCTCAGGAAAATTGCTGCTGACTGGGACCTTCACCGCGTGTTTAACCAGTACTATTTGTATTATATCCCTGCACACCTGAAAGCTGCCCTCATTCGATGGGTCGGCATTGCAAGCCCAGATGGTCTATCAGTCCAAGACCTCAAACTCATACTTCTCCCCTCTCCAGAATCTCTGGAGGCAGAAGGCAATGACATCTCTGAATACCATACCTCTGTCATTGCTGAGGTAAACTACTTGGATTTATCGGGCTCCTTAGGCCGTTCCCTAACGCTCAAGGAAGTCTCCGAGCTTCTGTATCCGTCAAAGAAGCAGGAGGATTCCAGTGAGCCGCAGGAGTCTTGGGACGAGAGCGAGATCATTCCCAGTCCTCCACGAGTATTGTTACCCAATCTCACGCATCTGTCACTCGCTCTCGACCCTCAGTTGGCCTCAGAAGCATCTTGGAGGCAGCTACTGGCTCTGTCATCAAAGCTTACTACCATCACTCATTTGAGTCTTGCCTACTGGCCCGACCCATCTCTTACCCCGCGAGCTCGCCTCTCCACAGTTACTACACCACAGGGCCAGAATATAGCATACGGAGGGACGAATTACTATTCTCACTCTATAGATCATGACTGGAGCGAAGCGCTGCTGGTGCTAAGGATGCTCAGCAGAAACCTCTACGCACTCGAGTTTCTCGATCTCACAGGATGCGCACCATGGTTCAAAGCCCTGATGTTGCATTCAGAACATGATTTCGTGGACTGGGTCGGATCGTGGGGGAAAGTGACGCTGCTTCGAATATACACAGGGTGGACTCCTGGAGAAGATGCTCTCCCGTCAGAATTGATTGCTTACCGTGAGGCTATAGACGTTGCGACTATGGTAGAGAGATATATCAGAGCTGCACGTGGGGGAAAGGGCAGGATCATCACAGTGGAAAGGAATAGGATAGATCCTTGAACATAAAGTTGGAACATGGCAAGTATTAAATATAGATCTGGCATATTCTTCGCAATATGATTAATATTTTCATCTCTACCAGGTTGAGCTAGTAAGATTGCATTATGCAGTTGATCAACGGGGTGAATCCCAGATGCTGAACGGATGGACTGTGTGTTCGAGAATATCGCTGTGGCGGTAATCTTCTTAATTGAGTGCTCCACGGTTATTTGCCTCCCACAAAGCCTTGAACTTGCCATGACCAGCAGACTGCAGTAGTTCTCGAGGCGGCCCGACCTCCACAACACGGCCTTTATCCATTACCACGACGCGATCGAAATCTAGGATAGTGTCCAAATGATGGGCGATGGAGATGACAGTATGGCTTTTGAAGTGAGTGTTGATGGTCGTACGAACCATCTGCTCTGTTTCCTTGTCTAGACTTTATTTTTGTTTCTCTGGTTAGCCTCAGTTTTAATACAATCGATTGGGTTGTGTATGTATTACCTGCTACTAGCTTCGTCCAAGAGAACAACTTTACCGCAATCTTTCTTCAGCACAGCTCTCGCGAGGAAAAAGAGTTGCTTTTGTCCATGGCTCAGCATATCCTCCTCAAAAGTCGCGTCGAGGCCACCGCGAGAATCGATCACGGTCCATAGATCGACCGCACGCAGGGTGTCGACAATGGCATTGTCGGTGTAGGAGGCTGACGGGTCAATGTTGTGACGAACGGTTCCGGGAGAACGAACTGGTCCTGAGACACGGTGATAATGCGGGAACGGATGGTTTCGCGAGGGATAGTGCTAAGAAGGACGGAATCGATGCTGAGAGTGCCAGAGGATGGGTCGAGCAGACGGAGGAGGGCTAACAAGAGTGAGGATTTACCACTATGAAGATGGACACGTTAGGTTCAGCTGTAAAATCAGAATGCTTCATAGAGGAGTTTCGAAGAGCAAAAGAGTGAAACACACCTTCCTGTACGCCCAACAATGGCAGTCTTGTCCCCGGGCTTCAGGTCTAGCGTAACGCCATCAAGAGCCTTGATACCATCATTCTCGTCATACGATGCCTCAAGAGCTTGTATGACAACATGTCCTTTGTCTGGCCAATTAGCAGGCACGTCTTGATCTTCTCCTGGAAGACTCTCGTTTGGGGTCTCCTCAGCAAATTGCTTGATGCGAGCAACGGCCCCAATAGAAGTCTCAATTGAAGTCCAGAACTGGATGAGCATATTTAGCGTTTCGCTCATGGTGATAAGTTGGACCAGCGATACGCCAGTGAGCCCAACAGAAACAGATCCGCGAAGCTTGACGGAAAACCCGACAATGAGGAGAGCAAGCGCCGTGGTGGTTAGATCGAGTACGAGGACGAGCCATCGCTGGACCATCATGAGGAGATAGAAAGGCTTCTGAGATTGGTCGACGAGTTGGTGATTCTTCAAGATGGCCTGATTTTGCCATCCAAATGCTCGGATCGTGGAAATCCCAGAGAGTGTTTCCATAAACTGCGTGTAAACCGGGGCCTTCTCCTCCAGGTCCAGGAGACGAAGCTGTCGCGATGTGCGAAGGTAGCCACGCTGGAGGAAGTAATACAGGGCGGCGAGAAAGGGGAAGCTGATGGCTACATAGTAGGATGAAGCTGCGAGAAGGCCTGCTCTGGCAAGGACTCCGAAGAAGCCTGTTTATATACTGTAATTAGTAGTTTGAATACTGGAGAATACCATTTGATGCTCTACTAACTTGCTATTGTTACCACGAGTGCGAGTGGGAGGTTGTTGTTGTCTAGAATGCCAATGTCTTGAGAGAATCTAAGATGTACATGTGAGCAGCCGAGGGTTGTGAAAATGGCAGGATTGGGTGCTTAATTACCTTGTAGTAATCGAGCCTAGGTCAGTCGTGGTAAAGAGTGATAGTGGTGCACTGGAAATGGTAAGTCTGAGCTCCTTCATTCACAGGGAAAGTATGGAATATACCTAACAACGGCTGAGAGGAGTCTATGATGAAGCGACACTCCCGACTTTGCCGCAATGACGACGAGAACGAACCTGTTTCCGTTAGTCTTTAGAGTCCTCTCAAATCATAGTCCGTAGATGCTTAACTCACCATATAAGCAAGGCAAACCAGAGGACGCCGATTACTTGAAAAGCAGAAAAGACTCCAAGATACAAGCCTGTTTGGGTGTGTCCTTGACTATTCGAGTCTGTCCAGAATTTGAGCCAAACAGCTAGACAACTTATTAGATACAGTTCAGGGGATAAAAATGGTGTGTAGCCTCTTTGACTTGGGTTCTTGACTTACTTGGGAAGCTCTGAAGGAAAGCCCAGACGATCTCGAGAGAGAACAGGGTTATGATGAAGATCGGTCCAATGCTGCCGAAGTAGTACTTGTAGACAGTTGAGTCTCCGAGCTGTCTGCGTTTATCGTCCTTCACTTCTACTTGTTTGGCCTTGTATTCCACTTTTGGTGCTGTAGCTTCGGTTACGGATTCTGAAATGACCTCATCTTGATGAACTTCAGGATTGGAAACGATGGCTTGCTTGGCGGTCAAACTCTGAACATATCCATCTGAAGCCAAGAGTTGTGAGAAAGACCCTTGTTCGATTATGTTGCCCTCTCGACCTAGTGCAATGATGAGGTCTGCCGATGCAAGGAATTCGACTTGACCAAGGCATTAGCAAGTATTAGCAAGGCGTGTTTGGGGCAAGAATATCAGCCTACCTGTTTGTGTAGCTAATATAACAGTTGTTCTCCATCTTCTGAATAATCCTGTAGAAGAGAACAAGTTTCTGAAAATGCGCTGCGAGGTAGCGTTATCCAGTCCGCTGAATATGTCATCAAACAAGGCGATACGGGGTCGAGAGTACACTGCCCTGGCCAGCGCCTAGAGGTGAATTTGAGACTTAGTCGTTCCTATGCTTGTATATAAGAATAAACGAGGGACTTACCACACGCTGCTTTTGGCCACCACTGAGGGCGAGACCTTTGCTGCCAACACTGGTAAAATCTCCCTGAGGAAGTTGCCTAAAATCTTCTTCAAGCTCACACGCCTTGATAGCCTGGTCATACAGGTCCCGGTCGAAATGAGAGTACCCTGTTATGTTGTCCCTAATGGATTGATTCTAGAAACAGTCAGCCATCAGGTCCTTCAAAGATGAGGATATTTACAACTTACCAGAATCCAAGGAGTCTGTTCGCACCAGGAAAGACAGCTGCTAGCTAGGAAGACTTTGCCTTTGCAATAAAGCACCTCACCCAGGAGTCCTTTGAGCAAAGTCGTCTTACCAGATGCCACGGGGCCAATTAAAAGTGCAAATTGGCCACGAATGAGAGAGAAGCTGATGTTATTCAAGACTTGTCGATCTGACGTCCAAGCAAAAGTAGCATCCTCAACCTCAACTGCAGTGGCTGTGAGGCTTGACGAAGACAGGTGAGAGGTACGAGACCTGAGAGTCTGAAGCTCAATTAAACCAGCTTCTTCTCCGGTGTGGACAGTTGTTGAATCTATCATATTGGCCGTTTCCACAGTCCGATACTCGTCCCGAGTTGAGCTGACCAGAAACTTTTGGATTCTGTCAAAGGCACCAAACGCAGCACTCATATCAAGCACAACTTCAAAGATCCAAAACAGAGGCTGCGCAAGTAACGTAATCAGCGAAAGCGCGGCAAACATTCGTGTAGCATCGAGCACTTCTCCCGTCGCCGCCGTAATGCCTTGGAACATGGCAAAAGCTAGAACTGGAGAGAGAAGCAGCGGCACTTGGGCCACCGAAGATGTCACTGCTCCTACAACTCGGAAGGGCTTGGATGCAGTGATCTCTTGGACGCGGAGAGTGGTAATGGTGTCGGAAAGGTGTTTGGAGAGACCAGACATTTTGATACTCTTGATGTGACCAATCATGGCAGAGGTTATACCTGTATATGTGAGCTTTTGTGCACGAAATGTCACATGGGAATTGGATGAATTCCAGATATTGCTCAGCGTCTTTGGGACTTACCAACTCGCTTCTGGGTCTTTTCAAGCCAACCAACTTGATACTTTTGCGCAAGTGGCGAGACAAACATGGTCGCTCCCAACGAAAGAACAGAGACGATTATGGGCCCTGCTGCTGCGTACCCAATCTGCTTGCTCAAAAGCCAGGTCGCAATTGCAATCTGAAAGACATTGGCCCAGAATTCGTGAATCTGTCTCATAGCACGGCCAATGACGTCGACCTTTTCCAGCAGTAAAAACGTGAGCGTATCAGTTATCCTTGCTAGAAGACATTGAGTGGTAAATGGCAAAGCGGATTAGACTTACATCGGAAGACATGAGAGTCAATGCGGCAGAATCGTCAACCGCAACGATGCTCACCTCGGTGACCTTGGAAAATATCGCCGAGACAAGGACTCCTCGGAGCATCGTCACACAGCGGCCATTTTGATGCCAGTACAGCGCCTGCGTGGCTGCGATGCCCAGGTAAACAAGTCCATAAGCTCCAATGAGTCCGTAACCGATATTCACAGATTGCGTCCCATCGTTGAGAAAGCCGAGAAAGCGGGTCAAGACCAGAGGCTGGCATATGGTAAAGGCAAGGAGAAATAGCCGAGGGACAATAACGGAGATGATGGCAGAGCGGAGAGTGACGATGCAGCAGAGGATGAGGCGATGCTTGTTCGCCTGAGTTGAGGGAGATGCTGAACCGAAACCGGTTTCGCCATGTTAGTAACGACGGACTCCGACAGGGTGCAGCTCAGCGAGCTTCTACGGTTTTAATTTATTTGTTTTTAGGTTTGTATTGTATTTGGTTTACGGCTATCTAATGGGGTTTGAAGGGGAAAGAAGAAAACACCAACCTTTTCGCCAATGCCACCAAAACCTCTCGTTCAGTCCTGACGAACTCATCTTCTCATCAAGCGGAAACAAGTCGGCCGGCCGAAGCAGGCGCTGGAATCCGGTCCGGAGAAGCGGAGCAACCCATGCAAACACGGCCCGGCTATACAGACCGGATGTCTCTTCCGGGGCGAGAGTCTGTCGGCCAACAACGTGGCCCGACTTTTCTCTTGCCTCAAGCACGAGCAGCGCCGTCTTGAGACCAAACGAAGCTGTGAGAACAGCCCGGATGGACGCACTGGCAGCAGCTGTGGAGAGGGAGAGCCACAGGGTTCGTAAAACAGCAGCGTCAAGCAGCAGAGATACGAGTAAGAAGACATTCAGCAGCGGCGAGGGACCGAGGGATCTGCCATGTTCAAAATACGAGAGGGCACAGGACATGAGGCTGGAGGCAAAGGAGACACAGGCAGCAGCAACAGACACACTGTTCAGACGCGCAGGCCCATCATGGGTTGCCCAGAGGGCGATCAGGACGAGCTGAAGAGCTGCGAGACAACTTACAACAGACTGTGATTCAAAGAGGGGGGCAGACGCGTGTTTTGTTAATTCTCAAGCTCTCGGCTACCGATCAAGGAAGACCACCGAAAGGGCGGACACAGGCAGATAGATGACTCACCAATTTGATCACGCGCGATACGTGATCGACAACTTTGATTGGTGATTTCCGTAGCTGAATGAGTCGCAGAGGCGCGGCGAGGACAAGCAGCGAGGCGGGAAGAAGGACAAAGATGGATTGCTCAAAGACAAGAGTGAAATCGAACCCATCACGACACGCCGCGTCGACAACAGGGCCGAACACTGCGTCCGCAGTGGGAGCGCAGAGAGGAGTTGATATATTCATAATGTGCAGAACCAATTAGATATGAAGATGAGAAGGGGGAAGCCGCTGAAGTTGAAGTTGAAGGGGGGAAGAGGATGAATGAGGAGAACGGGGTGAAATATGTATGAGGAGCGGTTAGGCCCTAAGGGGGGCCAAAGGATTCGCTGGCTAATATTGCATAAGGCACCGGTCCAGCTCTACTCCGCATTGGGGTGTAGAAGCAGTCCTTTTGTTGAACCTGCCATTTCGGGCGATGGCTTCGATGTCTAGATGATATCTCGTATGGGAAAGCTGTGTACGCTGCATCGTGGAATAAGAAGCTTGAAGCTTGTTCGAGCTGATGCAAGAGGACATGTAAAAGTAGTGAGCACAGGCTACCCTTGTACCTAGATTGCCGTTTTCTCTGCAAATAGTCGAAAATACAGGTGCACACTTCTAAAAGGCCACCACCAGGCAATGCGATCGACTCTCCAAAGAATATCTATGTAGGTGCAGTTATCGTTAGACAGGGCCACAGCCATCCTTCGTTATAAACCACCAAAAGCTTCAAGTCCTTGTAATGGGAGGCGGCACATGCTACTGACAGTAGGCAAGACATGAGCTGCTAAGCTAACCGAGGCGTCAATGCGATTCAAAGCTCAGATGGATCATCATAAGAATGGCCACACTACACCACAGCCGCCCCAGGGCAATGCGGAGACAATCTCTTCTTGAACAATTTGCTTAATTTATTTCTTCATGCTAACTGGCATTCTATCCCAAAAGCCATGCGTCTCTAGCAACATGTATTACTCGCAGCGTGCCTTCTTCTAATTCAACCCTCGAATCTTGTCGAAATCAGGTGTATTTGGACTTGAGCCCCTCGACAAACTCAACGTACTTCTTCTGTGCCTCCTCGGGGTCGGTGATGCCCTCCTCCTCTACAGCGGCCTTCCACGCGTTGTACTTGGCCTTGCCCTGCATCACAATCATACGTCAGCACCATGAATACATACAAGCGAAGTGCAAAGATGGGAGAGACAATGGGGAGGGTTTCTCGTCACGCAACGTACCTTCATGTCGAACATGCCAGGCTTAGGGGCCGACTCCAAATCGAAGCCCTTGCCGATCTTGAAAAGAGCTATACAAACAAGTCAACACATTGCACTCCTTACAAACCCATGTACTTTTCAAAGCTGCCTTCAGCTGCCCAGCTCAGCACACCATGGGGTTTCCAAGGGGTCGTCGCGTACCATAGAGGCGAAGGAGTTCGTCGTTGGTAGGCTTCGTGGTGAAAGCCTCGGTGGCCTGCTGCGCCTGGAGAAATTCGGGGGACTCTGGGTGCGACATGATGACTTGAAGTTTTCGGTTTATTGGGTTTAAATCTTTGGTGGTGTATTGATAGAGGAAGAAAGTGGTCTGATAAGGATGGAAAAGAAAGCTTCTTGGTAGGTAGCTTTGGTCCCGGACAGCGGGGTAAAGCCGAGCTGGACTAAGGTAGCAGCAGTTCATAGGGGGGGAAGGGGGAAAGGAGGGGCAAATGACGAGCATAAACGCTTTGTTGGGGCTTTGCGATTGGCTTGTTGAGGGTCACGTACAGAGCGGCAGAATCACATGTTGGAGGCAGTATTCCTACTAATATGAATATGGGCACCTAGGAGCATTATACAGCAGCTGACATGGACGCAACGCTTTGAGTTGAGCAGGAAGCAATATTACAGAATCTCATGCTTGTAGAATCTAGGTTTGAGAAAAGGTGCTTGTACGCGCGAGGCGCGGCCAAGCCAGATCCAAACCTGTCCCGTCTGCTCATCTCGTAAGCAGTGTTGAAATTAAACTTCACCTTGATTACAACCTCATCTATACATGTACATTTATATACCGGCAAACCATTAATCAACCAATCTCGCTGTCTGGTTCACGCGCAAAAACAACCACCCAAGATAAAATACCCCCAGATTCGGCCATCCATCTCCGACTCCGACTACCTACTCAACCTCTCTTCTCGTCCTCAATCTCTCTCTGCAACTGCTCCAGGATTTGCTCTCGAGACCTCAAATGCGCTTCTAGACCATCCACTTGCTCGCGGACCGTTTCCAAGTCATCCGATATGCTCTTCAAATTTCCACCAACGGCACTTTTGCCCTTGCCCTCTTCCAAATCTCTCAGCTCCCTTCGCTTGTAGTCAAGAAGTTGATCCAGCTCTCGCTTGACGAGCGCCGGCTTAGAATCACGTTTGCCGCCCTTCCGCCTCTCTGCAATTTCTTCGACTTTCTTCATCTTGTCCTCTAGGTCCTGCAGTTGGCGCTTGAGCCTCACTTCCTCCCAATCCTCCGTCTTCTCCGTCGAGAAGTCGGTACCTGCCGTCTTGAAACCGCTGCGTCCGAGTCTTGTCAAGTATTGGTCACCGAACTTGGCCTTGCGTCCTGTCGCTGTAGAGTCATCTGCCTTGGTAGCCCACCGTGATGACACTCCGCCTCTTTGGTTGTCGACTTGGTAATCGATTTGGTTGCGCTCAAAGCTCGACCGCAGTGAGGCAGGTACTGTGCGGGGAATTCGGAAGCCCTCATGTCGGTTGTTTAGAATGTGAAGAAATGCAAGGCATGCGTCCTTGTTGATGCTTGATGAGGCAGATGGGTTGATAAGGTTCCAGGCAGATCGAATGTCGGTATCAGGGACGTCCAACGACTCATAGAGGTCTTCGAGGGAAGTGACTGCAAAATCCAGTCAATCTCTGTCGCATCCGTCCAAGCCAACTAGAAACAGGGAAAGGGGGGCGTCTTACATGATACTTCTCCTCGCATGTCTCGGCTCTCCTGATATATCTGCTCGTACTTGGCCTTGTCTTCCGGCTTCATATACCACTCAAATCCATCTTTCAGGCCAGGGGTATCGTCCTCGTCCTCGACTTGTTCAAACTGTGGCTGCTTCCCCGTGATGGCTTTAGTTGCCTGCACAAGATGGGCTTTCGACTCGGGAATCATCCAGTCGGGGAGCGTCTTTGGTACATCGGCAAACTCCTGGCGCGCGCGAACAAGTTGGTCAGTTTCTAATCCAGCCCGCTGGGGACGCGTCACAGGCCACGCAGTAGAAGTAGCTTACCCCGTTGAGGATATCAAAGATAAGTCGCATAGCGACGCAAAACTCCTCAAAGTCTAGGTTTCCATCGTTGTCCACGTCGGCCAGGTCCCAGACCTTTTCCAGCTGGTCATCGCGAAGGCCACTGTTCTTGAGGACGGGCGCAGCTTGTTCACCAGTAAGGAACTGTCCTCCTCCTGTCCTGTCCACGAAGATATTCCAGTATGTTTCAATTTCCTTCTGCTCGATCTTGGGTGGAGGAGCCATCGTTTCGGAGCTCGGATCCGAGGGTTGGAGATTCGGGGGGTTGGTTCAATCAACGAGTTCGACACGCAACTCCAATCGCTGGTCGCAGCCAAAAAAGCGAATGCGGAATAGCAGGATACCAAGCACTACGCAAAGAACTCGCGAATCGCGAAAACGGCCGCAACAGAGGGAAGTGAGTGAACGGGCGCAGGACAAAGGAGCAGTGCAGTGAGTGACGAAGCTTCGAGATGCCAAGTACGGAGAGCCCATCTGTAGGTACTTTCCCTTTGTACCTGGACGCTACAGGTATGAACGGGGCGCATGTGCCTGAGCCTGGATTGGCGGAGTCTAGGGCCTCATTTAGCTACTATGCGAACGTGCATACCTGGTAACTGCAGATGTGCTCTGCGCTTGTACTTAAGATGAATGAGAAAAGCAACTTATATGAATACATACGGGTATTGACAAACTGATTTCAACAGTACCTGTACATAAGGACAAGAGAAGAAAAGCAAGAAAGAACAGCCCCGTGTTTAGCCTTCAATACAATATAACACCCATTGCCCATACTGTAGCAACCAGAGCCTGCTGAGCCGTGCCTGTTGGAATTTAGAGCCTGACCGCAAAATCGGGCAGCCAATCGTATTCGCCCAGTTTAGCCCCACGAGGCAGTCAAGGGTCCATCCCATAGAGGAGGGGCTTTTCCTTTTCCGCATTGTTGGTTGGGGCATAATTTCATTTCATATTTAATCTTGATACCCATCGCCACTCAAGGCTGAAGCGTTCTTTTCCATTGCGAGGCTCTTTAGAAGTCAATTCGACTCTACGCAACACCAAGTAGCCATGTCGACAACCACCACCACAACAAGGGCGCAGCCGATTACGGCTGAGACCATCCTTCGTCTCTTCCCCGACATCGACACCACCAGCGAGGCGCTCTCCGGCCACGATGAGGAGCAGATCCGTCTGATGGACGAAGTCTGCATCGTAACGGACGAGAACGATGCGCCAATTGGCACCGCAAGCAAGAAGATTTGTGCGAACCCTCTCTTCTCCCTTCTTCCTCTCCATCCCTTCCTAGGATAGAGTATGGCAAGACTCTCTCGACTAACACGAGCCCGTCTAGGCCACCTGATGACCAACATCGACAAGGGACTCTTGCACCGTGCCTTTTCCGTCTTCCTCTTCAACGACAAGAACGAGCTGCTCCTCCAGCAGCGCGCCACTGAAAAGATTACCTTCCCAGACATGTGGACCAACACCTGCTGCTCCCACCCTCTGAGCATCCCCACCGAGACGGGCGCCAACCTGGTCGACTCTATTGCCGGAGCCAAGCGCGCGGCTCAGCGCAAGCTGGACCACGAGCTTGGCATCAAGAAGGAGCAGGTCCCATTTGAAAACTTTCGCTTCTTGACCCGAATCCACTACAAGGCTCCCAGCGACGGCAAATGGGGCGAGCACGAAAGTACGAGACTGAGCTGTCCTATCTACAGGCCATATGATGGAATTTGAGCTAACGATTTCTCTTCTCTAAACTAGTTGACTACATCCTCTTCATCAAGGCCAACGTCGACCTCAACCCCAACGAGAACGAAGTGCAGGCCACTCAATATGTCACCGCCGATGGCCTCAAGAAGCTGTTCGAAGACCCCAGCCTCAAGTTTACTCCTTGGTTCAAGCTGATCTGCAACTCGATGCTCTTCGAGTGGTGGGAGAGCCTTGACTCTGGACTGGAGAAGTACACCGATGAGCAGGAGATCCGACGTATGCTGTAATATGGTTGATACGAATACGATGGTGGCGGAGGTTCATAATACGAAAGAGCGAGCGAATTCGACAAAATGTGCGTCTTGTTTCATCTCGAATAATGTGGCGATAGAAGATGGAATAGAATGCTGGGGTTACATGTGCTGCTGTAATGGTCCTTGGCCTCGAAATATCCAGAGAGTGCATGCAGGTAGAATCAGGTGCCAATGCGTGATACCCACGATGGCAAGGAGAATTGTTCAAGCTGATATCCAGCTGATCCTTTGCAGTTTCAAAATCTGCAAGTTTATCAGCATCAATGCTACATACAGTATATATAAGGCATATAAAAGGCTTTAATACTACCTGATAGGTAGCCTTCTACGGAGTAGTGGAGTTAGAGTCTTATGTGCATGGTCCCTTGTGCAGCATGAATCACTTTGACAAAAATCATTGTAGGAAAAGGATCAAAGAGATGGTTGCTTGTTCAAAACGAGGCTGTAACACTGCAGTAAGCGGCATCGTACTCGTATACGAACTCGTATAAGAGACGGAAAGCACTGGGCGATGCTACCCTGGAATAATCTGGGGAAAAGAAGGCTTCGAGAAACCTTGACTCCAAACCAGCTAGACAAACAAATTATGGACGAAAGGGAAGCCGCCGGTTTCGGTGACGGACATTTATACATGTATGCTACTCTCTTGACCTATATGTAGTATTCCGTTGGAGGGTGACAGTTCTACCCGATATACGGCGAGAGAGAACATGTTCCTGCAAATAGGCACCCTACATGTAATTTGCCACTAACAAAAGCTGATAGCTTCTGTATACATAGTTTTAAATTGTTATACATTGCTTGCTCTTTATTGCAACGCAAAAGAAAGATCAACCCTTCAGCTCAGCTGGCCTCATCCATCTCCGCACATCCCATTCGGAGTATGAAGAATGCGGAGTGCATGTAAGTGAACCCATTCACATGCTGATCGCCACGGAACCGCACCTTACCAAATTTCCCCAACTGGCCGTTGCCCCAACGCTATTAATAACAGAAACGCCCTCCATTGCACGCAGCCGCTTGGCTATCATGTATGCACAATGTCGGCTGGTCCTCGTGAGATGCGGTCAGGCCTTGGTTCCAGTTGTCGGTGCAACACATGATGAACCCGGAGCCTCAACCACTCCCCGCAAACTATCACTCCGCATCCCCCCTCCAGAATCTCTTGTCATTTTTTCACATGACCCGTCTGTCCGCTCTGTGTAACCCCAAAAACACAGGTCAATTCGTAAACTCTTGATAAGAAGCACCCAGTTTCACCGATCGCCCTCTCTCCTCATGCCACGTTTTTGGAGGCGCTCAGCGTTGCAGCCAACCAGCTCGTATCACTCTCACCTTCCCCCACGCTTCCCGCAGTCCGCTTTACATAATGATGATTTCGGACTCTCAATTGAATCAATGGAAGTCGATTTTACATTATCTTCAATTACTATCAGCTAGATAGAGCAAAGCCTATAGCCACATCATAACATTCGTTAGTAGTTTATCAGCAATCATCATCTCGCCCGCCGTTCGCGCCACTAACAATTATTGAAACGGCACGGCAATCAGCCGGGACGTGGTCCAATCCACCCAACCACCAGTTATAACAGCGGATGAACCGGCCGCCCTGCGCGCGCTACAGGTGGCCCCAGCAGCTAGCCATTGGCGTTGGAGCCGCCTGAAAGCTCCCCCAGGAAATGGCTGATGGCCCACTAACTGACTCCACGTACAGCTGGAGGTGTCGGAGCAGAAAGTGGAAGTCGAGGTTGTTGTCGGCCGACTCCGCACTCGGGCTATCAATGGGAGTGCGAGATAGCAGCCTGTTGCGGTTAGGCGTTAGGGAAGGGATCTAGATAACAGGAATACGGCAAGGTTGAGACTAGGATTCGAGAAGAAGCCCCGTACTGTACTGGTAAACCACCTGTAATAGACATGTTCTTGTCATTGAAGTTGTCTATATCGTCATGTATATGCACATGTATGACACCTTGTGGCCAATCCTCGACATACATTAGCTCATTGCACCACGCAAGCCATCAATCATCAACAACCTCAAAAGAAAGAAAACGACAGAAGCTGAGGATCCCACGATGCCCCCCCCGTCCAGCCGAGGCGGCGCATCATCTGACCACGACCTCGGCCACCCGCCCAATCGCGGGTCCCCTCAATCAACCTCTTCCTCCTGTGCGGACACTCCGGCCGGCCAAGCGTGGGACCGTCCACACTATCTACCTGCAGTGGTCTGTGTCTGTTATCTCTGTTAGGCAAACTCCCGTCTCTCTCGGTGGCGTTCGACGTCCGCTTGTCAGATTCCCACCGGTGTTCATGCACGCTGTGTGTCGTTGTATTGATGCCCTGTGCGCCGTATTCCGTCGAAGCTTGGGTGTAATCCGTAGGAGTAGCAAGACGAGGATTGATTACACTTGGGTGCCAAAAGACTGCGAACGCCCAACAGTACTCTAGTGTACACAGTATTAGACATTCTTATTTGGTGCTAATGTATAAAGCTAAGTAAAATCATAATCTTATAGGTACTGTAAATTATAGGGCACTATGAGGCGTTCGCGGACTTCTGGCACACAAGTGTTGCCGGGGTGCAGATCCGTGTCAGATCTCTCTCGGGTCCCCAGTTCCCTTGCCACTACATGAAGCCAATCTTGCCCATCTTGAACTGACAGCCCTTCTTCCTTTTTTCTCCACCTCACCTTTGTCTGATCTGATCTGGTAAAACATCAATACCATTTCCCACGATAGTGCGTTCTCACGTCGACTCTATTCATTGTCCTGTCTATCGCCGGATAGAAGGCAACAAGGAAAAGAAGCGAAAGGAAAACGGACGGGGAAAGGGAAAAGAGAAAGACTCATATACTGAGCCTAGGTCATTCACCGTTGGCTTGGGAAAGAGACTATACTTTTTTGTATCCCCCTCTTTGGGTGTTGCTTAAACCAACCATTGCTTACCTCAACTATTATTTTTGACTCTTCTTGTCGTATTCTGACCATCATTGGTTACCGCCGCCGCCCTCATCATCATCATCACCGCCTTCACAAACTCTCGTCTCGTTCTCCCATTGTGGGCTCCGTCTCTATCTTCACCCTCTGCATAGACGATATCCTTCCGGGTCGTCGTCAGTGAAGTGATTGATTGTTTGACTGGTGATTCATATCGATCCCACCGCCGTCTCCCCAACTAGAAATCGAAACAAAACAAAAACAGCAAATCTATCTTTGCTAACCGTTTCGACTTCTTCTTTTCTTCCTCCAAAGCTCCTATATACTCCAATTTCCCAACTTAACGGTCCTGTGGCCTTAAACACCACATTGATGTCGGTTGACCTACGCGACTGCCTCAATTGCCTGCAGCACCCCTCCAGGTTTATGCCCGTTTCGAGATCCCAGCTCTCAAGAGTTCATACAGGCGATAGTGCTCAGAATATTATACGTGAGTGATCATATAGAGCCTACTAGAGTCAATCACTAAACTAGGCGCCTCTTTTGCGTTGTCTACTTATACAGGCAGTATCGAGTGAAGAAGTCAAACAAGAACTCGAATAAAAGACAAGATAAGCAAGAGTTCGAGAACAATAGTTAGCCCAGCATGGCGCATGTTATAAGTAAGACCGCGATCAATACCATTGCTACGACAGCTTCCTCTGCCGTCGTTGTGGACCGTCGTCGCTCTCTGGTCCCTCAGGCCTGGGAGAAGTCTGTCCGTAAGATTGGCCTGGCCGAGTGCGAGCAGGCGGGAGTCTCTCTCGCCCACGCATTCGCCGCCGATGCTCTGAGCATGTATCTTCTCGACGGCGACGGGGAGGACCGCTACTCGGACGAGACCAAGTGGAAGCTTCACGTCCGCATCATGACCTATCTGGTCTCGGCCCATTGCTATAGCGGTGTCGTCACGACCATTGGTCCTGATTACGACGCTGTGGCCTTGTGGTAAGTTGATGTGTCTCTCTTTGTCTTGAGACGTGTGACCTGACTGACCCTGTTCATCTTAGGATGCCTCCCGGGATGCATATGGACGACTGGTGGACCATCTTCCGAAGCGGCATGTGGCGCCTCTACTACCAACTTGGTTCCGAGGGCCGCAAGCGCTACTACGAAGATGTCCTGCCTCTTCTGCACGAAACCATGGACGAGGTCATGGGAGATCGCGAGTACTATTACCTTGCTTATATCGGCACCAAGCCGAGTGCCCGAGGCAAAGGCTATGCCAAGAAGCTCATCATGGACATGGCTGCCAAGGTATGTAATTATCAAAGTGAAGCAAATCAGTGAGCAACCGAGCAAGCAAAGTTAACAAGCAACCAGGCCGATGCTGAAGACCGCGCCATGTATCTCGAGTCGAGCTCCCGCGAAAATATCGGCTACTACGAGCGCTTCGGCTTCGAGTACCGCAAGGAAATCTCTTTCAAGAGAGGCCCGGTGCCCGTGCCGCTCTTCATCATGGTGCGAGAGCCGGTTGCAAAGCCTGCAGTCAAGGCAGCTGAGGAAGTTGCGACCCTTAGCCAGATCGAGACTGTTAAAGTGTAAGTTGTTGTTGTAGCCTTCCAAGCAACCCTCCGAGACTGGAGTTGTGAGACGAGGCCAGATTGATATGGTTAACTTTTTTCTTCTTCTGTCTCTCCTTTCAATGCTCTTGACTTTATGAGAATTGTGCTGCAAGGAAATGATGGTTTCTTTGCTTCTTCAATGCTTCTCACTTCGAGGTTTGGATGAAGTTCGTTCAAATGTTTGTATTCGTCGTACGCTCATTATAGTTTGCTGTCTGCTTTTGTCAGCTGCGTGGGAATTTTTTTCTCACTGGTCAAGCCCTGTCTCTACCGTACACTAAAATATATCAAAATGTGCGCATGTTAACTGCCCTTAATATTCTAAAATGGCCCATGTCTCGTCATCAACTGTTGTGTAGATGATACCCAATCCCAGAAGCTCATCCGCCGCTGTGAGCACCTCTCGCATTGCCAACCCCAGTGCCCCCGTAATATTACTCAGATGCATTCCGTCGCTGCCTCCCGGCGTGTCATTCAAGTAGTTGTACACTCTCTTTGCGGTGGCACTGCATCCAGAGAGCTTGGTGGGAAGCTGGGCTCCACCGGCGCCAGCGTTATAGCCATCGCCGCCATCAACAAACATGCTATCACTGTTGTTTGGTCCTGCACCGGAGTTACCGTTGGCGCCACGAGTGTAGAACAAATGTACGTATGTCGCCTCGAGTAGATGATAGTTGACCTCGTTAAAGTCCGTTACTGGTCGAATGACGTTAGCTCCAACGTGTCGCTTGTTAGAGAATGACTTGAGACGACCCCAGACGCGGATGTGTGAATCAATCTCGAAGCCGGGCTCTGCGTCGCCTTGTTTGTCCGCGTCGATCCACTTCTTCACGTCAATTTGCCCTGTGCCGTCGTCGACCTTGATCGTCAGGTTCGTCTGTTGTGGATTTATGCTGCGGACTTGGCCGACGAATGTGATTTGAGTGATGGGAGCGCCGTCCACTTTGAAATCTGCACCGGAGTACGGTTCCTCAGCTTCGAGGATCTGCTTGATGGTCAAGGGCCGTAATGATTCGTCTTGGTATGACTATTTCCCCCTCTCACACGTCAGCTTCATGCCAAAAACAATAGGAATTTCAACTGAACTGACCTTGCCACCACCACCACCCTGGCTGCCTTGCTGTGAACCCCCTCCGGCGAAGAAGCCACCAGAGTCATCGCCGCCCTGGGCACCGTAGCTAGTTTTCTGGTATCCTCCGTATGCAGCTGCATAGTAGAGTTAGGCAATGAAACAATCAGATGGATGAACGAGGGAGGCCTTACACATTATGTTGAGAGTGACGTGGTGATGGCTGGGTTCACTCAAAAAATGGACGACGCGTTTGAACCGCGACTTGGGTTTAATGGATTTTGCCCCGCGACAAGCTAATGGGCAAAGAAAGTGGGCTGCTGTAGGCAGAGTTGGCGGATGACTCAGCAAGAGAGGTCCGTGAATCCAGTTGCTAGCAGTGTAGCTTAGTGGCAACCAGCTATCCACAGCTGATTAATGGCACCTACGAGTGCTCTACAAGTCATATCCATCACATTCTTCTCTGATATTGAATGAAATATAGGATATAGATGGTTGGTGCACAGTGATTGTGACACTGCATGCTATAACTGTCATGGGATTACATATCGCAAGATGGGATGGATCCATCTCTTGGGCAGTTCCCTCGGTAGCCATGGCATTGCTTAGTGCCTACATGTGGCCCAAACATTTGATGTAAACATTGAACACACACGTGCCGCAGCAAACATCACATTCAACAGATGAGTCTGATAAAAAAAAGTAGAATGCGCATTGCGTTGCTGCACTTGCTCTCCTCTTTCTTTATTTGATTCTTTTTGCCGATTCGACTTCGATGCATTCTCATCTCGATCTTCAAATGTCACGAGATGCTGCGCGGCATCTCCCATCCTCTCCCAGCCAATAGGCGCCCTGCATCTTCAGCCTCGGCAACATTTCAGCCGGGGTTGCATAGACGGACTGACTCGAAAGCTACCACTAAAACCACGGCAGCATTATGGCATAAGCCGGGGTTTGGCATCAACATTCGACGCTTGGTGCTTCATGTTTCCACCGCGTTCTACGCATCTACGAAGCCTCTCACGACCATCAATTAATACCCGGGCCACTGTTTTGCTGCGTGCGGCCTCATCTCCTTCATCTTGCTAGCAATCTTCTGTTTACTTTGCTTACTGCAGGCGCTTTTGCTTTGCCTTTGCTTCGTTTCTTGCGCTCCTCATCACATCTCCGGCTTTCGACTCGACTTTCGCATCGCATCGCATCGCAATGGGAAGATCCCAGTCCGCGACACTTCCGCTGATTCCCCTCCCTCGCGGAACTGTCCTATTACCCGGTCTTGCCTACCGCATCACCGTGAACTCCAGCCGGCCCGACATCCCGGCCCTCCTCGCCCACGTCTACGAACTTGCCGCATCAAAGGGCCCGGATGGCCGCATCGACACAATCCCGATAGCATGTGTCCCGGTGTCGTCCCCGCTGGTCGGCCCGGACGGCCAGCTGCTCATTACCAATGGCGAAGACATTGACAATACTCGCATCGATTCCGTCAATCCGGGGACTGCCAAAAAGGATGACTTGTTCGGCTTCGGAGTCGCGGCCAAGATTGTGGGTATTGACGGCCGCGGGTCGGGCGAGTTCGCTCTGCGTGTTGAGGGCTCGAGCAGAGTTAGAGTAGATGGTATCACTCGCGAGCGTCCCTTTTTCGAAGCCAAAGTCACATATTATGAAGACGAGAGTATGTCTTTTCCCCATTGTCAGAATAAATCATCCCCTGCCTTGGCTCATTTGTTTCTAACCTTGCTTTGTTTTGTTATCAGTCGACGTCACCGACAAGCAGCTGCAAGACTTATTCAGCCTGCTCAAGCTACGCTCAAGAGAGCTCGTCACAATTCTTCGCATATCGTCGTTACTCCCTCGCGCAAACGGCCCATCCCTCTCCCCCGCAGTCACAAAACGGTTGGAGATGCTCATCATTAGAAGAGAATTGAAAGAGGCTGGTATGCTGGCTGATTTCATGGCCAACCTCTTGGATGCCACCCACGAGGAAAAGCTTGGTATTCTAGCGGCTCTGGACGCCAAAGTTAGGCTCACAAAAGTCATTGAGCTTTTGGAGCGCCAAGTTGGTGGTATCAAGAACAACTTTAAGATTACTACGTTTACAACGGTCCCCGTTCAAATCATTGACCGTTTGAATGAGAACCCCTCCAAAAGACAGAATACAATGCCGCCGATGGCAGGCATGGGATTTCTGCCGCCTCCAGGGGGGAATGACCAAAACGAAGACCAAGAGGCCTCTGAGCTTGACGAACTTAAGAAGAAGCTTCAGGCTTCAAAACTTCCGCAAGATGCTGCCAAGGCTGTGGATAGGGAGCTTCGACGGCTGCAGAGAATGCCCCCCATGAATCAGGAGTACCAAGTAACAAGGAACTGGCTGGAGACGGTATCTGAAATCCCATGGACAGCAGCTACAGATGACCGGCTAGGGCCTGACACCCTAACCAAAGCCCGAAAACAACTTGATCTCGACCACTACGGCCTGGACAAGGTAAAGAAGAGGCTCATTGAGTATTTGGCCGTTTTGAGGCTTAAACAATCCATTAATGATGATATGGAGGAACAAATCCGAAAGGCAGAGGCCGATGCTGCCGCTGTTGAAAAAACCATCACCGATGGCAACGCTAGAGAGGCTAATTCAGAGGAGATTGCCAAGAGTGATGCGTCTGAGTCGGAGCTTGCCAAGCTCCAGGTGCTCAAGTCAAAGCGCACAGTCGACAAGTCGCCAATCATGCTACTGATCGGACCTCCTGGTGTAGGAAAGACAAGCCTGGCCAAGTCGGTTGCGACTGCTCTGGGCCGCAAGTTCCACCGCATCTCCCTAGGCGGCGTTCGAGACGAAGCAGAAATCCGGGGGCACAGGAGAACGTACGTGGCGGCCATGCCAGGGCTCATAGTACAGGGCCTTAGGAAGGTCGGTGTGGCGAATCCTGTCTTCCTCCTTGACGAGATTGACAAGATTGGCTCGGCAAGCGTACACGGTGACCCCTCAGCTGCCATGCTCGAGGTTCTAGACCCAGAGCAAAACCACAACTTCCAGGATCACTACGTTGGCATGCCGGTTGACCTGTCCAAGATTCTCTTCATCGCTACCGCCAACAGCCTCGACACCATCCCTGGCCCCCTGTTGGACCGCATGGAGATGATCTATCTTCCTGGCTACACCACGCTTGAGAAGCGCCACATTGCCATCCAGCACCTGATTCCGAAGCAGCTCAGGGCTAACGGATTGGCTGACGACCAAGTCGAGTTCAGCCAGGAGGTGGTATCTAAAATTATTGAGTCGTACACCCGTGAGTCAGGGGTTCGCAATCTGGAACGAGAGATTGGCTCTGTATGTCGTGCCAAGGCAGTTGAATACGCTGAGGCGAGAGACAACAGCGCCCTCGAGACATACCGGCGGCAGCTCACCCTCGACGATATTGAGCACATTCTGGGCATCGAGAAGTATGAGGAAGAAATTGCCGAGAAGACAAGCCGTCCAGGTATCGTGACGGGACTCGTGGCTTACAGCACCGGCGGCAATGGCAGCATCCTCTTCATCGAGGTTGCCGACATGCCCGGTAATGGACGGGTGCAGCTTACGGGCAAACTGGGCGATGTTCTCAAAGAAAGCGTCGAGGTGGCCCTCACATGGGTCAAGGCTCATGCTTTTGAGCTGGGCCTCACCCCCGAGCCGCACGTCGACATCATGAAGGATCGTAGCATTCACGTTCACTGCCCCTCAGGAGCAATTCCCAAAGACGGGCCCAGCAGCGGCATCGGCCAGGCCATTGCCCTCATCTCACTATTTTCTGGCAAGCCAGTGCCGCCTACAATGGCCATGACGGTACGTTTTCAGTGCGCCGGGCTTGACTTTTCCATGTCATACCGTGCAAAAATTTTCCCCTTCCCCTCTTCCAAAATCCTCAACACTGAATGGTATAGCTGACGTGACATGTAACACAGGGTGAGATATCCCTCCGCGGCCGGGTCACCGCTGTCGGAGGTATCAAGGAAAAACTCATCGGTGCCCTCCGAGCGGGGGTTAAGACAGTGCTACTTCCAGCGCAGAACCGCAAAGACGTCAAGGATCTCCCCCAAGAAGTCAAGGATGGCTTGGAAATTTTGCATGTTGGGTAAGCTTTCTTCTACTTGCTTCCTCGGCTTCCCCCCTCCCCCTCCATTCCATCTCCCATCTCAACTGCTGGCTGCATAATGCGCGATAGCGTCTTATGGTTACGCACCTTACCTTCACCGTCAAACATTAGAGAAGGAAAAGGCAGTGTTACTAACTCGAGTACTGGAATAGCCACATTTGGGATGCGATCCGACTGGTCTGGCCCGACTCCCACTGGGCTGAGGACCATCAATTTGCCGGCATTGAAAGCCGTCTGTAAGGGCTTTTACTTTCCGGTTGGCATTCCGGGATTTCGGACTTCCCCTGTGTCTTGCACCGTCAAGTCCGCTTGTTCAATTGTAACCCTAATCCAGAATCATGTATATAAGTAAGGGAGTTCCAGCTTGGTAATAGTTTGAAATGTATCGGATCTGAGACAATTTACCCTCAGATCGATTGCATCACACCGATGCCCAATGCTACTAGTAGTGCTAGGACCACTTGATATACCTTGCTAAGCTCACTCAAGACAATGTCATTTGTTTTCACATCATGTAATCCTGGAGTGTTCAGCCCGTGTTAACTGCGTCATAGGCGTGCCTTTTGAACCTTCTATATTTAAAGACTCTACGTGTTTCGTCACGTATCGTTCGAGGCGAGCTCTCCATGTGATTCCGTCACTGCATCACCGCGCTAGAAGAAGCGAGCTGATACTATTAATGTATTGTCATAGCTAGTATATTCCTTGTAGCTCATGTTGTAATAATATTCTTTTGAACAAAATGCATGAGGGGGGTGTGAGCCGAGGTATCTACGTAGCTGCAATGCGAGCATGTGTACGAGTATTCCTGGATTTAAGGAGACCATGTGCTGCAGCACTAAAAACACATGGACATGGTGGCGTGAGGGTAAGACACCGGCACATTCCCACGTCTAGCGATTCAAACTGAGACATAAGGGATAAAGGGAGGGAAGAAAGAAAGAAAAGAAAAGAAAAGAAAGAAAAAGAAAAGAGAAAGCAGCAACCTAGCTGAACAATACGTAGGAAAAGAGGCAAGCATCGTGGCCCACACCTCTTCACTCTGCTGGAATCAACAAGGTCGCGATCCTGGCCTCTATCAGCTGCCCAAGGTTGCGCTGTATCGGTTCGACTGATTCTCCCGCAAGTATATCCTAGCTCAGCGCTCTCAAATGAGACACACATACGACACTAGCACGGCTGTGTTGTCAAACTTCCCTTGGTGGTATAATGCGCATACGTAGAGGAGGTTTGTGCGCACGGCTGTGTAGTGTGTTCAGCTGGGCATGGATAGGGAAGAAAAAGAAAAGCAAACCGGCTAGCTAGCCTGACACAGGGGCTGTTTTTATCTTCTCGCAGAGATGGTGGCATACTTCTGTGGCTGATTCTCGTGCTTAACTTGAGTTGCTTGCTTCTTCACCAGTTAGGTTGACTTTCTCTCATGTTTCGAAACATCCACCTTCTTCCATACCTACCAAATCGTCAAGACGTATCATCGAGGCATGTCTCATTATTCCCACCCAGAATCACCATCCAACATGTAGGAGTAATACGCCATATGGTGGGTTGTGGCATCTGTGGCTAGCTATCCGGCGGCGTATTCTGACCACTCGCACGCTCGCTTGGCTCTCCTTGCATACTCTTTTGCTCCGAAAAATGGGTATCCGGTCCAATGCAGGGAGGAGGTCGGTTGCATCCACGGAGTGCCCTGTTGTTGTATGCGTTGTATGCATATACGGTGCAGCACTATGGAGCCAAAGTCTTCAAGATTATGTTTGAATTTCATTTCAATCTTTATCTTGGCTGACGTCGAAACGCAACTCATTGCTTTTGTATCGGGAATAGTCATGCTGCTGCACTCTTACATGGATATGGCCGGCGAAGAGCCGACCAGCCAGCTCAGCAAGAGCTCGGCTTGTTGAGCACGGCATCGTAGTTTTAAGCATGAGATAATAAGTGAAACAAGGCCGTCTCGGTGATTCGAGTAGGGAGCTTCGGGCTGCAAATCCAGAGGCGAGACATTGTTAGAACCAACTCAATGGGAGTCCGATTCCATACGAGTACTCGTATGAGGACACTTGCTCACTGTCATATCTGAAGTCTTGAAGTGCTGCAGGGATGCCGGTTCGCAGTAAACAACAGCAGCAGAAGCAATGGAAAAAGCCCCGACCTTTTACGAGAAAACTCCTGTCAACAAGGGGCTATCCTGGCACGTGGCGATCCTGGTGAAAGAGGTTGATTTCAAGCCAGGTGCAGCAAAACATAACCATCGAGAAGGAGACTGCGTTATTGCCATGGTGATTGTACTCACAGCTCCGGGCGTGCGGTCAAGTTTTTTCGCGGAGCATTCGGAACTTACCAGCTGCGAGTACATGCTATAGAGTCTAAACGACTGAGGGGGTTGAGCTCGTGATGTATCCACCTATCTCTTGGCGACAATATGCGTATCTCAAACAAAGATGTGATTATTCCGTAACTCCTGAACAAGGCAACACTCCCACTCCCACTTGGTACTCGTTCTCCATGTGTAGTCGAATCTTGGTGTAAAAAAGGACAGACTATTCCACTTGCACAGTCCTAGTGTTGGCGGCCGTCACACATCCGAAATCCTGACGGTACAGTCCAGACCCTTCCAGCGTGGAATGTCCGTGTCAATTCATCCACCCCAGTCACATCAGTGTGGCACTTGTAGCAGTACTACTGGTAGGGGTTGGGGTGTTCTGTAAAGAAGTGTGGATGCCAAGAGAAGTAAGGGAGGACTTTGATATTTTGTTCCGATTGAATGGCTAAGCTCCGATTGTGACGCATGCGCAGCGATGTCCTCGTATGAAGTTGAATCCCCGGGCACGCAGTTCAAGCGTCACTAGCGAGATTGCCAGCGTTGATCATATCGACGACTCGAAAGAAATCACGGCAAGCTTGGTACATGAGCCGAAAGGGTCCAGGACCGAAAAAAAAACGCCGAACACATGGTACACCACGCCAAGTTTGTACATGTACTTGGCACGGGTTCGTTCGTCGCATGTATGTAAGATTGAACACTGTAGGAGAATGTCACGGTGGACTCGACGGACCGGGGCCACACAGCCCCTTCTATAACCCCCCACCCACATCGATGAGATGTGATGAAATACTAATAGACGCTTGTCAGAAAATTTCCGTCTGGTTTCCTTGCCGACTACGGAATAGTGACATGGCCACTAGGGGCACTGCGCTTTAGATTCCCGTTTCCGGTTGTTGCTTATCTTGGTCACTCTCTTGGTGTGGTAACAGCAGGGAGAAGCTTTCCCAGCTGTCGCATCATTGGATGCCGAGCCTCCCCGGAATGATACTCGGAAGAAGTGAAGATCGTATTGTTAGCCCCCCAAATACCCACCAGATGGCACGAAGCATGCATGTGGTGGCGGTGGTGGTAGTCCGTAGTAGGAGTAGTAAAGCACGTACTGCCTCCTGCTAGTGGGATGAGCTGTGAGTGAGATAATTTTTCTCTCTCTCTTGGCCTTGCTGCCGCCGCGTGGCTAGATGGATCCGAGATATGTCGCAAGATATCCTGCAGAACAAGGTCAGCTGTTCTTCAGTAGGAAAGAAATCTTTGCGCCTTGAACCTAACGACAGCTCCGCAAAGAGTACCTGAACTCAGACCCGTACTTGTACAGTAAGGTGTACCCCCCAAATTTTCCGTCCGGCATGGAATAAATGAGATTGTACCATTTCGTACTTCGTAATTCGGACTCCATACGCCGTATTCACGGCCTAAAGGCTGGCTAGCCGAAATATGCACCTTCCTACTGGAACAAGACTAGATGCATGAGGCCCCTTGCTGAGGACGCGAGATTTTAGCAGGCAGCTCAGTGCCTGGAGCTTGTTGATTTCTTTCTTTCTTTCTTGCTTGCTTGCTTGCTTGCTTTCTTTCTTTGTCGCTGCGCCTGTAACATATGTTTGCATCCCCTCTTTGTTTCCTTGAAGAGATGATGTTTTGGATTGCCCAGTTACTGTAGCTCGCTTTCACGTAATATCGGGGCGAGTGGCCGCGCTGCAATGACCTGTATCTCTTTGAACCTTGTGCTGTTCCCCCAGATTCATTTGAGGGCATATCCCTGTCCCCCGGAAATTTAGCTCTTCAATAGTCCTGCGACCATCAGAAAGAAATGGGGTCCCAGCGGGGTGTTGTAGAGCCATGGGAGGGAAAAAAACTGGCCTGGGCCTTCCGAAGCACAGGTGCCCGGCCGACCCCGGTGGTTTCGTTACTTTGGACGATTCTTGATGAGTCCTTTGATGCTCACGATACTGTACATCGTGAGATGGAAGGCCCTCGGTCTGACTAGTGGCCAGAGTGCCAACCATGGCAATAAGGATGCCACCTACTCAATCTGGGAGACAAAGCTTGGAATCGACGGTACCATCTGTGATGGCATTAGAAAGTCATCTTCCTCCTCATGAGATTTCATACAATAAGGGTATTTCTCGTATTGGACACAAACATGCAGAGAAGCGAAGGGCATAAACCGGGAACTTATGCCGATCAGTCTTTTGCTGCTTGGCCGTGGGGTCGTCACGGATCAGCTTCCGGGCGGCCATGTACGGTATGATGGAGGCATGCAAATGTAGCGGCTGTCGATTTCCACTGCAATTTTTCGAGCTCGTGCAGCGGGAGACATGGGGCATTACTCCAGATACGAGGCAAGTGAAGATACGGAGAATTTCGATTGGGACGTTGGGAGGGGAGAAAGCCAAGCCAAGCCACCTTGCTGGCGGTAAATTAAAGTACAGGTAAGGTAGCATGAAAGAGTACCAGTAAGTGCCCACGGGCAGGTGGTTGCTGTAGTGCAGTGGATACAAGATACCAAGTACTGGGTACGAGTGCTCCGTAGTCGGTACCTCGTGCCTGGCAAGGTGCCCATTCGCTGTGATTTCGGCACACCCAACGGTAAGAATGAAGGTCGCGATTGCCATCACCAGACCTTGCTTTCGGTTAAAACAAATTCCCGGCCCAATGTTGGCCCTGCGGCGACATTCGACGTGCGTTACCGACATGGCAGACTCGGACTATCAGCTTCGTCTCCGCCAATACGATTGCTTGGTGCTAGAACCTGAACTCTGAGCCTAAGCAGTATTTTGTAATCCGTGCCTGACCTCAGTGTGTCTTGACTGGCCCAGGTGAGTGTCAAGGCACTTCTGCTATGCCAAAGAGGCAATAACGTGCTGACGAGATGCAGCTAAGAGGTCCACCAACGCCGCCTCTCGTCGACGCCGGAATAATTTGAATGGCCCTAGGCCTAGTGCCTCGGTGGCTAGGAGTTCATGCTTTCGCAGATGGGATGAGGTGCAAGCCGCGGGATAGAGAGTGCCGAGAATCCGTACTTCGGACGATACCAGGACTTGGTCGTCGAAAGCTGTTCGGGTGGTTCCTACCTACCAAGGGACACTCCTTGTTCGGGGGATTTCGAGACCTAACACCATGTGCTCATCCAGCAGCATTCCAGGGATTGCTCAGCACATCGCCAGATTTGCATCTCTCCCTGCACGGAGTACTCCGTACCTACTATATCGGGTGCCAGTACGAGTATACCAAGCTTTCTTTATCCGTCCTGAGCTCCAGCCTACTCGTACTAGAGCTACGCCTACTCGGTAAGAGCACAAGCGTTTTCAACGCATATGGCGCCAAGGGATACAAATGTTCCCTCCTTCCGCTGGGAGGGCTGATATTAGCGGCTATCTTTTTCGTCGGCACGCAAAGTTCTACCTAATTATGGGGCACACGAGTCTGCCGGTATCACAAAGTAGTGATACTGTCCCAGAATTTTGCGACTTGAAAGCTGGTAACCGGATAGTCTTGGTGCTAATCTAATAAAGACCATAGCACGGAGCTAAAGAAGACGTGATCTTGTTGAAGAGCTCCAGCCGACGATGGTACACATCGTTTTTGACTTGAGAATCTCGGTGACCAGCCGTACCTTGGTTCCCCGATGCCAAATATCGGTTGGCCGAGAAAAGCATCCATGGCCAAAAAAAAAAAAAAAAAAAAAGAGGGAGAATCTGAAAAGGAGCGGGCAGAAGAGATCAGATATATTCGAGCTTCTCACCTCTCATATACAAACGCAAAGAATACGGCAATCTATCTCAGTATCAAGTAAGATTACCAGCGCTACTCATCATTGTTTTTTTTGTGTCTTTCAGCTGTCGACCCAGCTTGATTGCCAGAGAGCGGTATCTATACTACCAGTATCAGTACATACGGTATGATACGGCTCAAACTATTTCGGTGATCACAATCAGTGCTCGTCAGCTGAGGTGGACAAGCGCTTTCCTGTCTCCCGTCGGCGGTCATTTTAAGACGGTTTTCCTTCGAATAGATTTTCACCACGAGTGACGCTCATGGTGAACATGCTAATTGTATCTAGTTGGCACGTTTTGGAGACTTTGCTTGCCAAAGAGAACAAGGGGATCAAGGACCGAGAGCCGTGAATGGGCGCCAACTACTAACTAACGCGTCGTCGGGTCGGGGGATTTAGCCATGCATAGATCAACGCTCCGTTTATTAGGCCTTCTTTTTTTCCACGGATGACGCATTCGGAAAGGAATCCGAACAAGAAATGCGGAGCAGCCAAACAGACTACTGCCTTGATTATATTATTGCGAGTTGCTATTTTACAAAAGAAAACAACGAGAAAGCACCAGAATGAGAATAGGTGAGAAGGATGCCAAGTCGTCACAAGGGTACCAAAAATAAAGACGGCAGCGTGTTCTCACGTAACCCCAACGTTGTATTCCATAAAGAGAGACGCCGTTCTCAAAGCAGACAACACAAGGGTTTCCTACTCGTACCAAAGACCGGCCTTAAAAGATTGGGGTGGGAGAATTCCGGACAACCTTTACAGTTCTATTCGCTCCTCTAGTTCTGTCCCTCAACAAGGGCCAGACGAGTGGCCTCATGGAAGACCCTAGACGAGAGATGTGATTACGTCTTCTGTGGCAACTACCAGACCACATCATGACTGGTTCAGAGCCCGAGGCATTGGGTCGATGACGGCGGTACCAGCAGCTTCCTGCAAGGGTTCATGCAGCTTTACAATGGCTTATCTGGGGGGAAATGACCGCCTGACTGGCATTGGAGCATCGTCGACGGCATCAAAGCGGGTCGTCTCCCAGCCTGCAAGCTGCAGCAGCGATACCTGGCTAACTCGGAAACTGCCTTAGGACCACTTAGCCCACGGTCCATCGTCTTCCCCCCTCCTTTGATAGGCAATTTCTTAGGCCCATTGTGCAATTCAGGCTGACCCCAACTGCGAAGTACAGAACATTTCGATATTACCGAGTTATACTTACAAAGAAGAAGGTGAGTTTTGCAATCGCTGAAATTCGTACAGTGGCAAATATAACAAGGGACCCTGGGGCACACTCAGACTCAAGCGAGTAAGCATCTGCTTCAGGTATGAGTACCGAATGACACCTTTCCCCAACTGAGATATCAATAAGGGAACCAGCATTCACATCTTCTTCGCTAATTGGAGGGGCGGGAGCAAGGGTGACTCCGTCGGGTGAATTATTAGCATCATGTGTCAATATCTGGTTTCGGGATGGCACGGTCGCACTGCTGCACGGGTATTCAAGCGCGCGCAATACGATTTGCCAGGAGCAGCGTTTTTCTAAAAGAGCAAACCCTCTTTGTTCTCGCGCCAGGGGGTTCTCCGGCGAGCGCTGAGATGCCCGGTCTGTGATTCCTGCAGGACACCAATCCGATCTGGGAGAGACACCCGGTGGATGATGGCTAAGCTTGCGTCTTTGATAAGTGACAGTTGGTATGTGACCATTTGTCTAGCGCGTCCCGTCTGTTAGAGAAAGTGAAGACCTCTTTTTAGCATGCTGTTTCCTCTCGCCAGAAGCATGTTTGCTCGTATGACTGAAGACGCTGCTTCTCATGCACGCACTGAGTCTGTTCCATGATCCTGACGCAAAGACGGACCAGGGGATCCTGGTGGTATACATACTTGCACGGGTACGGAGCAAGTGATGACTTGCTGAGGTCCTGAAATCTGGCCAGGGCCATTTGACTAGTGCTATCATTTTTTTTCTCGCTCACCCGCTTGGACTGGGTAGTCCATGTACTTGGTGCGTCGAGATGAGGTATTGGTTTGGGTAAGCGGGTGGGTTTGGACAGCTCCGCACTAAGTCAAGGCTTGCTTGCAAATGGATCCTGTTTGCTTTTGGCAATGAGCAATACGGAGTAGGGATCGCAATCTCGTTGCTTTCTGGCCTGGCCTGGAATACTCCGAAGATACCGATACCTATATCCGACTTCCCCGTCGCGGGACGTCAATATAATCTATGGCTCAAACCGATAGGCAGTGAGGAGCTGTGAGCTCCGTAGAAGAATGGGTTGACCTGATTCGGCATCTGCCAAGTACCCGTTACATTGCCAGGAACGAGCTACTTTTTGACATGATGGAGAAACTAATCTCGGAAATCTTGGGTCATACCAACCGGCAAGCTGCCACGCATTGACAAGGGGAGGCGCCGTTCCAACGCTAAATGGCACACCTCCCAAAATGTCCGCGGACCGCATGCTGGCCCGTTCATTTCTCATCAGATTCTGCAACTTGGGAGCACTCAGTCGGATCTTAAAAGGACAGACGGATCTTTGGAACAGACCGGGCTGAGCCTTGGGGCCTGCGTTGGCTACACCTGGTTTCACACCTAGGATTCGATGAGAATGAGGGATGGGATTCTTTTTTCTAGGGCTATGCCTAGCCTTGTCGCGAATTACAGTACATACTCGCACAGTCATTACATGGTCACATTAGGCATCGAGATACTATTGAGTGATACAAACCAGCCGGATTCAAAGAGACTGACCCACTCAAGGGAAAGGTACTACTGCCTAATGACAGGCCGCCAACAAACGTCATCTGGATGAATAGGTCCCCAATCTTGCCAGGGAGGAGTGCAGTGGTAAACATTTGTACCTGAAGCTGCCTGGGAGCCAACTTTCCGTCGCGACAAGGCTAATATTAATGCTGGTACAACTACGGAGCATCAGGCATGTACGAGTAGTATATCGGAACAGAGTTGGTATTCCTACTACCGGCGGAGTGCATAATCCTACATCCGCACGGACGGGCTCAGGGTGGGATCGGTGACGCCGGACCTGGCGTGGTCTCAGTTTCTGGAGCCTTGTGATGCGTTGTAAAGAGCAAAAGGCTCACGCTTCGATTCTTGAGCCGTCGGACGAAGATTGGCAGCTCACTATTCCGCGGTCTGAAGAAGTATGGGATCTGCTCTGCATGTTTTAGATCGTCGAATCCTACACATCGCTAAAGCCTCAGCTGGCTACGTTATGCGAGGGAGAATGGAGCACTGGCCCTTTCTTCCTCCCTTCTTTTGCCTCATTGGGTAATCTGCAGTTGTCAACACTACAGTACTCCAAGCGGCTTGCAGCGCCGTGGGTTTCCATTGGTGGTATTGCGCTGTGTATTTGTATGTACAAGCAGGTGCAGTGTGGAAAATTAAGGTATTGAAACCCCCTTCCTCTGAGCCCATTTAGGTGCGAGTTTGCAGGACGTTCTAAACTTTACTAGCAGCCTAAGCTTCGGCTTCCTACCTAAGGGCCCTGCCGTCGCGTGTCCACATGCCCATGCACAGAGCAACCGGATGATTGGATGGAGTCTCTTCCGCTGACCCATGCCACAGGTTGGTATACAGTATACATGTAAGTGGTATCCCAGGAGTTCAACGCAGCCTTGTCGACAAGCCAGGTCCAGCCCACAACCTTGGGCGCCGGCCAACAGGAAGATGGAGAGGGCGCTGGGAAAGCATGTAGCCATGTTTGGCAAACAGGGCCTGGGCGCAGGGTCCGGCACGGTCCCTAAATAAGCGTCCAGCTCGTGTCATATCCACCACCCTCCGCCATGATGCCACTTCGATTGTTTAGCCTGATGGTGCTTCGTAGAAAATCTGGCACTCAGCCGGCCCGCTTAAGCAGAGACTCCTCATGGGCACCCTCTCTAGTACCTAGCTAAGTGCTCGTGGGCTTGCTCCGAAGTGGCCCATCCACGATCCACGAAGCCATCCCTCCAATCCGTCATCGAGGCCGTGCCATTTAGCCACACGGCGAGTCGCCATTAGCACTGCTAATCCCAGGTTTGCTAGCTTCCCCGACTCCCATGCAGGCTCCCTGTCTCCCAAGCTGCTTGGGGCAATGCGAGCTACTCCAACTTTTGATAGCTCCTGGAGGTACCTCCGTTGCAAGCCTTGGCTCTTGCGTCTGACGCTCAGGCCGGGGGTGAGTATATGCAGACTAAAAGCAAGTACATGTACACGGGGTTGGCTCCAGACATCGTTCGGGCCCTTCTAAATGTGCCGAGGACACCAAAATCTTCCCAACCCCGGCCTGCTCTCGTCCTGCCTGCTTTGACCGATTCGATCATCTCTCCTAGTAGCTTGTTGACTTACTCGAGAATTGCAAAAGTCGCTCACCCCCTGATTGCTTTTGTGCAGCTGGGTACGAGGCAGTATTACAAAGCTTGAACGCCTCACGGCTTGCATTTCTAGAATACCAGGACTATCCCGGCATCGAGGGTTTGAAAGAGTGAGCACAGGTAAATGACCAGTCTCGACACATCGTTCTCACTCCCTGCGACGCACACCCCGGAACCAACAAGAAGGGAAGATATCACCCAGCCAACTCCAGTTTGCTGTCTCCCGGCTACGGCTCAGGGCTCCGACTCTTGTCCTAGTCCCTTTCAGCTGAATCTTACCTCTTACTCGTATGACACCTTTCCATCACCGTCCTTGAACGGCGAATGGTTTATCTCTTCGCCGTCCACCTCTTTGACCACCGTCTAAATCCTTCTTGCCGGCCTCTACTAACCTTCTGCTTGCTACTGAATCCAACCCCCAGCACGCCTCCTGGAAACAAGATACACGCCCCTCCCCACTCAACCTCCACAGCTCTCTTCTTGTTTCCCGCCTTTCCCTTCCCAGTTTGCCCCAATCATAGCCGTCTCCAGTGTCTTATTACGCTTGTGAAATCTCACACGCACGGTGGCCGTCTCTCCTCCCCTCTCGAGACAAGCCAGCGGAGAATTGTCAGATAGGATTGACCGGGCAGGGGATCATCATGGAACAAGCCATATCCTGTCGCCTCTGATTAACCCGCTGCAATAAGAACATTATTAGACCAGGAACTCGGTCCGTGGGCCCCCGACTCCTCAACGCTACTTGGTTGGCTACCTACTTTGCTCTGTAGCTCTCGCGCTTGTAGGCTTCTCGGCGGATAACCCTATTTTCTATGGTCCGACTACCTTGCATTGGCAACTGGGTCCCATTGACTGGGCCTAAGAGTCGCACAAAAACCGACCGTGAGCCGCCAATCAGCCTCAAGAGGCTGATTCCTGTTGTGTTTTTCTTCTGACTCCGTCGTTTGAGCCCGCGACTTTGGTCGGGTTCAGCAACTTCAGCTTTCGCCAGAACCCGTCTCTCAAGTCGTGGAACTTTGCGATTTTGCTGCGGGCTGCCGTTCCATCTCGATAACCACCGACGACACGACTGCATGCTGTATCACGAAAGGTTCTAATATCTCTGGTTATCAGGTATCACACTGTTCCAGCGGCGTCTGTTTCACGTCGGCTCTTCTCCGCCTGGCTGGATCTCGGTTCCATTCTTGTTTCGAACTTGCTGGCTGGCTTTTCAGTCTCGTGTTCATTCCCTGAGCCCAACGAACGATTTTTGTCTTTGGACCCTCTCCCCCCTCATCAGTTTGAGGCCAACCGCCGAGTTACTCTCCCCTTCGTCTTTCTACATTTTGTACTAGGGCACGGAGAAGTCGAGATTGCTATCCATCTTCGTCTAATTACTTCTGGATTGATCGTTGAAGAAAGAATCACGGGGCTCTAAGTTATCATTTTAATTCTGTCTCGTCTCGATATCCAAGATCGCGTCGGGATTTTACTGCAAACACCGCTTGCCGCCGATATACCACCTACATCTTCGAGTTCCAAATATTAATCATTAGAAAGAGCACTACTCTTCGGCATTTGCTTCGAGCTTTCACGGGATCTCGGGGCTTATAGTAGCCCATCTGGATGATCCAAACTTGGAATCTTGGTTTTTGAAACTGGGCACCGTCGGTAGTGGCCCAGCTAAGCATTTGAAGGAATATTTCATCCATGACCTTTATAACGCAACCTTCTAATCCGACGCCGCCCCTCCACCCCGGGCCTCCTCAAGCTTATTCCAACTCGGCCCGCTGTGCCTTCGACTTCAATTGGAGCCGTAAGGAGCTCCTCCCAGAGGAGTCGGCTGTACGGAGTAGGGCATATCCCTCGCCTCCTATGTCCGGCTCTCCGCCTTTGCCTCTGAGATCGGCTCATGAGGCCGGTGGTCGAGGTGAGGCTCCGACTTTCTACGCTACCTCCAGACTTATCGATGGCCTTCGTGGAGGTCCGACACAACCATCGCCTGCAAATATTCGGGAGCAAATTTCACCAATAATAACGAGACCATACCCACAAGAACCAACAACAAGGTCGCCCTATTCATACCCAAGGCCGGACGAATCAGGGAGAATTGTCCCTTATCCTCCTCAGCATCACCATGGAATGCCCCAAGGAGTTTCACAAGCGCCGTACCTGAGCTCAGCATCATCGAATTCGGAAGCATATCCTGTGCCTGATCGATCACAGGCAGTCGAATCACAGCCGTTTACGTCTCCAAAATCTCAGAGAAAGACAAAGGGCCATGTTGCCTCCGCTTGCGTACCTTGCAAGAAAGCTCATCTTCGGTTAGTCATCAGTGATTGAAACAGGCGTCCGACGCTCTGCAAGCCCTATGCAATTACTAACACTCTTTTCACTTAGATGCGATGGTACGTTGTCTTTGATTTTGTTCGTTTGAAAAACTACGTAGTTCGCCGGTACCATTGCCCTGCGGGTCTGTTTCTCTCAGAGAGCACATAATCCATCTGAAACTCACCAATATTATGGATGAAGTACTCAAAGCTTCCAAGTCCCTTTGGTGGAAGAAGAATATAATGATCCTTTGACCCTTGACACCATATAATTATGAGAAAAGGGGGGCTCTGCATAGAGGACAATGAATTTTGAGCTAACTGATTCATAGCACAACGACCCTGCTCTCGATGTCTAGGTAATGGGAAAGAGGATGCTTGTGTCGACGTTCAGCATAAGAAAAGAGGTCGGCCACGATTACGAGACGAAAGAGATGCTAGATTTGATCCCACCAGATATTCCCATCCCCAGGATGCCGCCCTCAGGAGGCCGTTAAGTATATATCCTTCAGGCATGACAGGACTTTCACCATACGACGACCCTCTTCGACGAAGTCAATCCTATCGATCTCTCGAGCCGCCGTCGAATGATGCTACTTCGCGTGAATATCAAGAGAGATCCATGGCTCCAGATCCAAATATCTATAATCCATCGTATCCAGGCACACCGCATGCTATGGAGCCTCTGGCGTACCTTAGTATGGAGTTTGATATTGTCAAGGCATCTCCAATGTTCATGGACATAGTCCACGCATCGAGCCCAATTGGGAATAAACTAAGCGATCTCGTTACACCACACCAGGCAAATTTCCTCACCAACCTTCAAAATCAACTTTTTGAAGAGCAACGATTACACGAGCCGAATTATCTGCCTCCTATGATGGGCAGGCTAGATTTAGCAATCAAGGACTTTGGATTTACGACTGAAGATGTCGCAAGATTTCGCCTTAACCATCTCGAATATTTCAGCTTCGTTGGATACGATGGCTACACAAGGACTTTCCCGCTTCGTTTTGGGCTCGCAAAAGAGGGTTCGTTCTATTTCGTCGTGTTCCTGTTGAGTCTTCAACAGCCTCCCCCACAGTTGCCACCGCCGCTACCATCACATACACCGTATCAACAGTATGCCCACCATCCACAGCAGAGACAGCATTCTCAACATTCTCAGCATAGCCAGCATAGTCAACATTCTCAGCATGCTCAGCACTCGCAGCATCCTCCATATGGGCAGCACTCGCAGCATCCACAACACACGCGGGAACCTGGTACGGCTTATCATCATCCACCCGCATCCCATCAAGCAGCGTATGGAGACCAGTCGAGTTCTTCCTCGGTTGATTCTTATCGACATCGGCTTAGTGATGGCTCTATTCGGTCGCCACACAATCCGGCTTCTTCGAGTACGGGTACCAGCTCAGGAATCCCGACTTATGCGCAGTCACAATACTCTGGATCCAGTTATCAGACATCTCAAAGTGACCATAACCCTACTAGTCGACCTGCAACTCAACCGTCCTATCACTTACCCCCTATTCGGGCACAGCCAGATCACCGACCCTCCTCTCGAGAAGTCGGTTGGCCCAATGGTGAACGACCAAGACGAGTTGATATTGGTGGCCTGCTAGAGCAACCCGCCGATCCTGGTCGGCGGTGGTGACGAAAAAGATTCGCCCGGAACCTTGAGGCTATACCCGGCAAAGGGCCATTGTTACGAGTACCAGCTTGAGACTTTTATATTCCTTGAGACTTTATCCATTGGCGCCGGCGCTTCAAGGGGATTTCTTTACTTCCATTACAAAAGTATGGAATAAAGACACTGATTTTCAACACATGAGCGACATTGATTGATTTTTTGTAAGCGTCAAAAATTACGGACGATGCCAAAACGGCTGAAATTTTGTATCTTGGCAACAATGTACCAGTAGAGATGCCCACAGTCTGCGTTTCTTTCAGAGCGGTTATTGTCTTTATATGATCTCTTGTTTTTTTTATTGCGTGTTTTCTCTCCTAATTTCCTTTTTTTTCTTTACTCGGCTATATGGCAAAAGCGGACGGATAGGGAGCGGTATCATTCAGCAAGGAGATTTCAAGGGGGCAATTGGATTGAACGCTTAAGCGGTGCTACATTTTGAACAAGGGGTATGGGGTTTCAAACGCAAAGAGTTAATTTGTGTCCTGTCTTTCTTCCTTGTCTTTCCTTTTTATGGTTCATTTATGCAGAAACAGTTGAGCGCTTTGCGAAATTTCTAGCGGAAGCGGTAGCATCTATGGTATAGGTCATGAATATTCATGGAATTTGTTTTGACATATTGGAATTGTCCCTTTTTTTTATTGCTCATTGGATGACTCTAGTTTGCTTGCTACAATGATTGCGCTTCAGGGGTATGGCTACTAGGTATCCAGGTAGACATTGGTGGCCAACGTAGGTAATCATTAGCGGCATACAAGAACGTCAAGCATGACCTTTTTACTCCAATCTCAGTTACTAGGTGGTCTACCACATTGTTACGAAACGTTTTGTGATAGCTAGGCGGTACAGTACGAAGGCCCCAAATGGTATATGTACCTACCTGTAGGTTAGTAGCCAACCTGCGAATTTGCATCTTGGATGTAGCAGCTACAAGTGGAGTGAAGCTCCCTTAGTTCGGCCTATCGACATTCGTTATTATTTTTCTTCAAGACTATAACTTGCTTCTTTCGAACAACACAAAAGCCTGCATCGTATTATCAGGATACATGTAGCTCATACTCTAATACTGTAGAATACCACATGATCGTAAATGCAGCTGTTGTGGGAGCCGCGTACCGAAGTACCGAAATCTAGTACCAAGGTCACGTGCAGACGTGGGATCTTCGCGCACTCGCCCAATTCGTCATCCTCTTTCTACCGCCTTCCTTCTCGATTATTGAACAATTCCTTCCTTCTCGCTTATTGAATGGTTCCTTCCTTCTCGACTATCGCACAGTTTGTTCTGAGGAGATGAAAAATCTTCCGGGCATTCTTTTCTTTGTCTGATATTTATGACTTGCGTGCTACAGTAGGCTCTTCTAATTCTGTACCGGGGATTTCTCTTTCATGTTGGCGTTGTTTTATGACGGTTGATGATTTGATTCGTGAAATATTTGGGCGTTGTTTGATTGCGATTTCCTGCTACAATTGATCGAATAGTGTTGAAGAGAGGCGGCCATGGATGAAATGGAAATTGACAGCGCCCCAGGAGGGACTAAAAGGAAGGCAGATGATGATATCTGGGTTCCGAGACCAAGACAAAGGATCAGGGTAATGCGCTTATCCCACTCTTCCACTCCCCTTCTGTTGGACTTGAGAGCGGCAGGATGATTTTCGAACTATTATCATCAACTGACTTTCGCTCGTTACTAGGCTCTTGATCCCGATGTTGTGAACAAGATTGCAGCCGGGGAGATTATTGTTGCCCCTGTTCACGCGCTCAAAGAACTGATTGAGAATGCTGTGGATGCAGGCTCGACGTCGCTGGAAATCCTTGTCAAAGATGGAGGTTTAAAACTGCTTCAAATCACTGATAACGGTGGTGGCATTGAGGTATTACAGCTATTTCACCTTCAATCTCTCACTACCGCAGCTGACATTTTTCACTAAAAGAAAGAAGACTTGGAAATATTATGCGTGAGGCATACGACATCCAAAATCTCTACATTTGAAGACCTATCGTCCATTGCTACATATGGATTCCGCGGCGAGGCTTTGGCCAGCATCAGTCATATTGCCCATCTTACAGTCACGACAAAAACCAAAGAAGCAGCTCTCGCCTGGCGCGCCCATTATCTAGACGGAAAGCTAGCTCCCGCGAAGCCAGGGCAGTCTGCAGAACCCAAAGCGGTTGCCGGCCGCCAGGGAACCCAAATCACAGTGGAGGACTTGTTTTTCAATGTGCCAACACGTCGAAGAGCGTTTCGATCTTATGCTGATGAGTTCAACAAGATCATCGACATGGCAGGGCGCTATGCAGTTCACTGCCAAGGGGTTGGCTTCACTTGTAAGAAGGCCGGCGAGGCATCCAATTCACTGTCCGTACAAGCGCAAGCAACAGTGATAGACCGTATCCGCTACGTCTATGGCGGCATGGTCGCCAATGAGCTGATTGAACTAACTGTGTCTGACGATCGATGGGGATTCTCGGCCAATGGCTACGTCACAAATGCCAATTATGGCGTCAAGAAGAGCAATTTCCTCTTGTTCATCAATCACCGCTGTGTTGAATCGTCAACCATGAAAAAGGCAATTGAACAGACATATACTAGCTTCTTGCCCAAGGGTGGCCACCCTTTCATCTATCTCAGCCTTGAAATTGACCCGGCCCGAGTGGATGTTAATGTCCACCCTACCAAGCGGGAAGTTCATTTCCTCAATGAAGAAGAGGTTATCCAAGCTCTCTGCAAGAAAATTGAGTCGGAGCTCGCTGCTGTGGATGAAAGTCGAACATTTCTGACACAGTCACTGTTACCAGGGGCCAAACCAGTTGAACCTTTGGACGAGGATGATAGCGATGCCGCCCCCAAATTCACGACACCAGCTCTTAGGAAGGTGCGGCGAAATTCAAATGACCTTGTCCGAACGGATAAATCTCAGGGCAAGATTACAGCCATGTTCTCGCCTGCCGGCCCCGCTGATAAAGCAGATTCTCCTGCTAGAGCAATGGAAGACGAACCGTTCGCGGTTCCAGAACCGATAGAATACACGACGATAGACCGCGACCAAGTAAATTGCCGGCTCAGAAGCATCAAGGAGCTACGCCAAGAGGCTCGAGATGAGATCAACGAGGAGTTGACAGAGATGATCGCCTCTCACACGTTTGTCGGTGTCGTCGACGAGAAGCGACGACTTGCTGCTATCCAGGCAGGCGTGAAACTATATTTGATCGACTATGGCCACATGTGCTTCGAGTACTTTTACCAGCTTGGTTTGACTGACTTTGCAAACTTTGGCGTAATTAATTTCAGCCCTCCTCTAGATCTCAGAGAACTTCTCCAGCTGGCAGTAGAAAAGGAGCACGAATCCGTTGGGATAACACCCGAAGACGGCTTCAATTACAATTTCTTCGTTAAAACGGTAGCAAATAAACTCATCGAACGGAGAGAGATGCTCCAAGAGTATTTTTCTCTCGAAATCACGCCTACTGGAGAGGTGGTTTCCATCCCTCTTCTTGTTAAGGGATATACCCCGTCTATCGCAAAACTTCCCCGATTTCTTCTTCGCCTCGGACCCTATGTCAACTGGAACGATGAAAAGCAGTGCTTCAAGACGTTCCTCACGGAGCTGGCGACGTTTTATGTCCCCGAAGCATTACCCACGACGCCCACGGGGGAAATCGAAGAAGAGGACTTGGAGGAATCGTACTTGGATGACGAGCAGGTACAGGAACTGAACAGTGATGAGATTCTTGAGGAGGTGAGAAAAAGGAGACAGCACGTTCGATGGGCTGTTGAGCATGTCTTCTTCCCAGCGTTTAGGTCGCGTCTTATTGGGACGACGAAGCTCATGCAAAATGCCGTGTTAGAAGTGGCGAGCTTGAAGGGGCTATATAAGGTGTTTGAGCGGTGTTAATGGCGGGGCGGGAGATTTGTTGGGAGCATTCAACATAACGGCGCGATTGATATCAGATTGTTTCAACTTTTCTATGTCTTGTGTTGATATGCTTTATGATTCGGAAGCTGTGTACCCAGAAAATAGCGAAAGATACTGATGCTTTATTTATTCTATATCCATGAAATCATCTATCTCAGCGTTACCTCCATTGGCTTGTGTTTCTTCTTGTACGCCAAGAATCGTGTCAAATTCATCATGACTTCGTCCGCCCTATCCCTTAGTTCTGGTTGGGCAGTCTTGTTCACGCTCTTAGCCATAGCCCTTGCCTTTGAAACAGTTCCGTCGAGGTGCTTCAATAAGCCGCCTTTCCAGAAAACCTCTGCATCGTAGGGGTACTCTTCGTTTCCGTAAATATCAAAGACTTGGTTAAACGCCTCCACCGCATCGGCGGCAGGAGTGTCGGGGAGTCCAGCGAGCAGGGTAACGAGAAAAGTGCCAATCTCGCGGTTGAGGTCCGGAGGTGCAGGGTGAAGGGCCAGCTGGCCGAGAACTCCGACGCATTTGACTCCGAGGGCTTGGAAGGGATCTTCGGGGTCGAGGCGGGCGGGCGCGCCCTTTGTGGCCTGGTAGAGCGAAATGAACTTGCGGTGCTCGTTGGGCTGGAGGGGGGTCTCGCCGCGGAGGATTCGGGAGATGGCCCACGCGAGACCGGTGATTTGAGTGGCGAGATCGACGTCGGCCGTGTCGGAGGCGAGTGTTGGTGAGATAATCTGTTGCCAGAGGTTACGGCCGATGGGGGTCCAGGCAGCTTTAATGCCGGCGTTGGACTCGTCGGAAAGATCGAAGAGGGAGACGGACCAGGTGATGTTGTTGAGGGCAGAAAGAGCATGGGCTTGCATCTTAAGGGAGAGGTCGTCGGAGGGTTGGAGGGTGGCGAGGCGGATCAGCTCGGGCAGAGCAATCTGGACGAGAGATTTGAGGGTTGGAAGATGGTCGATATTATCCTCTCCATGGTCACCACCCGTCACCATGTCCATATCGGCCTCCATCTCATCTTCATTCATGTCATCGTCTTCATCGTCATCTCCGTCTTCATCTTCGTTGTCATCTGCGTCCGAGGCCACCCCATCCATGTTTTCATCATCATCCTCATCCTCGTTGTTGTCCTCCTTCCCAGCTCCAGCGCCGCTGTGGTCTTTCTTAGAAGATGGTTGCGATGGGCCACCCATTTCAGATACAAGACTTGTGCCGATAGACGCTAGCGTCTCCAGAGCCAGCTGTTGATACTCTGAAGGACTGGACCAGCTGCTGCCGTTGGCGACAGTCTCTCCAGGGATATACGTAGCGATGGCTTTGGTGAGAGTTGGTATCAGGTCTGAGTCGTCAGCCACATCGGTCTTTGGTGATATGTTCTTGAGTCCGAGAAGGGAGGCATATATGTTGTGAAGGATGGCACAAGCCAAGATACCATCTCCGCCGACATCATCCTTCAGGGCCACCAGCGCATCATAGCAGACGGTGTTGCCGCCAGTGCAGGTGAGCTTTTGAGCTAGATCTGAATTATCCTCGGAGAGAATCATGAGACAGGCCATGGCATCTCCGCGGATATTTAATAGAGGATCCTGGTCTTCTTGAGCAGTATACGTGATTAGTGTGAAGAGTAAATTAGTGATGGAGGTGTTGTTGGAAATAGCTTCCAAGATTTCGTCGCTAGCCTCAGCTAGAGCTGTTAGCAGCAAGACCAGAGACGCCGCAATGCTTGAGATGAAACTCTTCTCGGCCTTGGGCAATTTTGCATAAGGAGTATCGCTTGAGAAGACTTTGTCATGAATCTAGGTTGCACATTCAAGTAAGACTGATGAACTGAATAATTTACTTTGGGTTTACTTACCAGCCTGGAGGCAAACTCAATTGCCGTCAAGACGTCCTGTCTGAACAAATGAACGCAAAAATCAGCCTCCTCCTCCTGGGCCAGGACCTGCAAAATCCCCCATCCGGCGGCCCGACTCTCAAGCGCAGCGTCTGTCAGAGTCTGTGTGAGAACAGTGTAGACGATCTGTTCTCGCAGCAGCAGCTTGCGGCACTTTGTGTCTTGGATAATGCTTGAAATGAGAGAAGCGGCAGTAGAGCGTGATTTGGGATCGGCGCTTTTGAGGTCGTTTATGATGGGTAGAATCTTGCTCTCTCTCAGAGCGGCCAGCTCAGGATCTGAAGGAGGCTTGACGGCTTTGGCTACGGGATCGCTGCGATGGCCGCCTCTGGTTCTCTTTGATTTGCCCATGGCGCCGGGGTGAGGGAATGAGCGGGATTTCTGAAGATATTATATGAGTGATTGAGATTATAAGAGATAATGGTATGAAAGAGAAGAATGTCGTTATTTGGGACGTTATGGATGGATTGTATTGATCTTTGTGTTGATGAAATTGTTTACATGCATGAAATATCAAAAGTTTTTTTTTTTTTTTACACTAACACTGTTGCCCGTACCCCACCATAGGATGGCCACCTTCCTCCACTTACGGAGTATGAATGATATCAAATAGGCTAAGAATATGGAGCATTGGAACAAGCTCACACTGAAAACCACAGTTGAGCGCTTTTCAGTTCCTCATTAGTGGTCTAGGCGGACGGTTATAGAGCTCTACACCCTGTAATCAGGGCGATCATCGGGCATTCCTACCGTGAGTAGCATCATTAAATGTCACCTACAAGTATCAGCCACCGGTATAACCGCTGAGTGCTACATCGGGCTCCCCACAATTGCGCCACAGGCTGCTATCTAATCAAGCCCGGCCTCTGTGCGACGACAAGCTCCCCCAAATGGGCATAAGTGCCACAACACCGTTTTCATCTCTTCAACACTCTCACCTCTCACATTCTCTCAAGTAACATCGCTTGGAAGCTCTCGATTGAAACAACGAAAGCAATCCGAGGCTGATATAATCCAGCGATGTGACAAGCTGGTGCCCGAACTACCTTCACTTGATTTCGCTGTAATCATACAAGCGTCAACCGGAGCTGAGCTGAGCTACTATTGAAGTTCGAGACATCATGCCGCCTCCCGGAGCCCGCAGCTGGTCCCTGTCGCAGCTTTGGCGCGACGAGGAGGAGGAGATGGCCAGCAAAAAGGACGATGATCTTGGCTTGCCTCGGCACACCAAGCACTCTGACCAGTGGCAATCCGCACCCAAATCTTCTCTTCACTGGACCACACTGCTTCGGCTTATTGTATACACTGTTGCCCTCTTCATGCTGGTATATGGGCTGTTCAGAGTCATTGGGCCTGCTCCAGGAGCCTCGTCTCTTGATCCGGCAAACTTGATGCCATTATATGACACGCCACGGCCGCCTCCCAGATACGATGCACCTCGGATGGAGGAAGAGGGGCCAACGATCAAGACACCAAAGGCGCCCAAGCCACCAACACCAAAGCCTCAAGCTGAACCTCAAGCCGAACCTCAGGGCGGCAGTGGGAGCGGCGTAGGTGAAAGCAAAGGTGCGGCGGAAGCTCCTACGACATACAATGGACCGCTGAAGCTCCCACACTTGGGCCCATCGTTGCAAGCCATCATCACGGACACCTCAGGGAGGCTGCAGAAGAATCGCAACGTCTTATTCGCAACTGCCAGTCTTCGGAGTGCGGCACTTTTACTCCCAATGGCATGTCAGATGGCTACAGAGCGCCAGAACTATGTACATTTTGCATTGATGAGCAGGAGTGATATGCCCATGAAAGAATTGCTCGCGATAAACGGCATCGATAAGGAGTGCCCTCTGATTGTGCATGGTACGATTACATACGTTGCCCATTGAACCCCTCGGGTTGACGACAATACTGATGAAACTGAATATTTCTAGATGCTCGCCCTGACCATTCCACAATTGCAACCGAGGCGCGAATGTCGCTCTCTGTGGCCCGAGCTCTATGTAAGCTTAAAATAAGGACCTATTGTTAATCTCTTTGCTGGATGTAATTCTAACAAGCAGCCCCTTCCAGACTATGTCAATCTTTACATGCACCCTCAAGCGATCATCATTGACTCCTCAGCTACCGAGGAACACTATTTTCTCTCTGGCATTCGCGATGAGGTCCGAGGCACAGGGTCTGCTCTGATCGAACTTCCTGAGAGACCAGGCAATCGATTCTCGTGGCTGTCAAAGCTTGATGCTTCTGCACTAGCAGGTAGGGTATCCCATTTCCACAAACTATTACCTTGGTGAAGTTGGTTCTAATCACAATTCTGCAAAAGCGTGGAATGATGTCAGCTTCGACATTCTCATTCATGCCCCTCCACATGGCACAGGAAACCTTAAGCGGTTACTCAGATCTCTATCGAGAGCTGATTTGGCCGGCGTGGCTCCGCCTCACATGACCATTGAGCTTCCAACAAGGATTGATCAAGACCTGAACAATTTCCTGACCGGATATCAATGGCCGTCAAAGGCTCCCAGCTCAGGTCCAAAGCCACGGCTTCTCTCGCTGCGTCACCGTATTCCTAGACAGAAAATAAGTGAAGAGGAGAGCTCCGTTCGGTTCCTCGAGTCATTTTGGCCGACCAGACCGTCTCACTCTCATGTCTTAGTTCTATCGCCTCACGCCGAAGTCACCCCTCAGTTCTTTCATTGTACGTTTGCTTATCAGCTTCTTTCTGATTTCTTTTTGGCCGATAATAGACTCCGGATATGCTAACTTATAATAGATGTAAAGTATTCCCTTCTGCAGCGACGCTACTCTGCCATTGCATCTCGCCAAGATTGGGAAAGTAAACTCTTTGGCATCAGCTTCTCGACACCAACAACATATCTCGATGGTAGCACCCAGTTCGCACCTCCAAAACCACTCGAGGGACAGGAATCCGGCGCAGAAGGTACCCCCTTCCTGTGGCAGGCCCCCAACAGCGATGCGATTCTCATTCTGGGAGATAAGTGGGTGGAGCTTCACGGTTATGTGTCCCAGCTTTTGAAAAAACGGCATGCCTCGCCGACAACACCAGATCTCCTTTCAAAGAAAGAGGTCGGCAAAAGGCATCCTGGCTGGCTAGAATACACGCTTCAGCTGTCACGAATCAGGGGATACTTTACCCTCTATCCTACCCAGCTGACGGCTAATACCATTGTCGGTATTCATACTGATTTATATGAGGTGCCAGAGGAATATCAAGGCGAGAAGGCTTCTGAGCAAGAACAGGACGCAATCAAGCATGCAACGGAATTGTTTGATCCCGCTTCGCAGATAGATATGTTGGCGACGCTTCCGCACGAAGGCGAGTTGCCACTCCTCTACCACCTCCCTTGGCTAACCTGGGATGGCAAAGAGACGTATGATGGTGCGATCCAGAAGATTGCTGCCAAGTACAGGCTGGAATTCCGCAACCAGGTCGGACAGTGCAGAGATGAAAATCCGGAGGCCATTCCGGGTTTTGATTCATATGCTAGGGATCTCTTCTGTTTTGCCAAAGAGGTGTGATTTTTGTTTATGTGACATGGCGCATGATGAGGTGTTATGGCGATTTGATATGGAGTTATGCTGGGGCGGTGCCGTCATATCGGGATTTCTGAACTTTTTTTGTATTAATGGGCAAGTGTCCCTATGCATATCCTTTTTAGGAGTCTTGTGTATTCTAATAGAAGAAGCAAACTCCGCCGAACTTGACTGGAAACGAGAAATTTGTGTATGATATTGCGGTGTGCCTAGTTGCTGTATATCGTCACCTTTGCCGTACTTTACCCACAACTAACAATATGATGCACGTCCCAATGATTGAAGTAGCTATTATTCCCAACACCTGCGGCAGCGGAGTCAATGCAGTGCACTTTTGCTTGGACAGAAATATCTAAACTTACCACCTGAGTCTTCCAGCCAGATTGCACAATGGCGGCTCTTCGACCATATAAATTGACGGTCCCTGGCAAGCGGTTAGTTCCCATCTGTAGATACTTAAAACCGAGGCTGGATAGGGGTAAAATAGATGGCTGAAAGACAGGATGAAACCCACTGATATAGTTTCCCGCTCCTAGAGCCAAAGCCACAACGGACAATACCCAGAAAATGCCACCAAGAGGCTTTGCCACCCGGCGCTCGAGATCGCTGGGCGTACCCTTGATGTGGAACGAAACAGTGATGGCGACGGAGACGATGGCCATGTATATCGACAGGCGGAGGTACGAAAGGAAAGCTGCAAATGTTTTAGCTGCGAAACAAGAGAGAATTGTCGCTTGGTAAGAATAGAGAGAGAGGCAAAGGCTGATATTGAAACTAACTTCGCTCGTTGGCGCAGTGATCCCGCGCATCGCTACTTTCGTTGATGAATAAGAGGGGACTGGGCCAGGGCCATTGGAAAAACGCGGATGGTTTGTCGAGGCCATCTGGGGATCTATACATTCGTTAGTATCAGTCCGTTCCATTAGATGATTTATGTCGTCTTGTAGTAGACAATCTTTAAAGAAGAATAAAAAGCGAGTTTTGACGTGCCCTAGTTCGCTGACTTCGATGGGCTCTGTGAGAGCGAGGAACGGGGCGCAGCATCTTGTTGTGCCGCCCTCTTCATCAGACATGCTGCCTGTTTTTTTCTTAGTCTCCTGTGTGGTGATATTTAATTTCTTTCGGAATTTTGGAGGTTTTCTAATCGTATTTTGGGATGTGGTTGAGCGCGATTCACGGAAATGGCGGAATGAATAAGGTTGCTTGAGGTCTTGAGAAGGCGAGGTTGAGAGCTGAGATGACGTCGGGAAGGGCCCGGGAGCTCACGTGCAGGCCTACCATGGAGCATCATATGAGCCCGATAGCATCACGAGACGTTTATATGCAACAGGCTTCCATCTTTTAATATATATATGTGTGTGTATGTATATGTATATGATTTTATTTCCTTTTTTAGTACTTGAAATCAATTAAATGTTATTTGTAGGTGAATCCTACAGTAAAAAGAAGCGTTACATCTAGCATTCCATGTAAATACCGACTTTTTCCAGCCGTATAGCCCGCTTCGCCTTGGTGGCCTAACCATCACTTACACAAAACCGCAGCTAGAAATTCACAACTACCAGTTCTTTTTTAAAAGCCCCAAATTTCATTCCATCTTCCTTCTTCCTCTCTCAGAGGACCATCCAATCTTCCAAATCTCGCAGGCTGCTCCGTATTCGCCTCTGGCAAGCAAACCCACTCCCTAACACAGTCCGGCACTTCCTCCTTGATGTGCGCAATGCAGATGAGCGCCTGTTGATCCGACAGCCCCTTCAACTTGACGGTGCCATCCTTGGCTTGCTGACTTTCGACAATCTCCTCGCCTACATACGTCTTTGATTCTCCATCAGTGAGGAACAGAGTGCACTTATCCCGGACAGCGTCGTCCATGCCACTAAACGACTCGTCCAAGACGACGATGTCAGGCCCCTTGATCATGGAACGCACAAACAGCGCCACGCGCTGGGCACTAAATGAAATCTCGCCAAACATGTAGTCGTCGGCCCACTTCAGGCCCTCGCTGCCAGCGGCGCTGTTCGGCTTCAGCTCCGGCTCGAACCACCTAAGCGCGGCCTCGACTTTCGCGCTCGCTTCGGCGTTCAATCTTGGTTTCGCTCCAAACGTCTCTGCCCAGGCATTCTCAACCACTTGCCTGATTGTGTGGCTCCTCGGCATGTGCTGGTGAACTTCTGGGCTGGAGTGGCCGATGCGAGACTGGATATCCCAAAAGGTGAGCGGCAGCTGTCCAGAGCCTGGCTCGGGGAGACGGCTACGTCCAAAGAGCTTGATAGGCAAAGAGTAAGTCTGTGGGTGATCTGATCCAAGAAGAGAGACAATTGTCGTCTTCCCTGAGCCGTTGGGACCAAACACGCCCCAGCGCTCGCCTCGTCGAACGGTCCAAATCAAGCCTGCTTTATCCCCTTGAGGTGTCTTCTGCGACCAGTTTCCAAGAGCGATTTTGTCGCCATAACGGACCTGGCATCCATCCATCTCAACAAGAGGTTCGGCATTGGGATTGATAGGTTTCTGTAAGTGGGCAGATGATGATGATGAGGTATGTGTCATCAATGATTCTTTCGACAGGACTCGCCCGATATCAGCCAAGGTGTGAACAGGTAGCTTCTCATCCTCCGCCAGCCCGCCCACTCTCACGCCATGCACGTACTTTTTCAAGCCATCCAGGACGATCTCCTTCGGCCCCATAGACTCGACTTGGCAATCCATTCTCAAGTACACCAGGTGCGTAATCCAATCTGGTAGAGGATCCTGCGGCCTCGCACTCATGACCAAGCGCGGGTCTGCCTTATTTGCAAGAGACTCCAGCAAGGGACTAAGTCCCGTCACCGTCGGGGGATCAAGTCCCATGAAAGGCTCATCCAAAAGCAAGACTTCAGGCCTCGTAAGCAACGCACGGGCTATTCTCGCCCTCCTGCCCTGCCCGTTACTTAGGAATGTCACAGGCAGATCAAGTAAATGTTCCAGCCTGAGATCTTTGACAACACCCTTCAACAGCTCAGCCGAAATCCCACCTTCCTGCTCGCTTTCCTGGGCCGGTGTCTTGGCAGGATTCAGCTCCGTATTGCCAAGTAAGAAATCTCTCAACGAGAAATCAGTAATCTCTCTACGAGACTCGTATCGTGCAGAAAGATACGCAGATGTCGTCACCGCACCACTCAACCCTCCCGCCCCCTGCTCAGCGTCAAATCCAACATACTGAATCGCTTTATTGGGAGTCCTCAGTCTCGACGATACGGCATCCGAGGACAAATACGGATACGACCTCGCCGTGGGCGGCTCACAAAGCAATCTACCCCTGAGTGCCTGCAGGAAGGTCGTCTTCCCGGACAGCGAAGGCCCCACGATGCACCAGTTGTGCGGCTGTGGTGTTGATGAGGGCAGCTCAAACTGGAGGTCTTTGAACAAGGCTGGATTCGCATGTGATGATTGCGAATTCGGATGGTGCCGATAGAAGGTGCCATTGGCGATGCGAATGATGGGCGATCGCGCTGAAGGTGGGAGATTCCTGAGCATGGTTGCGAGTCCCTCGATCTGCCGTTGAAACGTCTATATGGCGATAAATCGTAGCGTAAGGTATGACTGGAATACGGGCGATGGAAGGGGGTTTTAAAGCACTTTACAGGCCCAATTGGCTTCCCACAGAACCAAAATAAACCTCATGAAACGAAAGAGTAGGAAATACGCGCAAGAGAAACAACCAGCTTATTCAATGACACACTCACTCATTACATGAGAATTGATGTTGACACCAGCTTTCTCCGCGATCGGGCCGCACTCCAGGGTATTCTCGAGGTACCTTCTCGGGTTCCCTTTGGGGTTTAGCGCCTCTCTCAAGGCGGCAGGATGACAAAAGATACGTACCCCTCCTTCGGCAAGAGAGCTTGTGGGGACCTTTTGAGCTGGACGCGAGGCTGTTTGGAGCCTGTCAGTCTGAGAGCAGCAGAGAAGCATCACATCACATCACTCAACACCACCAATCCAACTATCGCCAGACCACGATTGACTCTTCCTTTTTCTGGTCTCCCTCTATCTGCCTACTTGTACGCAGCAACCGCACACACGAGTTGGTCTTGTCCAGCATCCACCGCTTCGCTCCCTCGTCCTTTAAAGCAAAAGCATCCTCCAAAACCGCCATCATGGTAATGCCCATCCTATCTACCCAAAGCTCCCTCTCCTTCCAAATCTCAAGCTAACCAACACCTCTCCTCCAGTCCATGCGAATCGTCCCCGCCTCCGGCGCCCCCTCCACCTTCAACCACACAAACCACTCCTCCTCCGCCCCCTCCGCCCCGGGCATCCACGACACCCTCCGCCACGGCGTCGGCATCTCCCCCTTCGACGCTGCCGCCAACAAGCCCGCCTCCTCCCACCCCCTCGAGGCCCGCCTCAAGAGCTGGGAGGCCACCCAGGAGGCCGTCCGCATGGAGACGCTCAAGCGCACCTTTGGCATCGCAGAGCCCATCCGTCGCGGCATGGAGCTCAAGATTGTTCGCGACGGCGAGTGGCGGCCCATGGCCCTCGGCGCAGGACTTCCCAGTGTTCACGAGGATATTCTAAAGGGCCGGGAGGACACCATCACCTGGGAGGATGTGTTTACAGGCAACGAGACGAGGGCCTTGCCTGGATTCCATGACGAGATGGAGAAGAAGCTCAAGATTAATCACTAAGGGGGGATGTGGCCAGTAATGAAGAAAGAATAACAAGGAAAAATCAAAGCACCCAATATGTATGCTGGTTAGACAGGGTCGTTTCTAGGACGATACAGGGTTCTGCTTCCCTACTACATGAAATAGATTAACGATATACAACCAATATGGAAAAGAAAAAAAATTAAAAAATAATGAGAGAAATGAACAAGAGACGTCATTATCATCCTCATTCGCATGGGTTGTATCTGCACGATGCATCCTTCTGATATGAATATGTTCTGCATTTCTATCCTGCTATAGCAACAATCATCCCCGTTTCCGAAGATCAAGTCCACTAGTATTATGAAAAGAGCGTATAATAGCCGAAAGCAGAGGTTACAATTGTACAATGAATCAATGATATGATGATGCGCCGGTAATGACTCCCTAATTTTCCCAATTCTTCCGCGTCTTAAGTTCCCATCGCGCTGCTTCCCTGAATGGCTAAACGAGAAAGGAAAGAAAAAAACAATAAGATAAAACACACGCAAAGGGCGGGGGAGTACTAAAGGTCCGAGACAGCTTAAAGAAGCTGCAAATAAAAAAGCAGAGAATAGCGAATGAGAGACACTGGGCCTTTCCACGCATAGGTAGTTCTAAATCGCTGAGTGCTTTCACGCAAGTCAGGTAATCTTCAGAAACCACTTGAGCGCCAAGTCGGATGCCCGTCTCTTAAAAACCAAGGGTCTATGCAAACACATCCTTGGAGCGTCCGAACATGTATAATTGCCACCGTATGTTTCAACAAGAGAAAGCACAAAGTACAAAACAGTCAGCACTGTCTGTACCACACGCTAGGATTGCTTTATAGAATGACACAGCAACGACCCTCTCGTACACGGTCCCCATCTGTGGTGCCAGCAGGGAGGCTCTTGCTCCCAGACTTGGGTTCCTCCTCATCAAGGTCCTGGGGCCGGATGCTCATGTGGACCACATTAGGGCTATCGGAGCTGAATTGGTACTCTGCAGACAGTGTCAGTATTGGAACAAGATTGAAGAAGAAGTAGTAAGGAATCGGCTTGAAAAGACAAGCATCAAAGGAAATTGGGGGATTGAGTTACACATACTCTTCAGCTGCTCCTTATCGTCTAGAAGTTTGCCAAAATGAATCAGTCGTATGCTGCTGGGACTGGCCGGTTTGGCCTCCCAATCGGATCTCCACTCTCGCAAAATCAATTCCTTCAACGTATAGATGCTGATACTGAAAGGATCGGGGTTGCCGTTGTCATCCTTATCGGGCATGTCGACGTGCCTTTTACTTAGGTATTTCGCGTCAATCTTGTACGGGTGTCGGCCTCCAGACGCCAGCAACAGGGTAATGTTGCAAACTGAACCGTCGGGTCCAGATCCAGCCGGCTTGATCTCCTCTTCAGCTGGGCCGATGGCCATGACTGAATCCTCCCGCTGCAACTCTTTGGGTTTTTCTTCCTTTGGGCTATCTTCCTTGGGGGACACGTCCTTGGGAGCGTCTTGCTTAGCAACCTCCTGCTGAATATCGTCTTTCTTGTCTTGCTCGACTTTTAGAGCCTCTGATTCGGTCGCAGGCTCGGGAGCATTGTCAATCTGTTTGCCTTTTGATGATGAGTCCAGAGTAGATGTCTCGCCTTGGTCGGTAGATTGGTTGGTAGATGCAGGCTCGGCAGAGGCCGTCGCGACAACAAGAGTGTCTTTGGCTACATCGGTTGTCGCCTCGTTTCCAGGCTTCTCCTCTGCCTCCGACGTCTGAGCGATATTATTCAGCTGCACGGCATCGGTAGGTTGCTCGAGACCTGAGCCGTTTCCAGGAGCAGCGCTACCGCCGTTCGTGGTCGATTCCGTAGGAGCCGACATGTTTCAGTAGGGAGGCGCCGTGGCGAAGCGCGAGGAATGCGGGATCGGTGCAGCACCACCAAAGGGGTTGTCGACGTCGATGAAGGAGCGTATTAAACGACTCAATTCATCCACGACGAATAGAGAATAGAGCGCGTAAACAAAAATTGTATGTCGCTGGGGTGGTAACGAACGTTTTCAATGCAGCAAGGTGGGTTTGACGGTCTCGGCTGGAGACTGGCTGCGCAGGGAGTGCGAGTATGGGTAGATGGATGTTAAGGGAAAAGGGAAAAAAGGCGCCGTTGGAACAAACCCAGTCGACGACTTGGCAGATCAATCAACGAACCAGCAGCAGGCTCAGCGACCAGCCCAGATTCAACTTCCGGGGACACGGGGTGTGGGGGGGCGAGGAAACGACGATGAGCGGGACTCCGGCTAGAATGTAGAGCGAACGAGCGACGAATGCGCTAGTGAAATCGAGCGGCGCTGAGAATTCAAGTTGCCGTGCTGTTTCTGTCGACTGAGGTAACTTTGCCCGATGCAGGCGGAAAGCGCACGCCTCAGAGATGGCTGGAGACGGAGACGCTTGGGTGTGGAAACGAGCGCCCTAGTTGGATGAGCCTTGCGGTCTTCCCGTTTCCTTTTCCTGCTTTTTCCAGGCCGCGGGTACAGGGACAAGGGTAGGGAAAATGTGATGAAAACGATTGCCTAGGAAAGATGGAAGAGCAAGCGGAGATCAGCCGCAGACGAACGGGCGAGCGAGCGAGAGTATCTTCGTTATCTCAGCATGAAGGACTCCGTATTCCCAAGTAATCACAGCAATGCGGCCGAGCAGACCCCTGTCACTATAGCGCCGACAACACACGCCAATTGGCCGCAAAGGGACACACAGACGAACACAGTGGCGCGGGGAAGCAGGGCAGCGGTCCGGCACTCCGCGGTAAGAAATGAATGGGATTGCGCTGTAGATGAAGGCCGCTGGAGATGATTTCTGTAAGTTGAAGATGTAAAGGCAGACGGTTACGTGTGGATAGGTATGGTTTAGAGGGAAATATACACTGTTTCTGCCGCCTAGTCGGTGAGAAGCTTGATGGAGGGAGGCACCTTCCGCTTAATGCTTGGTGTACCTCCAGGTAGGTACTGCTGACCTAGAGCTGAGAAGCGAACGGAAGTGGGAAACAAGTGAAGCACCCTGTCTTGAAGGAAGCAGATTCAGAATTGGGATGTAAACAAGGACTACAACTGCTGTAAATTTCGTCTATCTACATGGTAAGTATTCGGCTCGACCAACAACAAGTCGAAATCTACAAATTGTAGTGGCCGCCAGATCAGATATGGACTGCCGCGTATTTACTGGCATCCATCTCTCCGTTTGCCGTCTGCGTGCTCCCATCCAATCCCCATTCTGAGACGAGACACAACTGCCGCCGAGACCTGGAGCCGGATCTGATCGAATCTCGGAACATGGCTAAACAGAGGGCCATCGACGTCTTGTTTCTCTCTCTGCTTAATCTCACCGATACGAAGTGCATCCTCTGCAATCGGTTACACGAAGAGCAGAGCTAGCAAACCCCTTTGCTGGTGGCGCCGAGAACCCGCGCAGCTGCTTCATCTTGCGCACTCCGTGTCAAGTCTGCCATACGTACTCGTACAGACTCAGATGGCGCCATTCATGCACTGCTAGACCATCTATTGGACAAATATCTTCCGCTATTCATCATTGCCGGCGGCTAGTGGCTCGCCCTGCAGTAAACACTTCATACTGACGCACCGCTTTCTTCTCAAGCTCCAATCTCACCCACTTTCGGCTTCTTCATGCATGATAAACTCCCCTGGCATCAGCCAACCATCTGCCGCCCTCAACCTTCCTACCCGGGAAAGCGTTGCCATTTTAAAAGCCAACCATCAAGGGCCAGAGACAGGGCAACGATGGACGATTCCATCTTTGGCTGGGCAAACAATAAACAGCACAGGGGAAACAAACGAAACCAATTGAGCCCATTTCTTTTGGGCGACGGGGGATGGGGCTTGGGGCGTTTGTGAGAGCTAACCGATCCACGGGCGACGGGACGCCACCCAACATAGAGCCCATCATCTTCGACGCCATCTACGTCTCTACTGATAGCCATGACTCCTTACGTGAAATATTGAATATTTGACTCGAGTACTTGGTAACGATCGAATTAACTTGTGGCTGTTTGTTAGTGCTCTGCCCCCACTGCAATCGCCGACATGATTGCGATGGCGAGTGGAAGAACATACTACAAGTACGCTCAGCGCTCCAAAGCTATCTACGATACGGCACGATATGCTGCCCATTCGTACTCACTAAGCTCTGTTCTCCTTTCCATCCTTGCCTTGATTGAACTTTACACATTCTTTACGTACTCGTATATCTACTTTAGTTGGTGTCATCGAATCTATCAGCCTAAGGACGCCTCTGTCATTCCAACCACCCTCAGCACTCGTCTGACAGGCACGCAAACTCTAAAGAAATATTGACTAGGGTACCATTGAAGTAAAAAAGCTTGTAAATACCAGGAATCCCAAACGTCGATGGCAATTTGCAGCTCTGCAATCTCCGGTTTAGATGCTCTAAATGAGCTCCGCTCGCTGCCGCAATTCCCGACCGCGATGCTCCCCACAAGGCTCAGCTCTACCAGGCAATATCATGGATGTTTTGTGCCGTGCTGAGGACGATAGTGCTACTGCTAGTGGTAGCATCGGCACGGGAGTGAAAGAGGATACCGGCCGTCCTGTGATACCTCATATGCAATATTGTGACTGGGCAAGCTCGTACGAAGCTGCCCATCCTCATTTGAAGAGCAAACGTGCTGTAAACACCAAGGAGATTGCCGTCTTTCATTTTGGTAACACGCTGTGTATGTGCACCTTGTAAGCTGACATGGACACGGCAATCCCTTGACCCCGTGCCGAAACTGGCATTTCCCCATTTTGGACGCAACAAGTTCCCGTTTTTGAAGCGTCTTGAATCGACCATATTCAAAGTTTCATCGAAGAGCAAGAGTGTATGCGGGTTACGAAGTCATATACACGTATTCCCACTAGGTGATACGTGTTTATACCTGAGCCATAGTGATAGTATCACACACGCTATACACACATACGAGTATATCACTTGGATGCCTGCATAATACTACTGCACCTTTGCAGATGAGTCCCGCAAATAACTCATACAATCGACGGCAATCTCCCCAAAGACCCTCTCGTTTCCCCACAACAGACGGGAATGTCATGCTGCTGTTCTGGGCTCCACAAGGCATATTCAAAGACTGCGAGATATTAATAAATACCCTGGTTACCAAACCATGTAAGAATATGTCTTTGTCCTGTCAAATAACGATGATGGTTCTGTGACTTGGTTTCTTGGATTACAATTCGAATCTACCATTGAGAACTGTTGAAACTTCGTCACGATGGACTTTTGTCTTATACCGAGGTATCTTGATACTACAACTAAAAGTATACATTCAAAAACTATTTGCAGTCAATAGGTAAAGTAGGCTACATTCTAAACCAGATCGTACAACGCCCCTCGAACCAAGATACAGAAAAGTACCTTGTAATAAGTAACAGCATCAGTTTCATCCCATGATTCGGCATCTCTTCGTCTCAAGGCAAACACGACCCTTATTTCACCAGACCATTTACAAGACCAACAAGTCACCGTTGCTTCCCTCGCCATGCGCCGGCTGCAGCACGGCTTGCGGTGCTAGAGCGTTGACAACATAGCCCGTGCCATTCAGGCCTCCTCCGCCGAACCCATCGTCCCCGCCATCTATTCTCATCGCCGCCATCTGCTGCGTCCCAATGCTGGAGAAGTAGGCGTCTGCGTCATTCACCGCCTGTGCCAGGTTGCCTCCTCCATTGGCCGCGGGCGAAGCGGCCGAAGGGACGGCGTTGCGCGTCCTTAGATCGATATTGGTGGGCTGACTGCCATTGCCAAACATGCTGATGCTCTTCTGGGTTTCAATGTCGTTGGCCAGATACTGCTTCTGCAGCGCCGGAGAAGCAATCAGCTTCCGTGGCCTAGCAGAGCGGAAAACAGACTGCACCGGCTTGAGGTACACGGTTGCTAGGGTGCCGACATTGAGACACATTTCCTCCAGAGTTGACGACTCTAGTCGCTCTGACTCTGCTGTGATCGGGGGCTTCTCTCCCATGACAATGCTCTTCGCTGAGTTCATGTCGGTCGACAGCAGCCGCCAATACATGTAGGCCCGATCACGCAAATCAGGGTTGTCTGTTTCTTCGGTGGCCCACTTGAGGACTTTTGGTACTAGCTCTTGGCCCTTGGTCGGCCTCTGGATGAAAAGCTTAACGGTTGCGGTGAGAAGCGCCAGCTGGACCTCTACAGGCTCTTCCTGGAACGAGTATAGGAAGTCCTCTAGCAATGCGTCGCTGTTTTCTATACGGTCTGCGTACTGGCCAATGACCCAAACCATGGCAGCCTTGGCCTCTGGCTCATCAAGTGAGTCTAAGTGCTCACATAGAGTGCCAATAATGGATTCATATTGGTTTGGATATTTGCGGAAGATGTTTCGAATCACCACTGTGGCTTCTTGGACGATGTATGTGACCTTGGTTGCAACAAGCTCCAGGAGCAGGTCGATGCATCGTCGAGCCGCGGGCTCAATCTTGATGGCGAGCTTGCCGATGGCGCGAACAGCTTTTCGCACGAAATGGACGTCGATTTCAGTGGCATACTCTCTCAGCTCGGTGAGGACTTCATCAATGTTCTTCTCGTTGGCCAGCATGAAGATGAGCTCCAACTTGGTCACCTTGACGTAGATTGGATCATTGTATTTGCAGAAGAAGACGCGGATATCGTTTCGTAGCACTTCGGGCCGCCTTTGCAGAATGAGGAGGGCGTTTCTAAGAGCGAGATACTGCACTTCGGGACCTTTGGCTAACAGAGTCACCAGAGGTGGAGAGAGTTTCTTGCAGAGTGCCGAAATCTGCTTCTGGTCCGCGATATAGTTCATCAGGTATAAGATCACTCGGATGCAGGTCAGGACAACTGATGAGTTGGAGTGAGAGAGACGAGGAGCTATTCGTTCTGCCAGAAGCGATGCTTCTCCTGACTCTTGAGGGACATATGACATGAGAGCCTCCAGGATGTATGTCTGACCCCATCTTGACGGGTGGTTAGCTATGCTTTATAAAATACTAATCACAGACAGAGATAAGATAGACTTACTCGGAACAGTCAGCCAGGATAGCAACCATTTTGGAGGCGTTGGTGTAGTCAATAGTTAGCTTAATGGCGTCGCTCCTCTCCCAGATGTCCATCAAGCCAGCCAGCGCACTGGCAACAACTGTGGGGTTGTCGTCCCTGAGCAGGGAGTTGAGTCGATCGATAAGGTCTGACTGCTCCACCATGTGCCTGTCGTGGTCGTAGAGCTTTGCGACGCAGAACGCAGCAGTCTTTCGTACGTATGGATCCGAGTCTCTCAACATATGCTTGACTAGAGGAACCGTGGCGGCGACGAACTCGCGCACGTGGATATACGACATGGTCCGCAGAGCCAGCGCTCGCACCAGGGGATTGGAATCTTCCATGTCCTGGGTTCATCAGTTAGCTTGCTGATGCGCATTCAAATGCATGACTTTTGCGCTTGTCGTTCGACTCACATGTTCCAATATCGGGATCGCGTTAACCGCAATCTCTGGTCGAACTCGCGCATAGTTGACCAAGTATAGAAAACACCTATCGGCAGGAGTATTAGTATCGTTTGTGACATCTGTATGCAATAAGTAGAGTCTAGGCGGGCCATACATTTTCTTGATCTCCAAGCTCGAGATGTGCATACACTGGATAATGTCGGGGAACAGCGCAACCATGTCGTTGTTGCTCATCGTCATGTTGGCTACAATCCGCTTGAGCGCAATCTTCTTGGTCGCATAGTTCTTATCCTTCTTTCCGCCGCTGTTCAGCTCGAGGCGCAGTTCTGCGACTTTGCCCTGTGACGATCTTAGTTTTTGAAGCGAAACAGTCGGCATATATACGAAGCCCAGAGGCAGAGCCATCATGTCATCAGCTTGCGCAGTTGCGCAACAAGGGATGTCATTGTTGGGGCAGACGCCGAGAGATTGGGCACACCGCAGCTATCGCAGTCTCGCAAAGAGCGCGGCTGGGGCACTGTCTTCGTCTTCGCTGTCGGCCTACAACGATGCAAATATGATGATGGCAAATACAAGCAGCGAAGCAGTAACAATGCGCACAAAGTTGCGCACAATAAAAATCAACAGGATAGGGAAGAGGCAGATGAAAGTAGACGGGCACTCATGGATGCCACATCGAACAGAGAACGGAAAAGAGACAAATAAATGAGTGCTTACCCGAGCGAACAGCTTGGAATCCCCTCCACCAGCAGTGTTAGACATGGCGTCGACAGCTACTAACAATTACTTCCTCCTCCCCCGCAGAATCGATGCAACGCAGCCTGGTCTGGTCTGGTTTCTTGGGATAGTTGCTCCGCAACCGAGTGTCGTCACGCGCCGTTGGCACCCCTTGATAAAAAAAAGCTCCAAACACACAGCAGCAGCGCTGTTGGCGGGCAGATCCCCCCTAGCTACAGCCTCCGTTCGATAGAGCCTTGTTCGATGTGCTGGCTAAACCGCCTAATTGTGAAACGGGGTGGCGTATGTAATGCACACTCGCACTCACACCAACCACTAACTGCTCAAATCACACGAGTGTCGAATGTCACAAAATGTTTTGCAGGAGGGCCCAGCCGTCGAGGTTTATCGGTATCGGCGAATTCACACCGTCGCATGTACTATGTCGTGAACGGAACGGTTATCGCAGAAGAAGCGAGCTGACCAATCGGTGCCGACACGCGCCCGTTCTTTTGCTGCCGCTTCGGCTCGCCGCAGGGTCGTCCGAGAAGTCGCGGATCGTGGGGCTCCGGGGTAATTGGAGGTCGAGGGGCGTGAAAGGCTTCGGGTCGGTTCTGTGGGCGTGAGAAGACGGGAATCTTCTCTCTCTCTTGCGGCTTCAAGGTCGCGAAGCCGTTGATGGGAAAAGAAAAGGAGGAAGCGCGCGCCGGCAGGGTCGGTATGCAGGCAACGCTCTGAATGGGCCATGCATTTGGGCGGCCGGGGCTATCGATAAGATGGGCCGCAGCTGCTACAGCTAATTACAGGTGCTGTGGGCTTGGCGACCCACCATTAGCTAGTGGTGCTTTCGGACAGAACAGCAGTGCTGTGACACAAAGCATCATCGACAGCTACAGGCAATTCCAGCCTTTCGCAACATCGATCGCGGCGAACCGAGGCGAAACGACCAAACCTCAATCAAAGCAATAAAATACAGGCAGCTCAACAATTCCACTTGCAGACATGGCCTCCAACCAGGACCCCGCGGTGCCCTATTGGGTCGCCCAGCTCAACTCCCCTCCCGCCGCAAAGTCCAAAGTCAACGGCATCATCGATCCTCCAGGCTTCTCTGGAGCGCCCAGCGGTCCCAAGGTTCGTCAATCTCGGCTTTACTGCTGGAACAAGAAAACCTGTATCAAAGCTAACATTGAGCCCTCTCTCCAGAAAGGAAAGGACGTCAAGACACAGCCCCGGAAGCCTCCCTCAGCCGAAGAGAGAGACACGCTCAAGCTCAAAAAGGCCTGGGAAGTCGCCCTCGCGCCCGTCAAGGGCCTCCCCATGACCGCCATCATGATGTACATGTCGGGCAACTCGCTGCAAATCTTTAGCATCATGATGGTGTTCATGGCCTTCAAGAACCCCATCGTCGGCCTAATGTCCACGAACCAGGCCTTTGAGCGCTTCCAGACCGACAGCAACTCGGGCCAGATCTTGCAGACAAAGGCTGTGTACGTGGCGATGCAATTTCTGGCATTGGCCGTGGGTATTTGGAAAATCAACTCCATGGGTCTATTACCGTATGTTGAATTCTTTTACAATAGAAATATAGTCATGGGACTCTTTTCTCTCTCACTATTATTTACTAACTTGATGCTAGGACTACACGATCTGACTGGTTGATGTGGGAAAATCTGAGAGAACCTGTAGAGCACGCAATTCTAGCTCTATAAAGAAGGAAAACAATCAAAATTAATAGTATAGTAATGACGACTTTCATGAGTAAGGTACATTATGCTCTGGACAGATCAGCTGTCCAGTTACCAACGCCGCTGCCATGCAGATTCCAAAACGCGATGCAACGCTATTCTTGAACCAGGTGTATATATGACGGGGAAAACAAATAGTAAAAATAAAAAAGAAATTCATGCCATCATAAAGGACATCGCCACTTTATCTTGTCTCTGTCACCCTCGACTCTGCTCGCTCGCTGTCAGTGCCAGTGCTGTTTTTCCTCTTCAACTTTTCAGCCCTCCAACGAGGGCCTCGCTTCTCAATGAATCTAAGCCAAGGTAGGCATGCTACCATGAGCAGTGCTAGGAACGTAAAGCACCAGCCTCGGCCCATGGCATCAATCATGTAATCCACAACGGCAGTGGCCCCCGCTCCAAACAAACAGCGGACGAGATTGTTGGCCGCTGCAGCCGTAGCTGGTGAGCCAGGATATAAATCGACAATAAGGGTGTTGAGAATGCTAAATGTGCTTGGGACCAGCATGCCGATGAGGAATATAAGGACGAGGGGCACGGCCACGCTCGTCTCCGCTTGCAAAGCCCAGCCATAGCCAATGACAGCAGCAGCGCCTGCTAACAAAGATGGATAGATGGGTTGAATGCGTGCGGATTCTATTGGAAAATTGCCAATTTCGTTTCGCCGTCCATGGCTCGCGTCGACTCCCAGCTTCTTTGCGATGCGGCGGTAGTTCCAGTCCACCACGTATCCTTGCAGAACAACTGTCAAGCAACATCCGAGGCCGTACGGCAAGAAACATAGCCCGACCTCTAGTTCGTTGTAGTTATAGATTTCTGTGAACAGCGTCGACAACGTGGCCGCAACGAGGATGAAGTTGCAGTAGATAATGGCTGCAATGAGCAGAATCTGGCTCATCTGCTTGTCGAAAGTAATGAGCAAAGTGCCCAGGGGATTGGGGAACCGCAGCTTTCTCTTGGGCCCAGGCTCTCGTTCCTCGCCCGATTTCCTTCTCTTCAGAAACTCAACCAAAGTGATGTTCCATGATTGGGGTGGAATTGTACCATTTCCGACAACGTTTCGACACATTTCGGGAACCGTGGCAACCCATGGAACCAACCATACGGCAACGAAGATGGCGCAGAACCAGAAAATCGATGGCCATCCAAGGTATTGACTCAACAACCCCCCTATCACTGGGCCAATAGCCGGCCCAATGTTGATTCCAACACTGACAAAGCCCATATACTTCCCCCTCTCGGCGGTTGGCGTGATGTCCGCCACAACGGCGTATGAAAGAGCAAGGGTACCACTGCTTCCCGCTGACTGGAGGCATCGTAATACAAGGAGCGCAGCGTAGTCGCGTTGTATGGCGAGGCCGATGTTGGCAAATAGGTAGATTATGAAGGCCACGATAAAAGCGGGTCGACGGCCGGCCATGTCGCCGAAATCACCAAAGATCGTTGGCGCAATGCCCTGGAAGATCATGTAGGATGTCAGGGTGAAGTTGATGAGCGAGATGGAGACGTTGAGCTCTTCGGCTATAGCATCCAGGGCCGGAAAGTAGATGTGTGCTGTCATAGGAGAGACTACACTGGCCACGGTTGCCATGATGGTGATCCATATCTTCATGCGGCGAGAGAAGATGCTGTAGGGCTCGTTGGTTGTGTGTCTAGTCCCTAGCTCGACATCGTTGAAAAGGTTCTCTCCCTGGTTTTGACATGTTGGTATCTCTGCGATGGTTTGACCCTCGAATTCAGTAGGCGGATTCCGGATAATCTTCTGATCCCCGAGAGGTTCAACGTCAGATTCTCCTTCAACCGGTGAGATGCTCTCGCATGTCTCTTTGTCGACCGGTTGTGTCGTATCATCTTGCTTCATGGCGACACATTCGCATTGGCCACGATGTCAACTGGGCAAGATGGACAAGGCGGCGAGATGGGATGATGAAGGATTCGAGAAGGGAGAGAAGGTGGAGGAGAAAGAGGAGATGCTTTCAGCTTCAGATCGGTAGGGTAGCAGCGGAGACACTTGGCTGTGGACGATCGAACTTCGGTTTCCCCACAGATTCGGTCGATGCCCGTTATCTGCCCCCGAAAAGCCGGTGTCTCCCTCGGCTCTCGTCTGATCCAGGGCCGCAGAGGCTCTTGGCTCGAATCGGGGCAATTATTCCGTCAGGGATTCAGACGCCCTGCATTGCAGATACGATGGAAGGAAGCAAAATCAAATTCCAAGCATTCCGGGGAACCATGCCATTTGACTGCCGAAGGATGATGCCGTCGTCCAGGTCGCTTGATACTAAGACCGAAGGCAGTAATTATTTAGTCTTTGCTTTTAATACACATAAGACTTGTAGGGTCCGGGAATAATCAGTAAGGGAGAGGCGAGGAAAAAAATTCCCCTGCCATTAGCATCGCGCCGGCACGCCCCTTCCTCCTCGGTCGACGTCCGAACGAAAAGAAAAACCCATGATATCTTTTCCATCCACGAATCACAGTTTTGTGTAGCCGTTAGCTCCCGCCCACACGCAACTCAATGTTGCTTTGGCATTAGCGTCGATATTCTCCGGTGGCGCATCATGATTTTCCGCATCCAACGTCAATAGTTTTGAAGTGGGAATATTGAGCCGAGCTGAGTCTCAGTAAAAGATTCGGCTCAGTCATCGCCTGTCTGCCTCCTTGGTTGGATACGTATCCCATTACTTTGCTTCTGGTAGTAATACACATCAACCCTGCTCCAAGAAACACGGGGTGATACCCGGCGATCAGAACTGTTGGTAGGCTTTTGGAATAGCGACGCTGATATGCTTCTTCTGTCTCAGTGCTTGCGAAGCCCAATCTTGGAAGCCGTAATTGAAGCTTGTGCTAAGGCATCGGGGGAGGATTATCTTCATTAGGAAATGTATAAAACGCGAATCCGCAGCTCCCCCCTGCTTTGGCATTGACACATCACGAGCACTCATAATTAGTATTAGTCCCTGACGGCCGCGTGTGAAATTTGAGCGGACGCGGTCAATGGCCGATATTGGTCGGACATTTTGCTCAGCACTTGCAGCAATATGGCTACCTCATGAATCGTAAAGCAGCAGGATGATGTCGAATATTGGCGGAAATAGTCCGGGCCATGGATTTCTGTGGATCCTTTTCCAATTAATTAAAGAAACTAACAATATTGGGTGAAAGCATTCAGCCGTAGGTCGTACAAAATCTGCAAAGTAAATCGTTCAGTTTGGGTGTGCCACGACGAGTGGATATCGATGATGACTAAGCATTTGGTTGCGCCAAAGCTTACACGATACGTAGCTCCAAATTGACGATCTGGATGACGTCCAGATGTAACAGCTTTGGCGACAGCTCCCTCCAGCGCGATTGAATCTTGCCAAATAATTATCCACAGCATGGACGGCTCAAGTTTACAAATATCAACAGCTGTGGATATCACAGCGCAGTTCAACGAACTGCTTCAGCAGCACCGCGCGCCGCCGGTGGTCAAGAAGGTCTCGCTGGACGATATTGACAGCTTCCTCAAAGAAGCATACCGAATTGTTAGTCTAGTCAACGCAAGCAAAGCATATGCAATTCTGAGAGTCTTTTCTAACTGCTTCTGCATCTAGAACTCACACATAACAAGCCTACACCAACAGCTTCAAGATGTGCGACAAGCATATCTCTCGACGGCGCAACCCCGCCGAGCACAGGCTCGATTTGCCCAGAACCAGCCACGAATATTATCCGATCGAGAGCGAGAAGAGGTCGATGCCAATGCAAAGCAGATGATACGGGAGCTTAATGCAAGCATACGATCGCTAGACGAAGCGGAACAGCTTCGCCGAGAGACCGAATCAGCCATTATCCGCAAAAAGTACACCAAGGGGCTGGGCGCTCTCGGCTCATGGGCATCCGGCGGTATTGCTAGCAGCAAGTCTGCAGAGCATGCCGCGGCCGAAGGGCAGGCCCTGCAGCTAGGAGGCTATCGAGACGGCGTGCTGTGGTTTCTACGACAGCGGCTGGAGCTGGTTTGTCGAACGCAGCAAGATATGATGGAGACTCGATTGCGCAGAGAGTTAGAAAAGAGCCGTAGTATGCTGCCGGTAGGGGACCTGGCAGAATTTGTCCCAACCACTCACAGATCACACCAGCAGCCGTCAGGCGACACTTTCCCTTCTGGGACGGATGAGTACTCTGTTCCAGCTACAGAGGGCTTAACACAAGAACAGGTTCAGATGTTTGAGGAGGGCAACCAAAGTATGATGGAGCACTACGAAAGCACATTGGATAAAGTGAGGTAGGTCAAGAACACCTAGGCTTTGTCTACCCTTCAGGCGCATTTGGAATTATTGACAACGATTCGTCACAGAACCGCCGAGAGGTCTTTGTTGGAGATTTCTGAGCTTCAGACACTTCTAGTCAACAACCTGTCAGCGCAATCTGAAAACATTGAGCTGCTTGTAGCAGATTCAGTCTCGATGGCGGATAATGTTGGCGGCGGCAACAAACAGCTTAAAAAAGCTACGCAGCGGCCAAGCACAGCACGATATACCTTTTTTGCGGCAAGCGGCCTATGTGCGTTCTTGATTCTCTGGGATCTGATTATATAGTTTAGACATTCCTAGCGACGACTTACATTGACAACTTGATTGCGCGAGGACACTGCAATGAATTCGATATTGTTTTGCACTGTGAAATGTTGCCTCCATAGCTGTACTATCATTCAAGAGCCCATGGGGCTGCGTCGCTAGGGGAAGACGGCGGCATGTGAAAAAGACGGGGGACCAAGCAAGAGCCGCTTTTCTGCGGGGAGTCAGTCCTTGGGGGATTTTTTTCTGTTCACGGGGCTTTGGACCCATTTACACGGCTGGTACCTGACTCTCAGCCAACAAAGCCAAGAGGGCCAATGTCGCGAAGGGTATTGGTAACCATAATTATGTGTCATCCGAAGAAAAGGGGAAACTCCAAGGATCCATGGCTTGCATTGGGTGTGTCCAATCGGGTGGGTTATGCTGTTTTTAAACCTGGGGTTCGAAAAAGCACCGGCTTGGACGACTTCTCAGATGCTGCACTTTAGACTGCTCTGTACTATTCTGTGTAAGGATCGGGTTGTATCGGCGGATCGCCATGACGAGTTGCTGATGGAAAAGTGTTTGCGTCATGAAGGACCACCTGAGACGAAGAGTAAATTAAACCTCTGTTACAGAGTACAACATCGCACAAGAATGACGGCACTGTATGAAGCAACTGATGGAGGCAAATGAGATAATAAATAAGAGAGGTCTCATGATAGAGACCGTTGGTCATCAGCTCGCACCAACGCGTACCTGCAGGTACCGATCTCACTTCGGCAGCGGCCCTTAGGTATTTGTACGCACCAACGACCAATTTACTCTGCCAATTTGTTGGTACCGTCTACGGGGAGCTCTATTTTAGTACCCCGTGTCTACTAGTCGGCTCTGCTGCCCGTGCGAGCCGACGGGGGCCTCGGCCAAAGCTCGAGTGCACATGGCATGGCGACAGATAAAAGCGGCTGGACAGCCCCGATATGCATGAATCGATTACTGTTTGTTCCGAAAACATTACAAGTGAGAATTGTTTTCCTTCTTGCACGGGCTTTTTACGGAGTATTTGTCGTCACTCTGGCCCGAGCCTTTTGACCGTTTGGCCGTTTTCAATACTAGCTCCGTCCAGCATCAAGGTATGGATGTCTGCCTCTGCATAACAAACAGTCCACCGCTTGCTTCCCATCACCCGCTCCGTTGCGCCGGATTCAGGGTTTCAAGGAACATAATCATATGGACTGCTAACTAGGCAGAAACAGAATAGGTTCGCTGACTGCATTACTGCCCAAGGATCCCCATCGATACAACGTCGAGATACCTGGTAGCTGCTTGAAGTTACGAGTCGCAAGTTGTCGATATTGACTTTCAGCTGCCCTATCCTATCACACAACCCAGGGAAACAACGCCCCTGATAAGAAAACAAGCTCCAGTCAGCCTCCAGTCCCGCCGTCTCCAATTTGGGGACCCCGTTTGCCTCCGTGCAGCACGCATTGGATCCCGTGGCCCTCAAAAACTCAACTCAGGTCTAGGTCTGGTGACGTGCATAGGCGGGCCTTTCAGGCGTCGAATCGCACGTAGCGGGTTTCTCCAGGCGCCTCTCCAGCCCCTCCAGGCCCTGTCCAAGGCGCAGCGACAGCCTAGGCCGCAATCAATTGATCCTTTCCCCGCGGATTTAGCCGTCAACCCCACCATCAGACCACTGCGTCGCGCCTGTATTACCTGGTGCTCCGTACTGCTACTGGTATAGGGATTACAGGACAGGAGCAGCCCATTTATTTACAGAACGACATCCCACCATCACATCCCACCATGGCTCCTCCATCATCATCATCGTCCTCTCAATCTCGTTCCCAATCAACGCCGCCGTCCGCCTCCCTCGCCCGCATCAACAACATTGCGAGCCACATCTCTCCCACAATGGCTTCCACCACCAGTTTCCCGGCAGAAACGGTGCCCCAGGCGCCTGAAGATCCCCTCTTTGGCCTGGCCCGCGCCTACAAGGCTGATAACAGCCCGCTAAAGGTCGACCTGGTATGTCGCAAGCTGTTCTTTGCTGATAATGTTTTTACTTCGTCTATTTTCACATTCAACCCCTTTTGTCTTCGCTGTCCTCATCCTCCCCAACCGCTCCCGCCGCAGCCGTGACGAGACTCTGGCGCAATCCTTTACGGTTGCGACGTCGGAGCCGGCGAACCCACAAATATCCCATCGCTTGACTAATAGCTACCGTGTCTAATGAACTCTATGACTGATGATATTCTTGCTTACAGGGAATCGGCGCCTACCGAGATAACAATGCGAAGCCATGGGTTCTTCCTGTGGTTAAAAAGGTACGGTGTCTTCTTCTTTTTGCTGGCGGCCTATCTGGAGAGCTCGGCGCCGCGAATGCGACGCATGCAAGCTAGCTTGTGATGCCAATAATAAGCTCAATTGGCGCACCAATTATTGGTCAAGCCCACTTGCTGCTAGACATATTCATACATCACAGCATCGCTGACCCACTGCTTTATATAACAGGCTGATGAGATTCTCCGAAACAACCCCGAACTGAACCACGAGTATGCCCCGATCGCAGGTATCGAGAGCTTCACCAGCAAGGCTGCGGAGCTGATGCTCGGCGCCGATTCACCCGCTCTCGCAGAGCGCCGCACTACGTCCGTGCAGACCATCTCGGGAACCGGTGCTGTTCACTTGGGAGCTCTGTTCCTCGCCAAGTTCTACAAAGGCAGCCAGACCGTCTATGTGTCAAATCCCACATGGGCAAACCACCATCAGATCTTTTCCAATGTCGGCATCAAGGTCGCCCAGTATCCCTACTTCAGCAAGGAGACCCGGGGGCTTGACTTTGAGGGTATGACCGCTGCCATCTCAGCGGCTCCTGAAGGCTCCATCATCCTGCTCCACCCCTGTGCCCACAACCCAACCGGCGTCGACCCAACACTTGATCAGTGGAAGGAGTTGGCCGTCATTATCCGAGAGAAGAAGCATTTCCCCTTCTTTGACTGTGCCTACCAGGGCTTTGCCTCTGGCGACCTCGCTCGAGACGCCGCCGCTGTGCGTTACTTTGTCGAGCAAGGTTTTGAGCTTGTAGTTGCCCAGAGCTTCGCCAAGAACTTTGGTCTCTATGGAGAGCGAGCTGGCTGCTTCCACGTTGTGGCTGCTCCTGCCGCTGATGCCACCACTACAATCACCCGCATTGCATCTCAGCTTGCCATTCTGCAGCGATCAGAGATTTCCAACCCTCCTTTGTATGGCGCCAGAATCGCTAGCACCGTTCTGAATGACGCTCAGCTCTTCGCCGAGTGGGAGGAGAACCTGAAGACCATGTCCGGCCGCATCATCGACATGCGCAAAGCTCTTCGTTCCAAGCTTGAAGAGTTGGAGACTCCAGGAACCTGGAACCACATCACAGACCAGATCGGCATGTTCAGCTTCACTGGCCTATCAGAACCGCAAGTTCTGAAGCTCCGCGAGGAGTATCACATCTACATGACCAAGAACGGCCGAATCAGCATGGCCGGGTTAAATACCAACAACATTGACCACGTGGCTCAGGCTATCCGAAAGGTCGTTGGTGAAACTCAGTAATTTGTATGATAATGGTTTGATAGATGGGCTTCGAGGACGTGACGATAATGATCACCACCGCTGGCCAGGGACTTGCGTTGTTTCGATTAGTGTTCTTTTTTCCTTTGTATTCGATAGCACATGGGTGTGTGGGCATAGATGCAGCTAGACAAATAGCAAATACGGCTTTGAGGGCCTCGGGGAGTTTCATCCCTTGACGATGAACAAACGAATGCCAATTGTTGTTGCTTGTGATACTCCGGGTGAAGACCCGCTTACCCCAGATATCCCCACAGATTCGATCCCGATCGGCGCCGCATTCCGGATGCAAGGCCTGTGGAACAATCACCGTGCTCCGTGTCTAGACGAAATGCCTAATTAGGACGCTTGTCGTTAGTAAACTGATGTTCTTGTTAGGATGGCCTTTACAGAGATGGTGTTGGACGGCGGGAGACATCTCTGGGCAGTATGAGTAGACGAAGAGTAGAGACAGACAACATGAGAACACTATCGTCTCCTGACATGCATGTAGCAGGACAAATCTCAAAACAATTCAAGGGTAAAAAATTACCCGAGAGCTTTAACTTGTTCAGAAACAGTAGTCTCCAAAGCACAGAATACATGTGCATTTAGCTCACCGTATAGCAACTATACGACCTTGGCAACTCCAACTATAAGGAGGTCGCAGAACCACGTCCTCCAGCGCCTAGCTATATAGTAGACAGACCTCTATAGATACTAGATGATAGCAACCTGTGGTTTTATACGTCAACATGGGTTCTTAACTACCGTGACCCCGTGATGTTGAGATACCTCCTCCGACCGAACGTCCCCTGACACCAACCCTTTCGAAAAAAAATCACGCAATTTGCATACATGAAGTTCCAATACAAAGCAATGTTTCTCCTAGATAGCAGGTCAGATTTACATAGAAGAGTGGAGAATGAAAGCTATAGGATATCAAGATAAAACGTCATTACCTTGCCTCTGGGAACGGGTATGTCAGATACTGAAGACGAGATATTCTCAGTACATCAAACATGTCTAAATTAACTATTATAATAAGTAATTACTCTCTAAAGCTTGAACAATGAAGAATTCACTCGGCTTCGAAATCAAGGTTAAGCAGCTTCATACCGGAGGTCAACAAACTCTTAATTCTTCGACTTCAGTATATTTACGAGGTTTCGAGGGTGGTGTCTTTGAACAATGGCTAGAGCGATGCGATGAGTCTTATCTTATTCTACAAGATGATAACTTTCAGTGTCTTCTGTTGGCAACCAGTCATGAAGACTACGATGAGTTTTAGTCGAGATTACAAGAACGTTGGTAATATGGACTGGGCGAACATGAGTTTACCGCGATGGCGAGCAAAGTATGAGTCTCTACCTATGGCAAGTAGCTCTATGTGCATACAAAGCTTCTATGTTGATGTAAGTGGTTTTGTTCGATTTACGTTGAAGAACTACGCGTCGTCAATTCTCATTACGTAGATTACCGAGAAATTATCACGAGTTGAGTTGGACAGTCGAGGCTGAGATTGTGTGAAGAGCAACTCAAAATCTTCACATCACAATTAGACTGGGGTAACATAGATAGAGCAGATCTACTTCTTCTTGCTTTATCATCGTAATTATATACGTTTATTTATCTTTCTGTTTTTATTATGTTGTTGCATTTCCGTACAGGGTACCACTTGATGGCCTGCCCATTGTCATTATAGCAGTAAAACGGCAATTTCACATAATTTAATTGTACTGGAGCATAACTTCGAGGACATAAACTGCACATACAAGCTGCAAGAACAGCAGAGATACACTCACACACCCCTTACGTCCTTGAAGCCAAGTTAGCCTGCGAATCTCAGTTATACGCCGCTTGTCGAGAGATGACGGCATTGGCCTGTTATTACCGAAACCAAGATGCTAATCCGCCTACGTAGTGAAGTTGGACAGAGTGGTATGCCATTTATGAAGGCATAGTACTTGTCATTTCATGAGCAAAGCTAATTCCCCATGTAATGCTCAACATCCAACCCAATTATGCTCTCCCCTTCTGCATCCACACAGGGTCATTGGACGATACAATTTCACACCATGTACCCTACACAAACAGATGGATTGGTAGCATCAGTGAAGCTCATCGTAGACATAATTTATGCCATCTTGACCAGTGTAGCTGAGGTTGGGTTATTGTAGTCCTGAGACAATTATACCACGACACGATACAGTTGCACAACAGACATGAGGGATCTGACTACGCCTCTCGTCATCTACACGCTCACCAACGTAATATCTGAAGCCAGATATACTCATACGAATGACAATGACACTATCATGCCCCAAAACACGACACTGATTGGCCAACATCCCCCACGCTCCAGAACAAGGCTCTTGATGCCGTAAACCAGATAACTCATCACACAGTGCAATCTCCGCAGACGCAGCCGGACTGATCTATTGACTTCCAACTCACATATACACAGCCTCCTTCTCCACAGGTCTCTCAGAGGGCATCCACAATCTCGGTGTGATAGCAGGCTGCATGGTGCATGAAGCCCCAGATCCTTCCGGCTCTACTTTCACAACTTCCGGTTCGTCTACTTCCTCCAACGCACACTCAAGAAAGGACAACACACACACACCCTCGCTCAAGAACGCACATCCAGGCAGGCTTCTAGCTTCCCGAAGGCAACCATCTCGGGCACGAGTCTAGGGTCGTACCCCGAGATTGCCTGCTGAGCAGCAAAAAAAAGAAAAAAAGGCAAGACAGCCAAGAAACAAAAAATAAAGTAAAAATAAAAATTACGGGGCTTCTGGGTGGATTTACTTACATGGTATGTTATCCAGTAAGATCCTTGTGCGGCTGATCGATACCCAATGGCCCAGGCTGGCCAGGCTGGATGGGTGTCTGCGTCTGTGTGTACCTGTACTTGGGACCCCGGTCAAAGCCTCGCCTCGCGAGAAGCGTCTCAGCCTGATTTTCAACTTATCAATCTAATAAACGCCACTCAATTTCAGTCAAGACAAATGTCTCTTGTTGCTAAGCTCCGTTCGAGGCGGTGTAGGCAGAACCAGGATATCGTATGCAAGTCCAGCTCACCCAGCTTCATCCATCCAACCACATCGGTCTGAGATTCTCGGCCGCCTCCCCCTCTCATCTTCCAGGTGACGAGATGATCGAGAAGCCTGGCTTCTGGGCAAGCCCACTTGGCGCCTTCTTGGTATTGTTCACTCGCACCTAGTGGTCACCATGTGAGTGCAATGGCTGCCCTGCATATATTGTGTCGTATGAACGCTCAAGCGCGAGAGCGAAGTCTAGGTATGCTAAGCTGGACTGTCGGGCAGACAGAGCTCGATCCGCGTGCGTGTTTGGGGGCGATTGGAAGGATGTGAGTATCGGCACGCCCAGCGAGCGGGTGTCCATGTATCCAGAAGTTGGGATAGTCGCCCATCCCCAGGGAATGTGAGGTGAAGTTGGAAAGCCCAACTCTGCAAAGGTGATGGTTCTGACGTACTTGGAGGATTTCGTGTTATAGCACAGGCTAAAGAACACCAATACCGTCTGCTGCTATGCTTGAATGCTGAATTTTGACATGGAAACTCAACCCACATATGAATGGGATGTGGTATTAGTCTGCGTGGAGAGATGATACGACGTCCACTTCAACTCCCAACTACCATAATATATATTTGCGGAATGCCCTTGACGATTAAAGATGGAATAAAAAAAAGACTGGTTCAAAACAACGTTTGTATCACTGTAGCATTTAAATCTTATCTTCTTATGATATGTCACCCTTCACGGAACGTGTCTAGGGGAAAATGTCGGTAACAACCACATGTATTTTGAATGCGTTAATGCCAATTTGTATTGAGCTATAATAGCTATAATACCCTACTGTAATCTAGAAATGGACGAGCATTCTTATAACCAATGTCCAGTCTAGGAATAAGCGCTGTGATTCAAAAAGCGCGTACTAAGTGAAGAAGAAAGAAAAACACAAACTATTTGAAGTGTACTTCAGTTTAGAACATGACCCAATAACCTTGAAGGACAGCCAATGCCTTCAAAATAGCTTTGCGTGTATAATAAAGCTCCTTATGTTCAAGATATGATCCAATAACATCGATAGCAATCTAATCCCATCAGAATAGCTTTGCGTGTATAAAAGCTTCCAAATCATCCTAATTCCTGTGCTCATGCATCTGATTACATCTCATCGGTGACAGTGTGAGGTATATCATCAATGGCAGAGCAGACCCGCCTGTAATGGATCGGCATCCAGTGGTCGTAAAGGTTTCTAGTAAAGCGGTACGCTGCCCACTTATCGACACAAGCAGGGTCGGCAAAGTCAAACGAATAGAGAACCTTCTGGAAGTAGCTTGTGTATTCCCCGAGGATGACCGGGTAGTGCGCAACAATCTGCACCTCGTGATCGCTGTGCGCAATGGAAAAGGCCAAGACCTGACGATCCAGTTCTGCTTCACGCTTGACGCCGCGGAAGAGCTCGACAACCCCATTCATGCCAATGGACATGCTGTGTGTGTTCTGGCGCCGAGCCATGGAGAGAGATCCGATTTCACACGAAAAAAATGGGAAGAACATGAAAGGTGTGCTCGCGACAGGAGATGATTCATCCGTGCAGCGGTCCTCGAAGAGTGTGTAAACCTTCTGATATCGTTCCGTTGTAAACGCTGGACCTCGGAATCCAACCGCGTACGTCGGCTGCGGTTGAACACGAAGAATCGGCTGAGAGTGAGCCCATATTTCGTTGGTAGATTCATACATCAAATCCTTATGGGTTTCGCCCCGCAAAGCAAGAACCTCAGCTGACGGGGCAATCAGAGGAGTGATGTCACGGAAGACCATGGTCTCGTTTCGATGTTGGATCATCTCGCACGTTGCGCGGATGATGTTGTCGTCAAACAAAGATTTTTCGGGGAGCGGTTGTTCGCCTTCAAGCAATTTGTTACAGAGAGCCTCGCTTTCCTGGCAAAGACCCAGAGGATGCTCATGTAAAAATGTTCCAAATCGCTGAAATTCATGTTCCCATGAGGGATCCCGGAATGGATCAGTCTTGTGCTCTACTGGCCACATGGACTTGGGAAGCGCATAGCATTCGCTGTCGGCTTCAGAGACAGGGTATAAGTATAGAGGACGATCCGGCGATTCAACCGTAGCCATAGGCCTCCAAGAAGAAGGGTCGAATTCTATGTCTTCTTGGCTATCTGTTTCTCCATTGCCTTCTTCTTCTGGCTGAAGGCTTGTTTGGCGGGTGCTTGGATTGCCATTGCTAGCTCCTCGAGCGCTTGGTTCCCGAAGACTACTATTCCAAGTGCTTGCACCATCATAGCTGGTTTCGCGAGTGTTATTTTGTTCAATGTAGGCGGCCAGCACCCGTCTTCGACGGGCCCTTTCGAGATCATTGGCCGCAGCAAGAATGGCCCGAGTAGTCTCCTCATTGGTCAATCCTTCTATCTGCTCACTAGTCTCCGAAGAAGCCACCTCAAGAGGGGTCCCAGAAGGCTCATCTTCAATTGATGCTATGACTGATGCTTCAACCGACGCTTCAACAGCTGTCTCGGTAGCTGCCTCATCACCATCACGAGAATCCAAAGTCTGCCGTCGTTTCACACCACGCTCCTCGATAGCGTCGTCGTCGGCGATGACTGGATTCTCGCGAATTCGCTTATTCATGCGTGCAAGTCCAGCCACAGCCTCCTCCTCGGCTGGAGACAGCGAGGGTTGGCGTGAAGGGCTGGCAAGACGCTCCTCTTGCTGAGGTTCTTGCGACTGAAGCTGCGTAGACTCCATTGTGACAAGAATGATAGATTGGTTGATAAGATTGTACTCAGTAGAGGTTGAATGAGTGAAGTAAATTGTCAAAGAGGGGAAAGGTGATGAGCGTGTTGTGTAATGCAAAAGAGAGGGGAATGCAGTTTGAAAGAGCAGAGCGTGTCAGCTCAGTTCTATGAGCTGGTTAAAAGGCAAAAGAGTTGGAGTGGAAAAAAGAAAGAGGAGAGAAAAAAGGAAAATAAAAAAAGGGTAGAGGGAGCCTTGGCACCTCCGACATATTACTTCATGTTTCTCGTTCTTGCTTCTATTCTATCATCTGTCTCTTTCCGAGCCTGAATGAACACGCAGGCTCTCCTCCCGTCTGGCAAGTACCAGTACTTCTGGTCTCATACTCGTCCTCCCTTGCAATACCAAGTACCAGGGACTTGGTAAAATAATGTCATGGGAAAAACTGTCTCAAGGCAGGTGCAAAGGATTGACGCAAGGAGGTGGTGAGCTGGATTTGGGGGCAGCAGCAGTCCGGTCATGATTGGTTTAGCCTTGGGGCTGGGCGGGGCCGGATCTCGACCAACTAGCCGTGCCGGGGGATCCACCCGTCCCGTGCGCCATACTCGTAAGGTACCATGGTCAGGTACCAACCCAGGTAGGTACATCTGTGCCTCTTACGGTGGGTGAGAGGAGTGCCAGATCAAGAGTCAAGAGTCAAGCAGTCCAGCAGTACGTAATTGAGGGTGAGAGAAGACACTCCCCTGAGGAGTTAATAAGACAAGGCTATTACGCCTGATGCTGTTCTCCCTTGCCTCGGGGTGACATGTTTCCGGGGCGTGCGGGCAGCCAATAAGGCAGCCGTTTTCATCCATTCCAGCTCCCATGCCTCATTTACGATTACACCGATCACAGGGCAGGGCCCATGAGGCGGCAAGCACCCCGTAGGCGACCTGCATTAGCCTTGCCCCTCAGCGGAGTACTGCCACGGTACCTAATGTAGCTTTGCCAGCTCAGGTACCTCGCCAAATAGCAACTCGAAAGCCAAGGAGAGGGAATATGGAACGCAGAAGCAGAAGCATAAAAAAGTGCCCGCGCATAACGAAGGAATACAGGATGTGTTGCAAAAACAGGCTGTTCGCTGCAGCTGTGGATGCATCGTCTGAGCTTGTGCGCCAATCATTCGTACTCACTCATACAGTGCCGGCCTCTTATTGATGCCCTCTTTCTTGCTGGCTGGGACACGGCACGGCTAAAGCTCGTGCAAGTACTATAAGTGAAAGAAAACCAGCGCTAACGCATACGGCCCCGCACTTGGAGCCAATCTGGTCTGCTTCCGTTGTCTTAGACCAACTTGGAATCATCCAGGCCATCTTTTGATGTACTAATGTAAGCATTCTCGGCTGGGGTTTTCATATTATGCCGGTCATGATTGGGTTTGTTGTCTCTTTTCTCGTTCTTCGCTCAAGAAGCTTCTTAATTGGCTTATGGAGGCTCTATTCTCGCTTTCGACTTCCTCTTCTGAACGCAGTGCAAGCCTATCAGGATGGATTGCTTTCCTGCAGTTCAATATATGCAAAGCTTGCACATATTTTATTCACTCCCTTTAGATGAAGCAACTACTGTAAGTTAATTAATGAGAGGACTATTAAGGTAATTACCAAAATTACGAAATACACACTTGCCGCCAGACCAATTTCCTCCTAGCTCCCATATCCATGCCTAATGTCCCATTCTACCCCAGTTCCACTGTCCCGTCCTTACCAATTACCTGGGAGCTTGCCAATTACTACCTGGAAGCTTGCCATTTCCCCAATTTTCCATCTCAAGAGTCCCAAATCCCAAATCCCAAATCCCAAATCATGTTGTTGACTGGCTGTTCTATCAATCTATGTGCCATACCCGTATTCTGCCTTGACCAGTCTATATGCCATACCAGTGTTCTCCCTTGACCATTGCCACCTAAAAGAGAAATAAAGACAAAGAAAAGAAGATAATGAAATAAAATATTAGCATTATCTTCTTTACACAAGCTTCTGTTCCTCTCTGATGCCAGCCATTTCTTCGTCTCCCCCTTCTAAACAGTAGATAACGAGTCAGTTATGAACAAAAAAAAAAAAAAAAAAAAAAAGAGAAAGAGAAAGAAAATATCGTAGCACGCTGAAATGACGGGCTCACTCACCATTGTTGCTGACAACCCACTCTTTGACTCTGTCCATATCCGAGATCCGCACCACTCCTTTAGGCCTGCGCTTTTCCTGCTCAACTAGAGCGAGATGTGCGTCTACGTTGACCCACGGGTGCGAGTAGATATGCTTGCCAGAGTCCTCCATTTCCGTAGCGGCCCACCGGAAGATGTCGCCGGTAGCTTGCTTAGATGCCGTGTAATCCATGTCAGGGTCTGGCTCACCCCCGCGAACTGGGGGCAAGCTGATATGTGACTCAGCCTCAAACTGGGCCCATGAGGTGGTCAAAACACGTGGCTCATGGGTCAGGTCGACTCCATTGTCGAGGGTCCAGGTGAAGCCGGAATAGATCCATTCATGTCTCGGGCATTCCAAGTGCGGCCGCACCATGACTTCCACTTCTTCGGCGTCAAGGGCGCCAAAGGGTCGGAAGGGAGTTCTTGGAAGGTGGCGGAAATGAACACCACCTTTCCAGGTGTTCCAGCTCTCATGTCGGAGCCGCCACAAGTCTTCGCGAGATATCTGATTCCCCTGCAAATAAGGGCCAGATCCGGAAAGGTCCATAAATGACTGAGGAGTGTCCGTCCAGACGGAGACTTCTGGAACATGCTTTGCGGGTAACGCAGTGTGCAAGGTCTCAAGATAGGGAATGATGGATTGGATGACATCTGTGTTGCCACAGGCCACTAGGCCATACCATAAAGCAGCAACGCCAGGTCTTCTCTGAGCAAGTACATGACCCAGCGTCTCAAGCCGATGACTCTCAATCAATGGCTTGATGACATCAATGATTGCATTGCACCAGGGGCTGGCCAAGTTGCAGTCGATTTCAGGTTCGAAAAAGACAGACCAAAGAGCCGAGGCCATGAAAGTAGGGTTGGAGCTAAGAACCATGTAGTAAGACAGGTTGCGAAACTCTTGGTCAATGATGGACGAGGGAACAGACACGACATCCTTCCTGGTAAGATACGGCTCTGGTAGCTGTATGGTCGAGGACATGTTATCGTGAAGTGGAATGGTCAGTGCCATTGCAAGTCCAAGTGACGCCTGGTTCTCCAAATTGAATCTGGCAGCGAACCGAGAAAGAAAAACAAGCGCCTCCTTGGCAGAGGGAGGATTGACCTTGGTCGACGGCAACACGTTGCGTTCGTTCAGAATAATGAACTTGAACTGTTTCCCAAGCGTCACAGCCCATACCGGCTGCGAAGAATAAGCAGCTTTCCATCCTTGGCCAGGATGCACAAGGGCGGACCACCAGCGATATTCTTCATCACTAGCGTCCCCAAGGTCTATGAAGAAGGCACCGCCTTCATAGGTTCCATTGCCCCATTGTCTGTATGGATCTTCATAGACCATGGGTATCTGCTGCTGTTCAAGCAAAAACGCACAAAGGATATAGGACCAAGCGAGGAACATGAAAGCGAGACCATTAGACTCGCTGTCTGAGAATTTGAAGCCGCTGTGCCTCGATATCTCACAGACTGTCGGCGTGAGCTTCATCAAGTCCCATCGCCGTCTTACACCATGGCGAATACCGTGTATGGCGTTGAGGATGATTGCTACTGCGGGCTGCCCTGCTTTATACCATTTGGCATATCCCGCAAGCTCGGTGGTCCCCTCCATTTCGTCGGGGAGCTTTGGTCCATACTTGGCCAGGGTGGCCAGACTGACCGTGTCGATATTGAATGACATGGAGGCAGCATTCGCTACAAGCTCCTGCCAAGTTCTTTTGCTAAACTCGGAAGCAGAGGCTGCATGATCTGCAGATGGGATGACCCTGTCGTAGGGGGAGTTGACCGAGCCAACGCTGGTGATGGGGGTAAGGGGGAGGCTACCAGAAGATGACATTTTGATAAGAATGTGTTTGTCTGGTTCTTAAAGAGCTAAAGACAAGGTTGTAAGTTGAGTTTGGTTATGGGATAAACGGCACGAAGAGCGTCAATGTATTATCAAGCTCGAAGCGTGTAACAAGAGTTCAAAGACGGAAGATCGAAATGTTTGTAGGACAAAGTTGGTTATCAAGAAGAGAACGAACCTCTGCTCTTTATATACCGATTCATATCCATAGAGTCCGCCACCGTGATGGATCAAGTACACATAAACCGGCCTCTGTCTCGGCCATGTATTGGATCAATATACGCCACAAAACCCATTGTCACAGGATGATTGACGTGGCACAAATCATCTGGCGCTGCCTTGGCAATCCAGCTGAAACGATCAGCATGCAAGAATGGTCTAGGTCTTCCCCTCGCGTTCCGGGTCTCAGCCTCTGTCTGCCTCTTTCTGCCTCTGTCCAAACCTCGCTTCTGGGCTCCTTGTCGAGCCGTCTTCCCCTTGTTCATACTGTGTCTATCTTCGGCAACACTCTTACTAAGATGACTCTTAAGTCGTGGGGTGGGTGGTTGGGTGTGCGTGTGATACCTGCTTGATGACAAGGGCCCTGGTAACTCCTAGCTGTCAAAAAAGCACAGCCGTGGTACCTTGTCCCAATCTGTACCATCCTTTTGATCTATACCTAGGAAAATTGAGCTGAACATTTATCTTTTTCTCTTTCCCCTCACATTTGCTGACGCATATCATAGCGCCCTGCTTGCAGTATTACTCCGTAACTGGGGCCTAGAACTCGATTTCTGCGAGAGCTGCAGCTTGCATGAATAGGCATGAATAGGATACCACAATATGGAGCAGAGAAGGCCTGTCTCGCATGGACATGTAATGGCACACTCTAGATACCTCTGCGTGTATCCTCATGTATTCGTAGGTAGGTGTGCTCCGCACTCACTCCGCGTCCGTCTTGCATCAGACATGTACTGTAGTACTACCACACCCTCAAGTCGTCTTTGAACAGGCTAGACATGGAGCCGCGCTAGTTCTAGTTCGGCACATTCAAAGCCCGAGATCAGCGATTGTGAAGCTCCTCAACGGAAGGAGAGTTGACATACCTTGTCACCTTGTATGTTGGAAATAGATGCCATGCCAATGCCATGTCTTAGGAGAATTTATGCAGCCTTGGCGGAGCTCCTCCTGTACTTGTATGGGTTGTAGTGGTTGTGATTCCCCTTTGGATGCACACCACCCTCCCCAGACTCCATGGTTGTTGGTACCACCCACCAAGCAAGCAATAGAACGAATGTAGCCACTCACCTATCATCCCACCGGTCTTGGTTGCATACGGTTCTTTCCCTTGACAGCCAACCGTATGCCGATTTGGGGTTGATTGGTAGCTGATGGAGGCCATACACCAGCAGGCGCCGCGCGTCTCAGTCTCGCTGTATATGCCGTGCCATATACAGCAGCATCTCTTGGAGTGAATATTAACCTCGCGGTTAGCTCCCCCTAGCAGGCACGGTAACTTGGTGTACCCACTGATCCACGAGACGATCGGCCGTAAAAAAAAATTAAGAGATTCCCGGCATTAAGATGCCTCCACAGTAAGGCTCGCCCAGAAACACCACCTAGTACCAAATGGGAAGAACAAGCATTAGACCATCTATCCAACTACTATCCCATGCCGCTAAAACAAGACGAAAGGTGTGCTGCTCGCGAACATAGGCCGGAGGGCGAACCGAGTAATGCCGGGGATATCGTACCGAGCCAGACTGGCAGTGTGGGTGCTGGGGGAGGGTCCCCGGTGAGGCGCCGAATACCTCTCCGGTCTCAATCCTGGTCGGTCCTTTCGTCAGCGCTTTGGTAGCTGCTTTTTTTCTTTTCTTTTTTTGTCTCGCCCGCTCATAATGGTACGATGTGTGGCTGGGCAGAACTGGAGCTGCATATCACACTCTCTGAGGGGTTCCGGCAAATCAGGCTGTGCGTGCAGCAAAGCTCTGACTGGCTCCGGGGGAATTCATCGAACCCCCGGACACGGGTAATGCCGCCCGTCGTTCTGAACGGAGCTGGGCGCATCCCACGAGCAGCTCGGCTGCGTCCAAGGGCCATAAACCAATATCGAGCAGCGGCCAATATTGGTGCCGCTTGGGTTCCCACTCACCGCCCTCCCTGTCCTGCGGCTGGCTGGATTTCCATCCATGGGTGCTTTGCCCGGGCTCATCTCCACCATATTCATGCATTTCCATGCAAAGCGTTTGTGATAAGAGCTCGAATAGGTCAATTTAGACGACTCGGTCAAGAACACGAGAACCACATGCTGCAGGGAGAGTCGAATCCTCCAAGACGCCGTCGCATACCATGGCGGCTAAGTACTAGTCTGTGCACTTTGGGCTTTGTGTGAAACGCCGATGACATGGCAGTACTCGTAATAGTAGAAGTCTGCTTTTACTTGGCTTCGAGTGAGGCGTTCTCATTTCCGGGAGTTCACAACCCCTGTCGTATGCCGCCTCGTTTTGCTTTTCGGTGGCGTGCTAGTACTTTTGGTAAACACTTTGAACCAGACGAGACCCTGGCCTGTCTCAGTTGACCATTACCACAAGGCTTCGTCCTCTGCGCTGAAAGGCTCGTTTGCCGTCATGATGCTATAATTATAATGAGCGGCGCTTTTCATGTCTGATTGAATGTTTGCCAGCCGTGTGTAAGAGCAGTCCAGGCCAGAGTAAGAGTGGAAGGTCGGCGGCGTGGGAAACTTGGGCTCTCCCTTCCATTGTAACCATGACCCCATCGGAATTATGTGAGCTGAACCAGAATGGCATGATTCTTTGATTGTAGAAAGACCTGGCTCGGAGTATTTGCCTTGTATGGGCCGTATGATAGATCATCTGCTTGCTCGGCTCAAAGGCTCCGGCAATGGCAGCCTATCATCACGCATTAGAGGGGGAAATGGATACCATTGTATAGCAACACATTCCGGGTCGTTCAATTCCTATTCCGTGGGTATCTCGATGGATTTGGTCTTCAAGCAGAACTGCCTCGTCCCACGTTTAGAGCTGGGCATTCCCCTCCAAGTTGGTGGTAAAAAACCGTTCTCGTCAACGATGTTGTTCTCTCAGCACGCTTGCAGCCCACCATCATCTTTGGACCTTGTCATTCTTCGTTATTCCTCTGTGAATCCCGTATCTCTGCTATCATCTTATCTGAGCAGTAAATCATGTTTGGATGAAATCAGAGAGTCGTTCAAAGAGTTTTTCTGACAAAAAATGTGAAATATTCGAGAATATGATGGGGATTGAATCTGGAATCTCGTCCGTCGTCGGGCACCTTGTAAAGCTGTCTCTCTGCCAATACCTTGAGGCCGAGTTTGGGAAGGTGCGTGTAACTTTGTACCTGAACCCCGATAAATATCCGGAGTTTCGACGAACTTTTGCCGCACCACCCACCGAGGCAAGTACGTCACCGCACAGCCACAGCCTTGCTTGCCCGCTACCGTCAAACACATCCGGATAGCTGTTTTGGACAGGATTGCGCAAGCTTCAACATCACCAGCTCGCATCTTGTGATTTGTTTCCATGACACTCAAGTAACTGCCTAACTCTTCTCCCTACTTCTCCCTCTTCTTAGCCTCAGTTCCCTGCTGAGCCGCTGCCTGGAGCGCACGTGCGACGAATCTTCTTCCCCGCGAGACTCAAAATCCACGCATCGCGACAGTTCCGTCTTCGTCGATCTCAGTCCCTACTCTTGATACAGCTTCTCTCCGTCAATCAGCAGCCATGGAAATCTCCGATATCTTGTATGTATCTAGTCTATCAGCATGGTCAAGGCGATCCAATTGAACAGTTGTCGCTAACATTTGCGCCTCGATGCGCCGCAGCCGCATTGTTAACCTGGCCGTGGCGGGCATCACCGTTCTGGGAGGCGTTTTCCACATCTTCTCCTTTGAGTTGTAGGTTTTCCCGAAAAGAAAACAGCTTCTGAGCCTCTTTCATTTGAATGCGACGGAAAATGCTGTTATGTTATGATGACGCAGCGTTTGCCGATTCTTTTGACTTGCGGGGCAGATTTTATGATCGACCTCGCTGATTATTACTCAATTTTTAGCCAGAGCATCATCCTTGGTGCCTACATGATTGTATTTGGTCTTGCTATCGCACTTTTAGGTATGTCCTTTCCTTGTATCCCAGATTACTTTAGAAGTAGGATAGTGCTAACCGGGACTTTAGAGTTCCAAATCCCCCCGCAGGTTTCGAGATACGCCAACTTCCTCTTCTCCTTTATTGGTCGTGGTATCTGTAAGTTTAGCTATCTAGTTTGTTTTGGGGGGAATATTCTGACAAATTTGATAGTCTATATCCTTCTTGGAGGCCTTATTCTTGGCACTCGCACTATTAGCTACATTGCTGGCGGTGCTGTTGGTATCATCGGTGTCGGCTACGTCGCCCTCGAGTTCATTCCCTCGATCGAACCCCCGAGCAACATGCGAGAGGCTGATGTCGGCTGGGGTGCCGAGCAAGTCTAAACGGTCATTACTGGCAATACTAAGCAATGAGGAGCATGACCCTCCCACTTGCGCGAGATTATGGGTCATACAACAGACGTACTGGGATTGTGTTCTTCTTTCCGCGCGTTATAACACGCGGTTCAGATAAACTCTTCTTAAGGATCATTATGGAGATAGAGTCTACGGCGTGAGAATGGAAGGGTACGGGAGGTTCCTATGTGTTAGGGTACGGGAGGTTCCTATATGTTACACTGCAAGTCAAGGGTTTTGTTTCAGCCGGATCCAAGTATTAGCATACGGTAGTTTTACAGGCTGTTAATGTCGATATCACGAACATACAATACATGGTATGACAAGATTTTGATTCAAGTTTGTTCCAAATTCGTAATTAATAGTACATTTGGGCTCAGAGCCCAATCTCCTTTGTTTCCATATTCACGCGTGTCCCTTTCTTCTTCTGTTTTGTTTTTTGTTCACTGATTCTTCCACTGCCCCGCGTCCTCCACTCCCTTGGAAACACTTTCCAAGCCTCCCTCTAGTCCCGTTCCAATGTTGCCCACAGCATCTCCTACAGGACGGCCAGTCTCTCCGGTGGCGCTATTGACAGTGTTTCCAAGGCCTCGGGTTGCCGCACCAGCAACTCCGCCGACAGTACGGCCCAAACCGCCGACTGTGTTGCCCAGGATGCCCGTGACGGATTGGGCAGTGCCAGTGACTGTGTCAGTCAAGTTGCCGGTATCGGGCTGCTTCTTGGTATCTTCAGAAGACATGTTGTATGTTGGTTGTGTTGTTGGTTGATATATGTGGTTGTTATATGAATGTAGTTAGAGTATAAGTTACTTCCTTCTTAAAGATGAAATGTAACAAGTTTAAATAACTTTCTAAGAATTCCAAGGATGAAACGAGGGTATGCCAGATATATATATAATTAAACCATACCCAGACAGTGAGCTTATGCAAAACAGACTGGCGATCGGCATCGTGGCGCATGACGTCAAGGCAACGTGGATGAACAATGCCCGCCATGTGCTTTACGCACCCTCCGCAATTCATGACGTTTTAGCGTGTTAACCATCAGGATTCTGGAAGACATGCTGACAGCTGTTTATTGGATGCGCAGCTGAGGATTGTTTGTTGGGGTATTCGCCATCGACTGTGCCTAGGCAAATGGCATGTGTTTGAGACGGAACTGCGTAGTTATTGAGCGTTATTATATGGTGATAGAACCAAATTTATTCATTCAATGATAACATGTTGCATTGACGATCACTTGCTTCTCTCAGTCATTCAACAGGCAGGTAGATGCCTATGTTGACTACCGTAGTTGTCCTCTTCTTGGCTAGCAACTACATGTTCGTTGAGCATGTTGCACTCAGTGTTTCCCCACGAAAATATTCGATATTATCGATATTCTAAGAAAATATCACATTAGCAACAAATGAAAACAAAATTGGTACAATTCTATTTGCATGTGATTGATCATAAACATCTGCATGTGAATGTGGCAAACATCTCTGTATATGGAAGTCAGCTACAGCTGCCACGCTATATCCGACAATAAACTTTGCCCCAACAAATCTATCGAGATGGTAATCTAGATTTACCATCTGGAGACATATTGTGCTTTGTAATGTTTTTTGACATGTGATAATTGTTTCTAGTAGCCATCAAGGTGCGATTACCATTGTCCTGCGTGTGTTATGTCTAGATTCTCGGATGCGGCACGATCTTTGGAGTAGTCACTTGACAGATATTATTTTCTCTCTCAAACTATATGGGACACCATTGAAGCTCAAGACTTCGAGTGGCAACATCACGAGTTACCATCGAGTTCCTTGTATGGTCTTTCACATGCTTTTTATATCGTAAAAGGAAATACCGGGATAACTAGCGCAAAGCAAGTCTGTCTTTCATTGTATTCTCATAAATCAGCAAACAAGTCTAACTCTTGGTTTAGCGTCTAAGGCTTGCAACGGTGCATGTAACGAGGATACAAGCAGCAATCTCTAACAGTATGCTGCTTGCAAAGCCAGGCAAGGAATCGCTCCAGTCCCAGACCGTAGCCTCCGTGAGGAGAACTTCCATATCTAGAAAAGAAAATGCAATTAGCCAATGAACGGGTGGGGTTTCAAAACGAGAACTTGTCATCACTTACTTTCTCTGATCAGTGTACCAGTAGTAGGCCTCGGGGTCAATGCCCTCACGCTTGTATGCGGCCATCAACTCCTCGTAGTCGTCCATTCTCATCGATCCACCGACAATCTCTCCAACACCGGGCATCAAGCAGTCAACACTCTCGGTAACGCGAAGATCATTCGGATCTTTGTACATGTAAAATGATTTGATCTCAGCAGGGAAGTGCGTTAGGAAGATGGGTCTGTTGATGATATCCGTCATGCGACGCTCAGCAGCCTCGGCAATATCGTCACCAAAGGCATGGGGCTTGCCCTCCTCGTTGGGAATATCGTGCTCGACAAGCCAATCGATTGCCTCCGAGTACTTCATGCGCATAAAAGGCCTCTCGGGAAGCTTGAACTCGGGGTTCATGGCCTTGATCTTCTCAGAAACGACAGGGTCGTCCATGACCAATTCGAGCACACGGCACATGATTTGCTCAATGTGGGCCAATAGGTCGTCAAAGGTGATAAAGTCAAGCTCAGCCTCAACGTGCGTGAACTCAGACAAGTGTCGTCGGGTCAGAGACTTTTCGGCTCGGAAGGACTTCTCGATACAGTAAACGTGACCCATTGAAGGCAGGCAGGTCTCCAGGTACAGCTGAGAAGACTGTGTGAGGTAGGCGTCCTCGCCATAGTAGTCGAACTTGAACAGAGTAGCACCGCCTTCGACTTGTGTCTGGACGAGGGCGGGAGGGCTGACTTTGCGGAATCTCAGCTCCTTGTAGGCCTGGTTGAAAGCCCACTCAACGGCATCGCGGACAATCATGACACCCGAAGCGACTTCACCACGAAGTGTAAGGTGTCGTTGGTCGAGAAGCATGGCCTGCTCGGCGTCTGCCTGAACTCTGTTGGTGATGGCATCGTCACCACCGGGGGCCTTCCAGTGCTTGGGGATCTTGAAGAAGTCGGCGTGCAATTCGCGGTTGAGAGGAGCCCGGGCACCTGCAGGGACTTCTCGCATCTCTCCCAGGATTTCCATTGAGGTTTCACGGGTGAGGGTGACAGCATCGTAAGTCTTTGCCAGCTGGCCGGAAATGACCACCTGCATAAAGCCATAGCCGTCTCTCAGTGTGACAAACATGACATCCTTTTGCTTGCGCTCTCGATGCACGCGACCAAAGACGCGTACTCGAGTGCCTTTGCTCTCGGGGTCATCCACCTTGCGGAGCTTGATGTGGTCGCCAACCTCGTCGAGTCCAATTCGAACAGCAGCAGGAAGGCTGGGGTCCTCAGTAATAACAATAGCCTTGGCGGCTTCCAAGGCCTTGGCTCGCTCCTCTTCCTCCTTCTTGCGCCTGACAACCAGCTCCTGTTCCTTGGCGGCCTTTTTCTTCTGAACATCGAAGAAGTTGACTGCCTTCTTCAAGGCAGCCTTTGCGACAGGTTTCCACTCCTTTGCGGCTTCATCTTCGGCTTGCGACTTGCGGGTCAGATATTGGGCTTCAGCGGGACGCTGGAGATAGGCGAACTGCAGCGTCTTGTAGGGGGACTCCTCGGTGCCGGTCTGGGAAACCTCGTCCTTGCCAATGTCTTCGTCAATGTAGATAGTCGCCATCTTGGACTGTCGCTCGTGATCCTGACGGGTTTCTTTTGCAGGAATCAGGCCCAAAGGGTGCGGGGCGGACGTGTGATCTTGTAGTTGAGTCACAAAGAAATTGGGAGGAAAGACGCATTGACCCTTATCTTTTCTTATCACCCCGCCGGAAGTCGCTCTGGCGGCTGTTTTTGCTAAATATATTCGCCCGATGTTGACCCGGAGACCCTTATTACCTTACTTGAAGGAGAAGGTTGGTAAAGCGCCGTGTTTCGACTCCAAATCTTTATCAGGGAGGTGTCAAGGCTCATGAAGTTGTATTTTGTTGGCGCACAATTTTTCCTAGTAAATGATTGCACAAACGATGGAGAATCTTGTCCGTAGTGTAGAAGGATTGGTGTGCCTCGATTGCGTCACGGAGTAACTCTTAGAGTTCCTTGACCGCATTGAAGCTGCTGATGCCTCGACCTGCTGGCGAGATAACAAGACAGGAGTACATCCTATTCTCCCACAAGTCCCCCCGAGGGGTGTGCAGATTCGACTTGTTCTTATTAACCGGCAGCCGATTACCAACCGCCGTACTATGTTTCAGCTTCGCTTCAGCAGCGCATTCTCTTAGAGTTTGACGAATTACTAGACGTATGATCGGAGCCTGACTTGCGCTTCTGACCTGATCTTTTCATGCTTGTTGGCCTGTGTGTGCTTGTTTGTCGTTTGTATGCTAGCTGGCATCTCTGTGCTTGATATTGTGCTTGCTGGTAGGTAGGTATTTTTATGCTTGCAGTCAGATCGTCAAAGTAAACCTCTTCATTGCAAAGCCGATGACGTTCCGGAAGCTGCAGCCCCTCTCGCAATTCTGCAATAGTGGTAATTTGGCGATACGCATGTAGTTTCATATGTATATGTAGATTATTTCTTGATCTATGTCTTGGGTGCTGAAGGGTACGCGCAGGCAACAACACATAGTAGGGGCCCATGCGGCCGCTTGGTCCTCACGATGAGGCATTACTTCAGCTCAGCGCGGAGGGAATACCTTCTTCATAGGTCTACTTCTAAATACATTCATTGAGACCGCTCAAGACTTCGTCATTGCAATTTTGACAAAAGAGTTGCATAACAAAAACGGAACCTCAAAGATGGTAAATATAGACGAAGCCACTGATGTTCAGGGAAAGCGGCTACAGGTAGATCCCAGCATACTCGCAGGTGAGCTCCATTATCGAGCCTTTGCTTTTCTATAATTCATCATTGTACTAATAATAGGGATCATCTTCTCTAGTATTGCGTGAAGTAGCAGAGGTAGTAGAATTTGCCGGAATAAGGGATGGCAAGGAGGATTCTGCCTGGGCAAGACGCCTGCGTCTGAAAGTGCGCCATACAGACGGCAGCGGAGAGTGCTACTTCATTAAGGTCCTGATACTATTTAAAACTCAAGGTCAATCAGCTAACCAGCCTCAGGTGTCTGTCAATCAGGAAGGCAAAGAGGCTCTTCGGGGCGAATTCGAGTCTACATTGGCTATTCACAATATCAACCCTGGCTTTTGCCCGAAACCCAATGGATGGGGGACTCTCAAGACAGATTCAAATTCCCATTTTTATATCTGCAACTTTTATAACTTCACCGGCGGTATGCCCGAGCCTACTTCTTTCTGTGAGAAGTTAGCCCAGCTGCATCTGTCTTCCCGCCCCTTGTCGCCAAATGGCCAGTTCGGGTTCCATTGCAGGACGTATAATGGGAACCTTGCTCAGGAAAACACCTGGTCCGACCGCTGGGAACTCTTTTTTGCCGACGGATTACGCGACGTCTTGAAGATTCGCCTCAAGAGGGCCAGACGTTGCTTGGACCTTGAAGCACTCGAACCTGCGCTCTTTGGCAAAGTCATTCCCAGGCTTCTCCGACCACTTGAAAGTGGCGAACGGCAAATACAGCCTTCATTAGTACATGGGGATCTATGGTATGGGAACGCGGGTGTCGTCTCTGGTGATGTAGAGAAGAGCATCATTTACGATCCTTCTGCCTTTTGGGCGCACAATGAGTGTATGCAGCTCCACGCAATACTTCGATATCAATATCGCCATTATCATTTAGATTCCGCTAATGGAATGTCTGAATAGATGAATTAGGAAACTGGCGACCATGTCGAAATAAGTTCACGAACATTTATTTTGAGGAATATCTTTCTCACATACCCCCATCTGAACCCAAAGAGGAGTTTGATGATCGCAACACACTCTATTCCGTGTAAGAGGTCTACCCGCATTTTATAGAATCTGGTGTAACTTATGACCTATTCAGGAAATTTAACCTGCAGGCGGCAGCTATATTTCCAGATACCGAGGAGTTTTTACAGATGTAGGTTAATCGTTTACCAACTCTATACATATATCTAGATATGTACTTATACCAACTGACTCCTCTGCAGGGCTATGGACGATATCAAGATGCTTGTCGCCAAGTATCCTCAGGGATATCAATAGATAATAACAGGACATAACAGAGCTGTAACAGATATGAGTATGCTCAGTTTTTGGGACGTTACGTTGACCTATGTATCTGGTTATCCATTCTCTGCACTGTTCAACAGGGCTTTTTATCAATCCAAAATAAGATGTTTACACGAATACAACCATCGAACACATCCTACCCAACCAGTATCAAGCAACGTACGGGGAGTATGCCTCGATGAGAGTAATAACGCGGAAGATAATAATTAATATTTCGCACATCTTGGAGACGCCGCTCGCCCTAACTAAGGATACTGATAGTTGAACAAGAGGATATCGGTAAGCTGAATAAATTTGGACCTCCGTACGCCAAAACGCCATTAAAATAATTGTAACCGGCTGCCATCAGTTGTTCCCAGACATCATACGAGAATTCCCCCCTAACTCCGAACCCGAACCCGAACCGTGTCCTCGTTTGTTCTTTGTGTGAATGTTCTCGTCTATGATCGGCATCTTGAGAGAAGGCTCGAAATTATATTGGTCCCGGCGATTGCCGCAAAGCCGATATTTGGATGGGATGATCATCCATCGTTCGCTTTCCTCCCCATTAACATAACAAACAGTCTAGACAGCAACAACAGGCTGTACCAAGAGCTAGACCACCGAGAAGACCGCTGGTCGTTCCACCTGGACGCCTATCCCCATAATAGCCTTGAGGGGGGTATTGTTGAGGGTACTGGCCTTGAGGGTATTGACCCTGAGGGTACATGTACTGGCCTTGTGGATATTGGTTATAGCCAGAATATTGGCCTTGTCCAGGCGGGTATTGTCCTTGACCGGGAAAAGGGCCCTGCTGTTGCTGGTTATAATACCCCATCTGTGGTCCTGGTTGATAATATGCTTGTTGACCTGACGGACCCTGGATGCCCTCTTGATAGTTGCTTGACTGGCCCTGTTGGTATCCTTCATAACCCCCGTATCCCCCGTATGTTGGTCTAGGTGCTTGGGGTTCTCCGTAAGCTGGAGGTTGGTCCCCTCGGTTGGTATTCTTGGCGGCCATGGTTTATCCTTTCTAGATGCTACTGCGAGTCGCCAGAAGAACGAGAGAAACCCAGTCGAAACGAATGAATAGGACGCAATAACGGAGGCGGTAGTGATTGGAATATATTACTCCGGAAAGAGGCAGTGAGGGGAATTTCAAGGGAAAGCTGGGCAGCGCGTGATCAAAAACCTTGGGCATTGGGGCGAACTTAACGGTCTGATTCATGACCGCTTTCTGGGCATTACGCACGCAAAACGCTGGGCGCGCCACACTGGATTACGACAAACCTTCGGGCGTTCGGCTGGAATGGAGGGTCGATTTCGGACAATGGCGCATCTTTAGTCTCTCAGACGGGAGGACTCCAGACACGATTACGGAGTAGTTTGACATCGAAAAGCAGCCACAGGCTTGGAAGTTTGTCTTTCCTCGGCGACATCAGCCACACAAATCTCGCCGGAATCTATAAAGCTCGATGGTGGCGGCTGCTGCGCCCATGTACTTGGCACTCAGCTACCGGTTTGCTGGTTCTATTAGCACTGCCGATAAGATAACCACCACGTGACTCAGCTCACAGCCACAGTGTGGCTGCTCCACCAGAAATTGCAAACCGCACCAAATGTTGAGAAATTCGCTGGATTGTTTCGACGGCAAACCCCACGCTCACAATCAGTCCTTGTAGAATCGCTCCAGCGACGCGGCACACGTCGACTACACTGCAGGGCAGATTGCTTTTTTTGAATCGACAAATTGGGTGCTACACAGCAGGCAGTAATCATGGCTACCACCGCGCCGCCCAAGGCCAAGTGAGTGGCCTCCATTCTCGGAAACTTCATTTGCAAATGCAAAGCCTCGCTAACCCCACCGCTGCGAAAATCAGGCACGACTGGGCCGACGACGATGACATCGAGGAGGTCTCTTCTGACCTTCCGCCTCCCCAGACCATCTCTAATAAAGATGGTACCAAGACCATCATCACATTCCGATACAACGATCAGGGCCAGAAAGTAAAGACCACTCGTCGGATCCGCTATGTCACCCAAACCGAGACAGTCAACCCCCGCGTCGCCAACCGGAAAACGTGGGCCAAGTTCGGTTTGAGCGCCAAAGATCCCGCGGGACCTGCCCCCGATACCACCTCCGTCGGCGAGAACATCATCTTCCGACCCAGCGTCTCCTGGCGCAAGGAGGCCAAGGAGGACGGCGCCGACGCGAATGCCCAGGCCATGAAGGACAAGCTCAGGGACAAGAAGGTCAAGTGCCGTATCTGCAACGGCGAGCACTTTACAGCCAGATGTCCCTACAAGGACACCATGGCGCCTGTTGGAGAAACGAGCGGCGCAGATGCGCCCGCCGGTATGGCAGAGGATCTGTCCGCTGCCACTGGCGCCGCCGGGTCTGGGAAGAAGGGCTCATACGTTCCGCCTGCTCTGCGTGGCGCGGGAGGAGCAGCCGGAGAGCGCATGGGTGGATCAAAATACGGCGAGAGGGACGACTTTGCGACACTGCGTGTCACCAACGTAAGCTTGTCACTCGATCCCCCTTTATTAAAAGATGTCAATGTTTTGGCTAACGGTTATGTTTTTCTTCCAAACAGGTCTCAGAGATGGCAGAGGAATCAGAGCTGCGCGATATGTTCGAGCGTTTCGGTCGTGTCACCAGAGTCTTCCTTGCCAAGGACCGGGAAACTGGTATGGCCAAGGGTTTCGCCTTCATCAGCTTCGCAGACCACAGCGACGCTGTCACGGCATGCAACAAGATGGACGGATTTGGTTTCAAGCATCTCATTCTCAGGGTCGAGTTTGCCAAGAAGGCTCAGTAAAACAACAAAAGCTCTTGTTTTCTCTTGTTGCGGGATGGTTAGGAAGATATGGTAATGTATTTGCTATGACTATTTGCTGAAGTAGCTAAGATTGTCTCCTTCTTGAACTTTTTTGAGTGTTTCATGACTGTCATACTGTCACCTACTAGTATATACAGTTACTTCGTTTGTGTCACCAATGTGTAGATCACTTCCATAATGAAAGCTTCGGTGTATATACACAAATATAGTAGGATTGCTATGGAGATCTGTATAGTAAACAAAGTTGACTGTATCTGTGGCGTTGCAAATACTTTCTTCTGGCTACATAGGAGTACAGCTGAGTGTAAGCTTTTTAAACTTCCGAGTGGGATCATCAGATAGGTACTATCGGTAAGGGGAGTGCCCGTGTATCATAAATGGAGAATTACAACGACAAAAAGCGGCGTGGCTAAAGCTATTAAAAGGTATTTACCTAGATTCAAACAAGAAGGCACCTGTAGATAACGCTCGCTGAGATGACTTATACAAGAGTCTCTTATTAGACATTGATTCATAAAAATAGCAAACAGAGCTTACTGTGTTCATTCAAGCATTGAGCGTCTCTCCGCGCTCAGAGTAAATCTCGCTTGTGTGGTAGAAGCCCTCCGTGGTGGGGCTTCCATCTGTTGGGCAAATGTGGAGTGCTTGCACCAATCGAACAGCGTATCGTGGACCAGGATTCCGACTTTCACATGTCTGACTTTTGGTCTCAAGTCTTTTTTAGCTGCATTCGTCATTTTGCTGGAGAAGTGGGCTGGACTCTATCTCAGTTTGCCCGATACTTCGCGCAGTCCATGGAAATCACGTTGTTGCGCTGTCACGGCATCTAATAATCTATGTATCTTTACCTCAATGGCTGCATTAATTCTTATGCTCTCGTACCCTTTTTATCATCAATAATGTCACCGTTAAAGGATAATTGCCAATGGAACTTAGAGCACCGCCTCTTCCCCTTAAGCTCGTGTACAGTAAGGAACTAATGTGCCTGCTTTAGCCGACAGCAGCGATTGCGTTAGGGGGCTACCAACGATTCCAGTGGCTCCCCCCACTATTGACATCAACTTGGCAGCCATTCTAGTGCGTTAAGGTGTCTCTCCACACTGGCATGTTGCTCGGTAGCAACGGCGCCTCCCAGAGCTGGGCAGAGGTCACAAGACACCTAAGCAGCCTTCTCGCCTCTTCCGCCGTCTTCTCAGCTTTTCGCTCTCAACATCAACAACAGGAAAAACAAACCACAAAACGGCATTCAACAACGCCGTTTTTCTCGGTCTGCCTCGACAAGCGTCAACCGCTTGTTGTATTAAAACATTACTACCAATCAAAGGTGACACGGGACGCTATTCATAGGCACCTCGGGTTGAACATCACTTGCGCTTCGACATTAGCCCGGAGATCAGCTCGCTTCTAGACTCCGGATTGGTGGCTCCGCACTGTAATCAACGAACCCAGAAAGGGCCCTGCAGCCGTTTCTCAACAATCTGTCCTGCCGCTCGTGATTGGACGTTCCGAGTTTATGCAGAAGTTCATCTAAATAGCCCACAAGCTCCCAATTGCTCGTAACTTTCTGCTTCTCTACTCTCTTACTCCTCTCCATTCTTCAACCTGTCATTTCGGGCCCACTCGGACGATCCTCAACTCCGTCCACCATGAGCACGGCCGCCGACGTCTCGGCTGGAGGTGCTGAGCTGCGGCACCGGCAGCTCTACGATGATGCGTCTGACGGCGGAAGTGGGAGCGTCAGCCCTGGTCGTCCAGCGCCAATGGAACCGCAGAGCGCTGGCCAGGATACCCAGGATGGTGACATTGGCAAGCAAAAGAAGACTTTTGGTCGTACACCAGATGGCACAGGTGAGTGATCAAGGCAAATCGCACCGTTTTTGGCTCACACAGGTCATGGAACTAACCAATGCCCCTCAATTGGGATAGTATTCGTTGTGCCGACTACGCATGACATGGTTTCACAGCTCCTTGATCCGCGACAGCCCAAGAACCTTTCAGACGTTGTCGTCTTAGCTATTCTGGCATTGCATATCCTAGCGGCATATTTCCTTCCGGCTGGGTATAAGCGCCCCGTATTTGCAGCTGTTTTCCTCTTTTGGAGAGCTTCTTACAACATTGGCATCGGCATCTTGCTACATATCCAATCCCATCACCGGCGCCTGATCACCTGGGCCCAGAAATGGAAGCTATTCGAGCATCCGAGCACTGGCAATAATCCCCGCCCATGGCTGTACAATCTGCTGAAGCGAGAGCTCGAAGCCAAGATCCCTGAAGACTATGAGTTTGAGAAGGCCCCCATTGAATACAACACCTGGCTCGTCTTCCGAAGGGTCGTCGACTTGATCTTGATGTGTGATTTCGTGTCATACTGTCTGTTTGCTATTGTCTGTAGCCACACACCAAAGGACGAGAGTATACTCTTCGGAGGCTCCCGCTGGCTTTTGGGTATTATCCTGGTCGGCTTCAATCTCTGGGTCAAGCTGGATGCGCATCGCGTTGTCAAGGATTTTGCTTGGTACTGGGGAGATTTCTTCTATCTTATCGATCAGGATCTCACATTCGACGGTGTCTTTGAGATGGCGCCCCATCCCATGTATTCGATTGGTTACGCTGGATACTACGGTATATCGATGATGGCAGCCAGCTACGAGGTGCTCTTCATCTCCATCCTCGCTCACCTTGCCCAGTTTGCATTCCTTGTGTCAGTGGAGAACCCCCATATCGACAAGATTTACAATCCTCCTGCCCCAAGAGAAAAGGCTGGAAATCGAAGCCCAGTAACCACCCCCACCGTGGCTTTCGATCTTCCCGCAGAAGATACATTTACGCGATCCGCCTCCATCTCACTGAAGGATATGCCAGCACCGGTGCACAATCTTGTTGGATTGCACAACATGGATCTATTCCGAGTTCCAGACTGTGTTGTCGTTATTCTGCCAATCTATGTTGCAGTCCTTACACTTGCGACACCGGCAACATCCTTCTGGAAAGCAATTTTCGTTGCTCACGCACTTTTGTGGCGGGTATGGTATCACGCTGGCCTCGGCTACGTGTTGGACCAACAATCTAAATCAAAGATGTGGACTCGCCACTTTCTCAAATATGGCGAGAGTGCTGGAGAAGCCTGGCGCCAGTGGAAAGCCATGTATCATATCAGCATGATCATGTGCAACACATCCTTCATTGCAGCTTGCTGGAAAATGTACAACCTTCCAGAGGATTGGGGCTACGGCCTGGTTCTTTTCAAGCACGTGCTTGGAGCCGGTCTGATTGCTCTACAACTGTGGACTGCTTTCAGCGTCTACGATTCCCTCGGCGAATTTGGCTGGTTCTGCGGCGACTTCTTTTTCGACCATGAAGCCAAGCTTACATACACCTCCATCTACCGGTTTCTCAACAACCCTGAAAGAGTGTTTGGAACTGCTGGCATCTGGGGCGCTGCTCTCATCACCTGGAGCCGAGGTATTTTCATCACTGCTCTGGTTACGCAAATCTTGAATGTCATGGTCATCGCGTTCGTCGAACGACCTCACATGCAGAAGATTTATGGAAGAAGCATTCGACAGGAGGCAGGTCTCACTAAATTCATCAAGCGATCATTACCGCCTCCGGTCAAGGTATGGCAGGAAAGTGTGGACAAGGTCCTGGACGACACGTCGCACTTTGTCGAAGAGTTTTTGGACAGTGCCCGCCCCAAGTTTACTTCTGGTGTTAAGACTATCATCCAAGACACATCTGCTCTTTTCAACGTAGCACCTGCCCGCCTTACGATTACCAGAATTGCCCCTGACCTAGCTGGGCTGGATCCTAAGCAGTATTCGCTCACTATTGAGGGAACCCCCTCCCTTCAATCAGCCGTTGATGAAAGAGCGACCGGTAAAGAGAGCTTCTCAGGACGCTTCCCAAAGCTGATCAAGACGAAGACATTCGAATACGGTGCCCCTCTACGAGTCAAGTGGCGAGCGCCTGCAAACCACAGCAAAGAAGATTGGATTGGCCTCTACATGGTAACGGATAATCGCCTTCGAGACACGACCGAGGTTTCGTCACTCGGAAGGTGGACTCCCACATGCACTGGTGCATACGATGCTTCGATGGCAAATACCAGCATCACTGTCAAGGAACATGTCGTGGCCAAAACTGATCCCTCAGACCCGGATATGATGGAAGGCGAGGTTGTTTTCCAAGGAGATAAGCTATGGTGGACGCAAGGTGTCTTTGAGTTTAGATACCACCATGACGGACGTCACACGGTCATGAGCATCTCGGAGCCTTTCGAAATTCGCATCAGCAAATTTGACGAAGAAGATGTCGATGTCGATGTCGGTACCAAGGCGTTGTATGCTAAAGCTGTCGAGTCGGCTCTTCTTCCCATTATCCAAAACTGTCTAGATCGTGATGATGATATTGCGCCGAGCACCGTGGATGAGAGCTTTGGTAGTCATGTGGAGCGAGATGGCAAGTACGCCAAGAGAATTGTTTATGCTATCCGGGAGATGTTTGGTGTCGAATTTGCGCCAGCCGTTGTCCTTGCGGACCGGAGTGTGAGGAAACTGGCATGGAGAATTTGTAATGCCAAGGAGGTTTTGGTAAGTCGATTGTTTTTTTTTTTTTTTTTTTTTGGTCTACAGCCAGAGCAAACTAACAATACTTCTTTCTTTAGGCACCTTACAGCATGTCGCACTCGAAGGGTACTACAACACCAGCAAACGAAGAAACGCCCGTGAAAATTTGATGAACATTTTGGATGCACGGAATACCTGTTGGAATGATAGAGGTGGCGGCGCAAGATGGATGAAAATTATGATACCAAGAAAGGCGTCAGGATATGTGGTAAAGGTGATAGGATAGATAAATCTCAATAAAGAAAATTAAATCCATGAAGCAACAATGAAGACGTACAGAGAATTTGATGATGAGCGCTACCAGGCTGGCTGGCCATACTTTGGTATCCTACATATACGTGACGCTTGAAGGAGCCGAGGCAAGCAGTTAAGATTGGTGGGAATTCTTCAACGACAGATATCGATAGGATGCTCCCAGCTGTCACCGCTCCCCCACAGAATTGTGCCTTGCATGAGGACGGTTATTCGGATGCCTCCCGCCGAGGCGATATCGAAGAAGATGAATCGCTTGGTGGGGGTCAGTGGAGGGATGAGCTGTCTCTGCGTGACAACTTGCGCCCAGTGTAGAAGTTAGAAAGGGGTTTACTTGATGTCTTGATGCAAGGCACACATGGATGGCAATTGACGATAGAATAAAGATATTTAGCTATGTAGAGATTGGTGTTTTCTCCTCTATTTTGATATGAGCCGTCTTGTTAAATGAGCACGATGTAGCGTAGAGTAGTATTCGTAGTAGAGTCTCAACTATGGCTTACACGAAATCCGGGACAGGCGGTGCGTTGAAACGCTAGGGACGAGGCGGCAGTAGCGCTGAGGGATCAGGCCCGAATGCGGGATGCGGGACGGGCGGTGACGGGGATGTTTAGGTTGCTTTATTTTAGGTTGTGGTGTTTTTTGACGTGTTGATGTCTTGGCTTAGTGATGATAACAATGGAAGGAATTTTGTTTCTTCTTAGCTTTAGATTCTATAGAGATTGGCATTGAGAGATTGGCTGTTTGTGAAGGAGAAACATCAGGTAGATATGGTACATGCAGCAAGTGATGTTTGTGTTTGATATTCGGTGAGCCCGTGAGCTCGGAGGCTCCAGTTGTTTCAACGCTGGCAAGACACATCTTAGGTAGGTCTAGAAGCCGAGCTGACTTGACAGCTGATTCTCATCTGGTGTCATCTATGCTTGAATCGATTTGTCTCAGTCCAAGATCCACACTCTCCGCAGAGGCTGACAGATTGGGCCTGTATTCTTGGCAATAGTAAATTCGACCAGCTTTTGGGCCGCTTCAATGTGTTACGTAGCATGCCAATGCTGAAGCTAGACATCTGTTGCTCCTAAAAAACACAATATCTGCATACATATTGCAGCACTGAAAGTTCAGTCGAGAAGACAGGATAAAGATGCTTCCATTGTGAAAGCACAGAATAGGGCGTCCAGCCTTCAGCCCCCCAAATAACGTAGGTACCTTCTTGCCCCCACCTTGTCAGCGGCTTTCGAGCTGATTGTTCCTCCTTCCCAGTTAGGCAGCCGATGTCACTGTAACAATGCCTATTCGTCATCAGGGGATTCCCGCGATGATTTTTGGAGTCACGGATATTCCGTTGATACCATGTAATTTCTGCATGCAGGTGTCGTTTTTCAGCAGGACGAAGATCTGCGGTGTAGTAGCTGACAAGTGTCGGGGTAACAAAAAAAGCTGTGAATCAATTGGGGGGTTGTGGTTGTATTGATCGCCCTCTCATAACCTTGTACGCGGGGAGAAGCTCAATGCCGATCTTATAAATAGTGCCCGGACGTGTCTCAGATTCTTCCGCCCTCTTCTTTTTTTTCTTTTTTTCTGTTGCAAGCTCGCTTCAGTCTGATTCTTGTCTCTCAGCCCATTACTTGTTCTTCGTCTTTGCCAATTGAGCTTCTTCTCGGCATCACAGCATCGCCTCACTTACACAATGCCTAGCCGCCGCAACCTCCAGAAGAGCCTCGCCGCAACACTGTTGTGCGCAGGCAACCTTGCCTCCGCCGGCCTGGTCTACGTCTCTTCGTACTCCCAGACCGTGACGACGCTCAACTACACGCATGGCCAGAACACGGGCATCCAGAAGCTGAGCCCCGTCGCTGTGTCCCAGAGCTGCTCTGACAACCCTTCGTGGCTGACTCTGGACTCTCCCGACTCTATCCTGTACTGCATCAACGAGGGTTTGAACACGCCCAATGGTGCTCTGACTGCCTTCAAGACATCTCCTGGTGGCACTCTGCAGAAGCTTGGCCAGGTCAGCACCGCCAATGGCCCTGTGAGCGGCGTTGTGTTTGGTAACAACCGCCACGGTCTGGCTCTGGCTCACTAGTAAGTCTGCATCAATTGAGTGATTGAGCCCACTAGTTCGTGGACGGATGTGTAAATCAATCAGACCAAAAAGCTAACCCAGATTTCTTTGTTAGTGGTGGCTCTGCCTTCACCACTTGGGACGTCTCCAACCCTGCCAAGCTGAAGCTCCTTCAAACCAAGAACTTCAAGCTGACCGGCCCTCCCGCCGACCCTTCTCGTCAAGATGCCCCTCACCCTCACGAGGCGGTCCTCGACCCCACGGGCAAGTTCTTGCTCGTCCCTGATCTGGGCATGGATCTCATCCACCTGTACTCCTTCGACCCCAACACCTTGGCTCTCAAGGACATCACCCCCGTCAGCGTCAAGCCTGGCTCTGGTCCTCGACACCTGGTCTTTGTCGTCAAGGGCAGCAAGACCTTCGCCTACCTCGTCACTGAGCTGGGCAACACCATCATTGGATATGACGTTACTTATCCCAATGGTCAGATCAAGCTGACCGAGATCTTCAACATCCCCAGCCACGGCGCAGGCCCAGCTGAGCCCAGCAGCTATGCCGCTTCCGAGGTTGTTGTTTCTGTAAGTTCAATGATTCAACCAACACCAGCCTCCAAAGGATGAATCCAAGCTAATGCATACTGCCAGCCTGATACCAACTACCTCATTGTTTCTTCCCGCGCTGAGAACAGCACCACCATCCCCGACTTCGACAACCCTTCAGTCACCATCCCCTCCGACCCTCTCATCAACTTCAAGATCGATGCAGCCACTGGTCAGCTCACGGTCCTGCAAGTCGTTCCTGCTGGCGGCCAGTTCCCCCGTCAGTTCTCCATCAACAAGGAGGGCAACCTGCTCGCCGTTGGCCTGCAAGATGACGGCCGCGTTGTCTTTGTCGACCGTTGCCCCGAGACTGGCCTGCTGGGCGGCTTTGTTGCGTATGCAGATATCGCTGGTCAGATTACCTCGGCCGTCTTTGCGTAAAGGATGGGCTATTCAGGAGGCCTTGGTCGATTTAGCTTGTTCGATTTCTGATGCGATGTAATGATGGGATGAGCTCTGTGTATATGACTCACTGTATATAGCTTATAATTGAGTAAAAGAAAACTTCATGCTGTTATCCTGCTGTGTTGAACAAGATGAAGTATGTGACATCAATGCTTTCACAAAATGGTTTGCTCAGTCTGGGCGTCTACGCTGCAAGTTGCCATGTCGCTCGGCCAATCAGTGTCCTTACTATAAACAATGAAGTCTTCATTCCCATCTGATTCTAGCGCCGTTGCTGCTCTCGCTACAAAACATCCAAGTGGGTATTAGTCACGATACCAGTGATACTCTTGTAGCACGTGAAATAGCGTTGCACTGAGATGTCTTTTGAGGATGCACGACTGCGTGTTTATCAGTCGTCGTGAAACAGGTACCTTGCGTGTATGCGTCGGAAGCACTACTGCATAGGTATTCATGTAGACAGGCACAAGCGCATGCACGTAGGGTATGGCACTGCATATATACCTCTGTTGATATTGGATATCATGCACCCAATCTCTGGTGTGTATGGCCACTCCGGCGGCTAAAGAGGCTGCGTGATTCGGTTCGACCCACCAATTGTGACTCGATGCTCAAAGTCATTGGTGAGGTTCTTGATTGCAATACAGCAGTTGTTTGGATAAATCATTATCTTCGTACCTAGATGCAACCCGAGCATTTCATTGTCAGTATAGACGAATGAGGTTTAGGGTTTCTGTCCCATCTCCTCTGAAGCGGCCTTGGGTCGAAACGGATGCCCGGTGGCGCTTTGGGGATTTTACCATTTCTGGTAATGTACCTTGGCAATACCACCAATGCCACCTCTTACAAACTGCAGCTTGCAGGCCGCTAATGCTCTCTCGCCATTGCAACACCAATGGCCAGGAGAAGCTTTCTGCGTATGTCAAAATCAAGAGCTGCTTTCTCATGCACCTCATCATGGAAGTCTCCAATTCTCTATAGTCAACCTTGATCTTATCCCGTGCCGTGGCTTCGGCACCGGATCCCAAGACCAGGCCGCAAGGTACATGCTTTGTACGCGCCGGTGGAGGCAACGGGCCGGGCGAGGGACGCCGCAAGGGGGCCGAGCCGCAGACTAGCTTCAAGCCCGATGATTCGACAGCCCAATCTCCACGTGAGGGCGTCGAGTGTGTCTCATGAGGAGCTGCAGGGAGGAGTCAGAGGCAGCCTGAGGAGAGAACTTGGTGTGAGGCATCGAGGACTGACAGGGGCAGAGAGTCAGGTCATGCTGCCGCTTCGCGGACAGGGAGGCTGCCGGCACAGCCTAGAGAGAGTCACGAGCCGCCTGTCTGGTGGATGATTCGATGCAGTCGAGATGCAGGCGAAGAGGTACCTGGCAAAGACAGCACAGTGTGTTCATGCATTCGCTACTCGCTTCCGCCAGAGTGTCTAGCGGCTTATGCAAGGTGAAGTGTGCGCGCTTCATCGCATGCATCTTTGGGTTTGGTGATAATGCAAGAAAACCGGTGCTAGAAGATCGAGGCTGCTGGGATATTGTGAGTTGTATCTTGTGAGTTGTATCGTATCCCAGTACTCCGTACTCCATTATTCGTACACCAAAATATTACGAGCCTTCATGGGCAAGCACGGAATTCCTTAGACTGGCAGGCAGCACCTTCCCATCGCCTTTCCCCTCCAACCCCACACGTGATGTTTGTTCCGCCAGCCAGCTTTTACCACAACAATGCAATGCCAGCCACCGCCATTTGATCTTCCTTGATCTCTTCAAGAACATGCCTTTTCTCTTTTTCTCTTTACTTTTTGAATTCCCAATCTGCAGCGTGCATCTCCTCCCCCTTGCATTAAAATAGTGCTCAGGTTACACGCGCTGTCTAGCCCCAAGGTCTTCAAGGCCCCCAACTTTGTCACTTCATCCCACTACATTTTCCTCCCCCGCCCTCTTTTTGCGCAGCAAGCGCCGGCTCAAGTCTGCTGCATCCTTTGTTTGGTGCGTGTTTCGCAGACGCAGGTTCCGTGTCCCCGTTTCCAAACCGGACAAGAATTCACGCTTCAGCCGCCACGTCCATCAAGACTCTAAAGCACCGGCTTATCTGGGGGCCTTGACTCCTTCCCCCCCAGGCGCATCCTCCAGGCCAGAGTCCCCTTGCACGACAAAACCTGTGAGGGCGATTGCGGGCCAGTGAAACACACGCCCAAAGTCCTAGCAGCCCAATCTGCTACTCCTACCACGCAAGGCAGCATTTCCCTTGCCGCGGCTTTTTCTTTTTCTTTTTTCTTTTTTCTTTTTGTCTTCCTCCCTTAACCTTCTCCATTCCTCTGTCCCTGATTTCTCGTGTACTTCCGTCTCCAATCCAGCAGCATCTCTCTCTTTCCTCCCCCCAAGTGCCTCTTTGGCGTCTTGTCCAACAGCGTTCTCACAAAGGTGGTCATGCACGTTGTGACCCCTCAACTCCAATCAGAATATTGTGGGATGCAATAGTTGGTGCAGCGTGGACGTTCCTGACTGGCCCACGAGGCTTCGATCGCTCCTGCATAACCCGACTGCACCATCTTTTTTTTTCTAATTCCCCTCTCTTGTTCCGCCCCTTGATAGACTCAGAGCGAGCCAAAGGGGGACTCGTTGGATTCAGCGCCCTTTTCGTGCTCTGTCTTCGTGAGCGTGCGTACGTGCCTTGGTTCACACCCGTTTTTCTTTTTCCCCGCTGCTGTCTGTGCGCGGTAACCGAATCAACACCAACGCTGCTGTCTGTGGTGGCGAGCATATAGAGAGACACATAAGCACAGCGGGAGAGTCGGACGCTGAGCCAGACGCAAGAGTCAAAGTAAGTATATTGCTGTGACTCTTCTCTCCAAGCGAGACAATATGCGGTTGGAATCAAGTCGAGATCCTGGTGCTGCCACTGTCCGCTCTGGACGACGGAAACTCAGACCTGGCGAACCAAGCGATTGGAATCAGAAGGCCAACGATGCAGCTCCGCAGCCTCATACCCGCGGTACAGTCCAAATACAACGACGTCTGGACCTGGGAACAGCACCGTCGCTGCCGCAGCTGACGATGCGCAGAAGGGAGTCCAACAATTCCAAAGCTATAGACGCCGCCGCCACTCCCACCGTACCTGCAACTGCTGCTGATGCCGTTGCTGCCGCCGCCGCCGCTGCGAATGGTGGCCGCTCCAAAATTCCACCGTGGCAACCAGGGCTTGCTAGGGCTGCTTCGGATGCCTACCGTCGCCCAAAGGGCACATTGATGGACTCGTACGATGGGGAGGATGAGTCTGCCAATGAGCAACCTTCGCGCCGTACAAGGAGGAACTCTTCACCCCCAAACCAACCTCGTCGCAGATTAATGCCTGGAGCATATTCCGAGCCCTCGACACACAGATCAGCGAGCGTCTCATCGTATGGCGGCGATGAAGATGACGATCACGGCCTCGAGGTGGAGGAGATACCACCTGACGGTTCGTCACGTCATAGCAGACAGCACCTGTCCAGTCGTGATGAATATCTCGATTCCTCAAGCGATAGAAACCGCTATCGAAAGAGATTTACACCACGGCGGTATTACTCCGACGACGAGCGGGACTCTGACCCTCCGCTTTCAGCCAGTGATGTGCCTTCTACTTCGCATACACGAGAATCCTCCAGGGTCCGTGAGAGGAGCGAGTCAGCCCATAAGGCTCAGCGCTATCAGTTGACGCATGTCATTGAAGGTTCACGGCCACCTATTGCCTCGAGAAAAAGGTTTGTTCTCTTCCGATATATCTCTCAGCCGTGCTTTTTTGAATCCAAGTTAACAAACTCAGCTCCAATAATAAGTTGGCTAGACGAGCAACATCAACTGGACGAGACGGTGTAGGGTATAGATCGGCAGAATCGGCCTACGAGGATCGAGATCCTAGAAGATCACTTAATACCATGCGGTCTGTTCGCAGCCTCAACGGCTCGACTTCAGGACCCGCTCGTATCTTGGGGAATATTTTTGGCAATGCCGCTTCTGGGCCTATATCCAGGCCTGCTTCCAGGCCTGCTTCCAGGCCAGCCTCCAGGTCTAGACCTTCATCGCCAGACAAATTCTTCAAACTTGAAAAGCAATCTAAGATGGAGAAAAGAAAAGGGTAAGACATGAACAAACCGTCTCATTTTTGGCAGAGTGGAAATTGAATTCTAACTTCTATAAGGGTTGAATGCGTCATATGCATGGAGGATACTCCGTCATCAAAGGGAGCGGACCTGAAGTGCGGCCACCGAATGTGCAATGCCTGCATGAAGCGCAACTTTGAAATGTCGATTCACGATCCGCAGCACATGCCCCCACGCTGCTGCACAAAAAGTCATATCCCACTCAAACATGTGGATAAGCTATTCGACAATGCTTTCAAGATGACTTGGAACCGCAAGTTTGCAGAGTACTCAACTGGAAACCGAGTCTATTGCCCATCAAAGCGTTGTGGTGAATGGATCAAGCCAACTAGCTTTTATCGAGGAGAAGATGGTAGAAGAGTCGCTCGCTGCGGTCGTTGCAAGACCAAAGTTTGTCCAAAGTGCAGTGGTAAATGGCACAACTCTACCGAGTGTCCACGTGACGAGGAAACGAACAGATTCCTCGATCAAGCAAAGGAGGAGGGTTGGAAGAGATGTTACAAGTGCAAATCAATGGTTGAACTCAAAGAAGGGTGCAACCATATGACCTGGTAAGCCGGCCGTTCCTTTACTTCTCACAGTCCTACCTCATGAGTTCCTTCAGTTACTAACACCGAGTGAAAAGCCGATGCGGAGCTGAATTCTGTATGATATGCGGCACTAAATGGAAAGGCTGCAGCTGTCCATGGTTCAACTACGAGAATGGAACTAATCCATGGGAAAACAACCAAGTTCAGGATTTGAACATTCCCACTGAAGACCTAAGGAAGATTCTCCGAGCTAATAGGCCGAATTCAATGGAAGAACTGCGATCCTACTCGAGGCCCACTTCCTCGATGCCCACTTCCTCGATGCCCGCAACAAGATCAAAACCTCAGCCTTACGACGAGGAGATGCACCTTCGCCGGCTGCAAGAGCAGCGTGATGCCGGATTTGCAAGGAGACTGCAGGTCTCGGATGAGCATGACGATGAGCAAGAAGATGACCGCGACTATGATCGTGATCGTGATCGTAACCGTGACCGAGATCGAAAGCGTGATCGGAATCGTGGTCGAGATCGTGATTGGGAGCGAGAACGAGAGCGCGAGAACCCCTTTGCTCCCATCACGCCTGAGGAAGATGAGGATGAGATGGATTTTGGGCTCAGCGGCAGCAAGCATCACCAGATGGAAGATTATAGACGAACAAGCTTGCCAACTTTGCCTACCGCAGCCTCAGCCGCACAGCCGCCGGCGCCTTACAACAGCTACGTTTCTGGGGTCAACCGTGCCAGGGGTCCGCAGCGCAGTGGTTCAATGGAGCAGCGTCTGGCTGATAGGTTGTCAGAGAACCGCCCAGAACGCCGGTCGAGAGGGCCATCTCCTCCAGCTCCAGCCCCAGCTATGCGACCCCATGTACTGCACCCAAGAGATGCTACCATTGGACACGCTCCAGATATGGGAATCGGTATGGCTCTTGGCGCGATGGGAAGAGGTTCTGCACCACCGCCGCCAGCCTATGCCCCCGTACCGGCGATGCCCTCGCCCGGATTGATGAGGCCGAATCCCTTTGCAGGAGACGCGTACTACGATAATGCGTACACCACCACGCCACGATCAGTTCACGATCCGTATTACTACGGAATGGAGACTGCTGAAACCGAGCTTCCCTCTCCCCGGCGCAGATCACGGCGCAGTGGAGAAGAGCGCGAGAGACCCAAGTCATCGACTTTGGCAGGATTGACGGGGTATGGCCGAGGTGCACATCGGGTGTCGGAGTGGAGGAGTTTTGTTGAGCCAGGATTTCCTGATGAATAGGCAACTCGCTACTATGTGAATGTTCCAAGTATGTAAGACTGAGATTGGCTGGTTTCTGAAACGCTTTGGACACCTATGAATATATCTGACCATTTCATGTATTTGACAAATGAGATGTGATCGTAAAGATGATGCTCTTGGTCGAGCTTGTACTAACGTTTGCGCATCTCTTTTTGGCCATTATCTTCTGCCAATTCAGTCAGCTCTTGTGCCCCTCAACACCACAGCAGATAATAAAGGCTAGAAAGGATGCGCATTCCACCAAGTATCACTGAGAATAGATGTCTTGTATTGGAGCATAAATCTCTATAAGAATAAACAAGCAGAAGACCCACTGCCCAATCCAGACGTCCCCTTTCCAACTTCATTTTAATAGTCGTGGTATTGCGCCAGGAAGCCAGGATAGTAGCGTAGCGCATGAACACTGGGACTTCCATTCACATGTTAATCTGAACAATGCGCAGTCGCGTGACGCCACAGACGCCCCAGATCGAATCAAAACGAGCCTCGTGCCGGATGCCCTGCTTGGGCGTGAGTGGCTAATAAAGACCTAGACGAGGCGTTTCTAGCACGCTAAAATTCTGGAAAACGAAAGGATATGCTTAAAGGGGTGCCGTTGGATTCGATGACGGCAGCTGCGGTGTCACAGCGTCTTTTTTGGGAGACTCGACAGCGCCGTCATGCAGGTAGCGTCATATGCTGGAGAGCGTCGAATCCACGGGAAAACGGGTTTCCCGACAGATCCGTTTCTTTGGGTACCTTGACTGTGTATGGAAGACGCTGGCATGACTTCGTATCTGAGTAGTATAAGCGCAACGAATAGCTGTCGTTAAGGAGTGGCGTTACGTACCTGGTACCGGCGCAGGGCGATCTTTACGAGCCCCAGATACCGACGTGTACTCGTACTACGTACCCCGTCCGCCGGTACCATCGCCCTGCACATGCCGCCAGCCTAATCTTGAGCGGCCCATTTCTTCATTCGCAACTTCAATGCAGAGTACGCAGTACGCCACTCTCAATCTCCTATCAACCCACCTCCAAACCATTCCCTTTTATTTCTTCCCTAGCACTTTCACCCATGCACATCTTTAAATTACCCTTCAAATGAGCGTTTGGCCTGTCGACCTGTGCACTGTCGTATCGTTTCGCATAGGGTGCCGGGATAGAGGATAATGTGACGTTTAATACGTCCAAATCCCAACACTGCCGTTCTGTCGTTGGGGCCGCCACTATCTTGCCTCTCCTTTCCTCCACTCCATTTCCAACTGAACCTACAGGAGCCCATTGAGGACCGCGCTGCAATCGCCAGATCTCCTTGGATACATATTTACGAAACGAGACCGGACGAACGATCGATCGAGCGAAACAAGCGAAACACCCAGCTGAAGGCTAAAGCAACTGCATCAGAGCGGCGGGGCCTTGCGCTGCCCGGAAGCCGACAAAGATGCTTCTCATCCACCAGACTGGCAGCGTCAAGATTGGCGAGGTCGTCCGCTACACCGTCACCTATGCCCCCTCTCAAGACCGCATCCTCCCGTCGCCGGAGCGGCTATATGTGCGAATACGCAACACGTCCAACATTGCCCTACGAGCGGCCTTTGTCCACGGCCCGTATACCCTGAGCGTGGCGACATATCCTGCCAAATTCAACCCCAACGAAAAGTTCCCCAGCCCGCGCCGCTATGGTGTCCCCGAGTTCGAGCCGATGCTCAAGGCCGGAGGTTCGTGGGAGTGCCAGCTTGTCGTGCCGGAAGATATACGACAGGCGGCGGGAACGGGAAGCCATGGTACGTTTGGCAACGGTCCGGAGCACGATTCCGAGAGCGTGAGCTGGATCATCGAAATCTCGTCACAGGTCATCTTCTCTACATCGGCAGCGGTAGGATACGAGCTATTGGTAGCGAGAGAACAAAAGTCATTGAGCCTGAGCTCTTCGGTCCCGGTGGTAGGCGGCCAGGCCCAGGTACCACAGCCGGGAAAGCTAGTGGATCACCAGCAGAGCATTGGAGCCAAGGACGGGCATCATCCGGGACAGCCTCGCGGGGTCTTTTCAAGAGCGGTCCATGTCAAGGTAGAAGACACGGCGACTTTGTGGAACACGCCCCGGTTGCCGGTGTGGGATGATGCCGGCGATAAGAGGGCTGAGGGCCGGCCTACTGCCGACCAACCAGTGGAGAGCTTGGTCAAGACCGGTGATGCGGAAACCGAAGACGAGCCGCTTCCACGGAAGCAAAAGAAGATTCACCTGGTCGTTTTAACCCATGGACTGCATAGTAACTTGGGCGCCGACATGTTGTTCATGAAAGAGAGCATCGATGCTGCTGCAAAGCAGGCCAAGATTGATGCCAAGGCGAGAAGAGCAAAGCAGCGTGCAGAGGCCGAAGCTACTGCCGACGACGGCAGCAAGGCAAAAGACGGTGCTTCTTCGACAGGAAGCGAGGAGGATGACGAGGATGAAGACGAAGAGGTCATTGTGCGAGGATATTCTGGAAACGCCACCAAGACGGAGAAGGGAATCAAGTATCTTGGCAAAAGGCTAGCGAGATATGTTCTCTCTATGACATACCCGGACCAGCCCTTCTTACCGATAGGAGGAAAAGGCGCTTTCGAAGGGTTTGCCCACGGCCTAGGCGATCAGGGGGCGCACGACTTTATGCAAGCCCACAAACACAGCACCATCGTCAAGGCCCCAGACTCGGAGGAAGCGAACGACCACAAATTAATTCAGAGGCCTTACAAGGTCACCAGCATCAGCTTCATCGCGCACTCATTGGGCGGCCTTGTTCAGACCTACGCTATTGCATATATACAAAAGCATTCACCACGATTCTTCGACCTTATAAGACCTATTAATTTCATCGCGCTGGCCACGCCCTTCTTAGGCCTGAGCAACGAAAATCCTCTCTACGTCAAGTTTGCGCTCGATTTTGGTCTCGTGGGGAGGACCGGGCAGGATTTAGGCCTGACGTGGAGAGCACCGACAATTGCACGAAGCGGTTGGGGTGCCATTGTGAGTAACCTAGGCGAATCCGCTCACAAGAAAGTCTATGGGGAATCACAGCCCGAGTCCAAGCCTCTGTTACGAATCTTACCCTCAGGGCCCGCTCACACTGCCCTCAAGAAATTTCGGAACCGAACAGTCTACTCCAATGTGGTCAATGATGGCATCGTTCCGCTGCGCACAAGCTGCCTGCTATTCTTGGACTGGCAGGGTCTAGGGCGAGTTGGCAAAGCAAGGAGAGAAGCCGGTCTCGTCGAGACCGTTGTAGGCTTTGGATGGGCCGAGCTCACAGGTGCCAACATGGGATCATCGCGGCAGAAGCTGCAGCTTCCTCCGGACGACGTTGAGACAGACTCGGGTGCTACGACCCCCAATGGTGATGGCAGCACCAACAATGGCGACAACAGCAACAGCCATCAAGTGCCGCAGCCATCCAACGATGCTATCGCCGAAGACGACCGGGCTAGCCTACGCTCTGTTCCAGCGGTATTTGCAGATGAGCCACTGGAAAGCCCGGGAGATAACCTGCTTCACACTCCGCTCACCGGATTCTTTAATTTATTTAGGAGCAACGACCCTCCAAAAGAGCAACCCGTGACGGAGAAGCAGAAGAAGATATTGCGCAGGAGTCAGACACTTAAGAACGGTGGAGATGCTTCCAGCACTGCCGACAGCTCCAATTCGTCAATGACGGGCAAACAATCCGGCAAGGCATCCGCAGGGCACGAGTTTGAGAACGATACAGAAGGCCTGACGGCACCGCCTAGGACCACGTTCTTTGAATCTGCTGGAGACCTGCTCAATCCCAAAATTCCGGACGTGGAGTGGCTCGTTGATCCGTCGAAGCGGCCACGAACAATATTTCATGATCGAGTGTATCATCCGACGGACATCCCCGCGCCACCCTTGAAGAAGCGGACTCCTTCAGCGCTTAGTAAAATGAAGCTCAAGTCCTCGTCCTCGTCGCTGCTCTCACCCGGCGGCAGCGGCTCGTCGACGCCGCATTCAGGAATCAACCACGAAGATTCAATGGCCTCTACAAAAGACTACGACGACACTGCACATACCGGTCCTGAAAAGCAGCCTAACGAGGTCGTTGACGGCTCGAGCATGCGTGTTGAGGAGAAGATTTCGCGCGGATACCACAAGGACTTGTCATGGCGCAAGGTGCTTGTCAAGCTGGAACCAGACGCCCACAACAACATATTCGTGCGCCGCATGTTTGCTAACGCTTACGGTTGGCCGGTCGTCAAGCATTTGGTTGATTCTCACTTTAGCGACTCAGCCGTTTCACGATTACGCACTGAGGACGAGCACATGGGCGAGCGAGCTTTGGACATTAGCCAACCCCCTGGCGCGGATGGTCGCGAGACTAAAACGGTGTCTATGCGGCAAGCCCGCGGCCTTGCTCCGGAGCCGACAAATGCGAGCGAGGCTCGGGAGGCTCTCGACGAAGTGCCTCCCCTGCCAAGGACGCAAGATACCGATCGGACTTCCCTAACGAATCACAGTCATCAGGGCGATAGAGGAGATTCAATGTCGTGGAGTGAGCGCGATTGGGCGAGTAGCGAGAATGAGAGTGAATTCGATTTTATTAATGATGCAGTGGGCGACAAGAAACTGGACAAAACAAAGGAAAGCAAGGGCGGGAGACTGAGTCCTTCATCATGGAACTGGACGGAGAAGATTGTTGGCAAGGGGGCTATGAAAGCAAGAAGCAAGAGTCCTACGAAAAGTACGGCAGGGGGGTCTCTGTGAGGATGGTGATCTTTACACGTTACGCAGGAGAGGCAGCGAAAACATTCCCTTTAGGTACGATATAGATGGCATTGGCATCCTTTGGTATAAGTAGACGGTAGATGCGGATGGGTTAGCAATTGGTGCTTTGGAGATACGAAAATACATTTCACGTTATTAAATTTGAGCAAATGTTGTTGGATGATATACGTGATGGAGAAAAAATTGCGTCTGTTTGCCAGACAATGAAAGAAAGGTAACTTAACTCACGCATCAATCGACGTGTTAGAAGAGTCGAGATGCAAAAAAAGAGGGCAAAAAAAAAACATACAACAGCCGGTGTTCGCTGATGGTCTCCCACTCAACTACTAATCTGCCGGTTGGTGGCTTGTCTCTGGGGGAGCAGACGAGACCCCGAATTTTCCACTACCTATGGTCGTATGTGGAGGTTGACGGACTCTATTCAACTTATATACATACTATCATGCCTCTTCTATTTACTGCAAACCCCTGTCCTGGGTCATGTACTGTTTGAAGTCCAAGTTCTCGACGTTTGACATGTAACCTGTGTGTGACTTAACCCTTCCTATCTCCTATAGCTACCCATGAGACCCCACATTCGTATAGGATCGTATCATGCCAAAAGTCGGCATGAATAGTGAATCCTTCCGAATCAATGGCTGATGCATACACATTGAGTCTGAAGTTCTTGTTACAATCTAAATCCGCTTTGAATATACCCACTATGACCCTTGGCGCCGACTCAAATCTCCTCGAAAAGTTAATACGCTGTAATGCTGGAGCCCCCTCTATACGGAACCACAGCCCGCTGTCAACCTGAAGTCCAGGCTGTGGCTGCGCTGAGTTAATCTGTGAAGCAAGCTGCTCGACTTTGTATGATAGAGCTGCGATTTGGCTCTCCAGGCGCGAAATAACGGCATCACTGCTACCGGATGTGCCAGTACTACTGATGATAGTAGCAGCAGTATGCCTCGTGTTAGATCCCCCTGTAGTTACTGCGCCGGCACCAAACACATTGATTGTCACCGGAGGCTGGGCGAAGATGCGTTCTCTCGGGCCACGAATACCGGCATCAGAGCCTATGTCGGTGAACTGAACTGTGTCGTCTGAACTCATGGTCAAGTAATCGTCTTCTTGTTGTGGCGATTGATTTCCTAAAGGCATCTTCATAGCCCGTGTATGTTTCTCGATTCTGAAGACAGCGTATAAGAAGGTCAGCTAGAGCAGTTCCTGTTATCTTGGAGATGCAGATTGACGGTTATTTATTTGATCATTCACTTAGGCTCTGCTGTAAGTGCATATAGGATGTTGGCCAAAGCGGGGTTTCCTCAGGGACATATTATTTGGCATACGATCTCGTGACCACCTTAAAAGTTCCAGTTCCGATTATGGCCTTCATCCCGAGAGGTATAACCTACTTGGAGCTGCGCACGGTATTAGCCACGGTGCGCCACAGGAGAGGTTCATGAAAATAGAAAGGTTCTATTAAAAGAAGCAGATACTCATTTTGGTTTATTATATAGTACTTATTTAATTAGGTAGAGTTAATTAAGCGAAGAAATCAGAGAAATCCATAGTTGAGTTTTGTAAGGGAATATAGTAGCAGTATTGGAATAGACGGAGTGCTATCAAGCATAAAAAAAGAGCCAAAAAACAACTATGGACGAACGGGGAATCGAACCCCGGACCTTTCCCAGGCGGTTAGGCAACTCGAAGGTCGCACTATGCTAAGGGAAAATTATACCACTAAACCATCCGCCCATTCGCTGATATCTGCAGATGTGCAAGTTTGATACTTGAGGAGGAAACAATCGCCGTTCTTGGTGAGTTTCTTGAGTTGGTGATAGGGTAGGTAAATCCAAGAACGTTGAATTTGAAGACGTAGACGGATGTAGGAATAAACGGCGGGCGAATTTATTCTTTCCTTATCAGAGATGTCAGATAAGAAGTAGAATTGTTCCCAGATGTGCGACTTGTTGGGTTTGCTTGTTTCTTTCGTGGTCAAATTAATATGATGAGTGCTGAAGTATTAAATTGTAATACTAGACATTGAGCCTAATGAAACATGTAACCATGATTATCTGATGACACCTAATTAGGTAGGAGGTGACTTCATTTCTCGGGATATAAAGTAGTTTCCAAGTTTCTTGCCGATTTCTACACTCCGAGTTATGCAGCTCATCTTACCCAAAAAGAAGCAAAAATCACAGCCCGCCATGATGCCCATGTGCGTCACTGTTTGGCCCGCCGGCATTGGGCTCAGAAAAAGCAAAATCCCAAATCGAGCCTAGCCTCCGTCACAGCTTTTTAAGTTCTCAAATCACATACAGCTTTTTAGGTACAAGGAATTACGGCGATTATTTTTCCTTCCATTCAATTTCTTTTTTTCAATACCAACTTTGATCCTCCTCTCTCTCAACCTTCTTTGGATTTCTCTTATTTTCTTTTTCTAGGCGTCTTGTATTTTTCTGCGTCTGTGAGGGAGTCAATGGGTTTGAAGGGTTGCTTGCGGCGCAGTGTCTTGACCCGCTTGTGACGTCTTTAGTTAAACTGCTAGCTGATCCAGATCTATCTCCCGAGCTGGATCCGTTTTCTTCTTCCCAGCTACAGCTACTGATAGAGATTATACCCTCAATTTTCCTCTCTCTTCCTCTCTATTCAGACGACGACTATTCAGGTTCAAAATGAGGCTGTACCTACTCCCCGTATCCACGCGGCGAACGCTCCTCTACGCCAACAAACTCAATGCGGCTTCTCACGACGGCAGCCTCATCGACCGCGGCGCCGCCTTCGCCGCGCGCAAGTGGGCGCAGTGGGAGAAGATGGAGAAAGGATGGCAACGCAAAGTCGTCGACTACGGCAACCATGCCTTCCGGCGCATTCCCTTTGAGGAGTGGGGGCTCAAGTCGGTGCCGCCGCTCTCGGCACGGCGCCGTGATGATGAGCTGCGGGGCCGCGATGCCGTCCAGCTGGTGTTCCCGCCGGCTGCGATCCCGGAGCACAAGGCTGAGGGGGTGGTAAGGAAGTTGGCGACGGAGAGGCAGGCGCTTCATCGGCAGAGGCTGATATGGTGTTTTGTGGGCATGCCTATCACAGCGCCTTTAGGGCTGGTACCTCTGTAAGTTTTTGCTTTGAGAAGGAATCAGAGAGGAAGAAATTGAAAGGGGATGAGAGAGGCAAGAGAAGAGAGGAGAAGAAACAAGAGGAAAGGCAAGAAGTGACAAGAGACAAGAGCAACTCCGGCTGACAAGACATACACCATCACAGAGTCCCCAACCTCCCCTTCTTCTACCTCGTCTACCGCGCCTGGTCTCACTGGCGAGCCATCAACGGCGGCAAACACGTCCAATGGCTCCTCCAGAACAACCTCCTCCACCTCGCCCCCTCCAAAGAGCTCGACCAGCTATACACAAAGGACGGTCAGGCTCCCGCCGATGAACCTGACGGCAAGGAGCAGATGCTCATCACCCAGAAGCAGATCCAGGACTTTTCCGAAATCCTCGATCTGCCTGCCGTAGAGATTGAGCTCGAGAGGGCCATCTGGCAGGTCGAGCGCGCGTTGGGCAAAGAGCAAGAGGAGCAGCAGACGGAAAAAGCGCCTGAAGAAAAAGACAAGCAAGCACCTGAGGAAAAAGACAAGCAATCATGAAAAAGAAAAGAAAAGGCGAGAGAAAGGAATTTGTAATGTTGATATGAGTCAATGAAGTCAAAAACCACTGGGCGGGCGGGCTTTGATGAACAAATAACAATGGGATATTTTTGGTTTTATACCTACCGGGGGAGGGGGACGGACTATATACACGGGATTCGAATAGACTGGCGGCGGGGAGGGCGTGGTTTATATAAAATGTAACGCATCGTTTTTTAAGGGGGTTACAGCTGGACATGAGACAGATACGGCGTCATCTTACACACCCTACTTTATATCATATATATGCGAGAGGACTTTTCAAGTCTTTGAGCTTTATTCCCCTCTAGTTATTAGACATTTGCAAATCGTATTCTACTAGGCGTAATCAAGATTCAGTAGCAAATACACATGAACCAGGCAAAAAGAATTGACAACCATTCACAACCCCGATATACTCATTGCTCTCAGTACACATTATATCAAAGGTAAGCTCTTTGTTTTCCCTAATATATCAAAATTAATGTGCTGGTTGATTACGCGTAAGCAAATGTAAAAAAACGAGCGATTAGTAGTATTATAACCTCTCTCCAACGCCGGTTTCATATTAGGTTGTATCCAAACATGTCTCAATCAATCATTCAGTTCTTTACAAAAAGCCCTGTATTTGTATTTCTTTCCAAAACAACAACAATATTATTATGTTTATCCAGAGGCAGCGAGGTCGGAGATAAAGGTGGCCTCTGAGAAGAGCTGGCCCTCCTCAGAAATCTCCTCATCGCCAACCTTGAGTTTCAAGGTGGTCTTGGGGGCGAACTAGAGAAAGAAAAAGAGAGTTAGCCTTGTGGGGAGAAATAACGAGATAAGTTTACATACCTGGTAAATGTAAGGCTTGGTTCCAGCAGCAGCAGCTACAATGGTCTTGACGAATCCGGGCACCTCGGCCATGACGTCAACCCTGTCAACACGGTCGCCAAGGGCGGCATCAATAACAGCCGTGACAGGCTTGCCGTCCTTGGTGGATGCTGTCCATGAGAATTCAACCTGAGTGGGCTCGGGCCAATCGCTGGTGGCGTCCTTCTTAGAGGCCTTGTGCGTGGCCTTGTTGTTCTCGGTACTAACGGCAATAATCTCGCCGTCCTTGACAAGGGCGCCGACATTGACGACGGTGTTGCCATAAGAAGGAGGGGTGGTGAACTCCATCATGACGGCAGTGTGGCTGGGGCCCTGGAAGTTGGCAAAGTTCCATTTTGCGGCCGCGTGATGCGGCTTCATGCCCTGCAGAGCGTAGATGTAAATGGCCTGGCCCTTGAGGTCCACTGGGCCCTCCTTGGTAGTAATGGTACCCTCAGCTGAGCAGCGCGGCCAGAATGCATGGCGCATCGAGCCCCAAGGGTTCTTGAGATCTGTGCCATACAGCGAAGTGCCCGTCTTGCCGGCTTGGAAGCCGGGGGCAGCTCTGGTAACCTTGAGGTTGACAAGCGCCCTCTCATCGTTCATGCTCTTGATTGTGTAAGAGTTACCGTCCTCGGAGAGCTCGACAGCGCAGTCATCGGCGTAGAAGGACGTCTTGTCCTCGTTGAAGGCGACGTTGCTTAGCGGGTTCGAGCACCAAAGGTGCGGCTTCGCCGGATCACGGGAGAAGATCTTGGCGTTGAACTGGCAGGTAACTTTCAGGCCACTTCAACAGGGGAAAAAGTCAGCTAAAAATGATATCGATATTATGGCAGCGGGACGCATCATACGCAACGTTGCTGTAGATGACCTGGGCCATGGCAATGGTGCCATTCTCAGCAAAGAAGTAAAAGACTTGGTTTTCGACGCATGTCTTGTCCAGCGCCAGCCAGGTGTGGTCGGCCCTGGTGAGTTCGCTATACGGCGTGTTGGTCTCCTTTGCCTCTTGGGCAACGGACTTGATGGCAGACGGGCCATAGATGGGCTCTTGGGTGCCGGCGACGTTGGCCAGCCTAGAGGAGAGCAGCTTTCCATTAGCAATCGTCATTCGATTTTTGGCAAAACTTTGGAGGGGTGGACAAGGGAGAATGGCGGGGCTTGTGCCTTGGGCGCCCGACGGGGGAATTCTTACTGCTGCTTTGCCCAGTTGAACATGTTGGCGGGAGTATCGGATGGCGACGAGACTGGAGGGCGAGAAGCGGCGGTGATGAAGGTTTGAAAGAAGAAGAGACCAAGAGATTCCAAAAGGCCAGAAGATGGAGAACTTAACTGCTCTCCCGAACGTTGCAAGGTTTAGCAGTGCGTAGTGCCACTAATTAAGCTCCAGCGAGAACGCACGGAGTTCTGCTAGCGGTACAACTGCTATGGAGCGCCTGCGGTCGGGCACTTACAGGGCGCACACCGCTGAAGACTGGAGGGGCCGCTGTGCTAAAGCCGCGTCTATGAGGCTCCAATGACGCCGAGGAAGGCCTGTGGCTTGGGCGCTAAAGCAAAAATTGCCGGGCTGGTGGGTCGATGGCAAAGGGGTCGTGGCTTGATGGACAGCTGTTGGATTTCTGGGAAGACGCAAGGGCGAATCGGAGGGGCATTCTAGGATCAGCACCGTGGTTACAAGATTCCAGAGCTTATGGGGACGATAGTACGAGTACGTCCAGGTGGTATGTGTATAGTGGGCATGATGCTAAGCTTACTGTACTGTACCTATGGATTCAATGATCAATATCAAATGATAATTGATGGTCAGGGCAGATCGGAGCCTTAGTTCTGCCTAATAGCAGCTGGTGAACAATCATTGGCAGCATCTCAGCATCATCGTGGAAGGAATCCGTATGATACATGCAGTTCATTGGTAGATATAGGTATGTTTGCCTCGGGTTCTATTTCCGTCGGCACTTCCAGCCCAGCGAACAGCATGCACGCCCGTGCTGGCTAAATTGCTGCCAAAACTTCCATAGCTGAGCTAGCACCAACGTCAAAAGATCCAGGGTTAGGCTGTGTTGCGATTAGATGGGCAGATAGCTGCGATACGCGTTATCGACGACGTCCTTATCGACTAGCCGGCACAAGCTTTGCTGAATGCCATTATCAAGCTTTGTTATACACAAAAACCAATCTCGTCCATGTCATCTCTCGTCTCGGCCCATATGCCTCAGGAAAATGCAACAGCAACAGCAACAACAAATAACAACAGCAAACCCCTCACTCTCGCTTGCCGCCGTTGGAGGGGCACTGTCAAATATGGAGCTGATCAAGTGCCAATGACATGCATCCACGACTGTCATCTGCATGCAGCGACACTCATCAGACGTACCTACATTGAGTTTGGCGATGCTACAGGCTCGACGGCGCTCTGTCTATCAGTTGTGCCCCCCCTCTCTTGACTCTTCTCCTCTTCTTCCCCCCTCTCGCCGACATGCGCGCTCTATCGTGGCACGGCTAGATATCTGGTAAAGCAGAGGATCAATCCCGGACAGACGCGGTTGTCGTGGCCGTGGCCGTGGGGTGGGACAGATCAAGATTGGGATACGCCTTCAGGCTGGAGCAATCATACATAAGGCTGCTGTTGAATCTGTTTAAATTAACCCTGCGGTTCTTCATGCCCGCCGCGGCCAATCAGCGCCCGCCATTGCCGCAGCCAGGCATCACCAGAGCCCGAACTCACGCTGAGGCCAGCGCAGCTTGGTCACTGTACAGCGCGCAGACAGCACGCAGGGCCTCTGCTTGGCGGGCTTTGCGCGCTGTATAAGTACGGGTACATGGGGCGAGGTAGCACCTTTGGTCCTAACGAGCCCCTCCCTCCCACGCGTGCCTTCCCAGGATTCTTACCACTCGTATCCGGACTTCCTCAGTTGTGTGTACCTACCACTTTACCTGTACTTTGTAAGGGGGAACAATAATTACATCGCGATACGCCTCCAGGGCCTTTTTTCGCTCTTTCCTCTTTTCCCTTTCTTTTTTTCCCCACGCTTTTGTGCCGCGCCTAAGCCTCAATCTCCTGCACCTCCGCCACGCCCATCGCCTCTTCCTTACATCATCATAGCGCGAGACGAAATCTGCGATCCCGCGATCTTGTGGCTGGTGCTTGTTTTCTCCTGAAAAAAAGCAACCACCCTTGAGCGAGAAGGGCACAAAAACACCCCGGCCTCGATCACCACTTTCACGCTGGCGACCATTCGAATTCGCATCTTGCCTTGTTGGCCCTTGTCTGCGCTCCTGCAAGCCCTCCCGAATCCCTAGCCATGATGGAAGAAGCACAAGTCCTGCCGCCACCACCGATCGAGCCCATCTCTCGACCAAGCTCGACGTCTACTTCTGCATCTGCCAATGTGCAGCAACTGCCTGGCATTGCCTCCCTTGCAGCAAGCAACGCGACAGCTGAAGCTCCACAACAAAGGTAATGCGCCTGCATTCGAGTTTGAAACCATACAATGCCTTCTCTTGTTGTGCCTGGCGCAAGATGGGCCGTGGCGAGATTGGCATCTTCGAGCTCTTGGATAGTTATGTTCTTTTGGCACTGACTCTTCGCGTCTACTAGGCCGCCTCCAATTCCTCAGAACCAGATGTATCATGGCGTTTCTCCCGCTGCTACTAGCGGTGGCACAAACGGCAACATGGTAAGTCTGTGTTTTCCTTCATTTATATCTTCGTCTTCCCTTGTTTTTTCCCTTGTACGAAATGCCGCCGCTCTGTTGCGCCTCCAACACCAAAACTGCCGATCCGACAGCGGGCCAATCGGAGCCGGCATATTCCAACTTTTACATCTTATCTCATATCATTATCGCAATCACGTGTGTTATCGCAAGAATCTTCACCCCTAGTCCCAAACAGGCAATTCCCACCCACACACGTCGGTGCGTGCCCGGTTTATCTTGGCCTTATCGGTCGACCGGGGGCCCAAAGGTTTTTTTCTCTGTTCCGTCATCCTTATCGATGATGATAATATCTATCGGCCTTTCTCCCTAATCGATTCCCTAATCGCATCCCCCATCACCCAGTGCTAGCCGACAAAATGATGGCAACTAATGGATCAACGCAGCCCGTCTGCCAAAACTGCGGAACGTCGACAACGCCGTTATGGCGACGCGACGAGTTTGGATCTGTCCTGTGCAATGCGTGCGGACTTTTCCTGAAGCTGCATGGACGACCCCGGCCGATTTCCCTCAAGACGGACGTTATCAAGAGCCGAAATCGCGTAAAGACGATGCGCCCTGATCTTGCTCCGAAGCGAAAGGTTGGTGACACGTCAAAGCACGCTGCGCATGGCCCCCTTTGCTAACCATGATGCCTAAAATATAGCAGCAACACGGATTCCCCCTCGCGACGGACCCCAACAGCGCCGAGAGCACTGCAGCGCAGGCTATTCGCCGAGCGCAAAAGGCCAATGGTGAGGGACCGGATTCGCCAATCTCCCGAACCGGAACTCCCTCAATGTATAACCATTCACTGCCCGCTTTCATGGTAGATGATCCGTCCCAGGGAGGCGTTGGCGGTTTCAATGGCGGAGAGGGGCGCGCTGGCTCACCCATGAATGGAGATCGCGGACTTGAATCTCCTCAGACGCAAGAGCAACTCATTGCAAACAATTCCAGCTTAAAGACAAGAGTCAGAGAGCTCGAATTCATAAACGAATTATTCCGCGGTCGCCTGAGTCAGCTTGAGCAGCAAGAGGCGGCAGCCTCCGCAGCGCTCAGGGGCCAAGAAGTCGCCGGTGTCGAGCACACCCAACTGCGAGCCCAGTTGGATGCCAGCAAGGAGATGGAAAACCAACTCCGCATTCAGCTGGAAGATAGCCATCGGAGAGAGAACAATCTCAAACGACGCCTCGATGAACTGGAGCTTGAGCTGAGAGCCACCAAAGAAGCTCTGAGTGAAGCGGACTCGCGACCCTATAAAAAGGCTCGTATCATCGACTCTGAAGAGGCTGTCAAGGCAGAAGCGGCTGATGCTCTGGCTGCGGTCGCTGTCGCCGTCGCCCCTGAGTTGATGGTTGATGCACACATGACGGAGGTAGCTGCTGAAGAGCCTGTTACTGATGCCATTGAAGCACCAACTGGTGCTCCTGTTGATAGCGCTATTGAGCCATCATCAGAAGCCACTATTGAACAGCCTACAGAACTGGCTGCTGAGGAGGCTGCAGGAGAAGCAGCTGAGACAGCTGCTGAGCCGGCCACAGAAGCAATCGAAGAGCCATCTGTAGAGCCAACTGCAGACGCAGCCGCTGAAGTCGCTATTGAGACTGCTGCTGAGCCTTCCACTGAAGCGGAAGTAGAGCAAGCTCCAGAGGCATCTGAGCCTGCTATAACGGAAGCTAGTGATGCTGCTCCCGAATTGGAGGGTGCTGCCGCCCCCGCAGAAGTCGTTGCGTGATTGCATTTTCGATAACCACCACCGCACACTCGCCAACGCAATAATCCTTCTCCCCTTTGCCCTAGGACGTGGCAATGACGGATGCGCTGTGAATGTTGACAAAACCTGCTCAATCTAATACCCTTTGTACGAAACTTCAATTTGATGCCAACTGCGACACACGCATCAACCGCATCAAGCCTACCCATTCTTTTCGAGGAACCGAAACGACGAAAACAAAAGTCTTGGCGTTTTACGGTAATCTTTTTTGTTATTCCCTATTTTCATTGTGCTTTTATACTCCCTTTCCGCACTACTTTTAATTAGATGACCCAGGATGGCTTTAATGTGGACGAAAATGGTTGGTGAGTGTTGGAGATGGTTGAGCAATCGATACCCTCGTTTTGACTTCATCGCGGCTGCACTGGAATGCAGGCCCGCAGGATGAAGTCGCAAGATAGTCAGAGGAAGAGGAGCAAGAAGCCTCAGGGCGTCTAGAAAAGGAAAAAAAAGAGGCGGGGCCAGTGTCACACACAAACAAAAAGTTGACTTTGCTGTTCCCAACGAAAATATATTTAGAGCCATTTTTGCGCTTCGCTGCCCACCTTGAGACCGTAATTTTGGCCAGTCGTGTTTGCTAATGTGGTGTTTTGTCTGTGCTCCGGATCGATCTCAAAAGAGATGCTCCACATACTGCACTACCCTTTAGCTTCATCTAAGTTGATGATTGCCCACGATTTAGCACCATCTAATCTAGAGAGCTCGGTGCGCTAAGAGATCCGAACCGATATCAGATATTAATGTCAAGGCTTCCAAAGCTCTCAACATGGGTGAGAAAGGATGAAGTGCAGTGAATTGGGTCTGTTAGTCACGTGCCCCACCTCGGGACTTAACCATGGCAACTCAACCAACAACAACAGCAACCCCCAAGTTTCAACAGGCGCGCGCAGAAACAAGCTTGTTTTTCTTTATGGAAAACGTTTCTTGCGACTGTTTTTAAAGCTTTTTGTGTTTGCTTTTGAAGTGTTTTCATCTCCATTTTGTGCAATAAGCTTTTCCTCCATCTCGACCATCATGCCTCCGACTGTTCCTAATCGTGGAGGTCCTGGCTCGAGCCAGGCGGGCCACAGGCAATTAGGAGGCAAGACGATTGGCACTGGCGTCAAGCGCCACAGGTAAATTGCATCCTTCTTTTCTGATTGATGATGTCTATGTGAGAGTATGGAAAGAGATGAGTCTAACGCGGCTATGCCTTGGTAACAGAAAAATTCTGAGAGATTCTATCCATGGCGTCAGTATGTTCTTTCCATCTCATATTTCTCCCTCCCTCCCTCCCTCCCTTCTCGTTCATTCTCTTCTGCGTTTGGAAAGATGAATTAGATTGCTAACCTGGGACTATAGCAAAGCCTGCTATCCGGTAAGTGAAGCGTGCGATATGCCAGGGGTATTCCATGCATAGGAGTGTGAACCTAATGATAATGGACGAAAGCTACTTTTGCTAACCGCTGCTTTTGGGTTACATTTTACAGGCGATTGGCTCGACGTGGAGGAGTAAAGCGTATTTCTGCGATGGTCTATGAAGAGACTAGAGTTGCTTTGAAGGCGTTTCTTGAAGGGGTGAGCCGCCGAAATCCGAGTATCATCTCCCCTCTGTCTTCTTTTTTACTAATATGCGCTTCCTTCCTTCCTAGGTTCTTCGCGATGTTGTTACATATGTTGACTACCGGCGAGCAAAGACCGTTACGTTGGAAGATGTATGGCCTTGATCCTCCCTATTCTTTGCAACAAAAGGAAGAAGCCAGACTGACCTATGTGATTTTGCAGGTACTCCACAGTCTCAAACGTAGAGGAAGAACGCTCTATTACTTCAGCAAGGATGATGCCTGGAATGAACCCAAGAGCCACCGTACAAAGGTGGCCAGAAGACTGCCCTATAGGGCGGATCGAATCAGCTCGCCATGATCCAAGACGACACGGCACTTATTTACTCTCTTTTGTTTGTATTGTGATTTTCTTTGATTTGGTCATGCAGTCAGCAAGCTGGGGCATTTAGCAAGTTTGGGGGCAATGTGTTTTGAGTGTTTATATGAGACAGTGATGATACTGATAGTCTGGACTATGTTCATATGTATGAGAATTGATGAGAAGTACGGAGGCACTTCATTTTGCGCTATTATAAATCCTGAATATGGACGAGCATTAATGTATATGAAAGCAAACAATAGCCTCGCATCGCAAAAGACAGAATGAAAAATCATATGGGGTATCTCAAATGAAGGAATTCTCGCAGCAAATCCATAATCCAGGGCCACTTCCGGGCACCTAACGATCAAGCTCCTCCAGGGAACGCTGATATCCATTACCACTTCTTCCTCTTGCTCGACTCCCACTCCTCCAACGCCTTCTCCAACGCCTTGGCCGCACGAATCTCACCTCTCCGAAACGCTCCGTTGAACATGGCCGGTAGGAGCATGGTGCTGTTAGCATGCTCCTGCGCGAAGCCCACCTCGGCATCCTTTCCGCAGCGGTCCTTGACGATGCGGATGGCGCCATCGAGGAGGTCTCGGCCGATTCCCTTACCGCGATACCGGAGGCGTGTGGTCCATGCCCGGATGACACCCTTGCCTCCACGGAAGCTCACGCTCCTGCTCCTGTTCCTGCGCTTGCTGCCCCCTGATGTAAGGGAGGAAAAGCGAGGCTCCAACCTGAGAACCAAGACTCCAATCAAAGCGCCACCGTAGCGCGCGCCAATGAGGAGATCGCCTTCGATGCTGCCGGACCCCTCGAGCCATGACCATCGCAGATTCTCGGCTAGCTTTACGTAGCCGTCTGTGAAGTAGCGTATTGCAGTGAGATAGGTCATGGTTACACCACATGACAGCAGGAGAGCCATGCTGGGATCTTCGGTTGAGGGGACATAAGACCAGCGATAAATGCCGACCCATGCCATGAACAGGACGCTCATGCATAGGGGATGGAAGACCATGGAATGAGCAGCCCGCTGTTTCATCTGTGCTATCGAGTCGGCAATAAGATTCAAGCCAGCGACTTTGTCATCGTAGGTGAGCAGAGGCTCCAGGGACAGAGGAGGAACATCATCGAGAGGGTCGAGAGGAGCCGAGGCATCGGCGCTAGTATAGGAGTGAGAGTCTGAGAAGGACGTCGAGGAGCTGAGAGGCGAAGGAGATGGTGGGATGGGAAACTGGTGATGCGAATAAGGCTCGAGGTATGGCGTTGGCGCATGAGAAGCAACAGGCGACGACGGTGAGGTTGCGCTGAGAGCAAGATTTGCCCGCAGAAATGTGAAGAAGGCTGTCAAAGTTAGTAAGAAAGCTTGGTGAAAATGTTTGGTGTAAATAGAGCTACAGCTTGGAGCTTGGAGCTACACTATGGGAAGCTGACAAAGATGGTGGGGGAGATGGGTAGAGAAAAATTTGAGCAATTTGAGCTCATAGTAAAGGTGTTGGCGCGGGGAATTTTTTGTTTTCTGATATAGTGCAAGAAAAAAAAAGATGAAAGAGGAAATGATGAAATGAAAATAAAGAGAGAGAAAGAAATAAAAAGACCTACCAGCACTGGTCCTCAAGCCCTGCACAACATTAATTCTGTCCACCACAGAGACTGGCCCATAGTTTGCGAGATCCAGCTCGCGCACACCCACGAGGCGTTGAGCTTCCTCCATGGTGTCATGCAGTGGTATCTTCCCACCTCCCTAATCCAGGATAACACCCAGCGTATTGGGTACTCAAGTGAGATAAACAACGGCGGAGGGACGGTGCCCTCGGGGAAAATAATTTAGAATATTAACCGCGGTAAAGGGTCCTACAGAAGCGCGGGAGCTTTCTGATTTAGCCGCAGCCTGGCGACCCAAAGAGTAAGGAGGAGAAAATAAGGCTTTATGCAAGCAGGAGAGCAATATGATAAGAAACGATAGACGAAGAGAAAGAAGAAGAGGAAGAAGATAAAGATAAAGATTTATGGAGATTATAGCTGGAGAACTGGGGCTCCAGGCCTCAAGGATTCCGGAGAGGTGAGCGAGTAATTTCTCGATGTCTTGTGTAATAATGGGTATAAATCAGCAGCAGCAAACAGACGGCGCACAGGATGTGACGGGCGCCTATGCCAGGCAGCGCATGCAATATGTATGTTGACAAACAAAGTGATACAAGGGGATCGATAAGGTTAAAGGCAAAACTGTCCGTTTCAGAATCCCCAAACGGTGTAAGAGACGGCTGGTGAAGCGAGCAGAGGAGTTAAGAGTCAGTACGGGAAGAAGCTGAGGAAGAAGAAGCACGAGCCGGAAGGGGGCCTGGGGGGATAGATAAAAGAACAGGCCGTTTTCTAATCTGCAAGATCTGCATCATTTACTCCGTACACTAGAAAAGGGACGCCTGTCAAGCCCATCGACCTACCTAGTACGAGTATAGCAGCACCTAGCAAGTGGGAAGCAAGTGGGAGGCAGAGTTATCGACGAACCAACACCCGGCATTTTCGCTCATGTAAGAGAGCAAAACCTTGCACATACTGTACAGTACGCAGCCAGGCCCAAAACCAAGCGAGGGCCAGGCGAGGCGAGGCGAGACAGACAAGGCCCCTGGCCCTCTTTGGCTCCATGTATGTGGCTGCTCCCCTGGCAATACCTGCTCACTAGCAGCCATTTACACAAAAGCATCGAGTACCGAGGACAAAAACCGCATAAAAAAAGCATCAAGACGAAGCGGCTTTTCCCGTTGAAATTTCCGCGTGTTGATAGTGCGTGTAATAGCGGGCGGTGGCTGACCATCGACCATCTTGGACCTCTCTAGAGCTTCTCTCACCTCCACTTGAGCGTTGTCAGTCAAGGCCAGCTGAAGAGCTGTAGCGTGTTGAGGTCTTTGGCTAGCATTATTAGCTAGTTGGACCTTGAAGAAAACGTTCACTTGACCAGGTTGCTAGCAATAAGTGACGGCCAGGCGTGTGTGAGATGGTGGGGAAGAGGAGAAGCCAGCTTTCTAGGGAGAAAGTGGAGGTTTTGCTTTTCCATTTTTTTTGTGGACGATCAAACAGCGGGCAAATGCAAAAATGCAGCAGCGGCGGCAGCACCTGCAGCATCAGCAACTGACGCCCAACATGGCCCTTTTGGTTCCTGCCATGGAACTTCTTTGTTAGTACCAGCCAACTACCGCGCCGTAGATACAAATTGCAACTTCATTTCTTCACATCTTGTTTGCTTGCTTCCACTCTCACATGTCATGTCATGCCATTCCATCGCCTGTTCTTTTCTTCAGCATCCATCTCGTGCTCCCACAAACCGAACGGAACCCCATCAAGCTAAAACAGCCCTTGCTTGGACAAAGCTCAAACAAACCTGGGGTTTCAAAACCGACCGTCTCTCTCCACCTTGAACCCAAGCTGGGCTAGCGATTTCCCAAGCGCCACAACTCTCTCGACAACGGTCTGGGCCTCCCCCGGTTGGCCAGTCTAAGCTGGAGGGCACGCGATAAGACGGACAAGGGAACAAGTCGTCCAATAGACGAGACGAGGCGTCAACCAACAGCGACGCCACCGTTATAAGCTGCTGCCCTCGATTGGCTTTTGACGTTCCGCATGAGCAGCAGACGCACGCGGCCTTGGGGAAGGGCTGCCAAGCAAACACGGCTATCGGGGTCCAAATTGCGCAAATACGGCTACGGATTGAGCGATGGAGATAAAGCAAACCGCCGGATGGATTCGGCGTCCCGTCGCGCATGATACAGGCCGTTGCTCTGCTCTAGCATCAAACATGCTTGCTACTGTATACTTGACATGCATGCAGCTGTGAATGAGGAGCGGGCGTCGTTTCCTTCTCTCCCCGTTTGCATTATCGGCGTGCATCTGCTGTGACGAGCAAATCACCTTTCACGCTTTTATCCTGGAGCCAGCCATCCCGATGTGCAGCTCTGAAGGATCATATCGGCCTCAACCCCTCCTCTCTTGCTTCATGGATGCTACTATTACGACTTTGTTGCCTGGGCAAGCTGGGCTCTATCAGTCCACAAGATCACAAAAGATAACCAAACTGAGCGAATCAGCAACCGGTCCGCGCACTCATAAAGGATAATTCGATGTATCACATCCACCACATGCCCTGTCCCGGGAGCGTGGTTTGCGCGGGTAGTAATCAATCACTAATACTACTACTACCTCTCTATCACCGCTAGCACCCATACTGTGCTGCAGTAGTTCTTTGGCCTGACAGACTGCTGCCAGTGTGATACGATATGTGCCCAAAACGCGGCAACATCACCACCTCCGATCAGGGTCAGCCATCGCTCAATCTTTCGGTAACACGGCCACTTAAGCTATCAAGCTAGCATCGACCCTCTTCCCTTGGCGACATTTCTTTTGGAGGGGTTGTCGTCTCCCAACGGAAGAACAAGGGTACTCCGGTCCACTGCTGACGTACAGAGCGTACGCGTCCGAACTCTCAGTGCCGACTATTTACGTATTTGAGCTGTTGAGACCGCTCCGTTTTCTTGCCAAGGCGGTTTTAACGGAATGTCGTGATGATGTTTGAGCAAGATTTCGAGACAAACCGGCCGTGAGAGCCGGTAGGGCGCACAAGAAATTATTAACAAGGCTTTAGGGTTCGCTAAGTACTCGTGTTACGAGTACTCGTATGCGTGTAGCGTATCGGCGCTCATCAAACCCCCAGTGACAAGGGATTTACAGCTTGCACAATGGCCGAGTGCCCTGTCGATACGTCAGAGATCTCCAGCATGCCGGGAGCATTAATCGCAGAGCCTAGTGGGGGTTTCGCTCACACATGCTCGTTACTGTTCAAGGTATCCATCCACTCAACAAGGTAGCATCCCCCTCTTCCCCGCTCCCCAGAGTTGGACATTTATCTTTCTGGTCTCGTATGGAGTACGGAGTGCATACCGTTGAAGTCATACATGCTTTCTCTGATGACGGATCACGACTTCGGCTATGGAAGAATATGATCCAACTCGCAAAGCGAAATAATTGTTGCTTTGGTTGTCGAGTAGGTCGGACAGCTTGGCACTATCGTCAGACGACGACGCGAGGAGTCGTTAGCGTCCTGTCAGTGCACCTGTTAATAAGCTTTACTCATTTTGGGCCCATGGAAATGATGATCATCTCCGCCTGGAAACGCATTGCAGCAGACACTCTGTGGGCTACACATCTGTATGAGTACGCCCGCGTTCTTGGTCCTTGCAACTGGCGTCTATGGGGAGGAAGAGGGAATAGAAACACCAAGATCGACTTTGGGCAAGATCTTTGACTGTATCTTGACTTGATCATAGCCGTCTCACCCAGACAATCTTCTGGAGACTCATCCTGCTAGGTACTCCCTTTTTGACTAGGCGGACCATGAGTCAGTTTGGATTGTTTGCGAGATGCTTTGAGCGCCGCTATGGCGTCTAGCTGCTCGCGTTGATTCTCGGCTAAACAGACATCAAAAGCAAAATATCGCTAGGGGATTCCAATATTCAGCTAGGCGAAGATGCGAACACGACGATATGATATGCGAAAGATGAGCAGGCCGAAAAGGAAGGCGAGATATCAGGCTCCGCGAATAGCGTCTAATCGCATTCGCCAAAGTCCGGCACGCGACGGAATTATCAGCGTGTCTGTACAAGTCGTAATCGCCGACTCCCATGCTATGTATCGCTGCCCCCACGCACAGCGAAAAATAAAGCCCATTGCCTAAAGCCGAAGAGTCTAGGGACGCTTCCGCGGAAGGATGAATGACAGCCTATTAGTTGCTTACTTTGCAATCAATGCCAAACAACAAGGACAAGGCGCATCTTAGCACATCAATTGCCGAGGAAGGGCGCGCCAGACCGGTAGCATGATGGCCGATCTGGGTAATCGGGCCCTTTGGCTTAAAATAGTATGTATCTACGGACGCACTAGTACATGATTCACGGGAATTTGACGTTGTACAAGAGCAGCGGGCAGCATTTCGGACGGAACAGCATAATTTTTCTTTTCTCCTTATTCTTGATTCAAATTGGATCACGTTGCTTGATTCCAGCCCTATTGGAATTCGCTCAGCCGCGCCAGCCATGAAGATAACGGCGGTATGTAAGCATCTTAGCCGGACAGGGCAATCAAACGATTTTAAGGTTGCTGACGACTCCTCTCTTACCCCAGATTTGGGTCTATCCTATCAAGGCCCTCCGCGGCATCCCGCTCCACAATGCTCATCTTGGCCCCCAGGGGGTCAAGTATGACAGACGCTTCATGCTCTTCAAAGTCGGCGACGACGGGGAGCTGGCCAAGATCCAGCTTGACCGGTACCCCGAGTGCAGCCGCTTCGTCCAGGAGATTGTTGGCGATGAGATTCATGTACGATATCAGCCCCCGAGAGATCCGCTGGTGCCGCCGCGTCCGGAACAGAGCGTCGTCCTCCGCGTGCCCCTGGACCCTGACGTCTCGGGTCTCGACCGGCAAGTCATCAACCTTCACCAGGCCATGGTTGACGCTTATCGAATGGGGGCATATTTCGATGAGTGGTTCACAGCCTGCTTCGGCTTCCAGACTATCCTTTGCTACATTGGTGACGAGCGTCGCCCTGTTTTTGGCACCTTCTCGCCCAGATCTCAGCCCGCTGTCTCTGCTGCGCCTCCCGCCAAACAGGGCTGGCTTCCTTATCTATCTAGTTTCGTATGGGGAGATCAGTGCCAACAGCAGCAACCCGAGGCAGACTGGTTGGCCTTTTCCGATATGGCTGCCTACCTCGTCGTGACCGAAAAGTCACTCGGCAACGTCAACGCCCGTCTCTCCAGCGGTCCCGTGGATATCGTCAAGTTCCGCCCCAACATCGTGGTTGACGGCGATGGCGAGGGAGAGTTTGAAGAGGATTTTTGGGCTGAGCTGTCCATCAGCGGCCGCCCTACCCTGGCTATGACGAAGCTGTGTAACCGGTGTACTTCCCTCAACGTCGATTATGACACGGGGCGGTTCGGCGAGGGCGAGAAGGGCATGCTCTTGAAGAAGCTCATGTCAGATCGACGGGTCGACGCAGGGTCCAAGTGGACGCCCGTCTTTGGCAAGTATGCGTTTTTGGTTGATGGCGTAGACGGAGTTGACGTATCAGTTGGAGATGAGGTGGCTGTGACGAAGAGGACGAGCGAGAGGCCAGTGTGGGATTGGCCGTACAAGGATAAGACGATTGCTCGCTACTACCGATATGCGTAGATCAGTTCTCGGAGGTTGCCTTTTTTTCTTAAACACGAGTAGCACTGCCGGCACTACTCTCTGACTACTCAGCCAAAACCTGCTTTTTGTCCAATCTTGCCTCGGATTGAAGTAAGCAAACGATTGCATCCGTCTACCCATATGACCTACCCGTCACAAGGGTATTGTTGTTACATCACCCGCTCAACACGGGGAGATCCCATTGTTGCCGCACATGGCACAGGACCAGATCACCTCGCACGGCAAATCTTGTATCACAGCTTTTTTGCCTCCTTTTTCGCTCTTCCCGATGGAAGGAATACTGGCATTTGTGTTCCACAGAAGACGCAAACCCATAGAAACAGGAAATCAAGGATCGAGTAAATCTCGGAGTTTTTATCCCGCTTTAGTATACCTTTTCTCCCGAGTATACGTAAATTGCGAGTCAACTTCGTTTTTCTCCGTCTCTTTTCTACTAAAACGAACCTCTGGATTTCTTTTTCCTCCTCTCCTCTCTATTTCTTTTTCCTCCTCTCCTCTCTATTTCTCTTTCCTCCTCTCCTCTCTATTTCTCTTTCCTCCTCTCCTCTCTATTTCTCTTTCCTCCTCCTCTGTCTATGAAAGGAGAGGCATCTCTCTCCTCTGTCTCGCTTGTCTTCCTGAAACCAGTAGATTGCTAGTAACCAACTGAGATCAAATGTAGTAATGGAGCATATACAGAGTTGCACGTCCCTTGCTGATGGCAGCATCAAATAACACAGAATAATTTTCATAGAACGAAAGTCTATCTGTCAAAGACAAAAGCCCAATCAGCGTGTTGTACAATTTCTAGGGACTTGCATCCAGACTTGTGAGCCTTACTACTACTGTTCAACCGTGGATCTGTACGAGTATGTAGTTGTTCACCATTACCAAGGAATTACACAGAATCGTATGACAAGTGGTGTGTTAAATGTAATCATTGTGTCCCATGTCTATTTACTATCTATGAAGTCATGCTCACGTCTCCAGATTGGAGTTTCCTTGCCTTACGACAAACCAGTCTATCCGTGGGGTTACTCGTACGTCGAGATAGCCCCATTCCATCCATCTAAATCTCAAATTGCGCCGGTCAACGGTCATGAGAGAACGGCACTGACCCAAGTGACAAAAAGCTAACCCCAAAACCCAGGCAGGTCCTTCAACCAAAAAGCAAAGACCAACCATTGTCCCAAAATATCAAGACTCCAACATACCAGTACCAGAGGGGGAAAAGAAAGCAAAAAGGGAAATAACAAGTCCGGTGACCAAGACAAAGCAGGGCAAGCAGCTATTGCAGCGTAGAGCGCAGCACCTTGTCAGACAAAACCCTGATCATGAACGGAAGGCCAAAGCTCCGCCCAGCACCTTGTCCCAGCCCTTGTCCTTTCCAAACGGAATAGGGTAAACGGGAAATACGAGGGCGAAGTAAGTCACCGGTGAGCATGATGAGGACAAAGGCTGCCAGCTTGCGGCCACCACACACCTCCCCGCTTCCGATTCTAGAGTCGCCGAATCCCGTCTTGATGCCCTGGAGAGCCATCTCATAGGTCCAAGTCGTGTCCACTAGCAGAGTAACATCCGGAGCAGGGGTGCCTTGTACCAGCTTATGGGGCGCGTCGCCAAAAAGGGAGCTGCCCACGTGGGACTTGCAGTTCCAACAACATGGAAGTTTGTAAACGATGAACATGACCGGGGGCAAACACCGCCGCTTCTGCAGGTAATACTGCAGGCAAAACCAATTCTGGCATTGTGGCCGTACAGCTACTTGCAGTTGTAAATCGGTTTGCACAAAGGGCAAAAACGGGGATGCTGCTGAGTAAGATATGCAGTTATAAAGCAAAACAAAAGAAAAAAAGGTTGTCAATGATGGTCATGATTCGTCGAGGCCGTATCAGTTAAAGTGTTGCTAGGGAGCGAGTGGCTCGCCAAGGGTGAATTGGTCGTCGTAATAAGAGTAGTGGGCCGCATTCAAGATGGAATGAACATCATGAATAGCGACGGTGGCATCATCAACCAACAAGGATTGACCGAGGAGAAAGAGAATCCCCCCAGATGGCCTGCCATGAAAATGGTCAATCCGGTAGTTGTTGTCGATATCAGCCTTTGCTGATTCACTAGCTTAGGCTGCTTGGGTGCATGGGCGGCAAAGATGAAGCTTGCAGTATGTGCATTCGTAGATGGCCCAGTGAGGTCCCGACCGGCAATGCTGGCAAACCCACTGAACGAGAGTATTGTCAGACTTGATCATGACAAAAGAGTGAGCGCAAGAGACTGCCATTGTCATTTGGTTTGCGGTTGATGGTCGGCTTAGCAGAGCCTTGTGATTGAGTCAGGATGAGTTGGTTGGCTATCAGAGATGAAGTCTCTGAAAGAGATAGATTCTTTGACTGATTCTATCAAAGAACAATAAGAATTAAGACAGTGTGAAGCCAAACAACTTTGACTAAAGGCGGCTGATGCAAATAGATGATGTAGTAGATAGAGCCTTGGTATGGATGTCAGACTGTGGCGGCTTACAAGAGATGAATGTGTCTCTTTAAGTTTTCAACAGTGGAGAGTTTCTTAAAAGATAAAAGCTTGTTAGAGATGAAGAAGAGGCTTTGAGTGAACAATGTGTGAACAATGCGTGAACAAGCAAGGTGTTATATAGAGGTGAATGGTTGAGTGTTGATGGCTGTGAACGATGGACCGGAGGGCTGCGAATAGCAACCTTATATGTAAGTAGTATCGGCGTACTGAGCTCGGCAACCAGTTCTACCCGCGTTTGTCAAAAAAGCTCCTAGTAGTAGCTCCTCGTTCAAACACTACTACTGGGCTTTCAGGGATATTACATACGCTGGGAGGCACGGGACGTGAAAGCAGGGGGAGGGTTCGATAAGCCGGGCGTAGCCTGTCAAAATCTGGAGCAGTATGACGATGTAAAGCTAAACATCCGTGCCCGACGATTGCGACCAAGTGACGAAACAGCCTGGCCGGGGTATATCAACAAAAATAGAACAAACCAACAAGGCGTTTGTTTGATCCTCGCCGGGAAGAAAACGGGGATGCGGGAGCGGGTGCCGACAGAGATGTAACACCGGAGCCAGTTCCGGCGGTAGACAAGTGCCGAAGTGTTTCTGGAAGGCGACGAAGCGGGAGTGTGTTTGACGACGATGAAGGGAATCAATCAATCGATGGCAGGCGAAGTGAAATGGCGGGCTGCTTGCCACACGAGCCTCTGCAGAAGGATATTAATTGTCAATCACGCCTTTTCCTGTTGGTAATTGACAACAAAAGGTGCAAAACCCGTGCAAGGATGGTCGAGGGGGAGGGGTAGAGGGAAGAGGGGCAGGAAGCAGAGGAGGAAGCAGAGGAGTTGAGGACAAGGACGAGGATGAGATGATGTGATGATGGAGCAGAAAAGAGAAGGGAATGGAAACGCTGAGGAGGAGGAGAAGAAAGGAAAGGAAGGGGGGCGTGTGGTTGAAAACGTCAAGCAAGGGATGAATTGGCTGCATGTGAATAGAGACAGCAAGGCCAAGGCAAGGATGCATCAATGCATATGTACACGCAACTTAATATAAAAGGTACTTACTTACATGCAGCCCACAAAGCAAGGCAATGCAAGGCAAGGTACATTCTCTGCGCACTCTGCGTCCCTCGAGGTACCCAGCAGGTGCTCTGCAGCCCAACTGTCCATCTGGGGCTTGAGGTAGCAAAGATCAATGCCTGATAGAGCGCATCTAGACTTTGAGGCTATACTGACTGGATCAAATCGCTTCACCGGGTTTCAAATGGCTCGAATCTCTTGTCTCTTCTCCTCTGATCTGTTCTTCTCTCTTCTCTCATGCAAGCAAGAAAGAGTAAGTACATTGCAAGGTGCCTCCCTCTGTGGAGATGCAAGCACGGCGACCCGGCGGGATGGAAGGATAATCAGATCATCGCGCATAGCCCTCCTGGCCCTGGCCCTGGCCCCCTCCAGCCCTGGCCCTGGAACCGTCGACGGCCAAAGCAGATGATGCGCTCAAACACGCGCGGACGGACGCAACTCTCCGTTTGAACCGGAAAGATCGCTGTTACCTGTCTGCTGGTCACGCTGCGGGCGATTCGACCGGGGCTAGCAGCCAACAGAGCCTCAGCACAGGGGTGCAAACATTCCAAAACGGTCAAGGCCAGACCCCCGGTTTGTCAACGACTAGCTCGGGGTGGGAAAAGGCCATCGTCATCATCACTGCTCGACTCCGTGTTGTATGTATAGAAGAGAAAACGTACACCCCCTCCGAGCTGACCGACCCGCAAGCGCCGCTCAAGTCTCTCCCAAAGGAAGGGTCTGACTTGCCCGGAGACACGGGAGCGGGCTTTCACCCCTGGACCTGTCTAGCACTAGGACGAGGGTGAAAGACACCACGGGTCACCTAAATAAGAGCTACTACAAGTAGCAGTAAGCTAAACTGCGCCCACTTGCGACTCTGGGAGCGGCCAGGCCTAATTCTCGGCAAGAACTCACATTGGTGCTTTTGGCTGCCATTTGTAATGCAGGTGGTGGTGAGTGTAAACTGATGGCTTGCTTGGGCTGAAGTTGTATGCCGGCCACGTCGTTCCGAGACAGGCTGATTCATGCAGCAAAAGGCTGCGAAAATGTGCGTTTGGGCCTCATACATGGCAGACCACGTCAACGTACGTACGGGTGCGGGTGCTGCATGTACATGCAAACACATGACGCACCTTGAGTATCTGGCAAGGAAGCATCTCTCCCGGGGCATTGCGGAATCAACCCTGGCAGTCATACACGACACCTGCGCACCTGCAAGTACTCGGGCTCGTATGCTTCAACAAGAACGGCACAGACATACGACTAATCTCCAAGACTCGTACGCCACATGTAGCCCTACCGGCTAACGGAATGGGGCCGCTCAAGGGAAAAGTTCCCAGTTCCAGCCAGGCCCGTATTGACGACACTTGTCCTAGATGGGATCAAGATGCGCCGAAAGCGAAAGTGAGAGGGTGAGACGAGCGGGTGACAGCCTACATGTATGGACTTGTATGACCACTTGCTCGTTCCGGGTGAGCAGTTTACCGCACGTCTGCCGTCCATGATGTGCGTCGTGGTTTGGTTCTCTCTTCTCTTCCCTCAGCCGGCCCCGGCGTGGACCTTGACAGCGCCTCATGTCGGATGCTGTTTATTTAGGGCTCTTCGGGTGGGGACCTTGCAGGCAGGGCTTTGCGTGTGTCGGCGCCGTTTGGAGCCTGGCACTGAGCCGAAGCTGGAAGCAGATGGAGACTGGCGGCCCGCCCTTGGAACGAGACCGAAAACACGGAGGAGGATGAAGCAGGCCAAGATGTTGACTGAATCAGTCCTGCTGAATCATTTTGCCGCGCCATGAGAGCGGTGTGTTTTGTTTTTTTCTGCCAAAGCGTTGCGAGGAAGGTGCTCGGCGAAAGGACATAACTGAGGTAAGGCAGCGAGACTGACTGGCACCATACGAGTAACTCCATAGAGCCAGGATACACCGAGGCTGAGAATTTGCCGTTGCTCTTTGCATATGGAAACAAGGCTTCTCATACATTAGCTGCACTCATGCATGTACCGGCATGCACTCCGTATCTTGCCTCGTTACAGGCCCAGACCTGTACTTTTTCAGCCCGTATGGGGGTAGCGGTTGGGTACTAAGGCACCCTTTTCCCGAGGTAGCATCTCGCAAGCTCTGCCTGCTTCGAAGTATGCAAAAGCAGGCTTGATGAAATTAGCCCTAGCGAGGAGGGAGATGCCGACCCACAGGATTCAATTGCGAAGCGAGGGAGGACATGAAGTCGATGTGATTGATTTCTTTTCTCACTGCCCTGGCTGCTAATCTAGTACTACTAACATCTCTCAATCTGGTGGCTTGAGTTGGCCCAGGTACATCGACTAGGCTCTTATAGCGGGATGGCTTAACAGAGTAATTCAGTGCGCCAATTGACCAATGAGAGGCGCTCCCCCAAGACCAAAGTACATCTGCACTTGCATTTCATTAGGGCATCTCAACCTTGGGCAAATGTACCGAGCCTGGAGCTAGCCGTAGGACGATCTTGCGCTGCTGCATACGCGTGCTGTAGCCTGCAGTAGAGCTTGCAGCAGCATGCAGCTTCTTTTCACCGGTATGCAGCCCAATAGCCAATGCGAAGCTCAGAGCAGTTGTTTTCTCACTCAGCTGCTGTAGGCACCGCCCGCATCTCTGCTCCCTGCCTGGGGCTTTCGCACCGGCGCCAACAAGCGAGCCAGCTAATGCAAACGAGGCCGTTTTGGGTCCAATGCGCAGCATCTCTCACATTGGAACGCCCAATGGTGATTTAAGGTAATTCTTTTGTTCACTACATGTGAGTTATCACTCTTTACACGCTTTCTTGCATGCCGCATTGATTGGCCTTGGCATGGGATTCAGAGTCTCGACCACAGCATTGTTGTCATTGAACCTGGCCAAACGAAGGGGAGAAAAGACGCCCTCATCTCTTATGCGCTGGTTTTCGCATTTTGAGGCGTTTACTTTGGACGACTAATACTTCGTGGTCTCATCTCTCAGGGTGGTGTCTCAGGCTGCTATTTTTTTTTTTTTTCTTATCCTCCTCAATGGATATCCAAGGCGTTCTAGCTTTTAACCCACCCCATGGCCCGCAATGAGTTGCCTGATACTCTCTTACCACCCACACAACCCACAAAGCCTGCTCAGTACGAGACGTGTGTATGTTTGCATGTGGGATGAATCGTTTGACGGCCAGGGTACGTGTAATGCTCGAGGGAAGACACAAAAAGAAAAGCAAGGAGAAAAGGACGCGGCATTCCGGAACCTCGCATCAATCCCGGCGGACACGGACAGACATCGGGGAAATGCTGGAAGATGTCCCGGACAAGGTGTTTAGTGCTCTTGTAATACTTGGTAGTGTGATTCAAACCGTGGACCTGGACGTGCCCGTGCAATTTGAAGTGTTGCCCGAGAGCATTGCCCGACGGGCTTATGTAAGGGGAGCTTACCAAGAAATTCAGGCGTATAAGGTATTCCGTGAGATGGATTGATTACCTTGACACCTTGCAAGTATTCCATGCTTCATATAGGTTGGGACTCAAATTAACCTCATCCAACAAGGGACACGGAAATCTGTGGCTTAGCGAGCCTTGTACGTACCGTGTTACTCTTAGGTACTGTAGGCTGATGGACTGCATGGCAAGCTGCGTTAATACTTGCAAAAGTACCTGCCACTACTTCGTATCTGTAAAACTTGTTCGTATCGCACTTGTACTACGGAGTACAGGGCATGATGCTCTCGGCAAGCACAAACAAGATGACAGGGGGCCTGTTTCCCTATTTGGTACACAGAATGTCAGCGAATAAAATGCCCCGCTATTCCACGACTGCTTCCTTTGTTGGTTCTGTGAAACTGCTGTTTTGGTTCGCCGCCCAAGTTCCGTTTGGAAAAAGGAAAGAGCACGGGAAAAGCAAGAAAAAGGAGGAGGAAGGAGACAACAAGAGTAGCCCAGAAAAGGAACCAAAATGATAGGCTCTAATAAAATGACATGTGATGAATAAAGGAAAGAAAAGAAAAAAGCAAAAAAGCAAATAAACTCAGAGAAAAGAACGATTGCCAGTGTTTTGGGCCTATCATCATTCTCTCACACCTTAGGTACGAGTACGCACACTGACCACCCATGTTTTCTCCTCTTCTTTGTTGTCACCACCACCTTGCCTCTTCTCTCCCTCCCAATCAGCTTGGCCACATTTTGATACGCTCACCCTTTCTCCCTTCAACCGCATCTCGTCAAATATCATCTTCGCCGCCGCAGCAGAGCGACCAATCATCCTCCGCCGCCAACTGTCTGTCCTCTTTGAAACCCCGCATAGCATGGGCCGACAACAAACGCTCCGCAACCCCTGCCAAGTTGCTTTACCCAGTTGTCATCCACGGTACAAGAGGCGCTGGGTATGATTGATTGATGTGCAGCGCTGCAAGACGAATGCTCGCACATGCATATGCCTGCATCTGTGTCTGTGCCAGCAACGGCATTGAGGCAAAACACCTTTGTCCGGGCGTGGCTGCGCAGCACGGGGAACCGGCCTGCCCTGGTTCGCGCCCCATACCATGTTACAGTGAACTCATCTCGCTGTACAACAGGATCGTGCTGATTGACACATGTAGTCGTACATGTGCCACTCACTCGCTGCCAAACCCAGCCGATCTACGATTCGCCGTGCGCCACCGCCTGCCTGCCGCCGGTAGCCTAACGCCTAGCGAGTCCTGGCGCCGTTTCTGCTCCTGTCACATCTTACCACGTACTCCGACCTCGATGCTTTGTTTTATATACGATTTGCTCTTCTTCCAGCTCTTCTTCCACGTGCAAGGCCCGCCGTCAATGGCCATCCAAGGTATTTGTGCTGCGATGATGCCGTGGCTGCTCAGCTCCCGGGATTGACCCAGTGCGTATCAACTTGGTACAAGCACGTAATATCGTCGCACTAGGAGCACCTGGGATGACATTGGCTCTTCTCCCACCCCCACCTGCATCCTAATACTCCATGGACGCAATCTAGCCCGCTCCCTCCATACGACTCTGCTTCTCAAAGCATTCAAACATGGCTTGCTGTCCTTACATGCAGGATGCCTGAGCTATTGCCGCGGCCGATATATGACTGCTCTACTCATCCGTTCTGGCTATGGGGCCCTGGCTAACCCTTACACGAAATGTACGGCCGGCTTGTCTCGTAGGTGCCACATCCGAGCAGACCATTGTAACCACGCAGTCCAGCTAATCTATGCTCTTAGCAGCATGGCATGCTGAGAAAACGACATGTCGTCCTCATACACGAATGACTCCCAAACATGACTTATCTGTCCAAGGTTACAGGAGGGTAAGCCACCTGCAAACGTAACCATGCGCTCACACCATTACCATCGCCGACCTCGTATGGGCGGCATGACCGGAAGCCATTCCCGGCAGCACCAAGAGCGTTGCATCACCGAGACGCATGCTATTTGCATTCGTACAGATCAACTAAAGCAATCGGTTGCTGTGCGATTGGCAACTGCAATTGACCACCAACCAAAAGTCACAGGGCTACGTCGATCAACAATGCATTCATATCTTAAGCCGCCAGCCTATCATCCCTAGCCGTGGGTATACGAGTACACTTATCAGAAGAATGGATATCGCAAGTGTGCGCTGCGCCATAAATCATTGAAACACGTAGCCCAGTGTTCCAGATCCAGCAACCCCAGCCGAGAGGGAGGAGGATGAAATCGGCAGAGAGCAGCGGGAAAGCTGGCCGGCAGACAGCGACGGCACTGAAATCACAGTCGCATGGGATCCTAACTGCTGCGCTCCTACCACCTCTCTTCCGGCACCCGGCTTTCTACTGGTACGAAGTACACAGCTCTGCCACCTCAACTTCTTCTTGCTTCAGTCTCAACCCACAATCACGGCCACCCACTGAATCCGTATAACAGATGCCCCCAATAGTTCCAAGCTCGGCCCTCACGGAAGAGTTTGCTCAGCAGCCGTCGCATATTTTCCTCGGTCCTGGCTTGTTGTCTTTAGCAGATGCGGATCTTCGTGCACATTGACGACACCAACCTTGAGAGTCATGATGAGTCGACCAAAGTGGTTGACCATAGTCCGACGATCTAGCCATTAAAGCACCGGCACTCGATTCCGGTTGGTTCGCATCACATCGCACCTAAAACTTGCATGGACGGGCTTTCTACATATCAACCCAGTCCGGCTATCGGCTGACAGGGCCAGGGTCTGGGCGCCGTTTTACTTGTATGTACATACTTTATTCCCGGACGCATGAGGCCTCTGAATGCTGGCTGGAATGATGAAACAGCTCCCCCGGCCGTGGTTACTGTCCATCTCTTTACCCTTACCCGCACTAGTAGTCTATCATGTGACTGCAGCGGTAGGAGATGAGCCATCTTTTCCCAGTGCTCCGTGTTCCCTGTTCAGCGTGGTGATCGAGTCATTTGAAGATGATGCAGCTCCGGTGTTCTCGGCGTTACCTACTCCCTACATATGAGAGGACGCACATCTGGCACCCGAACAATGGCAGACACGCCGCTGACTGGCCCCACTGTGTTGGCTCGAAAAGGTGAGAGGACGGCGCGGCCATGCCCGGAACATGGCCTTCATCCGACGCCGGCGCATAATCAAGTTTGAAGAGAATCTTTCCAAACCAATGACGCTCTCAGATGGGATGACTTGTGGCCCGTGCAAATCCTGATTGCGGATGTAGTGGCATAAATGGCGCCCGTGAACCTCGACTTTTATCTGCGCCATCTGCGCCATGTTGGTTATAATACGGACTGACGGCTCTTACATCAAGCCCCGTTGCCGGCGAGCATGGCCCCTTGCAACATCTGGCGCTGGCGTTTTAATAGTCTCGCTTGGTGTTTACGGTTGTACTCCAATTTCGACATCTCAACATTCTTTACTCCGTACTCATTCCCGCTTTGTGAGCGATCTACCTCGGCGTTACTGCCGATTTCAATGATGTACCGCTGTGCAGCAAATGCCTCCTGGAACACGAGACAAGATATTTCGATTGCGGTCAGCTAGGCTTTTGGAATTTGAAATCGGAAGTTGGTTCCCAAGTTGACCAGGCGAGGTTTTTAAATCAAAGAGGCATCTCTCCGAGTTCTAAAATGTCTATACGTGCGTTATGGGCCATTGCAAAATCGAGCTGTTCACTGGTCTCATAGCTGGTCTATATCCCAGGACTACCAGCGAATGGTCTTGAGCGACACGGTAGACAGGTATATTCTAGAAATCGACTTCTGGGGTATTCTTAGACACGATCGGGGATCCCGGCTAACTGCTCCCGTTTTCATAGCACACCTATCGGCTACCCTGTTCACCGCGCCGCCGGCTCGGCGTTTATGAAAATAGGGCGGGTAGAAGCTATCCATCAACGTACTAGTTCGGTCCGCAACTCTACTTGTATCTCAGCTCCTTGGAAGCGGCTGTGGCGTATGAAGGCGCCCGTGTATTGCTGAATATCTGTTGCTTCGGAACTCGATTACTCATTTCAGATCTTATACCTTGACGCAAGCCTTCCGCAGCAATCAGTTGCCATATATGGTTTACGGAGTTGTAGTGCTTACCGATGCCGACAAAGAGAGCACGACCCTTGGGATTTTGCGTACTCGAACCCAGGCAGGGCTCAAGATACATCTATTCGATGCAGCCCTGAGTCTGTTAGTCTGCTGACTTGGCCTGTCAGCAATATGAACGAAGTGCCGAGGACCACGTGTTTGGCCATGGCAGCATCGCCAAGAGACCCGTCAAAGATGGGATGGCATGCCACTACGTACTCGTAGCAGCATTAATTCCAAAACCTCTCCGCAATAGCCGTGCCTAAAATACAGGTACTTGGCATATCACCCATCACACCCACCAGGCGGCCGCTCCGGATTCCTTGATGGGTATCAGGGAACACTACTGCAAGTTTGGTCATGCTACCAGCACCGCTGCGCCGGCACGCTAGACAAGGTCCTGAACCAGCGCTAATGCGCCTCCTCCCGTGCCCAAGTTCCTGGGTCTGACGCTGATTGGGGAGCACTTTTTGCCATCTCTGGACGGTGAGACAAGTCATCCTCTAGGGTGTTGTACCGAGCGCGCCCTCGAGGCCGCTGGTGGTGGGAAGCCGGCTCAAATTGTGTCTGCCTAAATCACACACAGCTGGGACGGCCAGAGAATGAACCCGTTTTCAGCCGTGATGGAAACCGGGGCTTGCAGTGAGTAGCAGGGGTGTTTTTGACGTATTGATGGCTTCGCGCATGACTTTGCGCATGACTTTTGGCTGCCAAGAAATGCTATTAATGGTACCGCTCTGCTGCCGTGACGTTTGATGCAAAGCCGTGGGGCCATTCTCTCATGATAATGAGAGAAATGCTTACTGTAGTGGTCAGAGACAAATTGTCTTTGCATGTTCTCAGGAGGGGTGACTTAACATCATGTAACTCCGGAGATGTCTTCCCATTGGCCCATTAATGCTAGGATAATTGAGAGAATGGCATTTACATAATAATTCGTCGTCCATCTGCACTACTGTAAACTTGGGATTATTCGAAACAACGATGAGAAATCTTAGAGAAATATCACCATCTATTGGTTCTAAGGATGAAGACTCGACGAAAGAAAACAGCCTAAACATGCAAAGTTTCCATCTATATGCAAACCCCTCACCCCTCCTCCCCCTTTCCCTGTAACCATTCCAATATCCTTGATCCTAGAGAGACAAGTGTAAAGAAAAAACAAAGCCCCCCTATCTAAAATTCTGTTATTCCCGACTATGCATCTCACTTGACACATGGCAAAGGCGTTTCTCCCACTTCGATCCCGATTACCGCGCGCGCGATGCCCATGGACTATGCGATCCTTCCGTTTCCCCCCGACCAAGAGGCCCTGGCCCTGACACGAATATTTCCGACATGTCACAACGGAGGCTGAATCAGAACACATGACGTTTGGAACATGTTCTGTAGTATTGGCGGCTGTGTCGGCAAGCCTCGGCTTCATCATCAGGGCGTCGTATGTTTCAACGACTCTTAAAGAACAAACATCGTCGTCAAAAAGTAGAGTCCGAGAGGGAAAACACGCCGACAGCCCTAGGAGAAGCTGTCTTATGTATGGGTACCCCAGTAAGGATAGAAAAATATCCTTACATCCCCCTAGTGAAAGAAAAAAAAAAAAGGAAAGAGAATCAAGGTTATTCTGAAGCCAGGGCATCGCTGTCGCCCCCCACAAGGCATGATTGTTGTCTCACCTTATAGGGCTAAACTAATCAAGTGGGATTGACAATGGGACCCTCGGGTTCGGGGATAGGAGCAGCTTCGTCGTCGACGACCGCACAGCTGCTTTCTTCGTTGCCGGCATCAGCGGGTGCTGCCTTATCCCTTACATGGGTTGACTTCATTTCGAGGCCACCCTCCTGATCGCTTCCATGTCTTTCGAGTTCTTCAAAGGTGAAAGCATCTGACAAGTTGATGGCGAGGAATGTCTTTGGCAGTTTAACCCTTTACATCATAAACATGTTAGCCACAGTACTTTCTTGACGGGAACACTAACAAAACGAAAACAAAACAAGCTTCTACGGGAGAAGAGCCGAAAAACGAAAGGGAAGGGGGGAATTTAAGGGGGAATAACATACTGATTGAATTTGGCGCGTAGGGTCTTGATGACCTGCAGCCAATCTAGATGGGGCGTGAGACTGCGCCGCGGCGCACATCCGATGCAGTGCCGGCTATCCAGCTGGACGTGCAAGGGATCAAAGACATGGCACCCAGGGCTGATGGTGATGCGGATGCTATAAGCAAAAGTGGGCTCGCAGCCATCCTCGGGAGGCGGGTTGACTTCCGATTCATACAGCTCAAAGCAAATCTGCGAGAGATAGTCCAGCTCAGGGATGGTGCTGCGGTTAATCTTGGTCTCGATGCCGCCCTCGATGATGCAGTTGAGCAGGGTGTAGATGTGCGACTCCTTGGTGAAGTAGAAGAAGGACTTTGCGTCGTTGGAGGCCTGCATCTCCTCCAGATCCTGGACAATCTCCTTGAGGAGTGGCAGGGATGTCAAAAGTCCGATTTCCAGCTTCTCGCTATCCGAGATGCCGTACTCCTGCGGGCAGATGAAATCGAACAGAATCTTGGCCAGCCGGTACAGCTCCTGAAGTGGTTCGTTCCGCGGATCCGTCTTATCCGCCGCGCCGCTATTGCTCTTATACAGCCTAAAGTACTGCTCAGGGGGCGCCTCGTCATTCATGTGGCGGAGGCCATTGAGGAAGGATCTTCGCCGGAAGAGCTTGCGTACTGTTGCCGACCGGTTGGAACTGTCAGCCTTGTCTGAGTTGTCGGGATTTGCCCCTGTCGCCTTGCCGTCATCCGCCGCCGCTGACGACCCTTTACCGACGGCGACATCCTCGCCGTCCTTTGTTTTACCATCTTTGACGCCATACTCCTCCTCAAGCATGCTTCGCGGCGGGGTAAACACCCACTCCAAAAACTGCCGGTTGTGCAAGGCGTCAAACTTCATCGTGTCGTAGAGCTCAGAGATCTTGCTAGGATCTACCTTCTCTGCGTCGCAAAACTCCGTAAAGAGCTTCTCCCACCTCTCGCGGAAGAGATCCGCGTCTTCTCCGCAACACCATCTGGGCTGAATGTTGGTGACTGCATTAGCCTGCGATAGTGCTGACGAAAGGGACGAACTAGATCCCTCCCCATTGAGCTTCTCGGTGCTGGAGCTTGAGATGGCAGTAAGGGACGTGGCAGCGTTGCTGTTTTGCAGTTTACCGTAATTGTACTGCATCACTCGGCGATGGAAGTTCATTAGCTGAACGACTCGGTTCTGCACTTCTGAGGGCTCCGGCATATTCTCAGGCCAGGCAAACTGTGCTGGACGCTCATTGCCCTCGCGCAACAGCCCCTTAAGCTTCTTCTTGACTTTGTCTGTTTCATCTTTGGCGGCATTAGAGTCATCCAAAAGGTCCTTGCGGATGGTGATGAAGTCTTCCGGGAGTTCTTTTTCGCCTAAAAAGGAGCATGCCCAGATCTGTGCGCTAGCAGTAACTCGCCTCTCGGAGGAGCTGTAGATGTGGACCTCGTCGAGGATATCCCTGTTGAGTAGCATCAAATCATTACGCATGTTCTCTCCCAGCTCTTGTGACTGGTACCTTGCCGAATGGGTCGGCTCGCCACCCCATTTGACAATGAGCTGGAGCTTGTCGAGGACTAGGCTCTCTTCCGCGGCGGTAAACTTCGACATGGTAACTTCTGAAACTGAATCATGCCGTTTGGACGATCGCCCCTCAGCTTTATCTGCCTCGTCTCCTGGGACCAGGGGCGTGCTATCGCCGGTTTGGCCCGGCTGGGGAGCTCCCTCAGCTTCCGGCACTGGCTCCTTCTTCTTCTTGCGGAACATGGGCTTGATCTGCACCTTGGTTCCAGCCCAGCTTCCCTTTTTAACAAGAACATTTCGGAGAGATCGAAGCTTTTCTCGGTCCTCAACACCTTGTATGTAGGCAACATCTACAGCCTGTATCACGCTCGCCAGGGCAGGCTCTCCAATAAGGAGCACTTCTTCCTGGTGGCCTTTTAGGAGATCGATGAAAGGCTCAGTGTGGAAAGTAAACTTGTACTTTTGCTTGGGAGTCCTGTCCGCATGTCTGATAACTGAGACCATGCCCTTCAACTTCCACGAGTGCTTTGGAGGAGGGGGAGGGGGAGGCGTAGGTTCAGCCACGTCTTCTTCCTGCGCTGATGGACCAGCAGGAGATTGTGATGCATCCTTGCTGGACCTGGGAGTTGATGACAAAACACTGGGTGACAAAACATCTGAGGGCGGTAGCAACGGCTGTGGAAGCAAGGGGCTCCCTGCCGAGCTCTGGCCAACGGACGTCCGCGCACTCTCTATGGTTGGCGATGCCGTACCGCTAGGGGGGACTAGTGCCGACTCAGCTTGACTAGGTTGTTCAGCTTGTGTCGTGCTGTTGTTTGGCTTCGCCACAGATATGGGCTGGCTGGTGGTAGCCCCGGTGGTGTTTGTGCCTCCTGATTGCTCGTGTTCCGTAATCGTCTGTCCTGCCTTCGCGATAGGGTCGGCCTCCGAAGACGGGGCGGGAGAAGCAACCGGCGGTGGTGTTATGCCGCCACGGCGAATTCGTTCTTTGATGAAGACATCCTTTAGAATGCTGGCGCAATGCTCGTAATAGTCCTCATTGTCCTTGACAAAGCTCCAGCCGTTGACATCAATGACATAGCTCTTTCCCGAAGCTCTGAGCAAATCGAATCCGCAGACCCTCTGTCCGAATGCAGTCGAAATCTTGCGAGCAATCTCTCGTTCTTCCGCACCGAGACTCGTCACATAGCGCAGCTCCTTGCCGTGCGTGTTTCGTCTAACGATGCCATCGACAACGGGAGACTTGCGGGTTTCCGCATGGCAGTACTGAGGACCAACAGTATAAGCCTTGACATCCTCCGCATTATCCACTTCCATAAAGCTTTCGTAGATGTAGCTGCCTTCGGGTTCGGAGATAGCTCTAGGGACGTTGAGCTCGGGAATGTATTCAGAGCTCTTGTTCCCAACTTTTCGGAACAACTTCCGTGCTCCTCCTCCAGAGCTCTTTGGAAAATATATGATGATGTTGTGATCTTCGCCGCTAATTGGTTTCTCTACAAAGGGCTTTTTGAGAAGGGCTCCGTCGACGCTGAGGACATCTCCATCGTCTAGAAGTTCAACCTTTGTTGGTGGTGGAGTATTTTCCGGGTCAGCGGGTTCCAGCGTCACTCCGGACACTTCCTTGATATATTTTGACATTTCTGGGTTGAGAACCTTGGGGCCACCGTCCCGTGTCACTTCGAGGCGCTTTGGCGTGCGAACCTGTATCTTGTCTAGCAGACGCAAGCACGCACGCCTATCCCAGAGGATCTTTTGCATCGGCACATCGTTGACACAAAAGGGCTTCCTCGTCTTTATATATGCAATAGCCTTTTCTAAAGGAAACCCATCCGAGTAGAATGATATTAAATAGTCACTGAAAACTGTTAGCAAATATTGCGTGTTCTGTGGTCTGTTGTTTTTGTCATCTGGTTGATACGCCAAGGGGATCATGCCACTATCCTCTTTACGCTGACCGAGAAGGGAATTGCTCACCACATTGGCCAATTTTCAACCTCTATACGAAAAATTTTCTGTTAGTACCACCATCCTTTCCAAGAAAACATTGAAGACGATCTGTATTTTTTTTTCTAATCCGAGGCTAGTGAGATCGAAGAAATGTCATACCTTCATCGAGAATGGTTTTGTCACCAAAAACCACCACATCGAACTCGCGGTTCGCTATAAGGCGATTCAGAATGTTCCGGCTCGGCTTGCTTCTGGCTTTGATATCGAGAGCGCAAATGCCAATAACACCTAGCGGCGCAGGTTTGACTGAAGCATAGTTGTCAGCTACAATGTACAATCCAACGCAGGAAATTTGCCCGATCGACAATCGATTCTACACGAACCTTCTTCTTTTTCCCGATGGTGCGGTCCTCGTTCACTACTCGGGCTCTGGCTGCTGTATGCAGTGCTTCCACTGAACCGTCTCTTTGCTCTACTCCGAGAACGATCGGGCTGGGTACTTCGCATAGTTTCGGATCGTTGGTTTCGCCTGACGAGATCAAGATGCGGCGGTTGCGAGTCTCTGGCCGTGAGGCTGTGAGTATTAGGCGAACCATGTCCCGACTGGCTGCCCGAAGAAGTAGTGACGGTGACGCTAGACAATGCGGCTTCAGGCTGGGCCGAGGCTGGCCCTTTTCCGGACGACATCAGACTTGGTACCGATCGCGGAGGCGGCCCTTGATCAGACGCTGGATTGGGTTGCGATTGCGATGGGCTGATGATGACGCCACGTGCCGAAGCCAATGAATACAGCGATGTTCCCGACAGACGCTTCGATCGAATTGAATGAGAATCGGAAAATGATGACTTGGTAGTCAGAGCGGGTTCGGGGAGAGCCGAGTGGTTGGCTGGAACATCTGGATTGGGGCGCATCCGAGGAGTATCGTTGTCAGAGAAGACCTGCTCCTGCTGAGATTCTCCCAAGTAGAGTTCCTCAGTCAGGGCTTCGGAAGCGGCCGAGTGTCGTCGACTGTACGAACTCATCGATCGAGCACCTTTGAGAAAAGTGGAAGAGTGAGGGCTGCTAGAGAAGCTAGATCGTTCGGCGTGGACGTCGGAGGTGCCCGGCTCGGCATAGCGGCTCTTGCTGCTGACTGAGCCCGTGAAGGAGGAAACAGACACGCTGCGGGATTGCCTCGAGGGCTGGGACGGCAAGGTGTTCGGCGAGGAATTGGCGGCACTGGCGTCGTACGAAGCTTCTGACGGCGGTGGCAGCGGAGCCTCTTCGTTCCCCATAGCGGGATCGCTGAAGCTGGCACTGGAAGGGTCCATGATATGATAGTGGCGGAGGCTTGCCAGCAGAAAGAAGCCGTAGATGGGCTGGCGGAGGGGAAGATAGTCTATCGACTAACGGTCTGGAGGTAAGCAGGAGGAAAAGAAAAGACTGGAGTCTTCTCGCCGAACGGGATCCGGGAGGAACCCACTCTGTGCGGTCAATACTTTGCAGGAGCTGGGCTGCAATCGTCCGGTGCTAGATACGGGCGGGCGGTGACATCATCCGAGAGCGGCGAGTTGACACGCTGCAGCAAGACACGTGGGGGCTGGAATTGAATCAAGATAATGAAAAAAGGCTGGACTGAAAGAAAGAGAGCCTTCATATAGGAGAAGAAGAATTAGAGGGCATTGACTTCCTCAGTGCATATATGTACCTACATCGAACCCTATCAAAATTGTAACTGGCTACTGTAGTCGCTCCAGAGACGGTCTCTGTGGCGGCGTCCTTGGAATAATTTTTTTTTCTTCCTTCTCTAGGCTTCTGGACGGTCCCTTTTGGCGATTGCTGAGATATAATTGGCCCAAGCCACATGCAGCGTCAGCTAAACGAGGGGCAAATCGGAGCTGAGCACCGCAAAAGACAAGGATATGCTTGGCAACAAGTAAGAGAAAAAGAGGGAACAAGCTGCAATGGAGGGGCAAAAGTCGAATTGGCGAATGGAAATTGATGCCCTGGGGCTGCAAGGGGACAAGTCTGAGCAAAAACAACCAACAGAATCGCTATTTGGCGTCCAAATCCACTTAGCGGTGAGGCCGTCGTCGAGCTACCATGACAAGCCTGTGCTATGAGAGTCTCTTTATCTCATTGATTTGCGCTGCAGTCTGGGGATGGAATCATATATTCGAGCATTGTAATGAGGGTTTTTAGCCTGCAACACTGGAGAGGCAGCAGATGCCGTCTGTGTAACCGCACCGTGGATCCAAATATATCGACAAAGGTGGTCATCCGACACATGTGGTTGGCTCTATGACGATTAAAGAGAGTTTGCTGAAGATCAATACGAAGTAGAAGCTCTGTGATACTTATTGACACTTTGCAGAATCTTGAAATCTTGCCGTAAGCGTTCGTATTAACCTGCACATCCGTAATCTCTCGAGTATAAAACGGGAAAAGTGTTTGCGGATTCTTCCAAGCAGCCAAGGGCATCTATCTTCGATCGGTATGATGCTGCGCATATCACAAGGGGAAGGGAAATAATTGGTGCCACACACTTGGGATGAAATCTTTAGACACCATCGTCTACAGACCTGGAGGGCATGTGGCGGTGTCATGTGGCGGAGACATGCGTCCAGCCACTCGTCATGGCTAGCTGCTTATTAGGTAAGCGGCAGAAAACGGCAGTATTCATCACCGCCAAAAATTTACAGATCCATGAACAGCTGAGTGCTGCTCTCGACGACGAATCGCGAAACGCTGTACACAACACCAGTGTAAAGATGCCGCATTCCGATCCCGATGGGCCGCTGGCAAAGCGCCAGAAAGTGTCGACTTTGGCCAATGCGCCTCAAGCCTCAAGCAATTCCTCCCGAATCTTTGCTCCATTCCGAGTACGTATATGCGATGCGCTCTTCCTATGAAAAATAGCTTTTAGCAACTAGATACATGACTCTAACTTCTTAATGTGCAGACTGTCGGCCTCGTCTCTCCATCGAGTATTCCTTTTACGTCTTTTCCATTGGGAAAGACCACTTTCCAAATTACAACATCGGTCGGCCGGTCTCTGCAGACCTACGATTTGCTCCGAGGTCTCAACCTAGTCTTTGTCACCCGGCCGCAGACGCTCGCGGATATCACTGCTACGTATGCCTGGGGAAAGAAGGTTTTTGCCGCATGGGGCGGATCGCAGGATGGCGAGCCTCAGGGCCTATGGGTCTTCCAAAGAGGTAGAAAGATTGATGAGGTAGCTCTTCCCAGCGACCTGACAGAGCCAATCCAGCAAATCACCATCTTTGGAACCTGGTTCATCGCTTGCGCAAAGACGAGGATTGAGGTTTTCAAAACCGCGACACTCGAGCATTATACTACCATCCACACCATGGCTGCTGCCAAAGGCGGTCATGAGATTACCAGCGGTGTCGTCACTATGCCTACATTCCTCAACAAGATCTTCGTTGGTCGCAAAGATGGTTGGGTCGAGATCTGGAACGTCAGCACTGGAAAGCTGATATACACCATTTTACCTCCTTCTCCCGACTCTGGCGCCGTAACTTGCCTCGAACCCACTCCGGCCCTCTCCTTGTTGGCCATCGCCTACTCAAGCGGCACCCTAGTCATCACCAATGTTGTCACCGATAAGCGCGCTCTCCAAGTCGAAGCTGGAAGCCCAGAGGCGCCCATTACTTCGATATCGTTCAGAACCGATGGCATGGGAGCTGGACATGATGGCAGAAAAGATGGTGTCATGGCCACCGCTACACCGTCCTCAGGCGATATTACCTTTTGGGATCTGAATAAGGGAGGTCGTGTGATGGGAGTCCTTCGAAGTGCCCACAACCCACCTTCAGGCGAGGGCGGCGATGTCCGCGGTGGCATCAGCAAAGTTGAATTTTTGGCTGGTCAGGCAGTCATTGTGTCCAGCGGCCGAGACAACTCGCTCAAGTCATGGATCTTTGATGAGACGCCTTTCTCTCCTATCCCAAGGATCCTGCACTCCCGAAGCGGACATTCTGGTCCTGTCAATTGCCTCCAATTCTTACCCTCCGATTTCGATGGTGCTGAAGCTGGAAATAAATGGATCATCAGCGGCGGCAAGGATAGGAGTCTCTGGGGATGGAGTATGCGTCGCGATGGTCAGAGCACAGAATTGAGTCAGGGTAATATACGGAAGAAGGCAAAGAAGATTGGTATCCTGGCTAACAATGCTCTCGCGCATGGCCCAACGACAACACTGGAGGACCTCAAAGCCCCCGAAATCACATGCATTGCCACTTCACTTAACCGCGATGGTGGCATTGGCGCTTTGCCTGGCAAGCAGGAGATTTGGCAGAAGGGACGGGACCCCAAGAAGAAGATGGACGCGGAGATTAGCGGAATGACAGGCTGGGAGAGTGTAGTCACCGCTCACAAAGGTGACCCTTTCGCTCGCACCTGGTTCTGGGGTCGAAAGAGAGCTGGTCGCTGGGCATTCCCAACTGGCGATGGCACCAACGTCACAACTGTTGCTATTAGTCCCTGCGGAACGTTTGCGTTGGTCGGCTCGGGGGCTGGTGGTATCGACATGTACAATCTCCAGTCTGGTGTTCACCGCCAACGCTTCCCCTCCAAGCTGACGCCCGCACAAGCCCGTCAGCTGAAAATGCAGCAGCTCCGACAGGCAGATGATGTTGTTCAGCTGCAAAGCGAAGGCAACCGAAAGTATCCCGCCGGTGTTGGCAAGCATACCCAGGCCATTACTGGCCTGGTTGTTGATTCTATGAATAAGACTGTGGTGTCTTGTGCGCTAGACGGCAAGATCAAGTTTTGGGATTTCTTGACAGGAACCCTCTTGGAGCAATTGGACTGGGCGCCCATGACATTCCCGACTGGCTGCCGTTACCACCCTGCCAACAACCTATTGGCCTTTTCCTGCGATGACCTGTCCATTCGAGTTGTCGACCTGGAAACAAAAAAGACCATTCGAGAATTCTGGGGTCCCAAGGATGTCATCAACGACTTTTGCTTTTCAAACGACGGAAGGTGGATCATTGCCGCCTCTCGCGATTCCGTTATAAGGATATGGGATCTGCCTACCAGCCATCTCATCGACGCTATTCGACTGGAGAAGCCGTGCAAAGCTGTGGCCATGTCATACACAGGCGAGTACCTGGCGGCTGCTCTGGAGGACAGCCCTGGCGTTACGATATGGACGAACAAGGCTCTGTATAAACACGTCCCGACTCGCCAGATATCCGAAGCAGAAATCGACTTGGTGACTGCACCTACGACGTCCGGAGAAGGAAATCTCGGCTTGTTGGAGGCAGCATTTGAGGAGGACAAGGCAGAAGACGACGTTGGCGTCGTCGCGCCTACTGTCGATCAAATCAGTGCTGACCTAATGACGCTCAGTTTGGTTCCTAAGAGCCGATGGCAAACGCTGCTCCATCTGGATCTGATCAAGGAGCGCAATAAGCCGACGGAGGCACCTAAGCTTCCCGAAAAGGCGCCCTTTTTCTTGCCATCCACATCCGGGGCGCAAGTGCCTGGGGCCAAGGACGGTTCAGATGAACCAGAAAACGGGAGCAAGTCTCGTATCAGCAGATACGATAAGGCTCGATTTGAGGAAACATTCACATCGAAGCTGCGTGCTGGTGCTGCCGACGGCAACTGTAAGTTCTTTTTTCTTTCCAGATATCGTTGAGCTAAAAATACTGACATTCTCTCCTCTAACCAGACGATGATTTCATTGAGCACCTCAAATCTCTCTCTCCCTCGACTGCAGATCTTGAGCTTCGGTCGCTTTCCCTAGGCGAGGATGACGACTCCAACGAGCTCCTCCACTTCATCCGAGCTCTTACGACACGGTTACAAGCTCGAAAGGATTACGAGCTGACGCAGGCGTGGATGACGGTGTTCCTCCGACTTCACTTTGATATGGTGATGGAAAACAAGACGCTGCTCAAGGCTCTTGAGGAGTGGAAGGGACAGCAGGAGAAGGAATGCTACAGGCTGGATGACTTGGTTGGATATTGCAGCGGCGTTGTGAGCTTTTTGAGAAGCCCAAGGACGTGATGAGCTGTGGTTTTTAAAAGGTACATAATAGATGGATAGATGAGCGGATGAAAATAATGCATTAGGTCTGTCAAAGTTCATTTATGATGTGCACGATGTGACTCAACAAGGGGATATGCGAGAACTACCACTCACCAAAAGACTGATCGAACACAAGATGCTACAGTTCACCAAGGCGTCCATCGAGCACTACAGAGATGGAGACACCAACATCATACCAATGACGTTGGGCGTCACGCACTGAACACCGCAGCAACCTGGCGACGGCGACCAACAAACCGAACGCGAGATAGCAGCCGAACTCGAGCGCCTCGAAACCCCGGAACCTATCGACGCAAAAGAGGAAGGAATTCTCAGTGATGATCATGGAAATGCAACATTCCATTCTACACACCAGTAGTTACACGGTGTATTTCTGTTTGCTCTTGACCATTCTACGTGATTACGACCCATTTCCCACCACAAGCCAACGACACCTTGAACATCACAACAAAGTCTTCTTCGTGGCTCCCGCAAGCAGAAGCAACACAATGAAAACAAAGAGCCGAAGCTTTCAAAATCAAAAATTGCGCCTCCCATGGCCCCGAAGGACAATGGAGCAAGGAGTTAACTCCGCGATGTGCAATGCAGGCCCTCCATACTAGCACTCTGAATTCTTGAGCTCAGATAAGGTGCTGGAGCAAGGTAAGTATGAGGAAAGGAAAGAAGAAAGGAAATCGAAAGGAAAGATGGAGGAAGGCAATATATAGTTGGGCAGAGGTGGTCTGTGCGCACGAGGATGTGGGCGGTGAAGTTGGGCAGGTGAGGCTGCTGCCTGGAGGGCTGAAGTGAAAGTGAATTGAAGGTATTGGTACAGTAAGTGATGTATCTTTGGATGGAGGATGAGGTGAATGTACTTGCAGCTGGCCAATCGTGTTTGTAGAGGGACTTTTTCTTGCGTCAACTGGAGTTGATGGTGTTGCTCGTGATGTGAGGCTGAATTGGATGCCTGATGAGGGGAGGGAGGGGAGGGGAGCTCTGAATCACCAATGGTTGAAATACAAAGTGTTTTAAAGGTTGTCAGTCGGACTCATTGCTCAAGCGTGATTAAAAATCTCTTGTATTTGAAAATCAAGGTATAATAAGTACGCTATTCAAGAAGGCAGTTGGGAGAATGGAATCTGTGATAAAGGATCAATGGTGCTCGAATCATACGCCAGTCGATGATAGCATGGTATGATCGGTTGATATCATAACCTAAGCATATTGGTAAAGGAGATTGCAATCTAAATTTATGAAGGCGTTAAAGTTTCAAAGAAACTTGAATCAATGTCTTGCCAAGATCACGATCGAAGTAGTTGTCTGGCGCTGGATGGCAGCTGGTCCTGATAGTTACGCCCAACTATCTATCGTTGTATCAAGGCAAAGTTCGAAGAAAAGTCAATGAATAATCGCCGGTGCTTCATTGATTATTTCGATGATAATTTGAATCTGGTATCCAAGTATTGATCGAGCTTAACCCCTTCCTCCTTGTTTGTGTGCAAGATTTGATGGCCTCGATGTCGCTTGCCAGCACCTCTTTGGCGTCAGATGTATTGTGAGGCGAAGAGAGGGGCAACAGAAAGCATGCTGTATTGTATCTTCTAACTCCTGGCTGATACCGCATAGTGATTGTCGAGCCAACCACATTGTCTGGACATCTACAACTCTTTCATATACATGACTTGAAAGACAACGGCAAGCAATATGCCGCATTGAACTCATTTGCGGCACCAACGGGCCTCTTTTTCAACAATGACTGTTGATACAAGAGCTAGAAAGTGTTTAGAAAAGGAGGGCCAAGGGGGATCTGGATTCAGATGTAGGTTAGAGAGTGAATTTACCCTTCATCGTGTGAGGCCCCAGCTATTAATTGAAGACTAAATACATCTATCGTAGTCACGGAAGAGATACCCTATAGGTGTTCTTTAAAGCCTACAACAGATTGCGTGAAAGTAAACCTCAAGATTCTTTCATTCTGGATGAATTTGTATTCACCATCCATATCCATGATACATATTATTTGAATGGATATTCCAGCTGGAGGCATCCATCACCAATCAATGGATGGATCAAATGCTACCAACCTGCATTCCTTAGCGCCCTTAGTCTTATAAATTTGGAGGTTTGGCGCCACCCACCCTCTGGCTTTAGCGCATTCTACCCGCGATACAGCGGGGCATCCAGATTTTCTATCCTGTAAAATTTCCAACCATCACACGCTTCAAACGCCAGCAGGTCAAATCGCAACGATGGGCAAGAAATTCAGAGTGAGTTTCGTCGAGGAACCAGCGGATTCAATTGAAAGCAATTGTCAAATACTGATGATTTATTTCTCATATACAGGGAAAAGGACGTCGTGGAGGCGGTGGTGGACGCGGAGGAGGCGGTGATCGCGGTCAAAGCTGGAGGGACTACCCTGCTCTCAAGAAAGAGAATCAGAAGCTCCAGGAGTTTTACGACTCGCTGCTGCAGTTTCCCGAGGAGGAGAAGACGCAATTCTGGGACGCATTGAAGCGCGAACTGCCCAACAGCTTCCGCTTCTGTGGCTCCAAGGGGTACGTTGTGCTTTGCGCGCTCATGCTGATTTTTCCCAACTCTTCCTATTGCGTCGGTCTGATTACCTGCGCTCAACGCTGAACTTTGTCGCATAGCCATGCGCTCGCCGTCGAGAGACTTCTGCGATCCCGATACATTCCCGAAATCGTCAAGATTGAACACCAGGATGGCCGCCCCGTCGACCCTCCCAAGCCAGTGTCCTGGTACCCCGACGAACTCGCTTGGTGGATGACTACGCCCAAGAACGTTGTTCGCAAGTTCCCACCCTTTGCAGCCTTCCAAAAGTTCCTCGTCTCTGAAACCAGTGTCGGCAACATCAGCAGACAGGAAGTCGTCAGCATGATCCCTCCTCTTCTGATGGATCTCCGACCAGGCATGACTGTGCTGGACATGTGCGCTGCGCCGGGAAGCAAGTCTGCTCAGCTGCTGGAGATGCTCCACGTTGGCGAAGAGTCTCGCGTGAGGAAGGTTCTGCGAGAATTCGCCAAGGAAGATGGTTTGGACCTCGGTTCTGAGACCAAGGACGAGGCCGAAGCCGACCTTGAGGCCGACCCTTCTGATAACGGTCGCGCTACGGGCCTACTGATCGCCAACGATGCCGATTACAAGCGCGGCCATCTTCTTGTCCATCAGCTTAAGAGACTGTCATCGCCTAACCTCCTTGTGATGAATCACGATGCCACCCAATTCCCCTCTATCAAGCTGCCTTCGACCGACAACAAGCCTGTCTACCTTAAATTTGACAGAATTCTGGCCGACGTTCCTTGCTCCGGAGACGGAACAGCACGAAAGAATGCTAACCTGTGGAAGGACTGGCAACCGGGTAGCGCCTTGGGACTGCACGTCACCCAGATCCGTATTCTGGTTCGAGCCCTACAGCTCCTCAAAGTTGGTGGCCGCGTTGTGTACTCCACATGCAGCATGAACCCAGTTGAGAACGAATCGATCATTGCTGCTGCTATTGAGAGATGTGGTGGCTTGGACAATGTTGATATTGTTGACTCTAGTGACCAGCTCCCCGGCCTCGTGCGACGACCCGGTCTGAAGACGTGGAAAATCATGGACAAGAGCGCTAGGATTTGGAGCTCATGGGAGGAGGTCGAGAAGTTCGCCAAGGAGAGCAACGAAGGTGTGATTCCTGGACGACTTCAGTCATCCATGTTCCCAGACCCTGCGGGCACAAACCTGCCCTTGGAGCGCTGCATGCGAGTCTACCCTCACCTGCAAGATACCGGTGGCTTCTTCATCACCGTTTTGGAGAAGAAGACTGAGTTCAAGGCGAAGCCGGAGAACGAAGCAAAGGAGACCACCCGGGCAAACGAAGCCTCTGAGAGCGTCGCCGCTCCTGCTACCGAGGCCAAGCCAGAGGAGTCTGCCGCAGTGGAAGAAAAGAAGGAGGATGAACCAATGGACGATGCCTCCCCAGCCGCTAGCAAGCGGCCCCTGGAGACTGACGATGGTGCAGAGCAGCCAGCCAAGAAGACCAAAACTGGAGAGGAAAGCTCAGCAGCCGCCACTCCCGTTCCCGCCCCTACCACACAACGCGAGGACCGTCCAGGCAAGCTCAAGAGAAATGGGCCGGTTGAGGAGCCCTTCAAGTATCTCGACCCCGAGCACCCGACCATCCAGAACATCAAGGACTTTTATAAACTGTCTAGCCGCTTCCCCACCAACCGATACATGGTGAGAAACGAGATGGGAGAGCCTGCCAAGGCCATCTATTACACCACCGCTTTGATGCGCGACATCCTGACGGAGAACGAGGGCCGCGGCCTGAAGTTCATCCACGGCGGTGTCCGCATGTTCATGAAGCAGGACGCGCCCTCGGCCGAAGTTTGCCGCTGGCGCATCCAGGCCGAAGGCATGCCCATCCTGCAGGGCTACGTCGGCGAGACCCGCATCGTGCGGCTGCGCAACAAGGAGACGCTGCACAAGCTCCTGATTGAAATGTTCCCCAAGATCAGCGACGGCGGGTGGCAGAACTTTGAGGAGATTGGCGAGCGGGTGCGCGACATTGGCATGGGATGTTGTGTGTTGAGGGTCGAGCCCGAGGGCGATGACCAGGAGTGGCAGGAGAGGATGGCGCTTCCGCTGTGGAAGAGCATCCATTCGCTGAACCTGATGCTGCCCAAGGAGGACCGGTCGGCGATGTTGTTGAGGGTGTTTAACGACACTTCGCCGTTGATTAACATTAGTCTGCAGAGGAAGGAGAAGAAGGAGGCTGAAGAACAGCAGCAGGAGGAGGAACAACAGGAGATTGATCTGGAGGATATTCCCACCCCAGAGGGATCTGATTAAATGGGATCGTGATAATAGCTACCCCTGAGACAAGGATGAAAAATGTACAATTGGAGCTTATTTGGAAGAAATTGGTAGAACTATCTATTCAGATACTTATATCTATATGTTTATTTTCGTTTTATCCAAAGATGTCTTTCGTCAGGGTGATTTTGCGTATCACAACTAATCATACAAGCGCTGTCATCCCACACATATCGTACAAATCCCACTCATAACTCTATCTTTTATGTGACAATTCTACTCGTCCAAAAGTCCAACAGTCCAGTGAACAATCCGGTCAACCCCCTGGCCGTGAATCGCACTGACCGGAATAGCCGCACAGCTCTTTGTCCACGCGCCCTCAACGCCACTCGGGTGTGGTTCTCGTCCTTCCGTCACATCATCCAGATACGTCTTGAGCTCCCGGAAGTTGTCCTGCGTGTCTGCCAAATCCGCCTTGGTGGCGACGACAAACCAGGGCTTGCCCGCAATGTGCAGCGTCGGCGTCCGGGTTTGCGCCTCTTGCATGGGCAGCGGGGTGCCGTATGAGGCGCCCATCAAGTTGACGGGCCCGCGCGTGACCTGGGAAGCGAGATCCCAGTCGACTCGGGCCTCGATCTCGCGGGAACGCTCTTCTTCCTGACGCATTTCAGCGTAAAGGCTGACTTCGCGCCATAGGGACTGGAGGGCCTTGACGGCGTTGCCGGCGTTGAGGTCGATAACGAATGCGAGGACGCCGGCGCGCTCGACGTGACGGAGGAAGGCTATGCCGAGGCCGCGGTCGAGATGGGCTCCTTCGATGAGACCTGGAATGTCTGCCACACTGAACCGTGTCCGCGGCTCTCCCAAGGCGGATTCATCGGAGCCGGCTTCCTGAGATGAAGATGGGTAACGGTGGCGGCGCGGTTTAACGCTGGGACGGCCAGAGTACCTGTCCAAAACGACGGTGCCGATGTTGGGCTGCAGAGTTGTGAAAGCCCAGTTGCCAACCCGCGTGCGGCTGTTGGTGAGAGCTCGTAGGAGAGTGCTTTTGCCGGCGTTGGGCAACCCCACCAGACCTACATCGGCCAGGAGCTTGAGCTCCAGGGAGATTTTCATAGTCACAGCTTCATCGCCCTTGGTGGCGAAGACCGGTCGGGGGTGGTTTCTCGAAGTGAAATGAGGGTTTCCGAGGCCGTTGATGCCACCTGCGGCTAGCAGGATGGGCGTGGGTGTTGGTCTGGAGAGGTCGAGATAGACTGGCGCAGCAGGCTGTTGGAAGAAGCGAGTTCGTTTGGGCAGCTTGGGAAACTCTGCAGACTTCATGTCGTTTTTTGACATGCCAGGATAGAGAAGCCACTTCTCCCGCTCCGGATCATCTGCATCTGGATCGTAGTCGTCCTCGGGACTGTATTTTTTTGAGCGTCGCTCATCCATGGCGTCTTCTTCTTCTTCCGCTTCTTCTTCAGCTTTCGACTCCAATTCCTGTTGCTGCTGAGCCAAAAGCTCGCGCCGCCTCTGTTTCTTCAGCGCATTGTATGCCTTCATGGCCATCTCCTCTTCAGCAGCCGGGTCATGGCGCTCAATCTCCTGGACGATTGTGCCCACGGGAACGGTAATGACAACGTCCTCTCCTCGCATGCCTCCTTTCCCACTTCCTTGCCCGTGCCTTCCGCGCCCGGCACGAACGAAACGCCTGCGAGCTAATTTATGCAATGAGGTTTCGCCATGCGCGGCTTGGATATAGATATTGCCCCCGATGCCGCCATCGCCGCCATTCGGGGGGCCGTCAGGGAGAAATGCCTCTCGCTGGAAGGAGACGCAGCCATTGCCTCCACGGCCAGCATAAAGCGTCAATTCGGCCTTATCAGCAAAGCTTGGCGCCGCATAGTCGTCCGGTGCGGGATTCAGTCGCGACTCGGGGAGGCTGTTCAAGGGAGATGAAGAAGTCGAAGAGTGGCGAGTGAGAGCCGTTCGGAGCAGCGCAGAGTGGACGAGCCGGGGGCGAAAGAGTGCCGGGTATAGGAACGGCGCCAGAGGCAACTGAGACGGGCCGGGACACCGAGGCGGCATGATGGGAATTATTTGCGCGGCTATAGTTGTTTGCCCATGGTTATATACGGGTGTGTCTGATGACGCGACGTTCATGCACCAGAAATTTCGACGATTGCTGCGTCGCCGATAAGATAAGAACTCAATGGCTCGCCTACTGGCCATGGAGGGGTTCTAGTGGTAACTACGGCCTGTAGCCGGGGGCTTGACCCCACCAGCGCCGGCATGATAGCGGGCATGGCGGGGTTTGGAGGCCGATCAGAGACTCAATTGAATCAAGCATCAGAAGCTTGATCAGCCGCTATAATAATAGGCAGAAGATGGGAGGCTGGAGTTGCGGCTACAAGCTCTAGTAGTTGTTTGTACGACGGGCTACTAAATGCACAGGTGCATAACGTGGTGTACGAATGAGTCAGTTTGCACTCATTGGATTTGTGCATTTGCATGTACCCTGTACACACGCTGCAGGTGTTGCCAACTCAGCGAGTCCAGCTGGCAGCAGCAACTGCGCTGTAATCAACACTCGACTTTTCTAAGCTTGATTCCATTTTGTCTCGCACCCCCGCTTTGAGGCCAATCACTGGACCCTGGCTCTTCAGTCCCCCATGTCGAATCCGTGACAGCGAAGAGAAGAGGAGAAAGAGAAAAAGCACGCACGAGTGCAGAATTGAGGCCGGCAGTTTGTGATTTGATTTGCTGAAGCTATCAGATCGCCAGTGCCATGTACGAGTACAGCCAACAGCAGCACTCGGTGTCGGCATGCTTCTCGCGGAGGGGCGAAGCAGAGCAGAACAGACAAGTCAACAGCCAGAAGCATAGCAGATCTGCCAGCCAGCATCGCATCGCATCACCAGTTTCCCAGCATAGTCAGCGCATCGTGACCTCTGCTGGCTGCTAGGGTTCCTCTAGCTCCTCGCAGCCTTGTCCACAGGGAAGCAATCCGGCCAACGGCGGGCCTCGTCCATGCATGTCCCGCCCCTCGTGATTCGACGGTGCATGCTCGAGCCCGCTTCCCAATGCTACAAAGTGCGGTGAAATCTCGCTGGCTGCCAGCTAGAAGCTAGTCTAGATGCCCGCTCATCGGCCTGGCTGTCTGATGCTGGCTGTTACTCGCAGATTTGCGGCTTCAACGTCTCCATCCGCAGGTGACTTTCCCACCTGTTTGCCCGCATTCCCGCAGCAAGCACCTACATAATACATACAGTCTACGGCACAGCACGCCCGCAGGCAACACAAGGCAAGAAGCAAAAGAAAAGGCACCGGTACGGACACGACGGGGCCGCTGCAGGCAGAGGATATCAGTGTCTCGCTAGGCCAGACCCGATTGGTGAGACGAACCGCCGTCAATCGGTTTGGCCCTCTGCCGGCTCCATCCGCCTGCTGAGTTTTCGCTGCATGAGACCAGCCCATCTCTCTCCTCACCACGGTCAACAAGTCAGCGGTCGGTCCACCAGCCTCCCTTGTGTGTGTGTGTGTCGTGTCTTGCTTGTGTGACACCAGCGGCTCCATTGCTGCACGGACAACGAGGCGCCAGCGGCCACATATCCAGACTGCAAGAAGCGACCGCCACCTTTTAGATCACAAGTACGAAGTGCTGCTACGGGAAGACGGACTGCGACTCTGGGTCTCGGCCACGGCAGATACTGTACGGCCTGGGGATACTACACGTACGTGCGAAAACCAGCTGGCATTGTTCTGCATCTGTCTGTGTCTCTTCTGGCAGCCCAGCAGAATTAATTACTCAGCCCAGCCTGCTCTTTGCAATCTCGGAGTTTCTCTCTTCTGCCCTCCCCAAGCCCTCTTGCCACCACAAAAAGAACGTCGCCTGCTCGACAGACTCTCCTCTCCTCTTTGGGCACCTTCATCTTCGTTGGGCCAGTTCGCTGCTCGTTAGGCTAGCCTGCATAGGCTCCTCGATCCCGCATTCGAGCCACGACAGCTGGTCACCCACCTGCCGCCTCCTCATTCGACCCCCAGGACACGCTCGTCGTGCTGCAGCTGCCCTTTGGCCTTCCCCACGCTTCGGTCCCGGACCTTGAGATCTTGTCCCTCCCAAAGGCCCTCTTTCTGGTCCCCTCCGGAAAGCTTCATCCTGGGCCCGACGCCGCCAGAGCTGCTTCGTGCTTGTGCTGTGCTTGTGCTTGTGCTTGCAGGATACATCCCAACTCACACTCACCGGCGAGACAGCGTCAGCCTTCTGATCTAGCACAGCAGCCGCTGCTTCTGCTGGCATTTCCTCTATTCCCTTTACCGCTTGGCGTGACTCTATCGTTGCTTCTGCTTGTCTTATCCTTTCCTCAACCAGGTCAGTCTCTCTCTCTCTCTCTCTCTCTCTCTCTTGCATTTTCCTTCTCTTCCATCCCCTCCCCTCCCCTCCCTCTTCCTCTTCCTCTTCCGCTCCTCTTCTCTGCCCATATACCACATCTTCCATCCGATATCTGCCACAATCTCCCGATTTTCCCACTTGCAATCCCCATGAAGCCCGTCTATGGGCTTACCAAAGGGGGAGTGAGGCCTTGCTACTGCGGTTGACTGCCTGCCAACAAGCCCACCGTGCCCTTTCTCTCGCGTGCCTGAATGCTTTCTGTGTAATACTAGCCCGTATTCTGTTTCCTATCCGTCTCTCCCTGGGATATCCTCTCAATTACACCTTTCAACCTAAACAACGCCTCTCCGCCTAAACCCAAAGATACCCCATTGCTAAGATGCATACCAGAGATACCAAGGTGCGCAAGTCCTTCATCAGGATGGATCCGGACTGCGCCATATGCCATGCTCCGGCCTCGATGGCCTGTGACTGCGAGGCAAAGGGCCTCGAAGTAGCCGTTAAGCAGGCCGAGGAACGCATGATGCGATCCATATATAGTGACATACGGTTGGTTTGGCCCTTTTCATCTTCTTTTACACTGCCCTACCTTGACCGCCCTTGATGCTGAGGCTTAGCGTCCACTAATACGTGAGATAATAGTTCGTGGGTACGGGCCCATGCTCAAGATTATATTCTCGAGTATTTCCGTCAACTTGCCGAGCGACGAAAGACGGCCCACTCGGCTCATCTCGACCACATCACTGCCCACGCATTCTACCATTACAATGCGCCGCCACACCCAAACCAGATCGCCGAAGCTCAGGCAACTCTGAAGCGAGGCATCGACGAGGATTGGCAGGCCAGCGTGCAACGTTATCCCGAAGTCCTCGAATACTTCTACAGCCTCATTGAACTTACCCTTCCCGCCGATGACGAGGCTGCCGTAAAGAACCCTCCCCTGACTGCTCCTCCTCCTCGAAAGCCGAGCCGTCGAGCCGGCTCAATCAGTGCCAGCGCTAGTTCCGCTCCTCCTCCTGCTATAGCTCCCCCGTCTCAATTTCACGCAGATCGCGATGCCCTCATGGAGCGTCGTACCCCTGCACCCGCTGCAGCACCCCGAGACCGAAGGACATTCAGGCCGCCACCTCCCCAGCACCACCCATCTTCATCATACTACGCACCATTTGGATAAGCGGAAGAAAAAGATACCAAAACAAATAAGCAACTCAAAAAAATATGATTGAACCATTTTCTTTCATCATGACATGAGCGCGCCAGAGGCACAAACAGTCTACATATCATTTTATTTTCACCTCTACCACCTCTGCGACAAAAGCATCACGACATGTACGATCACCATTAGGTTTCATTTGTCTGGAATGGGAATGGCATGATTGCATGGTAGTTGGAGTAGCCTTACTTTGGAACCCCGGACGTTGGAACTTTTCCTGTTTTTTTCTCTTCTTTTTTGGCTACATTTACCAGATTTTGGATCCCTGTGTTTAGACGAGTTTGGAAACACACACACACATACATACCATTCAGCCTGGCGTATAAAATATGCATCAAAGGAAGCGAATGATTTTGTCTGGAGCACAGCATGACCACGGTCGAAATGTGAGTGGCTGAGCCATGAGGGGAGCACTCACTCGTACGCACTGGATTCTTTGTGTCTCGTCATGAAACCCGTCCATAGGTAGTGAAGGATAATTTGGTCCGTATGAGTCACTACGTGCATGTTTTCGAGATGAGATTCTCATAATAGTTGAAATTAGCTGAACAAGGCGAAAACATCTAAACAATGAAAGAATGCCTCCTATACTACGGAATCAAGCTTGTAAACGCGGTGAAGAATGTTGCTCAAATACCTACCTTAGCTTGTTCATGCGTTGAACAGCTGTGGATGCGGCCTAGTTTAGCTTTCAATTGGTGCCAACCAATTCACATGTGATCAATTGAAATGTATTCTATGTTCCCCTAGACTGCACAACGCATGCAGCCCCTTTTGATGGCCTCGGATGCAGGCCGCTTGAGAAAAGCAGTCCACTCAAGGCCATCACACTCACCGAGAATGCGCAAAGAAAGATTATGTACAAAGTTGCCGACGTCACATGTCATGGTGCAGGGAAGAGGAGTGCGTTTTCCTTTGAATCTCTTGTTTTTCTTGTTACATCAAATCATGAGGTGTATATTTCGTGCTTGGGCCTAAACTCCTTTTCCCATGAGAGGAATAAAGATAGATATACCTAGGTACAAAATAAAGAGATGACAAAAAGCTAAAAAAAACTAGATAGAAAATTGAGACAAAAAAATCAACCCAACACACGCGGGCACACGTATAACGATATAGGGAGTGACGAGAGAGATTTCTGAGGTGAAATCATCGTCTCCTGCTCCTTTCTTTTTGGTTCTCTCTCGTTTTCCTTGCGTGGACATGTCTTTAAAAAACAGATTCCTTCTTTTTGATTCCCAAGGAAAAACTTCCGGGATTCTACATTCTTGAAGCTGACGGTGTAAGAGGTATATAATATAGCGATGTATGAAGAGACGAGAGCGGAGCTAGGAACGAAAGATGAGGCTCGTCAGCTTGATATGATGAACGTAACTTTTGAAAAGTTAAAAAAAAGAGGTTGCCATCGGCCGTCGATGGTTGTCGATGGCTGTTTTGACCTGCAAGGGGGACAAGAGACTGGGGAGCCGTTTATGACTCTTCCGTCTTCTCCTTGTCCTCGAGGGAGGCGTCCTTGAGATCGGCGGCGACCTCCTCAACCTTGTCACCGTTGGCCTCGGCCTTTTCAATCTCCTCGAGCTTCTTCTTGGCCTTCTCAATGTTCTGTTCGGGAGGGAAAGGGGTAATTAGTCCATGCCTTTCTGAAGAGATGCTGTTTTTCAAGGGGTAAAAGCACTTACACGCTGGGTCTGGGCAGCCTGGTCCTCCTTCCAGTGCTCAAGCTTGGCCTTGACCTTCTCAATCAACTCAGGCACGTCCTCCTTGCGCATGGGGGGATCGAGGGAAAGGAACGTGCAGTCCTCGACCACGGAAGGAGGGCAGTTGAAGCCCTTCTGGGCGGAACCGGCGTTGTTACCCTTCTTGCCCTTCTTGCCCTTGGACTGGGCGGGGAGGTACTCGTCATCGCGGTCCTCCTTGCGGACAAGCTTGGTACCCTTAAGACCAGCCTCGTCAACGGTGCGCTGAGCCTGCGCAGTCAATCCAGAGTTGGCCATCAGAGGGGTCTTCTCAGCCTTGAAAGTAGGGTCGAGGAAGACCAGCAGGCTGTTAGCACGGCGGATCTCGTCGAGGTAGGCGGGCTCGCTGGCCTCGTCGAGGACACGCTTGGCATCGGCCATCTTGCGCTCCTGGACGTACTTCTCACGCTCCAGGCGCTGCTTCTCGCGGTACTTCTCGCGGGCCTCACGCTCGTAGGCCTGGTAGGCCTTCTTTGCGCCATAGTAGTCGTCCTTGAGCTTGCGGATGGCGGCAAACTTCTCCTGCTGCTCGGCCTGCAGCTTGGTGCGCTCGTCACGGAGGCTGGAAAGGCTCTTGTAGGCCTCATCCTGCTCGGCCTTGATGGTGTCGATCTCAGCCTGGATTTTGTTGTACTGCTCGGACAGGGCCTTCTGCTCGGGGTCCTCCATGGAGTCTTTGATCTCCTTGATCTTGGCGCGGAGATCGTCAATCTGCTTCTGAGCCTCTTCGAACTGGCCAAAGTTCTTGCGGAGCTTGCGAAGGTTGGAGATGTCGGTCAGGGCCTTCTTCTCGTCGACAAGCTTCATGGTTCCCGAGTTGACCTGCTTATCGAGAGTCTCAATCTGGCGGTCGATATCCTCAGCGCTCTTGAAGGGGACCTTGGCCTTGGCAGTCTTCTGCTCGTTGATACGGCTGCGGAGCTGCTCGTCAAGGCGCTTGATCTGGTCCAGCTTTCCGGTACGGGCATTCTTGCCACCGGCCTGCTTCTGGCGGATCTCGTTGGCCTGAGCAATGAGCTCCTGGCGGCGCTTCTGGGTAGGGCTGGGCTGGTCCTTGTTCTTGTTGGGCAGAGCAACGTCAATCTTGGCCTTGATGGCGTTCTAGTCAAGGGATGGAATATTAGCATAAGTCTAGCATCAATCGACAATCTGCCTCTTGTCATCCTCCTTTTCTCTTCTCTTTCTTTTCCTTTTTTTTCTCCTTTATATCTTCTTCATTGTGCGAGTTGCCAGTTTTGTTGGGGACAGCATGTTGAGATCGTGTCACTGCACACTCGAGTAAAGCCTCTTATAAATCGAACAAGGGAGGTATAAAACACCAAGGGAAAAGCAGCCACGCCACGAGAAAACGTACAAACTTGTCCATGGAAGCCTTGTGCTCCTTCTCGGCCTTGGCGAGCTCCTGCTTAAAGACATTCTCGTCGGGTTTAGTCGGGCGGGTAGAAGGCGCAGAATCAGCCGCGGGGGCAGCAGCAGCAGCGGGAGCGGCCATTGTGCTAATCAGAGCCGATGGGCAGAAGGTATTCTCTGAAAAGAATGAAGAGGCCAGACGAAGCCGTCACGACTTCCCTGTGGAGAATGGAATGGGAACCGGGGGAAGGGGGAGGGAAAAGGGCGAAAGTTGACGATGGTTGGTGCGACGTAGCAAGAGGAGGAAAAAAAAAGGCCGAAGTCGACACTGTCCAATAATTTGGTGGTGAAAAAAAATTGCCCTGGACGCACCACGTTTTTCTTCAATGGTCTGGGGCCCACACCCAAAAAAAATCAATATAAAATTCAAGGCTGTCGAATCCAACGGATACTTCAAATACACTGAGCGGCGACACAATTGGGATTTTACAGGTATATTCTAGCGATTGGGATGCTACAACGTCCACTAAAGACCAGTGCTGTAGAGGACACTGTGGTGCCAAGTCAGGGCGAGTTTTAGTGAGAAACTTTAAGTGCGAGAGTTGGAGCTGTTCAAAGCAGCAGTATCTTGTTTTGTGAAGTGCTAAAGTGCTTCTGGTTTGCTGCGGAGGGTTTCCGAAGTGGGATTGAGTGGGGGAGAGAGAGCTGGGGGAGCCAATGAGAGCCCTGAATTTGCTGTAGAAGCCAGCACATATGTACGAGTGAGTACATGTATGTAGCTATTCGGCTCGTATGCAGCCTCAATTGAGCAATTCCGCTGCCATGTTGCATTTTGTGTCTTGATTCTGCTTAGGATATCCAGGCTAAGCCATCCACGAGGCTCAATTCGGCCCCCAACTCACAAAGTTTTATACGTACCAAGGTACCTCCCTCTTCTTAAGAATTCCAGTTAAAGGCACAGGCACATTGCCACGTTATTGCTTACTAACTTATCAGCCAAGTCACATGACCCTTCCTTATCAGCTCCGAGCGGCCCCAGCAAATCGCCCAGCGAGCCAGCCAATGCAAGGCTGCGCAAACAATTTTTGAACGACCGCCCATCTCTCCTGCGCAGCGGATCTTTGGAGCAAAGAAGAAAAAAAAACCAACCATCGCGACAACGCGCTGCCCGCCTTTCCTCCGACCTCTGGCCCTTGTCGATCTTCTCCTCGTTGCACCCTCTTTCGAAGCGATAAATCAAACAGCTTGCCAAGATGATTGACGATTTGCCCAACGATGCCAAGTCCAAGGAGGTGGTGAGACTCTGGCGCGCGTGGAGGACTGTTCACGAAATGGTTGCGGACCGAGTATGGCTCTCTCATTTCTACTGTGCCTCTTTCTTTGGCGTATCGTATCCTCGAAAACGCTTGACTGACCGTGTTGCCTTGTCTAGGAGTACGAGCTCGCCGAAGACGAAGTCACCATCTCTCTCGACCGGTTCCGCGACGAATACTGCCATCCCGACGGCACCGTAAAGTACGACCACTTTTCCGTCTCCCCTCCCTCTGCCCTATTCTATAAATATCATTTGTCCACGTAACAGAGTCACAAAAAGGCTAACAAATGCACACAACAACAGCCGCGCCAAACTCCAGTTCTCCGCCCGTCCCAGCGACTCCATGCTCCGCAAAAACACCCCTCCCGCCACAGCCTCCAACCCGGACCCCGTGCCCGACTGCGGCCCCATCTGGGTCGAGTTCCTGACGGACAAGCAGTTCGGCGTCGGCCAGATCCGCCAGTTTGCAAAGTACACAATCTCCAACAACTACAAGACGGGCATCATGGTCACCCACGTGCCGCTGTCGCCCGCCGCCCGCAAGTCCCTCGCCAGCGTCGAGAACCTCGCCAAGATTGAGTGCTTCCTCGAGGACGACCTGCTCGTCAACATCACCCACCACGAGCTGGTGCCGCGCCACGTGCTGCTCTCCCGCGAGGAGAAGATTGCGTTGCTCAAGCGCTACCGCCTCAAGGAGACGCAGCTGCCGCGTATCCTGCAGAAGGACCCCGTCGCGCGGTATCTGGGGCTCAAGAGGGGGCAGGTCGTCAAGATTATCCGAGTCAGTGAGACGGCGGGTCGATATGCCAGTTACCGGTTGTGCGTCTAATGAGAACATTTGCTCCTTGAGTCTCCCAGCTTTGAGTAGAGAGGCATTGGGAGATAGGGGTTGAAAGCGGGTGACGATTTGGGTGAGGGCATGTGCTCGCAAGGAAGTAACTGGAAGAAAGAAAAAAAGGCAAAATTTTCAAGTTGGATTATTTCAGCTGGAGGGGAGCAGCGAACGATGCTGTTTGATATATTGTTTTGCATTTGCAGTGTCAAAGCTGGCGTTTTGGGGGATTAATCAACTAGAATTACGAAACAAACCAATTCAATAAAATACCAAGTATATTTCACAACATTGAAAGGTCGCCGCATGAGCACTACGAGCTACTCCCTGGTAAAGATATAGGTCGCTAGACGTGTTTCAATACACATGAATATCATGGCACATACAAGAACATTAAACACTTAGGCGGACACACGAAATGTACGTTTAAATCGTTTCAATTCTCAACGTATTCATCTACCACATCTTCCTCATCCCATCATCAACCATGCCCTACACGTACAGGGCACCCCTCTTCAAAAACGGTGCTAGTCACCGGGGTATATGCTTGCCAAAGTACCTGGCAAATAAAACAAATCGCATTTGCCTCCCGCTTCGTTCATCTCTCACATCGCTTGTCGCCCCCATCATCTTCATTCCAAAAAATGGATATGCCAAAGCCATCAAAACACCATCATTTCCGCCGAGGTATCGTTCTTGATGCCGGGAAAAGAGAAAAAAGAAGAAAACAGAAAAGAAAACAGAAAAGAAGTGTACTATATGTATATATATGTGTATATGTATACAGCGAAAAGTACGTTCGTGAACGCCATGCCTGACGGGTCATATCTAAAGATATAAAGGTAAAGTTGGAAAAAAAAAAGGGCCAGATAAAAAAGTATTTCCCAGAAGGAATTAAGAGATTCGTGATATCAAGTCGTAGATTAGTTCGTCAATTAGATAAACGGCAGGTGGGTGCGGCTGCCGTAGAGTGCGTCTTCGTCTCATGATCGTAAAAGGCCACCGGGGTCCATGAGAACGAGATCTGACGCTGCGCTTCCAGAAGCATGATGCTCCTGATGAGACTGTGGGATTGGTTGCAATTCAGTGCCAGTTCTATGCTTGGAACGGACTGACGACTTTGAGTTCAAGGGGCCTAGAAGTCCACCAAGGTCTTGCAACAGAGCGGTTGAGCCACGCCGAACGCCGTTTGTGCTGGCTTTTCGGGACGCCTGCGGAACGGCGGCTTGAGAGGTGCTTGCTTCCTGAGAAGACGAGGTAAAGCTACTCCCTCTTCGGAAACTTCCGCTGCTGGTGGCGGGTCCCTCTTCAAGAAGGCCACCGACATCAAACAATGAGAGTTTTCGGGATTCGTGCTGAGATCCGTGATGGGATTCGGTCTTGTAGATCAACAAGTCCTGGCTCGCTTGAGCACTCTCCTGTGCACTTTCTTGCGCACTCTCTTCATGCTGCTGCTGCTGCCATTGCCGTTGGCGGTCCTGTCCGATAGAGCTCATCGGCTGGATGGGTGCGTAAAGATCAGACGACGGGCTGTCTGGCTGCTCTCGGAGCTCGGGTTCAACGGCCAGCCCAACATCCCTGACCAAATCTTCGTCGCTACCCCACTGCCTGTGAATAGTTGGCCTTCGGATGGTGTTGGTGCGTTCGAAAGACTCGGCGGCAGTCGACGTTCGTCTAGGCTTCTGCTTCTTGACACCTCGGTCTCGGACGAATGAGCCCAGCACAAGGGCGTTTGCGGATGCAGTGGCGAAAATCAACTCGACTGAAGCCAAGAGCGCTCGGTACTGCTGCCGGCCGTCGACGTCGATAATCCGCGGGACCCGGTAGAGGGTGACTGCCACAACGGACAAGCTGAGAGAGAAGAGGATGAGGAGCTGGAGCTTTCTGCGAAGCGGCATGTGGCTCTGGATGATGATGGGAATGGGAAAGATAACGAGCATCAGGTCGGTCAGGATGTTGCAGGTGGCCATGGTGATGAGCTGGACATAGCCTTGGCGACACTGACCACCGGGGTCAGGCAAGACCTGCCAGTAATGCTTAAAGGGGTTGCATTCGGCAAGATCGCTGATGATGACGGCGATGAAGGTGAGCCCAAGAGCCCATCGAATGGCGATTAGCGTGTACTTTTGTGACTGTTGCCATGACAGGTCGGTAATTCGCCTGAGGAATTCGAGAACAGTGCCCTTGAGAATCCATAGTCTGTAATTCGGGATCAGTCAGTCAAATGCGTCTCTTCTCATCCATTCATCTATCCATGCATCCATCCATCCCATTCACTCCACCACTACGCGCTGAGTAACATTACAAGCATGCGGATTACTTACGTCGCGGCATAAAGTATGCGGCTGAGAAGAACGAGGCCGCTAGCCACGGATCTCTTGTGAATCTCGTCGGGGGTAAGGGTGACGCCGGTGAAGTCGGCGTTGTTAGTGCCATGGGTGAGGATGAAGTGGACGCAGCCCATGCGCAGGAACAAGGGGACCAGGGCGACGGCGGCGAACTTGTCTTCGGAGAAGAGCTTTTCGGTTCGGATAAATCGGCCGGCGATGCGAAACAGGATCATAAGGGCGCAGAAGATTGTGGCCCACCAGCAGACAAGCAGTGTGGGCTTGTCCTCAGAAAACGCTCGCAGCGCCGGGGGATCTGAGTAGATGGACATGGCGGGCTTTTTGCTGCTGTGGCCCGCGCCCGTCGACCTCCGCAGAGGGCTCGACGAGCGAGGTGAGGCGGGTTTCGGGGCGGGATTTTAAGAGAGTCGCGATGCTATTGTTCTTGGTGTTGTTGTTGTTGTTGTTGTTGTTGTTGTTGTTGTTGCTGTTGAAGAAACGCAGACGCTAGGGAGTCTCTGTCCAGCGGGCATTCGGCCTCTGCTGCTGGCGAAAGCGCTGTGCTGGCGGGAGGGTCGATTCGGATAGCGGGATTCGGAGGGGTTGCTGCATGAACGCTGCAAGTATAGTGGCCGCAGAAGGCGGTTACATCGGGGGAAGGGCCTCGTCGGGACAGCAGCAAGGAAAATATAGAGGGAGAAGAAAAAAGAAGAAGACCGATGGGGGTTGGCGAGAGATGAGATTCTTCTTTGTTTGGAGGAGGGATCGAATGTATGTACGTATGTAATGGGAAGAAAGGTGTGTTAGGATGTGGAAAGTAGTAGATATGGATGGAGGGAATGGCGGCTGAGAAAGAAGAGTGCGTGCATGTACTAGGCCTAGTAGCAATGTAATGTAAAGCACGGAGCAGAGGTACATGTATGCACAAAAGCGAGGAGTCAGAAGGCAAAAAATCCGCTGCAAGGCCAAGACACAGGGTTTCCGTCGTTGATAAGACTGGAGCAGCAGCAGCGCGGGAGATGGGACCTGAAAGGCAGCGCAGCCCCGGATGCGGTGGCGTGCGAGGCAATACCTAGCACCTGCTAGTGGGATGGAGGGAATTAGCAGTACCAGCACCTTGGCCCTTGGGGCGATGGGGGGATGCACACGAGCGCGCTGGTGCTAACCCGTTGCAGTCGCACCAATTCTGTGGCTGGGCCAGGATTTGCTACCGCGCATCAGGTCGACTTCGCCAATTAGCCGCGACTGGCCTTTCAGTCTTTCAGCACTAGAGCAGCTGCAGGTTCCATGCAAGTACTGCGCCGTATCTGCTTGGGGCGAGGCGAGGGGACGGAGTAGGGGCTGGACTCTTTAATGGTTGATTGATTCACCACTGCGCGTTGATTGATAGATAGCGGTGTCTGTCCTTTTGTCCTCCACGTCTGGCCCCCGAATTATCTGACGAGAGACGGACGGGTGGTGCTAGGCTATGGAATCAATAGAATCAATGAGTAGACGCTTACTTATTTACAATGCCTGCCAAGCCTTTGCACAAAACACAAAACACAACATGGAAAACACAGGCGGTACATTCCGCAGGTACCTTACAAGTACACTACAGTAACGTGGGTACCTGCTCGCTGCAGTGCTCGTCGCACAACAAGTCGCCAGGCCCCATAACGCGGACCCGAGTCCTTGTTTCCTGGTGCTGGTGCTATTCATGGAGCCCGCCTGTCTCTCTGGGCTTGTCGCTAGCCAGCGTCATTAGCTCGTGCCTCATTGGAATTACTCGATCCAGCAAACTGGGCAGGGGTTGTGGAGCGCAGTAGCGCAGCGCCATTGGTGCAGCACACGATGCACGATTTGCAGCCCCATCCAATCCAACCCTCCTGATCCCAAATGCTGCAAGCCTTCGGTCCAGACGCCAGACAAGAGAGGGGGGGCCTGTGCGACCAAGGCAACCTATCCGTTCACTATTTGCACCAGCTGGTTATCTATCGACCGACAATCGATGATTTAATATTGGCCACCGCTTCTTAGATGCCATGCTCGTCAGCCACCGACTGTTTTCATTGGAGGCTTCGTATCAAGTAAGCCAGGCAGACTGACTAACGGCCAGCTTACATGTACTCGTGCCCCGTGCTCAAAGGCGAGGCTCAGTAGTCGGACTCCCCAGAATGCCTCGCTGCAAAAGGATGAGAGGCCGCATGCCAGTGTTAGGGCTGCTGTTGTGTAACGGTCTGGCGCCATATGGAACTTGTTCGGAGCTCGGTAAAGCAAAAGGCAAAATTTTCTTTCAAGGGGTGGAGGGGGAAGAGACGTTATTGTGGGAGAAACAGCCACAAAGCCACACAACAGCCATGGACGGCGACCACCCGAAGAAAAAAAAAATGGAGGCTATCAAGCATGTACTTTGTACTGTACTCCGTACTGCACGTCTGATGGCCCCACGAAACAGAGCGCGAAAGGGCGAGATACGACGGGGCTGCCAAATTGCGTGGTCGCTGCTGCGATAATGTTGCCAGGAGTTAGGCGCATGGCTCCGCCCGCCGATATCCAAATTAACCTACCGATGCTTGTCTCTGAAGGATGCGATACCGTCCCTCATCTCAGTCTCTGCAGCAGGTACTAAAATGTACAAGTGCGGTAGGGTATCTCGCGTCGTTATCTTAGCCCGCCATTCTTCGGAACAGGTAGGTACTTTGGTTCCGAGCGGTAAGGATGCTGCATCAAATCGCTGGTCTGTGCTTCCTTTTCAGCAGGTCGCTGTATGTACATCTTACTGTACGGCGACATGTGGTTCAGCAAGGCAATTCGTGTCTGATGTGGTGGCTTTTCGCCTGTGCCATGCGAGCCTCACGTGTGTCAGTCTCTGGCCCTCCGCATGCCCTCTGAGACATTGATCTAAAGCTAGCGAGGCTTCCAAAGTATGGAGTACGAAGATCCTGACCTGCAGGAACCTAGTGCGCTAGCTGCAGCCCGCAGGACGCGCAAGTACCTGCGTCGGTCAACCAATGTTGCAGTACATGGGCCCCGGCTTTTGAGAGTTCAGGCGGCGGCGGGTGGCCACGAGGCGAGAGTTGGGAGGTGGCCTGAGCGACGCTTTTTCTTGTTCCAGGCTCTTACGACAAAACAGCCTCTGGCGCCGCCGCCAGAACGCTCGACTGGCTTTGCAAAAGCGCGGTACCTCGGCCCGGCGTTTGTCCAGGCGCAGCCCCAAGTACCTCCATGCAAGAGTAACCACACCCGCAGTAAAAACAAATTTCCCACGCTCTGAGTGACACAGTGCATCACATGCATTCCCATGGAGATGATTCCCCTCGGCGCTACTACCTACTCATCTCCAAAGCCAAGATATGTATGCAGCTTCGAAGGACACAACGCGTACGGAGCACATTGTGTGCATGCCTGTGCATGCAAACACTCAGCTCTTAGACGAGCACCCGTACCTCTCGGTACCTACAGGGACAAAGAGAGCATGATACTGCCCACCCACCAGCGTCATCTCGACTGCTGAGGATTGGCTGGCAAGGTAACCCAGCACGCCTTCTGGGGCTGAAGACCCAGTCCAACCAAGCACAAACTTGCGACAGCATCCAAGGCCGTTCCGCAACGCTGGGAGCAGCCGAGGCCATGGAGCCCCTCTCTCACAGCGCGCACGGAGCAGCATGAGGCATCGGCCTCCAAGTGGGCTCCTAGTAAAGCTCTCCCCGCCGTCCGTCAATGAACCCAAGAGCCGGTGCTGGCAGATGGCAGAAGAGAACAAAGCTTTGGCTCTGGATACGATGTGATTGAGATCGCGATTTTGATCGTGCGCGGGCCCCTCGTGTCGGCTTTTGCTCCCCTCCAACCGAGAAGTCGACTGAAACGGGCAGCCCTAAAGAGGAGGGTCAAGAGAGCAAATTGCATTAGTGCCAGAACTCAAAAGTCAAGCCAGCTTCCATATCGGATAATTTTTAGGGGACCAGCTCATTCGAGCCTTGCAGATGCTGGACTTTGCTGCTCTCCCCTTGTCCCTTTTCTAACCCTCTGTTGTGTGCAGCACGACGGAAAATTGAGTCTTGACTGGAGGGGATGCGGTGAGCGCAAAAGCTAGCCGGCTCGATGCATGCGGGCGCCGGGTAGCTAGCGGTTTACCCTAATTGCCCACGAACTAGAGATCCGGGCTGGGGATGAATTTCAGCCAGAACCCCTGATTGGCGTTCTCTACGAGGTACGAGTACGCGTTTCTGAGATTGTCGTTGTTGTTCTCCGTTGTTTGTAGGCTTACGGTTTGTTGATCTCTTACTTGGGCCGTCAAAGCAGCTTCTGTGGGCAGTGGAGGCCCATGGCAAAAGACAATGGGTCTGGACTTCAGCCACCGACGGAGCACGGGCACCAAGTACGTCACGACTTTGGTTCGAGGTCAATTGATTAGCGGGGCCCCTGTCACTGTGTGCCAAAAAGCTGGGCCATCATCACCGAATGCCTTCTAGGCGTTTGATATGCATAGTAAAGAGCCTTATCACAATGCCTAGGTAGCAGCATTCTCTGCTTGCACATTCGTTCTTGGCATAATCCATCAAGGCGGAAGCGCTTTAGTGGCGGTAGATGTCGCCAAACCGCATGTACGGAGAGGTAACTCTACGAGTACTGGTACTTCAAAGTTCGGATACGAGGGTACAATCTGTCAGTGGAATTTGGGTACATTGCGCTCCCGCCCTTTGGCACGCGCAAATGTTAGCGCCTCCCGTGCTGTCACTGCGCAATCTCTATCTCCATCACGTGGTCGTGGCTTGTCACCAAGCGCCTGTGCGACGGACGTAGCTCCGTACTAGGTACCTTTGTGCGAAGATGTCCTTTGTCGCTCGCCTCTGCCTTGTGCGCCATCCGCCACAATGATAACGACGGACGAAAGGAACAATGAATTAAAAAAAGAAAAGAAGAAAAGAAAAACGAAAAAATACTAAGCCATCCTTGTACACTTTAGATTCGCCTATCGTACCTATCACCACTCGATCCACCGTTGCGACAACCACTGATTGATTCGCTGTGGACTGTATCATCCATCTGTCTCATTTCTTATACGGAGAAGCGGGTACCGGCATGAGGCACTGCATGAGGTACGGAGCAGGAGCGGTCCGACGTGTGGAAACCAAAGTATTACAGACAACTGGAGCCGTTGCTTTTTATGGAGTTCTCCTTACGAGTAGGTACTCCATCAACTCCGTATCAAGACTGAAATGACGAGCGTCGATGGAGCAATCGCCGATATCCAGGGGTGGAAAAGGGCCCCTCAGGGAGCTGTCAAATTGTTTTATTTGCTTTGCTCTCGGAATACGGCTCCGCATGAACACGCGCCATGCATGATTGACTGCTGCCCCCTTTCGCCCAACCTTGTTGCCGAAAAGGGACCTGTCAAGTACAGTAATCTAGCATCTTCAGCTGGCTGCGTCGTGACAAGAAAATGCGAGCTGACGGGCTCGACAGTGGCCATTTCCATGGGCTTTTACTGTCTAGGTGGGCGGAAGCTTTCAAAGTCATCTTGCACGTGACTTTGCCTTCTGTCAGCTCTCCACATTACTAATCTTGAACGGCAATTGTGTCGGCAATGCTGCGTCTCGAGATGGCAGCAGCTTCCTACTTTGTACTGAAGCAACGGCAATCCCAGCAAACCCTTGGCGCCACCAACAGATGAAATTTCTATCCGCCGGACCGATGCGCATCTCGTGCGAGTTGAGCTGCTTACTCCGTTCCCAAAATACTCTGTGATAGTGGCCGTTTTCTGTCACAATCTCAAGTCGAGGACAGGCTGGCATTGTTTGTCGCTACTGTACTGTTGGTCGATGGCGAGACTTGAAGGTTACAGGTCCACCAACAAGTGCCAAGAGTAGTCAAGATGAATTCATTTCAATATGAAACCATTCATACATAGCCTCCCGTGGCATTGAGACAACAACAACAACGCCTTTTCCATTCATCCAGAAAATCGGGAATAATGATGAACTACCTCCGAGTTGTCACTCCACTTCACCCAACGTCCAGATGGCTAAGAGGCACCACGCCGCTCTAGCTGAACCATGTCCATCAGATTTTTCTTTCTCATCTCAACTCTCATGTTTCTCATTCAATACGGTACCCTGCAGGTACAATCTGATGGAGCGAGTTCTTGAAACGTTATATCGAAAGAAAAAGTACATATCCATACAAACGGCGTGGGGGTGACCGCTACCGGGTTTGCCATCCTGACGCTCCATAAAATCTTTCGCTCGGTGAATGATACGGAATAGACGCTATCATCTGCATCGACACTCAATGGATACAGACATTCACCACCACCAGATTGAGTCTGCTGCCATGTCTGTGCGCAATGTCTTGTGACCGCAATAGTGCGACACGGCTTGATCAATGTCGAGCGTCAATGTTTCCCCCGTGCTTCTTGCCCTGGACCCTGAAGGCTCTAAAGTTCCGATTCACGCCATGTGCTGATAAACCTCCTATCATCACTAGCCCACAAGGAGAACTGCGAGATGGCATCAGCATCAGCACCTAATATCGCCCTTGCTCTCTAGTTGGGTAGGCTCTCAACCGCGTGGCAGGAATGCGGACCGCTGCTGTTTGTGACCAGCCATGTGAGAGAACGCATTTCTAAGAGAAGCAGCAAACATGGTTACAATGCTTCAACTTTGACTCAAGGGTCGACTGGCTGCAGCTTTCGTTTCAATTCTGTGAATGCCTGGAAAATAAGCTTCTCATCACCATCCTGCAAGCATGGTTCGTGCGCGCGATAACACTGTTTGCCGGATCGGGCGATGTGCATTTCCTTACTTGAATCTCCAGCCTAAACGAATCTCGGTGGCGGTCTCACCACAGGGAATAACTACAAGCTCCCCCATGTGTTTACAGTATCTTAGCGGTCCGGACCCGACATGTGGTCATAAATCTTGCGATATGTAGTTTCGGATAACGCCATTTTCAACGTTCTTATCAGGGCTGACGGATGCGTGCTGCCGTCTTTCGGCAGCAAAAATCCTCAAGATCCAATCCCTGCAACAAAGGAACTATCCTAGCAACATTGCCAACAAAATCCTGGGGTCAAGGCACGTTGCCACCAAGGTTATCACTCCACGTGTTTGCTTCCTGGAAAATTACCACCCTGCATCGCTTCACGAATGGAACGACAAACTATTGGATCGACTAATCCCAGACCACAGGCACGGGTACGCCACGCTTTCATCGAGCCCCTGAAGCGGAAAACCCATGGTTCAGGGACATTCATTGTTCACCACTCGTACTACTACATACGAAGGCTTGATACTACTAGCATCTAATTTCATCGCGACGTACATTCCTGTACTTCTCCTATACCGCTTGGCACTCGCCCGACGAGTTCGAGGAGAGCGTCGCAAGATTTTAAGCCCCTTTGAAACCAGAAGCAATCTTACTTTTGCCTAGAAGCAGGCCAGACGTTTCTACGACAGGTGGCGTCAATTAAGAGTTTGCGACTGACACGTTGCCACCCCCGTGAGGCCTCACCGCATGAGTCGTTTGAGCAATTACGCGATCTTGCCTTTGACTTTTTGACTTTTGTGATGACTTGGTGGTGGCGGGAAACTTTATTTGAGCGTGGTGGTTTGAAGTTGTTCCAGGCTAGAAGGGTGGCTTTCCTTCTAGCCGCGACGTGAACGTCTGGGGTAGAGAGGTGGCTGTTTCTAGCCTGTAGGGCGAGCCAGCAAGCGCTGGAGATCACGACTCATTCGTTCAGCTCAGTCGATCCCATTATGTCAAGAATACGGAATACGGTTCAGCTCGTGTACTAGCCCCGGCTCTCAGCTCCGTAGGAGATGCCACCCGGCATCAGATGTGCCGGCAGTGAAGTTTCACGCCAGCGAGCGTTGCCGTCAAATTGCAAGAGTGGTTCTCGTTTATGGACAAGGATATTCCATACTCTGCTAAATCGAACGAGTATAACTCTGGATTACCATAGGGGGGTTACATGTTTTATCAAGAGGGTCAGTAAAGCTGCAATAGCTAGGTCAGAGCAAGGCTACGCCCCAGCCTTTGGTTCGAAATTCAGAATCAATCCGTAGCTCAACCCGGTCTGCCACAGCCGACCAAGTCAAACCTTGAAGATTCAGGCCACAAAGTATGACCGACCGGATTACCATATATCTATCTTTTGGAGAAACGTCCAACTAAAGGTCGAGACTCTATTGAAACTCAGAATGCCTAACGGACGGTTTCAGCTCCTCTGCAGTAACTCATTCAAGGACAATCTATCATCAGTTATTTCTGCAATTACCCTACAATGTGTATCAGGTCATACAAGGTCTGATCACGGCATCAATAGTCACAATAGATAGAGACCGGAGGTGATACAGAAGATGACTTGATGTGTCTAAGGGCTATGGCAAGTGTAGCTACCCATATAGTAGGTAGGCGGAGGTCATGTGGCCTCACAATGTGGCATCATCGAATTGCAAAGCGTTCTAACAGCAATTGTCGAATTATAATTCCGTTGTTAGAGAACCAAGCGTTGTCAGAGAACCAGCACGAGGCTCTTGTCGACTCTGAAACTTTGGAGACTGTGCGCAAACGTATCGAGATTATCCGTGAGATACTGAGTGATCAAAAGGTCCTTCCTGCACCTCCTGCCCCTCCTTCTCCTGTTAATCCGAGCTGACTTCTGGCTAGGAGCTTGACAGAGCCATTTCGGATAAGTTTGCGACCCAGAAAGGAAAAACTCTCATGGGCCCTGAAGGGCAAGGCAAAACGAGAGGCTCAAGTAGAGCTATTTGGGAAATTAATCCAACACTTATATCACCTTGTGCCCATAGACACTATGTCTCGAACTACAACTCTTAACCAAGTTGACAGCTCTTAAAAAACAGAGATTCGGTAATACTCTGCAGAAATTGGAGGGAAAAGCCCACGCGGAGACACGCCGGGGATACCATGCTTGGATAGTGCGGCATCCGCCCATCAAATAATAATCTGACCTCCTGAACAAGCGATCAATATGCCCCTTGCCATCCTAGATATGGCTGAACAAACAATGATCTCGCTGTTTGGTCCTTATGCTCCTATTCTGCAAGGAGATATTAACGAAGATATAGTATGAAGGCAGGTTACCAACCGCCAGAATTGGGAACTGATGACGGAAATTGCTTCAGAGACTGCAAATATTTCCGGGTATCCTCAATTCAGTGTAATGTTGCATCTCCAATACTTACGAAATGGATAACGGACACCCATTGCTTCCGTATCAACTTGCACAGAATACGCCTTGTTATTTTGATTTTGAGATAATGGAGGACGGCAAAACTCACGATATCCCGTATATTGGGTGCCCGACAATTGGCGCCTTTGAAAGGGAATGGCTTCATGTATCCAGCATCCCAATTTTTCTACTCAGCTTCCCGTATTGCAAATAATACCGAATACTAGACGAATATGGTTATAATAGTAGATACCAGAAAAGTATAGCTGTAGTAGGAGATACTAGAGGAGTGTAGCTATAGTAGTAGAAAGTAGTAACATTAGCAGGTATTAAAGAGCTAAGCGCTTGTTTCATACTTACTTAGGCAAATGCTGGTAGTAGTAAATAAAAGTCCCCTTCATATTCGGCCTCGATGCTCAAACTTCACACAGTCGCTGGGGTGCTGAATGGTTTATTCCCCTTTGAAGACTTTGGTAAAGCATCGAGTCTTGGAATCCGAATGATATGGAAAGCTGATGATATATGGTTATCAACTGTATCACGTAACTACACTGCATTTTATACTCCTCCTCCTTGCCCCCTCCTTAGTCATTTTCTCTTCCGGTTTTATCACAAATGAGGAGCTTTGGAGTCTGATCGAGGTGCTCCCGCGGGGAAGAGACCTATATGATCGGACCCGTTTCGGAACGAAGGCCCCAGACAGGAAAAAGAAGGGGAACCTCGCCCTACAGCTGGGCCTTGACCACAAGTGGGACATGCGCTCTGAGGAAGAATGGGACGCGCAGACGGAGGAACAGCGCGACGGACACCGTCCACCCATCAGGCCAGACCCAACGGTACTCGGAGTCCAGACACAGAGCTTGCTTGATCGCATTTAAATCCGGCCGGCCACTCAATGGTCTCAACAGAATTGCGCATTCTACGTCTTTTATGCAGTAGTCCTGTGGGGGAGATGTAGGCTCTGATACTTGGATTTGCGCTTCACTTGGATTTCCGCTTCACTTGTTAAAATATATTGTACGAGGCTGTTTGCGCGGGCTTTTGTGGTTCGCTTCCCTCCTTCTTCTGAGTATGCGTAGAGTTCGTAAGTCTGTCGCCAATAAGGCTGGTATAAGTTAATACAGAGCTAGCCGTCCAGACGCGCTCAGTGAACTGACTGTGTCTCGTTCTCTGTACGGACAAGCAAGCAGTCGAGTAGTAGGCTTTATGTAGTTGCTATCACATAAAGTCTCATGTTTCAGGGGCCGGGGGTCAAGTCACAAGATCACGGTCGTCAGAGATGATATATGAAATGTCTTGGCTTTCTCTCTCTAGAGCTTAGTAAGGTACTATGTAGTTGTCTAGTAAACAGAATAGAGTAAGTACAAAGACGCCATGTAGTCTCTCACAAAGTCGGACGTCTAAGCCCAAAACCTAGAGTTCTTTTGTTGAAAACGCATAATCTCGAAGATTCTCTTGTTTAAACCGCCCAAATCAATAGTGATTGTGCATTCCAGCATTACCAAGCTGGCGTTGAGTGATTGAGAGCGGTGGTAAGCTAGACTGGTGCCCATGTCGTGTTTTTTGTTCTGAGGATCTCTGGAGTGTTTGCTGGGACGACGCCGCTGGGACCGGCTGTGTCCAGGTCAGGGTACTCCTTTGCCAGCTTTTTGTACCAGCTTTGTTTGCTGCATAACTCTGGTCCGAATATCACACGTAGGAAACACAGGTCAACCAAGTTGGCCCCGGTTGGCCTTTTTACAGCGTTTTTGGTGATCCTGTTTGAGCCGAACTTGTATGTTGAGTTGCCTATGGCGTATGTCATCGTCTTGGCTAGTTTATGAAACTCTCGCCGTCTGTCTGATCCCCACGCTTTCGCATGTGAAAGGTACGTGCTTTTTAACTATCTTTCCAGTGTCATCGTGACGTGGTTGGGCTCTTTCTCTTTCTTTACTTTGTTGAACTTGAAAATGGTTGCCAGTTGTGTGTAGGTGAAGACAGGCTTAACCTCCGGGTGTTCCATGTCCTCCTCGCTTTCTTCAACCTCCGTTATCTCCTCGGCGTCGGCGTCTAGATAGTCTTGGTCCAGGCTCACGAACCATCTGCAAAAGAGCAGCCTTTTCATCTTCTGAAGTTCTAATTCTCTCTCTCAAAGCCGCGATTTCAATAGAAGGCGAATATCGACCTTCATTGGCGTTGGGGGTAGTGTTGAGCTGAGGAGAGTAGATTGGACTCGTGGGCTGCGGTTCAGGAGTTGTTGAAGGAATAGAAATGGGTGTTGTGGCCCGAAGACCAACGGTTGGCTGAACCGACGCTGAATTTGGCTGGACTGGTGCTTCACCAGGAGGAGAACGCACTGCAGCGGTGGCTGGCGATGAGAGAAAGGGATCCCACGCTTGACGAGCCCTAAGAGGAGGGGCAGCAAATCGTGGTTCGTTTGGAGGTGGCGTCATTGGCTGATTGATGGGGGTTGCACCAGTAGAAGGAATCTCATCTACTAAAGTTGATCCATGGGCTGGTGTCGCAACTGCTGAAGCAGGACCATCTTCAGTTGGCGACGGCGTCGAGTGGTGATAAAAATGATCGTAGTGTTCTGAGTAGTCCATAATTTCGAAAACATCGCCAGCGCCTTCAGCATTCTCTCGAAGATGAGAGAGCTTGGAGATGCCATAAGCGGCAGCCAACATAACAAAGTGAGCACGAGAATAAACATTCTCTGGGTCCTTGAGATATTTCCACAGTTTGTTGTCACCGGGCGTTGTTCTGCTCGAGGGACCAGTTTGGCGTTCCTCACCTCCAGTTGGGCAATCTGTTTTCCCTGGCTGGTGATTGTTTCTTGCTGAGCTTGGCGTAGCTCTCTTTCTGTCTGGAGTTCCAATTCCAACGCCGCTATCTTGTTCTCGATCTTGTTAGTTCGACTCGCCTGTTCCCGTGGGGTTGTTTGGTAGCGATGTTCCCGCGAACCAGGTCGGGGAAGGGTCTTCGCCGTAGTCGTCGTCTGGCAAGCGGAAGCAGGAGGTGGTGACTTTGAGTTTCTTTGGCCGTCGATTGTCATCTTCTTTGTCCTTGCGCTTGTTCGGGGTATCCTCTGGGTCATCGGGCTGTTCCCATCCCGATGCTGGCACCCATGTAGTGTTGCTGTCTTTCAGGATTCTTCGAGTGTCTCGTGGCACGACGCCGACCTGTCCGCGTGTATCCAAGTCTCCGTGGCTCTACGAAAAACTCGTTTCCCTCAAGATTTGAAATGGCATACTTATGTTGGCCATACTCTTTCGCCTTTCGAAGAAAGATGAGTCCTTCAAGGCGCATGTCGTATCCAACAAACGTAGCATCAACGCAAAATTCCCCGTTTTTCATGTAGCCAGCGATCTGTTGATACAGGTTTAAATTGCTTCCTTCGGGTTTTGGAGCATCAGGTAAAAATTTCTTCATATCCCACATGTGGCAACAGCGTGCGTAAACCTGTGTTGCGAATATGTCACATCCAAGTACGTCACCGACAACGGCGTTCAGGCCTGAAGTATCTGGTCGGGTGGGCTTTATTCGCAGTGGACTCTCAGCGGATTCGAGTAAGGGAACGCCAGTTGGGGACAAAATGACAATGCAACCGTTCTCTACCACGCATTTGTACCATTTTTGTTGGCTGCATAGTTGCGGACCATTTCAACGTATTTTTCTTCCTCATCCGGGGTCATTGTTATGGCTTGTCGGTGATAGTAGTCCACCGATTGAAGAGCGGTGGTGTACGATTCGTGGGTAATGCTGATCTTGATGTCATCAAGATCCAATCGATGAGGTCTTTGATATGGGTTCTCGCTCGACATTGTGATAAGAACTGCTAGAAAGACCAGTTAGATAGGCGTCAATAAGCCATCAAAGTGTGATTTCGAGGGGCAATCATTACCTGTTGAATATTTCTAGAAATATAGGTAGAAGGTGGCTGAAGATGTTGAATCTTTGTATGTAGATGGTGAATCTAGATAGATGTTGAATCTATGTAGATGGTGACTCTAGATAGATGTTGAGTCCAAATGGGTGTTGAATCTGAATGGATGTTGAACCTAGGTAGATGGTGGCTTTAGAATGATGTTGAATCTAAACATATGGTAAATCTTGGTAGATAGATGTTGAATCTTGATGGAAGGATGTTGAATCTTGATGGAAGGGATGTTGAATCTTGATGGATGGGTGTTGAATCTAGATGGATGGGTGTTGAATCTTGATGGGTACTGAATATGAACTAGATGTTGAATCTAAATGGATATTGTTTAATAAATGGTGACCAAAGACAGCGAGGATCAACAGGCGTTGCCAGATGTAGAAACCACTGGACTTAGTAATAGTAACGAGGCAATGCTGCGCGGCATAACACTAGATGTTGGTTGTGTGCTGACTGGGTGGTGTAAAAGGCAGGCCGCCCAGAAGTAGGCTCTTCCATCGTTAATAACGGTGTCGATGGGTAGTAATAGTAGGAGTAGTATTCTGAGGAGTCGCAGATTTTAAATAACCCATATCCATGTTTAACAATATCTCAGAGGCTGGACAGACAGTAGATACTATAAATACTAGTCAACATTAAGCAACAAAGACGGCAATATAGAGTTCTGTTGGTTTAAAACTCTGGAACCTTCCAACTCTGAACGGAAGGCCACAGGAAAGAGTGAGCTGGCACGGATGTAGGCTTCCGGTCAGAGTGAATTGGCAATGTAGATAGCTACCTTTTGTTGAGCTGCTTAAGCATGCAGCCATTTGTTGAGTTAATAGATGGAGCTGGATATTTCACCCAAGTAGCCGGATCATTGTTAGATGTCCAGTCCATTCGAACAAAGGCTGCTTGCTCGTCTGGGATCCAATGTAGCTTGCTGGTGCTAGTAGTCGACAGCCTGAACATCGATAAAGTTCATGCCGTAGATAGAAAGATTTAGATAGCACCAACGAGACATCAATAGGCAACGAGTTTGTGGTTGATTAGTTGCTGTAATAGCTGCAGAACCGGCTTTTGTGCAGTTGGTGATGTTGGATAGATATGTATGTTGAAAGTGTCGAGGGAGACAACAAAGATTATATGGTTCGAGCAAATCGCTATTTAGAAAGAAATGAGTAGTATCAAGGCAAAACAATCATGATGGAGAAGTAAAAAGAGGAATACAGAGAGGCGAACACCGTAAAATTGTTATGTATCTTGGACATTCCATCATGGTCCGCATGGGTGGTACTCTCGGGTCTGATGGAAGCCAATATAGGCTGTCTGTATTTCTTGCTCTTCTCGCGAATCAATTGTTCAACATTTCTCGGGCCACCTTTTCCCCCGCATTATTGCCACATGTGCGGTGACTGTTCTTCGCCCTCTTGCTCCTCCTTACGCATCTGCAAATCATTGCGAGGGCTCGGTTCTTAACGTCTTTCGTTGAATAGATTGCTAAAGGCGCTCGTGTCAGGCACGGACATGCCAATGCGTTGGTGAACGAAGTGAAGATGAAGAAAGTGAAGATGAAGAAAGTGAAGATGAAGAAAGTGAAGACGAAGAAAGTGAAGATGAAGGAAGTGAAGACGAAGAAAGTGAAGATGAAGGAAGAAGGAAGAAGGAAATTTTTCAGCAAGCTTTGCAGAGATTTTCGCGTTTTATGTTTCTTCAGTGACAGTGGCAGGCGGTCCATCCCTTTTTTATTTCAGGGCCGTCGCCAGCTGTATACATTAATTTCTTGGGGCTGGCAGCCGTTAACCCATCTGCTTCTTCACACAGACGCTTGGTATTGGTTTCGTCTATCAGTTATCGTAAAGAACTACAATAAGCCATACGCGCGTCGATACTAGAAGAGGATGATGGTGGTAAAAGATAATATCGACAGTACAAGAAGATATCAATAGTACAAGAAGATATCAATAGTACAAGAAGATATCAATAGTACAAGAAGATATCAATAGTACAAGAAGATATCAATAGTACAAGAAGATATCAATAGTACAAGAAGATATCAATAGTACAAGAAGATATCAATAGTAGAATAGAATAGAAAAAGTATGGCTACGATGCTATCGAGGTAAGGTACTTATGTACCAACCCTACACGGCCTGCTATTAACAACTTACCACGACGTAGCTCATCAAGAGTAATACATGCAGCTACAACAAACTCAAAAACCCTCATTTGTCAATCTCTCAAAGACATTCCTCAGGGCTTCTTCCCTTTCAAAAACCAACGATGGAAGTAAATCACCTTTCCTTTCAGAACAATCTTGACAACGCCCATCTCGTATCGACCCCCAGTTACGACTTATCCCCGCCCTGTTCTTCACCGAGATGGCTCTTGCGCTTCGTCTCCGTTCCTTTGTCTTTCGAATTCGACCTCTCGAGGAGATTGGCCTGGCCCGACTCCGGACAAAACGGGTGAGATATGGCTTCGCGGCTCGGATGCTGGCTACCAGTCGTGACGCTGCCCATGCTGGAGGGTTCTCGGGCCTTTGAAAGGGCAAAGTCTCCGGAATCAAAGTAGGTCCTTCTCTGTATGTGAGTTGCAAATGTCAGTCTTGGGACCGAGTATTAGGATAGCAAAAACTGGAAGGGGAGATTAGGTTGTCATGCCTCTAGCTGGTGGTCGAGGAGTTGGCCTCGGTTTGGCACTATTCCGTAGATATGTCGGAGATGCGTTTCCCTGTCGCTGTCACGCTTCCTGGACGCCTCGGTTTTGGGTTCCATAATGATCGTTATAGTTATAGACAGGGTTTTCAAGTGTTCGTGAGAGTTGGTTTAGAGGAAAGCAGATTTCGAGCGTGCGATGAATTTAAATGGGCAACGATTCAATTTATTTTGGCTGCTCTGAAGAGTGGTTGCCTTGGCTGGTCATTGACGGACATAATAACCGAGACTGCAAATTGTTCAGAAAGACAATATTATACAAGCACTTTTGTCCCCATATTTACTTGAACATCTGTCTCACTTGATAATATGACAGACATTCTTACTTACTCATTGCTCAACAGCGGGAATCATACAGGTATTTTGTCCACCAGTCACACTGACAACTTGCACTCAATTCATTCTGTCCACTGATTGCTGATTGCTAATTGCTAGCTCAACAATGTGACATCATTTCCATCACGCCCACTTCCTATTGCAGTTACTCATGGCTTGGTAGCATGTCGTTTCCATCCCCGCATTCCGTCTCGAGGCGCATGGCTGCCGCACCCAGTATTTACGGTGGCGATAAATGTCACCTCTTTAGATAGACAGCCCTGCCCGTCCAATTTCTCTCAATACTCTTTCTTTATAACTTGAAACTACTTGAAACTATAGAATAGTGGAGTTATCTTCTTTGTCATTTTCGGTTAGGCCAAAGAATATTCCATCTACCTACTAATGCTAATGGTGGTCGGAACACAGACAACTAGTTATGTTGCATTCATGACACAACCTCCTCTTAGTAAACAACGTTCTTAAACAGCTTTAATATATGAGTAATAGTACCTCTTCTTAAACAGCTTGTAATCTATCGGCAACAGCACCATAACAAGTCTATTCCAACTTCAGCTCCGTCACCAAAGCCTTGATCTGACTCTTCTCCGCACTCGCCCAATCCACGCCCGTCAACCCATGTCCATCTATCTCTCCTTCATCCTCTCCCTCCGCAGCTCTAATCGCCTCCTCGCCGCCTACAAGCCCCCAAATCTCATCAACCACAGCACTACGAACCCGCGGCCACGGATGCGACATGAGCGCACCGAGTCTCTTCCGCGCATCCTTGGCTCCAGCCTCCACATTCACTCCCCCATTCGCGGTCCCAGCTGACGCAGCAATACCGCCGTAAACCTTGATGCAGGCAATCACCTTGCGCACGTTGCCCGTCTTGTATCCCGCCTTTTGCGTCTGCAGGCAGAGACCGCGATAGCTGATGCCCTGAGACCGCTGGAAGAGCCCCGCGTAGAAGAGAAACGCGATAATCTCCAGAGTCGGCACAATGATCCGGTCTTCGCTCTGGCATGTCTTTAGGTTTTGTACTAGCGCGGAGCATACTCGTTGTAGGTTTTCTGGCGATTCCTCGCAATATTCTGTAAGCGCGGCTCGACTCGCAATGACCAGCTCCTCGTTTCCGGTGTCTGCTGATGAGACGAAGCCGGCCATGAGACCTGCTATCCAGTTTTCGTCGGTATTTACTATGGCCATGATGTGCGGGTGCAGAGCGTCCTTGGGGATGAGGTTGAGTAGTAGAGAAAAGTAAGCCTTTGACGAAAAACTCAGGAATTTCGTAAAGAAAATCTTTCTTGATGGCTGATTCAAGTCCTTCGATTCATCAACGGAACTAAACATGAAGACACGGATTAGTATTTGATACTTCACCAGCCACTCGGGGAATAGGGGTGTGGAGTTGCAAGAAATAAACCCACCTCTCACTCATGAGCAGCGCAACAACGTCCTTGGCTACACGACGGACACGATCCAGTTTCTCTGCAGAGAGCCGCAGAATGTTGTAAATCAGCTTCCGGACAGACGCCTCTACCCAGTCTGCCTGGGTCGTAGGATGGCCAATGTCTCCCCAAAGTACTGCAATGGCTTTGAGTGTCTGAAACCGCACCAAGGAACCCTCGTCACCTCTGGCTGTCGTCGTATAATCATTGAGGCCTTCTGCAAGAAGATCCAGGAAAACCGTCGGCCTGTCCTTGAGAATGCGGCTACTTAAAAGACTATGCAGAATGGCAACCCTAGTCTCAATCTCACTGTCGACGCTCCATCGCTCGAGGAAAGCATTGCATACGACGTCGCTCCCGGAGTTATCTTGTAAGGTGTGTGAGAGAGGTTGTGCCATTGCCATGACGTGAAAGTAGCCGTTTCCAGTGACTATCGATCGGCTTCCAGGCTTGGCTGCAATCAACTTGGCCCACTGCTCCAAAATCTTGATGCGTTCTTCCGGCGAAGAGAGTAAAAGAAGCATGAGGCCGGCTGCGGAAGCAGAATCGGCAGTTTCCTGCTCGTTTCTACTGAGCCAATTTGGCATCACATCTCGCAACCTTGTCATCAACGTCTCCATCTCGGCAAGCTGCTGTGCCGAAGCAAAGGCCGAAGCAATGTCTGGTAGCCCATTCGTTTTTTCAATAGATAATACATCGCTTCCCTTTTCTAACTTGTCGTAAGAAAAGTCACTCAGCGTGGCAGCCTGGATGAGGGGCAAAGAGGAAACAACCAAACGACTCGCTGCCTCTACAATAAGCTCAGGCCGGCGATAGTCGTTGCTCTTGCAATCTTCAAGAATTTCAGATATGTAGCCCAGGATCTTGCGGACAGTACCTTGGTCCAGCAATTTCCCCTGAGCTTTCTGAGCAAGTTCAGGGAAGCCGTCAACGACTCCAGCAAAACATGCCAGCAGACCGTGTCGTTCTTCTACCTGTCTTTTTTGCAAAGTGCTCAGACGATCCATCACCAAGTCGATCGATTGCTCAAAGCGAGAAAATGGCGTTTCCGAGGCCGTGTCGGACAACTGTACTATAAGCGTGCCAAACGCAGAGCCAGCAGCTCGCCTTGAGCCTGTATCCAAGTCTCCGATCCCCCGCCAGCTCAGGATGCCATCAATCACAGCCTCTCCGTACTGCGATGATAACTTTGTCGCACCAGTCGCAACCTCCTGAACGGCCCGCGATCTCCGGGCCACAGCATGGTAATCGACACACTGAACAACTCCAATACCATGCTCCACGGTATCTGGGTGTCGGCCAATGAGTTCCTGCAGCGCAGCTGAAGCTCCGCGCCTAATATTTCCCTCCGGGTCCAGGGACGCCGTCGTTACCAGCTCCGTACCCAAGACTTGAAGAATGGAGCTCGTTGCAGGGTGAGATTTGGCCGCGTAGACGGACTTTGTGGACACGGCGAGGAGTTCGTCAGTTGTGTACCGGCGAGCAAGTGCCCAAATGCCAAAGCACGCTGCGTCGCGAACATTTGATCCCACGCTAGCTCCCGAAACACCGCGCTGCTCAAAGGTCAATCCTAGAAGAAGAGAGTGAAAGATGTCGGAGAGCTGGCTGGCTGGCGGAGATCGCCGATAGAGCAGGTGCGACAAGGTCATCATCAGGCCATGCCACTCCAAGGGATTCACGGCAGACAAGTCGCGGACCGGTTTAGCCCCTGACTTGGCTGACGTCTTGCTCCAAAGCACATTGCGGTTCAAGGACTCGAGGACAGCTTCGACAACTTGGGATGCCATGTCTGGGTCCAACTTCAACGTAATAATGCTGAGCGACTTGCTAGCAGACAGACGAACCGGAGTGTCGTTATCAGAGAGGCTCTCAAGGAAGTAGCCAATTGCATTCTCTACCAAGACCGTGGTCTTCATATCCCGCCGGGAGGAACGCAATAGCGAAACAACCAGCGAGCGGATGACTTTTAGCACCATCTTCCGTGCTGATGACTGCGACATGATAATTTTTGAGATTGAGTCTTCTCCAGTTGATAGTTCAAGCACGGATTCAAAAATGGTAGGCAGATAGGCGTTCATATCAGACGTCTCGGATGAAGACCGCAGTATTCCAGCCAGAAAAGAGAGAATACCAATGTAAAAATAGGGATTCTCAATCTCAGTCTCCCTTTGTGGCCGTAGCGATTTCAGAGACCACTGCACGAGGCTCTCCAGAATACCAATGTGCTGCATATCTCGCCGCATGGCGAGTCTCACAAGGAGAGCCTTGGCAGCATCTCGTTCTTTTCCTGCTGAAGCAATGTACTTTGTAGCCAGAGGAATAACTTTCATCGTAAGGCCCGGTACATTTGCAGGCCAGTTAAACCCGGGAATGGACGGCACCCCCTCTTCATCTAGATCGGCAGAAGAAATAGTCGACAAGTCAAACGGCGCAAACAAAAGGTGGGAAAGCCAGAGCAGCGCAATATAACGCTGTTCCCACGACCATCCATCACCGGAATCTCGCTCAGCAAAGAAATCCTTCTTTTCCTTGCCGGCGTGGACTTCAGCCTCTTCTACAGCTGAAAGGATGAGCTCCAGATACTTGGTCTCGACGTTGAGAAAGCGCACAATGACCTTTTCGCCGCGGACCTTGCAGAACGAATAGAGGATCCTAGAAATTGCGTAGTCCAGGGGAGCAAGCAGATTGGTCTGCTCTGGAACCCTCCTGTGCCGATGTCGCGTCTGCAAATACTCCAGATATGATTCTGCCAAATAGGGAATCCACTTGGGCAGATGCGGATCCAGCAGTTGAGGCAGTTCTTGAAACTGATCCAAGACCTACAAAGACAAAGTCTCTCGTCAGCAATAGACACACATACACACTCCGTCTCTTTCAGAAACTCACAGCGCAGGTAGCCTTCATAGTCTCCCTAATCCGCACCCATCGCCGTATACGTGTCCCCCCCCGGCCATCCGGCTTCCGCAAACAAGTCACCAGGCTCTGATCCAACTCATCGAGCAGAATCTTGGAATGCTTGTGCAGATACACATCAATATCATTCTCAGAGGCGTCCATCTTGAAAAGAAACAGCGATTGCTAACGCCTCAATATCTTCAAAAACGAGTCGGGCTGAGCATCCCTTTTACATCAAAAAGGATAAGAAAAAAAAGAGGGACGTTAGGCACCACTTTATGAGCGCAGCTGGAGGCGGTGACGATGTTTTGTCGTTGCAGCTAGGCAGCTGAATAAAATCACGTCGACTTACAGACGAAGTCTCTTGGTTGTGAGTTCGTCTTAGGGACCGCCAGTGACCTTTTGACGGCTGCCTGAACGTCGGGCTCACATCAGTATCGTGTGCATCTTGTGAAGTTGCAATCTAATCTGGCAATCTACAGTGTGTATACTGTATAACTCACTGTTTTGCTATAGGGTAAGCTCCGGCCGAGTGACGCTGCACTTGGTACAGCTTGCTGCCTGACGTTGTGCATTTGGCTCGGCAATGTCAACTGTCTACGGACTTAAACCGGAGCAATTGTTCCCAATTAACCGCTTCTAGATCGCCATCTTGCAATTCGGAGCTACATGTCAATTAATTTTTAAGGTTTTGACAAATGTGTAAATGGAGTGTTTGATGTAAAGTATGATTAACACTAGATCGAATCTATATCTTATCGCCAAATCGATAGGCTTTTCTGGGATCTGCACCTTTTTATCCATCTGCGGTGCTCACTCTATGCTGAACTCGTTATCCTCGCCTATTAGATCTCGATGCTTGCAGAAGCTCGTATTCAAAGATTTCAGTAGCTAGAGACATTTCGGCTCACACATTTTTTCTCTCGGTCGCATAAAGCTTGGCAAAATGATAAAATTGCTTAGCTATCACTGGCGAATCATGACCTTGCCACTGTCCAATATGAAACACGACAATGTGACAGGGGCATTTGCCATGTGCCCCATATTAAGGCACCGTCTCAAGCGAAGGGGGAGAGGGAAAAAAATAAAGGAATGTTTCACAACATTATGATTTATCATTAATGATGCCCAAAATGGTTGCGTGCCCGTCGCGCAGATTAGAGAAATAAAAACTCCACGCCCACACAGCAAACGCCTGGCTCGGCTGTGACCTGAGTAAGGAGTCGTACTCCTGAAATGTTGTCGTCACCAGACGGTCCAATTCAAAAGCAGCAAACGATGAGAGAGAAAGGAGGAAGTAAAAAAAAATTATCAAATTGCCAAGACGGGGGAATCAAGGTGAAACTATGAAACAGCAATCGCGGCCACTAGGGCATCCAGAGCACTGCTGTGGGACGAGCCAGTAGCCGCCACATAGGGCCCAGTCCAGGCGACGCCAAGCATGTTTTGGCTATTGCGGTCGTTGTTCCAAATGGATTGAGCATTGCGGAGGAGGAAATTTTTGAAGGTGCTGCTTGGTGCTAGGTCATTGAGGTATCGCAGGTTGCGGATGAAGGCACCCTTGAACTGTTGACCATCTGTGCCGCAGTTGCCTGGGTTGAGCTCGCACTTGTCTGCCTCGACGAGGATGCCATCTGAGTTGGAGAGGGCGTTGATGGCGGCGTTGGCAATGGCGGAAGCTTTGGTGAGAAGAGAGTTGTCACCAGTAGCCCTGGCGAGCTCGCTGAGACCACCGAGGATAACACCCTGGTTATAAGACCAGGTGGTCAGGCCGTTGTTCTTGCAGTTGGAGTCAAGACCATCATTGATGAGGTTGTTGGAGTTGATCATGCCACTCTGGGAGAACCACTGCCATTGAGCCTTGGCAATCTGAAGGTAGGTGCCGTTGGACGGCACACGGTTGGCAAGAGAAGCGGCAACAGAGAGGTACAACTCGTTGGCGATGGCGTTGACGTAAGTGCGGTCCTTGCTCCAGTAAATGCCCCCACCACAAGGAGTTCCTTGACCGGTCTGCATATCGTTGAAGATTTCAATAGCCGAATTCAGATAGTCCTGATCGCCGGTGGCGTCGTGAGCGTGAATCAAGGCGAGAGCCCACCATCCCTCGTCATCGTAAAAGTCATCGAGGAAGTCGGCAAAGCCTCGCTTCTGGAGGCTGGTGGGCAAAGAGGCCGCAAAGGAGGCAGAGCATCCCCTGCCGTTGATGCAGTGAAGAGTTTGTGGAAGACCGGCAGCATTCACAAACTTGGCGACAGAGACGCTTGTGATCTGAGCCTGGGCATAAGTGTTGCGTAGAAAGCCACCAACGTTGAGCTGGTTAGCCTCATTGAGACGGAGCTGTGCAAAGTCGGCCAATGTGGTGAAAGCATTGGCGCTGTTCCACCAAGCAGCGCTCCAGAGACCAGTCTCAACATCATAAAAGGCATTGTTCAGCTCCCGAATAGCTGTGACGGAGTTGGCGACATAGTTTGTAGCAGATAGAGAAGTAGAAGGAGCGGCGGATGAAGGGTTAACGAGTGACGAAAGTACGGCCGAGTAGGCAAGAGCGTGCTTCCAGATCCAGCTTGGAAGTGCCATGATGTAAAGAATGTTGCGGTGGGAATAAAAGGCAAATCGATCCAGCTGGGAAGCCGGGAGCTGCGTCTATAAAAACAAATGAGCGGAAGGGGGTAAATGGAAAAGAAAGGAAAGAAGATACCGAGACATCAGGAAGAGCTGCATCGAAATCGGGGCCGCGAGCAGTTAATAAACTTAATAAACCGGAGACTAACAATGCAACGGACAGCAACACGAACACCAAGCAAAGCTTGTGAATCAGGGACGCGAGGGAGAAGCTCCGTGGCGGGTCCGGACAAAGCTTGGGACTGGCATATGAAGGGCTAGGAGACAGGGGTCCGGATTTGGATCCATGGTGGTGATAGCTCGGCGGCTCGGCAGGGCTGCCGTGATTCTTTTCGGACTGGTCGCAAGCGGCTTGACTAGAGCATGAAACTGGTTAGCAGTAGCAATGGATTCGGGCTTCACCATGTGCCCCTTCATCAATCGTTTGCATACAAGCAGGCTTGGCCGCCTCTGCCAGCGCCAGCGGTTGTCATTTGCTGGGTCGGCGTCAGGGGTACACAGGATTCAGGGCCCGGCGAGCCAGGCAAAGTGGCGTCCAGACCGATGGCGGCTTCAAAGCGGCCGAGCCACGGCGCAGCATCGGGAGTGGCGCTACGGGGGAACATTGTGTGAATGATGCTTTTGTGTCTCACGCTTCCGGACCTTTGTGCTTTGTCCGTCTGCGTTTTGCCGGTGTTGTTGTTGTTGTTCTCGTACAGTCCGTATGAGACAACGCGGGGCCTGTCGCCAAGAGTCTTGGATAACAAAGCGCTTCTAGGGACTAATGCGAGGCTTCAAGCGGTGGCACCAATTGGACTGGATTGTTCTCTTCTATTTTCAGTCTGTTTCTCTCTCCCTCGTTCCGAGAGTGTTAGACAGCGTTAGTTAGCTCCGGCCGGCGCGTAGGTTTAAGATCAGGGCGATGAGCTGCGGGCTATTTCGCGTGTTTAAGTTGGGACGAAGCGGACGAGGCTTGGGATTTAACGGTAGCACTTGGTGCAAAGTATGTATGCGAGGCGAGGGGCAGATGATCGACACCGATCCTTCTTTGGGAATCCATCACGAGGATCAGTGTCTCGCACGGTGCATCACATTTTGCGACGATGGAGAAGAATCGGAGGTGGTAGAATTTGTTCACGAGATGTGTTGTGGAAGAGGGGAAGATTGAAAAGGCACAATAGAAAACAAAGGAAATAAAAAAGAAGACTGGGGTGACTTGCCTCAATGAGGAAGCTACAAAAGATGCTGTTGTCTTGCCGTGTAATACCTTGACCACATAGACTTAAAGCAGTCTTACTGAGAAAATCACGACCACTGTGCTTGCTTTCACAAGCTTGTGCTATTAGTCTATGATGTCACACAAATAATGATTTCATAGGTTATGAACGAATTGAGTTTTTCTCTCTCTGACATACAATCATCCATCGTATTTCTAGATAGGCACTAGTAGATATTCCTACTTGATGATCCCGTACAAGGCAACACTTTGTAAATAAGGTTGTATCGACCTCTATACTCTGTCACATCTCGATATTCTGCGTGACCATCTCTCCATTAACTCAGTTGCCTCTTTCACTCACGCACACGGCCTCATCGGCATCATTGATTGTGCCGGCATCTCGCATCTCATCGGCAGTGATACAACCCTAAAAAAGAGCCACGAGACAATGAGCTCCATCTCCGCATGTCCCCCTCACTCACCCACGCACTGTTCTCTCCATTGTTATGCTCGGTTGTGAATGTCTGACTTTCATCTCCGAGGCGTACAATCCAGAGCGGTGTGCGGTGCAAGCTGATGTGTCTCAGATCGGGGAGCTGTGATGGCTAAGGCATGTACAAACGTTGAATGAGGAAAGACAATGAATGTTGTCATTTTACTCTTCCCTTTGTCTTGGAATCCGAAGCTTTCGCTTTCAGGTCCAAACTCTGCTACGCTTACATGGTGGCATCCAGCATTGTGATCTCAAAATCAAACGGCACATGGCGTTCATCCGAGCGCCCTCTTTCTCGGGCAAAAAAACAAGGAAATGCAACTTTGTTTCCCCTCACGCGACAATCTCGTATTTGTAAGACAGGACAATGCAGAGTAAAAGCAAAACAAAGCTGTTCAATGAAACGTGTGTTGAGGCACGTGTGTATCTGTGTGCCTTGATTCCTGTGCGCAACAAAGCCCCTCTTATGTGAACGATACTGCATACATGTAATAAAGAAGAGCATGGCCAAGGCGACACAAGAGGAAATAACAACATGAACACCAGAATAGCAGCAGCACACGAGCTTTGTCTTCTCTTCGTCCGACTCCCGGACCAACAACCCGGCGTGACAATGTGTAACCAAATGACTGCTTTATTCTGCGGTGCCACCACCGAAAAATACCAATGCTCAGATGTAGCATAATGATCTCGTCATTGTTCACATTGATGAAAGCAACTTCCCATCGTTCTAAAGAAAGCTCAAAGCCAATTACCCAAATCGGTAGACCTACCTAACTATGCAAAAGCCTTGACCACTTTCACGATATTGAACTCATCTTACAACCGTAACCGATTCATTAAGCTCCCATTAATTCCGTAGCCGACGCACTACCCCAGCAAACCAATCCCACAAAGCGCAAATCCAGTGGATCAAGCCACCTGAAAAATCCCCTTGGGCAACAACTCGCTGAGCGCTTAAAGCCAGAAGAGAAAAATTCCCGGAGTTCCCTAAATTTAGGTTCACTTTGGCCATAACCACCCCCGCCTCGTCCCCCCCTCGTACCCAGAAACAGACAAGAAACAAGGGCCTGCTTGGCTGTTCCGGGGGCATTGACGCCTGCATCCTTTCATTTCAACGACAACCACCCCTGCTCTTACCAATCAACTCGTTATCTCGTCACCTTGTGTTTTTGTGCATCGATAAGGCGACGACGAAAGGCTATTCGTTGCATCTTGCTAAATTAAGCCTTTGAAGATTGCCAATTCGCCAATGGAAGACGAGAAACGTCGTGTAATTCCTCTGCAATTCCGGGCGGACCTCGTAAACGAATTATTGACGCTATTTTTGCTATCGACGAAGCAAACCCAAACACCACAGACGCTGTGTCTTCGGACCCAGGCTCTTCATTCAGTCTAGCATCATGATACAAAACTGTTCGTTGCCGAGCAATGACGAAAGGACAACCTTTATGGTATCATTTTTTAACTCTCTCTTCAGGTACGGGACAGGATTTGGCCAGATTTAGTGTTTTTTTTTTTGTTTTGTCTAAGTGCGACCAGATTGTGTACATTTCCAATATCTCGTAACATATTACCCATGATCCTCAGCCAAAAAAAAAAAAAAAAAAAGGTTCGTCTCCGACATTTGTCCTCCAATAGCGTCTGTTGATGACGTCTCTCGCTTCTCTCTATGTAATGCAGAGCGAAGAAAGACAGAAAGAGAAAGAAAAGTTAAAAAGAAAAGTAAAGAGAATGAAAACAGATATGCCCGGCTCACCCAAAAATTCCCAAGATTTCCCAAATGTGAATTTTTACAAGATAGATAACACCACAAAGTGTGACATTCTCAGGTGGAAGTGTTGCAAGCCAGGGCTCCCGTGAAACGCCCGCTATGATATTAAGAAATCCCATTGGTGCCCATATTAGCATAATACACCACACTCAATATACCTATATTCCTGTTCAGTAATCCTCTCGCGATCGTCGAAGGCTCCTTGAGTTTCCAAATACCGATCGTGTTTCTCCACTGCTTGTCGATCCGGCGACGCTCGGCGGCCGTCCGTTCTTGCTCCGGGTGGAAAATTTGGGTAGCATAGTGTTCGACTTGTTCTTCTCGCTGCTGAGGATGCTGGCGCGGTCCGAGCTGATGGTCGATGTAATCTCTTGCAGCGAGTTTGAGTCGAGGAACGCCTGGGGGAAGACTCCCCATTTGCCTTTTGAGTTTGTACCGGCCCAGCACCAATACTCGGGGTATGACCCTGATGTCATGTTAGTCTTTTTATTCTTCTTCTCTTTTACGCTTCATGTTCGTAGTGGTGTAAGACTTACAAGTGATATTGGTGATGATTTCGTCCTTGTCAAATTTGAGCCAGTCCTCGTTCTTTTCTTTGGGAGCAAACTTCCACTTAGCCTTGGCACGGATGCGGCTCGTGTTGTTCCTCTTAATCTGGCTGAAGGGGGGTCGGTCCAGCTTTATAATTTCCATTGGAATCGACGCGTGCACACCGTCGTGCCAGCCAAAAGCCCACTCTCCGCCATATCGAGCTGGCCAGGTCAAACCCGTAATCTTGGCTCCTTGAATCAGCTCCAAGGCTGGTGTTCTGTCAGGCAGCAGTCTCTGGCCAAAAAGTCTTCGGGCTGATTCCTTTGCATGAGCCGTAGGGAGATGGGCAATCTCTGCAGCTCTTTCTTGTACGGGGTGAGGTTCGGGGGGGCTCTTGAAGAGAAGATCGTAATCGTTGACCAGATGGGGTGGGATCTCCTCTTGGTCCACAACAGCGATACCAGGGACGTCTGGAAGTGGCCGAGGATGGCGAGCCAAGTGAGCAAACAATGCAGCTGTAGATGTAAAGACGGTGGCGTCGCTCTGGTCCAGTGTTCGGCTAGTGTGGATGCAAAAGACGCAGGCATACATGATATCGTCAACGCGCTTGGCTTGCAAGTGACTCTTTTGCAAGAATCGGAGGCGGTATCCAACGCCATGCTTGGTGTAGTTACCCTCCTCTAGACAACCGGGTTAGATGTTTGAACATGGGTCTTCCCTCCTTTGTATCCAGAGACATCACAGTTCGCGGTAGACGTACCTTTCTTGCTGATATCGTACTCAAGGTGCTTAAAGTCGAGCTCATACAGACAATGTGTGCATTTAGCCACAACGGCTGTGGTGAGGCCCTAGATAACTGAATTTAGTTATGCCGTAAAAATAACAGAGGAGGGTACACCAACAGGCTTCTTTTGTCTCTTGACACCAATTCCTCCGTTTATAACGTCGGTAGCTCCAGCGCAGAATTGCTTCTGCACATAAAACGAACTAAAGTTGTCGATAGACAGATCCTGCGGTGGTAGATTCGCCAGATGAGCTCCAGGCACGGAGGAGTCTACTGGAATCAAACCACTATCCATACCATCGGACAAGGTATGGCCCGTGTTGCGGCGAGCGAGCTCGAGCCCTGGTTGCTGCTGCTGCTGCTGCTCCTTTGTTGGTAGCGGCGGCTCTGGGTTGGGAGTTACTGGCGGCCCGGGGTCGGCAACGGATCCTCTCGTGCTGATGGGGAGAGGGTTCGGGTCGATTAAGCTCTCGGCGTCAGACTCTCTACGCTCCATAGCTTGATGTCCGGGCTCGCTTAATGAATCGTTCCTGAATGAATCATTCCTGCGAATAGTCCTGGCGTCATCCATGCGCTCATCAGCCGAGGTTGGGTGGGATGGCTGGCGTGGACGCTGCGATCTGTAGGGCATCGGTGAGTACATGACCGCAGGGCGTTGTCGTGAAGTGCTCCTCGACCTGATGTTTTGGGTCTTTAGCATTTCCTCGGGAATGGTTGGCGTGCTGCTGCTATAGGTGGTGTTGCTGTGATTGCTGGGTGCTCGAGGCCGTGAAGTTTGAGTAGGGCTCATGCTGTAGTTTGACAATTGGCTGCTGATTGTGGTGGCCATGGACGAATGCTTGTCCTCTGAATCGCTCGTGTATTCCTGAAGCAATCCCGAGCTGCGAGCACTGTCCGGGTGGTTGGGACGTGGAATTGAAAAGTTTCTAGAAGTAGTATACGGGCTGATTGGTGATGTTCCTTCAACCGGGGTATGGAGAGCTGGCTCAACAGGCGGCCTTCGGCGTGCTGAGGGAACATCGCGCGGCCGTTCATCGTCAGAAGCGACAGTCTTGACTCTAATGTCCCAGGGGTTCGTTGAAGGCGGTCTTGGTGGCAATTGTTCCAGTGTTGCCGGTGGTGGCGGCGGAGGGGGAGGCAGGGCCCTGTCTGGAGGTGGTGCTGGGGGAGGTTGAGAGATGAGCTCAAGGGTGTTGCTGTCGCTGTTAAACGCCTTGTCAAGTATCACACTCAACTGCTCGTTGGCATTCTCAACCGGACCTGTATCCATGACAGATCTGTTGTCTGTCTTGGAGCTCGATATGGAGTCCCTGCCGACTGAGCTTGCACCAGTCGTTGAAGGCGGTGCTGTGGTGGGCATCATGTTAGGCATCATCGGTGGCAGAAGCATCGTCGGCGTGGGATGCGGCGATGAGGGAGGTGATAGCTGTGACATGAAATGCTCTTGATTGAACGGCTGGACCGGCGCCTCGAGCTTCATCTTCAAGAGGATATCGTAGATCTTGGGTGCAGCCGTCCGCGACATCATCTGAAGCTCGGTAAACTTGTCGGCATCAAAGTCATCTACTTCAATATAATCGTCAAACTCCCACAGCATGTCGGTAAGCTGGACTCGGAACTGGGCAATGTCCTCTGTTTGGGGCAGTTTTAGCTTCTATTGTTTTGAGAGCATATCAATGTATATTGTCCTTTAGAAAAGCTTACCATTGTCCTTCACTGCTTCAAGAAAGGCCGGCCCATAGTCGTCAAAGTGCTTCTTGCATAGCGGCTCTATCTTCTTTAGAGCACGCTCGCCTTCCTTCAACAATGCCTGAGAGGCCTTGAGCATGGGCTGCGTATCACCCGCATTCTGAATAGCTGTTCTACCCTTGTCGACGATGTCCCTAAACGGGGTGAGGATCAGATCGACAATAGTTTCCATCTTTGCTGTCCCCGGGCAGAATTGCTCAGGCGAGCAGCGTCAACTCGCCGGCGGGGCGAGGGACTGGGGGGGGTTTTGTACAATGACAGCCTCGTGCAACCGACTTGGTGCAAGCCGGTGCGTACGACACGTGCGATGTTAAGCGCAGGTGGACGCAATGCAATGGGAGGCGGAGATTAAAAGAGGATAAAGATGTTATAGCAAACTGATAGTCTTGGACGGTGGTTGCTAGGCGTGGCGCTTTATAAAAAGGGTATCAGCACCGAGAGACTCCCCGCGTGGGGCAAAGCCTGTGAGTGAGTGAGAGTGAGCCTTGGGAGGATCTCGAACAGAACTGTTGGGTGGAATGAGTAGCTGTAATTCGACAGCAGACACTAGTGAAATAGAGTGTAGAGTTGTAGAAATTGTGAAAATGGGAGAGGAGAAGAGAGGTAGATGGAAACGGGGAGAGAGAATACAAAAAGTGGGAAAAGAAGAGAATGCCTGGAGAGTGCGAGGAAAGAGAGGCGTATGTATCAACAAGAGAAGCTGAGAGAAGAGCTGAGCAACACCCTGACACAGGTAGCACCACTCGTGAGCACTGTTAGTCTCGAGGCTGAGGGATCCATGGATGAATGCCTAGGGCAGATCTTGGCCATGGCTGCAGCCACCCAGGCGTCGATATAGTATTGGATAGCATCGCCTGTGCTGGCCTGGCTATCACGGACAATCAATCACAGCAGTTGGCACGGTTGCAACAATCAATGGACAGGTACCCGCCTACCTTAGCCTTAGTAGGGCACTTTGGATGCATGGATGGACGCATGCACGATTATGGGACGGAACGGAGACAGACGAACAGACCAGACATGCCAACCACAAACCACGACCAGCAACGGTTGGCCATCCATGGAAGCGAACGAACGTCGGGTCTGCATCCCCTGAAAGATCCATGGATGCCCCATTCCGGGGAGCGAGCCAGGCATGTTGCCAGCATGAATGAATCGACCGAGAGCGAGCGAAACCCAGGCGGACTCTGGCAACTGGACCCTCGAACATCATCTTTGTGAGGCTTGTGAGCACGAGGGCACCGACGATTGGATGTCAATTGGACAGGCTCCGTATGTCGATTGGTACAGGCCCCAAAGACCTCCCCGGTGGATGGGCTGATTCGGAAGCGGGCTGTCTAGTGTCGCGATCCTGCCGGGACCCCCTGTAACTTGCAGCACTTGTAAGTAAATCCCTGCTCGGTCAGAAAGCCCGGGACTCGAGCTGCTCTGTCCACGTTGCGCAATGGCGATCGTGCATTGGCCGGAGCTGTCAAAGAAGGCGCTATTTTGGGAATAGCGGCTGGGCGCCAGTTAGCTCGTGTGCGCGCGCCTTTGAAGTTGGAACTGCAGCAGCCTCACTTTTTTGCAATTTTCTCGTCGAACGAACCTCATTAGTTACTAGTTGGGCCAATGCAGACAAGGAGACAAGGGTTAACGGTTGCGGATATGCTTCCCCTCTTTGTCTGGAGCAAGCAATTCGTATCGTATACACTGACGGTGGTGGTTCCTCGTACGAGCCAGCATGAACTGTACTAGATGGATGGATATCACCTCGCGTGGGAGATGGATCCCCGTACCTGGATGCCATATGCAATGCAATCAATAAACCCCAACCTCATTTCTTCTCGCTGCCCACGCTGTGCTAAGCAAGTACGAGTAGAATAAGAAATCGGTGACTGACTACAGTAGCGTCCCGTATCCGGTGGCGTTTGGTCATTGTTTCGCCTTGGCTTTGATGCGTCACATTCGCCTCTGCTTCTAGTCAAAGATCTGGCACGACGGTGCGGTGTCGCAAACGGCAAAGGCTGCAATAGTGCAAAAGCTCTGATAGGGGGGTCCCCTCCCCTTTCTCTCAATCTCAATCAAACCAAACAAAGCCGCCGCTGAGCGAATATTTCATCTTCTTTGTTGTGGATGCCAGTTCCAGTCCAGTCCAGTCTCTGTCTTTAGCAGCTCCTGTGCCCCTCCATGGCAACATGGATCCCGTTCCTGGATGGTGGTTGGGCTGAAGATGGACAAGTTTGGGAGCCGCGAGTGTGGTGAAGAGTGGAGAAGGCAGATGCACAAGGTAAGACACATTTGATCCCATCCCATCCATCCATCCATGTACGAGTAATCCATGTACATACAAGCATCCAGGTATGACGGACCAACGGGTAATTGTTCTGTGCCCGAGCGTCAATGCTGTGGTTACATGACATGAACCCTAACACGAACTGCTGTCGCTTGAATAATACCCAATTGAGGCCCTGGAACATGGTTATCGGCACGCTCGAAGCCAATTGAGTCTCCGCGGGTTATCTCAACAAATCCCCAAGGACTTTTGGGCCGTCGAGTTTCCCCTTCGAGAGTAGCAAAAAAGGGGGGACCTCACGATTTAAGCAGATTAGCATCTCACAGTCTCACAGGGGAGACGCAGGTGTATCAGCCACTCACTCCCCATCCATCCATCACAAAGTGACGTTCCGGGTAATGTTGCAATGCACACACCCCCTTTGGTTGGCCGATGCTGCTTATTTCCATGTGCCTCTAAAGAACTGGAAGCACGGTTCGTCACATTCCAGTGAGCACTTGTGTGGTAGCTCAAAGCACATGCAGGCACCGTTGTTGATCGATGTCGATACGAGTACCGCACTGGAGCTGCTCCATCAAAGGATGTCGAGACATCAACAACAAGTGTTGATTTGCATCAGTGCAAGTGAAGAACAAGAGAACCAGAGAGGGATACATGCGTGTAAGTACTAGGGCAAGACTCAGCTCACCCATTGGCCCTTGAGGTACCATTCATTCAACGTGATGAGCTCATGTATGCACATGTACATGTAGTCTCACTGCCCGTACCTTGCATGTACGACATGTAAGTGAATGCACTCCATCCCCCCATGTCTCGTTAGTCCGCATGCCATCCGCATGAACAGATCCTACTGGCAATCTACCAACACCACCTAGTCGGATCAGTCGCCTCCATATGGGCTAGCTACCCATCAAGGGTTCTCGACCGTCAAGGGTCTCATGGGAATGTGGAATGTGTGGAATCTGGACCGGCCAGTAGGGCCATTTAGCACCACCTCTCCTCGGGAAGTTGACGCCGCGTAACAGGTTAGCACTCGTAGCTCCTTTACGTTCTTCATGCAGCCTTGCTAGTATGGTAGCGAGACGCGAGAAATTGCAACATGATAATGAGCCGAGATGTGGCCAAGTGCATGTACCCAGCACCAGTTTGAGATGATGTAAACGTCCGCATGAACCTCGCTTATGTAGCTTTATCAAAGTGCCTGCCTGAGAGAGCAAAGTGCTATCACAGTACATAGACCTACCTACAAAGCACGTACAGCTTCATCAATATCAACTTGATCTCCTCCTTTGAGCGAAGAGAGACCAAGGCATTTAGTCTATGTGCTATAGTAGCCCGTGTAAGTTTAAAGCTCTCAGCCTTAAAAAAAAGACCGAACCCTGTTAGGGCCCATGCCTCTACTACAAGGCACGTTCCAAGTTTATTAGTGGTTCGCATGTGGTCAGGCTCGTAGGACTTCAGGTTTGTAGATGTGATGGATGCTGAACGGGTGGGGTCTCACTGAGAACCCGAGCCTTATGTCTTGTTAGGTGGAGAAGTATGAGAGAAGTTCTTTTTAACGCAGAATTCGAAAGTCATTAATCTGTTGGATATCGGAAAAATCACGAAAGCAGTTCCGAAGGAGACCACCCGTTTTGCTACAATCTCTCGGAAGACATCGGACATCGTCCGGATTGGCCTCGCTGTTCTACTCTGGCCTACAGCTAGAATTACCTACACCTCGTACAGCTTACTGTATTTAGGTTAATAGGCCGCCCGCAGGCATGTTTTATCCTGTTTGATGACTGCATTTCAAGTTTATCCGGCGGATTGTTTTTCGGCGTAAGATTGTGTCGAGCTCACCATTCTACTATATGCCGCCAATGACCCTTTCAAGAAGGGTGTCATGACGACACTCTCGCTTGAAGCCTCGACTAATATACCTCGATTTGTTAAAGTTGAATAGCCCTGTAGCACGTCGGAGATTGTATGTACCAGCTGAGTGGCGGGGGTCCTTACCCACGTTCTTCAGGCACGAAGGATGATATCAGCCGGGGAGTAGAGGCCGTGGTGATGCTCAAGCCTTCTGGGGACACGGCTGGGACACGGCTCGGCGGAATAGCTACGCGGACACGGTTACGGGGCGGAAAGCGGAGGCGGTTAGATCGGGTAACTGCTTGACGTCCTTCGTAGCAATCTCAAAATGAATTCAACAGCCATTCACTCCGTCTAGAGATGTTATCAGGTTCACGACCATCACGGGCAGTGTAAATAGGCGTTGGTGGCCAGATCTTGCTTGGTAGATCCAGCACCTGCATCTTGCACAAATCGGTGATTACAGGTCGAGAGAACAGTGACAAATGAAACTGCTTGATACTGCTGATCACGTCACTTGGCTTGTTCAATTGTGTTGAGGCAGCTTATTAAGCTCGTCTGTTGAGTCGAGGTTATACAAGTTTCTGATCCTCTGTCAGGCTCCAAGAAAATCCACCGGCGTCGGCGTCGGAATCCTTATTGCGATATGAGCGCCACTGAATTCTTGGCTCTTTTATTCTCACTGCCTGCTAGGCATCAAAGAATCACAGATAAGAAATTGACACAAAGGCTGTATGCAGTCCCTCCCAAAATGTGTGTCTCATAACACCAAAGATGCCATACCAGCGAGTCTCAGCCTTTTTTCATCAGCGATCCAACGATACTGTAACCATCCAACTCCAACTCTTTTTTTAGCCACAGATTTTCAATAAGCCAGCCTAATCCAACCGCTCGCTAGCATGGTATTCACCTGTCACATTTACCTGTGCCTACATGTTATCCTGAGTATGGGGTAAGATCGATTAAAAAAAGAGATGACACGAACTAGGTGGATCGTGGGACCCCTTGTTAAAAAAAAAAAAAACTCAAATTCTATCAACAATTACATACAGAAACGCATCTTGATATCAAACTTTCGGAACACGATCGGTTGAGCCCTGCCGAGTACCTGTGAATGGGGCAGGCAAGGTATGCTTTGTTGAGGCCGGTATTGATGCATGTTTGTCTTCACTTCGAATCTATTGTTAGATCAGTCTCGAGTTTCCCGCCATCAAAACGAAAAAAGTCGGTGACAGTATCAAATCCCTAGATCCTTGAATTTTTCTTGTTTGACTTCATCTCGAAATCTATTGTTAGATCAAGTCTTCATCCAACGTCCCGCGTCGAACCGAAAAAGTCGGTGACAATGTAAGTCCCTTGATCCTTGATTTTTCTCCATCGTCAAAGGGATTGCAGATCACCCTCACGTCTGTGCGCCCTCATGCAGAGCATCTATAGGTTCCATCCCATCCTTTTAAATCCTCTAGCGGCATCATGTGCGAGCATTGCGGATTCCTATTGTTCAACCCGCCGATCAGATCTAGCCTTGTTTGCTCGCCTCTCCCCTCGTGATCAATCACCATGTTGGGCAAGATTGTGCTAGCTGCACGGGCTTCCTATTGTCTGAAGACGCAAGCGCGACTTTTTTTTTTTTTTGTCTGATCCTCAAAGGGGCGTGGACTTAGACAAGGGGAGGGGTGTCTTTTGGCGTTGATAGTTCAAGCCAAGCAGAGCCAACGTCAACATGCTTGAATCTCGTTATTCCATAGGCGAGAGAGAGCATCCTTGTATAGATAGCATCAAGTTTCTACAGCACGAAACACACAACAAACTCATCGCTTGTGAAAAGGATTCACGACAAAACGCTAGCGAGCAAGCTGCTATCCAAAACCCAGCAGACAGTCTCCATAATCAACCTCAGACCCCCGTCTTCCGTCCTCCGGCTTCCGTCTTCCGTATCGGTCGCAAGCTCCCGAGCACGTGCTGTGTCTCCCTCAACTCCAGCCCCACCTCGACCGCCTCCACATTGTCCCATGTCCAAAGTTGTCGGTATCGCAATGGGGCATATCCCCATTTCCAGAGCCCAAAGGTTAGTCGACGGGGCACGCAGCGTATTAATCCGTACGGAGTCTTCTGTACGACGGCTGCAGGGTGTGGCCTTGACCTGGACGCCAGAATCTCCGCACTCGAGAGATTAGTCCAGATGCCCCTGATGCCCTTACGCAGGCTCAACCTCAGGCCTTGCCACTAGACTGCTCTGCAATCAATTTCCGGCCGACCAAGATTGTATCCTGCATGCCTCGCTGGCGTTGCCAGAACCTGTTATCCATGTCAGCCACAACTGAGTCTGCACGACCTAGCATGCAAGGCTATCCAAAAGCCAAGCAAACAAGTTTGACACCAAATTTCTTACAGTTCTTCGGGGGATCCATGCCCATGGATCGAGGCCAGCCTGGCTTCCTCCTCCAACGTTTGCCTAGTGATTTGCTCCGTCTTTTCGACCCCTGGAACCTCGACTGTGGCCTTCTCGCTCGCCACGTGGCCGACGGTCTCCTCCAAGAGCTTCTTCCTCATCTGGAAGCGTTCCTTGCGTTCCCTCTGGAGGCCAGGGCTCTCCACCTTACCCATGACAAATCGGACGGTAAGCTGGGCCGCAAAGTAGAGGTGTTCAGCTAGGAGGATGCTCAAGAGAACACCGCCCGCAGTGATGTATGATACGGTGCCGTCTTTCTTGTCGGCACTGCAGAGATAGACAATGGCAGCGCTGGTGACGCTGCCGAGCCATGAAAGGAAGCCCAGGGCCGTCAACCACGGTCCAATGGAGTCGGCTCGCCATGGGATGGGTCTGCGACAGCCAATGACAATCTTCAGAGCATCGGATCGCAGCTCGATCCAGTTGTTGAGAAGGAAAAAGCAGGCCGTAAGAGGCCATGAAACGGAAAACAGAGAGAGATAGCCTGTTCGAAGTTAGTAAAGCTATTCCATCATGATAGAGTGTAATGCAGAGTCTCAGCTTACCAAACTGGATTACCATCTCACGGTAGTCTGCAGTAACGTCGTAGACCTCGAGCCCAGTTTGATTTCGTACGCGCTTCAAGAACTCGGCTTCTTCAGGCTGGTCATTAGACTTAACCGCGCCATTGGACGACAGCTCCTTTGCTTTAACAGTGGCTTTGTGCTTGATGTAGGGCACAACGACTTCGGTAAGAGTATTGATAATTTGTGCCGTGACCGTGGTGTAATACATTTGGTTGGCAATCCTCTGGGGGTTTGATTCAAACTGGCGCGTGGTCAAGGGAACCTCGCTCATCGTGAGAGTTTGAGCAGTCTTGCCCCAAAAGTTAAGGAATGGCTGCAGAATGCTACCAAACGGGATGTAGACAAAGGCCGTAAAAGTCAATGCCATATATGAAGTCATGAAGTTGAGCACAAACTGTTTCTGGACCAAAGCAGCATGGTGTGCTTCAAAGGGAGATTCAATTAGCTTTGCTTCAGAAAGACTTGGTGTGAGACTTGTGCTTTGTACACGTACCGTCCATGGTGTCGTAATTCTCTTTATCTGTCAGCTTCTTAGCAGCAGCCATGAGAATAGTCGAAAATGTCGGTGTCAAGGTGGCAAGTAAGATGGATGGCAGGAAGCCCTATGCCGCAAATATTAGCATTGCATGTTGCAAAAATGATGAATAAAGACAGGATAGGGGGTTCTCAAGTCAAAAAATGGCATACTCACCAGATACGCCTTCCCTGGACCAGCATATACTTCGTTAATAAAAATCTCCAGAGAGTTTACCGTTGCCACAAGCCCGCCTAATACAACGATGCAGGCTACAGCAAAAGGTATCTGAAGAAGCTGGGTTTGTAACCGCTTAATAGGAGCATAGATCTTGATAGGCTCTCCCGTAACCGCGTCCTCCGCCTCAAAATCCCACTGAAATTCCGCTCGTGGATGCTGTATCTTGGAAACGCCGCGAACACCCCAGGTGATGGACAAATCAGCTTCCTTGCGCTTCCAATACTCAAAAAACACGACGGACCAGAGACAGCTGCAGATGGCATAAAACGTAGAGAACTGTCCCATCAGCATCCAACAAGAGAAGCCTACCACGGCCGGGAATATCTGGAAGCGGAAGTAATCCTTGAGAAAAGCAAAGTAAAAGGCAACTCCCTCGCCAAACTTGTCTCGAATGTCATCTAAATCGGATTGGTCCAAGATGTACTTTTTACTCCATTTATGTAGCCACTCCTTGTTGAATGCATTGTTATGGAGTGGAAAGATGGCTTCAACGTACTTCCACTGGCCTTGCCCCTGCGTAATACCCGCGCCTCCCTCATTTCGAGACTCGGTAATCAGGAGATAGACCAGTCGAAGCCTCTCAGCCTCAGTAACGGGCTCGTCCTTGATTGCCTGCGTGACATCGCTGGCAGGGGCTTTGATGCGGACTCCTTGCAGCCAATCCTGGAGGCGAGAGCTGTAGACCTGCCGGGCCAACAGATCATTTGAGGCGAGCCTGGTGAAGACGAGAAGAGAGTCTTTGTCACCGCAGCGAACAGCAGTGGTGAGGCCGATATTTGTGAGAGCTTCAATGAGCTGAACAAAGGCGGCCTCTGCCTTGTTTTTCTCTGAGTGGTGTAAGCCAGTGCAGGAGAGAATGAGTTCAAGTATCAAAATAGACATACCCTTGGGTGGTATTCGGTAATGAATCACATAATCAACCCTTTATTGTTTTCAACAGGGGCCGTTGGTTAGATTATGAGATGGAAAGCTGCAGGTCATCATCACATGCTTACCCAAAGTTGCCCTCTATACCCTGATCCTCCCCCTTACCGTACAAGCCCCGCAGGCTTGACATGTCGATGACGTCGAGGACGAGACAAGCACAAGAGCTCGATGAGGATGGTTACAAAGAGAGAAATAAATTAATCTTTACAATTGATTGCATGCGGCACCAGGAAGCGCGCGTGCAGGTGGTACGCAGCTGTAGGGGGTTGCAAAAGAGAGAGAAAGAGCTGAGCTGCGTATGTGGTCAATCGATAGCAAGATTGTCAGGAGCTGTTGTGGGGATGGCGGGCAAAAACGTCACTGGGCTGTGTGGTTACCCTATAAGGAATAGCTTATCCAGAAAGACAAAGAGGTTGACGAGTGCTCTGAAAAGAAGAAATAGAGGAGGTCGTGAGAAGGATGAGAGTGAAACTGAAAGGGGGCGAGGAGAGATGGGAAATAAAAAAGAAAAAGACGACGTGCATCAACCATTACAGCTGAAAACCTCGTCATGTGAAGCCATTTCCAAGCCATTGACGATCAGCTACTCCGTGGGTAGATCCCAGATTAAATCTCCAGAAAAACCGGGCTAAGCCTCTCCCGGGAAGGGCTAGCATCCAGCCAATCAGCGAGCAGCATTGACACCATGAGCCATGAGCTCATCCCTCTTCAGATGCGTCATACCTTTCAGCCCTTATCATTACATGCAGATTTTCATATGCAAAAACACGACAATGCTGGCCAATTTCTATCAGATTTAGCATCACCATATTCAGTGCCAGTGCTGCTTTGACGCTCGTCATGGGCCTGCTCACTTTCCTCGGCCTTCGCCGGGAGAACCAGTGGGAGCGCCTCACTCTCCTCGACCAGCTTCTCCTCTCGCCATTGACATTCATCACCGTCAGGCTCTATCACATCTTTCTCTTCCTCCGAGGCCAGCCGTTTGTTCCTCCTCGTGGCAAGCCAGCCATTCGAGTCGTCTGCATATCCGACACCCATGACCAAGTGGTTGATATCCCCGCGGGCGATATCCTTATTCACGCAGGCGACTTGACCAATTCTGGGACCGCTGAAGACATTCAAAAGCAGCTCGACTGGCTGAAGGGCCAACCTCATCAAGTGAAGATTGTTGTCTGTGGAAATCATGATAGCTGGTTTGACTCGCGTAGCCGCCTTGACCCGGACGTCAAGGCTGGTGCTGTGGTGAACCTGGAGGGCCTGCATTATCTTGAAAGTGGCTTGACTGTGCAAGAGATTCATGGACGTAAACTCACTATTTTTGGTGTGCCCGATATTCCGGAATGTGGACCAGAGAGCTTTGCGTGAGTGTGATAGCGAGAGACATTGGTTTCGAGTTGGGACATTTGGAATGCTGACCCGAATATAGATTCCAATATGAGCCAACCAATTCACCATGGTTTAGCAGAATCCCGCCTCAGACCGATATCCTGGTGACACACTGTCCTCCGGTATAACAATTCTTCTATTTTGTCTGCGATGGACTCAGCTTGCTAATTTGTCTCATACTAGAAACACCACTTGGATCTTGGTCTTGGCGATCCTAATCTGCTTAAAGAACTCTGGCGCGTCAAGCCTCGTCTCCACGTCTTTGGCCATGTTCACTGGGGCTACGGCAAGGAATCTATCTTTTTCGATGACATGCAGCTTGCCTACGAGCGACTGCTCTCTCGGCCTACTCGTGGACCCTTTTGGGATTTTGTTCCAAACGCTGCTTGGTGGGATCACTTGTACGTGCTGTTGCATGGGGTTCATGCTGTGTTATGGAAATGGATCATGGGAGGTCCCGGAAGCAACCAAGGTGGTCTGCTTGTGAATGCTGCTCAGATGTATGGAAGCACTGGCAAGGTGAAGAATAGGGCGGTGGTCGTAGATATTTAGCTTAGATGTTCATTGTTTACTAGACACGAAACTCAACGACCGATATATAATGGCCATGTTTTGAAAATGGAAGGAGAAATACGATGCAAGTACTGTTATTAATAATTTGTCGTTTATTAAATCCCATGAGCTACATACTAAACAAAAGAGAGAGAGAGGTCCATGTGATTAATGCTGATACAATGCGCGCACTTTATGCTGGGGTAATTCTGTATACAAAAGAAAGTGGCCCCGTCCCGAGTGTTCATATTATGTTGTTGTCATTTTTTTTTTTTTTTTTTTGATCTTTTTGGAGATTTGAGGTTAAATGATTCTCATGATAAGAATCACTATGCCCAAACCCAAGATTGCCAGGTACTTCTCCAATCCCGCATACACTGTTGATGCTCCTGCAACAAGCACCACTGGTGGGCTCACGGTCGTATCTGGGAACGTTGAAGGCGGCGGATGAGATTTGTCATGATCGTCATCGTGTGAAGGAGGATCATGGGGAGGATCATGCCAATGGTCGTCGTGTGATGGTGATGGCCCAGGAGGAGGATGAGGAGGGTCAGAAGGATCCCAAGGCTTGGGATCAACATGCGGTGCCCATGTCGGTGTCACAACAGCTTGCTTTGTCTCGGGACAGTCAACGACTGTCTCCGTCACTGGGATCACAATCTCTGAGATCTCAGGTTCCGCTTGCTTCCATTTGTCCTCCGCTGCTGAGGGGTCCCAAGAAGCGGATTCTTCCCAGCCGCCCTCATTGTGACCGTGTCCATCTCCTTCATGGTTATTCCAATCGTGTCCGTCTCCGCTCTTGTCGTCACAATCGCAATCTTCTCCATCATGCTTCTCGCCATCGTATTTCTCACCTCCATCTTTCTGCCAATCATTCTTTTCACCCTTTTGGCCACTCCACTCATGACCACCTTCATGCTTGTCACCCCATTGCCAACCCTGTTCACGAGAATCCTGCTCAGAAACAGGGAAGACAGTCACCTCAGCCACCTCAATAATCGTCTTAGACCACCCCTTCTCCGTCCAATTCGACCCCGGAGCCATCGCCGGCGGTTGCTCCAGCTTTTCGTCTTCAACGCAGCCGTACACAGTAAGCGCATGTAGCGGCAAAGTCTCTGAAACGAACTTCTTGCGCGGCGCATCGATGTCCCTGGGCGTAACTATGCCACCGCAGAACTCAAACTGGTTTCCTGGACACTGTTTGTTGCATAGGCCCTCCTTTTTGGTCGCCAATGTTTCAGCATCGAGAGTATCTGCGCAGAAACAGTGGGAGTCGAAGATACCAACATAAGTCTTCTTGTTGCATAGATCGACGCACCGCTCGAGCGTCATATCTCTGCTGTCAGCAACCTCGTGGAATGTCTCAAAGCCACTGTTTGAGTAGAAGCAGCCAAGGTACGAATAGTGATTAATCTTGATGGGATTGACAGGTGCCCTGGTTGCCACCGGTTCAATAGCATCAGTCGTTGCAGCAGGAACTTCACCATCCCAGGGACGGTGAGGAACATGTCCAGTAGCGAATACCGTCACAGTCTCGGTCAAGCGAGTGTGCTTGTATAAAGTCGTTGTACGCTCATCGCTGTAGGGACCTGGATGAGGACGAGGAAGAGTCAAGTTCCAACTTGGCTTTGGCTGGGTCGAGTTCCAGCTTGGCCACGGGTCGTGGACACGGGGACGGTACTCGTAGGCATCGATATATTGCACGTCCCAGTAAGCGTTGGTAAAAGCCTCTGGGTTGTTTGCTACGTATTCATCGCATGTCGGGGCAAATTGATCGCATTGGTCCGTTCTGCCCCAGACAGCGTCACCATAGTCGCCGCAAAAGTTCTGGTTATCTTAGTCAGTCTCGAAATACTCTTCTCTCTCACCACCCATCGGATGGCGTGTGCGTATGAGCGGATACGTTTATATCAGGTACTCACAATATTGAGAACTATTCTCATGTGCTTAAAGTACTTGTCGACCTTGCATTGCGATCCCCCAAAGATAGCAATCGGCTGTCCCCATGTGTCAGGATCGGGCTTCTTGGCCTCGATATCTCTCGGGATCGATCCGCGAGGGAAGTGCCAAATGCGAATATGGACATTATCCCATTGCATGGCATAAACACCTCCATGAGCGGCATTGAACCCGTCACCATATGATGAAGTGTCTTCAGGTGAGGGATGAAAGCCGCAGCCAATGTTATCAGTGCCGACCGCACATTCTGTGTTGATTTGCTCGCCACTGAACAGTCCAAGGATGTCATTGCCCTGGCTACATCCGTCTGCCGTGTGGGCTGATATGATGTTGGTGTGGGCTGTGTTGACTCCTTCGATGATATCAATCTCGCCGTCGTAAGGCCAGTTGTCACCATACGTCCAGACTGTTTATAACCCATGGTCAGCCAATATCCTGAACATTTTGCGGTGCCACAAAGGACTCAAGTCAAACTTACATGCTGGCCACAATCCACAATGTGAAGGAGGCATGTGTAAGAAGTCGGCAATGAAAAGGCCCTGATCAAATGTATCTTTGCTCTCAAGTCGGATACTCGGCCGACCCCTATCCGAAACGGAATAGTAATTCGTGCTGTCGACTCCTAGTCTAACAACTCCTGTTCTATCATCGATTTGGTATAAGCCCATCGCATGAGCATTTTGTCTGTTCTGGTAGCTACACAATGCAAATTAAGTGTCAGTTCAGCAAACACATATATGGATAAAATCACGTCAAAACACTTACGAAACAAATCCATGAGAGGGATCTACCCCATCGAACCAGTTAAAGTTGGAGAGCAGAGACTCTCCAGCGTACGTTGTGGATAAAAAGTACTCCATCCTCAATCAACTGCAGCACGACGCTTGATACTGCAGTTTGTGGTTGAAGACAGCTTGTCATGAGGGGAAAAGAAGAAGGAAAGAAGAGATCTTCAAAGCTGAAAAAGGCATTTGCACATTATATACGCGAATATCTCACAAAGGGCTTGAATCCAGGCCCTGGAATGCCCTCTCTGACCCATAACCTCATGGCGATCAAGGCCATAAATAAGTGAGACACACTATAGCCAGGCTCAATCCGGACGCGCAACATGCATCGTGGCATTGAAAGGCATTGTTTCCCGGGGAGATTCGCCTCGCCTCTGCATTGTCTAGAGCGAAAAAGGAAAATTGCCAATTCCTGGAAGCCTCGTTGCCGGGATGGCCAAGACACAGAAGAATGGTGGTGCTGGCAACACACACGGGAGGACATTCCAGAAGGTGAGACTTTCAATTCACAGAGTCACAGACATGGCTGTCTGTCGCGCAAATCCCAAGCTTTTAACGCGTGCCATTGAAAAGTTTTAATTGAAACAAACGCGTATTTAGTAAGTCTATTTTCAGGTCGGGTATTTCGCCCAAGTAACGCCCTATGATATGCCTCCATCTACAGTTGCTTCCCGCTTGCTTAGATCTTTTGATGTACATGTTCCTAATCGTACATGCCGAATTAAATCCTGGCTGCAATGTTATAATATCCACCTCTTATATATATAAGATACCCTCAAGTATCCTCCAATGACTTTCTATGTGTTATCACGGAGGCTCCTTTATACAATGATTCTCCTCAGGCCTTCTGTGCCACCAAGGACACGTTTTCCGGTAACGGCGCATCGACCCTGGCCACTCTCCCACTTGCCCTCGCGGTCTTCCATGAACTCCTCCTGTTTAGGATGCATGCCCTCGATCCATCGGTGGATGCATGTATAACAGTAGACAACACCCGTCTGGCAAACCGTTGGGGTGACGATCTCATCCACACAAATAGGGCACAGGGAAGAGTCTTCTGGGAACCGAACAACAAAGATGGGGAGCATGGACGGCGTTGCAATCGGCGCCTCCTTTTCCGTAATGGCCACCTCTTTTGATTCCTCCTCTTCCTCCTTGCCCTCCTCCTTCTTCTTCTTGCCGAAAGATCCCTTGCCGGATACAATAGGAGGAGGCAACTCGATGCTCTCAGCTGCCTTTCGTGACAACTGCTTCGCAAAGTCTGACTGGTACCACCACTCGAGAAATTTCAGTGCGAAAATGCTCATGGGTAACAGCAGAGAGAGGCTTGACATGGCCCTAGATGCCAGTTCCTTGGGCGTCGACAGCAGAGATCGCGGGCCGGGCTTGGCGGCATTGCTCGCCGGCTCGGATAGCTTGTCGATGGCCTGGTAGTCGGCCATGGTCATCCTTCGTATCCTCGTGCCAATGAGCCACATGAGCGGGTTGTGGTATTTGGTACGATCGAACAGGTAGGCAAGGTTAAAAGCCAGCATGGCGAAGCAGTAGGCCGCGTTGACGTGCGGGTAAATGTTGCGCAGAAACCACCTGTAGTAGTGCATGAACCGATCGCGCAGAGTCGGATTCTCGGGCATCCGCGTGTATGCTGCGCCTAGAAGCGCTCGGGGCGCATTAATGTCGTATGACTCGTCCAACTTCCGCTTGAGATACGGCACGCCGACCAGCACGGCCAGGTTCTGCCACACATCCTTGGTTGTGAGCTTCAGCGTCTCGCGAACCAGATGCGGCGCGGCGAGGCTTGCTCTCGGGATCTCGCCGTGAAGCGCCTTTTCGCGTTTCAGGCCGTAAAAGTTCTCTGTAAAGGAGCCGCCACGGGTGCGCAGATAGTGACGCTCGACGGCAAGCATCAACAGCGCGTATAGCTCGTCGAAGGAGTTGAGGATTCGGAGCAGGTATCGCGGATGGCGGTGCGTGGCGACGGTCAGGAGGTATCGTAGTGTCGGCGGTAGCAGGCTATTGAGCTGCTGCTCGGAGAGAACCTCGAAAAGCGAGGGCTTCTGGCCGTCGAAGGTGCCCCTGATGGCCGTGATGAACTCCATGGCGGCGGCTTGCTAAGCTGCTGCTGATGCTGCCGTTGTTGCTTTGCCGCTGCCAGTAGCAGTATCAATCCGATGCTGTCGCCGTCGCCGTCGATTAATGCCGTGTTTCGTGTGTGATACCTTAGGTAGAAAGAAAAGGGGAGAGTGGTGCAAGGATGGAGGAGAAGCAAATGCCGATATGGTGGATTGTTGATGATGAGGTGAAAGTGTCAGGAGGAATAGGTACATCTCATCTCAATAGCCTGGATTTCGGCATGGCGCGGTCCACGCACTAAGCCAATGACGCTTCAGCCATGTGAAGTGCCTCGGTAAAAGTGCCGCCGCCATCTGCCCCAGATTCCCCGGAAACGTTGATTTGATACGGGCACCGTATATCGGCTCTATCAACTAGTTGATTATTGATTGATGTAAATTGTGATGTCGTGGTGTGAAGATATAATCCTTTTGCTAGAATAGAGGACATTCTCGTAGCAAGCCAATTCCACCTTTTCTTCGGACACTCCAGCACCGAGTCCCGGGTACATGCTGGCTATATTATGGAGGCCATATCTAAGACCAACGTCCATGCTCATGGATGCATAGGTACACATTGCCTTTTAACCCAAAATTCCGATCTTTTATCAAGCAACATATACTCTAGTTATAAAACCTCCATCAGAGCATCACTCAGCTTATTTTTCTCGTCTCATCGTGCCAGTCATGTACCAAATAATTTACTGTACACGCGTGACTGTGGCTAAGAGATGAAGAGACACTTCTCGCTTCGCAGCCAAATAAAGTCAAGCATCAATCCGCTAAGCTCCTGCGCTAGCGAGATCCAAACCGAGGTTCATTTCCTTGCCCGATCCGACGCTTTCCCATCTCACTCTCAACTCTCACTAATCACGTCCACTTCACCAAACATCAGCCGCCATTGCATTTGCGCAATTGACGACTAAATTCGCTCCAAATAACGATTATAAGAATATTATTTAATACTATCTATATAAAAGTTAAATCCGGACAAGTTTGGAATCTCTGCACGCATCCAAGCTAGAGTCAGCGCCACGCTCCGATTCATCTCATCCTCCTTACACACCTCAACCACTCATTCAAGATGAGCAACAATAACGACATCCCCCACGAAGACACCGACGTCGGAAAAGTCGAAGCTTGGTTAAACCACTTTTCTCAGCAAGACGGCGAAGAGGTGTGTTCAAAATCTTTTTCCCAACGTGAAACTACAAGTGCTAACGAACTCACAGAATCAGCGGTGGATGAGTAACCTCATACCCAACATCAAAGTCCTATCTGCATCATCGGCTCTCCCCCATCCCTCGGTGAAATTTTCTTTCACAGTCGAAGGCAAGCACACCAACGGCTTCAACAATCTTCATGGCGGCGCTGCAGCATCCTTACTTGATTTCTGTACATCTTTGGTCCTTGTGCTCGTTAGCAAACCTGGTTTCTGGCAGACCATGGGCGTCAGTCGCACCCTCAACACTACATACATGCGCCCCATTCCAGCCGGCATGGAGGTACTTGTGGAGTGTGAGATTTTACAGGTTGGTAAGAGACTGTGTGCTCTGCGAGGCACCCTGAGAAGAAAAAGTGACAACGAGCTGCTTTGCATCTGTGAGCACAACAAGGCAAATGTTGATGTTGTTGAACCAGAACCTTCCAAGCTTTAACAAACAGAGGTCATGTGACAAATATTGTTGACGAGGACTGAGATTTAAAATGACAGCTTGCTAGTATAATAGAAAAAGAAACCCGTCATCCTACACAGACGCCATAAGCAATAGAAACATTTCAAGCCCCAGATGACGGCTCTGGATGATCCTCGATGTGATGAGTAATCTCAATAATCTCTAATTCCGCATCCAATAACAGCTCTGGCAGCTCATTCGCAACCGGCTCAGATTCAGAATCATCCTCTTCTTCTTCCTCTTCATTCTCCATGGTGTACTCCATGTCACCCTCCGGATCAGAATCTTCCATCTGAATCAGTGCGCTCCATAGGAGGAAGTTTCTGGGAAGAACAGCGTGCGTACCATGCGCCGTCTCCGAGTCGCTAGCCTTCCAGAAGGCAGATGGCCCACAAGGCCCATGAGGGTCGTAGTCTCTGCAAAACATTCTGGTTAGTCGAGGGATAGGGATGGGATGGGATGCACAAGTGTTTGGCCCTACCTGTCAAACCAGTTACCGATAACTTTGCCACTCTTTGGACCGCTAAGCTGTACGCCTTCTGATTTCCAGCGCTCATGTCCCTGAAAAATGGACACTGATGTCCATCGGACCTCGCCCTCCTTGGTCAAGCCAACAGTGCCTTTCGAAGTAAAGTCTTTAGCTTCAGCAACCCTTATCAATAAAACAACCGCAGCAATTAAGATACATACCTCGGAGATCAGATGACGCATTGTCATCCCAGGAATCATCAAGCGGGCGCGATATGCCCTCATAGTGGACGATAGGCAGATCCGAGGAGTACTCAGAATCCGGTCCGGCCTGCTCGATTTTTGTGACGTGAATCCTCATAATAATAAGACGAGTAGCTTCCCCAACATCGAGCGTGTGAAGAGGGGATTCGTCTCGTTCGGGGTTGGTGAAGTTGTAACTAAAGAAGTCGTTGTAGTCAAGGAAGCATACAATCTGCAAGCAAATTTAGCTATTGACCGTAGGTTAGTTCAAACTGGGATCTAGGACACCATACTCGATACCAAGTGCCGGTTACGCCATATGGGTCCATGGCATCTAATGACGATTGGTCGGTAACGGGGGAGGATATGAAGCTGCCTTTCCACGACCCAGAGAAAGGGCTGTCCCAAACATCGTTGAAGAGCCGCGTGAGCTTCTTGATGTAAATGTTACTTCCGAGTACAATAAGGATTGCCTCAACCTTCTCCCAATCTACTTTTAAATCGCCAGCTTCATCCATGAAGGGGCCCCATCGAGTCCGGTTGGTGTACTGTCGAATATCATAGACTTTAGAGCAGGCATAAGGATACGTCCTCGCAGATCGCAGTCTTCCAGTCTCAAGAATTGGCTTGCCGTATAAGCAGTGGAGTCTGGCGCTTTCCTGTTGTTGCTTCTTATCCAAAGCCGGGAACGGGTGGTGCTGAGTTCTGTAGACCCTCTCAAACAGAGATGACTTCTGAAGAAAGGCTTTACGGTTGGATTCGTCTTCGAAGAGGGCATTGAGAAAGTCTGCGTTCCTGGACGCATACTGAGTGTCGGATGTTTCCACAGCATGGCTTGCGGGTGAGGCATGCTTGAGCAGCCGAGTCATTACTTTGTATACAAAACTCAGCTCACTCTCCTGTATTGTGTAAATGGTTGGTTAGCGCATGGTTATTTCTATAAATTGATGAACCAGTAACATCAATACGTACCTTGTCTTCAACATTTTCACGGTGGCAGATATTCTCCAGCTTGACGATGTCATGCAACTCAGTCTCCCAGTCAAGTCTGTCATCATCATCGGGAGGCGAATCCTAGCTTCCATGGTTAGCTCGTGTTCTCAATACATCGAACCAAGATATAAGACCCGCGAATAAACTCACAAAATGATGAATATAAATGTCTTCACACAACTTCTGATTCCCTTTCACGAAGCTGTGAAGTGCTTTACAGACGCGGGGTAGCGACTCAAGGTCCTTCGGCGCCAGCCATTGCAGGATGTTGTGAAGGATCTCGTTTGGCAGCGTCGTTAGATGAGCCATATTATCTTGTGTTTTGTGTGATGAACGGCAAGATTCCCGCAGTGCCGAAGCTGAAAGTTGAAGTGACAGGATCCCTATCAGGAGGCGGGCTAGGTGATGATGCCATATCACTTGCCCGGCTGCGAGTTGTAGGCCTTATCTCCGTTCACGCGCACTGTGCTGTGAGCACTATGCGGGGCGTTTCGGCGTGGGGGATCGGGCCTAGTCTTTGTCCGTGCGGAATATAACTCCGTGCGGGCGGACCTGCGGCGTGCACAGTGCCGAGAATAGGTACTAATCCAATGTTACCCGTAGCATTGAGGCCGGTTGCGGTTCTGGCCAAAGCTTACAGATACATGTAACCAAAAAGGCAAGTCTCATAGCCACTCATCCTCCAATCAGAACCGGCCGCGTTGGGAAAGAGAACTTCATGGGAAGGCCGTGGATGATTTCCAGCATTCTTGGATCAATCAGTGAGGACAAAGCGGTTAATGCTGAGCGTCCTCTATGAGTCCAACCCGTCGGCTAAGGACTTTTTTGCTGCTCCTGATGAGAGAAAGAGGCACATGCTCTGACAGAACATCTTGAGCACAACTAAACAAACACGTTATTGTTTACCGGAGCATTCTTCTTGTAGACTGGGGCGGGGGTGAGAAAGTGGCATTGGGGCTTGTCGTCACGGGATACAGCTTCCTTGTTGAACACCCATCCCTCTCGTAATCAGGCGAGTGCCTTGGACAATATCCAATTTCAGCGCATATTTCAGCTGCAGATCTGTGCCCCAGATAGACCGGAAGTAAGGCTGGCGTTCTGGTGACCACGCGCAGTAACGATAGCACTGTTGAGTCAAAGCTATTGTTGAATGCCGTCGTAAGTTGCTTAGCCAGCCTGTCGGTCTGCCTGAAAGGCGGTAGTTGGTCTTTGGCAGCCGTAAAGAATGACATCCCTGCTTTCCTCGAGAGCTGCGTCGCTGAAATGTATGTCACTCTGAATACATGTAACCAATGTCCCGGGGAACTCCGTATGCTGACATCGTGCAGGAAGAGGCGCAGTTCTGCGGAAGTCTTGAGCAAGCTGATAGGATATGATGGACGTTCAATCTGCTTGTAAGGGACCAATACAGCGATGACAGTTGTCGTGACATTCCCGAAGCAGTCGTTGGTCAGGTAAAGGATTTGGTGGCTGCTCTCGAGGATCACAACAGGAGCTAATCCAAAGGCTCAGACCCGTGCCGGTGGCGGAAGATGTTTCATGATAGCTCCTGGAGCTGAGCCACCTATCCCGTTCGCATGGCGTTAAAGGCGTCATCGTCAGGAAGCGTAGGAGATCCTCTCCCTTGCAAGTCGTATGGTATGGATGGGTGGCCGTCACCAAGGCTGGCCATGCACGAGCGTCGGTGATCTAGGATCCAACCACGGTACCAACTATTGATCAACTACCGAGTTGTTAGCTGAGGTAAATAGTATTTGCAGATTTAATAACACACATCAACGAGACTTACAACAACCCCCGCAGCCGAATATCGACGATTATGTGTATCCGTCGCCCCCAATCTCACATGGTAGGGAACGCCGATCTCTACGGCTGATCGTGAGAGGATCCCACGGCATGTCTAATTAAGCTCGCAAGCCAAGTTTTTGGTATGCGAAGTTAATTGAATAATACCACCCTTCCCCCTTGGCAAGGCTCGAAAGGGGGTCGTAGTGGGATCAACATGCAGCGGGGGTCTGGAGAGAAGGGAAAAGATCAACCCTGAGGTGAGGTACAGACAGGAGAAATTCAGCTCACATATTGCAGCTTCTCGTCCAGCCACTGGCTTCATATGAGACTATACGAGAGAATGCGAATCGGCGCTACACTGCAAATTGTGATATGATTTTGGTCTCCAAAGCATGTATCCACCATTGTACTATGCCTGTTCTGGTGTTTATTACCTACTTGGTTTGTCCTCCGTATTACTCCATATTACAAGTAATGTTTGAGGAATATTTGAAGCGCAATATAGAGTACATGATTAGGCAAAATGGCAAGCATCTTGGGCTGGTAGCAATGATGGTAGCACCAATAGAAAGTCATCTCATCATGTACCTTCGCTGTATTGTCGCATCTTTTGTGGATTGAAGAGCCATTTACTCCTATTAGAAAGCCTCATTGATCTGGCGACGCTGGAGGCTGACTGTCTCCCCATGCTGCCTGGAAATCAAGGCGGCGTCAGCTGAATCACCCAACATGCATGTTTCTGTTTGTTTATTCTTATGCGAGAATACCAATCAGCGGAAGAAGTTTTACCGTGGTAGCAACATTTGATGGCATTTGGATGCAGGCTGTGGTGAAAATTTGTAGAATGCCGCCTGTAAGTGGAGGTGCGACATCCCCATTGTACAATCAATCACTCGATCCAAGGCATTCGGCCCGACAGTGCGAGATCCGATCTCTTTGACTGACAGGACACGAGAAAAGCAATATATCCAGTGCGTCTTATTACTGTTAGTGATTGCTTTTTGGTAGAAAGTGATGAGGCAATTACATTGAGGCACATACATGTATGCTTCCTCTATCCTTGTACGAGTAGGCCTCCTCTGCGCGTGCTCGATTGACCCAAACCCCGGCCTCGAACATGGTACATGTACCATTTGCATATGAGCAGTCAATAAATGCTGACCGAGAACCTGCAGACAGACGCCCCAAGTGCTTCGATTGATGCATCTGCCATTCAGCTGGCGTGGGCTCAGCAGATCCCTGCTCTGGTCCGTGGCAGCGGCGCGGGTATTGCTCCAACAACAATCGACCTGCTGCCACTCGGTGCAGCTTTCTGGCCTATCAAAGCATCGCGAGCGTGGAGGCTTGAGGATTCTCGACCGCTAACCCCCGCACTTGGCCAGCGCCCCCAACGCCAACGGCTTTGTGCCGGGTCGTTAGACAGAACGTCGAAGCTAACGGCTGTCCACGCGGCATCCTTCCTCGACTTCGAAGTTAGACCTCCCTGATCAAGAGCGACGATCCATGCGAAACGGAGTTTTCGCTTCGGAAAACGTTGATCTCGGCGTCTTCCGCGCCTTGGGACCGGTGCCCACGGCCTGCGTGGGCATTGAGGCGTGCTCATGTCATGTGGTGGCCCGCTGCGTAATCGGCGATTATTAGGCCGGTGGGATTGATGATTGGGATGCTCCGCATTCTCAAGGCTCGGCTCTGCTGGCCCAAGCACCGGAGCATCGCGAGATCGATCAAAGTGTTACCACTTCGACGGACCGGACTTACCCCCATGGCCTCGATTTTTAGCATTTTGCATTTGGGGGTTTGTGCGTCTTACTTGTGGCTATCGCCCGATAAGCTTTCACTCGGGCCCGCTGCTACACAGACGACACCGGGCTGCAGCCACTCAGTTTTTCTCCTCTGCTTCTCTTTTGTTATGTCCTCTCTCAAATCTGCGGCTTGCAAGGGAAGTCTAAACTCCACAGCGGGCGGGTCAGGCCGCGCCAGCCGATGAGGGTGACATAGCAAGGCTGAGGACAATGCACTACTGGGAGAGGTAACTGAGAATGGTGTGCGAAAGGGTGCAATGGGCTTGGCATGTGAGTTCGGTATCAACCTTTTTTTTCTGACGTGCTCGCATTGGACGCTTGACTTGTCTTCAACAGGCCGTTCATCGAGCCTGCAGACCTATGAGACGACGACATGGTTCGAAGCGGGCGTCTCTGGGCTGGCATAACGGCTCGTACCTACGTGGGAGCTCATGCTGTGCAACATTGACGGGTTTGGCCAGGGTCGTGAATGGTAGGCCTGTGCTGGGGTATCCCTCCCTCCCATGGGCATGGATCACGAACATGGGACTTGCCTCCGAATGTCCCGCCTACTGTCCGAGTATACAGCACTTGCACAAGCAAACACCGATGGCCGTCTGTTGGCGAGATGCCGCTGCAATGCGAGGCAGACTGCGTGCGTGCATCGAATAGCACTAGCACACGAAGCCACGGAGCACGACAACATTAGATTACTTGATGAATTATTAATGCCGTGCTGTCCCGCGGATGTTCCCTCATCAAGACAAAGGTGACGGCCGAGGGGCCATCAGCCGTTCGTTACGCGCATCGGGTTCGTACCCTTTGCCTGTGCCAGTTAGGCTTTAACGGCTCCCGCGTTGGACAATACCCGCTCTGCAAGGTGCTGCTGCATTCCGCCGAGGGAGTTTGAGCTGGGAATGATTCCAGGCTGCGACATCCAGCCCAGCCTCCACAAGGCGGTTGCGCGGTTAATGTTCAGTGCCTGGACGGGAAATAAAACTCCGCAAGGTCAAGGGACAGGTATGGAGTAGCTGAGCTGAACTGTGCGATGGACGGGGTACGAGTACAGCCGTTTCCTCTACTCGTACAGGATCACAAGTAAACTGAGTGGTGATGCATCCTCTAAGAGAAGAGCACTATCCATGTACTGCACACAATGCACTCAAACTTCAGCCCTTTTTTTACGTTTGCTCTCATTTTTTCTTCCATCCTCTTTGCCTACCCCCGTCCAGTCTAATCCAGCCTTTCTTGCGCACCCAATCAGGGGTCCAGCCGCAGCATCGCTTGCAAAGGCCCGCCCGCCTCGCCCTCACTGGCTCAGTCCCCCAAAATAGCGCTTGTAGGTGCATTTAGCAATTACAGTGCAGCGCTGGAGTGCATGTGCTAGGCCTGCCCAGCATGCTAGTGCCAGTAAATCCATGGGTGACCCCATGGTTCAGCATGGGGCGACGTTCCATGGGGGTCCCTCCACTGTCAATCCTTCTTTTGCAACGCCCAATCTCCATCTGATCGCCCATTGTGCCCGCACCATCTTGTCGTCCCATAACCATCAAAAAAGGGACCAGGAAAAAAAAAAAAAAAAAAAAAAAAAAAAAAAAGAGGACGGCTGACTGCTGCAACTCACCAGCAACACGCCCGGCCCGACAAACGGCTACGGTCGACTCGACGCCTCGCAGGATCTGCCCTGCTTTGCTCGGATCTGCTCTGCTCACGCAAGGCATCTGTCTGTGCTTTGGGCAAGCTCCAGCTTTTTTTCAGCTTTGAGGCCATCGTCGAGTCGAGTCGCTCAGCTTTTGCCCCCAGTCCCGCACCCGTCGCCGCCCCTCTCCAGACGCCAGACGCCAGACTCCATCGTGAGCCTCAGTCAGTCTCGCCAGAGTCTCTCCTGCTACGCGCCCTGTACTGCACTTTTTCTGCGCTTCTCTGCCCTGCTTTGCCCTGCCATTGCCGGCGTGTCGGTGCTGAGCCTTGCCCTGCCAGTCACACGACGGTGCGCTATCGGCTGTCCATCATCTTTGCCCAGTCTTCGCCGAGCCTCTTCGTTCCCTCGCATGATCGGGCCCGAATCTTAACCGTTGGCCGGGTCGTTCCGTTGGGCTGGTTTTGGCAGCCATGTTGTATTGAGCGCATCCTTATAATCGCTTTCCTAGGCAGGCTGACATAGAGGGACGCCGTCTCGCCAAGTCCAACATCTGTCCTGTCTCTGTGTTGTCCTTTTGCGTCCCGCTTCCGCTGCCGGTCCCATCACGGAGGTCCCGCAAGACTAGAGATCAAGGACAAGAGAGAGGAAGAAAAAAAGGGGAGCCACTCCGGGGGAAGAATATCTGTGAGCAGCTGTTGATCGGAGTCGAGGCCGTTGTGCAATCGTTTCTCTGCTTTTTTTGTTTCCCGTTCTACCGACGCGGCGATCCGGATCCCTCCCTTGACGCTGTCCACACCTTGTTGGTGGGCCCTCGATCTCTGCCCTCCTGACTTCTCTACCCAAGAGAGAAACCGTCTCACATCAAGCAATGACTATTAGTGTTCAGTCTGCAGCGGCAAAGCCAACTTTACCCATCTCTCCGGCCAGCTCCACCGCCATGGGCTCCGCCCGCGATGGAAGCGGCGCGTCGCCAGAAGACTCTGGACAAGCCCGAGTTCCCAAGACGGAAAATGGGACCCCCAGTCGTGATGAGAACCCAAAGAGAAATGGCGATGACCAGAATGAGGCATCGTCAAATTCCGAAGAGCCAACACGCAAGCGGAGGCGGAGCCGTAAGGGCCTTGAGAAGAGATTCGAATGCAACGCCGAGGGCTGCGGGAAGAGCTACTCAAGAGCAGAGCATTTGTAAGTTGACCAATTCAGATACCCGTGTTTTCTTCGTTGCTTCTCCCTAGGACGGTAACTGGGATCGATACCGTTCCTGGCTGCAGCACCCGTGCGTCTTCTTGGTGCGGGATATACAACGTCTGCATTCTCCAGCCCTTGGCAGATATGCTCGACTAACAGCATCTCAGATATCGACATCAACTTAACCACAACTCCAAACAGATTTTCCGCTGCGAGTACCCAGACTGCCCTCGGACATTTGTTCGAGGCGACTTGTTGAAGCGTCATATGGACCGGCATACAGCCAAGGGCTCACAGCTCAACAGAAGAGACTCCATGGTTAGCCATGCGGCATCTGTTACTTCTCCCAAACTCGTTCCCGTTGATTCTAGTCGGCCTGTGCCCGTGCCTGTGCCTATTCCCGCGCCCGTGCCCGTGCCTGCATATCATGATCCCAGGCCACCCCCACCAATACATCATCATCACCCCTCTCCTCAAGAGCCTCCGGGGGACCCTTACCCTCTGATTAACAATGCCGGTCCTCCTCTATTCCCCGGTAGTGTGTCGTCTGTTGGGCATGATGCGTATGGGCGTGATCCCATCGCTCATGGCGCGGCTGCGCCTCGCAGGCTAGCAAGCGGCCAGCCTTCCCATGGACCGACCCGGCCGTCGATCCAAACCAATGTCGGGCCATATGGCGTGATATCACCAGCCTCCAGTGGACAAGGCTACCATAGCCAATCCAGCAGTACTCCACAAACAGCTGGCTTCGTGCCTCAGCATAATGTCCTTCCATTTAGCTTGCCGCCAGCACAATATTCTCACTTACAAACGGCCCCAGCGCCGCCGAGGGATGGACCGCCGTCTCATGGAACGACAACAGCATCGGCGCAGTATTCTGACGCCCACCATCATCACCCAAACGAGATGATCATGCTGGACCATATGGAAATGTCAAGTAGTGGACCTGTATTTGCTGACGATGGTGTCAACAAGTCTCCGTATGTAGGGATGCCCGAGGATTTCATGGCATATTTGTTCAACTCCTTGCCAGCAAATGGTTCTCCTCACCCACAGGCGCTGCCCCCTCCTCTCCTACCGTAAGCAAAACTCAACGCACCCCCAACTGGGATTTGCTATAATACCAAGCTAATGCCCCTTTTTAGTTACGGCAACTCGCAGAATGGCAGTCACGACGACCACTTCTTAGGCGAACAGTCAACTGTGGGATTCTTTCCTTCTGACCCACAAGATGTTATGGCTGTTAATAACATCTTGGAGCAGCATGCCCCAGAGGCCAATATCACAGAAGAGCGTAGCCAGGAGATTTTTGACCTGATTAGCGACCGCTTCCAAGAAGACAATGAGGACATTTCAGCGAGACAACGGCGCAACAGCATTCTGGGCGGCGACCGCTCTTCCGGAGAGCACATGCTAAGCAGACGGATGATGCAGGCCTACGTTGGGTCGTACTGGTACCATTTCAGCGATCAAATGCCAATCTTGCACAAGCCCACCTTTGCCACGGAGAAGACACCCAACCTTTTGCTCATCGCCATCATGGCCATTGGCGCTGCTTGCCTGGACAGAACACACGGGACGAAAGTGACAATGGCAGGGGCTGAGGTGTCCAATTTTCTTGCGGAGCACTTGCGATGGGAAGTATTCATGGAGCGCAGTTTTCGGCCTCCCGCTAAGTTGTGGGTTTTCCAAACGCTGATCCTGCTTGAGCTTTACGAAAAGATGTATTCAACGAGAGAACTCCACGAGCGAGCTCATATTCACCACGCCACTACTGTCACCTTGATGAGGAGAGGACGATCTCTCATTGGAAAATCGACATTGGACTCACCACCCCAGCATAGTTCCGACGGATCGCGAAAATCTTCGGCTTCTGGTATAGCTCACACAGCAGATGAATGGTGGAACCACTGGATCACGAACGAGGCTACTCGGAGAGCTGCCTTTGCTGCTTTCATCATCGATTCGACTCACGCCACGATGTTTGGCCATTCGGCAGTCATGGTAGCCCACGAGATGAGGCTAACGCTCCCTTGTGACGAGTCTCTATGGAGGGCGGCCAGCAGCGCTGAGGTTGGTCGAGTCGAAGCCAACCTAATGTCCCGTGGCATCAAACCCGTAACGTTCCTCGAGGGCCTGAAGCGCACACTGAGCCATCAGGACGTACGGACGACACCGTTCGGCCGATCAGTCCTTATGGCCGGGCTTCTCAGTGTCACGTATCATATGCACCAGCGTGATCTTCAAGTCAACGTGCTAGGAGGGGGCGTCATTCAGGCCCTTGGCGGGCGAGACAAGTGGCGGGCAACTCTCACCAGGGCATACGACTCCTGGAAGTCCAACTTTGACAAGGCGATTGAACTGAATGAATCTGATCCTTATCGATTGGAGATGCAACAACAAGATTTCAACGTCGTATTTGAGAGCCGTACGGTGTTGCACCATCTGGCCCACATGGCTATGCACGCCGATATTGTAGACTGCCAAATGTTTGCTCGGGCGAAGCGGCTTCTTGGTCGGTCTATCGGCCATCAAGAATTCCTCAGCGCTCAGCGAAGAATCAAGGAGTTTTGGGCCCCGTCTGCAAGGGCTCGCGATGCGGTGTATTACGCACTCAAGTTTCTCTTGTCTGTTCTTGTGCCCGACCAAGCTGGACCTCCGTATTCGACGAGTCCTGATCACGACAAGCCATACGAGACCCGCGATGATGTGCTCTTGAATCGACCTTGGGTCCTCTACTTTGCGGCATTGGTTGTCTGGTGCTATGGGTTTGCTGTCGAGGGGCCTTGTTTGGCTGGATCGACGCCGGTGGGTCACCATGAACAATGGCAGCAGATGACAGCCTACCTCAGCAAGTATGGCGGGGTGACAGACCCCAATGAGTTGAGAAATATGCGAGGGATAAACGGCAACACAGCGTTGCTCATGGTCCTGAAGGATACCTTTGACAACTCTCGATGGGAGCTGCTCCACGAAGGGGCCAACCTGTTACACAACTGCATAGTGCTGAACTCTGGAGGCAACGTCTTGTAAAAAGCCCTGTGAGCGACTGACGTTTTTTTTACTTTATGACTTCACGGTATATCTTTTTGCTTTTGATATTTTTTTCTATTGGATTTCTTTGTTCGTCTACGCATCACGATTTTAAGGGATACATCAGCCGGAGGGTGGGGGGTACAGCTGAAAGATTTTACGTGCGGATAGCTGGGCGGAATTTGCCTCCAACATATGGGACGGCGCATACTATTGCTTGGTTTCAAAATACCCCTTTTTCTAGTGACAGCAATGGCGGGTTGTGTACGGTCTTGTGTTTATTATTGAGGATATGAAATCTTTTTGGCTTTGTGGGAAATGAAGGGACAAACAAAAAAAGCCGGGCTTGTTAAATAAAAATGGAAAGTTTTATGTGATTTTGTCTTCTATGCTATTCTGTGACAATATGAATGATGAACACTGGCTTTCCTCTTGTAAACAACGCTTTTGACCAATACGCCATCTTTTGAAGATCCAAAATTCTACTCCAAGTACTATAGGTATACATGCTTCATGCTTGCATATAAATCTCAGTCGTCGAAAAAATCTGTCTTATCGAGCCTTTTGTCAACACACCTAGGCCCGAGCATGGCGTTTCTTTGCCGGCGCTTTTTTGACAACGACCTTGACTGCAGCCTTGTTTGCAGCCGTTTTCTTGGCAACGACCTTTTCCTTCTTTTCCTTCTTTGGCTTCTTCTCTACCTGGGCAAGTTTGCCTCGGCGTGTTCTCGGAGGAGGAGGGCTTTCGCTCTTTTTCTTTTTGATGAATATGATTCTGGGTTTTCGCGGTGGCTTGGCGGGTTCCTGATTTTGCTGCTTTGTGTCTTCCTCCCACTCTTTCTCTTCCTCCTTGGCCTTTTTTGCGCGAGGTCCGGCTCTTTTAGGTCTTCCTTTGGGCTTTTTGGCAGGGAGTTTGTAGTCTTCGTCTTCCTCTTTCATCTTCTTCACCGGAAGGCTGTCATTTACCAAGGTGAGCTCTGAGTCCACCGGCAGCTCTTCGTACTGCTGCACGCTACCACGTACCAAGGTAAGCTCCGGGCCAGGTTGCATGCCGTTGTTGCCACCATCCTCCAACAAATCCCAGTCATAGACGCCATCGTACTTATATCCCAGGCGCTTCATCAACCTCCGGTACATTGCCCTCAGCTCGGCATACTTGGGCTTGTGGTTGTACCTGGACGAGCGGGCGTACATGAGGTGTCGGGCGAAGGGGGAGGGGAGGCCTTTGCAGATTTGTTTGATTGGGAGGCCGAGCTTGAAGCGGGTAACGCGCTCGCTCAAGGTGTCGTCGTTCTCGTTTTCTTTGGCGCAGCCTTGCCAGGGGAGGGAGCCGCTGGCGAAGTAGATGAGCATGTAGGCGAGAGATTCGAGGTCGTCTTTGGGGGATTGAGACTTTGAAGGTTCTTTTTGTTAGATCTTGGAACGGATTATATTGAAAGGGAGTGGGTGGAATATGTACTCACGCGGTTTAAGTGAGCTGCTATAGGTGCCCAATAATAAGTGCCGCAAAATGCATAGCTAGGCGCAACGACAACCTCCTCGTCCTTCGTATACTCACCAACCAGACCAAGGTCTAGGATATAAACCATCTTCCCATTCTCCTTACCAAAGCCCATGACGAAATTGTCCGGCTTAATGTCCCTATGTACAATATTGTGCGAGTCAAACAACTCAAGACGCTCTAGTAGCTGGTCGGCTAGCATGAGCGTCGTCTTGAGCGAGAACTTCTTCCCGCAGCGGTAGAAGAGGGTCTGGAGGGAAGGGCCGAGGAGCTCGTAGACCATGAACTCGTGGGCGGCTTGACGACCGATTTTTTTTTCTTGGCGGCCGTTCTCGTGGTGGGTTGCGATGCCTGGGTTGTTGCGGAGGAGGGTGTAGTAGAAGGATTCGCTTTCGAGGTTGTCCATTTGGGAGGGCGAGGATGCACTACCTGGGGGGAGGTTTTGGAGTTTGACGGCGACAATTTGGTTTGTTTGGAGGTCGGTTGCTGATTGTTTCGCGTGTTAGTCCTGAATTGGAGTGTGATTGAGATTGGGGCAAGGGCGGGATGTAATACCGATGTAGACGCTGCCGAAACCTCCTTGGCCGATGAGGCCATCGAGGCGCCATCTCTTGTTGATGACATGTTTCTTGAAAGACTAGGATGATTAGTTTTTGCTTGTTTGGAGATATATGACATTGGATAGTGTGAGATATACCTGTAGTACTTCAGACATGATGGCTTACTGAACTGTAATAGAGGCTGTCAGAAAGTAGGATGTAAGTGGAGGAATTTCACAGTCGAATTCTGTGGGGTGATTCTACGAGGACATATATACAGATTACAGAGTATTTTGAAATGCATTATTTCTTTGTACGATTTCATACCTTCCTTTAATATCATCATGATCTATAAATGGAAAATGGAGAGCCGCTTTCAAAGGCGAGGATAAAAGCAGCATAAAGAGAGCATATGGAAATAGATACAACAAAGACTATGATATCAAGAGATGAAAGATGTTTCAATGGATCTGCTTATCTATCCATTGTCCTGCAACTATGGCCCAGCATGAGCTGGGTTCATTGTACGAACTATGCTTCTGAGATTTTGCTGACATCTCCAAGCTTGACAATTCCATGTACCTAAATATAAGCACGGTGTTAGAATTAGGATCTCAAGCTATGGGCATTGAGACCGAGAAGTCAATGGCTTGGTGCTAGTCCCAATGCGGCAGTTTATTGTCAGGGACTCCGGTGACATCACCGATATCTTATCGCAATTCGGGGTTCACCGTGCTTTTTATTTTATTTTTCTTCAGCAGCCGCTGCAGCGGCAACAACAGCAGTCGCAGCATTTGTAAATAATATTTACTAGGGGATGCTTGGTAGAGCAAAATAAAATTTTTGGATTCTTTATTTTTCCAAAATGAATAGCCGCGGATATGGCAGATCCTTGACTCAGCTGCATGTCTCAATCCGATCTTTTTTTTTTCTCCTGGTGAGACGCTGCACAACTTGCACCCCGCTTATCCAGGTCCAGGCGCTAGCACCTTGCACCAGGAACAAAAAAAATGAAATGGAAGAAAGAAAATCCCCATAGTGGCAAATCCGGCAGAGTTCAAAGAGGCGAGCACCTAGAAAGGCATAAAGAAGCAATGGAGAAGAAAAAGAAGAAAGCGACTGGAAGAAAAAGTCAAAAGCCCGCCCTAGCGAAGCCATTGATGCAAGTAGCTCTGCTCAATGCACCACTGTAGGTACATGGCGCCGCATACTGTCTGCCACCAACGTGCAGTACCTACCGCACTTGGCCTAACTCTCGTCCCATGTGCTCTAGCGGCTGCTAATGGCTGGCATTGGCTGGCTTTGGCTGTGGAAAAAAAGGCACCGGCACACGCATCCTCTTAGACGCCAATTCGGTGCACGCGAGACGCATTAAAAGCGACCCCACCAGAAGCGCCTTGGTGGCTCCCCCACTTTCTGAGGGCGGAAGGTCAGGACAGCGACAGGTACCCTCGCACCGAGAATCCCCGTCAGCGGTACTTTGCTCGGCGCTGTCAAGGCTCGGTAGCGCGTCATTCCGCCCACAGTGCCGGTTCAACGTTCCTGTACCCGCCCTCGTAGCGGAAAAAAAAGGCGGCCATAGCATTAGCAAGAGTCAGGTGCTGCACTGCCAAAGCCTCTCCCTCCAGGTTCCTTGTCCAGACCCTCGCTTCTCCTCCGAACCTCGCAGCCCACACGCAAGCCAAACCAGCTGAGCACTTTTCGTCCATGAGATGTGATGATCGACCGTCTCCTCACCTTTTCCCACAGCTCCATATCCCGCATTCTCGCTCCTGCTTCTTCGTCTAGCAGCTCCAAAGCCACAGCTTGCATTGCCCTGTTTCGGTCCACTTTCTACTTTCCACACTCTCTACAACTGCCATGGCTCCGACCAAGACGTCTCGAAAAGATCACGACGAGCACAAGGCCGACGCTCCCGTTGAGAAAAAGAACGGCCACGGCTCGACAAAGATGCGCCGCGGCGCAAGCCAGCAGACTCACGCTGCCAAACACGACCTTCATCCCGCTCCCACATCTGTGCCCGTCCAGGTGCCGACCGAAGCCCTGCTCCCAAGCGTACGTCTTTTCCCTCGGCGGTTGCTTAATCCACCTCTCCAATCCTCAACCCAGCACGTCGACGGCATCCAGAAGCGATGCTAACACAACCTCACAGCTTCCCTGGGCCTCCTTCGAGCGACGATCCCTCCACGCCTACCTCCGCGAGCACGAGCTGACCACGCCGTCGTCCTACACGAGTTCCTTCCACAATTGGGTGCTCTCGCGACCCGGCAGCCTGGGCCTATACTCTCCCACAATGGTCCGCAAGCAGCAGATCAAGCGACAGTCCAAAGACCAGCTCGCCCTGGCTGTGCGCAAGCATTTCAATGGGCTGGGCATCCAGGAGAACGATGTCATTGTCGACTTCATATACAAAGTACGCAATCACCAGGTCGTAAAAGACCAAGGCACGGTCAAGCAAGTCATTGTCGTGGCTGAATGACCGGATGCCTCATAATTGGAGAGCTCTGGTGAGCAGCTGCATCGTTTTACTGGCATGGATTGGTGTTTTTGGCGTTACCAGGTTCCTGAGCATGACACCAGATGTGTGTACGTGGTGGGTAGATACCCGTGGGAGTCATTTGGCACTCTGATGGCTTTTTGTTTTCCTTTTCTATTTTTCCTTTCCTTTTCTTCTTGCTCTCTCTCTCACTTGTTTCCTGCGAGGCACATCGTGGTGTGCTCTATCGCGCCACTTGTTACAATGGTACTACGGGCCAAAGAACCCGTCGGTTTGGGACTGGTTCAATTGTTTTAAGCAGCACAGCATATCGACAGGCACTGGTCTAGGAATTCGCAGCGCCACTCATATAGAAGGGGACGAATTGGTGTTTCCGTTTATAAATATCCTGTAGAGAATTGACGAATACAACATGATGCTGAATGAATCTACAGCTAGCTTCTTTCCCTTCTTTTTTTCGTGTCGTTTAGAAAAACGGTGGCGTGAAACATTGCATGCGAGACATAGGAGGGACACGAAACATGCTGCAAGGATGAGAGACACACTGAAGAAATTCCTTCATAGGGCACGGGCCTGGCTCAGGTGGTTCGACGATCCACCCGCTGCGCAGTCTTGCATGTTACTCGTACTCGGTACTTAAGTCCACAGCGCTGCATGTCATCAAGCCAACGGCTCGGGCGTCGCTTCGCTGTGCATGGAGCTGCCTGACAGGTCGTCTGGTACAGCCAGCAGAAGCGCTCCGTTGCTCGCAGCATTGTACCAGGTACTTTTGCTTGCCACTTGATGGATGTGAGCTGCAGGCTGACCTGATAGAGGTAACCGTACCTTAGTAACGTCGGGTTGATATGCGCATTACAGTGAGCAGCACATCCAACATCACCTGATTAGCATCCATAGTAATATTCGCGTCCAATTGCATGAGTGAAGCTGTTCGCGAGCTTCGTCAGTCAGTCCGCCAGTCTGCCTGTCATCCATGTCGGTGGGTCCCCTCGAGCGGCTGGCTTATCAATTCTCGGCGTGCAGTAGAGAAGTGACAAGGGCAGGCTTCTGCTGTATGAGCGTTGGCGCTCTGTATTATTCGGAGCTTTACTAATATCGCCCATGCTACAGGCGCAGAATCCCCCTCATAATTGAAGCTGCCCACAGAGCCGATCGAGTGCAATTATCCGTTTCCTCAGCCAAGCCGTTCTCTCAAGCAAAACGGCAGAGGGCGGGATCGGCCGGGTTATGACGGCATATCGGAGGCGCGGAGAGCGAGCCACCAATCACCAAGCACGCGTCGCAGACAGCTCGAGAGCTCGGCTTAAAATCGGCAAAAACCCGGCAATTCCAATGACCAGCCAGAGAATCAATTTACCCCCACCTTTTTTTCGGTGCATGTTCGTCTAAATTATTTCTCGTCGCAAACATCGACGTCCGTGGAAGCTTTTGGTGGAGAGCTGCTTAATAACTTTTTGGAGGGGACAAATTTCGAGCCGATCGCCGTAGAGCCGGTTCTCCTTTCCTTAGCATTCCATCTGCTATTCGGTCTCATTCTGTCTGATCTTATCTCTGTTCGGGTTTTGCTCGGTTTAGGTGAAGGATTGAGAGGCAATCGGAGGACAAGACTAGTCGAAAAAGAAGGAAGCAGAAAGAATATATTGGGATTTTGACATCTTCAGCAATGTCCAACCTCCTCTTCAAGGCCGCGGCTCCGGCGCGCGCACTTGCAAAGAGCCATAACTTCTCCAGGGGACCGAAACTCCAGCAATGCCTCCGAAAAGGCGCTCGGCTTCACACGGCTTCTTTCCGCTCTCGAGCTGAGCGACCCAATCCCCGGAAAGAGCACAATGCTCGGGCGTCTCAGAGGGTAAGTTCTCAACACAAGAGATTGATAAGTTATCAGCTAGATATTGACAACATACTGGTGATTATAGACTTTCCATGCGACCAATACATTGCTGCAGAAGGATCCGTACAACGCCCTCGGCGTAGACAAGTCCGCAACCGCCGCCGAGATCAAAAAGGCATACTACGGCTTAGCCAAGAAGTTCCACCCCGACACCAACAAGGATCCCACCGCAAAGGACAAGTTTGGCGAGATCCAAACCGCCTATGAGATCCTCTCCGACCCCAAGAAGAGGGAGCAGTACGACCAATTCGGCGATGCCAGCTTTGATCCCAACGCGGCCGGAGGCAATCCGTTTGCTGGCGCGGCTGGCGGCAATCCTTTCGCAGGATTTGGTGCGCAGGGTGGATTCGGCGGAGGATTCGGAGGCGGTTTCAACTTTGAGGACTTGTTTTCGGCTTTTGGTGGCCGTCGATCGAATCCTTTCCAGCAGGAGATTCTCGTGGGCGACAACATCGAGTCTCATGTGAGCATCAGCTTCATGGAGGCTGCCAAGGGAACGAGCAAAACAATCACCATCACACCTGTCGAATCCTGCAACACATGCTCCGGCAGTGGCTTGAAGTCTGGCGCCCAGAGGTCTCAGTGCCACAGCTGTGAAGGAACGGGAACGCGGGTGCACTATGCGCAGGGCGGCTTCCAGATGGCCTCGACGTGCGGAAGTTGTGGAGGAACTGGTTCAACAATCCCAAAGAGCTCCGAGTGCCGGACGTGCTCTGGCCAGGGTGTCGTGCGCAACAAGAAGACCATCACCGTCGACATCCCCGCGGGTATCGAGGACGGCATGCGGCTCCGGATAGACGGGGCCGGTGATGCTCCCATAACCGGAAGGTCCACCAGCCCCGATGCCCGGGCCCAGCGCGGAGATCTCTACGTCTTTGTTCGGGTTGCTACGGACCCCAAGTTCAGCCGCGAGGGCTCCAACATTCTCTACACAGCTAACATTCCCCTCACCACGGCCATTCTCGGCGGACAGGTCACGATTCCCACGCTGGACGGCACGGTTAACCTCAAGGTGGCCACCGGTACCAACACCGGCGACAAGGTCACTCTACCCGGGATGGGCATGCAGCGCCTCGGTTCGCGGAGAGCGGGCTCCGGTGATCTAAAGGTCGAATTCCGAGTCAAGATGCCCAAGTCGCTCAGCGCCAGCCAGCGCACCATTCTCGAGATGCTCGCCGATGAGATGGATGACAAGTCAGCTCGCCGCGTTATGAACGTTTCAAGGTCAGAGGGAGATTCCAAAACTTGAGCTGCCACGATCACTTTACTAACACGCAGGTTTTTGACGTGCAGCCCTGATCCCAAAGACCCTGATTCTCACAAGGACGAGGGATTCCTCAAGTCCATGTGGCATAATCTGACTCACCATCCCGCGCATGAAAAGGACGCCTCTGGAACCTCTGGATCTACCGGCGAATCCACCAGCGACGACAAGGGGAAGAAGGAGAACAAGTCTGCGTCCGACTAAGCTCTTTATATCTTCTGGAAATAGTGCCAAACTACTTCGTCTTCATCTATATGAGATTTGAACCGAGGAAACCAAAATTCTAAAAAACTGAAAAACCTAACGCGATCATGCATGAAACGTTGGTAGCTCCGAAAGGAGAAGGGAGGATCATTTTTGCATAGAGCTGGGAAAACTAAACACACATCCACACACTCATCACAAAAAAAGGAGAGAGCTTGCATTCGACGGTGTTGTCGTTGAAAAAAAAAGAAGGCCTTGAATTATGTATTTGAATTATGTATGATATTATTTGACGGCGGCGTTTTTTGCTCAGAACGGTTTGGGGCCCTGACTTGCTGCCTTTTGGGGGTTTACTGGCGGCGGTAGATGCTTTGGGCATTGTGTATATTAATAGCTGAGAAGATGATTTTGAAAGAAAAATAAGAAAGGGGGAGAGGGGGACGAAAGAGACGCGGTTTTCGCGGAGGCCAATCTCCCCTCTTTGATATATACGGCGCTGTTTGCTACTTATTTCTATGTGCATTGTGTTCTAAGCTAAGACGTGTTTGAATCATGGCTGCGGTAATGCCGCGCAGTCAGATTCATCATTAGTCTTTGCCGTGTAAAAATCGTATATTCTGTGACTCCAAATCCGTGCCTGAACATGCTTAACCATGACCCAAATCATCGTCGAGGCAGCGAGAACCTGCTGAGACCTGTTTGCGCCGATGGTATGATATGCTTGGCTACCATTGTCAGACGTAAAACCTTCATTAAACTCCAAGCGACTCACAAGGAAAGATATCATCCTCCAACCAAAGACCCTCCCAGTTCCCACCCCTCCTCGCAAAACGCAAAGAGGCAGTTCAGAGGAAGCCCTGACGATTCCGTTTCATATAATTTACTTCACTCCTCCCCTCTCCTTCAACCAATCGGCTTAAGCTTCTTCTTCTTCTTCTTGTCCGGATCACCGCCCGACTTGCCCTTCTGAAACTGCCGCCAGCTATTAATTCTGACGTCCCGCGTCGCCTCCCAGTCCTGCTCATGCTGCCTCTTGCGCTTCCGATCCTCAACCTCTTCATCCTGCCGCCGCTGCTCCCTACCTTCCTCCTGCAGCTGGGCCTTCATCTGGCGCCTCCTGCGGTGCTCGTTGTCGATGAGCACCTCGCGCGCCTTGTCGCGCCACTTCTTGGCAAACTCGTCCGTCTTGAGCTCGGGGCTGTCGACGGTCCACTTGTTCTCCCTGATGAGCAGCATGCGGGCGTCGGCGATGGCCTCGTCGAGGCGCTCGCGGTGCTTCTCGTCCATGAGCTCCGTCTGGGCCTTCTTCAGCCGGTCAAAGGCGTCGGGCGCGCGCGGGTTCTTGGTCTTGTCGGGGTGGATGAGGAGGGATTTCTTGCGGTATGTCACTTTGATGTCTGATTCCGGGACGCCGGGCTGCAGGTCTAGAACGGCGTATCTGTAGAGATGAGTGTTAGAGGGCGTGGGATATTCCGGTCTTGGGGGAGGCCGTGCTCACGCATCGAGGCGAAATGCCTTGAGGATCCGGTCAATCTCGGCATCCTACGGTTCGATTTAGTTAGCATAAACTTGATTTGATTCTGCACGGCGGAAAGAGGAGGGTAGCTGCAGCGAACCTTGTCGAATTCCTTGGCCTCTAGCTCGAGGGCATCGAGGGCATCTTTATCGTCCTTTGTAGTCGCATCCGCCATTATGACGATGGTATCAGCCGAAAGTCTTTCGCTTTATTAATATGAAATAAACGACTATTTGGCGATAAGAAACGGAGGAGGAACAACGAGCGTGAGGTGAGTGGTTGTGATGTTGGCAAGGCAGCTTCTCGCGTGCCTTTTGTCAATTGGAGCGATGATTCGCGCAAGGCTCAAATGTAACAGCGAAAAAGAGTGGATGCGATGCCGCATTGAGACTCGACCGGGGCCCATAATTCCGCACCCCCACAGCTGATAAGATAAGGCCCGAACTTTTAGATGGAGAAGAAAAAAAGTTGGCCGCGAGTTTCAAGTTCCAGCACGTTGAGGCTGGTGGCAGTGAGACGAACACCAAAAATTACATTCAATACAGCGAAAGATTTCGCTGGTTGCCCATCATGCCCAGTCGTCGCGCAGCTTCACCGGCGGCTTCAGAGCCCGAGCTGGACATCCTCGACTCATTATATCCCGGCGACGACGACAATGGACAGCAGGGAATGAGCAAAGATGGCCAGGATGGATTGGACTTTGATGCCTTTCTCAATGCGGGCGCGGCTGGAGGAGGCGAAGAAGACGATGAGGCGTTCATTGCGCTGCAGCAGGCAGCTTCATATCGCAAAGCTTCAAATTTGAAGGGCAGAACAGTCAAGAAGGGCGGTGGCTTCCAGGCAATGGGTGAGTTGGAGAGCTAGAGAAAGACTGGGCTTTGCAATGCATTGGCTCTCGATCAAGGCATTTTTCTAATTCTAAATCTGAACAGGTCTCAATGCGAACCTTCTCAAGGCCATCGCTCGCAAAGGATTCTCAGTCCCGACCCCGATTCAGAGAAAGACGATCCCCCTGGTTCTCGAGCGGAAAGACGTCGTCGGCATGGCGAGAACAGGTTCAGGAAAGACTGCGGCATTCGTCATCCCCATGATTGAGCGACTGCGCGCCCACAGTTCCAAGTTTGGTAGCCGAGCGCTGATTCTTTCGCCCTCGCGAGAACTGGCCATCCAGACCCTCAAGGTCGTCAAGGAACTCGGCCGAGGAACAGATCTCAAGTCGGTGCTTTTGGTCGGTGGTGACAGCTTGGAGGAACAGTTTGGCTTCATGTCTGCCAATCCCGATATCGTCATTGCCACTCCAGGTCGATTCCTGCATCTCAAGGTTGAGATGGGTCTTGATCTCTCATCAATCAAATACGTCGTCTTTGATGAAGCCGATAGACTTTTCGAGATGGGTTTCGCTACTCAGTTAACTGAGATTCTACACGCCCTCCCCCTTTCAAGACAGACACTCCTCTTCTCCGCGACACTTCCCGCTTCATTAGTCGAGTTCGCCCGAGCCGGTCTACAGGATCCCAGCCTTGTCCGACTCGACGCAGACACCAAGGTTTCCCCTGACTTGGAGACGGCATTCTTCTCCGTCAAGGGAGCTGAAAAAGAAGGATCCCTGCTACATATTCTTCACGACGTCATCAGAGTTCCTCTAGGGCCTCCCGCGGGCGCAGAGGATGAGACGGAGAAGAATTCAAAGAAGCGGAAGCGCCAGCCAGACAACGGCGCCGGAAAGCCCACACAGCACTCAACAATTATCTTCACAGCTACAAAGCATCACGTCGAATACCTCTACAATTTACTAAAAAGCGCTGGATTTGCAACATCCCATGTGTATGGTTCTCTTGACCAAACCGCTCGACGAATACAGGTTGAGGAGTTCCGGATGGGCAAGACAAATCTGCTCGTCGTCACAGATGTCGCCGCCAGAGGTATCGATATTCCCGTTCTGGCCAACGTCATCAACTACGACTTCCCCCCTCAGCCAAAGGTATTTATCCACCGAGTTGGTCGTACCGCTCGTGCAGGCCAGAGAGGTTGGGCTTACAGTCTGGTCCGAGATGTGGATGCCCCATATCTTCTGGATCTGCAACTTTTCTTGGGCAAAAAGCTAGTTGTCGGACAAACAGAAACAGAACCGTCATACACTGATGATGTTGTTGTTGGAGCTTTGCAACGAGATGCCGTCGGAACCCACGTAGAATGGTTCAACAAATTCCTTCATGAGAATGAAGACGTCGATGCGTTGCGAATCGTTGCCTCCAAAGCAGAAAAGCTCTACATGAAGACGCGAAACTCTGCCTCAAGTCAGAGCGCGAAGCGTTCGAGAGAGGAGGTGGCATCCAGGGGCTGGTCGCAGCTGCATCCGCTCTTTGGCAAGGACGTCGACGGCGCAGAAGAGGCTCGGGCTGCCATGCTTGCCAAGATTAGCAACTTTAAGCCTCAGGAGACGATTTTCGAGGTTGGACAAGGAGACAAGGCGACGAGCGAGGCGGCAGAAGTGATGAAGCAGCTCCGCAAGAGAGTCAAGCCGCGCAAGAAGGAAGAAGCCAATGATGAGGAAATGGAAGTCGATGACGATTACGGCGGCGCTCAAGCTTCAGATAGCGACGAAGATGCGAATATGGATGATGACGATGAGGGGGATGATTACGGTGACGATCTCGAGGTCACAATCACCAACACAGGCAAGACCAGGAAAGAAAAGGGCCGGACAGACTGGCGCGACAACGACGTCTTCATGTCCTACACGCCGCGCACCATCAACGCCGCCGAAGAGCGCGGCTACGGCGTCCACTCGGGCGGCCAGGGCTCCAGCTTCGTCGAGCTCGCCCGCGACGCCACGATGGACCTGACCAACGACGACACCGCAAAGGCCTTTGGCGCTCCCACGAAGCCGCGCATGCGCTGGGACGCCAAATCTAAAAAGTATGTCAACAGCGCAAACGACGAGGACGGCTCCAAGGGCGCAAAGATGATTGTCGGCGAGAGCGGTGTCAAGATTGCTGCCAGCTTCAGTAGCGGCCGCTTCGACAAGTGGAAGAAGGCTCATCGTGTGCATAAGCTGCCTCAGGTCGGCGAGTTAGTCAAGCCTGGTAGTGCTACTTCACAGTTACCGTCGGGCGTGCGGTACAAGCACAAGAAGGAGCTTGCGCCTAAGGAGGCCGACAAGTACAGGGACGACTTCCACGTGCGCAAGAAGAGAGTCAACGAGGCGCGCGAGAAGCGTGTTGGACGCTTCAAGGACGGCATGGGCAGTAAGAAGGAGGTCAAGGGATTGACTGATATCCGCAAGGCCAGAGAGGAGAAGGAGCGCAAGAGGGCGAAGACGGGCAGACATCAGTCAGCAAAGGCAGGAAATGGCCGAAGGAGATAGATGAGCGTGATAGAACTTGATTATAAAAACTGTATCAATTTCTTTGAAAGCAAGTATATGTCCTGTGTATCAATATGGTTCGAACTATTCGACGTAGAGGCACGAAAAGAAAGGTTCCCATTACTAAAATCACTGCATATCTTACACAATATCATCACACACGCCAGTAAAATAGATGGAAATGAACATAATTTGTGTCTTTCAAATTAATAAAAAGCGTACTCTATCAAAATTCTTAGCAAAAAGAGAGCTCTTGTGTGGCTAAGTTCAACGTAGCAGTCATAGCCCGTTTCTGTCATGTCCATCCAACGCCTCGCTCAAAATAAAACGCGAGAGAGAAAATCAAAACTAAAAAGATATCGCTAGGCCAAAAGAGAGCTGGAGAGACAAAATCTTCAAGAGCGTGGCCGTTAAGAGCTGGAATTCGAACAATCGTATATTGGTTTCCGAACCAATCGATAAAATCAAAAGTTGAGGTGCGTTAAAAACATCTTTGCACCGCTGGGGTATCATATGTTGGGAGTAGGAACCAGAGTATTAGAGTAGTTGTGGTGGTGGTGATACAAGCTTCGTTTGGTTGGTCGTCCCATATCGTAGAAACCAAAAGTTCATAACGTCGTTAATAGGGGAAACGTCAGAGGAAGTGTTGTAGAAGACAAGAATAGAAAGAAAGAAAGAAAGATGATACAAGAGGGGGGGTGAGGCCCTCGGGGCTTATTCGCTAGAGTCAAGAGTGCTTGCCCACTGCCTAACCGCGTCACGTAGAACGCTCTCGCTAGCTGGCCCTTGTTGTTTGCGCCCAAAGTTGTTGCCGTCCTCATTGTCGATGACCTCTCGGATGGTGTCTTCCAAGGCAGACAGCACTACCGTCTTGCACTGTCTCCGCGGTATCTCGAGTGGAGGCTCCGGCATCTGCGTCACCTCCGAGAGCGTATCCGGCATGGTACTGCTGCCACCACTCTCGATAGGGCCGAGGATATCGACGTGAACCTGGGAAGAGGCAGAAGAGTGCTCTTTACTAGAGTCAGGGATGAGGTGAATAACCTTCTCCAAGGCATCTGCAAGAATCTCATCAGGCACAGTTACTGTTTCCTCAACCCACTCTTCATCCAGCGTCGTTTCATGAGGCATAACGGAGGGAGTGATGGCAACTCCTCCAATCACAGGCTTTTCCACAGTCGGCCTTGGCTTGACTAGCCTGCGGTAAGTAACGCGGAGAATCGAGTCTGTGGTGGTATCGGCGACAAGAGCCGAGCTGACATCAACCCAGCGCTCAGCCACGTCGTTGGCATCAGATTGGACAACTACCGGAGTAGGCTCAGCCTGGAGCGCGGCCTTGATCTTCTCAAGGAGGCCTTCTTGAGGAGGAAGGCCCTGCAAGACAAAGTCGGGATGGAAGCGGTTTAACCAGCCAGCCGCGTTAAGGGGCAGGTCACCGTCGATCGAGATGCGTCCAGTCTGCTCAAAGGAGTCGAGGCCGGGCAATCCGGGTGTTGAAAGGTACCCGCTGCTAGAGGGAGAACTGATGGCTGATTCAAAGGAGGCAATGTAATCCGGGAATGGAACATCAACATCAATGACGCCATCGTCCGCGTTGATCGAAGTCTTGACGGGAGACTCAAAGGCGCCGTTAGGATCAGGCGTCCTGTCGCTCTGGGTGAAGGACTTGCGACCGCGCTCGGTGGTTTCCCGCGTGACGTCGACATCCCTAGCATTGCTTGCCCGGCGGAGGTTTCCCAGTCGTCTATCAGGCCCTTCTTCAGCGAGAGACAGCTGAGCCAAGTCGGAAAGCTTGTTTGCTTGAGAGAAGCCCGCCTTGATTGGTGACCGAAGGTCGCTGGCTTGGCTGTACGTGCTGCCGCTGTCCATTGACTCACGGCGGCGTGCGCTCCACAGTCCGCTCATAAGGTTGCCCCATCGCAGGCCTTGGCTTGGGGGCCGCGCATTTCCTGCTGTGCCGCTTTCGCCCCTTTTTAGGGATCGCTTGAGGTCATCAGCAGCAGCACTGCCACTACTTCCGGGTCGTCGCCACCTAAGACTATCGGCCCGTTGAATAGTTGAAAAGTGCGGGATTGTCGAGTCCTGCATAATCGTGGAAGTGGCAACACTGCTCTTCCGGCTCATCAAGTCATGGCCCGGGATTGGAAGCCCGGTGGTCCGAATGGAAGCAGCGTCGGAAGCGCGCCTGTGATGGCTCGCTTGGTCCGCAGCGCTCAAGTGTCCCGTTTGAGACGAGACTGTGCCGCTCCGGGTGCTTTGGCTTGCTGTCCTGGAGTGGGAGACACGTCCAAGCCCGGTGCGGCGGTTGATCTTGCGGCGAAGAGATTCTTCACGAACGACAGGGACAACGTAGGAGGGAGGAGAGTTTGAAAAGGCACCAACCGAAGCTGAGGTGCTTGGTCGATGCACTCGGGGACCGGGAACGTGCTGGTTCGCCGGCAGGAAAGCAGAAAGCAAGAATATGATGCGTCGTGCGGCCATCTTGTCGTCTGAAACGATAATGGTTCGCGCCGGCAGCGACAGATCATCTTCGTTTTGATTCTGCTTTCGGAGCAGTGCTCGCCTCCTGTACGCGGGAGAGCTGAGCGCTTGAAGCCAGTCAACGTGCGTGGCCAAGAACCCGGTAAGCAGAGTGTGGAGGAAGACGCCTTGGTTAAGCCCGACAGCCCATTTGCATGTCCAGATAGCTTCGTCTCGCCAAATTCCCCAGCGTCCTTGTCCTGTGACAACACGGGAGGCACTCAGGCCCATGACAATTCTGGATCTGGCAAGACCAACCTCGGATGCGATATGCACGTCATCTGAGAGACAGTTAGGCAGCAAGGAGACGAGTTTAGTAGTACCCTTAGACGGCTTGACTCGTGATTCGTCCAGGCGCCTCTCGGTCGGAAGAGACGGCCTCCTGGCGCTCATGTTTGCCCAAGAGGCTGAGTAAGGACCCGGAGAGGCCATGTCGGTTTGTTTAAGCATGGTGTGCAACCTAAAAGCAGCAATGGACTGGAGATGAGTCAGAGTGCGCATGATGATGTCCCAGTGCTTCGTAAGCGAATCGATGCGATCTTCGACATCAATGGAAAAGGATGAGTCGGTAGTTTCGCCGTAAAGGCCTGATCCGGACATGTTCCAACCAGACATACGAGTTGAACTGTAGGACGAGGAGAAGAGGTCTTGGTCATTGTACGATCCTGGCTCGCGAAAGACAGGCTTAGGAGGTACGGCTGAAGATATGCGTGACGGTGACGGTGGGAGCTGTACGACGAGGACTACGGCGTACATCGGCGTGCGCCGCTGCTTTGGTTGCGGCTTCTTCTTCTTTTGGGCGGGCTCGTCGCCAGTGGGAGGAAATGGAAAGCCGCCATTGTCATCTGAGTACCGGCTGGGAGGCGTAACGGTGGAATCCAAGTCGTCGGCCGCGAGGGTCACCGGGAAGAGTCGAGTGATGAGAACCTTCTTTCTCTCACTCTGGCGCGGAGTAGATGCGCCAGTCGGCAGCTGCGGGTGAGTTGGAGATACGGTTTGTGACGAGTAGGATTGGGACAGCTTGCTCGAGCGGCCGGTGGCGCGTCCAATGGAGCTGCGACCATCTCCGAACATGGAGCTTGCATGGTCGGGGATGCGAGATTCCGATGGCACGACGTGGACCTTTGTGGAAGTGCCCTTGTAAGCCATGAGCTCTGAGTTGCCAAAGATGCAGCTGGAGAAGGTAGCCAACTCCTCTCGATACTCGCGCGCAGCTCGCTGCCCATCGGTTTCCCCAAAGCTATGGCTACGGCTATGTACCGAGGCCCGACGGTCAAATGCCCCCTGGCGAAACTGAGAGCTATCCGTATGGGGGATGGTTGGCCGAGAGTTTTGGCTGTGGCTCCCCTTGCGAGGTGAAAGCGGGTTTGTCGTCGTCCTCTTCACGTCCTGGGTAGCAGTAGAATGCCTCTCAGTAGAGGCTGCAGCCTCGGGAAGGGGGTGGCTGTCGAAGAGGAGAGATGCATTAGTGGGACCAAGCGCATCCTGCATGATGATGACACGGACGTCCTTTACATCGAGCTCGAGGTCCTCATTGTAGTCGAAAGCGTTAGCCGGAGAGGCTGAAGATGTTGCCGGGGCATTGAAGAATGGAAAGACTTGGTCATTGCGATGCTGGTAGAGATCCTGGGCGTCGGGGAAAAGCAGATTGCGGGTGTGAGAGTCCTCTTGGACAGATTCCAGGGAAAGTATAGGACGAGAGCCATTGTTGGACTGTGCAGGACCCGTAGTCTGGCCACCGGAGCCAAGATGCAGAAGCCGTCCTAGCATATCGTGTAGCGCCGTCGAATGGTTAAAAAAAGAATCAGGAAAAGAAGACGAAAAGACGAGAATAGAGGTAGAATATCCAAATGCCGGGAAGTAAAGCTCAGCGAGGGCGCGGAAGATGCGGGATATCAGCTTCGGCACAGTTAACCCAAGCGATGCGCCATCACCAATAATAAAGTCGGGACATGGCGGCGGCACATGGACATGTTCGTTTCTTCTTTGTTCTTTTGATCTTTCCTTTTTGCTGCCCTTGATTTAGGTTCCCTCTCCAATCTCGTCAGGCGCCAGTGCGTTTAGCCTCTTGGAAATGGGCTGTGAGTCGCAAGCCGTGTCACCAAGCCGAGATGGTCGCCGTTCAAGGTTTCGCTTATTTCCCAGATACTAAACGGCTGCAGTACAATCCAGCCGGTTCGGAGGCCAGGGAGATTAGCCTGGCCGAAAGGGAAAGGAAAGAAACGAAAAAGTGATCTGTCTATCGACGCAAGACAAGACACGCAGCGCGCCGTGATAGATGGTGTGGCGGCAGAGCAGCTCCAGCTCCAATGCAAGGCACGTGCGTAAAGGGAGATGCTGGGCTGGGGGGGCGACGGCAGCGACGACGATGCGATGCCACGGTTCGTATAAGTACTCGAATATGGATTGGCTGCGAGCGAGAAGCAGCAGGAAATCGCCCCTCCAAGAGGCTGATTGTGCGAGGCCTATTCGCGAGGCAGCTCGAGCCTTTTGTTGGTGATGGGCGAATGAATGGTGAGGGAGAGGTCGGGTTGGAATCCAAGAGGTCGGGACCAGCAGACGAGCGTCTTTAGGGCGGTGGGGGCGAGGGCGAGCACTGAAAGCGAAAAAAAAACAGCAGCCCCCAGCACGGCCAACTCCCGCTAGCGCTCAGCAGCAGCAGGTTGCGTAGTGGGCTAGGCAGTGGGCTAACAGTGGGTTCGCTGCGCTGTTAGGGCTCTTGGGGTGCCCCAGAACGCTGGAGCCCACTGGGGGCGTTGCCAGTTGAGGTGGCGCGAGCCAAGCACAAGGAGCCACAGCGCAGTAGCCGCGGCGGAGAGCGCGGGGCGGCGTGTGCGCTGTGGATTTGGTTCGAGTACAAGAGCAACTGGCGGAGGGTCGAGTATGGGGTACCTGGTGTTACCCGCAGTACCTTGTGCAATTTGCAGGTACTCCATACATGCGCATTCTTGTACATTCAGGACCGCTGGACTTCAAATATCGACAGGTTGACTGGCAAATTCAATCCAAGGACACACTCGCAGCTGTGGGTTTCGATGCTACTAGGCACTGGTGACCAGTTTAGAGTCCCGTCGTTGTGCATCACTTTTCTCCTTGCGTTATTAAAGTGCCGCCGCTGATTGGCTGCAGAGCTCAGATCCCCAAGGACAGGAACGAAGAAGCTCCAACTGCCATTTGATTTGCTGCAAGTATGACGGCGCGCCGATACGATCCCGACCCAAGATATTGACAGCAAAACAACCGCCTTGCAAAGAGAAAATCATGAGCCAGGCCATCCTGACCGTTGGCATCATTTGCATGGCCGCAAATGCTAGGGCAGGGCATGGAAGCAGTCGCAATCCTCGTACAAGCACTTTATGCGAGCTTGGGACTTTTGACTCGGCCCTCAGCCCGCCAGGTATCAGCCCGAAATTGCCTGGTACTTGCTTTTTCTTCCTTGCTTTGGTAGGTCCAGTTGGTTTTGCTTTTGTTTTGCATATCAGGGCTTGAATCCAAAATGCGCCGAAAACACAGCGTCGAAACGTCACTCGCCTGTTTTCATGGATGTTATACAGTAGATAGCAGTCGGTGCGTTGTCTTCTCCCAACGCCAATCCAGCCAGCACATGGCACCCATTTACGACCACTCAAGCTGTCCGTCTCCCCCATCCTCCATCGCATCTGCCGCCCAATGATGCCATCGATGCTTTCTCAATCAACAACGATGCAGCACAGCTCCAGCCCATCATTCCCTAGCCCACTCACACTGTTGGACAGTAGAGTCACTGTGGTAGCGTCAGCGCGAGGGATGAGATGCTCACATGCCACATTCAAGCACAGGTGGCAAGGAAGGGCCTTGCTCTCTGAAACACAACTACGAAAATGCGGTGAATGCAATGCAAGCTGGATGTCCCACGTCCTGGCCTGGTATGGGCAGGAATCGGCGGCGCACTCCTCGGCCGCCCACTCCATTTCTCCCTACGGAGTATGCTATGCTGCAACTGTATGCCTATCCACCCCCGCCTGGCTGGCTCGATGCGCTACTTTGTCTTTGCAAGCAAGCCAAGGTCCGAATGACCTGTGACTGGTGACCGACCAGGGACGGCGCATCGGTCTTGTTCGGGCCATATCCACAGCAATGCTGATCTTGCGAGGGGCCAGAGCTCTCAACGATGAAAATCCAGGGTCCTCAATGGGTCCCCAACTCTGCGGCGGCAAGGGAACCAGAAGCTGAATTGCCACTGGAGCACAGCTCTTGTTTCTGTTCTGTACTGCACGTTGGTGCGCGCATTTTGACTGCACATCTGTTGCATCATGTCCAACAGATGTGCAGAGCATCGCTGCTGAGAATTCGCCCTGAGTTGGTGCAGAGCTGCGAGATCGCCTTGGCCTTGACATCATCATCCTGTCTCTCTCAGGCTCGGCACCTTTCCAACACGTCAGTCGAGACCAACGGGACAGGGGGCCAGGCAGCAAAAACGCCAGACATCCCACTTAGACTACGGTACTCCGTACAGACAGCGAATTAGAGGTGCCGGGCACCAATGGGGCAAACACCTCGCGATGCCCAATGAGCTGAAGGACGCATTGCTCCTCTAGATTCACACGAAATATGCTTTTCACGCGCCTCATCCGCGCGAACCATCAGTCAGTCGGCCGCGCCGAGCGACAGACCGTCTTTTTGACGGTCACTTACAAAGTCCAATTACTCAAGCATCTGCGTCGTGACAACTACTAGCGCTGGTACAACGAGTAGTACGATCGTTGGACCGAAGATCATCTGAGCGCCGCGTTGGTCTAAGCCGTCCGAAATATCATTTGCTCAACAAGTCGAGGTTACGAGTATGCTTGGCCTTGGAGCACTTCTCCTCTGTGCCGGCCCGACACGACATTGCAGACGGACGGGGCATGTCGTACAGCATGCTGCGGGTAACTAGTAGGAAAAAATCTGACCGTCGCCTGCTTTAGCGAGAAGGATGCCCCGTTTTTTACCATTCAGATATCAAGCACTAACTTGAGTGCTTTGTACGAGACTCCCTACAGGTAGGTAAGATGAATACGGAGCCCGGGACGGCATGGTTCGTGCATAGAAGCACCATGCAGCTGCTCGTACGCCCGCACTTTATGGGATATGTCTATTCAGATACACATAGGGAGTATTACGAATATTCTCTTATTTTTGGAAGCATCAACAAGCGGTCTCGCTGTTGTATCTGTTCAATTCCGTGGAGCAGTGATGCCCGGCACTTCACCAGCGGATACCTACTTTTGCCTCCATATATGTGGGTTTGGCGCCGAGGGCTGTGAGACGGTCCAGTTCGAGCGGAGTCGTTTCGGTTCCTGGAGGAGTGCCGTACCCTGACATGCAATAAACGCCGACGGAAGAGAAGGCACCCATGGCCCTACGGTTGCTGGATCTCTGGAAAGTAAATGGTCTGCTCGTATCTCGTGTGTGTGGGCTGAAGCCAATGTTGCTGAAACCCCTACCATCTTCCATGGGGAAGACGATACAGTGGGCTCTTCGCTTCGAGTGAAGCAGTTGTTGAATATGCAAGCTCTGGCCAGTTCTCAAGCCACAGACGGTATGGTATCAGCGAGGACGGGTCCGCCGGCCTCTCTCCAAATAGACACCAGCAGAGCCAAGCTTTCTTCTCTTACTTTCCATGCCGCCAAGAGAGAAAGCATGATTATTGGCGCTGGCCCGAGTAATCGTAGCTCCTATCCTGGAAAAGATGCAAGCATTATCCTGCAATCGGAATGTGAAAGAGAGCCGGCATGTAAAAACGATTCGTCAGTTGCTAGCTTGACTTCTAGAATCCACGGGCCTGTATGTGGCCAACATCTGACAGAGATCCAACGAAAATGGTGTCCAAAAATGGAATCTATCACACACTCTCTCTGAATCTGTCATTTCCGGAGCTTTCCGGACAGGATAGGTCTCACAGCCAAGCTGTCAAAGCGCGTTGTTGGTTTTCTGTTCTATTATCAGCAAGTGAAAAAGCCCACATCCAAGAGCCGGTCCCACCAAACGTCAACGCCACGACTCATTGCCATCGAGCTTGTCCAATGGAAAGCGCAAACTCTGTTGCCATTTGCTAATGGGGCATTCTTCTAGAACAATTCGCCGCCGTGCCGAACGAAGGGGATCCCGGTGCAAAGCGAGGGTCCTGAGATGGAAAACTTTCACAAGCCAGAGAAGCGTTACACGGGCTGGCTGGCATCAACGGCCAACTGCTTCGCTCCCATGTAGGGTGATGTAGGTGTGCGCAGTTTTGCATGTACGGGAAGCAGCCCTGTTATCTGTGCGTCTCGCCTACTGCATGCCGCTTGCACATGTGACATTTCAAGGAATGATGGATGCAACCTGAGACCAGCCTACAGAAACCTTGGAAACCTTACCCGGACCAACTGATGGTAGACTAACCACCACTACTCCTACGAGTATGTATCAAGATGTCGGGTCTGCGAGTATCGAATACTATCTATCCGGGACTTTGACCTCGCTTGCGGCAGGCCGAAATTGCTTGCTTCATGGCTCTTTCACCGAATGCCCACATTCCGAGCCTCGGCATGGTGGAAACCGGCTCCAAAGCACCAGAAATACCAGCTTGATACCAGTGAGGCTCAGCTACAGCCGAAGATGCCCTCATCGTATTGCCTGCATTCAGGAACTCGCCGAGATCAACCCGGCGAATAGACGGAGAATCGATTCATGCTCGTCCACATTCGCCGCTGCCCACTTCATCGCGAGTCGTATAGTGCAGTCTGCCATCCACATACGGATCGGGATATACTAACGTTATATGGAAGATATTTTCCGTTGCTAGAGCATTTAGGTTAGGAGCTCGGGGGAACAGCTCCGTTTCTGTGTTTACATGAGATATATATACTACATGCAGATCTGTTTCTGGCTTTGGACCATTGCGAACTGTCCATCAAATTTCCTTCAGCATGCTACCTTGAAAATGGAATCCTTTTCAAGTATTATATAAAATAAATGAATTTGTCGTAGCCGGTTAAACCAAGATGTAATTAATGATGTGCTTTTTTTCTCTCGCTATTACTGGTCTCAGTGCCGGACTTGAGCGGGGGCATAAATGAGAACCTTGATGGCCACCGCTATTAGAAATACAGAACGTGGCCTTCTCCAGTTTTCAACCTCATTTCCTCTTCTCTCAGATGTGTGAACAAGGCTCTTCAGCGAAAGACGCGTAAACGAATGCAATTTTCTGGTTCAAAAATGATGATTTGAGATTCTCAAAACCTCTATTTACTAGGCACATACTATTTGCTGCCGTGGAGATGTGCTCCCCCCATTGCCAAAGCTGTCAATAGCTGCGAGTAATACATCAATTCTTTCCCCATGCGCCTGTCTATCGCAGCCCCCAGAGCAACCATGTCACCCAGCTCTGTTCAAGTGTCTCTTTCTGCGGTCTTCAAGTGAGGACGAGACTTCCATTCTTGTTCCATTCTCGGCGTGCCCTCTCAACCCAGCAGTGCTGGTCTTTCAAGAGATCTGTACCGATGTGCAGCATCTCATTTCGCCGCACTGGCTTCCGCATACAATCTGGCAATCAGCGCCGTTATCACGTCGCCGTTGAGTCGGCGTTCCGATACCAGAGTTCGGGGACACGGATGAGCTTTGAGCTTGCTGCTGCTGATGAGCAGGCAGTACCTCGGGCTGCAGTGTTGCCGAGTGGATGCCGTACGCATGGAGGCATTCCATGATGATCTTGGCCGTGTCTGCAAAGCTTCGGACGGTCCTACCGTCAACGACAACATGTGCAGATGCAATCGACTTGCGTTGATCTAGTCGCCAGACGTGAAGCTCATGCACAGATTCGACACCGGGGACCTGTGGGCTTAATCAGCATTCAGCCACTTATTTGGGTGTGCAGCAGCTTGGGGATGGAACGCTGTGTCTACCTTATTGATATCGTGCTTGATGTCATCAACCTCTATCTCATTGGGAGCAATCTGCAACAGAATACGGCCGCTGCGATTTGTCAATGGCCAAGCGGTCAAGAAGATCATCAGAGAGATAAACACGCCAATGGCAGGGTCGGCATAGTATCGTGCTTCCCCTTGGGCTTTCCAGATAATCAGGGCCGATACTATAACGCCAATATTGTTGATGGCATCACCAACTACGTGGATCATAACGCCAAGCATCCCCAAGTCCCTGCTAGGGCGAGATGGCGAGACTGATACATGCCTGTGCTGGTGGTGACCGCTGGATGCCTTTGAGGTTTCTTTTGTCAGATCAGCGAGCTTGATATGGTGGGCCAAAATACTCACCAACGTGGGACGAGCCTCTGCCTCAGGCGCCGTTCCATCATCTGTCCTTGTGGCAGCGTCCTCCTCGTGCAGGGTTTCATGCCTATGGCTGCTACTATGGTCGTGCTCGTGCGCATGTGCGTGTCCATGGTCGTGACCGTGGCCGTGGCCATCACCATGATCGTGATCGTGATCTAAACGATCATGCGTTAGCCATTGGCTTGAGGCATTGCAGAAAAAAGGGGGCTCAGGGTGAAGCTTACCATGAAGAAACGACAAGACCAGGAGATTCAGTCCTAGGCCAACGCATCCCACGATCAGAACGACTTTGGGCTGGTCGATGACTTTCGATGGAATTCATAGTCAGCTCAATTCCGCCAAACCGTCCACAGCCTGAGTGCTACAACTCACCGGTCACGTTGACAAATCGTTCGATAGCTTGAACCAGGATGCTGACGCCGAGCGCCAAAAGGAACACGCCGTTGAAAAACGCGCCCAGAAGCGTTGCACGAGCCCATCCAAATGTGAATTTTTGTGGTGGTGGATTTGGATCCTCAGACACCTATAAAAAAGTTCAGCAGATGGTGCTGCTCTATTTCAGATTAGGGGGACGAACCACGACAGCGACCAAGGCCACCACAAATCCAATCAAATCGCTCAGCTGCAAGGGGTCAGCGACGCAATCAACTATCTTGGAGATATACCATACATAGTGGAATGCATCAGCGATCAACGCGAGAGAGTGGGTGTAAAATCCGGCTTTGCATTCACGTTAGAGCGATTGGTACTCAAAATCATCATGATCAAACACACCAATGAGTTCGGCCACGAAAAAGGAGAATGAAATGGCTATTGTCGCGACCAATCGGTGTTTGCGACTCAATCGGATCGCCATCTTGCTTCGGAGACAACAGATGCGGAGTGTATCTTGCAATATCAAGAGCGACGTTGGATCTTGTCAACTGGACAAACGCGACGCTGGTCACAGCTAAGGCTATATAAAGGGGAGGAAAAGGAGAAGAGACGTCTCCTCATTGACCGCAACATACCACTCGGATACCAAATAGCCGGGCAGCGGCGTCGCTTGGGAATTCCGATGGATGTGCGTGAAGCGGGGCTATACTAACCAGCTTTTTGCTACGTGGTTTGATGAGATGCAATCAGTTTTAGCATCAACATGGTTTCAATGCTACGTGCAAGCGGGACGTTTGACAGCTGCACCTGCCGATTGCTATGTCTAGTTGCCCAGCGGACACTCCGTATTATGCGCAGGAGACCATGTGCAAACAGGTACCCGATCAGAGGATAACAGCAATCTATCTCCGATGCTGTGGTGATTCGAATTGAACCCTTGCACGGAGAACGGCGCGCTAGAAGGCGGATGAAAGGCCCCAATAACGCAGCATCTCACAACATTGCCACCGTCTAAGGAGCCAACGGGGCATAAGACCGTGCTCATGGCGTACCCTCTGTGGAGGGACTGAAAAATGCTATCTGTTGGCATATTGACGGGCCGAGAAAAAAACAATGATGGCTCGGCGCATGGGCTACGGATTGACAGGAGCTGATCCCGCTGTCATCGGCTCCGAGGCAAACAAGCCGATTGAAACAGATTTGCCTGTGAATGGGGCTTTGTTCAAACATCAAGATCCTGGCTGAGCAAACTTGCACTGCGTCACGGGAGGGGTGATAAAAAGTGTAGGAGCTACCTAGGTGACGGACAGAGCATGATTGGGGTACGAAGTACCCATCTCGTAACGCCGACATTACTCGGTTGCCGGTGATTTGATGCCCAGTCTTTGATCATTCAGGTAACGGTCTTATTCAGAGTTGACCATATATCGTAGCCGGATCGTAACATTTACAGGGTGTAGTAGCAAACTTGAACGGCAAACACACTAGAATCGCAAGTTTCTCAGTCTTTTATTGTTCGTCAGTTTTCTCTTTGTTGATACGCCTTGGCTGTGATTCGATATTACCTAGGTACTACTAAGTATTCGAATAGTCCGAAACCTGGAAGTCACGTCATGATAGAGCAATGCGAAATATGCAGTGCATGATTTCTCTAATTTAAACTTTGGAATTTAAGTCTATATCTGTGCCCTCGATGAAGGGAAGACAGGATAAACAATAGTAAAAGTAAAAGTAAACCTCCCGTTTAGAAGCTTATCTCGAGTGGTACTGGAAATGTTTCATCTCAACCTAAAAACAGCCATATAATACAGTATGAGACACAGTAAGAGCAAAGTATGGTCAACTTTGGTTAGGTGCTTCCTCGTGGCATTGCGGCAGGTAGCGAATACCCGCAGACTTCAGCCCCACAATGCGCCGTGACCCCACGGAGACAGTGCGGATGGATCCAGCAGGCGGTGAGGCGTCTTGTGCTACCATCAAGCTCCGTTTCTGCCGCCACTGCTCAGCTTGTTGAACTGTCTACATTCATACCCCCAAATTGTCGCGCGACACGCATCAGCTATTGAACTGGCAAACATCTGCGCAGTTGCTCGCGGGCTATGCTCCCATAAACCATCCGCCCTATGATTTGCACATCGTGAAAACGCCCGAGCCGATTCCATGTCCCGATATGTCGGCGCAGCACCATCGGCTCCGCGGAGGGGACCGCATTGGTCCCATCATCTTCGACAGTCGAGCTCGACCAACTCGGACCGCGCATCTGAGATATCTGCAGCCTCGCCAAGGAGTGTTTCTACGCATTCGACTGTCAAGGACGTCAAGGATGAGAAGCCGCGAAAGACTGAGCGCTATTGCGCCGTCACGCTCAATGACGGATATTCGCGAGACGAGGTGTTGCTAAACCTGGACCTGATTGGTGGTGATATCAAGCCAGGCACCTTGATGTCCATCGCCGTCCTCAAATCGGAATCTGTGAAATCGGCGGCGGGATTTGGCGGCCTTAAGAAACAGTCGCATGAGGACAATGGCAGCTTGCGATACCAACACATCGGTCCCTGCGACCCGAGCTCCCTCGGCGACCAGTACATCTTTGTCGCCAAGGATATGCCCAAGGAGACCAAGGCTCGGCATCCTGATATCGAAGTGCAAGTCGTTAAGCACATTGCGGACATATTTGGAATGAAGAAGGGGTCCATTGTCCTACTGGCACCAGTTCGTTTATTCTCATCACGTATACTAAGTAGATCCATGTGACTGACATACCTTTTCCCCCTCCCTAGGTTGATAATGACCACCCGGTTACCGAAGCTACACACGTGGAGATGATATTTAAGGATCAGTATCTATCACGAGCAGATATGTGGAGGGTAGCCGTCGGGGAACTCACGCAGCGGACCGTATATAAAGGACAGTCTCTCCTCTTTTTAGGCACGATAAAGGCGCAAATCACGACGGTCTATGTCAATGGAAACAGCGTCCAATCCGCTTTCTTTGGCCGAGAGACGAGGCCGATATTTCGCAGCGAGTCAGCCAGATATGTCCTCTTCATCCAAATGTCCAAAGAGATGTGGGACTTTGACTCCGACAGCTCTGGCGAAATCATGTTCAATAAAGTTGTCAACGGGTTTCTGCCAGCCCTCTTTAAGAGGTGGGCTGTGCTCAAGGTAAAACACTTGGTCAGCATTGTCCTCTTTGCTCGTGTCGAATATGATACGGGCTTGACCAATGAGCTGGATGTGAGCGCACTCCAATCGGACTACTACACTGGAATCCAGCCCTATGGGAACCGGCGTCCATACAAAGACTTTTATCGAGTCGTAGTGAGTGAAATGGCTAGTGGAGAGTGGACCAAAATCCTGTACCAGCTGAAAAGGCAACTGAACTACTTTCGAAAAGACATTACTCTGCATCACCAGACAGCATTAGATGGCCTCAAAGAAGGTGCATCTGGGAATGAGGCAGCCAGTCGGATCAGAGCCGAGTCTTCCTTTTCCATTCACGGCAATATTCTGGAGGCCATTAACCTCGCTTGCGCACAGTTTGCTCACGATTATATTGATCGAGACTTGACTAGGACAGGCATCTCCATCGCCGTCATTAGCGCTGGCGCTGGCATCTTCGAAGTGGATTATGAGACACTGCGAAGAACTACAGAAGCCCTTGTAGGAAACGGCATTGGGATTGATTTGATCTGCATGGCTCAAATGCCCCTGCATTCTGTTCCTCTTTTCAGATACCGGAATCCACGATTCTCAATAGCGGGGGACCCTCAAGATCGCCACCATTCCCTCTCAAGGTCTTTCCACAGTCGTGATAGCACACCAGGCCAACCAACTCCCGTTATCGGGAGCTTTCAGTCCACCTCTGGCTCTTTCTCGCCCTCAAAAAGCAGAGACATGATGCGCCGTGTTGAACACTTGGATTCCCAGAGTAGGCGTGATGAATGGTGCTATGTACTGCCACAATGGCTGCACGTTTCATTCTGGACGGGCACCTCAAACGAGGCGCTTTCATACGCAGGCGTGGCCCTGTCTGTGTCCAACAAAGTGGATCAGGACGACGACGATGATTTTAAAATAAGATGCCGGATGTATGACCTTCAGATGCGGAGCGCACTTGATACGAATGAGATCGAAATAACCCCGCTGCACTCGGACTCTCATTATCCCAGTGATATCTTTGAGAAGAGTAGCTTATTGAAGAGACGCCAAGAGGCGATTGGCGATATCTGGTACAACCCCCCGACTCGTCTTCCGGATCACCTATACGATACCATCCAGGGGATTCAGAGATTCTCGCCCGAAAGGCACGCGCGGCCCGCGGAAAGACCTTCTTGGAGGCAGCTACAGGAATTTGATGACTCTAGAGCCATCTTGACTCGCCACAAGCGCCACCACCACCATAGCTCGGAAGTAGGTGTCAGGTCGGATGAAACTCGAAGGCATCATATGGAGGACTTGAACGTTCTGGGCTCGTCTCTTCCGGAAAAGAAATTATTTAATAATGTCCCTTCGGCTAGGAAGCTCTCCATGAACCAAGCAGAGATGGAGAAGCCGAACATTTTCTCAAAGCGAAAACTACCAGATCCGCTACCTCTGAAAGAATCGCCTTCTACACAGCAACTACCACTACCGGCCGTTACCAAGGTGTCTTCATCCTCATCTTCATCGTCAAAACAGCCCAAATTTATGAAACAAATTAGTCTTGGGCACCGAGGTTTCGGCATAGCAGCCCCAAAGATTGCAGCAGCCGAGGTGAAGGCAGAAACTGTCAATGCAGCCGTTACCAAGTCAAACGCGCCACCAACTCCTCGATCACGTCCGGATTTGAGGCCGTCCACTCCGCAGACAATCAGAAGCCAATCGCCATTCTCAGTAAACAGGCTTAAGCCGGAGACGACTGATCCTGAAATGGTGAGAATGTCATCAACGCCAAGCATCCCCATCCTGAAGAAAAACGGGTCAACTCGTCACGATATGCATTTGTACAACCTGAAGGCGGGAACGCCTGCACATACTTCAACATCTCGCGCTCATGGTGACAGTCCCGAAGACGATAGCGAAATGTATCAAAATATGTTTCGGACGGAAGATCACAAAGTTGTCCTGAGTAAACTTCGTGCAGGAGTTGGCGTGACACCGGAGCCTCCCGTGACGGTTTCGCCATCATCAGCAATCAGTCCTTGGCTGGTGTTGTTGAATCCGTCTGACCCAGAGAAGAATCAGATAGATGCGGCCAACTTATACACGCGCTGGCAGCACATCTTCCCTCGCATCTCCGAGATGAAAATACAGAAATGGAAAGCCCTATGCTGTCCCGCTGCAGTTCCATTGACGACTGAATACTTTCCCACTAGAGCCCAATTCGATACTGAGTATCAGAGGCATCCTTATAATGTGGATCAAAACGCAGACGATGACGAAGAAGCAAAGACTCGACAAGAATTTATCAGCGAGCTGATTAGTCTCCGATTTTCACAAGGATTTCAGGTGGTGGTTGGTCCAGCCGTAGCGAGAGCATTTGGCCAAAAGGTCATCAAGCTCGGAGATATATTCTCGCGTGACCAAGTCCTTGAGGACGGCACGAGTATATTCATGTCTGTCGGCAACATTATTCATCAGCTCTCATGCGTAAATGGGACTGAAGTAGAGGTCAACATCTACATTAGAAAACCCACGGCAGACATGTCGGGGTTGCCAGAGGGATTCTCTCCCATGTACAAGCCGGCCATCCGAACGCTGTTTGATACAGACTATGAGGCTCGACATATAGAACTGCTATCGATTCCAAGGCCTGACCGTAACTGGAACATGATTGATTCATACGCTGCCGGTCATCACGACGAGATGATGGAGAGCCTGCGCTTCTGGAGGGCCCGGTTCGTCCTCATTCCACTGGTCGCTCACAATCCTTCGGTGCCCAGGACCCAAAACGGTCTATATCCTGAAGAAATCAGGATAGAGGGCATCAAGCGCTTGGCGCAGCTGTGGCAGAAGAATCGCTACATACCGCCATCGGAACGCCGATTCCAAACTGCCAGAGGGCGTCGGCAGCTGGACCGTAGTCCCCTGGATATTGTCTACAAGACAGAGGATCCGTCCGTTGTTATTGCAGCTGAGCTGGAAACACTACCCCTGATCGAGGGCCTCGAGGGCGGCATGAGTAAGAAGCATCAGCTCGTATCGAGGAAAGACCGATTTGAAAAGTCCAATCTGAACTTTTCTGTCTTGGCCGAAGCCATGCAGCAGCCAGTGGAACAGGGCGGCGTGCCTCTGCGGAACCGCCGCTGGCATCTTCGGCTGCATTATCACTCTTTCCTCGGGTCTGATATGACAACGTGGCTTTTAGAGAACTTTGATGATCTCGAGACGCGTGAAGACGCAGAAGATTTAGGCAATGCTCTGATGGTACCGGAGGAGCCCAAAGGCAAAGACAAGGATGTAACTGAAAAAGACAAGGAGAAGGAGAAGGAAAAAGAAAAGTCTAAGGGGCTTTTTGTTCACGTCGAAAGACGACACCGGTTCCGAGACGGTAACTACTTTTACCAGTTCGCCCCTGAGTTTGCGAAACACTCGTCGGGCTGGTTCGGCAGCAAGAAGAAGGAAAATCCCCTGCCCTTGACACCGATGACGGAGTCGTCCATGGGCTCGGGTAGAAGATCGGTACACGAAGATCACTCGCCGTCATCACTGACCAGCACTCCTACGCTGTCGTCAGCACATATAGCCAAGAGTCGCCCCAAGGTTATCCTCAGCAAGGTCATTAAATACGATGTGGATCCTAGGAAGAGGTCATATCGCCCTGAACGGATTGACCTGCACTACGACCGCCTTCACAACCCCGATAACTGCTATCATGTGAGGATCGACTGGATGAATGCAACAGCCAAGCTCGTGGAAGACGCTGTCGATGTCTGGGAGCGCGAGGCCAGTCAGTACGGCCTTCGTCTTGTCGAGGTCCCCATAAGGGAGTCCAGCGGCATCACGGAAGTCAACCCCTTCCGTAAGCCATTCCCCATCAAGCTTGCGGTCCAGCCACCAGACAAGCAGCCCGAGACGTTTTACGATCCAAATTCTCTGGGACCACAGACGGTCCCGACGAAGCACTTTTATCAAAAATCCATACTGCGGCACTTTGACTTTGTGCTCGATATCGAGGCGGCCTCGAATTATCCCAGCAATGTAGACATTATCTACTCCTGGGGACGCCCGGATTACAGATACACGCAGTATATTCACCGCTCGGGTGTCCTTCTCGCCCAGGTGACTGATGATGGAAATTTCATCGTGTTGGCAAACAGGCTGTACGGCAGAAGAGCTGTGAAGGAGAGAGAGGCCGCGGCCAGAAACATGGCCCCGATGGAGCCTCCTCGTCGCCTAACGGACGGTATCGGCCCACGAGTACCATCGTACGACTCCTTCAATCTCTCGGAATCAGTCATGGCAGGTTCCTCTATGCACCATGCTGCTCATCAGGGGCACCTGCAGCACCATCACCATGGTGGACTGCACCAACACCAGCATCATCATCACTATCACCATCCATACCACCACTACTCGCCCAGCATCAAGGCGGTCAACATGTCCGGCCCAACCAGTGACAGCCCCGTGGGCAGAAGCTCGAGCCAGCATCATCAGTTCCATTCCTCCACCTCCCCCACAGCCCAGCTTGGCGAGCCCGAGGCCATCAAAGAGGAGCTCGAGGCATTCTGCTCCGACGCCGCCGCCCTCGAGGCGTTTTACAAGGAGACGCTGGAAAAGGCCCAGCACATCGAGGGCACGCCAGCCGTCGCCGCGGCAGCCGGGCCACCGGGCTTGGAGGCCGTGCCTGAGGCGAGCATCCCGTCGCTGGGGCTGCCGCCGGGTGTTTTAGCATCGCTGGATGGGGGCGGACCTGCGGCGGCGGCGTTGAGGATCGGTAGCCCGATGATGTTTTTGAGGAGGGGGAGTGTGCAGTTTGATGGCATGGGGCTGGGATCTAAGAAGTGAGCTGTGATGATCTACTGAGTGGTGGATTTAGTTATCTTAAGTGAACTATATGTAAGTCGAGAGATATTAGGGATGAGGAGTAATGTAATGAATGCCATGTATATACATCAATTAGTTTCTTTTTCCTTGGAGAGAATCCTGTCGTAGCTAAAGAATAAAGTCAAAAAGGAATCAATAAAATCCTCTCATTATTCACAAAGTTCCAAGTGTTAATGAATCAAATTTAAAACCATTAATTTTTCCGTTCGTCATTCTCTAAGGTACTCAAGGTATCAATCAACCCCGTTCTACTCAAAACAACTTGTAAAATTTCCATGCCATTTCATAAAATAATAAAACTACTCAAACAATAAAGCCCCCATCCAGCCCTCCCATATTCCATCTCAAAAAAAGCAAAGCCATCATAGTAAAAGTAATAAAAAAGGCTAATAGAAAAGCACAAAAATGCGTCGTGTTGCTCTTGGATCTTGTGTCTTTATATGTGCAAAAAGGGTGTTTTTCGTGTGTACGTCATGAAAATAAGTACATCGAAGGAAGAAGAAACAATGAAAGATTTCGTATTTTTTTTCTTCGCTGCAGAAAAAAAGCTGGCCGCTAAAGGTAGGTAGTATATCCGCGCGGATTCCCGATCTAAGTTAAAAGACAACAATATTGTTGAAGTTTTGTGTAAATGCAACCGTTATTTTTTTTTTTTCTCGCGTTGATTTTTTTCTTTTTGGTCCGTAAAAAGGTGTGTATCTTCATAAATCCTCCAACAGGCATTAAAAATCCGAGGCAAATAATTTGCTTGTATGCAGTAGACGAAAAAAAGATTAAAAGAGCAAATGTGAGTGGTATCAAGAGAAAATAGAGAGAAAACAAAAACGAATGCAACAGATTTTTCTTTATTTTCTTAGTTCCCCTCGGCTCCGGTGTCTTGGTCGGGATAAACTAAAGAAGCACATGTTAGGAACCAACCTTCTCTTTGATATGTTCCTTGAGTTATGGTGAAACTTACAGAATGCGCAGACTGCAATGATTGCATACAAACACATCAAAAGCCAGCCTTCTAACCAGTGGCTCTTTCCATCGCCAATGAGGTAGTTGACAAGCAGCACAGCGACAAACATGACGGCAACCTGGAAGGTGTCGAAACTCAGGTTCATGTCGTCGTTGCCCATGCCCCAGCCAATAACGACAAGCACGGGGATCAGGAACAGGGCGACTTGCATACTGGATCCGACGGCAACACCAATGGCCAGGTCCATCTTGTCCTTTACGGCGACGGTGACGGCAGTAACGTGCTCGGCGGCGTTGCCGACAATGGGAAGCAGAATAAGACCAACAAACTCCTCGGAGAGAGCGCCGTTCTGGGTGATGGCATCGATGGAATCAACCATGTACTCGGCACAAAGGGCGATAATGGCGGTGGAGCCAGCAAGAGTAGCAATGGCCACCCAAAAGTGCAATTGAGGCTCCTCCTCCTCTTCCTCCTCTTCCACCTTGTTCTCAGAAATGTTGGCCATGTATCGCCCGTTGTCGGTGTCGATCATGATGCTGCCAAGCTGAGCGCTGGATGCCAGGCCCGACTTGATATTCGCCTTGGAAGTGCTACGGAACGGCTTGCGCTCTACCTTTTCGCTGGGCGTCGCAAATACCTCCTGGTGAGTCTTGAGCTGGAAGAACAGATAGGCGCCATAAACGACAAGCAGGATGACGGCAGTGCCGCGAGACAGCTTGGCGACCTTGTCGGTGGGCGTGTTGGCGGCAGCGTCGAAGACAGTAGGGACAATGACTGAGGCTGCGGCCAGAGCCAACATGGAGGCGGCCGTCTGAGCCACAGTCTTGTTAAAGTTCTGCTCGGGGCGACCTAGACCGCCAAAGAAGAAGCAGAATCCCATGACAAGCAACAAGTTGGAGAGAATGGATCCGATAAGAGAGGTCTGGACGATGGCAACCTTGCCGTCGACGAGGGCAAGGATGGCTACGATGAGTTCGACGGCATTACCAAAGGTGGCGTTGAGAAGACCTCCCAGAGTCTCACCGGTTCGTAGGGCGATTTCTTCGGTTGCGAATCCCAGTATGGAGGCGAGTGGGACGATGGCCAGGAAGTTGACGACAAAGACTGCTTTGCGGTCGACGGCAGGGATGTAGTTTATCGCGATACCGACCGGGGCAGCGAGAAGCAGCAGGTTGATCCACGAGCTGAGGAACGTTCGCTGGATCTGGTTGGCCACGGTAAAGGGCTCCTTGGGGTAGACATGGCGGATGAAGCCACCCTCCTTTTGAGGCTTCTTGGTCTTGCTGGTTTCAGGCTCGTCGACCCGCAACTGTTCGGTCGTGCCATCCTGTTCTCCCTTGCGATTGCGCAATAGATTCCGGTCGATGAGCGGAATGTCGTGGCTGTCTTCGCTCGCCTGCTTGGCAGCAGCGTCCTCGGTGCCTTGGCCTGTTCCGGAGGTCGAGATATCTCTCGCGCCGGTCGTCGGGTAAGGCGAAGTCGCAGCATGTGTCAGATCTTCACCTTCGCCCTCAGTCTGAGCCTCGAGTTGGCCGCCGTTCCATGTCTCGGCGCGCTTGGGTTTCCAAGATACGTGTCGGAAAGGATTCCATGCCTCGGTGCCTTGGCGGCTGATGTTGTGCGCTTGGCGCTTGATGCGAAAATGATTGACTGAGAGCAGCTGGGTTAGTCTGTGTCTCCCATTTTCGCCATCAGTCGTCTCGTGTGACGACATTCGCGATGTATAGCAAGGGAGTGGAAGCGTGCTGCTTCAAGGGCACGGCGCAAGAAGCATGAGATGGGCGGGCCCAAGACGGTAAACAAATGCACGAGGAGTGATGACGGGTGAGACGAAAGTCAAGGAAACAAAGCTAGGCCAAACAGAAACAAGTGTCTATTGATGCTGTGCTCAACAAGTGAGAGAATTCCCGATAAAACACACCAACGGCAGGGCCATCGAATGGTCTGCAGTTTCGTACGGAGTATAGGAAACGGGTATAGGTATAGGTTCAGGTATAGGATCGGGGTAGGGATAGACAGATGGGATGCTTTCGGCGCGGCCGGGGATTGGGATGGGGATTTTGAGAGACGGGGGAGCAAGGCAATTAACAGGAAATGAGTGGTGCAGAGACGTTGCGCATAAGAACTCACAGGTATCCATGGTATGGTTTGGGTCGTCGACTCAGCACTGCCCGGTCCACAACAAAAACCCCCCACTGAGCGATTAGTCCCGTCAGGTACAGACAGTCAAGGGGATTGGGTTCTTGGGTTCGGACGGAAACTTGGCGCGCGCGTCCGGTTCGGTGTCGGAGGAGAATGGATGCCGGATGGTGTTTTGGGGCGGCAGGATTGGGGAGGGACTTTGTAGTAGTTCTAAGTTATGGATCAACGGGCGGCCTCGAATTGAACAGCCTCAGCACTGCTCCCTTGAATCGCCTTGGGACGCGTATTTGATTTGGAACTTGGGGATCCCGCTGCTGGTAATTCCACCGTTGCTCCTGGGGCTGTGGCTGGTGATGGTTTCTGTAGCGGGACTGCTAGTACCGAAGAGTAAATAATATCCTGGGACCCCCTGGCAAGGCCTAAACGCGTACTTGTGCGGAATGGATTCGTGGGAGAGTATCGCAATAAAAAGGGTAATTTGCCCTTGTCTCGGAAAATGCCTGTGCTGGACTGTAGCGGACAGGTATGTGAATGTGTGGCTGGTGAGCCGAACAGTATATCGCAAAGAGCGACTGGATTGTTATTTGATCAAATGTTGTTGTATGTCGCTATGCAAGCTGCAAGCTGCAAGCCAAGAAATCTCCAAGACACTTCTTTCAGCGTCGCACAACAGCCGTTCGTTCGGATCGATGGCCCGAAGCGTCTTGGCTCTTGGCTCCTTGGCTTCTGGCGATCCGTGAGGCAGACAGACCGAAAGTTCGCTATTGATTCCACGGCTTCTTGATCAGGCAACCATGGAAGCCAAAACCGAAGTCCGGAGGCGGGGTTTGCGTCTGTTGGGATCGAGAGAGGCGAGAAAGGAGGCTGTGCGAGATGCCGGCAGTACAGTAGTAGCAGTGGCAGGCAAATGCGCGCGCAAAAAGGAAAAAGAAGGGCTATGCAAGGAGAAAAGTCGAAGTGAATGATGCGCTGCTGTTTTCCGTTAGAGTGAATGGCGAGAAGCAATCAGCCGTGCGTAATCTTTGCTTTTCTTGCTGCAATCGAGAGAGAGGAGGAGAAGAAGAAGAAGAAGTAGGAGAAGACCAATGCCTCCAGCTATGTGGAAGTTGTTCAAACGAAAAGGAAAAATAGCCCAGATCAATGACGGCAGGCTGATCCCCTAAACACAAGCTTAAAACTGCCCGCCAACACGTTCAATTGTTGGTGCTGCGTCTTCAGGGGGCTACAGAGGGTTGCTCGTATCGTACTGGGACTATCAGGTGCCGAGCAGGTACCGCACAAGTACTCCCCAGTTACTCGTACACTTGGGCAGAAGGGGCAAGAAGGGGGGCCAATGTGACGCTACGGTATCACTGGTTAACTGGAGATTGCGTTGAGATGGTCTGGTGGTTTCTACTGTATGTATTGCGTTGCAGTGATCAATTGATCTCATCACGGGATCCTTGCTCTGCTGGAGGTTGCGCTGGCTAGTGTGTCTGTTAGCGGTATAGCAGCATCGCCTGCAGGGCCTTAACAACTTAGTATTAGGACGAGACACTGTATTCACATCTTTGGGCAAGCAGCCAATGAATCATGCATCGAAACAGACCGTTTGAGGGCATGCCAATCAGTGGGCTACTGTATAAGGTACGGAGTACATACATACATGCACACCGGTTCAATGGCTCGGAGGCCTCCTTGACACTCCTCAGACGTATGTTCAATCTGTTTGTCTTAAGGAAAACGTCAATGTCCAGGTCAGTGCCGTTCAATTACGTCTGTGCTGTTCGTCTGCTAAAACAATACGAAACGTTTCCGCCTTTTTGCTTACAGCATTCAAAGGGCGACATCAAAGCCTCGTTTGCCTTCCGTTCAACGGCCCTTGCACCCACCGCCTGATTCAAGCTCCCGTTCAGCTTCAGCTTCAACCCGTCCTTATACCCACCCCAGACAAACAAAACCACCCGATGGCAATACGGTACGGTACCTAAAAAGTACCTCATAGGTACCCCCCCTCCACCAAACAAACACACCGGCGCGTCGAAATCGCTGCCCCATCCACACAAGAGCTTTTCTCAAACCCCTGTCCCGCTCCTCCACCCCTGATTGATGAACGAGAGCGAGCTAAACTCTCTTTTTCTCCCATGCGCCTTGGGATGGTCATCTTTTCTTTTTGTCCAGACGTTGAATCCTTCTGCTCGCTAGTACAGAAACTCTAGAACAATCATCAGGCTCCGTGGAACAAACAGTTTCAATAGGTATCAATACATGTACCAGTACTCCCAACCCAGAGCCACGGCCCAACCAACGGCCCATTTCACAAAAACCTGCTTGCATTGAGCCAATCACTCGCCCGCCCAATGCCCAACACAGTAACCAAGACGCCACCTCATAATTACAGTCCAACTACGTACTCCAGTTGTTACTCCGTAAAGTGATCAACATTGATGGCGCCCAAAATCAAGATTTCCTCCAATTGTGTGAATGCCCAGCGCCCACCAAAGAAAAATCTCTTCGCTCTTTTTTGCCATCAGTTTCAACAAGCAGTCCCTTTAGTTTCATGCACTCCTGCGTCCCCTCCAAGAACAACTGCATCATCTCCTGCCTGACGTCAGATGCTGCACTCCCTGCAACCTGCGTCTCTTCCCTTGCAATGAGCTCAGCCTTTTAGGAATCCCATTCGACTAAAGCTCTTCACCGTCCTCCGTTCCTCGTCATCTCTCCTCCGTATCGGCCGTTATATCCCCCGATCGCTACTAAAGAATAGCTAGCTATTACGACTCAAAGAGCAGTCTAAACTAACTACCAAGGTTATCTGAAAGACACTGCCCTCTCTCTCCCAGGCCTCGTAATGCGCTCAGGCTCAGCCTTGGTGATGACAGACACCAGCCACCCCAAGTAATATCTCGTACAGTTTACCCAAACAGGCAAAATTCCATATCATCCTCACCGTAAGCATCACCACATCTTTCTCTGCAGCAAAATCAATATCTCTCGAACTCTCGTAAGCCTGCACAAAAAAAAAAAAAAGCAATACAGTCATGGTCCCCCAACCCCCGAGTATTCCACACCTCCCCGTCCAATCCAGTCCTGCCACACACCTTAACCTCATCCCTAGTCAATGCAGCTACTCATATCATTCGCACAAAAAAAAAACTCGCTGCGCAAGTAACCTATGGACGCGAATTCATGCAAAAGATTCTACTCGTAACAACTGTCTCGTTAATTACAGCGTATCAAATAAGCCACTTTGGCCTAACCTGCTAGCTCTTCCGCTAAAACATGAAAAATATCACCTTAACTCCCAACCAAATCCATCCACAGCATAAAAATGCCAAGTCATCTTTGGGCTGCGACGAGAGTCGAATCCTTCTAGTAACGCATCATCGCCAAATTCCCACCAGTACGATCGAGGAAACCCCCGAGCATGACGCTTGCAGTAGCACAAACAGCCAACTGTCACGTCCCAGCATCACCCCATTGTCACACATAGTCACACATACGCCAGCGCTTCGTCGTCATTCGGCAGTAACGGTGTCTCGATTACAGTACTACCAAGATGCTAATTCCTTTCCCATCTGCCGCCCTTGTATCTCTTTGTGGCGCAGAATCCTTTTTCTATCATACAGACTGAATACCACCAGTATCTTTGAAAATGCCTTGAATCATGTCCTCCCATTAAACGCCGTTCCTCCATCAGATACGTCTCGTCCGAGATTTGTCTTGTATGCTGAGCAAAATGCACACCCCAGATTGCTTTCTGCGCCTTGAATATGACATCGATCCAGGCGTTGCCCAACCATGTATAGCCACCGTCGTAGATCAACCAGTTCCCAATGCCCACCGCTACTCTCACTGTTGCGTATAAACAACAAGGGAGAGGGGGATGGGTAAGGGGACTAAAAAAAAATATGAGGGAAAGAAGAAAAGAAGAGGGCGCCTTGATGCCGCTAAAATAAAACGAGAAGAAACCATGAAAAGTGATAAGAAATAGAAAAAGAAAAAGAAGAAATCATCAAGTAGCATCCGACGCCGGTTCGGCCCAAATCAATAACCCCCATCTAGGCGCTCTAGATCCATTCCATATCTTCGTCTTCATCGCGTGACTCCGCTCCTTTACGTGGCCGTCCCCGTTTGCGTGGCTGAGATCCTGAACGAGCTCGCTTTTTGCGGCCTCCGGGAGTGCCTACGCCTTTCCTCTTGCGACCCCGTTCGGGTGTTGTGCTCTCTTCTTCGCCTTCGCTAGGCGTACTCGGTCCCTCCAACGCCATCTCCTCGTCGTCGTCGTCTTGCACCTTGAGCTCCTTGTCGACGTTCATCAGCTCCACAAACGCCTTACACTTTTGTGCCATTTTGCTGATCGTCTCCAGGCTGCTCACATGCGCCGTCACCTCGTCCCAGAATCGCTCTCCGTGAACTCCCTGCACTTTCATCGGCATCTTGTTGAGGTCCTTGGCCAAAGCCTTGGCTTTGCCGTCGTGTCGGCTTGTTCCCATTCCATACAGACGCCGGAGATGTGTGCGGGCTTCCCACAGGCAAGAAAGAATAATGGCCCCGGTAGTCAACTGGCGAAGTCGATTGGGGTCTACTTTGAGGCCGACGAGGGATTCTCCCTCCGCAGTCGCCTGCGCTTCAACCGTCTCGCCCATTAGCTGGTCCGTAACTTCGTCCTGTTCCGTATGGTCCAGATCGAGACGCACGTCGAATACTTCCGACTCGATTAGGTGGGCAACTGCTGCGCCTGTTGTGCTCACAATCTTCTCCATCATGTTCACAATTGTCTGAAGCTCTCCAACCGTTTGATACTCGAAAAAGGCCATGTTCTCGATGACGAACCGGGAAAAGTCGAGGTGTGGCGGCATCTCTTCACTCGCGTCCAGCTGCGCAATGTCAAAGTTGACCAGTCCACACAGCTTCTCCAAGAAGCGCTGCCTGTTCTTCATTTTGCTAATCTTCAACACTTCCATCATAAGATGCAGCTTGGGTTGGAACAACTCAGGAATCGCCCCGTGGGAGTCTTTGACAATGTCTCGCTGGTAGTTGTAAGCCGATTGGATTGCCTTGACGTATTCTCTTTCAAGCACTGTCTCGTGCTTCTCGTGAAGTGATCGATGCTCCATAAAAGCGAGTTCCGCAATCTTTCGGTTTGACGATGTCTCTAGCGTCATCAGTGTCACTCCTGTCTCCTTGGGGTGCGTCAGACCTTGGCGGTTGATGCTGCCCAGGACTTCCATAGCTAAAAAGGCGAGTTCATCTAGGCTTCCCAAGGAGATCCGCGTAATGTCTTTGAGGAACCTTTGAGTAGTAGCACTGGCAACGTCGTCAAAGTTAGTGCCGCCCATCACCGTCAACTCTCTCTTTTTCTCCGTTGCCCCAGACTCGGCGGCAGCTTCGGATCGCCTTTCTTCCGTGAGGAGGAATTCTTTGAAAGACTTGAGAATCATTGTTTCCAGAATAGGAACCTCCTCTTGGAAAACCTGCTGGAACGCTGTGTAGACCTTGGCCAACACGTAATTTCGCGGCCAGGACTGGCAAACCAGGCCAATCGCTTCAAGAGATGCCTTTCGTGCCTCCAACGGCTGGGAAGGTGAGGAGAATGGCGATAGCACGTCCACAATGAGCCGAGGAACCGAGTCGCCCTGCCATTTGGGAAAGCGAGCCTTGAATATTTGCATCTGCTGATCCAGGTCGCAATGCTTCCCAACGCTGCCAACAATGATAGAGTAAGCAGCCAGATGGTTGATCCTCTTGCTATCCAGGGCAGCACCCCCAGCTCCTAGTTTCTGAATACCGAGCAGACCGGATGCGACTAGATTGCCCAATGGTCCAAAGTCTTTGAGCAAATCGCAGACGACTTTGGTACATGCGATCAAGTCATCCAAGGCTCCACGAGAGGAAATCTTTCCAATGCCTTTCAAGAGCTGGAGGCGAATTTCGGTCAAAAATTCAGAGTGCACCGTGGGCAACTGGGGGAGTACGCGTTTGTAGATGACCGTCACGGCTCGAAACGCTGCCAATTCGTCGGTGCCACTGAAGCTTGCGAGATGAGGTTTCAGAAGTCTAATCTGCTCAAGGCTGAATAGCTTGGGGTCGGCCTTGGCAAAGATTGTGAGCACTTGCAAGGCATCACGGCCGGTCGGTCCTCCTTCCTCCGAATCTCCGCTATCGATGAGGCCAAACATGCTGCTCACCAGGTGGGAGCAAACAGCAAATGGACCTTCCAGTGACTTGTCTTTTGGCCGAAGAATGGACCGAAACACCTTGTCTAGAATCTCCGTCACGTTTCCTGACTTGACAGTCTGGATGATCAGGGCCACATGTTCGGTCAAAGAGGTTTGGGATGCGGCCGAGTTGTCACGGCCGTAGAAAGGAGCAAACCAGACTTCTTCAATCATCTGGCGGGCAAGATCGCGAACACCTTCGTCAGGATCTTGTACACGTCGGAGAAGGCCATTAGCTATAGAACTGCGAAGTGCACTGTCGTGGTTGCGGAGATAGATGTCGCGGGCAAGCTTCATGGCTCGCTTCCTAACACCAACACCGGCGTCTTGGAAGCGGTCGATGATCTTGGGTGTCAACGGAGATTCCAGAGCGGGCCTCAACGTGATGCAGCTTCCCAAAAGGCCGAGGGCAGAGTCTCTCACTTGCGTAGAGGAGTCGCTCGAACAATCTAGAATAAGTTGGATCACTGTGGAGTCCCCATCTAGGATAGATGGATCCGTTTCGAGAACCTGGTTGATACTTTTCAAGCTCTTGCTGCGGACTGTTGCTTGATCACCTGCCATTGAGCCAAGAAGAATGTTCAGGATCTTGCCAAAGGACTCAAAGAGTGGAGAGCGCAGCAAAATAATAGAGTAGGAAAGCTTGGCTTGAGCAGGGCTCACAGCTTTGAAGGTGTATTCGTTGGAGAGCCATCGGCGGTCTTGAATCATCATCCGCAATCTGTAAGCAAGACGTCCAAGTTCCCAGTCTCGCTCATCTTCGTTATCCTGGATTGCATCATAGCCCGCATGTACCCGAGTGGCCCAGTCAGTTATGAGGAACGACACAGCGCTGAATAGATATGGGTCATCTGATAGACGAGCCTGCAGGAACTCTAGAGAGGCACGGTAAGGTCCATCCCAGGCGACAATCTGCTCGATTGAGCTCTTCTGTTCGAGGACGTGGCAAGCCAGCGCCGCCAAATACCGAGACAGATCGTCGACGTCGGTGGTTTCGAATGTGTTGGCAGTCTTTTTGACGTGAGATCGCAGGCGAGATATGGCCGCACTCATGGTACCGAGGAGCTCAAGAGCCATGTTCTTGGCGGGAGCGGGTGTCTTGGGGGCCTCGAATAGCTGCACCATCATGAGCATGAGGAGGCGCAATAGCAGCTCGGCTGATGGCCAGTCTGGGGAATCGAGACATGTCGTGAAGTCTTCAACGAAGAGATCCAGAAGGTTGCGATATGGTGTGTCTCCCGATTTCGTCGACCCAATAGCGCGCTTCACAATAAAGTTGATGATGTACGAAGCATTCCGTCCGGCACCTTCACTGAGAGGGGCTGCTGCTGCCTCCAGTTCTTGGATGGCGACGGCGTGCTGCTGTGCGCCTTGTTCTTCGGTGTTGATAGAGGATGTGAATTGCGTCTTTTTAGCCCGGTTATCAGGCAATTCATCCTCACTCTCGTTGTCCTCGTCCATCTCATTATTGCCATTGCCGAGAGCTTTAAGCACTGCAGTACGACCACCCTCATTCTCTTCTACCCTCCCAGAACTGGCCTGGACCAGTCGCATGAGAAGTGCCGACACCGGTTGAATGTTTCCACCTTCGGAAAGCTTAAAATGGCGTGCGCTTTGTTTTCCCACGGGAAGCTTCTCCAGAGAGGTGAGGATATCGTCGATGATGCCCTGTCGCTGCTCAGGTTTGATAAGAAATATTTGGCAGAGCATGTCCATAGCAACACTGCGAATTCCATCAAACCGCTGTACTCCGACGGCTGAGTCTTTCTCAAAATAGGCGTTTTCGACAAAGATAAGCTTAGACGCGGTAAACTCTAGAGTATTGAAGACGCTTTCCGAGAGCTCTACTTTCGTCACCAGCTCGGCAAGCGTGGCAAACAACTTCTGGCAGTTGAGAAAAGTAGACGACACAGCCTTTTTATGCTTCAGTACCATTCGGAATAAGTTGGCCGACGTTGAGTTTCGAAGTTCAACGAGGGGGATTATTATGTCTTCGGTGACAGTCTTGAAGATGTTGACACATCTGTTGATGATGCTTTCCGAGTAGAGTCGCTTGTCTTCTCGGCCTCCAGACAAGATTCGCAGACAGGTACGCGCAGCTTTCATCCCTACTTCAACTTCTGCCAGCTGCTGAACCCACGAATCAAAGGCAGCTTCATCCCAGCTTTCATCAGCACGGATATCCATGCCATCGACCTGCTTCAGGCTACCGTCGCTCAGTTTCATGATCTGGAGAAGGCCCTCTACCGGAACTCTACCGAAGCACTTAAGTGCGATAGCCTTCTGGATAGCGCCTTGCATCTTCTGCTGCGTCGCACCATTCAAGACGACCTCATTTTCGGGTGTCAGCGTCACGACGTGATCATATCCGGAGTCCATCCCCAAAGCTCGACCAACCGCCGAGAAGACGTTGCGCATAAGCGAGTCGAGAGACTCTAAAGCGGCTTCAGCTCGCTGCTGTTGGTCAAGGCCGCCGCTGCTAACGAGACCTTGATCCCCTAGGGCCATATACCTCTCCTTCTTACGGGAAGAAAGGTTCTCAGGGGCGGACGGTATATGGGCAACTTCTAGGTACTCGTCCCTTTTTATATGAGACAAAGGAAGCTCAACTCGAAACGAGGCAGGATTGTAGTTGAAGTTTACATCAGAGGATGCAGAAACGGCAGTTAAATTACCGTCCGGGCTGGCAGGCAACGCTGACGGCGCTTGCTGCACAGGAGTTTCGAGCTCAACTTGAGGCTGAGAAGCGTCAACATAAGCTGACGGATCAAAACCCCCTCGTCTTGACGGGATAACCACCTCTATCCTTGACTGAGGCTTAGGTGCCTCGTAGTTGTCGGTGCGATTTGAGTGATTCTCGATACTACCGGGCTGTATAGCCATGTCCTTTGAGACGGTGCGACTCTTGTTGCCGTTCACGCCAACAGCATGAGGGTTCACAGCATTGGGCTTGGTAGCCTTGAAGTAGCCTCCGACTTTTTCGTAAACGGCTCGTGTAATAGGAGACAGTCCCTGTGAGAGACTTCCAGGCCGAGAGGTTGCTAGCCCTGTCAACACGGGCTTGAAGTTGCTGCATAAAACGTAAGCAGAGGCACTTGGGACTACGTTTGAGAAGCAGTTTGTCTCAAACTTACTAGTGCGTTCTTTGGGAAGGCTTTATTTCGTGCAGTACAAGATCAACAGCCTGCTTTGTGTTTCTTGGTAGGTGAGCCTGCCCGAGAGCTTCTCTGTTGAGTCGGTCGAAGTCGCTGTGGGGGAATATATCGGATATTGACGGAGCTGGCGAGCCAAAGCCTATGTTGGGATCGGGGATGATTTCTAGGAGGAGGGGATGAGTAGCTGTAAAGTGACAGAGTATAGATAGATGCAAGAAAAGTAGAAAGTAGAAGAAATATCAAGCAGAGGAAAGGCAGCGACTGACCAGGAACAAACGGCACAGTGGAGGTTTGGGGCGAGTACGGCAAAGATTCTTGCAGTGTGAAAGGTCGTGAAATCGCGTTTTGCGAGGCGGCCGCTCTGTGGTTGGCGCTTGGCCCATCCTCGAGGTAGTCCATGTTGCGTGGCTGCATTGTGTTTGTTTGCCAGAGTCTCGATGTTGGCGAGGCCTCACCAGAGACGCATTGTCGGTACAGGAGCTACTGGGACATCAGCCGCTCCTCCCAGCGTGTCATGGAAAGAAGCTGCGAGATTTGAACACGGCGGAAACGAGGGAAAGTTGGGCCGAAAAGAGGACTCGTGGCGTCGAGACGGATTCCGGGCGAATGCACACTGCATTAATAGAAACGAGTGCGGCTTCAATGCGTGCCCAAACGCTGCACAGTTGGGTTTGGGTATTGCTTCAGTCGAACCTTCGAATCACGCGCTGGCGCAGCCTGGAGAATCCGACAGCCTCGCTGGACCAATCTCGAAAGTCAAAAAGGATCCAATGGCCCGTGCGCCCCGCCCTGCGCCAATCAGCGGCGCTTCCGGAGCCGGTACCTTGCTTTATCAGTTATTCCGGATTATCAACCCCCTGCAAGGCCTGCAAGATCTTTTGCCAGTTGTCTTGCATGACAATTTTTGTACAGCTGGTTCCACGCGATCCCTCCCATTGCACAAGTAGAATTCGTCATAGTGTCTCTGCGCTGGCAAACTGACGAAGAAAATGGCTGCCATTGGGTCCATGGTGTTCTGCACCGACTGCGGAAACTTGCTTCCGGCCACCAAAGGAACCGAGCAGAATGTGCTGAGCTGCGAGTGCTGTAGCGCCGAAAATAAAGGTTTGGCTCTCCGGATTGGGCAGCATTTCGTTTGGGGTAGAGAGAAAAAATTTTAACAAATGAGCTTCTCAGATACTGGCGCAAAGATCATTGTGACAAAGTCCAAGCCCTCAGATTTCCCTTCTTTCCTGCGGCAAAAGCTGCAGTCCAGCGTCCAATCCGTCGAGCGTCACACACTCAACACCGAAAGCACGGTTCGCGAGCGATGTCCCAACTGCGGCCGAGAAGAAGTCAAATACACAACGGTGCAACTGCGAAGTGCCGACGAAGGCTCAACCGTTATATATAACTGCGAGTGTGGATTCAGTTGGCACGAAAACAATTAAACTATGTCTGGGAAGCTCTACTATTTGTAACACGGAATTTTTATCTATTTTTTTCGTCCTTTCTTCTATGCAGAGGCGCCGGCCACTTCTGGGATCAACGCATATTCCGTCTGGCCACCCCTCTCATACTCGGCCATATCTAATGCTACAATGACACTCTCACGAACAACCTGCTCCTTGTCTTGGAGGAAACGCTTCAAGATGTCCTCGACGCCCTCCTCATCACCAAGACTGCCTAGAGCCTCGGCAGCTTCGTGACGCACCATGCTCGCCTCTTCGGTGTTGCTCAGGGCCTCAGTAAGGGCAGGAATAGATGCAGGATGTGAAAGCTGGCCAAAGACGAACGCAATCTCGTGGCGGAAAAGTGCTGAGGAGTCGGCGAATCCCTTGGCGAGAGCGTTGACTGCAGGGACAGCAGTCGGGCAGTCTGGAGGGGAAGCCAGATCGCGGAGGGCAAACATGGCACGGTATCGCATGAAGAGAGGCTGGTTGACATCCATCAACACTCTGCCGAGTTCGTCAACCGACTTTTCGGACTCGGGCATAGGGGGAGCCGGGTCGACTGAAGCAAAGTCGCTAGAATAATGTATTAGCGAATTCGATACCATCAAGAATACAAATATTTGGCATAGAATTACCTTTGACGCAGCTTCTCTTGCTTCCTTGCCTCGGAGTTTTCCCATTCAATGCGATCAATGGCAATCTCACAGGTCTCCGTAACAACAACTTCCTCACCAGCACGATCTCTGAATTGTCGGAGCAGATCCAAGCTGGAGGCATTGCCCAAGGCGCCCAGAGCTTCGGCAGCCTCATGTCTGCACATGGGGTCTTCCTTAAGATCTGACAAAACATCACGCAGCGGTGCAATAGCCGCCTCGTTGCCGGTCTGGCCAAGGCAATATGCGAGCTCGTGCTTCAGCAGAGCAGACGGCGAAGCGAAAGCAGCGGCGATGGCTTCGATCGCCGCAAGTGCGGATTCGGGGTCGGTTTTGGCGACATGTTTGAGAGAGAACAGGGCACGGAAGCGCACAGGAAGGGGTGTGTCTTCAGAGCAGAGGCTCTGCCTGAGACTTGCGACAGTAGCGCTAGACATGACGAATTCCAATTTCTATAAAGTTGAGGGTATCTCGAAACAAACGACAAGAAAAGACAAGTTTGCACGGCTCGTAAACCGAGATGCACGCATCTATCGAACGAAAATTTAGGTGGGGTGGTGGGGTGACACTCTTTGAATTTCTCTTATCAGATGCCGAACGGCGATTTGCGAAAAAGCGAAAAGAAAAAAAAAGTAAAAAATTTTCATCAGCATTGCGTTTATAGTATGCAAATCGATCTCAGTTGGCATACCATGAGAAGTGGATAACCACTTCAGCGGTTCCATGGTCTAACGGTTATGACTGCGGATTCTGATTCCGCCAGCGAGGGTTCGACTCCCTCTGGAACCTAGATCCTTTCTTTTTCTCTGAATTCTTTTTGCCATGTGCAACAAATTGATGATCAGTTTCCAGGTCATAGTTCAGCATCTTGAGATCCCTCTAGTTTCTATATTGTTTTTATCCTTTTCTTATTGCCTTCGAAGATCTACCTAATGTCTATTTCCTATTGAGTGAACACCGTCAGCATTGTAGAGACAATCCAGAGGTGGCGAATAGCGTCTAATGGCTAGCGCATCCAGCGTCTTCGTCTCTTACCCTGTATCATTCTCATGAAAATCCAAATCCTAGTATTCCATAATTCCCACGGCATTTTGTGCTATTCAACATCATATCACAGGCTTCTCCAAAGCTCATTGCTTCATATTTTCATCCGCTCGCTGTAATAGTGCTGTTGTGTTGCGATCCCGATCTCGGCCAGACTGGATTACCAACTCCAGCTATCCACTGAGGCAGCTCACATTATTAAGCTTCCGTCCACCCTCCAATTCCGGTCCGAAGAATCAACAATTCTCCCACTTCATACAACATCATAGGACGTTTGATACCCAGTACGAACTTTGTCACTCTACTCCGCAAGAAGGAAGGCACCGAATCTTTCCACCGTTGAAACCACAGCGGGCCATCACTGCAACTCAGGACCTTTATACACCCAGCCGCCGCAATGGCGCCATCATTAGAGGAGCCCGAGGCCATCGCCGACGTCCTCGCCAACCCTCTCAAGCAGAAGCCCCAGCTTGTTGCTCCCGAGCCAGAACACTGTCCAGGCCCCGAATCAGAGCGTGCCGGAACAGCATCATCATGCGATGGCTGTCCTAACCAGGCCATCTGCGCATCTGCCCCGAAGGGCCCCGATCCAGACATCCCGATCATCACGGCGCGGCTGGAGCACGTCAAGCACAAGATCCTGGTGCTGAGCGGAAAGGGCGGCGTCGGAAAGAGCACCTTTACCAATCTTCTCGCTCACGCCTTTTCAACGAACCCAGACAGCACGGTGGGCGTCATGGACGCCGATATTACGGGCCCCAGCACAGCGAAGATGCTGGGCGTGGAGGACGAGACCATTCACGTCAGCGCTACGGGCATGTCGCCTGTGTGGGTGACGGAGAACCTGGCGGTCATGTCAATACAGTTTATGCTGCCGGATAGAGACGCCGCGATTATTTGGAGAGGCCCGAAGAAGAATGGACTGATTAAGCAGTTTCTAAAGGACGTGGAGTGGGGAGAACTGGATTTCCTGCTGGTTGATACGCCGCCGGGAACGAGCGACGAGCATCTGAGCGTCAACTCGTTCCTGAAGGAGAGCGGGATTGACGGCGCCGTGGTGGTAACAACGCCGCAGGAGGTTGCGCTGCTGGACGTGCGCAAGGAAATCGACTTTTGCCGCAAGGCCGGCATCAGGATCCTAGGGCTGGCAGAGAACATGAGCGCGTTTGTGTGCCCCAACTGCAAAGGCGAAAGCCAAATCTTCAAGGCCAGCACCGGTGGTGGCCGGGCGCTGGCGGAGGAGATGGACATTCCGTTCCTGGGGTCGGTGCCTCTGGACCCGAGGATACGCATGGCATGTGACTATGGAGAGAGCTTCTTTGACTCGTTCCCTGACAGCCCGGCTTGTATTGGGTTTAAGCAGGTGGTGAGGAATGTAGGACGGCAGCTGGGCTTGGATGAGAAGAGCGTGCTGCCGGAATAGACCTGTCTAACGCCAGAACAGAAAGGAAAAAATATTGTATATAATTGGATAAATAACGAAATCAGGCATAGCAAATGCGATAGTCTCCGTTTTATTTTATTAATAATTCTACGTGGTTAGCTGCGTTGGAACCTCCTCCAAGTCCTCTGTCGATTCTATATCAATAACCTTGTTCACCTCGGCCGTGTTGCGTATCAGCTCCTTGGCGCCGGCGTAGAGCATCCTCGTCTCGGCGTTGCATGTGATGGGGAGGTAGTACAGCAGAACATAAGGCACGGATAACCGTCCGTCGGACTATATAGTGAGATTGTTGGTTAGCAATGCTGAATATGTATATCGGCATATGGCAGATAGATTCCACGCAGAAAGGGAGGGACATCGGGCTCACCGTTGTCAAGGGATAGCTGAGGAGGATGAATCGAGGAGCGTGGTCGGGGAGGTCGTCGGCGATCTCGTCGAGGGATGTATATGTAACCTTGTCTGCATCCTGGTGGATTTCGTGGGTGGTTTTATCAATCAGGTCTATGTATTTCAAAAAGCCGTTAGTTAGCATCCATCGTATGTTCAACTCTCCTCCCCATAGCCATGACTCTCGCTGCAACTGCCGCAACCACAAGAGAGAGACAACCACGACGTACATACATATAACTGCTTGAGGTTTGCTTGCTCGAGATGTCGTCAGGCGAAACTTGCGCAAGTGCTCTTTGGTCTCGCCGGAGATGTTGTAGAGCCTGGATTCGGAAGCCTGTTTTACCCTCGAGTTAGAGGGGTATCTTCAAACTTGGCGGGGTTGTGTTGGGATGGGAAGACTCGCCATGGCTAGGTAGGAGTTTGTGAAGCTATAAAGGAGCTGCTACTGGTGATTTCAAGCCTCCCGGGAGAATTGAAGTAATGCAGATCCAGCGTAGATCAAAGGTGGCACGAGATTGACGGGATTTGATGCCTCCAGAAGCCCAACCCAGCAGTTTGATCTCGCCTTAGACTTTAGCTCCGGCCCTGATAAAAGCTCCCCCCCAAAAGTCACCCCCGCTATACGCCCATTGATTATTTCCCCCACATAATCCAGTTGTAATCCATCGCAGCGGCTTTCCGGCCTCGCCTGCAAAAAAATGGCGTCACGGGCCGTCTTCACGCGCCCTCTTTGTCCATCGCTGCGGGTTCCGGTTTTTGCTGAAGCTCGGACTCTTGAATTTTCATTTTCCATTCCAATCATTAATTACCTATGTGAATACGGAATTGAACCCCTCTTCTTGTTGCTATCATTTATGATTGATGCCCAATTGAAGCATATTAAGGCACAAATAAAAAAGAAGAAGAAGAAGAAGAAGAAGACATTCACGCTGGTTATATCTTTGACGGCTTACCCGCCTTCCATCTCCACCACCTCTTTTATCCATGTTCTCGCGGCTATCACATGCTACAACTCATCGCTTACTCACAGCCACATCTCCCTCCTTCATCACCCAATCCTTCGCTCGACCGGTCGCCTTTTCCCTGAGAATGTCAGCCACCGGAAGCAGCACCATCCATACGGCAGCATGCCTAATCATTGGCGATGAAGTGCTAGGCGGAAAGGTATGTGAAATGAGTTGCGTTATTTGAGCCAGATAAAGAGAAACTAATGGATTCAAAAACAAATAGACTGTTGATGTCAGTACTTCTGCCGAGATAGAATGAGTGGGGGAGCATGAGTTGACGGGTTCACAGACAAACTCGGCATACTTTGCCAAATGGTGCTTTTCTCTCGGCATCGTGAGTCTTACATCTCGATATTGGTGCTCGAGAACCCGGATGGGCTGACCTGGTGCAGAACCTGAAGCGTATCGAGGTCATCGAAGACGATGAGGGCGATATCATGGAAGCCGTGCGCCGAATGAGCAACCGCTATGATTTTATCATCACCAGGTAAGCGATTCACCATCCAGAACTGAAACACCAAATCATATTCTCCTGCTAATCAATACGTACCCAATCATTAGTGGTGGTATTGGCCCAACGTAAGAAATTCTCTTCTCATCTTCCATCTTCAGTCCCCCGTCTCACAGCAGTCATCAAAACTTCACAGGCACGACGACATCACTTACCCCTCCATCGCCAAGGCCTTCAACCTCCCCCTCAAGCTCCACCAAGAAGCCTACGAGAAGATGAAGAAGCTCTCAAAACCGCACCCGAAGCAGCCCAACTTTGACTGGAACGTCGATTCACCGGCCCTCAAGGCTAGACTGCGCATGGTCGAGCTCCCGACGGACGAGTCCCGCGACCTGAGCGAGCAGTTCATCTTCCCGAAAGAAGATCTGTGGGTTCCCGTTGCGGTTGTCAACCGGAACGTGCATATCCTACCAGGAGTGCCTTTGCTCTGTGAGTGACAAATCCTTTATTCTTTCCACAGGAAACAGGGCTAATGAGGTGTTTTCCGTATCTTATAGTCCAAAAGCTGCTTGATGGACTGAAGCCCCACGTCGTCCCCAGACTGGAGGGCAAAGAAACTCACCGAATCTTAATCTCCACACCTCTACCCGAGAGCGAGATAGCAGAGTACCTCACCCAGTTGGAAGCCAAGGCCAAACCTCACGGCGTCAAAGTAGGCAGCTATCCTCGATGGGGCCTGAAACGAAACACAGTTACGTTGGTCGGAAAGTACGTTCTTACTCTAAACCTTCATCCCGTTTCCAGACCCCCAATTAATGTTTTGTTTCATAGGGACAAGGACTATCTGGAAAGTCTTGTGGCGGAAGCAGAGGAGGCGGTTCAGGGCAAGCGTGTCTCAAAAGAAGACGAGCTCGACGAGGCAGAGAAGAAGCTCTAGTCGAGAAGAAATCTCAAGCGTCGTTAGTATGTAGCATTACATCCTCTTCTACAGCATACAGGTAACACAAAATACAATTCTTGTCCTACCCTAAGAGAGGACATGAATCTCCTACTACCGTTCCCTCCACTGTCTCGGACCGCGCCTCTCGTCTGTTCCTTGCTGGCCTCTGCCGAAGCGAGCTTCTACGACTCGTACTAGTCCACAACGCCCGGACCCTATCGCAAAAGGGCACTGCTTTGGTGTCAGTTCGGACTAGTTAACCGTCAATGTCTCACCCAGAACCCGTGGCATGGCAAGGATGTAATTGATGCCTATTAGAACCCTTGTAGAACCCCAGAGATAGGCGCACAACGACGCGAGACAGGCGTACTGTAGCGGAGGGAGATGCTCCAGCACGGTGATGGTGTTAAGTGATGTGGGTGTATATCCAGTATACCGTGGCTCGGTCCAAGTGTTGGAGGGCCTGGCGCTGTTTTACGCTCGTGCCATCTTCTCCACGATTCAGCCTACAGCTAAGGCATGTCTAAATGGTGGCATGGCTGAGCTATTGGAAACGCGTAGGTTGGACTATAGCTCTTGGTTTCAGCCTCAGGGTAACTACGCCAACGGTATACACGGGCTGTACAATATATGTTGTAGATGGAGAGGCATCTTCTGGCTATTCTACCCACATTGCGTCCAATCTTTCTCTCTGTCTTGCTCACTATCTCTCTTAACTACGATTGAAGAGCACAGATGAAAACCCTTGTTAATACGTCTTCATCGTTTCTTTCAAGTGTAAGCAGAAAGCTGGCATTTATACTTGGCAGCACTCTGACACGTTCAAAGCTCAGCTCAGCGCCATCACCGCTGATCAAACCCCACTTGGCTCGTTTCTCGACCGCAAGCCAAGGACGTGACGAACTGGTGCTAATTTAGTCATTTTCCGTATCACCATGGATCCCCAGAGTTGCATCGTTGTCAGCCTCTCAGCAGAAGAGCAGCTGCCCAGTTTGGATCTGACTGGCTCCCCTCTTTGGGTTCTCTCTGCCCGGCAGTTATGGATCGAGCAAAAGAAGAAAAATCCGGCGAGGGGGGGGGGGGGAGCAGATGAACGTATTACGTGCATGCTGATATCGAAATCCCCGTAGTCTGCTTGCCGTTGCTTGACTTTGATGAAACCGGCTGTTAGACGGAAGCCAGCTGTTTTACATATGTTGCTGGGACCATCTCAGCTGAGCTAGCAGCACTGGCACTACCTGAGCTGTAACATCGGCACTGATTTTAGACTCTTCAGTACTGCAGGTACGAGTTACAGAATAGGATGTTGGCTCTCTGTATCTGGTAGGTAAGCCAACGTAGGGTGGTAATCCGATGCTACAGTACGAGTACGTGTAATACTCTGCGAGATTCGTGATGGTTGAGCGAAATACGCCAATTTTGCCAATTGATAATGAAGCTAAAAAACAATCAATTGAGATTTGCGGCAGGGCAGAGAGGAGGTGCCAAGACAAAGATTCAGGTGCCTCATCGGAAACACACTATTGCGATGAGAATCTTCTATCGAACCGGCCTGTCGTACCCCGTATTACGGGTACAGGTACAACTGATGATGACGTTTTTGGGTCGCAAATATGCTTGAACATGTAGCACTTTCGCGCAAAAGAGCTTTCGCCAAGGGCCAAAAGGGGGACAAGGGGGCAAATGGTCGACCGGGAGGGGAGATGAAGAGGCCAGTGGAGACGGTGCGTGTGGAGGTGTCGAATGTGGAGAGCAATCATTCTAGAAGGTCGATAGGTGGCGCGAGATGGAGCTTTTTGGCTTGAGCTTCATTTCAATTGATTGCGGAAGAATATATCCATGCGCGATACCTGATGCTGCTTGAGATGAGATGTGGAAGACGCGATAGGGCAATTCAAGCAGTAGCTTCCCCGAGGATGCGGTCCATGCCAGCTTCAGGTATGGAGTATGTTGATTCTGCCTGTACAGATAGGGCACGAGCCGTATAGCTTGTGCATATTGGATTTGTACGCATCTGTAGCATAGTTAGTCTGGACATGTAATTACTCTGTCGGGTAAGAACAACAGTCCTTGACTCGTCAATATAGAGCTGGGAACGACAGGGGCTACTAGAGAGAAATGGAAGAGCGAGAAAACCCGAAAATTTGTCCGCCTGAGAGACATGATTGACATTGAAAAAAGTGACAGAAGAGGAAGAAAAAATATGAAAAGAAAAAGCTTACCCCAGATGCCGGGTCTGCGCAAATTGCTCATGACGTCCACGCCTCCAGTGTTGTCCAGGGTCATTCCGTATCAAAATTGGCTTCACAGACTCGCGATCCACCTGCGACGGATCGTCTAGGCTGGCTGGGACCCAAGAAATCGGCACCGGACCGAAAAGAGGACTGCGGCGCCACGACTCGCTCACGATTCGACGGGCGAAACGGGTTCCGAGACAGAAGCTGGTGTCGCAGAGCTGGGAAACGAAGCCTGACTCGCTCGTGTGGTTGTGCGTGCGCGCGCGTCAAGATGCACCAAGACCCAATCATTTCCTCACCTTCAAGCAGTAGTCGAGATGCTAGTAGGCATAGCATCCTCGCAGTGGGCGGTATCTACCATCGTCGAGGCTTTAGACTGGCTCGAGTCGAGCGGCTGTGGTGTTGGTCGTTGGCAACAATGTCCAACCAGGGCCCTCTTCTTGGCGCTTCATCTGCGACGTATGTGTACCAAATACCAAATACAGGCTCATCAAGCGCTTGATCTGTTGCCTCAGCCTCTGTCGTGAGGCCAACAATACTGTACGAGTAGGTTGCATGTGAGTAATCGGGTCGGCCTGCCGGTCGCATTGCCGCCCGTCTCAACATCTGCATGACAGAGAGCTTAACTTGGTTTTGATCCACGCCCATGTTTGTATGCACGCCCAATACCAATCGCCTGCAAAAGTCCACGCGAGGCTGCATGATATCAGACCTGGCGATGCAGCTCCAGTCGTGTGCTGTGTTGCCCCAACTGCAGCCTGCTTCCGGTCGGCGGCAATAGTAGAGCCGGCATGGAACAGATGTACGAGTCCATGTAGGTAGGATTCATTCACTGGATGGGGTTGATGGCTCCGTGAGACCTCCAAGATATGAATGTGGTCGAGATGGAGGAGCACATACACACACGCCCAATACACCAACAACTGTCCACCCATTCATCCATGGATCGAATCGGGTTCCGCACTTTGGGCGAAAGTCGAAAATGGTCTCATTGTTGAAGTGAACTGGAGCCCAGTTTGATTGGCGCAGGGGTAGTTAAGGTAATTGCACCTCCACCGGGCCATCGTGCTAGTACTCGTACGGCGTAGCAATCGAGCTGTAATTGATGCTAGCAGTGGTAGCACAGCGACTGTACGGAGTGCGAGTAGCGAGCTGCGATTGATGCGTCAGGGGCGGCAACGAAGAGAGACAAGCATCAATACTTTCTTGATTATGAATGGCGCCATCCGAAGAGCGGAGGCCACTCTCGGGCAGCAATTGACGACCGGGGGTGCTGCTTTCAACAAGCACCCATGGATCACCAAGCAGCTTACCCCGGCTATACATACATGTCCAGGTACGAAGTAGCAGTAGCACCAACTTGTCTGCCGTTAAATTTGCAACGCGAGCGGCGGAAGAACCGGCTCGAGTTGCCGCGACATTGACCGGATCTTTTTTCCTGCTGCTCTCGTGTGTAGATGTTGTATGTGCGAGTATCGTAGCATCGTGTAATACTGCCACTGCCGCTTATGGCCAGAACTCCAGGTCTCAGGCGATACGGAGCACAAGGACTCTGGATTGCCGAACCAAATCCAGGGGCTGGGTAGCGAGAAGCGACGCGACGGCAGACGAGACGAAGCAACGTTGATGCTTGGCTTGGTAGAAGTACGGTTGAACTGATGGTGTAGAGAAGTACTCGTAGAGCATCGGAGTACTTGCAGTGTTTGGTGCGACGGAAGGCACTACCTCTAACGGTCGCCACGTGAAGCCGGATATTACAGGTGCCCGGTTGTGCTTTGTTTCCATTTTCTTTTCTTTTTGCTCGCTTCTATTTCTTTAGCGAGAGAGACATCGCTTGGCTTATCTCGAGGCCAATGCCAACGATGCCAATCAATGCTGAAAATAGCATGTGAGTATCGAGTCTACATGGTTGTACGGAGCAGTACTCGTAGTAGCAGCAGTGATTGATGCTACCCGTCTGTGCTGGCACTTTGGCCACAACATCACGGCTGGCCTGCCTGTTTGGTCTGGTCATTACAAAGAACGAGGGCATGTCATTGACGGAAATAAGACGAAGGTGGCATCGACGTCAAAGGAGGTTTTGTCGGTCAAAGACGGCATCCAAATCTAAGGCACGGGGACATCACGGATATCGCCTGTCAGAGTGCACGTGCTTGGTCAAAGAGACGGAGGATCTGGCGAATCCTTTGTCTTTGCTGCCGTGAGCCCTGAAAGGAGAATTTGGAAGAAAAAGGAGCTGATTGGGAAACATCTTCGGTCAAAGCTTGATACTTTATCTCTGTCTTGGTTGCTGCTGTGTTTGCCTGAAATGACTGTAACTGTAAGTGTACACACTCCGGACACAGGATGTGTATTGTACCTTTGTCTTCAGCGGACAAAGCTAGTGTACTCGTACGAGACATTCAATGCAATTGAAGAAAGAAAAGAAGCTTGGACCTCGTGTAAGCCAGTCGGCAAAAGAAGATTGAAATTATAAAGAAATGGAAAAGAGAAGCACACGGAGAAAAAAACAGCCCGTGAAGGTGGAAGCGAGGAGCTAATATCAATTGATTAATGGCAGACGCAAAATGGAGCTCACGCCCCCCCACACGAACTACGATGGTGCACTTGGACCGATTCGCAGACCAAGGCACAACGGCCGCCGTCTCTTGATGGGGACGGATGCGGATCATGGCGACCGAATTATAGCTTCGAGAAGCCAGTATCTGCGGCTGTTGAAGGAACGTGCAAAGGAAAGAAGATGATGAAGCAAAAGGGAGATGGCGACAGACAACGGAAGAGACTCCAAGCTGGGAGAGGCAGACAACGCAGACGAGCAGCAAAGCAAGGGGGTTGCGCTAATAACATCGTCCTCCACTTTGGGCACATGCTAACTCTGTACGAGAAGCCCGTGGTAATTCCGCCTGATGCTACTGTACCTTTATATCTCCCCGTAAAGGATGCGTGAGGGTGTCGCGTTCTAATTTTTTTTTTTTTTTTTTTTTTTTTTTTTTTTTTTTTTTTTGCCTCCATCGCTGGCGCGTGCCCTTGCATTGAAAGCTGCGATGCCGACTGGCTGCGGTCCGGGGTACATGCTACAACGCACCTCGACACATGCACGGCCTAGGGAGTTAGTTGCAGCGGCAGACGCGCATGTATGGAGTACTTTGGGCCGTCGCTGCACAGTGATGTGATGAGCGACTGGCAAACATGAATCAGAACGAGACGGGAGGACGAAAGAGATGCCATGACAAAGCGGCCGGAAGGGGTCCGGGCGTTGACAAGGGGGGAGCCAGGGAGAAGAAGCCAAAAAAGGGTGATTTTTTGAGTGAAATATGAGAGAAGATGAAGTGAAATCAAGCAAATGGGGAGCTCGTACTGGGGGGACGCTAGCACTTTGAGACTACGACAGTAGTACCCGTAACTTGTACTTTGACGAGTTGAACCCAGACATTTGATGGATGGATGCCATGCAAACAACGTTGGACAAACATTTGGTGAATGTTCGCATGCCGTGGTCCGTATCTGCAGCGGTGGCGTCCACCTCAGAATGTACATGGCCGGTACCAATGATTTTACAAACAGAGGAAGAGAAAGATTCATGTTCTCCTTTATTCCGCGTATGTGCAGAGTACTAGGTAGTGCTTGCTCCATCTATATCGAGGTCTACATTAGGCACAGGCAAGCATTGGCAAAAAAGCACTGACTGGCACTTTTACGCGCGCTCTTGAAAGCAGTCAATGGAGTGATAGGGAAATCAAGGTGCGCTAGTCAAAACCCCATGCTTGCTTGAAATGCACTTCGCAGCTCCCTGCGGCAAGGCGCCACTCCGACCTCCTGTCCGGCTGCAAGTACCCCGTCGCGGAGTACCAGGTACTGCGGATTGTGTGGAGTACAGGTATCAACCGCCGGCCCTTTTTTTCTAGTGCTTCAATTCTTTCAATCGGGCACTCTTTCATCATATCGTACAAAGTGGCACTGCGTACGAAGTACATACCTGCCTTGGTAAGAAGATGTCTCAAGCTGTGAAATCTTTAGACTTTTCTTATCGAAAATGTATCATATCATACTGACCCCATCATCTTGTGTTGGGCGAACATTATCAGTTTCAATGTAGTACTTCCAACTCCATACCTCAAGTCTGGTGTCTTTTTTCCCCCGTGTTCGTTCCCTCTCGCCTTTTTGCTCCGCACCCCTTTGGTTTGCTGCTAAACCAGGGACCAGCAGGGGGATCCAGCAAGCCACTTGGGCCGCTGAAGCACCCGATCCGCCGCTCCTTGCACAAGCCTGGACCAGTCTGGCTTCTTTTCACAGCTTGAGAAGATAGCAGTATCAAGCAGTACCCGGGCTCATGAATGTACCCTCTACCGGCGCGCGTGTACCTCTCGTTGCACGCTGGTGCCTGCTAGCCTCACAGCACTCCCCCAAAAAGGGCCCTGAACCGCTCACCACCCCCTCGATCGCCCAATCCGGGCCCGCCATTCGCCTCCACCAGGGCCAGCCTCCACCCCCCCCAAGACCCCCCTTCTGCTGCTAACCTGAACGCCTAGGCACTGCTAGGGGACCATTGCTAGGGACACCGACCAGGTGCTACTAGGGGCCCTGGCCTGCTCCATGGCCTGCTCCCCAGCAGCGCAACCAGCCAATCTCTCAGGGCTGTCCAGCCTGCCGTTCGACCAAGGTTCCTTTCCAGTTCCTACTGCAATCCGCGTTCCTCCTCCGAACCTAAACCTCTCCTTCACCCTTTGCTTTTTCCCGTATTCCACCCCTCTTCCATCTCTCGTCTTCCATCTTCCATCTTCCTCATTCATTCCTCTCCCAATCGCCCTCTGCGGCTCTTCTTCTCTGCTTTGCATTGTCTTCTGGCCAGCTCTGTTTTAATTTTCTTTTCCTCTACAAACCTCCAACTACGAAGCTCTCATCCTCTTCCTACTCTCCCTACCAGAGCCGCCTTTTCTTGTCCCTTCATTGGCTGAGGTACACCTCCTGAAGCCAAGAAACAGAAAAAAATATTACACAGCTGCGGAAGCAATCCTTTTTTCCCGCTAGCATCATCAATCAGTGCCTCTACAATGGCTTCAGCAACCAAGGTACGTTGATCAACCTGTCTCTCTGCGCGCGCGTTTTTTTCTTTGTCTCCCCTTGTCCTCCTCCTTCTTTTGCCCTTTGCTTTAGCCTGTTCTGTATAGCTAACATTAGCTGCTAGTTCCTGCGAGAGTATAAGCTCGTAGTTGTCGGCGGTGGTGGTGTCGGTAAATCTTGCTTGACCATCCAATTGATCCAGAGCCACTTCGTCGACGAATATGATCCCACAATTGAAGGTTCGTCGCTTTCCCACAGCAGCTCAATGCTACCCCCTTTCCCGGGCTTCGCGGCTCGCGAATACCGTCTCCCTATCCGCCACCTGTCTACCTTGCCCTCATCTGGCTTGAGTATCCGAATCCTTGGCTAATTCGTCGACAACGACAACAGATTCATACCGAAAGCAATGCGTCATTGATGACGAGGTCGCCCTGCTCGATGTTCTAGACACTGCCGGCCAGGAGGAGTACAGTGCCATGCGAGAGCAGTACATGCGCACAGGAGAGGGTTTCTTGCTGGTTTACTCAATCACATCACGACAGAGCTTCGAGGAAATCACAACTTTCCAGCAGCAGATCCTGAGAGTCAAGGACAAGGACTACTTCCCCATGGTGGTTGTCGGCAACAAGTGCGATTTGGAGGGCGAGCGAGAGGTGACCAGACAAGGTAAGCAACCGTCGTACCCTGTCATTTGCTACTTTACAAGTATCTAACATGAGATTTTCTACTTGAACAGAGGGTGAGGCATTGGCGCGATCATTCAACTGCAAATTCATCGAGACGTCGGCCAAGTCCCGAATCAACGTTGACAAGGCCTTCTACGACATTGTCCGCGAGATCCGAAGATACAACCGTGAGATGCAGGGCTACTCAACCGGCAGCGGCACCAACTCTGGCGCAAACCCTCCCAAGCCCATGGATATTGAGGGCGAGGAGCAGGAGGGCGGCTGCTGCAAGTGCGTCATCATGTAAACGCCACAAACCATAATAGAGAGGCTGCATTGTCTTGTTGTTCATGATGATAGAGGCGAACATTCATGGTGGAAACGGGAGGCTTTTGGACGCTCAATGGCATGGCATGGAGTGTGCATGCAACACCACGCGCGGCTGGACGGCCTTGGACGATCGACGAGCACGATACCTCTCAATGCATCGGACGGGGAGTCGGGTTCTGACTTGGGTCGCGCATTCGGATTTTCTTTTTTTAGTTGCCTTTTTATTTTTTCATGTCTTGTTCTATTTCGATGAAAATATTCTCCGCGCGTGGGTGGGAGATGGAATCGACGGGGTCGCTGTGTCAAATGGTACACACAGCCTGGGAACCCCCCTGTCAAGAGCGCGTGCTGGCGAAAGAGGGCTGTCTCGTTGCACTACCAGAGGGGAAAAAGAAAAAAGAAGGCTTGGGAGCGATTTTGAACGAAAGGGGGCTGGAGGCGTGGATGATGACGAGGGTGTTTCGACACTGCGCCATGCGTGTGTGCGTGCAGGCGAACAAAGGCCTTGGGGGGCCATGGCCATTAATTCCCCTCTTGCCTCTTGGGCTTTGCGAGGATGGTTTTCTCAGACTCTGAAACTACGGGTCATACGTTCTTCTCTTATATCCCATTATTTCACACGTGTAATTTCATTTTTTCCCCCTACTTATTGACTGTTAACTTGCATGGTAATGAGGATTCGCTTCAAGATTCTACTGTCCTTTTTGTATCTAGGACCAATCAATTCTACTCGGGTGCCTTTTGGGCCTTTCGATTCTTTGCTCACCTCTGATTATTTGTGATATATCTTCTTTATCTTTTCTTTTCTTCTTCTTTTAGAGCATCCTCTCAGTTTTTTTTTTTTTTTTTTTTCTTTTCTTTTTTTTTTTTTCTTTGGAACATCTTGTCATTTTTTCTTTTTCTTTTTTTCCCTCCTTTTTTTATCTTCCTTTTTCTTTCCCTTTTCGTTTCCCTTTTTCTTTTTCTTTTACCCCTCTTCTCTCTCTTTCTCCCCCTTGATAATATCAATAAAAAGCAACTTGTAATTTTTTTGTCGCAGGTTAATTGGCGTGTTTTCATCCGGCAACAATAGGTTGTCTAGTGCTCGCAAAATAGACTTACCTTGAATGGTGAGACGGCAAAAACGCGACCGGGTACAAGCTACGGAGGATTTCAGATGCTGAAACAGGTCGTTTGAGTGTGTACATCATACCCTTGTAATTGTGATCAACTGCTAACACATGCTGGAAGTTTAATGTGTTGACTGGAGGTGAAATTGGCACTACTCCATACTGGGCACCGACAGTAGACTTCCGACTTCAATGGTGAGTTGCGTTTACACTTTCACGGAGAGAATAGGCTCAATATTTGTCTTTCAAATCTTGTTAATTGTTAATGACAATAGACTACTCGTACATGGTCTAACAAAACCCTCCTTCCGGGTTATGAGAAAGGGAAAAATAAAGCAAGTATTCAACACCGCGTCTACCAGTTCGTGACCTCTTTATGTCAACGAGACGCACCCAGTAACGACAAAAAGAGCTAGATCGGGCGGTGAACAAGAGTCCAAGAACCCCCCCAAGAGGCCTCTTCATTGGACTCGGACGTATCCCGTTCTTGAGCTTGTTCTCCATCTCCTCGTGCATTTCGTCCTCCATCTCGGCCTCCGTGCTCTGCTTCAGCTTGCTCGTATAGCATTCCTTCTTGGATCCCATTTGATTCTTCGTCCCAATACGTTATCGATGGCACCCCAAAAGATACCTGGTCTCCATTCGATCCTTCGTCCAAGTACGTTGCAGATGGCGATGGCTCCCCAAAAGATGCTTGATTTCCAGTTGCGTATGACCGAAGCTCTTCCTCTCCCTTCAGCTCCTCGCTAGATATTTCCTGTACACCATGCTCAGTTTCTTGCTCTTCTCCATCCTGGCTCGCATATACACTGTTAATAATTACCCGAGGCATCGAAACTATGGCTTTGGGCCCTTGCGGTCCGAAGATGCTCATAGTTGGTTGATTCAGGACCAAGTCACCGCAGACAAGGCACCGCCAGGCAGTGCATTTGGCCTGGTTGGCAGCCCACTGCCGTCCCTTAAAGGCAACTACACGAGGCTGGCTTCCCTTGAGACAAACAAAACAGGTTTTGGCGCCGTATTTTTGCTGGCACCAGTCTTGCATCTCCTGAGCCTGCTTCACGACCTCGTCCCCATACTTGAGGCGATGACTGTAGCAAAGGCGTCGGTAGAGAAGTTTCGTTCCGCACAGGCATCCAGTGATCTTCTGAGCGTCGCCCATGAAGGTGATGGTGCCGCCGTCCTTGTTGAACGGGACGGGAATACGACTCGCAAGGGGGAAATCCTGGCATTTGCCCCAGACCTCGAGGTCGCTGGTGAGCCTGTTTCGCAGCACGGGGCGGACGTCTTTGCTGACTTTCTCGGCGCAGTGGTTGCAGAGGTACGCGCGCATGTTTTCTATCGCGGCCAAGTCGAACGAGCTTCCGATGCTGACCAGCTCGAGGGCGTTCTCTTTGCTGCAGTAGTCGCAGACGTGGACGCGGTCTTCTTTTACGTGCGAGCCGCTTTGGCAGATGGAGTCGGCCGCGACTTTGTGCTCGCAGAATTGGGCGTCTCGAAGTTCTAGGCATTTGTTAGGATAGCTTGGTGCAACGTGCTTGACACGTCGCGGTATGTCTTTTAGGACATTATTGAAACCACTGGGTTCCCCGTTGATCTTGTCATGAGCGATGCCAAACGCGGCATTCTTAGGGTTCTGCTCCATTTGATCAGACTGGCTCGTTATCTACCGGTGCAGTCTCATCAAGCTGAGGAACGTCTTCAGGGAGTAGAGGCGTCGAGTTGGTTACGTCGCCTAGAATAGTCATGCATAAGGCGATATCTCTCCTTGTTTGTTCGGGATCTATCCTGGGATCTGTGTTAAGATTATTAAAGGGAAGCGGATTGAAGTCGACAAATTCCGTACGCAGTCTGGGATCGATATTGGCTTCTCTATCTTCCTCGTCGACGAGAACCTCGGGTGGATTAATTTCCAAACCCGCCAGCAAGCTGAGATCGATATCGGTGCGTATGTCAGATTCACCAACGGGAAAGTGATTCGAGGAGAAGTTGAGATATGAATCGAGGTCCGTATGGAAATTGCTAGAAGCAGCCTGAGGCGGGTAGAGTCTGGCAGCTGGCACGTAGGGGCTGGGATAAATATTCAGACCGGAACCAATATCCATGTCAACTGGCAAATCTGGGCTGAACCTGACAGCTGGCAGCTGCTGGTCAGGAGGAACTGCAATGGTAAAGTCAAACTGCGGGTTGTGCCACTGGGAATTGAGAAATTGGAGTGCTCCTGCTCCCTGGCTCATGGCATTTTCAGTCACATTTCCATAAATGTCACCCATCGCATCGATGGTGTCGTTGCCATCTATATCCATTGGCATTGGTAAGAAAGCCATGGCATCATCATTCAACCAATGAATCGGAATCTGAGCTGACATAGGGACAGGGCTGACGATGGCAGAAACAGCAAGATTATGGGCAGCGACATTGCCAGCAACATCGGCACAACAATGCTCTCCGCAATCAGGACCGTGTGTGAAGCTCCTCGGTTGGTTGCTCAGGAATTGCTCAGCGCGGAGACGAGGCTGCCCGCTGCGAAGACTCTGCACAAAGGACTTTGCCGCTTGGATACAGTCTTCGTATCCCGGATGCTCGTTGATCGGGAGATACTGAGGAAACTTGGATTCGATCCATGCCACAATGTTTTCCTTGGTTATCATGCTCGCTGGTCCGAACATGACGCCTTTCTGAGCGACATCACCGTGAGGAGGCTCTCCGTATGGAAACAGTTTTCCTCTTAAATCAGCGGCGAATGAGGCGACGATTTGCCTATTTGGCCCTCCGGGGATCACACCGTAGATGCTTGTCAACGGACCTACCCAGTGCTCTACGGCAGATCCGTCTTTGACATCATTGACACCGTTGGCACCATATCCCAGCGCGAGATAATAGAGAGGCCCAGGAGGCGGGTTTAGTCGACCCTTTATACAACCCTTGGTTGTATCGTCCTTCCACGCATCGCACTGGTCGCCGTGCTCGACGCATGAATCACACGGCCGCTGTAAATCGCAGTTTCTTCCGTTCTTTATACAGCACGAACACTGGATGAAGGGCAAGTGTAAGCCGATGCCAACTCTGGCCAGGTCGAAGATGGGATAATACGTGTCATTGCCACTATCGACACAGTCAATGCCGAGCTCAGCACAACGAGTACACGCATAACGATAATGCCCGGCATCAGCATGGCAGTGACCGTTCTTGTCCTCGAGACATCTCTTGCAGATGCGACGGGTTGTACCGGTTTTCTTACAGTCAACAAATCCAAATTCGTGTGTGGCGGCGACATTCCACACTCTGGGGAGAGTCAAGGTTGGAGGTTCTTTGATGAGGCGTCCGCCGTTGAAGCACGCCAGATTGCGGGATTGACAGTTGGAGCAGGCTTCGTTTCGATTCGCCCGATCCCTGAGCCAACTGCATCCGATGGTGATCCTGCCATTCGTCGTCATATGCTCACAATATTGGCATTCTCTGCGTGTCCAAGGGCCATCGGGGGAAATGAAAGAACTGGGCGCTGCCTCCAACCTGTGGCCGTTGAGTGTACAGCGGCCCTCTCGGCAGGCCTTTGTTGCTGTACAGCCGTAGTTGAGAATGGAATCGACGTTGCATTGGTTGGATTTGCCGCTTGTAATGCACTGGTCGCAGGGCTGCGCTGGATAAGTCGAAGGATGGCGTATACCGTACCGGCGCCAGACCTTTTTATTGCGCAGAAGCCCAGGAGGTTCACACTTGATTTCTTTTTCTGGATGCTCCGAGCGGTAGTCGGCGCAGTTTTGACACTCGAGGATGTCTCCGTTCGCAAGTGTTTCGTAATTGCATGCCCTTACTTGGGCCATTTTCCTGCCTCGGGTATCGTATAAGCAGAATCTGCAGCATTGTTTAATTTTCTTCGCCGGTGGACCGTTGGCATTGGGATCATTATTGGAATTGCCGTCATCGTCTTGTTCATAAGTATCGCGGTTTCTCCTTTTTGTGGACGTTGGGTCGCCTGTAAGGGTCATTTCAAGACCCTTGTTCTTGATTCTATCTGCGGGACTGGCCATGATGTTGAACTTTGGATACTGCACTCTAGGATACGATGGTAACTTGGCGGCTAATGTTGAGTTGAATGTAAAGTATTTTTTACAAAGATGGGTTCATAGATCAAGGGCATATAAATTATATAGAGACTTTGAGTCGTCTTTTATCATATTCGCGAGTGTAACACCATCTTGGACACATCTTGTTGACAAGATGATTTAGTGTTCAGAAGCTGTTTCACCAAATCGAAACGGCGATAACGAGATGGCTTTGTCTGCTTCATTAGAACAACCAGAAAGAGAAAGAGTCTGTACAAGAACAATTACAAGAGAACGGATGACTGCAGATTGAGGCGAAGCCTACGAAAGGAACAATCGGAAGAGAGGTTCAGATATGAGATGAATAAAGAAGAAAAGCTCTTTCAAGTTTCAGACTAATCTGAAGAAACAAAGAAAGACGGGAAGATGCTGAATGGTAGGGATTGTGATAACAAAGAAAACTCTTTATTTAGAATGAAATAGTAGCGGTCTACCAAAAAATCTGTTATTTTTACAGCAACATCAAATGTTTGTTCAATTGGGCAAAACAAGTGGTTGTGATGGCGAGAGAACAAGAACAAGACAGTTGCAAAAATTTCAGACCTCAAAGGCAGTGATTAACAAACAAGACTTTGTTGTATACACTGCAAACCTACAGCAACCATTGCATCTACGCCGTCTAAAAAACGCCCCCTGTGAAACAAAACCAACTCAACTCAACTCCCATCAAGCGTTCAAACAAGCTGCTTCTTCATAAACACCGACGGCACCGAAATCGCAATCCCCGTCTCCTGGTCCACCCACTTGTACATCTCGTCGACGTAGCAGATAATGTCGTACCCCTGGCGCGTGTACCACTCCTCGTTGGAGCGGAAGTCTGCGCTGGCGAACTCGGAGCCGCGGATCTTGTTGAAGATGGCGATGCTCTCGGGGGTGGTCTGGAACTTTTTCGTCGTGGTGTCGAGGGCCATGACGGTTGCGTTGAGGGGAGGGAGGGCGGCGAGGCGCTCGAGCTGGTGCATTGCGGAGCGGCCGAAGCCGCCGGCTTGGATGGCCCTGATGATGGTGAGGATGAGAATGAGAATGAGATGAGGAATGAGTAGTGATGATGAGATGAGGGATAATGATGAAGACAACCATGAAGATCGATATGAGATGAGAGAGTAAAAGAAGAAAGAATCTTGTAGACTTACTATGAAATGTACAGAGACTTGATCCAGACCGTGGAATCAGGCAGGGAATACTGCTCCTGGCGTTCCGGGTACAGTTCGAGGGCAATGTGGCCGATGGGGATGAAGGAGATTAATGTTGGCGTTCTCGACGACTTGCCCAGAGTTTCTGCTGTGTCGACGATGGCTTCTTTTTCCTGAACAACAAGGTCAGCATTTTCTGACCTTTCCCCCCTTCTCTTGTGACTTACTTTGGGAAATCTTTCAAGGTGCTTAGCCAGATAGTCGTTCCTTCTCAGGTAGCTCATCATTAATTGTCTGTTACCGCTCGTTGTCAGCTCTTCAAATCCCCTTCATTTTCATCCCCAAATCTCAATCTCATACAACTCACAATCCAGTACATGAATTTGGTCCCCTCGCGCACTTTGGCCCTCCACTCCTCAATCAAGTCGTAGTCCCACGAGCACGCCAAGCGCTGCTCATACAGCCGCTTGCTCTGGGCGTCGCTGTTGGGGTCAAAGGGGATGAGAGTGGCTGAGCCATATTTGGGCGAGTTGATGAATTCCTGAGGTGACATGTTGTGTCTGTGTCTCTTCTGTTCTCTCTTCCTTTGCTTCTTTTTTTCTCTTTTGTCGGTGTGTGTTAGCCTGGCGGATGTGAAAGAGGGGAAAAAAAACGTTCTTCTTTCTTTGTCTTTATCTATTTGTTATGTTTAATCTATTGAACTGATTGAACAAGCAAAGAATTATCTGAAAACAAAAAAGAATGAAAGAAAGAGAAAAAAGAACAAGTTCGGTGTGTCTTACATACATATGCAGAACAACTAAAAAATGACTCCCCGGCGTAACTAACAGCCCAAAACCACACCCCAGATCTGGCCAGTCTCCAGTCTCCAATCTCACACCTCTCTCGACTCGTAACTCGTATAACTAAAAGCTCAACTAATAAACTTGAACCCACTCCCACTCCAGACTTCGTTCCTCTTTTAGCCTCCCGGTTTAACGGGCGCCCGCCTTTCTGCTTTGTCTTCTGACTCATGCAGCGCCAGGGCTCTAGTCTCTCAATTAGGCAAAAGACTAAACTTCATCCAGGGTGCCCGATCTGGTCACTTGTTTAAAAAGTGCTAGAATTGAGTTTTGTTAAGCAACTCCCGCTTGTTCTGGTTTAGGTCTTACGCACAGAGAAATATTTCCGGGCTGTAGATAAAGAGAAAGTCCGACTATAAACTTGCATGTGAATGATTCCATATCATTCATCGGTATCTTCCGCTTCTTTTGTGCCATCTTGTAGCCATTAAATCCCTCGTATCTCTTTTGTTGTTGCCTAGTAATTGAATAGCTTAGTAGTTGATCCTTGACGGAAATAGATATATAGATTCAGCTTGTGTGTAAGCACCTGGTAAGTTTCTCAGCATACCTATATAATTAGAATTCATGTCAATATCTCAACCTTGTACATACCAAACGCCAGTACAAGAGCCAACAAGACCATCATCAGCGTTGCTAAATTTACATCTTCGGTATTATTCCTACTCTCCTCGTCTACTCCTTTCTGGTAAAAATATATGTCTCTATCTACTGTAATATTCGGATATTCGCATAGTCAGCCTCCGCCATAGAACAACCTAGATTTCCTCCCAATAAGTCCTCAGCTCCAAATGCCCGTTCATCACCATGTCGTTAAATTGTCGATTCCTCGCTTCAATAGTGCTCTTTCTTCTCTTTTCTTAGCCCTCCCTTGACTTCGCCTTCAAATTTAAACCCCAAGCCCTCTCTTACAGTCCTGCACCTCCCCATTAACTTTGTGCTCTCTGAAACATACACGCTTGCGTCGCCTCGCCCTACATTGTCCCAGGGTTGGATCCGTGTTGGTGGACGATTCCTATGCTCATCACCTCTCTCATTTGCTTCACCCTCCCCAACCCCTTATTGGTATTTGCTGTCAAATGGTATTTTCTTTCATTTCAAATTTGCTCTCTTTCCATATCTGTTTATTCGTCCTTGAATCCACCTCAGCCGGCAAACTGGAATCTGGTTGCCTCAAGCTGTCCGAGGCCGTCTCGAGGAGCAACATTACGGCGCCGATATGTGTTGGTAAAGTCTTGCAGTAGCACCCTCACATGTCGGATACCTCCAGCCTCGTTCACCGCAAGTCGCTCCTTGATCTTGGCCATCAGCCTGTTGGCTTCTTCTGGGGATACAGTGCCTTGAGGCAGTAACTGAATAGTGCGCGAGACCCATTCCGTCGTCTCCACAGGCAAAAGCTCGAAAAGACTGAGCAAAACACCACTACCGTCCGCGAAGCAGTCCCTTGGGAAGGTAATCATCATGCCGGCCATGCACTGCTTTACCAGGTTTTCACCGTGGCTGGCGAGGAGGCTCTTTACTATAGTCCTGATTTCAGCCGCGGTTGCTTCCGGAAGCCCCTCACTGGTGGCCGGGTTGTCGCCACCGTATGACAGCAGATCCCTCAAGAAGTGAAGCGTGGAAGAAAGAGGATCCCGCTGCTCCAGCGTCAAGGCGTAGATGGAGGCCTCGAAGATGGGCACCAAGAGGGGAGACGGCACCAGCTTCTGAGGATAGTACAGCAGCGCATCGATAAGCAGTCGGAAGAAGTCGTCAATCACGTCCGGCAACTCCTTGGGCTGTAGCTCGGTCATGACTCTCAGGAACGTCGTCATTTGCGCTTCAAAGAACGTGTAGATGTTTTCGGTGATGGATGGATCCACGTGCTCCCGTGCCTCGGAGAACTCTCGCAGAATGGCAGACGTGACCCATAGGAAGCAGCCTTCCCTAGAGACATTGAAGCCACTAGCCAATTTGTTTGCCATGTCCGCCAGCATGGGCGCGATCGCAGTACGGTAGGAAATGACCATGTTTCTCCAGCACCTACATACTCTCTCACAGATGGGAGAGAAGGTGAGGAAGTTGTCCAGAACAGTAGACAGAATAGGGAAGATCTCCTGCCAGTACTTAACTGCGGGATTCTCTTCTCCAGGGTTGATGAGTGGCATCACGTTTTGCACAAAGATGGTGATGAGCTGTAGGTGATCTGTCATTTCGAAACCGTTAGCAGGAGAGCTGGGATCGCAAGAGTAGTGGGGGGAAGTAGGAGGGAGAAAATGGGGAGGGACAAGTAATTACCTGCTACAGCCAGTTTACCCTCGTCTGTGGTCGCATGGTTTGCCTTTGTCATCAGCCTTTGGACCAAAGGATCGCAGTACGTCTTGAGCAAGTGATAGGTCTCGGAAACAGGCTGAACGGCGAGGACATTGGAAACGCCCTCAGTGACCTCCTCCTTGCTGAGATCCGGGAGCTTATCTAGAACCTGGTCATAGAACGTCTGAAGCTGCAGCACTTGGCCACTGAGGAGATGCTTGCAGTCTGTGCAAAAGAACTTGAGAGACAGCGCCGCCGCGCGGTTGATTTCTCGTGAGTCGGACTGGAATGAGTTGACAATGTAGTTGAACTGAGGCTCCAAGTACTCGGGGTGAGCTGCCGTCCACTCCGTATAGCGTCCAAGTACCATGATTGTGGCAAAGCGAAGCTTCTCGTGGCTAGGCATCTGCACCAAAAGGGGCATCAGCTGAGGGAGAACAACATCCTCCTCCTTGTCCACCATGCGGCCGAGGGCACGCATCGCAAACAGCGGAGCCTCAAGCTCTTGCCAATGCGGCACTGTTGCTTCGGTGGCCTGGCTTGCGTACTTTTGCGTCCACAGCTGGATGGCATGAAGCACTTTGGTGAGGCACTCGGTGACGCCCATTACTTCACAGCAGTCCTTGAGCGTGTCACCCATCTGGTGTCGGAACTCGCGAAATTTCTCTTCTTGCTCACGGTCTCCGTCAAACAGATCCGTTTCGCTTCCAGACTCAGGCCGTGGGTATTGCAGATGCAATAGAAGAATATCCACAAGCTTGGAAAAGACGTCGACCAGCTCCAGTCTGCCTTGAATATATCTTTCTAGCACAAGATACTGCTTCAGTTCATACCAAAAGTTGAATGTGTGCTCGATAACCTCTCGATCCTTGTCTCGGGCGGCGCATTCGAGGACAGCGTCAACAAGGGGCCGGAATTGAGTCGGCTGTCGTGCAATGGCTACAACCCAGCTTTCGGCTGCTGTTGCTAGAACCTTGGTTAGAGATTTCAGCCCTTCGGTATCCTCTTCTTCGACGAGGGTAGCAATGCGCGGCGTCAGACTGATGATTCGGGGGAACAAGGTCTGGATAATATCTTGGGATTCGTCGACGTCGCCCGTCTCTCTTAACATCGTGCTCAGACACTCTGCAGCCTCTTGACTGCACCCGTCAGATGCTATCCCATGGAAAATCGCATCCAGAAGCGGTGAATTGGCAATGGTGGCCACGGGGACTTCGCGAAGCCAGGATGTGATGCATTCCATCAGGAGTGGGTTTTGAGATGCGGCAGCTAGAGAAACTCTCATGTCAATCTTCCTTCTTATTATAGATAGGCCGTGGGGGCTGAAACCCCAGGGGACAGAATAACTTACGTGAAGATTGCGAATAATTGATGAGAAGCTGCACGACTTGGTCTGCATTATCTCCCAGCAATGCCTGCGTCCGCAATGCAAGGTCTTCTTCCTATTTCCAAACAATTAGATGTATTCTTCGAGGGTGACTACCGACCGGCCGAAAGGGTAATCGATGAGGGCCAAGCGTCGCGCCGATTTTTTATAGAGTATCGCAATCCACGTACAGACAAGGTAATTTTTCGACCTTCAGTCACCTCCTCGGGAAGGACTCGTAAAAAGTCGAGGATGCAAGCATGGCTCTCGGGGCTGTCGCTCAGGGACTGGACAACCGAATGGAGCACATCGTTCCAATCCTTCATTTGGATCGCCAGAATGGCCAGACACACGCATAGCTGGACCCGGATGGGTTTCGGTCCGGAGGCGTAGTGCTTCAGAAGGAGCAGAATCTGATTTCGAAGTGCGGGCAGCTCGTTCGGAGGTACCTGCGTGATGAGATCATAGGTGATCTGGTATTGTTAGCAGTCTGCAGACAAACGCAGGATGACAAGAAATTGGAACAACCTTTCCACGAAGTGTGATGGCAGCAAAGAGTGTCGCCTCGGGCTCGGCCTTGGACTGGAGAATCCCAATTACTGTTCCCCACGAGTCCTTCTATAGATTAGATGGGTGGTGATGATTAGCAAGCTGTAAGCTCCAAGCTGAGAGCTGGTCAACCAGACGAGCAGGCGGATTGCAACGTACCGATTTCTGGAACGCCTCCAAGTATTCGTGCGCCTTCTTCTTTGCCTCCTGCTCCCCGCTTCGCATCGTCATGACGGCACCTAAGACGTCCGTAGGCGCAAAGGCCTCCTGCGTGCCGTTCGAGGCCATCTCGGGCGCAAAAGAGAGAGACAGCTGGGGAGCTCAGGGAAGACGAGATGCCGACAGAATCTTTTCAGCGCGGATTTGGGTAGTCGAGGAGCGAGCAGCGCTCATGAGCCAGCGTTGACGTGCTGGAGAAGAACACAATCGTGAGCTGAATCCCGGGTCAAGAGAGGCTAGGCCAGGCCGCGAGATGACGGGACCAAAAGAGGGTGAGGAACGGAGAGGAATGGAGAGGAGGAGAGGAAGCGACAGAGGCCTGGAGCGTGAAGAGGCTTACAAGAGTCGCAGACTGCTGGCTTTGGCTGGATGACTGGCTCCAGGCAAAATCATGGAAGTCGGCCTTGCCTTGGTCGAAGTGGCATGGCTCCTCAGAGGCTTGAATTGGCGGGGCAAATCTGCTGGAGGAGCTCTGGCGGCCGATGTTTTTCCGCCTCCGTGGCATGTGGGTGTACTTGGTCACTCCCGCGCCCGAATGAGGGGAGCTTTGTACTCGTAAATGTGCATTGTACTCTCCAAGACGACGAGATGCTTCAGACCAGGAGAACCATGATTGACCAAATTCTAATGTTCAGCCATGGCTTAGTTATGGTTTGGTCGCCTCAAGACTTACTATAATCTGTACAATTCCAATTGCCAAAAAGTCAAACCAAGTAGGACCTTGAGTACGTCCTAATTTTTCTATACCTACTTATACATGCATTATGTTGCTAATAGCGCTGCCTTATCTTACACTGATTTGCCTACTACAGCCCGGTAACTCAACTTGGCGAGTAATTTACTTCAAGATCAATCCTTTCCATATTTTCTGTAATAGGAAATAGGTGAGCATAGCTACATGTAGCGCTGTTACACAGAAGCCTAAGTGGGTGGCTTTATCCACACGCAGGGGACTCGTATATGGAGGTTGCACCAGGATACTGTCTTCAGTAATGTTATATTATCTAGCTATAGATATCGCAACCCTGTCGTAGATGGGAAACTTGTCATTTCAATTCGACCCAGTCTCCTCAAATCTCAATTTTCGCTATAGGTACGTTGGTACTCAACCTACCGACCCGTGAGCCTCCCATCTACCCTGTATGCATGTGTGAGACAGGAGACTAACATTATGTCAAAGTTATCCGATCTGATATAACAGCAAACCAACAAAATGAAGTTCAATAATTTGATCACATGTTTAATGTTGTATTTCAGCTTTGTGGCCTGCAAACCAGGGGCCCTGAATGACACAGCAGTTGTTGAGGTGAGAGGGTTGGAGCCCAGGACTTTGAACATCGTTGGTGAGGGTAGCATCTGCCACTGTCGGAGCACTAATCAAGATGATATCGATGACAAACGGCGGTAGTTTTCACAGTGTATTAAAACACGATGAGGACCTATCAGAAAGGGCTAGTTGTGGAAGCGGAACACAGTATTTCGACAACTACTATACAACTCGAGATCGATTGAAAAAAACAGCGACTTATTCACTTATTCATCGATCGAGCAATGCGACTCATCAGGCTCATGAGAAGAATCCATCGAGCTACACACCTCAGCTGGATACCGAGTTCACTTCTTACACTCGTTTAAACAACTTAGATGCAGGTACTATCAAGTAGGATGTCTAATATGCCTGGTATCTTTCGTAAATATATATAGTAACATCTGAAGTCTACATCATTTCGGCGCAATGTAAGTTTAAGCCAATGTAGCATTCTTCCACCTCGACCACACAAACGAAGCCCTATCTTCAAGACTTTTGACCGAACGCGGGATCGTTTGGTACGGTATTTCTGCACTCTCCAGCATGCGACAAAATTCACTGTCATATTCCACCCAGTCCTCTATATCTCGTGGCATAAGCCTAACTCCATCGCTTACAAGCCAATCTTCCACCGTTTCGCAGACAAACACCAATGATTGCGACATACGGTCTCTCAACTCTTGCCAATAATTAGACGAGGTCATGAGGCTCACGGCCTCACTTCCAATATGGCGCGATGCATATATGATGGGATCTATTCCCGAGCGATCTGATATAATCCAGGGATTTCTAGCCAAGGCATCGCGCTCACTGTTGAATTGAGCTTCCAATATGAGCGCCTGTAACTGCAGGCAACGGGCAGGGTCTGAGGTGATATCGCTGGCAGTAAATCCATGAATCTTTAGCACTGAGCGAGCGACCTCTCTAACAACAATGGGAGGCGTGGTGCTGAATAAATCGGCAAAGGAGCTTTCTAATGCGTTGACAAGTGAAGTTTTGCCCGTACATTGTGCGCCGACAATGTAGATGTTCTTTGGCTTGAATTGTTGAGGTACACTGACAGCTCCCATTTTGCTCACAAATTGCGCTTTTGAAAGGTATCTGGGCGAGAAACGTGGAATGGTCTGGAATGAAAGGATTATCGGTGAATACGACAATATATAGAGCAATCGGCGAAGGCTAATGCGGGAGGCCTTCGATATGTACATGTACCACGTATCACCAGAGCCTCGTGCGAGTGCGGAAAAATGCCGTGCAACCAGCCGTGCACATTCACATTCCCCTCACTCAGGGATGCTGACATCCGCAGTGAATTTTGTTTCTTAAATTGAACCAGCAGCACAATATCGCCCAAGTGAAAACAGATGAAATATTTCCACTTCATTCCGTCCATGTACACCAATCGCAATACTGAAACGAGCAAACCAAATACAGTCACCCAAAGATGCCTCCTCGAGCCTCGTCTAATCCTAAATCCTTTGAATACGTTCTGCTAGACAAGATTTCCCTAGACGATCAAAAATGGGAATTTCAGGTCCCACGGCTACCCACTACCGAAGCAACAAATGGGTTGAAACTCATCAAAATGGTCAGCCTGTCAACCAAAAACTCTCAACATCGGCTTGAGCTCCGCTACGGACCTGTGGATATGAATCGTGCTATCCAAGATCTGGCCCTTGACCGGTATCTAGTCATCTCGCTGGCTGAATTTCGCTCTCTCAAAGGCGCCAGCCTTTCATCTTCGTCAGAGGGAGCTATAGCCAAAGTAGTACAACCAACGACTTTCAGAGAATGTTCAGACTATGCAGTTAGACTTCTTCGTACAGGGATTACCATACAAGGAGTGCATTACAACTTCTTCGGTCACAGCAATAGTCAACTCAAGTCTCGGACCTGTTATCTCTGCGCAGCCTCCAAAGAGCAGATTACACAGAAAGTGGAGGCATTGGGTGACTTTACCAAGATGAAGACTGTAGCCAAAAAGGCAAAGCGAATTGGGTTACTATTTTCAGTTGCTCGCGCAGCAATGCAGGTTGATCCCAAAAAAGTCGAGGACATCCCAGATATCGAAGTGGGAGACTTTATATTTACAGACGGCTGTGGGTTGATAGCACCCGGCCTTGCCAGCCAGCTATCGCGACGCATCAAGATTTCGTTTCGCAACATTAGATATACGCCTTCTGTATTTCAGATACGATATCGTGGATACAAGGGCGTGGTGACGTTGGATCCCACCATGCCAAAGGGGGGACCGTGGCTCAAGATGAGAAAGTCGATGAAGAAATTTAGCGGGGGTGACGACTTGTCTTTTTCGGTTGTGGAATACTCAAAGGTAAAGTCATTTCATCTGATCATGTATCAGCATACTAATGGCCCACACAACTGTAGCCGTACGTGTTTGGACATCTCAACGACGAGGTGGTTGTTCTTCTCGACGCACTGGGTATCAGTCGACAGACTCTCCTTCGCAAACAGGAAGAGCACTTCAAATTTCTCGCCGAGGCACATCAGGACCCGCGAGTTGCGTTTAGAATTCTTTGCCATTTGAATATGCCACAAGTTGCCGAACGGGTCATTATCGATTCGTTGGACGCCGTACGGCCAACGATTAACAAACTCATCAATGCTGAATATGACAAGATGCTGAACAAGCGAGACGAACAAAAGTGTCGTATTCTAATCCCGAAGTCGAGGCTCTTGTTTGGAGTTTGTGATGCCTGGGGTGTCCTGAAACCGGGCCAATGTGCCGTCAAAGTCACCATGGACGGGGACGGACAGCCTTACGCACTGAAAAATACGAAAGTATTGGTAACGAGGAATCCCTGCTTGCATCCAGGAGATCTTCAGAAGCTCGATGTTGTTGAAAGACCTGAACTTGCACACCTGGTCGACTGCATCGTCTTCCCTACAACAGGACGACGACCAGCTGCGGATATGATGTCAGGAGGCGATCTGGATGGCGACACATTTTTTGTGACGTGGGACCCAGACATCATTCCATCGACGGTATCCCAAGCGGCACACTATCCAGGGGTCCGTGAGCCCTTGAGGTTCTCGCCAATTACAGATGATGATCGCTTACTCTACTTTGCCAAGTATACAAACGCCTCACTGGGCCGTGTCAAAAATCTCTATCTAAAGTGGGCGAGAGCCACCAATGCCATGAGCCCCGAGTGTCAAGAACTCAATCGCCTCTTTTCTCAGTGCGTTGATGGCAACCGCATCAAAGATGATCAGCTCAGGAAATTTGAGAAACCGCCGGAGCCAGGGGCAGATGCGCCCCCGTTTGTTCTCGATGAACTTCACGAAGCAGCCAAGAAAATCATCATGGAACAAAAAAACATGACTCGAAATCACATGAATAATATGGAAGGATATACTTTTGATGGGGTACAGCTATTGCTGTGTAGAGACGATATTGCCATTTCCGAGGCTGAGTTGATCAGGATGACTGTGAGATGGTGTAGGAGAACAAACGCCTCCTTCTACGATTTGATGCACATGTTTGACCTGAATTCTCTAAGTTCAGAGGAGAAATCGTGGATTCTGGCTCAAGTGCCTGCATACAGTGACGCTCCCAGCCTAGTTCTCAATGCTCTCTCCTCGTCAAGCCTGGTTACTGAAGCTGAATTGAAGCATTTCCATCTCAACTACCCCGGCCTTCATTGGAAACGCGTTTACACTTCCGAGGAAGACCGGCTAGCCACCTTTTTAGAAACAGCAAGCAGAACTCTCGAGCTATTTCATAAAAAACTAATCCTCTTCCGCCCAGATGAGCGACTGACACTGGCAATGTACGTGCCGCAAAAGATCACGCCGGCCGACGACTTTGTGGTGGGCAACAAGGTTAGGCTGTTTGCCTTCCCGCATTCTCAGGGAAGAGAGACGCAGAGCCGACTTTCTCTGCCGACGAAGAAGGAATACCGGCTCTTTTGTGATGAGAACAGATTGCAATTGTTTGATCGCACCGTGGGGAATACCTGGGTGTTTATTGGTCGTAGCGGGTCAAACGATAGTAGCTACCGGAATGCAGCCAACGAACAAGATCGCCGAAGGGCAAGGCAGCAGACTCTTGCGAATGGAACTAATGTTGATTACAGAGCGAGTATTGCGCTGGACAAATTTAGTAGGAACCTACAGACGCATATTGGGAGGCTGCAGAGGCAGGGCATCTTGGCAGCGGTAAGTTCCTTTTCACTAAGTAGAAATGTCATGCTATACAAAAGTGTTAATCTATTCGTATTAAAGGAGATTTATATCATCAGCAATAGAGATGTCAGTTCGATGCGCAATCTGGACCTATGGGAGGACTATATTGGCACCGAGCAAGTCTTGCCCCTATTCCTCCGCGAACCCAAAGAATACGACATCCCAAAGCTTCATGACGTTGACTGGTCTTTGGGGGCTCAACCTCCTCTTGTAGTTGAAGTCGTCAAAAGGGGCAATCTGTCCGCTCTGCAAGACTTGTTGGATCCGGCGACTTTGCAGCAACTCTTCGCCTGGTTGGTGGAACATGAGCAGCGAGGGCTGCTTACGCGCTGCTTCGAACACTTGATAATGAGCATCAGGAATGACAAAGTGATGGCTCCGGCGGAAACTCTGCGAACCATGGCCGATTTCTTGCAGACAATGCCCTACGTCTCGGCGACGTTAGCCAATCTGGGCCCGTGGAGAGAACTACCCGAAGAATTGAGTGTTGTTCTACAGAATAGCAGCCATATACTACTCCGCAGCATTATCCTATCGGAAGCCGAGTTTGGAGACCTTGTGTTGACTCCCTTCCATACCATTCTGGACAACGTGGATTGGCTTAAGTTGATCTCCTTTGCCGACCTAGTTGAGCTGATTGCGCTTACCGTTCACTCGTCGAGCACGGCGCTGGATCTTCTCCTCGAAGGCCTTGATAGACACAGTTCCAGGCTGTTGACTGGTAGACCGGCCATTGTTCAGAATTTCGTTCACAACATAATTGGCATCGCGGTAGAGCACATTGGGTCAGTACAGGAAGAAGCCAAAAAGAGAGACGAGCTTCTGAACATCCGAATCGCCAACGACGAGAAAGAAACAAACTCGAGCACAGAACAGCCAGGAACTTCAGTCGAAGTTACTTTCAGAATGGATGCCATTGGCGGTACGCCGATATCCAATACTCACGTACGACTCATCGCGGCCAGTCCGCCATCAAGCTCGATATTAGACAGGGTCTATTCCATGGATGGTCTGGTCGTCGAGAGCAGGTCGGGGTTTGCCAAGATACGTTGCTTTCATCCACCGCCGTCTTACGCCGAGAAATGCTCCTGGATACTGGAAGAGTGCGGCTTGTTTGTGACTGCAAAGACGATGTTAGATGCCGTGCGTGATCTTGCAACCTTGGAATACGCTTGCTGTGGAGTGCTTGATCAAATCATTGGAATTCAGCCTCAAGCTGTCGCCAGCGCGGCAACTGTTACAGAAAATGCAAACAATGAAGTGGTATCAACTTCGACTCTATCTACAGCAGAGGCTTCATTAAACCCAAGTCAAAGAACCGCAGTGGAGGCATCACAGAACAACAAACTAGTCTGTCTTTGGGGTCCCCCAGGCACTGGAAAGACGCAAACCATCGTGGCAATCATCAGAAGACTACAGCTAGATCCTAACATCGGCAAGATACTAGTCACTGCTCCAACTCACAACGCTGTAGACAATGTAATGAGGCGATATCTCGGACGAATCAGCCAAGAAGGCCTCTTGCAGAGCTCAAAGATGACTCCTTTGCGCGTGGCAACAGAAGTCCGCAAAATTGGCGAAGATTTACGAAAGTATACATGCGATGCGTTGGCTGGCCAGGAAGTACACTCCAGCCATAATGCCATGCGTGAAGCCAAGAAGCGTGTCAAAGCCGCCGGAATCATCTTCACGACGTGCATCGGAGCTGGACTCGGCTTGCTGAGAGACCAAGTGTTCGACACGGTGATTGTCGATGAAGCATCCCAGCAGACGGAGCCCGCATCGCTTGTCCCGCTGGCAAAGGGATGCGAAAAGGCAATTCTCGTGGGAGATCATGTTCAGCTGAGGCCGACTGTACAGAATATCGCACTTGCGCTGGACTTTGACGTCTCCCTGTTTGAGAGATTATATACTCGAGATAGAACAACACCGAATATGGTCAAGGTGATGCTGGACACACAGTATCGGATGCATCCCTCCATATGCAGCTTCATCTCGAAGGAGTTTTATGAGGCAAAGCTATTGTCTGGGCTCAGGGATCAAGACAGGCCGATGCCGCCTTCATCTTTTCCCTGGCCAACCTCTCCAGCTACCAATGGTTCAACTGACCCCTCTCGGATGATCTTTGTCGAGTGTTCTGGAAGAGAAGATTTGGGCCACAAGTCTAAATCTAATAAAGAGCAGGCAGACTTGTGCCTCTCCATTTGCAAACTCCTACGCACAGCTAAAACTACACCATCAACTGAAATAGACGCCAACAGCGCGCAGGGCACTAACAATACATCCATCGCCGTGCTGACTCCTTATTCACGGCAATCCGAGATTCTCCAAAGATCGCTTTCCGGAATTCCCAACGTTGAAATTTCTAGTATCGACGGCTTTCAGGGGCGTGAAGCCGATATTGTCATTTTCGTCACCGTTCGCTGTAACGAGAGCCGAGAGATTGGGTTCCTCAAGGACCTGCGTCGGATGAATGTGGCCCTCACCAGGGCCAAGTTTGGCATGATTGTGGTGGGAAACAAGGCGACTCTGACGGGCGGGAGAGAAGAGGAGGAGAGTACGGGAATGTGGAGGAGGTTTATGGACCAGCTTTCTATCGTTGAACTTTGAGCTTTTGCACGAACAGATTGTATTATGCAGCCGGATTATGAAAGAATGATCAAGATTTTGGGATGGATGAGATTGAGTCACTTTGACACCGTAGCGAAGTAGATCCACAGGGAGGTGCTATGCATTTAGTAAATGGAATAAGAATCGTAATGAGATGACATGGTATCATGATGCGCTTATTGTCTGAATATCGGGTGAAAGTTTAATCTCGCCATTGCCCAGTATCAAGCCGTGCAGCTTCCGGTCATACTGGCCCATGGGCACCGGCTCATCCGTCTCCGGGTTGAGAAGCTGCTCCGTGAGAGCCAATCCGTAGAACCGTAGTACAGGGCCGTCATTACCAACTTCATCATGAGGTTTCGCAGCCAAGTACCTGTTTAGAAAGAAGTCATAAAAGCCTTTACCGTGGCCGAGTCTTCTTACACTTCCCGCAGCATCGGTATCAAAAGCCACACCGGGCATAAGGATCAAATCCAAGGTAGACTGGTCTGATTTGTGCACATCTGGCCCTCCGAGAATGCGCTGCCGCAGATGGACGGTAGCTGGATCTATGCTAGGAATCCCCCAAGAATCTCTCTGAAGACCGTCGTAGTCCTGGACATCTTGAAGCTGAACCATGTCCATCACGCGAGCTGGGGTTCCAGGTTCGTCTAGGGGAGACTTGTGCAGATATGGGACAAAGACTTGCTTTCCTGAGTTTAGAGCATGGCGAACAATTGCGTCTGTCTGAATCTCTCCGACGGGCATGGAGAGGTATACGCTGATGCGGTTGGCGTCTTGGTAGGGTTTGAAGGTTTTGAGCGTTTCGAATATTGTGCTGCCTGATACGATTCAGTTTTAATTCTCTCAGAGAATAAAATAAAGGAAAACAAATTGGTAAGGAGTAGTTAGATGTTGATGTGGATTGGGCTCGTCATACTCTGAGCGAGAACGGAATCTTGAGAGACTTTTGAGAGCCTCTGCTTGAGAACGCGCCTAAGCTGCTGCTTGGCGGTGGCCAATGGAGAGGCCATGATAAAATCAACCGCAAACGCCCCGAAATTTGCAGAAAATTACGGAGCTGCAAAGTCAATGTGAAGCTGGTGATGAGTGAGATGAAAAGCGTGTGGAAGCTGATGAGCGCCGATGGCGGGGAGAATCATCGGATCGGAGGGTCCGTGATCCGGCCGGGATTCCGTTCCAAGGTTTGCATTTGCATGGCGCCAGGACCCGAATCAGGCCATGGCTATAGCACACTAAGAGGCTCGGCTCGGGCCATGGCAGTGATGGGAAATTATACGCATCTGCATGCATGATGACGACGATTGCGATTACACAGCATTTTTGTAGAGCTGAGCTGAGTTGAGCTGAAGATTATGTTTTCTGTTTTACCCAACGACAGGGACTTTCAGGGACTCCAGGCACCAGCGTGAAGAGGTGGTGATTGTCCATTTGGTGTGTGTATTCACGATCCAATCAATGCGAGTACATTTTGTACAGCATGAATTATTTGGTCCATCCATCCTTTCTATGCCGTCTCTCCCAGGCCTGATCCTTTTCTAGTCCAAGCTAAGGTTTGTCTCACATTGTGAATGTCACCGATCCTTCGGGACCGCATTCGGACAAGGTCGGACATTCACGAAAGAGAGACATGTTAGTGGGACATCACCAGAATAGCTGGACGGGAAAGACAGTGAGTGATTCATTCTCACTTGGCTGCATATGAGAGAGACAAATAGCAGCGCTGGGAGGCATAACGGTTAGAAATCCAGGCGCGCCGATTGGGCTACCAGGCAGAGGATTTTAATCTGATATATATTGGGTAGATTGCCGGTGTGACTAACTCCAGCTCCAGCCGGAACTTTTGATTGCATCACTAGCTGGATTGCGGGTGACACGCTGCATGCAGGCAGATGCTCTATTCATGCAAGGAGAGACCCAAACGGGACACGGCAGCCGAAGCAGAAAAAGGTGGTTTGATATCTGATGCCGGGGATTGGGCCAAAACTGAGCCAGCATCAGCCAGACAAACAGAAAAATGTTTCAGCCGTTGGTTATCATCACATCAAATTGACTGCCCCAATCCTTGTCCATGTCCTCGGTGCTCCAATTACAGCGCCCGCATTAGTGCATTCTCCCGCTATAACCCGCTATCCAACCCTCGTTGAATTTTCGGCCCCCTCTCCCCCACCATCACCATCGATTCGATCCGCCCTTTTTCGCACAACCGCCCCGCCATGGGTCGAGCCAGTGAATCCAGAGAATCTGTATCCAAGTCCAGGACTTCAAGCTCCCCGGCCAGCGATTCCTTTCCGCAGCAGCATGGCGTTGCCCTGCAGAATCTGGCGCGAACAAGGGAATCACAAGCAGTAGCAACGTCATCCGTCACCTCACCACCAGCCGCTGTCTCAGTCTCAGCCTCGGTCTCAGTCTCATCAGTCCCGGGCTCTCCAACAACCACAGGGATCCCCGTCCCACAACCTCAATCCCAATCCCGTCCCCATTCCCGCTCTTCGACTACTTCGACTACTTCATCTCTTTCTCTCCCCCCTCCTCTCTCCCCCCCCGTCCAGCATGATCGCTTCCCTGGGCGTCAAGAGGCTGTAGCCCAGCCTGCTGCGTCTGCTGCCATGGCCTCCTCCAGCAAAGCCTCCAGCAGGGCGACGAGAACAACAGCTTCAGCAACAGCAACAGCAGTAGCAACGCCGCCGCTGCTCTTCGCCGATGGCCGTCGATCCGACTCGTCGCCCTACGGCTCCACGGCCATGACCCCGAACCGCAGCCAGTCCCCCTCCGGGTCCGATTCCAGCAACCGTGGGCTTCGCCTCGCCCGTTCAACCAGCCGGGGCGAGGTCTCCAGACGATCCTTTGCTTCCCGGCGCTCGTCTCGCAGGTCCGGAAGTTTCGATGGCGCAGCGCTGGTCTCCGGCGTCGAGGGTCGATTTGGCATGCCCGAGGCTCTTCTGTCAACCGTTGTGCTCGACGACGATATCTCCGAGGACGGACCGCTGCTCGATGGAGCCTCTTCCTCGACCGAGATCCCCGACCTAGACGCCGACGAGAACTCGCCCAACGAAGCCGTGCGAGCCTCCGTGTCGCCAATTGACGATACGACTCTATCTATAAACACGCCGCGCATGTGGTGCTTGTCCATCCTCTTCTCCATTCTTGGCTCCTCCACCAATCTGTTTTTTTCTTTGAGATACCCCAGCGTTGCCATTACTCCCGTCATTGCGCTGTTACTCGTCCACCCTCTGGGCCATTTATGGGACTATTTGTTGAAGCGGTCGTACGACCCCGAGGAGGAGTTTACTGACGGTGTACGGACCGCCATCTCATCGCATAGCCATGATGGCCATGGCCAAAAGAAGCGGCTCGACTCCCTACGTCTGTGGCTGGCCCAGGGCAGGTGGAACGAAAAGGAGCACACATGTGTCTATGTGAGCAGCAATGTTGCCTTTGGCTTCGCCTTCGCCACGGACGTCATTGTCGAGCAGACGCAATTCTACAATCAAGAGGCACCCATTGCCTACCAGCTGCTCTTGACGATATCGACGCAGATTCTTGGTTATGGCTTCGCGGGAATGGCTCGCCGCTTCTTGGTTCGCCCCAGCGGCATGGTGTGGCCCGGCACTCTTATGTCTGCCGCCATGTTTTCCACCCTCCATAAGCAGGAGAACAAGCCGGCCAATGGCTGGACTATCAGTCGTTGGAAGTTCTTCTACATCATCTGGACCTGCGCCTCAATCTTTTACTTCTTGCCGGGTCTCCTGATGCCCGCTCTCAGCTACTTCAACGTCATTACCTGGTTTGCGCCCAAGAGCGTCGTTCTCGCAAACCTGTTTGGCGTGTCCTCCGGCCTTGGTCTCTTTCCCATGACCTTTGACTGGGCCCAAATCACATACGTCGGCTCACCTCTCTTGGTACCTTTTTGGGCTGCCATGAATGTCGTTGGCGGTCTAGCCATCGTCATGTGGATCATAGCACCACTGTTCTATTACAGCAATGTGCTCTTCTCCTCTTATATGCCCATCCTTTCTACAGCCGTCTTCGACAACACGGGAAAAGTCTACGACGTCAGCAAAATTCTCACTCCAGACTTTCTCTTCGATAGGGAAGCATATTCAAACTATAGCCGCGTGTTCCTGCCAGTCACGTATATGCTCAGCTACGGCGTCCAGTTCGCCGGGCTCGCTGCTCTCTTGACACACACCCTCTGCTGGCACGGCCAAGACATCTGGCACACGTGGAAGAAATCATTAGTCGAGGCGAGAGGACAAGGCAAGGAAGGCTATCAGCAAGTCTCTGACTCCCCCGATCCTTCATCGGCCACCGCCGCACAGCCAGAAGGAACTCCCCGTGTGTCAATGTCGGGATCCCATATCGAAGGCCTCATGAGCCACGAGGATATTCACAGTCGCCTTATGAAGCGCTACAAAGATGCCCCCATTAGCTGGTACTTTGCCACCTTTGTCTCCATGGCAGCCATTGGCATCTTTGTCGTTGAATAGTAAGCTATCCATCTCATTATGAACTTTCACTCATCCTCAAAGTTGTTACTTACCCTTATATTTTCTCTAGCTACCCCGTTCACCTCCCCTGGTACGGCCTTCTCCTCGCCCTCGCAATCGGCGCCATCTTCTTCATCCCCAACGGCATCATCATGGCCATCACCAACCAGCACAGCAGCATCTACCTCATCTGCCAGCTCATCTGCGGCGTCGCCTTCCCCGGCCGCCCCATCGCCAACATGGTCTTCGTCACCTACGGCTACATCTCCTCCGCCCAGGGCATCAAGTTCGCCTCCGATCTCAAGCTCGGCCACTACATGAAGATCCCGCCGCGCATCATGTTCTCCGTCCAGATCGTCGCCACGCTCGTCTCCTCCGTCACCCAGATCGGCGTCCTCAACTGGATGTTTGCCAACGTGAAGGGTATTTGCACCCCCGAGGCCGTCAATGGCTTCACTTGCCCCATCGCCCGCGTGCACTTCAACGGCTCCATCCTCTGGGGCGTCGTCGGGCCGGGAGAGTTCTTCGGCGCCCGCGCGATATACCGCTCCCTCGTCTGGTGCTTCCCGCTCGGCGCAATCCTGCCCATCCCCCTCTGGCTCTACTCCCGCCATAAGAAGCACAGCCTCTTCCGCAAGGTCAACCTCCCTGTCATCTTCGGCGCCATGGGCTGGATCCCGCCCGCCACGGGGCTCAACTTCTCCGTCTGGGCCCTCGTCTGCTTCTTCTTCAACTACCTCATCAAGCGCCGCGCAAACGCCTGGTGGGGCAAGTACACCATGACCCTCAGCGCCGCTCTCGACTCGGGCCTCGCGTTCGGCATCGTCATTGTCTTCTTCGTCTTCATATACCCTGGCTGGATGAAGGGCTTCAGCTGGTGGGGCACCGAGGTGTACAAGCAGGGCTGCGACTGGCAGGCTTGCTCGTTTAGAACCGTAGAAGACGGAGAGCATTTTGGACCTGATTCTTGGTGAAGCGGTGTGTAAAATGCTTCATTTATACATACAGATTCTTTGGTTTTGTTGGATATATAGATTTCTGTCCATCTATTTGCGATGTTCTCTTGGATGTCATGCATATAATTACCCTACTACTTAACTACAAACCACATTTGACGATATCAATGACAAATCAGCAATAGAACTTACCAATCTCAATCTAAAAATCATCTTTCAACACATAACCGGTGTACCATATCATAGGATACTTAGTATATCACGAGCAGAAGAGAGACAATAGCAAATGTCTCTATCAGTGCAAGATATTAGTTACTCATGACCATGTTTTTTAAATTTTGAAATTTGCTTTCTTGTGGCGTTCAAGTAAATTACTATACAGCGTAGTTTCGCCTCCTCCCTTTCTCGCCCGGCCCAAGAAGTATTTCTATACCAGTGGTTTCTCACCCGACCTCATGTAATGCCTTTTTATTTATTTAATTACCCTCTTTATTGCTCCGCTTGCCATTCGGGGTTCTATAAACACATAAAATGTTAGTCAACATGTTCTCACGGACAGGGTCAAATCAAAGGGAGTTGAGGGCGGAAAAGCTCACCTTTCGCAGAATCACTATGCCTTCCAGGAGGGTGCTGTTAAGGCTGATGTACTCCTCGTCCTCCAACTCCGCTCGGTCGCCGTAGCTTAGCACCACCGGCGTGCTCTGTGTCTGCCAGCCAGTAATAGTCTTGGGCCGACCAGCCTGGCCGACAACGTCGACTGCCTGACCCACACGAACGTTGACTTTCAAGAGGTTCAAGTCTTCGTCCACAGTGACAAGGAATCTGGGGTGCATGGCAGGAACAAGGAAGTAGAGGAGGTAGTGCGAGTTGGAAGCGATAAAGTCCTTGGGGTCAAGCATAGCAATGATGGTGGTCAGCAGACCTGCGGTCGAGACGGGGGAGAGCACCTGTCTGTCGGAGTGGAACGGGTTCAGGGAGAGCGTTCCCTTGCCCATGTGCAAGAGACCTTGGGCGATGCGGACCATGAACAGGGCGTCTTGGTCTCGGTGGTAGTAGCTGGCAAGCTGTCGGAGTAGCTGGGCCAACCGAGCGTTGTTGGTGCCCGCACCCAGCATACCCATGGCGAAGATGGCGTTGATGGCCACTTCCGGATCATTGTCGTGGCTGTATCTTGAGAGCGTGTCGTAGACCTTCATCTGTGGGTTGCTTGGGCTGATCAAGCCCATAGCCAAAGGCACGGCTTTACGAATGTTGGGTTCGCCGTAGTGCATGAGATGTCCAAACTGCCTCAGCACCATCTCCTGGCCAATGTCCTCTCCCATTGACACCAGCGCAATACCCAGAACTGCGTACGCTTGCAGAAGTTCGTCGCCCTTCTTATCGTCCGACTCTTCTTGGTGCTCGTTGCAGATGTGCAACAATTCCTGGATCTTCAGGACAGCACCGGTACCGGCCCAAGCACAAATCTCGGCCAGAACAGCTGTAGGCTTGGCCATGGGGTGGTCCACAGCCTTCAGCGTCTCCAAGATAACATCCACCTCTTCCTGACGACCAAAGAAAAGGAGTCCCAAGCCCAGACCCAAAAACCTCGTCCACTTATCGGTCAATTGGTTCTTGCGCTCTTCGTCCATAAGTGTTGTCACGATAGCCTCGCTCACTTCGGGGTGAGATGTGCCAATAGCAATGAGACCACAAGCCAACGCTGCCATGGCCGAGATTTGCATGTCCTCCTTAGAGTCGACAATCATGGGCATGATCAGATCAATGACGTCCTCCTTGTTGGATCCAGCATAGGCCAATCCGAGACCCATCAGGCAACCAGTGCGGACAAGAGGGTTTTCATGGTGCAGCTTGTCAGCATCTCCCAAGAGCGCAATGGTTGGCTCAGATTCTAGCCGAACACCCGAGTTCATGATACCAATGGCGAGCATAGAACCAGCTGTGATCTCCGGCTCAGTGGCATAAGTGTACCTGTCGACGCTGTCGAGGCCGTTCTCAATATCCCACATCAACAGGGTGCCGAGGGAGGCAACAGTTGACATCATGCCCTCGCCCTTGGTCTTCCACACCCAAGCCTCCTTCTGGGAGTCGACAAGCATCATCTTGTCGTTGCCGAATCCAGCATTGACAAACGCATTGACGAAGGCGGCGGCAAGGTTGTGCCTGGCAGAGTCCAGGTTGGTCATTCCGGCTACTCGACTGCTCTCCAAGTGGCTCTTGTAGATGTCTTCGGTGGACTTGGGGTCGAGGATGTTGAGTTCCTTGCCCAGACCCTTGAAATATCCTGACAGCTTGATGTTGTGTAGACACTCGAACAGCTCCTGGTCATCGCCCTCACCATCTTCAACCATGGGCATGACAATCTTCTGACGTGAAATCAAAAAGGCCAGCTGTCTCTTGAGTATGGGATCTTCTGCCTTGTCGAAATCTTCCTGGAGCAGGTCAATGTCGTGCAATCGAATAGCAAGAATAACTGCCTGAGTAAACTGCTTGTGGGTGATGTAGATGTCGTGGGCGACACGGAGGAAGGTCTCGTTGTCGGGATATGTCAACAAGTTCACCATGGTGACCATGTACAGGCACACTCTGGGGTAGGAGTTCTCGTCGACAAACTTGCTAATCTCCTCAATGATTTCCAGCTCGCTCATCAGATCCACGGCATCAGCCTCCTGGTTGCTCTTGATGAAGAGCGGCACCAGAATCAGTGCCAGGTCGACAAGGTCCTTGGTGGGCTCATCGGCTGCGATGCGCTTGCCGTACACCTCGCCGATCTCGAGAGCCAAGTGCCGGACGTATTCGTGGCCCCATGATCCAATGTCGGTCGTGGGGGCCAAGAGTCGGTACTTGAGTGTGTCTTGTCGGTCTTCATCGGAGAAGGTCATGCCAATGACTGACAGAACATCGGCTAATGAGACCTTGTTCTCATCGCTGGGCCACTCGTCGTACAGCTTGGTCAGGGTCTCGTAGTGTGGTCGGAGAAACTTGAGCGGCTTCGGTACTGCTGTCATGGACGATGTGGAGGTCTTGATTGCGCTCTTCATCATTTCAAGGGCGGATTTGTAAAGGGAACTATCGGATTCCTGACAAAGAGGTAAGCTTCCAAAACTCACCGGACAAACGCACAGCTTGCCCCTCCCTCGTCTTCCCCTCCTCTCGTTTGATGTTATCCGGCAATACTCACTGTTAAACGCTCCACCATCATATCTAGCTCGCTCTTGAGCTGCTGATCCTCTTCATTGAGCTCCTCTTCGGCAGCTGGTACCCCTCAAGTCAGCCATTGTAGAGAAAACCACGGGATATCGGGCGTCTCGTCTCCAAGGGAGTGGGGTATTTACCATCCTTCTTGTCGTCCTCCTTCTTGCCGTCCGCGACAGCCTTGTCATCTTTGACATCATCCACGGCCTTGCCCTTCCCCTTATCAGCAGCCGCCGCCGGCTTTGGCAAATCGCTGTCCTGGGCCATGGTGACGTAGAGAGATTAGGCGTCTATGATGAACCCCCCCAGCAAAGACGTCGGGGGCTGAGGATGGATGAATGCGGAGGAAGTCGTTAAAAGATGGTTGGCAGAATTGAAATTAGAATTGCTCAGTATCGCAGCCCCGGGGAGGTTGAGCAGGTCGAAGTTGCGAGCGGAATCAGGTGGAAGTGCTGATGGAGACTTTGCTTGGTAAAGCTCTGGGCTGGGTTGAAGTGCTACTCTCAACAGCTGCCATGGGCTGCTAGGTACCAGGTATTACGCGAGGCGCTGCCGCCTACAGAACCAGCTACGTACTCTGAACCCCAGCCTTATGATCACGTGCACCGGCCCCCGGAATTCGCTCTAGGACGAATTAGGGCTAGTCGCAGCCATTCCCATCTCTACTCTGGTATCGATAAGATCTTGGTCAATTTTCTTTCATCACAGGTTGTTTGCTGCTTGGTAGACCCCACCAACTTTCAACGGAACCCCCCAAGGTACTCGCATATGAGATCTTGAGGTTTACTGTTTGCCCTTGGTAGATTCATCAAACGTATTTACAAAGTTCGCCATATTCAGTTCATCTATATAGCCAGCCATGAAGTTGGACACCAGAGCAATGCGCCATCTGGCGGCCGAGGACTGGCGAGTCCTCACAGCAGTACGCCCAAACAAACCCGACATAATATACAAACAAAAAACCAGCTAATCATATACCCTTTGCTATTACAGGTCGAAATGGGCAGCAAAAACCACGAAATCGTCCCCACTCCTCTAATAGAAAAGCTGGCTCGCCTTCGAGGCGGCGTAAGCGGCGTCCACAGGAGCATATCAGCTCTCGCCAAGGTCGGCCTCATCGCCCGTGTCAAGGAGGCCAAATACGACGGATATCGCCTCACATACGGAGGCCTCGATTACCTCGCGCTACACACCCACGCCAGCCGCAAAGATGTCTACAGCGTCGGCAACCGAATCGGCGTGGGAAAAGAGAGCGACATCATGGTTGTCGCCGATCATTCTGGCAAGCAGTGTGTGCTGAAGATCCACCGTCTTGGGCGAATATCTTTCCGAACAGTCAAGTCGAACCGAGACTACCTAAAGAACCGCAACGCCCAGTCATGGATGTATCTCTCAAGGCTCGCCGCCATGAAGGAATACGCCTTCATGAATGCGCTTCACGAGGAAGGCTTCCCTGTGCCAGTACCGCTGGCGCAATCCAGACATACCATCGTCATGTCCCTAGTAGACGCATTCCCTCTCCGACAAATCAGCGAAGTCCCCGACCCAGCCTCGCTCTACGCAGATCTCATCTCCCTCATCCTACGCCTAGCAAGCCATGGCCTGATCCACGGTGATTATAACGAGTTTAACATCCTAGTCAAGGAAATTAAATCAACAGCCGAAGATGGTACAGAGTCTATTGTGCTCGAGCCAGTTATCATCGATTTTCCACAGATGGTTTCTATGGAGCATGTCAATGCCGAGATGTACTTTGACCGAGATGTAAACTGCATTAAGCGTTTCTTTTTACGACGATTTCATTTCACACCCTCCCAACCAGGACCTTTTTTCAAGGATGCAAAGAAGACTGTTGGAAAGGGTGGTTTGAAGCGGTTGGATGCTACAGTTGAAGCATCAGGCTTCACCAAGAAGATGTTGAAAGATCTGGAGGCGGCCATCAAAGACAAAAAGACGGTCGGGGAAGGTCAAGAGGGGGCAAACGAGGATGACGAGGATGACGAGGATGACTACGATAAGGATGGTGATGAGGATAGTGAAGAAGAGGAAGGAGAAGAGGAAGAGGGTGATGATGAGGATGAAGGCGAGGGAAGACAAGAAGCTCTTTTGAGTGGTGGACTCTCTGAAGGTCTCTTGAGTGGTGAGCCAGCCATAGAAAAGGCCAACAGCGAAATGGCAAAACTGGCAGTATAGTGGCCGGATGATTCATACAAAGAACCAAGAACAGACATGACAAACCAATTGAATTTCATTAGCAGCCGTTGTTCAAAAATGGTCAACGGGAAAAGAAGGCACAACAAAAGAATTTCTCAGTATGTGATGGAATGATATCTCATCATTGTGTGTAAAAACGATGCTAACGCCGCCAACTTTTGCCACAGCCTGCCATTATCTAGACTCTAAAGTACAACGCACATAAAATAATCCCTTCACACAGTTTGATCCCACTTATTGGCTATCTCCATACCTAGAACATGTTTCAACCGTGGCGTAAAAGCTACCGTGACTGTTGGGGTAAGTGGTCCCAAAAAAGTCCAAAACAAGTAGCGGTAGAGATGTTGAACCAGCCGGCATCATATTATGGCACAAACGTGCGGACAAAAAGACACAAAAAAGCAAAAGAATGAAGACTGCATGGGCGTTCACTGCGAGTCCTTCTTCGAGGCCTCCTTCTTGACCGAGGGAGACAGCTGGATATTCTCCTTGCCGGCGGCGGCGACAACGGCTGGGTCCGCTCGAATCGTGACACTCTCATCGCACTCAGACGTGGTGGGAGTCGAAATCGTAGCGTCCGCGCTCGTGGTCGCCCTACCGAAAGAGTTAGAACTTAGCAAAAATGCTGCGGCTATATCCATACGCAGACTGTGCACGGGGCACTGAGCTTCGCGTGTCGTCAAGCGACGAGGACGATAGGCCGCTGCGAGATGTTAGTGGCAAGTCAGTGTCTACCCCGGAATCACCAGAAGCAAACCTTCGGGACTGGGGTAGATTGCGTCGCCAGTGGGCTTGCTGGTTGTACAGAGCAGGGTTCAGGCCAACAAGCGGAGTGCCATAGGCGCCAATATTGTACTCATTGGTGCGGAACTGGCGGCGTTCAGCGGTAACTCGTTTGAGCTCTTTTTGAGCTGGAGTATCGGCATAGCGAATGTTCATTGGAAGACCCTCTTCACCAATGCCGATGCCATTGAACTTGCGAACGATCTCATCGCAGATGTCTCGAGAGTCAAATCTAAACTGTGTCAGGAGGTACAGGACGTTGTGAGGGCCGACATGGGCTTCAAGAAACCTACCGAGCAAAGCCGACGCCACGGCTGTTTCCCATGCTATCGCGAAGGATCTTGCTGGACTGAATGTGGTATCCAAGGAAGATGGTGGCAAGTTCCTAGGTCAGGGTCAGCCACACAAGCTGCAAGAGAAGAGTCATGTAAGTCAAAGTACCATCTCGTTCAAGCTCTTGGGCAAGTTGGAGATGTAAAGGTTGGTTGAACCCTCATCACCCTCAGCTTTGAGCCGAGAATTGAACGACTCCTAGAAATCGTTAGCTCAGAAGAGTTGAGAGAGGGGAAAGAGGTTGAATCGTACCCGGGCAAAGCCGATCTCGTAGCCGAGGCGGTGGAAGGCCCGAATGCACAGTTCAGAGTCACGAACATCGTAGAACTTGGCGAAACCAAATCTATGGCCAGTCAGCATCTAGTAGAGAATTGAGTGTTATAGGACGAGCAGAACTTACCCCTTACAAGCTCCAGTGTTAGTGTCGATGATGGCCTTGGACGTCTCAACAGCACCAAAGCGAGAAGTAAAATGGTACAGCAATTCGTCATCCGTAGTGGGATGAAGACCACGAATGTACACGTTGCGGTTGCCGGGAATGCGATTCTCCAAACTTTGTTCAAGAGTCTTCATCTGGCCCGGAGGGGTGAAGACAGCTGGAACCGCCTTGGGAATGGCCGGATCTTTCTTGAGAAGCTCATCAATGGTGCGATCTGAAATGGCCATGGGAATCGGCTTCGTGGTCTCAATGGGTGCAAGACCCGTAGCATTAGGAGACGGGGTCGTGTATGAAGACCGATCAAGGCTAGCAACGCGAGGGGGATAATCGCGGACAATGGAGAAGGCACCGCCGTAGTAGGGGGTGGCAGGAGCAGACTCCGTCGTAGAGTAAGAACCGCGACGATTCTCAAGGCCTGGAACATCTGAATGGCCACGATCAGCACGAGGCTGGGCCGTGCCTGGGCGGCCAGGGGTAAAGGGCATAAGAGGCATCGAAAGGCCAACATAGGAGGCACCATAGCCGCCTGCGGCACCCGGATAATTGAGATAAGGGTTCTCATTAGAATGGCCAAGGCCCATGGGTTGCGCAGTTGGCACAGGCGTGAGGACGAACTGGCTGTCCGAGTTGACCATGAACGCATGGCCTGGTCCCATTGGGACAGGAGCGGCATTGCTGGGCATGCTCAAGCTGCCGAGGGTCAATCCATTGAAGTGATTAATAAGGCTGCCGGGATCAGCAGCTGCATGAGCAGTTCGACCGGTGTAATAAGGATTAGCAACGCCGCCGTTGGCTTCCATTTTGGATTCGGCAACAGTGTGAAGATGGTAAGACATGTGTTTGCCTGTCGTTATCGCGGTCAGTGAATTGCGGTGACGTGGAGCGTTTTTGTAGCAGAAAGAGCAAATAACATGATCAAAAGATGTCAAAAGCTTGGGATGGCCTGCCCCGACATGGGCGATGGCAAGAGGCCCGTGATTCAGGGCATCAAACCCGAGTCGAGAGGAGTAGAAGATGGGTTGGAAGGTTGGCCAGGGGTAGTGATTCAAGAGATGAAGCTGAAAAGTAGGCAACGTACCCAAAGAACAGCAGATCGGTCACAATGGTGATCGAAGAAATGACAAATGATTCGACAGTACGACGAAAATCTGGAATCAGTTAATGAGTTAGAGATGTAACCAACGTGAAGCATAGCGGTGATGAAGTGGTCTCCGTGTGCAAATCCGACTGGAGATGATGAAGAATGAATATCAGGCTGGCTGGCGAGGAGCCGGAAAACGCAAGTAGAAAACATGGAGAGAACAAATGGAGAATGGCTTCGCAGATTGGTAGGTAGAGAAAGGGGGGTTTCATCTACCAGCCTGTAGATGGGCGGCTCGAGAGATGAAGCTTTGTTCATGCAAATGGAGACAAGAGATGAAGCTTTGTTCATGCAAATGGAGACAAATGCGAAGACAAGCAGAAGGCCAGGTGGTAGAACGAGACTATCAAAAGGCATGCTCACCTTACCCAGTCTTGGGAATTACGTGGTGTTGCAGACAATGAAGCTCGAGGGCCAAAGGCAAATGGTGCTACCAAGACAATTGATTGAGATGAAGCGAGAGTAATTAAGATAGAACAAGCTATCAAGCAAGATGAAGTCTCGAAGAGATTTGGTCGAGGCAGAAGACTGCAAGAGAGTGACGAGGACTGTGGGATGTGATGCTGTGAGGAGAAGGAAAAGGAAGAAGAGATTGAAGAGGAAGAAGAGAGAGAAGCAGAGAAGTAGGCGGAGGCATAGACGAGACTTACCTAAGCCCTGCAGAAAAGGAAGCTGCAACAAAATCTATTTCTCCAAGAAACGGAAGGAGTCGTTGTGATAAGCTATGCCAGGGGAGCCGACGCTGGTGCTGGTGCAGGCGTGATGGCCGCGATATTAAGGACTAGAATTACCACCAAGCCAGGAGAGACGCGTGTGAGGGAGGAAGAAATGGCAACAAGGCAAAAGGAAGCGAGAAATGACGAAATACTCGCGGCGTTGATTTGGCAGGCTGGGCTGAACAACTGCCAGCTGACTTGACTTGCTGCTGCCAGGTGTCGGTCGGTCTGCCACCAGTGCAGATGATTCAGCTCGGGCCGTCGATATCCAGGCCGGATAGAAGGATATAGAGATGATGCGGGATTTGAAGGTGAGTCCTGATCTTCTTTTGTGGCAAAAGATGGTATCTGTTTGTTTCTTTGCATCTGCAATGCAAAGTCGACGCTTAGTACCTGTGTTAACGATCAATTCTCGGTAGTAACCTTAGCAGGTTCGTTTCTTCTCACAAGCGTTATCCTATCCGCTCCGACGAGCTTGGGGCATAGGCTTCTTCTCCTCCCAATACCAAACAAATCCCTTCCGAGCTTGGATTCGTCTCTAACAGCGATGCAGTGAAGAACGGTATCTTTCGCCTTTGTCGACACCCACACGTTCGCTCTGAGCCAACAAGGCTGCTCAAACCTCCCTAGAAGACACTGTTCATCTGCGGAACCAACTGGCTATTGCTCCAACCATGCATTACCAAATTCGAAAATCCAACAGAGACACTCGAACGATCAAGGCACAAAACACTGCGACAAATACCGGGCAGATTAGAGGCGATAAAGATATACAGTCGAGCGTATAGAAGGACATGCAATAAGGGAGCAGAATGATCATGGAATACTTGGACAGGCACCACCACTGTCACGTTTTGTTTTGGGATTCGCATCTCTTATAAGAGCCATGGGGCTACCCGCGTAACAGGGTGGATGTAACAATGCATTACTACGACAGGACGTGTAAGTATCCCAACAGAGTGCATCCCTCTGAAACTGATGGCACCCAGCAACAACAGGCTTTCCTTTTTTCCCCCTTCGCTGTCAGACATGCGCACAGATGGCCGTGGTTCACTATTCCCAGGGCCAAGGTACTGGCCAACCGGATTTCTGGCCTTGATGAGACCAGATCCATACTTGGACGGGACGCAGCCCCCAGACTGTTCTCCGTACGAAGGCCGCCAAAGGGTCCCGAATCCACTCGTCCGAATTATTGTACCTATCAACCCCAGCAAGGAGCACGGGGCAGGCGGGAAGGTGGTTGAATTTGTGTCAACCCGCAAGTGACTAGTTTGGAATAAGATTCGGATGGTTCCAGAGGTCCATTTTACTAAGACATGTTGTTTGTCTGGCAGCCGATCCTGTGCTTGGACCGAGACTACGGGATGTTGCTTTTTATGGTGCTTGTTCAAGACCCTTTGGCTACTCGTATTGCCCCCCACAAGTGTACTGTTCATGCTATGGACGCCTTTTCGGTTTGAATAGGGCATTTTACCCACGGTTATATCTCACACGATGAAGAGCGGATATCGACTATATGGATCGGATCTCGGTAGATCATCTCCCAGGCAACTGACGAGAGCTGTCTTCCTACCATCTCCGCATAAGAGACGATCTCTTATGCACGGCGTTCAAACTATCAATATTTTCCACCAGAGATGGATATTGTTTCCCCTCTGAGGCGACTGGCAAGAAAGCAAGGAGGATGGTGCTAATTCCGCTTGTCTCCCTGGCCAACTAACAGCCAATCCAAGATGCCTTTGCTCCATAAAGCACCAACCACGGTAGCTTCATAATTGCTTTTTTCCCTCTTCTGATACCAAAAAATTAATTTCACTGTCAAGGGTCACGAGCGCCACAAACATACTACGACCAAGACTCCGGGGGGGTGCCTCTTAAGACCAGAATCATGACCTGTCATTATCGCCGTCTTAGTATCTGGGTTGAGCGGCTGACTAAGTGCGATAATGGGCCGGGCTGAGACATTCTGTTCCAGACAATTATCCCAAGTGACGCTTCGTATTTAGTAGATTTAGTATATTTAATACATACTATCAACGGCGATGCAAATGGCATAAAGAACAATTATGTCAAAATGTGTAGTGATATTCTCAGTATCTTCCCAGCCTGCACATGTTTTTTCCACCAAAACCATACATATCCAAGCCATCCATCTCTATTTACCGGCCGGCCTACCCCTTCCCGCACAACAACGAATAATTACCAAGGTCCGTAAAAATAAAACAACCTCTGTGCAGAAAATGGGCCCGGCCTTCCCTGATATAACCTCTAGATCCGATAGCCCAGGTATTTAACGGATCCGTCTAAGTAAGAGCAAATGTCAGATGTTGTGCATGGCTTCATAAACAAACGCCGGCGATGTGCTTCGCAGTCGAAATGACTCCGCCCCCTTTCCGACAAGTATATATGCAAAATTGATTTTTTTCGAGTGGTAGGGGGGTTTTCGGTCCCCGTACAATTGTCCTCGAGAAAAAAATTAAATCATTTTGTGCTAGATGCAATTTTTATGACCAGACATCCTCCTGTAGAAAATGTATTAGTTGATGTTTCGTTCCTTTTGAGCTTTTAGGTGACGATGGGGGATGAGACATACCTGGTACTGGTTTGCTGCTCTCATGTTCTTGACAATCTCCTCTGCCTTGGACTCTGAGACGCCACGGCCCTCAGCAATGATTTGAGCCAGAACAGTGTTGACTTCGCGGGCCATGTTGGCAGCGTCACCGCAGACGTAGAAGAAAGCCTTTTGAGAAAGCAAGTCGCTGATCTCGGCGGACCGCTCCTTGAGTCTGTGCTGAACGTAAACCTTTTTGGAAGATTCTCGAGAGAAAGCAGTGACCAATTCGAACTTGTCGCCAAGGGCTTTCTTGTATTCCTACACATGGCAAAAATGATGAGTCGATGGAAAATCAAAATGGAAAGAAGGGAGAAAACATACCTCGAATTCAGATTCGTACATGAAATCCTCAGTGCTCTTACGGCAGCCGAAAAACAGAATGGTGCGACCAACGTTGATACCTTCGCGTGCCTGCTGAGCTCTCTCCTGGATGAAACCTCGGAAAGGAGCAACACCAGTTCCAGGGCCAATCATGATAATAGGCTTGGCAGGGTCGGACGGCAGCTTGAAGTTGGAGTGGCGGACGTGAACCGGGACGTGAATACCATCGTACTTGTTACGGGGACCGTGGAGCTCGTAGGTCAAACCAAAAGGCGAAGGTTCGGGATCTCCGTTCTGCTTCTGCTTCAAAGCCAGCAGGTAGTTGGTGGCGACACCGCGGAACGGGTCCTGTCGGCCGACAACCATGGACGACTCGACGACGGCAGTGACGGAAATCTTCTTGGGCTGAACGTGGGAAGAGGACGAGATGGAGTAGTAGCGGGGCTGCAGCTTGGTCAAGCCTTCGATGAAAGCAGAGAAGGGGATCTTGTCCCAGGTCTCTCCATTGCCGACGTGTTCCAATAAGCGAGCAATGTTCAAGAGCTGAGAGCTAGTCTTCTCATGGAAGTAGTCCTTGTCGCTTCCCAGCTTGGTCATCTCAGTCTTGATCTCCTCGTTGGGAGCAAAAGCAGCCAGAGTGGAGACGAATTGACGGGAGACGGGAGCACCAATTTCCAAGTGGTAGCGAACGATGGCATCGTAAGTGGTAGGAGTCGGGAAGGGAACCTTGGCAGTGGGCTCGAGAGCCTTGACGGAGATGACTTGCTCACGCTTGTCGGTAAGACCAGTGATGCGCAGGAATCGGTCAACCTCGTCACCAGCGTTGGTAGGCCAGATGGCAATGTGGTCACCAGTAGTGTACGAGAGGGTGGAGCCGCTGATGTCAATCTCGAGGTGAATGCAGTTCCTGTCCTTGACCTTGAAGAGTTCGTAGGATTCGGCAATGGGGGCAATGTACGGGTTGTGAGCGTTGAAGGGACCCTTTTGGGCGCCTTCAAGGTGCATCTTATTGGGCTCGCCGAGGTAGACTTCGGGTGACTGAGGAGTCAGGCCTTCACGGACAGTAATACCAAAGACGGGTTCGTAGACGGCCTCGCGCTCTTCCAGGCCCATGTGAGCAGCCAAAGCGGCCCACATGGGTTCCTTCCAAGCCAAAAAGTCCTCTTCCATGGTTCCAGCGCCATCGTCACCCTCGCCGGCGTTGCCAATGCGGTGAGCGCCATACTTCGTCAGGAGCCTGTCGACATCCCTCACCATGGAGTTGTAGTGTTCGTAGGTGTTGTTACCGAGACCGAAAGCGACGTAGTGGAAGTTGTCGAGAGGGGCGTCCTCGCCGCCCTGAGAGAAGGCGACGTCGTCCCCGTTGATGAACTCGTAGAACTCGACGGCGTTATCAGTGGGCTCGCCCTCGCCGTAGGTGGCCATGACGAAGAAGGCGATCTTGTCCGAGGGCAGCGTATCCATAGCGTCGAAGTCGTACTCTTCTAGGTCAGCGACCATGGTCTCGAGGCCGAAGCGGCTCTTGCCCTCCTTTGCAAGACGAGAGGCGTAGTCCTCAGCGGTGCCGGTTTGAGAGCCATAGAAGATGATGCAGTTTTTGCCAGACTCCTCCATCTTCTCGACAAAGTTGCGCGTCTTGCCCGCCCTGGCGGCATTGCCGTTGAGGTAGGCAGCGTTGGCATAGGGATCCTTCTGCTTGGCCCAGAGTGTGCCCTTTGTCAGGTAGGCAAATGTTCCCAGCAGGATGACACCCAGGACCAGGATGTCCAACGTGTCCAGTTCCGCCATGGTGGCGGGGTTGCAGCAGCAACAGGCGATGCTCTGCTTCTTCTCTTGTCTCGGTCAAATCAAGCGATTCCGCGAATCAGCAAAGCGAAACAACGCAAGCAAAGAAACCAGGTGCTCGAGACTGTCGCGCAAGTCGGTCCCCCTTGCAGCAGCAAAAAGGTGTTGGCTTTTGTCGATTTAAGGCTGGATCTGTCTGGCGGTTTTGCGCGGCCTAGTCCGGAATAATTGGACGGGGGAGGGTCGGACGAGAGAGAGGGGTGGGCCGTGGCGCGGAATAGAAAGAAAAATAATCAAGCCAACCCAGCCAGATAACGGAGCCTGGCGGGTGAGAAGCCACGGCTTATGCTAACGTGTGCTTGGTATCGCCCTACTTTGTTTGCGGGCAAAAGTCAGCCCGATGTCGTTCTCAGCCCCTGGGCAAGAAGACGGGAAAGGAGGGATTCAGAAGGAACAAAAAATTAAAAAAAAGAAAAGAAGAAAGCTTGGTCAAAATTGGCTGGACTTGGAGGGGGGAACAGCCTCTTTTTCACATGATTCGAGTTCGGGATTATGACCAGGCATTGCTCAACAACCTCAGCTTACATGTCCTTTCCGTGTACGTGTAAATCTGATTGAGGAATTCCGCCCCAGTGCCGGCTCCGCCCCCCGGCGACGGACTACGGAGTAGTGGTGCAGCCCGCGTGCAAATTCAAGGTTGACGGTGCGAGAGAGTGAAACCATTCCGAGTGCAAGGCTGTTTGGTTCCATGCATTGCGTCCGCTTACTAGTCTAGCAGGGTTACCTGTGCCAAACCCATCGAGATTGTATCCTACCTATCAGAGACTCACTGCCCAAGTTGGTGATAAGAGGCCACGTTGTAGGTTAGTATCGGTGAGCAGCACAACTTGCAACATGGTAATACATATGACGTTGAACGACTTAGAAGAGATGCAACAACCAACACTGTATATAACATTGTATATAACATCAATGATAACCACCTCTACCGCGTGGAGAAAACTCGGCAACAAGTTGAGGCTATTTGCTATTAGTCCTAGGTACTAACAACCGCCAACTCTTAAAGAAACCAAAAGAAGAAACGCCAATAACCCGATCTCGCTCAAGCCAGCCAGCTTTGATCAACTAGCCCATGAGACATTTTCCCAACAGCCAGGACACTCTTGCACTGGTCGTATCTTAATTTCGTACCCGGCATGCTCCTAGCGGGGCAAATGACCTGAGACCACTGATTCCATCGAGTCGAGGACGAGCGACGTGCAAAACCCGAGTACGGGGTATGGAGTCCCGGCGCGGCGTCGGATCAAATGGTGGCACCGCCAAGGTACGGGGCAAGGGCCTGTGGCTCTGGGGGACAACCAAGTACCATGCGGGTACCTATGATAATGCGCATCAGCTGGTACGAGCTACTCTACTCGTACGAGCAACACATATGTACGATGCGTTTTCTTTCTAAATACTACATCGGCAAGGCTGCTGCAACTCTGTTATGCCTTGATGGGCATCTGCATCCTAGGGTATAAAAAGAAAGAAGAGACACGGCCGGAAAAGGGAGGGCTGTAGTGATGGAAGTTGATGGAAACGACACAACACTATCATTCAGCCATGCGGCAGTGGATGTGGATGGCAAGAAGGGTTACACTTTATGCTCTCGTGCATGAGTAGTCAGCCATGACTAGACCTGGTTGCAGATAACTGATCACCACACTACCGAGATCATTTTCGTCTTCCAGCTGCAATGTGCTTGGCCCTGGCCCCCATGCTCAACTCCTCGTACACGATTGATATCAGGACAAGTGTTCATACAACCGCGGAACCCTCCGGACTGCATCTGCAACGGCACACTGCGGTAGCCTTGCAATCGCAGATTCGCAGTTAACAGGCTTTGACCCGGAAACGAGCACCTTTGGCCCTGCCCGTCTTCTCCCGTGGGTGTCGGTCTCGGTCGTCGCGTATTCGGGATGTCCGCGGAAGCGAGGCTTGCGAACTGCTATCCGTCGGAACCTCTTCCGAATTTATGAGCGACGAAAAGACGTCCAAATATCCCGAGCATAGGCGCGCAATAGATCAAAATGCTGGGGAAAGGAATATCACGGGTAAGTAAGGAGATCTAATACTCCCCGCCTCTATTTTCTTGCCGATTCCGATTCCCCAGGAAATTCAAGTGCCGGCGCTTTGGTCCATTTGCTGGAGAGCACGCGCCACCGACGCTATTTGGGAGGGCTAACATACCGCATTTGGTGCAGTGTCGTCAATGTCTATCAATTCGGCATCGAGCTAGAAATCCGCGGCAACTGTGCTTCGAGTTGAGTTGACCCTGCGGCTTTCGGACGGCAGAATGCGGGGACTCTGCCTCCCTCCGTATTTTTTCGTTGCTTTTTCCTTTTCCTCTTACCAACCACCAAGGAGAGATCACATGCATATATAAAATCGGGCGATGCTTTCTTCCGCGTGGCCGTGGCGTCCCAGACAGACATCAGCCAAGACACTACCCTGGAGCTCTCCGCATTTTGAAAATCTCCCTTACATGATCTAATTGACACCGGTCCAAGTTCTCCCCACAAAAAAAAAGTAAAGGCTCAGAGGCAAAGGCAAGGGAGAATTAGAAGAGAAAAAAAGACAGCTCAAGGAGATAGACAATGCTATTCAGATTTCGACCTAGCTTCGCATCCCGGAGGACCCTTAATCCGCGGCCAATCGTCTGCCCGCCGGCTGCCCCTCCCTTTATCATGGCCGCCGCTGATAGGACCAGCCAAATGCCCTTGCAGCTCTCGCAAGACACCTTCTAAGCCCAGGCGGCTGGGGAAAAAAAGAAGCAAAGCCCAAGCCGGGCCCTATAAGGAATTAGTCTCGCTCGGACAGCGTAACGGGGAGCCAGGCTAAATTGACTATCCTGCTGTGTTTCCCTGCTCTGTGCTTCCCGGCTGCAGCCGTGTCATCGTACTGGCTGATAGCTCCAAGACTTGCTGTTTGGCGTCATCGTTGGAACAGCGCATGCTACCGTAGGCAGATGATGGGATTGGGCTGCGGTCCGATTCGAGATGGGTAAGTAGAGCCAGATTTCTGCCTCTGCCTCTGACCCTGATTAGCAATCTCCAGTTGGAGTTGATTTGGTTGATTGATTGATACAATATCAAATCAAATGGCGTTGCTTGTCTTGCGTCTGTGTGTCATGACGGGCGCACCAAAAGCCTCGCTTTTTGTCAAGTCTAGCTGCTGACAGATGAACGCGCCCAGTGCCATCGCAATCGGCGCCGGACAATGCTCACGAGTCCGCCAAGTTCCCGAGGCCTGCGGCGAGGCTCGATGAGGAATCCGATTGGGATCAGACATATCGCCCTCCCCCTCCGGCCTTGGACCCGGCCTTGCGCCATCCTGCAGACCCGGCCGAAAAGACGACTCCTCTACCTTTGCCTTTGACATCGCCGCGAACTCTCGGGCCTCCCCCGCGGTCGACCGTCGTTGATCCGCCTCTTAGCTCGGCCAAGTCCACGTATGGCCATCATCGCCAGACGTCCATCGTTCACGGCATCCAGCACTCGAGAAATGGCAGCGGCGCGAGCTCTTCGTCCAACCCGCTTAGTCCCCAGATGATTGCGGCTGCTGGCTTGGGCCTTGACCGAGTAGATTTACAGACGGCCCTAGCACGCTTAGAAGGAGATACTGCGCCCCCCAGGCCTGTTGCTACACCGACTGGGCAGCAAGCAAATTCCAGCGATGGAACCTATCCGATGAAGCGATCGCCTTCGGGCAACGCTGTTACCCCTCCAGGGACGGCTCCTTCGCGAAGAGCAGAGAGAATGCATAGCAAGTCGAGGCGTGACCATCCATCACGTTCGTCCCGCCACCATCGAGACGAGCAGAAGACTGTGGGCGAATATGCGCTGCATGTGCTGTTTACATCTGTGAGATGAGCCGAACCAGGCATGACAATATGATATGATGTGCTAATGCATCTGGAACAGTTTATTGCTCAAGCAGAAGAGAAGCTGAACGAATGTATAACCACCCCGTTTGACCCCGAGCCTCAGATTGACAAAATATGCGGCCCTGGCGTGGACCCGGCCTTTGACCAACTCATTGTTGCTCTTGGCCATATCGCGAGCCCCAAGCCCAAAAACCTGATAGACTCGATGATGCTCTGGAGGAAGAGTAAAAGCGATGCTGCTAACGAGGCGAGGACGCAGCTGCAACAATTGCGAGGGGCTCAGGGCCAGCCCCTGTCACCTCTGCTGCGCAGAAACACCGAACCTGTCCCAATTGGACCCGTCATCTCTAACGGATCCGATAGTGGCCTCTCCGGAGGCAGTATGCTGGCTTCAAAGCAAGAGTTTGTAGCTCAGCAGGAGCGCCGCTCAACTGTTTCCATCTATATCCTCTGCCGCGTCTTGCTCGAGGTCATATGTCAGAGCAGCCTGGCGGCCATTACCCCAGAAGTAGAAGACAAGCTCGAGAGCATCATCTTTGGTCAGCTCAAGATTGCCGATAGTGAACAGCTGCTGGCCTCGCCCCTGAAGATGGCCAATTGGAACCTTTTTGCACTTCTTCTTGGCCATATGAGCGACATCAACTTTGCCGGCGTTACTAAGAGGTTTATCGAAGATCTCGACAATTCTCTAAGTGAGCGTGTGGCCAAGAGTCCCACCTCCTTGTCCAGTCGTGTGGATGTCAATGACGGAAAGATGGATCTTGTTCTGGGGGGTATGAAACACCTTCGCATCAAAATCTCACCTGAAGATGCCTGGGAACAATCGTGCGATTTCCTCGTCTCTCTGGGCCGCCTTTTCAATAGATCCCATGGCCAAAGAGTGAAAACAGCCTTTTGTCAGATTATCGACTTGTTGCTCCTCGGGATTGCATCCAAGGCGAGTAACAGCCACCTGATGCATCCAAAGTGGATGGAGGTCGTGGCAGCTATTGGACCACGGCTAGCACAAATGTTTACAAAGCCGCGACATTGGGCCGTCGCATTCCCGCTCACAGCCACGATGCTTTGTGTTTCTTCGCCAGACAACTTTGGAGCTCAGTGGCTACAGCTGGTCCTACCTCTGCAGACGAAGATAAAGGACCGATTGATGAAGCCGCTGTGCCTACAAGTCATCTCCCGCTTGGTGTGGACTTACCTCTATCGTACTAACGATACCTTTCAAAGTGTGGCACGGAAGCTGGATGATGTTATCAAGCTGGTGCTTCCACCCTCCAAGCGCGGCGTCGTTGCATCTGATGCCACCATCACGGAGCCCCTGATTCAGATAATTCGCATCATTGGGTTCAAATACCCCGAGTTCTGTTTCCGCACCATAATCTTTCCTCTCATCAACGCCGAGCTTTTCATTGCCAATAAAGAGCTGAGAGTTGAGCAGCTGGACCCGGACAGAATTGTAGTTGGCATCAGAGCTTTCTTGTGCATCATGTCAGATTTGGAAAAGGGGGAGCAAGGCAGGCCACCATTTCCCCAGTTGTACGACTCGGGGACGCCAACAATTGCAGAAAGGTTCCCAGCATCACCCATGTTGGCACCGCCTCGCAGCGCTTCTATCTCTGTAGCGAGTTCTTCGTCAATACGAGAAAGCCACGTCTCGCGTCCCGTCCTCACACACGTACTGACAGATGGCGTCCGAGAGTACTATAACAAGTTTTGCGAAATACTTGGAAAGATCACCATTGTGTGCGATAACACATTTGGTGGCCAGGCCGCCCTGGACGAAAAGTTTGGCAGCCCTGGACCCAAGACGCCAATCACAGAATCCTTCACCTTTTCTCGGAGAGATGAGCATCAAACTGCGGCAGACCAAAAGCAGGCATTTTACGAGCTGCTACATGTTGCCGTTCAAGCACTCCCGCGCTGCCTCTCCGTTGACATACCCTTCAATTCCCTAATCAATCTCTTATGCACGGGTACTGCTCACGTCCAATACAATATTGCGGAGTCTTCTGCCAACTCCCTCAAGGCAATTGCTCGCCAGTCCCGAGCGCAGCAAGTCACCATGGGGTTCGCCCGCTTCATCTTCAATTTTGATGACCGATACTCGACCATGTCTGACGGAGGAATGCTTGGGGCTAATCATATCGAGAACACGCTACGGCTCTATGTCGAACTTTTGAAAATATGGATAGAAGAGATTAGGCAGAAGGCTAGAGACGCCGCTGCGGCGGGCGAGTCTGAGGCCAACGGGCCCGGTGATCGGGCTCTAGAATTCTCTGGCATTTGGGCCGAAGTCGACCAGGCTGAGGCGCATGGATTATTCTTCCTTTGTTCCCAGTCACGTCGCGTTCGATACTTTTCCATTACAGTCCTCCGTCTCATTACCGAGTTTGACAAGGCTCTTGGGAAAGACACATCGGAAGAAAAGGACTCGTTGAGGCTGATCAATGTTCTTGAGAATGACTCGTCTCAAGTGATGAACTTTGACGACGATCACCTATCCGTTGCTGAGCGTAGCAGGCTTCAGCGAGGCTTGCAGAATGGCAATGGCAAAGGCGCCCTCGTTGAGCTCTGTACCAGTGAGGTGACCTACGATACGACACTGTGGTTCAAGATATTCCCCAACTTGATGCGGATTGCCTTTGAGAAATGCCCATTAGCGGTCACAATCTGTCGAGATCTCATCTGCAACCGCGTACTTCAAATGTACAAACCCATTGTCTATCTGTCTGAACCTACAAGAGGTCCATACCACACCGGCGAGGGCATTCACAATAACCGTCCCGTGCCCAGGTCGCCCACTACTCAGCCGGAATCGATAGTGGAGCAGTGGAAGCTGTATCTCATCTTTGCATGCACCACTCTGGCAGATCCAGGAAGCGTGCCGCAGAGCATTCCCAAAGATGCCATTCAGCACACGCGCAAGTCCTCCAAGCCCTCTGGGGCTGATAAAAACGTGACGGCAAGGACTCTTTTCAAATACTTGATCCCGCTCTTGTCTGCTACATCAGTCTCTGTACGGGATGCTGTTGTCGTTGCCATGGGATCGAGCAATATCCACATATATCAGACCTTACTGGAGGAACTCCAAGGCCAGGTATCTCGCTGCAACGACGACGCTCGTGCGAGAATCCACCAACGAACAAATAGTAGCCCTCGCAGAAATCGCAAAATGGATCTTCTGAGAACAGAAATTACGCACGTTTTCAAACTGACTTCCCATTTCCTCAAGGATCCAATTGTTTATCAGTCTGAATTCTTCCTCAACACCTTGACCGCGTACGCCAAGGACCTCAAATTATTCCTAATGGACGGAGAGGTGCAGATGGATTGGGATTTCCAGAAGTTGAGAAGATATTATTGTGGACTCATGGAATCGCTGTTTGAAGGAATCAACCGGACGAGCGACCCAACTCGCTGGATGACATTTGAATCTCGCAAATCGGCATTTTCTCTCATGGAGGACTGGTGTGGATTCTCTCCTAACCAGAATGAGATCCGGGCTAGAGAAGACAATATGCGACAGAGCCTGATGGATCAGCAATCCGTAGGCGAACGAGGTACGGCCACTGCGGCGATGGAAATCGAGAAACGCAACCTGAGGACTGCAGCCTTGAGTGCCATGTCTGCATTGTGTGGCGGGCCTATCACCTTGACGACTGAGAGTGGCGCTACGCTGCAGTTTGATATTCGCCGGATGCTTGCCTGGATTGAGGCCATTTTCAATTCGGGCAGCGACAAGATGAACGTCATCGGCAGGAGAGCTCTTAAGAATCTTGTGGTTCACAACAAAGAATATCCGTACCTGCTGGAGCATTGCATCGCGCGTTGTTACCTAGCTGACGTTCCCAAGGTTCTTGAGAGTTACTTCATAGTCACTGTTGAAGTGCTGCAGGAGCATGGCGATTACCCTTGCCCCTTCTGGAAGCTTCTTGCGCTGTGCCTGTTTATGCTGGGAAATGATCAGAGTGAAATCAGGTCCAAATCTTCAACCGTGCTGAGGATATTGGAGACTCGCCAGCAAAGAAACTCCAAGATACAAGACTTTGACATTAGCATCTCAGATAAAACTCAAGCTGTGTACAAGCTGGCCCAATTTGAGATCTCAAAGCGACTCGCTAACCAGTATACGGAACTCGCCTTTCATGTCATCTCCGAATTTACCTTGTACTTTAAGGACCTTCAACCGGCAGCGCAGCGAAACGTCGTTGCAGTTGTTTTGCCCTGGATCCAGGCAATTGAACTGACGCTGGATCCGAATGGTGGCCCTACAGCGCAATCCTACGTGCTTTTGGCAAACTTGTTGGAAATCACAATCAAGTCAGGGGGCGCGTTACACAATGAAGTTCAAGCCCTATGGCAAGCGCTTGCTACTGGACCGCATCTCGGTAACGTGCGTCTCGTGCTGGATTTCATCATGCAGCTGTGCCTAGAGCGACGTGAACAGAACTTTGTCGAGTACGCCAAACAAATTGTCGTCTTTCTTTCCACATCCAACAGCGCGCCTGGCATCAAAGTTGTCGAGTTTCTGCTGATGCAGATCAACCCCAAAGCCATGGTCCCTATCGAAAAGACTGGGATATCACAGGCGCCGCCTGACACCAGCAGCCTGCCTTACTGTGCAGATTTGGCGGAGGCTCTCCCCGTGGGCACAAAGCAGGCCGGGTTTTCTCTCGGCCAGCTTTCGCTAATTTTGCTCGTGGATCTCATGGTGTCTCCAGTCCACCTTACACAGGAGAGCGTCCCGCTTCTACTGCATGTTGTTACCGTGCTTTGGGATCACTACACTCCGTTGGTCCAGGAGCAGGCTCGCGAGATGTTGGTGCATCTCATTCATGAGTTGGTCATGTCGCGCATTGACGACCAGACGGATCCTCATCACAAGGAATCCATAGAGGAACTGATAGAGTTGGTTCGTCGGCATGATCGTTCCGTTGTGTGGAGCTACGAAGACAGCAATGGAAAAGTCAATGATCATGAGAACAAAGTCCCCCCAAGCATGGAATATCTCACAAACGAGGTCGTAAGAACCTTTGAGGTATCGTTCCCTGGAATCAAAGAACAATGGGGCAGGTTGTCGTTGACATGGGCTACTTCTTGCCCGGTTAGACACTTGGCATGTCGCTCATTCCAAATCTTCCGATGCGTCCTCACGTCCCTGGATCAGTTCATGCTTGGAGATATGCTTGCACGCCTTTCAAATACGATTGCGGACGAGGACCCTGAAATCCAAGCATTTTCTATGGAGATTCTGACGACTCTCAAGACACTCATCGTCAAATTGGACTCTGAGAAACTTATCACCTTCCCGCAGCTGTTCTGGACTACATGCGCATGCTTGGAATCTATCAATGAGCGTGAATTCCTCGAGGCGGTAGAGATGTTGGACGAGCTAATTGGCAAAGTCGACTTCAGGGCCCCCCATGTGAGGAAGTTGATTGCAGATGGACAACCAAGTCGATGGGAGGGCCAATTCGAAGGGCTTCAGCCCTTACTTCACAAAGGTTTAAGATCGTCGCTCTGTTGGCAGCCAACGCTCGACATTATGGATAAGCTCGTCATGCTTCCCGGAGATGGCCTTATTGGAGATGATAACCGGCTGTTCTTTGCTTTGCTGGCCAACTTTCCACGTTTTCTGGACGAACTAGAACGAGGTGGTCTCAGCCCAGAGGCAACAAACACGGCTAGGATACTTCTCGCCGAATCCGATAGGCAGGGTCTCGAAGGCATTGCGCTTATTCTGGACGGCTTGATTTCTGACCACTTCCAACTCGCCGAGGACTTCATGAACCAGCTCTGTGGAGCACTTCGCGAGTTTTATCTGCCGCATATGGAGTTCAAGATGATTACGTTTCTGATTGGGCTGCTCACCAACTCGCTCTCCTGGGTCAAAGTTCAAACTATGCGTATCCTCTGCCTGGTTATTCCAGATATCGACATGCGCAACCCAGAAATTGCTGTCCACGGCTCTGATCTCATATCACCGCTGTTGCGCCTTTTGCAGTCCGAGTTTTGCATGGGGGCTCTCGAGGTGTTGGATAACATCATGACCATGTCTGGAAGCCACATGGATAAGCAGCATCTGAGAATGAGCATGGCTCGCTTGACATCCAGAACTGTGCGGAAGGAGTACGAACGCGCTCAGAGCCTCTTTGGTATTCCAGAATTGTCCGGATGGGCCATTCCTGTTCCCGCTCGGAAGACGGAGGCTACAAGAGCCAATATCCACGCCGCCTTTTACATGTGCCAAAGCGCCGAGGGCTCGTCAACCGAACCCACCCCAACGGCGGAAGTTGAATTCCATTCGGAAGACTTTCCCTATGGATACTTTGATTCCTTGGAACGGTCGGAAACAATGCTGTCTGATGAAGCCCGAGTGGATGTTCACCCAGGCGATCTAGTCACCAAGTTGGATAGCCTTGATGACTTCTTTGACGAGCCTGCAAGTCCTCACACGGATGATGATGGCCGCTCCTCTCTTACTATCACCGAATTTACTCCCGAGTCGTATGAGACGGGAACAGAGCTCTACGACGAACAGATCCTGCCAATCCTGCACGAAGCGTCCACTAATAACACTTCGTTTCAAAACGGATTTGTTGATCGGCCTGCGGTGGTCTTTTCTCGAGAGCATGCTGCAAATACAATGACTCCGGGGGCATTCACAGTTGGCCGCGTCTCATCACCCCCAACTCGCCCCGGCCTCCATGCTCGATCCATTACATCTCCTTCCGCACCGTCTTCTCATTACCCGCATGATTTTGCATCTGATGACGAACTGGTCATGGGAGGGTTTACAGACGCAGACGACGAGAGGGTCGATCTGGGAAGCATGGATGACGCCTCGTTTTCGCTGGGGAGCAACAGACAGGGGGCTCCGAACCCAAACTTTTTGCGCCTCACGAGTAGATCTCGGGAACGGCAGAGAGATAAAGCGCCGCCGCAGCCTGTTCCAAAGATGTCGAGCAAGTTATACGTGACGAATATACCTGGACAAGGCGACGTTATTTAAAAAACCAAAAAAATACTGGTTGAAAACAAACGAAATAAAAGCTTTATAGAGGTGTTTTTTCCTTTGATTTATATTTCTTTTCCTTCGTTACGAAATGTTATGAGGCATGTGGGAGTTTTTTCGAGATGAGATGTTACTGAAAATGGGAAATAGATGGACATGAACCCTGTATGAGTCACTGACAAGCAAATAATACCCTTTTGGCAGTTGTTATAAAAATTTGGGAAAAGAAGGAGAAAAAAATGGGGAGGGCGAGGGCACATGCCTATGAGGATGGGGTGAGTTGCGGGAGCTGAAAATAGGGGGGGGGGGGTGGAGGGTGGGAGTTGGATGCAGATAATAGTTATTCTTCTCGAAATGTGAAAATGGTAATGGGATTGGGCTTTTTGAAGTAATTTTGGCCGTTGTGATGAGCTTTTAGAGGCTGATAGATGATATACACACATATATATATATATATTTGTTGGTATGTATGTATGGATTGAAGCTTGCATTTACGGGCTTTGTCGTAGGCCAGCGATATTGAACTTGGGGGAGCATTATTCCTTGCTAGGCAGTATCCTAGTATATGCTGAGCTAACTATATAACGAAGAAAACTTTATGACCATTTTGAAGCATGGATTTAGACATCTATGTAGGTAGAATCAAGAGGATGTATATCAGTGAAGTCGGATTACAGGGTAATTGAAACGGAATGGCTAGCCATCGTCCAAACTTGGCCTCCCGACATCTCAAATTTACAATAGGAGATGTTTCTTGTACACAATTTGACATACCGCATGTCAGTAAAGAGTTGCCATAATCGAAACAACGGCGATAATAGAAAAAATGCAGCGATGGCATTCACAGTGAAATATTGGAAGCTTGATGCAAAGAAAGATGAAGCACGTGACCGCAAGTGGGCATTTAGGTTGGGTATGTCTCCTCTAGCACAACTCTATTGTAAAGTCGTACCATTCAATCAACTCATCCATAAACACCAAAGCAAAAACAAAATAAAGTCAACACATACGATTCATTCAATCCCTCTAACAAACTCTTATCCCAATCCGAAATTTTGGTGAATATCCAACTCGAGCAAGGGTTGCCAGCGCAGAACAAATTTGATCGCGCGGGGCACATCTCACACCACAAAGTTGCGCTTATACGCCCACCTGGTTACATTTGCGTCATAAGAGATCTAAGGAAACATATAACACACTCATTCTCATCGCATCACCTCTCATATCAGAATTCGTCATGGCCTCAGTACTGAAAGACAAGGACGAAATGGAGTCCGCAATCTCAAAGCTCGCTATTGACTCCGCAAAAGCGGCTTCCAAAGGCAAGGCCGCAAAGGTCAAGAAGCCCGTAGCAGACTCATGGGAGGACGAAGACGTTTCCGACGAGGAAGAAGAAGAAGACGACCAGGCCACAGACAAGGACGACGCGGACGTTGAAGCAGGCACATCAACTCCCTCGTCACTCGCCACGCCCGCCGTCCCTCCACCAACACCCGCCTCCCCGCTAGGTTACGACTCGCCCCACGAATGGGCGTCTCTCGGCAGCCAGAGCCAAAGCCAGAGCCAGAGCCAAAGCCCGATGGCGACGTCAGCGTCGGGGAGCGGGGCCGGGACGCCGGCGAAGAGGCCGGAGAAGACGGACGCCGTGGCGAGGCGGATGATTGCGGCGGGTTTGGGGCTCAAGGCGCCGCGGCAGACGGAGGAGCAGCGGGCGTACCAGCGGTCGGTGAGGGAGCAGGAGAAGAAGAGAAGGGATGCGGAGAGGGCTGAGGAGGAGAGGCAGAAGGAGTTGGCAGAGAAGGCGAAGGCGGCTGTGTGGGATGATTAATCTTTTTTACTGTTTAACAATTGGATGATATCTTTGTTTTTGGGTAGTTTCTTAAGACGCTGGTGTAAATGTTGATGGTTATAATCAAGCGGAGGGTTTGCTTCAATCTACGAGGTTTTCACTTTCCCCTATTCTAAGCAAAGGGGGATACAACATGCCAGCGGGAGCGTAGCTTGACCTGACTGGCTTCATCGTGTGTGTGTGTCAAGATCCATGCTGCCCATGAAGCCTCCAATTTCAGCAGCGAGTGAGTGAGTATGAACCCTCCTCTTCAAACAAACGGCAACGGCTCTCCATTCTTAACAAGAACAACCTCCCCAACCTCCCTCCCCCCTCCCCTCCTCAACGCAACATCCACACCCTCCAACCCGCCCTCCTCCGCCCTCTGATTCCACAGCATCTGCCTCACCACTCCATCCTCTCCCTCGCAGCAAAAATACCCCATCGGCATCCCCGCCCTCCCCAGCGCATCCCTCATGCCCTTCGTCGCAGTCTTCTCCGCCACAAGCAGCCCCAGCACGCCCTGTCCCCTCCATCCGGCCGGCGCCCCGGCGAACGATCCTTCCAGCTCCCGGATCATGTGCGGGCCTATCCGCTGGATCCCGCCTTTACACTGTACCAGGACTTTGATTGCTGGGGCGGTTGATGATGGTACTGTCCATTCGCCTACTAGGTCGACTCCAAAATCTGATGCGCCGCCTATTCTGCGCAGCGAGAAGCCGTATCGTGCTAGACGCTCTAAAACGAGGTACTCGTATCGCGTTCCCGTGAAGAAGGGCGATTTCTCGTCCAGGCCACGTCGCTTTGCATCTTCGAGGAAAGACTCGAGGTCAGAGTGCTGGGACGCCAGCGGGGAGGAAGAGGAGGAAGAGGTGTTATGCTGCTTCGGCCTGGACTTTGTAGACGTTGTTGCACTTGCAAACCCCCGGACGGTGGGAATCATACAGGGTATTTTGACAGTAGCATGATTGCGGATAATGCCTGTGACATTGAAGAGTATGCCATAACGTGGCATTGTCCCTTGAATCAAAAGGCTTGAGTTTGACGTCCAGTCTTATAGCTGTGAGAGAGGTTGACTTCATATGAGACTGATATTCAGTAAACGGGGCGTATCCCACCAAGACCGCTTATTAGAATATAGAGCTGCAGCCGTCTGTATTGTGAGTAGAACGAGCGTTCGAATTATTTACACACCCAATTTCAGCCTTGTTCAAAGGATTGAATTGATTTTTATTATATTTAGCTACTGAAGCTTAGAAATACTTTGTATCTTCTGCATTAATGGAAAGCCAACGACATGTCTTGATACATGTAGGTAAAGGCGCATAGTAAAGTGTAAGGTAGTTGAGTGTACACGTGCTTTTGAAAAGTCACAGAATGGAGAGCGCAGCGTCAAAATAACAACTACTCACCTACTCATATGGGAAATATGAAAAGGGGAAGAGAACCAATAAGCAGTAATCTATGCCGAAAATAATAATCCGCCCAACCGAGAAGAGCTTTGAACAGGACTCAATCCTGTGTCTTCTAGTGTCCCAACGTCCAATATCACCTGGAATGAGTATGGTATGTCATGACGAATAAGGATGAAAAAAAGAAAAAAGAACGTAGGTGAATATGATGTACATGCTCTGAAGCAAATAACCGCGAAGACACTGTTCAATCTTGCACGGGCAGAATGACGGATAAGTCTCATTGCTCAGTCCGTCTGCTGAGGCTTTACGCCGAGGCCACGCAGGCGCTGAGAGAGTAGTCCCTCAGGAGCATTTCCAGGAGAGCTGCTACTAGCCGAGCGGCTGAAGGCGTTTCCTCCGTAGCCGGCGTCGCCCCTGTTGAGCTTCTCGTATTGCGATGGGCCCCAGGTGTCAACACCCCCCAAGTCGCTGGTGGACGGGCGGCTGTTGGCAAGAGAAGACGAACCGTTGAGCGAACCATGTTCCACGACAACTCCATCAGAACCACCATTGCTCTCGGTACCAGCGGCGTCTGGTTGCGGAACACGCAGGGGAATTAGTTCCATGGGAGTGACGCTGCCGCGACCAGAGCTGGGGGACGGAGCCGTCATTGGCATTTTCTCAGGAGATGCAAGGCCGTCCATACCATCAAAGGTAGACGCGTTGCTGCTCATGAAGATGCCCAAGCTGCGCCGCCGCAAGGCCTTTTCGCTGGCCAACATGGCTCCTGTGCCACTAGAAGTCGAAAGTGGAGGATTCATCACACGGATGGGCTTGTAGGGAGAGAAGCGCGGTTCGGGCAACGTTGTTTCGTTACGCAGCTTTTCCTTGCCGTCAGGCACCCGGTTCGCAAAAACGATGCGAATGCTCTTGTAAAGGTAAAAGCGCCCCTTGGCGGGCGAGCAAATGTGCAAGTGAACGAGATATCGGAGAATGGGGCGGTCGCCGTCCGCCTGGGACATGTTTGGTACATTATCAATTATGGGACCAGCAGAATAACTGCGCTGACGGATAAAAGTCTTGGTTCCCGGCATCATGCCGGTCAAGTCATATGGCACTAGAAAGAGTTTGACTGCTGTCTTGTTTGGGTTCTTGATGACGATTTGAATCTGCCCTGTTTCAGGGATTCTATAGCTTCCTCCCGGGGGGGCCCTCGGAGAAGCCGGTAGACGCTTGGACTTGGCAGCCTTTTGCCGTTCTCGATCCGCCTCCGTTTCTTGGACACTTAGCCCGGCTGTTTCGCTGCTGGCTTGCTGCTTCCTGTCACTGTACCGGCTTTGTGCCTTTCTTCGCGACCTCGACTCCTCTTCGGGGTTGGAAAGTCCGTTCTCCAAGTCAATCTGGCCGACGTATGGGCTCGGGCCGTCGTCAAGGAGCGATCTCCCATGGGGAGCACCACCGTAGCTATAGTAGACGGCGGGGAAGGGGAGAGTTACATGCCGCGGGCATCTGAGGCTGGATTTGCAGTTGCCCTTTCCCATTACGCCAATTTGGGCAACAAACTCAAATGGCTTTGATGGTGTTGTTGACATGCGGCCACGCAGAATGCTTTCTTCGTATGAACCAACCATGGAGGCGTGCTGGATGGGCGAGGTGTCTGGGCCAAAGGATTGTCGTCGAGAGCGCAGCAAGGCTGGCGTCTGAGGAGAGGAGAAGTGATGGTGACTGTGGGGGAAAGTAGGGGTAGAAGTCAAAGAACGGCGAGGCTGGTGGGCTTGATATGGCAGAGCACCCTCTCGTCGTGGCGGAAATCGTGACTGTGGCCGTGACCTTGAGGAGGGAGGATGAAATGGCGAAGAATGATTTGAGTTGAGCTGGTGTCGCCACGTTGACTTGTATTTCATGGAGGGGAATTCAGAGGACGTAGAGAAGTCGACATCTTCATTCGTCTCAGACTGGGCAAGGGGACTAGTCGGAGGTTGATACGCGAAGCTGGACAATGACGTTGATAGAGGAGAGGTATCGGACTTGAAGCCATCGGTGACATCTGTATCCAGCGGATGTGTTCTCCTATCATGGGCCCTTACTCCGTAGGGAAATGGCGTAAAGTGTCTGGGTGGTGAGGTTGCGAACCAAGCATGTTCAGACGTCATTCGTCCTTGGGCACCCGCCCTGCCCGAGTCGTTGTGCTGCCCATTCTCAGATGCTGTTATGTCGCTGGTGAAATCGCCGCTGTGAAAGGCTGATCTCGGTCGTTCGATGCTCAGTCCATCTCGTAGTCTCGCATCGGCCGACTCTGGCAGCTTGGTTTTGTCTGGTGTAATCGGCGCTGGCGGCAGGAGATTGGGCGATTCGGGTGAGGTTCTGCCTTGCTCCTGGGTGCTATGGTAGTTTTCATGTTGAAGAATCGACTCAAGCTTGGAGAGGATTTGGTTAGCAAGAAGTACGAAAAGCCTCTAGAGATATGCGCTATGCTTGGGCTTACATGTCGGTTGGGGACCCAAGTTGGGCTCTCTCCCCGTTTCAGCCTCTCTATCAGCTCGGCTCTATCCGATATCCTGTTCTCCTCGTCGCCCTTTGTTGTCGATGAATGCATAGGGCTATCGGGGACCGGGCCTTCGCAAAGTTCGGTTCGTAGACTCTCCTCGGATAAGCGACGGCTCCTCGAGGGTGCCGGCTCAATAGCGATAGGGCTAGAGGCCGGCGATTCATGATGAATGTCGTCTTGGAAGATGGGCATTTGCGGCCGATTTTATGGCGGTGGTTCCGCAGCAGCTCCAAAGCAGCTGGAGATTACCGTATCATGAGAAAAAGAAAGCATGAGTATCGAAAATCTCTGCCGCCGGGATGATGGACGCAGCCGCAGCCGGAAACGTCACCATCGGAATCGATCTACTGGCCGGGCTGTTCATCCAAGCGGGACGTTCGCTGATGTTCTCGTGCTAGGTAGGGAAGATGCCGGCGGAAAAGCTGAGCTACGGGGGTGTCTTGCTTCGGTTGCTGCACGTCTGTAGCAAGGGTTGCTGCAGGTAGACGAGGGCAGCGTTGCTTTCGGTTGGGGGCGAGTAGAAATGCTTCAGCTTGGATGGACAAGGGAACAAAGTTTCTTGTGTTTACTCAAGTAGTCTACATACTGCCGGGGTGTCGTTGGGCGGTGAATCACGCAAACATTACGTCGGAGCCCAAAGGGCCCCGTGAAATGCCGATAGCGGGACGCCGGATAGCGCACGTTAGTGGAGTTTGGGGATCATTTACAGGCCATAGGTGCATTGGCACCTCATGGATTTGAGATGGATGATGTTGAGCACGGCCTCATGTCTCTATAATGCCTCTCTATGATGATGATGATAAGTTGTGGGAATGTATCTATATTATAGGTATTGTTCCAGCTGAAATACCGAATACTTGAAAATGAATGCACAGACGATCGTTAACACGCCCTTTTGTCTCACCATGAATGTCGTCGCATGACTTGCATCAAATCTGGCTCCGCTTCCATCTGTTGATCAGGTACTTGGCCCAGCACAGGCGCACGTAGCTCTCAGCTTGTACTCGCCTACTGTACTCGCATGTCCAGCGGGCTTCAGCACCCCACCTGCCGGCAGTGCCGCTGGAATAGCGAGATGGTGCGCTGTTCCGGCGTGTCCTTCAGTGCTCACCTGTGAGGGGCCCCCGATTATGGCGCTACACTCGCGCTCACCCCACTGTCCAGAACCAAAAGGGCTAGCGGCCTGCTCTCACCTCGCGCCTCACCGGCATACTCACTTTTACTCCAAAAAGCAGTACAGGGCATAAAAAACGATATACTCAAAGACGATATTGAATCGTCTTGACGAATCTAATGGCCCCCAAAGGGACATCTGAAGGCACAGAAGCCCCAAAGAAGAAGCACGGCTTCAGAGTCGGGCCCGAGAATCTGCCAGACGGACCATGGCGCCGTAAAGGTATGTTCAAAAATTTTCCCTTTAAGATTTTTCGTCTCACTTCACATGACCATGACCTAAGCTCAAACAATGAAACTCACACAATGTCTTGTATGTAGTCGATCAGAAGAAACGTGATTTAATTCACAGGGCCAAAGTCAAGAAGGAGTACGCCAAGATCAAAGCTGCAGAGGAAGCCAAAGCCCGGCCCAGTCACGGTGAAGATGAGGATGATGGCAAGGATGAAGTGAACTCGGCACAAGGCGACGCCCAGGAGGACAACGAAGAGGAAGGAGAAAAGATGCATCCCACAAGGCAGCTCATGATTAAGGATGAAGACATGGCACAAGTTGGAGCTGATGCGTCTGGCCCCAGTGACGGCCACAGGCGGAGGACTCGACGCCCAGGCTACTACGAAAAGCAGCTGAAGAAGGCTGCGGATCGCCGTCAAGAGGCCGATGCCAAGAGAAAAGAGTATGAGCGACGAATGGAAGAGCGGGCACAGAAACAGGCTGAGCGGGAGAGATTTAAAAAGGCCATGGCCAAGACGAGGGATAAGGACGGCAAGAAAAAGCTGGGCAGGGAGAGTTCATTGTTGTTGGAAAAGGTCAAGAGGCTTGTTGCTCAGAAATGAGGTGGCGGGTTGGAGTTTTGCATTGTTCATGTTTTGTTACGATACCTTTGGCATATCAGATTTTGCGATTGCACCCTACGGTAATAATGGAGCAAAGGAATGAAGACTTTTGATATCAAGTCGAACTGGCAAAGCAGTGTTTTGTGATATGTGGGAGAATCATGCTGAATATAGAACTAGTTGAGCTATGTGAAGAGCAAAATGGCATGTCAGGATAGAGAGGCATGAGATTGCATATTACCGTTCGCGAAGACCCAAATTATGAAAATTGCAGATCAAACTCATCAGTGCAAATGAAGAGACACAAACGCAGAGAGAGACGAGGAAAACATGGTATAACAAACACCAATATTGACCAATTCAATTGAAACACCGGGTAGAGCGAGACACACAGTTGCCTGCCTAGTGGAGGCACAACCTATTAATCACAAAAACTACTCCATACTACCACTACCTGGTAGGATTTGCAGTCGACATAAGAAGCACAGCAGGGCTCTGACGGCAGATCGACAGCTCGACAAGGGTTGAGTACATGTCATGGGTGAGTCTCACACGTCCGTTGAAAAGCTTTGGCTCACGTTGTCTGTATCTTCTATGCCCGAGCGGGCTGAGACAGTGGGCAGGCTGTGATACATGGAATCACTGATAGAGTTCGTACATTTTGCTTTGTTCAGCTGGGCGCTGGGGGCAATGTGAAAAAGTTTGAAAAGGCTACGATGAAGCATGAAGCAACACTTGGTTGATAACGTTACTAGAAGACTGGGCAAGGTTGTGACAGTAGACGTGGGCTGTGACAAGGTACGGATCGAGAAGCTGGCTCGGCCAATTGATGGGGATTTTCCATTTACATGAGGCGCCTTGTTGGGCTCGTCGTCTTGTTTGGCGGAAAAGACTGCCGTCTTTGGGATGTAAAAGCGAGTGTGACGAGTAAATGAAGGATTGCTGGACGGATTGAAGCTACGAGTACATGTACTAAAAGGGCTGTTACTCGGTGCGTTTACTCGGTCTATTATGTTGGTTGGTTGGTACTGCATTCGACGCAAGTAAATTGAAGGAAAGCCGCCATCTCCACGGAAAGATGAAATACACTCGTAAGAAGGAGAAGTCCAGTGATGTATTTAATGAGAATGTCATTCGACGCGGAACAGCCGGGTGCTCATTTCAATGCCACGGGACATGATATGCATTTTGAGTGAAGCAACCAACGCCCGCCCCAAATTCTCATCACCTCACCTTGGATTATTAAAGGCCGTTTGCTAGGAAGAGAGGCAAAAAAAGAGCCGTCCCGTCCTGTTTCGTCCTAGGAGCTGGAAATGCCCAATCAAGGTGAAACACGGCCCTAGTGGAGGGAAGGGGTCCAAAGTCATGCCGTGAAACACACGCGGGATGATGACTAAGGAAGCTGTGGTTATTTGGTTTGAAGGCTGGAATGTGGCGTTGACAAGACAAGTTATTGGGTAAGGGAAAAACAGAACAAGAAAGAAAAGTCGCTGGCAGAGATGAAACGGGCAAGGGCTGGATTGTAACGATGAAATGGGTTCGTTCGCATGGCACAATATCACTCCCGAGTCAAGAGGCGTGTGATGTGTGGAATCATTCGAGCCCATCCCTACCTGTAGCTTCATCCTCCTCCAAAATCGTCCAGGGGGGCCTCGAAACTTGCCTCTTTTGTCTCTGCACACATGTGTCCAGTCTTTATCGCTACGTACCTACTCGTACATACGATCCATACTCCGTGCTTGTGAGACTAACAGGACCAGGGGGGATCCCACCGCCAAAACAAGCCGTGGGTAGTGGACATGTATCAAGTCAGTCCTGGTTAGGCAGTGTGCGACTGTGGTTGGAAAAGTCTTCGTGCTACCATCCTTCAAAAACTTGCAGGTTACCTCTGGACCCGTTTGTCGACGGATGTTCCGCTGCAGATGTGGGAATACGTGCTACGTAGATTATAATTGATACAATCAAATTATTTGATGGATGCTCGCACAAGCAGGTTGGCTCAGCTGAATAAAGGAAAGCCACAGTCTTTCCTGTAACACGTCAATTTGGCAGAATGATTGCACATCCAAGTATTCGCATGTACAGATACTCTACTCCGTATAACATCAAATCCATCGGCAAAACTCTCAAGGCCGAATTGGTTTCAGCATTGTTCGAGCGGCATCGACTCAACTGAGCAAATCGTGCGAGGCGGTCGATCCCTCAGACAGCGCCAAGGCAGGCCGCTACACCCGCTGCAGTTTAGGATTCATGGCCAACAGTGGCTTGGCGACCGCGAAACAGCGTTTGGAGGCGGTTAAGCGGCTACAACTTCAAGCAGCGTTGACTTGCTCTAAGAGAGGCTAACAGCTCCCTTCATTTTAGGTCTGTGTACCTCTGTTGGTACCTCGTCCATCTGAAGTCCAGGAGTACCGTGTCTTGGTGCATATTCGTATCTTAAAGTGAGATCCATGTACGCGGAACCGGCGAATTGCCTCTAACTGTACGGAGTAGTGCTTTAGTAATTGCCCAGAAGCGTGTTCTCCAGGCCATGTGAGATGGATTGATGGCCTTGTTTGCAACGTGCTGCCCCATGGAGCTGCACAGTTTAAGTTTCATGTTTCAGCCGGATCCCGGCCCTCCACGATACATGATTGAGGCGAGGCAATAAATCGACGGAGAAGGAAAAATAGGGAGCAGCCCGCCTCCGTTGTGGATGTTCAGGCACGAGTACGAGTATGGACATGTACACAATTGATGGATGGATTGCTGCTCATGTTCCTGAAGAGCAGCCCCTGACCTTGCCTTGACTTCTGCAGTTGGACAAGCTGCGCCCCGTCTCCTGCCAGGTACAGGTACCAGTACCAAGGCAAAAAACTCCATCCCACGGTGATTGCGATTTGAAGACTTCAGTGCACCCAATAGACACCCCGTAGTGCGACCAACTCCTTATTGCTTCTGTCCAGCATGGCCCTGATCCAAACACGTTTTTTAGCTGATGCCAAGTACAGCTACCAGCCTATGAGGTGGCTGAGGATGTTGGGCGGTCGAGTTTTGGTGGGCACAGGGGGAACCACTTGCATGCAGATGCTGGATATCGGGTCATGTACCTGTACCTGTTGGGACCAATGGATGGTTCTCAGCTCAAGCAGGTACAAGGCAATCCCATCAAATACATTCCAAACACCGGCATGTGGTTGCCGTCGTCAATAGAAGCACGCACATGTAATAACTGCATCTACAGCGAATTTCAATCCCCAGCAGCAAACACAATCAATCTCACTGCCCGGCCAATCACCACGCATCATCGCAAATCTTCATCACACTTCCCTTCACCATCACGCGCATGCTGATTTGCGTGGCTTGACGCTAATCATGTGCTAAAGAGCCTTTTGGTCATGAATCTGCACCGTCTAATTTTAGGTACATGTACTTCCCATCTTAACAAGCAATGGCGCAAACTTGTAACACCCTGTCAAGTGCTGGACATTGTACCTGTTCCGTACCTGTTTTAGGGGACCATGGGGGGGGAGGGGGGTCCTCTAATCCTCTAACCCTCACTGGGGATTGCTCTATGGGGGGTCCTCCATTATTTTTTTTTTTTTTTGGGGGGGGTCCTTTTGGCGTGGCAGTCCCTGGTACCTGCTTCTACGAGTACAGGCGGCCAGCACATCCCCTCCCCGTGGCCATCCTGGACTGGAGCATCTTCTCTCCATCTCGCCGCCTCTCCTCCGCCGCTCTTATTCTTGATCCCTTCTTTTGCTCTGCTCAGCTCTGCTACAGCTAGACGCAAACGCTTTGGACGCTCGCTGTCCCGCTGGTGCTTCGATCCCTTGTCTTGCAGCAACGACTGCATTGCTCTGTGTAGCACCGGCCCCAGCCCGTCCGCGATTTGCTGCGAGAGCTTGCGCCAAAGACGCCTCCCCTCTGCTCTGCTCTGGCCACGACGAGACGACGAGACAACGGACTGGACTGGACCAGATTGCTTCCTGTGTATCGCCATCGATGCCTGTCCTACTCAGCCCGTAGCCGTCAAACCTGCCCACCTCCAACACTCCGGCCCTCGACGTTTTGCTGACGAGACGTCGGACACCGCACCGCCTGCGAGCTCGCGCACATATACAAACTCGACCTGTATATATATACATATACAACGCCGCCCTGACACATTCTGGGCTGCGCCATTCCCCCCTTTCGCCCCTCTCTGTTCACTCTCTAGCCCACCATGGCTTCCGCTATCGTGGACGAGTATTTGGAGACGCCGATGGAGGCCGACGATGCGTTCCCCTGTAAGGGCTGTGGTGAGGTTTGTAATGCCACCCGCGCTGCGGGACATGCTCCCTGGCTTATGGCTTCGACTAACGGCGCTCGCCCTTTAGATACTAGAAGAAGGCAAAGCTTTTGAGTTGGGTAAGTTTTATTGCTCTGTCCTGGGAAGAGGGAAAAGCTGTTTCAAAGTTGCTGGAGACCGTGGTGCAGCCTCGACGGGACCCCGTTGTTTCTTGACCGCCACACAACTTGTGACATGACTATGTCGAATGGATCCTTTCTTCTTCAGCGTGTGTGAGAGTGTCTACGTACTAACATAATGACTTGCTAGCCGGCAACCGATGGCATCTCGACTGCTTCCGTTGCACCTCGTGCGGTTCTCTCCTCGACTCCGATGCCAACCTTCTCCTGCTCGGCGATGGCTCCCTCATCTGCAACAACTGCACATACAGCTGCACTGCGTGTGGCAACAAAATCGAGGACCTGGCCATCCTGACAGGCGACCAGGCCTTCTGCTCGACATGTTTCCGCTGCCGAAACTGCAAGCGCAAGATCGAAAACCTGCGTTATGCGAGGACGTCTCAGGGCATTTTCTGCATGGACTGCTATGAGACTTTGATGGCTAGGAGAAGAAAGAAATCCAAAGCGGCCGCAGCAGCAAAAGCTCGAGAGAAAGAACAAGCACCCACGGTGCCGGAAAAGTCTCTTCCGGCCCTCCCACCCGGTGCGATTCCGAACAATGCCTTCTCCGACGACCGCGTCGACCCCGACGGGCCCACGGAGTTGTCTCCTCGGCCTCGCACCGGCCATCGACACAATGAGTCGTCGTCTAGGGGCGGTTCCAAGGCCTCGCGCTCTCCGGAGCGTGCAGCTGCTGATGCGACCAAAGACGGCCTCAACCTTCCCTCAACTACATATCGCAGAAACCGGAACTCGACCATCACTTCCAACAACGGTGATGGTGGTGACGGCTTTTTGATATCCGTGGCTCTTGATACGAGCCCAACGCCCAATGGTGCCCAGAAGGAGAGCACTGGTGAGAAGAAGAAGGACAAGGACCACATCCGACCGACCATGACTGACAAGCGCGCCGACTCGCACTCTTCCGCTACTCACATTGCCTTCTTGGGTGCCGCCGCAGCTCCTGACCCTTCGCAGACCAAGTCTTCGTCTCGTTCCACTTCCAAGTCGGACCCGGCCAAGGCATCCGCTGATGAGGCCCCGAGGAAGAGAAGACCTACAGAATCGCGGACTGATAGCTCGCAATCTGTCCCTCAGCAACAGGAAACCCCCAGTCGAACTGGCACCAGTACTCCACGCAAGGACAGCACCTCGCAGCCTGATTCACGAAAGGCCATGGACAATACTCCCGGATCGCGAAGCTCCTACGATTCCAAAGCGCAAGACGAAGCTGATTCTGCCCCAAAGATTGGACCACGCTCTGACAGTGTCAAGAGCATTCCGCGAAAGGAGGTTCCGTCGGCACCTACCCGTCCTGGTATTACCCTCCCCCTCCACCCTCCTTCATATCCGCCACGCAATAAATTCGCGTTCGTTTCACTAACAACTCTATTCAGTCAACGGCAGCCCAAGTGCCGCGCAGGGCAAATCTTCCACTTCTGAAGATGCCAACGTCTCGACCCCACGCCAGAGCCCTCCCTCTCGGTCTGGCGCAGCTGACAAGCCCTTGACTGACACCTACATGCAGCCCAGAGCGGCTCCTGTGCCTCCAAGTAGCCAAGCCCAGACTCCGCCCAAGGAGGGTACACCTGCAGCCAAGGGTTCTCACGCCTCGCCTACCTCGCCGAAGCTTCCTAGGTGGAGCAGCGGCGCAGATTTCACCATGGAAGAGGACATGGTCAGGATCCTTGGCTCTGATGAGGGCTCGTCATCTATCCTCAGACGTGTCTCCAACGCTGTCCGCCACGGCCGTACAAGCAGCGTTGAATCCAGCCAAAGTCCTGCCGCCGCTCGAGGCTCCCACACCCGAAGCATCAGCGAGACAACGCGTGGTGCTATTTCGCCTCGCTGGCCCAAGACGGACGATGCAAACGGCCAGGAAGGTGGCAGCCCTGCTTCGCTCACATCTCCAGATAACGCCATTGTGCTCAAGCAACAGCTTAGGTCTTCTGAAATGCGAGTGGCCGAGTTGGAGAGGCAGTTTGGCGCCGAGAAGGATCTGCTGAACATTAACCAGAAGCTCATTGAAAAGAGAAAGACCGTTTCCGTACTGGACACCCAGACTGAGATTATGATTCGACAGCTTGAGGTCCTGGCTGGATATGTTGAGCGGGCAAAGGAGACACAGGCTCCTCTTAATATTCAAGAGTTGGAGGAGTCCGCCATCAAGGAGTTCGTTGAAAAGCTCGAAAAGGTCAAGCAGTCCTTTACCGAGGAACTCGAACGCCTGCACGAGGAGCGTGATCAGCTTCTTGAAGAAAAGAACCAGGCTGTCACGGACCGGGACCGTGCCCTCATGGAGTTTGAGCAGCTGGCCTCCAAGAACGCTCAGCTTACAGACATGAACAACGATCTCACGCACCAGATCCAGGAACGCTTCAAGTCCCACAGCGGAGAAGGCAAGTCGAATGGCTTGGGCATCTACGGCCAGCACAAGGGCGCTTCATCCATCAACCTTGACAGTGCAAGCGTTACTACTGGCACTACCCTTATTGCCGACGAGGACCCAACAATTGTCGAGCACGGGCCTACTGTGGTTCATGTCAGAAAAGGCCAAGTCAAGAAATTCAACTGGAAGAAGGGCTCCAAGACCATGGCCCAGAACATCACAAAGGGTGTCGGCCGTGCTGTCGTTGCTTTCCAGAACGATCGCGAGAGAATGCAGCAGCACGGCTTGGCTGGTGACAGCATTGGCCTGCCGTACAACATGACTGTGGCCCAAGGAGAGTCTGCCAACCCTCCGTCGGCCAACCCTCCAGCTGGACGACAGCACCAGCAACAGTTTGGCTTCTTTGGCAAAAAGAACGCAGCTGCCAAGGGCGGACCAGCTACCCAGGCCAACATTGTGGTGGCGCAAGCAGCTCCAGAGCCTGCATCAACTCTGTTCGGATCCGAACTTACAGAGAGATGCGATTACGAGCATCGCCAGATCCCTAGTGTGGTGACGCGATGCATCGAAGAGGTTGAGCTGAGAGGCATGGACCAGGAGGGTATCTACCGAAAGACTGGCGGTAACTCCCAAATCAATCAAATCAAGGATGGCTTCGACAAGGACGAAGACTATGACATTTCAGACCCTGACATGGACATTACTGCCGTCACGAGTGTCCTGAAGCAGTACTTCCGAAAGCTGCCCAACCCCCTCCTGACGTTTGATGTCTATGAGAAAGTCCTAGAGTCCAATGGTGAGTTTTATTCATCTTGTTGCTTTGTAACCGCACACACTTTTCCAATTGCGTATTCTAACCCTTTATACAATAGCTATTACCGATGAGGCTGAAAGGTGCTCTCATCTGCACAAAGTCTTTACTTCAATGCCCCAGGCTCACCGGGACTGTCTGGAATTCCTCATGTTCCACCTTCATCGCGTGGCAATTAGAGAGCCTGAGAACTTGGTTAGTCCTATTCCTCTGTGCATTTCATCGTCTGCTTTGTACTAACCTTCGTATCAGATGTCGCCCAAGAACTTGGCCGTCGTGTTTGCTCCAACCATTATGCGGGATCTCAGCATCGAGCGTGAAATGACTGATATGCATAACAAGAACCTTGCCGTTCAGTTTGTCATTGAAAACACTCACAGAATCTTCCAGGATGAATAAGCATCCCATACATGCACTTGACAATGGCCTTTTTCATGTTGTTTGGTTATGATGGAGGCTTTGTTTGCTCGCTATTATGGGCTTACAGCTTCTGGCGGTTTTTTTCTCGTCATGATTCGATCCCCTTGCTTTTGGGTTTGTCGGTTTTTAGCGAGACGATGTTTACGGCGTTTTGTGCTTGGCCATAAAAGTAATGTCGGCTTTTTTTCTACTGGCTTTGATCAAGACCGAGATTGCAGTTGAAGGGGAGGTTACCAACTCCCTTGTCAACCAATTTTCACCTCTTCCCCCATACACTGCTTGATGGCAGTGTTGTTCTGTGTTTAACCCGCCCCGTGTTGAACTATTTTTGTTTTTCTTGGGCGGCATGAAGTCTGATGTATCTCACCTGTTTTTCATTCGAGCTGGCTTCGTACGGCTTGATGACAGAAGCTGATGCTTGGTTTTTTATTTTCTCTTTCTAAATGCTTCAGCTCATGACTTTTTATTTTTTCGAATCTTTGTTTTGGCCGCATTTTGTCAGCATCGTTGAAGAGGAGTTTGACACGAAGGAGAACAGAGGAGAGGAGCTGTCTAGGAATGGGATGGCCTTTTCGTTGCTGTTTGTTCTTCATACCCCCCCTTTATCATTTTATAGCTACGATTTATATTTGGACTGAGCAAGGCAGGCGGGCATGAAATGATTGAAATGGTTGAGTGATGATGCTTAACTGATTTGATTAGCATGATGAGATAGTGGGAGAAAAGAAAATATGAAAGTTTAATGAATTTCTTTGCTACTTGATTCGCCTTTTGCTTCTTGATGCTACCTAGTCGTGATTTTAAGTTTTAGCATCGCTTAACTGGATGTTTGTGAGTATCACCATGCCAAATCACGGAGTAAACATAAAGTGTGAGAATATAACTTTCCAAAATTACAAAAACTACAAAAAAGCCTAACTAATAATCGCGGTGCCTGCCTGCCTAACTTAACAAAATGTATAACAGATAACTACATGTACTTTGGAACTTGATGCGGAACCACCAGGGGCCGTCCAAACAAAAGGGGGCCTTTTTTCACAGGAAAAAAAAAAAAAGAAGTGAACAAGTCGAAATAAAAGAGAAAATGAAAAGGCCAAAAAAGGGGGGAAAGCAAGTTTTTGTCTCAAAGAAGCAGAAAAAAGGGGTGTTTTGGTTTACAATGGGAATATAACAAGACAAAGCGGGAAGAAGAAAGAAAACGAAGAAAATAAGAAGAAGAAAGAAATCAACCCTTCACTTTTTATCCTTCCTCCTATTTTCCATCTATTCCACCACACACAAAGATATCCGCCGCGTTTCCATGTATGCAAAAGTCACGTTTCGAAGAAAGAGAAGAGAGATAGGCCTGCTTTAGTTTTGCTTCATGACACCCGCCTGACGCCTCTCCCATCAAGATGACACTTTTTTACTCCTCGCTGTCAAATTCTCCAGACGCCACGCCTCATCTCTAGACTTCGTGGTTGCAGACTCGTAAACTAGGAACGGCCGGAAGAAAAATAAAAAGTAAAAAGAAAAATCAAGGAAGAAAAAAAGGTGTAGAACTTTATGCGGCAATGCTATCCTCACGCTGCTTCTTGACAATGTAATACGTGATCAAGCTCTTGGGGTCGTCCTTGATGCCAGCCATGGCCTCCCAGAACGCTGCCTCGCCGACACGAGCGTGCAGAGCAACGCAGAATTTGACGGCGTCCATGCGAACGCCCGAATCAGCCGATTCGAGGCACCGACCCGCCATGCTAGTGAGCTGCAGGAGCTCCTTGTGGGTGGGCACATACTCGGGCCGCTTGTCAAGCATCTCCTTGAGGACGTGAAGGCCCATGCTAAGGGTACGGCAGCCTTCGGTGGTGGTATCGCTGCACGACTGCAGACGTTTGGTCAGCACGACGGCCGTTTCGGAGCCATTGCCGAGGGTGACGAGTTCATCGGCCAGAAGCTCCAGGCCGCTCACTACGTGTGCTCGGGTATCGTAGCCGCCACGCGTCTGGAGAAGAGACTCAAGGCCCCTTGATACGTGGGGCTGAAAGTTTCTCCGCTCCTTCTTCAGGAGCACCTTGATGGTTGTTAGGATCTGGGCCTTGACGTCCTGGGCCTTGTCTGCGGAGAGACCTGGCAGGGGATCTTCCAGGTACTGGAACAGGCCGATCAGCAGGGCTTCGAACCGCTGGTCAGTGAAGACGGTCCTGCTGTCACGGATCAGAGACTGCAGTTTTCGGAAACCGTGCACCTCTAGACTCTTGGCCTTGATCTTCGTTATGCCGCTATCCAGGAGGCGAGCATTTTGTCCATTCTTATCTTGGGATTCAGAATCATCTGAAATAGGCGGCTGCGAAGGTCTCTGAATGTTTGCTGCATCTTCATTGATTGCCCTCTCCTCCAAGACAGGTCCAGTATGAATGGAGGCCGTTGGTGTTGGCTGATCTTCGGTGAAGGGATCTTCATACACCTTTAGCGTCCGAGAAGATGGCTCGTTCCGAGGTGATGTTGAGGTTTCGGCGGGGAGAAGAGGAGATGGCGAGGCACCTAACGATTCTAATCTAGGTGAAGCCGACTGTATACTAGAAAGCGTCGGCACCACTAGTGTGAGATCGTCGGTCGCTCTTGTTGGGCTCATCATGGTTTGGGAGTGCCTGAGCCTAGCCGGGCTACCTCGCGGTGATGGTATGCCGGTCGGTCGGATATTGGTTGGCGATATCATGCCCGACTCACTTGCATGAGATATATGAGTCCTTGAGGATGGCCTTTTTGGTGTGGTAGCTCCCCCAGGCCTCGACGATGACGATGACGTATACTTAGGCTGATCATTTTCTGGGCTATGAGTTTCCCTGGACGAAGGTTGATCTCGAACAGAGTAAGGGCCTGCTGTTGCAGGACGAGCAACATCTGGCCGTCTCTTGACAGGCCTCATAGGAGCTACCGACATGCCGCTAGCGTTGACTGATATCGTGTTAGTCTCAGTCCTCTGCCGGGCCAGTGGTTTCGAGGCAGTTGTGTGGAGTTGCGTGCTGGAACTATGAGCCGAGGATGGGGTAAACGTAGACATGGCGGACCCAGGCCGGCTTGGAAGGTTCTTCGTAGCCAGGGTAGCTTTCTTCTGGGCCATCATGGTTTCCCGCAGGCTTGGTTTGCTACCGACTGCGGTGGTGCTCCTTGAGAATCCTGCACCGGGCCTGGCGGCGGCAGCTGGTGCCTCTACCTTCCTCCCAGGGTTGGGGTTGTTGGGATCCTTGATGAGTAGCTTCTGGGCGGTGGTATCCAGGTCTGCCATGATTCTGTAATCTGACTGTTAGACTAAATAGCTTCGGTATGTCAAGATTTTGGTTAAGACGAGACTTACGCATCTGCTCTCGCTGGCCATACAGCATAGAACGCCCAATAGAATGCCCTCATCTTTTCTCTGACGCCAGGATTGGCGTCACCCAGGGCCTTTTTGATACATTTCTCCATCAGTTCGACGCCTCCAGTATGCTCAACGTGGCTTTTGTGATGAGCCTCTTTCCTCAGTATTGTCAACAGCCATCCAGACGCATAGGTTCGAGGCTGTACATTCTTGTCTTGAACTGCGCCCCAAATGTGCTGCATGATACGGGGAGTGTATGTGACCTTGCTCACAATGGCGTCTATGGCAGCATTGGCCATCTGGGAGCTAATTTTCTTGGTGTTGGCAGCCAGTTTCATAAACGTTTGCATGAGAAGCTCAACCAGGGGGTCCATTGAGGGCCCAAATGCGACAGCCATCTCTTGAACCAAACTGCAACCTTCTTTCGACAAGCTTGTTCGCAGTGAGTTGACGGCCTTGATGATGCCGTCCAGCAGCGCCTTGAGTCCAGGCATGAAAGTGTCCAAAAAGTCTGCCGGGCCATTGCCAGCCACCAGCCTCCGTAATGTCACGATGCCCTTTTCTCTCTTCATCCAATTGTGTTCAGATTCTTTTCCTTCAAAATGGGGGGCCATCTCCTTAATGATGTCGTCCAATTCGCGATGGGTGTTAACATATTGCGGCTCGACGGCTTCGGCCGGAATCTCCATGGGCGTTACGGGTCGATCGCTAACGGCAAAGGACGAGGGCGCTGACAGGGCAGGTCGAGGAGGAGGCGCGGCATCTGACGGAGTTTCTGAGCGAGGACCGGTGGGTGCGAGGGCCTTTACGATGGCTTGTTCGATGGCAGGGCGGACTTTGAAGTTTTTCAATTGTCGTTTCAAGTCGGATTTGGCAGCGCCGGGAGCATTCCTGGTCACTAGGTTAGCTAATATGGTATAAGGGGTTGTAAGATGAATCTCACTTAAAGAGCTCGATGACGGTGTTTTTAGCCATATCTCTGACCATTCCGTCGGCATCTTCCAGAAGCTCCATCAGATTGGGGACATATCCTCGAAACGGCAGACCATGTTGTTGATGAGTCTAGAGAGCGATGTCAGTCCTGGCCTAGCTCATGCGCACGCTGTGAGGCCCGATAGACTTACCTCCAAAAGCCACTGCATAGACGCCTCCTTTGCCCTCGGATTCTTGCTGCCCATGGCCATGTTTCGAATCGAGCGCTCGACATCGGCGGGGGCAACGGCGTACAATGTGTTTAGACTCTGCATTGCCAATGCGCGGGGCTTGTCCTTTGAATCACCCAGCTTCTCTATGACGAGAGGGAGCGTCCGAGCTGCCTCTTTGGCCAGATACTTGGGCTCCTGGCGCGACATGCGCGTAAAGAGATGATTGAGGGCCGTAAAGCCGGCCGTAGCCAACGCGACATGTTGGGAGCTGGAGGCGCTGCGGAGACCCTCAAAGAGCTGGGGGATGCACGTCTCGGGGACATTGTGCTGCTTAATGCCGGTCTTGATGGTGTTCACATACTGTACTTTGACATCGAAGTGGGTGTTGTCGTTTCGCAGGACGGTCGTCAGGTTGTTGACCTGGTCGTCGGTGAGCTTTGTGTCGGCCATGGATTCGGTAGCAGACCGAATCTGCTGCTGGACAGTCTGCGCCTTTGTCAGAACCTTTCTGTTGCACAGAATAGTGGAAGCCATGTGTGCAAAAAGTAGCGAGTCAGTTTTGCGACAAACTGGTCTGTCGCAAAAGAGTGAACAGAGCCTGCGCAAGATCCTGATGATGTTCTTCTGTTACTCACAGCAATAAGCGGGTTGTTCTTTGCGTCTCAGCAAAGGATTTCCCCTCCCCGATCTCCTTATCTTTTTCTCCTTGTTTTCTCTCGCTTTAAGGTCTCAGACTGTGTATGCGCGGGTATCGTTGGAATGAAGCTGGCATTTGGAGGGGCAGCGCAAATGAATTAGTAATTCGCTCTTCCTTTTGCCTCTTTCCTTTTCTCTTTTTTTCTGTCTTTTTCCCCCTTTGCTGTGATTTTTTACCCTTATCGCCGTCTGGTTAGCGGGCGCGGGCGCGTGTGTTGATGTGTGGTAAGTGTGAGTGTGTGTGGAGTTGTGTTGTGTTTTTGTCCGGCTCATTTCAAGCCCAAACAAAGAAAGAAAATAATCAGGAGGGAGTTTTTGCGGCGTGACGTGACCATGCTTGTTGCCCCGGTCGCCAGTGCGCCACGTGTGGCTTAGCGCTGGCGGGAGCTTGGGGCTTTTGCTGGTCTGTGCGCGCAATTGAGCAAGTGAGCAGCCGCCCCTGGAGGGGGAAGAGGGGCTGATTTTGCGTGTAGAGGGTACTTGGCAGGGAGCTTAGATGAGGGCTGTTTAGTGGTCCCAGTGACTCTTCCGGGGGTCTGCTAGCGGATACTCCAACACGAAGCCCCTGAGAGCCACAAGTCCCGGATACCTCGGAGCCCTGGGAGAGCGTCAGGGCCGTGGCTTGGGCACCAGATTAGCCCCAGAACCCCTAGAGTGCTCAAGCCAAGGGTCCCCTACCCCGCCATCGTGAACGGCATTACAGCGCTGCCCCGCGACTTTTAAACAGCACCTCCAAGGTTGAACACGACGAGGAATAAGCTGATCCGATGCATTATCGATACCATGGCTGCTTAACGTGAGATGTAAAACACCCGATTGGATGCTGAGAAGGATTGTTATATAGACCGAAGTAAGAAGGTGTAGAAGCGTTGATTTGGCCGGCGCTTGTACTCTTCAGCCCCCATTTAGCCATGTGATGATTAATGTCTTCCGCAGTGGAATGTTGTCTCTATCCCATGTTCGCTATCCCATGTTCACTTGTCTCAATCCCGCCTTCACTTAAATCTATCCATCTTTAATTATATATATCCCGCCTTCACTCATCTCTATCCCATCTTCACAGCCTGTCTTCTTACATATTACAAACTGTCCTCTTACATATTACAAATATCCAAGGTAGACAACAGACAATATCAACACCATGACCCGAATTGCAGAGCCCACGCCACTTCCCCCCTCAGCCCCCATAAACGGCACTCACAAAGACCAAGACCAACCTCAAAATGAGCAAAAGAACAACTTGGACACCTTCTCTGTGCCAAACATCCAGCTCCAGATCCGAGACCTCAAGCACCCCGGCTCAAAGCGCTTCCTCGGCGCCGTCAACGCAACCGATTTGCTAACCACGGGCACTCTCAACGTCCTCAAGCTCTTGTACAACACTCCCCCAAACCCGGAGACGACAGTCCCGCCAACCAGCTCCGTGACGCTCGTCCTCGAGGACATGCCCGGCGTGGCCTACACAGTCGGCCGTAATGACAACAACAACATCAAGGAAATCCACTTTTCGCTCTCGTACATTGCGCAAATCAACCCTCCCTCTCGCGTGGCCCCCGAAATCAACGGCGTCGTAACCCACGAGCTCGTCCACTGTTTCCAGTACAATGGCTTCGGCGCCGCCCCGGGTGGTCTCATCGAGGGCATCGCAGACTGGGTGCGTCTTCACGCCAACCTTGCACCGCCGCACTGGAAGCAGGAAGTCAAGCCGAATTGGGATGCCGGGTACCAGCATACCGCCTACTTCCTGGAGTATCTTGAAAAGCTCTATGGCCAAGGAACGGTTCGTCGAATAAACGAGAGACTAAGGGTCAGCAGATATGCCGAGGACACCTTTTGGCCTGGGCTTTTTGGAAGAAAGGTTAAAGACTTGTTTGCAGACTATACCAAGACCTTGCAACGTGGCGTATAATCAGACTTGAGATATGTGCATTTGGAATCACAAGGCCGCCGTCATCATATGGGCCATATCATGGGGGGAAGCCAGCATTCCAACCTGGCTGTCCAGCCCCCATGTCGTGGGTGTGGCGCTATACACTTTTTCGTAGTATTTCCATAATTAGATAGAAAGCACAGACTCCAGTGTAGAAAGAGAGGATGGTTCGAGCTTGATTTCATTGATCGGTAGATACCTAGTTAGGTAATGGTATTTAGGTAGTTTGAAGGAGCGCAACAGGACAGCAGAAATCTGAACACGTATATCTTGCTCCAAGATGCCACAACAGTTGACTATTAACCTTCCCATGAGATCAAAAATTCAACAAGAATGAAAAGAATATACACGCCCGTAAACGATAGAGGGGCTACCTGCAGTAGTGTCATGTCTGGTTAAATCAGATCCCGGAGCGCCAAAACTCAACGCCACACCATTTATACCCAAAAAGGAAACAAACATATCAAAAGGAAATAGAATAGGATCCCGGTTTAGGCTCTCTTTTGTATGGTGACAGACCGCATATGCATATGCCAAGTTACACACATTTCGCTCACGCGTGCATTGGGCCGTCGTTGTCGCTAATGACGCTACCCACCTCTGACCAGCTGGCCGGGGTGGCCATGCCCTCGCTCTCGCTCATCACGTCCATGTACCGTCCGTTGCTGTCATGCTCGGAAAAGTGAGCATCATTGGCAATATCCTCGCCTGACCCAACAAGAGAAATGGAGTCGGTGGGGGTAAGCTCTCCTTGAGAAATGACGTCCGGCTCAGACATTGGTGCTACGGGGGTCACGGGGAGGGGGGAGTAAAAGTCACGGCTCGATTCCTGGGCCCAGGCCTGGATGGTAGCATGGACGTCGCGGCGATCTTCTTGACCAGCAGACATGAACTCGTTTTCGGCAAGCTCTCGCTCGAGGGTGGGTGGCGGTGACTGTGATGGAATGGGTAGCGGAGCGACATCAATCAACGGTGCTGGTGAGACAGGCTCCAGAGTAGCAGTTTGACGCTCTTCATGATCATCACGGGTGGTTGCGCTGTAAATGTCTGACATGACCTCGCCCTGCTCTGGGGCGAGCTGGCGGGCAATGTGGGCGTCTTGGATTTCGTCGGCTTCGATGTGATGCTCGTCTGCAAAGGGATTGGAGTAAGCGGGCGACATGAAGCCTCGGGCGCCTTCTCCGCGACGCCGCAGGCCGCCATAGTCTCTAGTGTCGGCACCAGAGTTGAAGACATATGCACCTTCTTGCTCGGCAGAGGTATCCGGCTGCAAAAAATCGTCAAAGGTAGATCCGCGAGGTAGTTTGGCTGGTCTGGGAGGCGGGTCGGAGGAGTTCAGTTGTTGGCTCTCCCGCTCCTGCTGCTGGAGCCGCACCGCATTCCAGTATAACAGCTCCTCTCTCTGCCGGCGGCGGGTTTCGTCATCGGCATCGACGCCGGGCTCTGCACCTGTACCACGGCGAGACTGGAGGAAGCCCTCGGCGTCTTCGGGCCTGTTGAAGCGGGGCTCCCTGGCTGGGGGAGTGATGCCGTCACCCATGGAGTAGAAGGCCATGGCGATGCGTCGGCGGACGTCGTCGGCGTACTGGCGCAGCTCGGGGGACTCGTAGATGGCGATGAAGGTAGCCACAGCCACTGAGACGGCGACGACGGCGCCCGAGGCCAGGACCATATGATGTGCTATGGGCATGTTGGCGGCTCGGCGGGTTTAAGTAGGTGTTTGATGTATGTATGTATGTAAGAAGCAGGTCTGAGCTGTTCTGAGTTGGTCCGCGCAAGAGAGCGAGAGGGGCAGCAGACGGGCGGCTAAGGCACAGACAAGGCACAGACAAGGCAACGAGCGCCTGAGCTGCTGACTTGGGAAATGCGGATCAGCAGGCGGCTGCAACTCTGCAATTGCGTGCGAGGAGGAGGAGGAGAGAGCGGAAGCGAGTGGGAAAAGGCAGTCGAATGAGAGACAGTCCTTTTCTGCTGCTCTCAGTCTATCGACCCTGTCTGTGAAGAGTTGAGAGTGTGAAGAATTGAGAGAAAAGTCAAAGATGTCACCGCCACAGCTGGGTAGAAGAGCAACAGGACAAGCCACATGAAGCAAGGCGAATTTACCTGATTGCGTGGTCCTGGGCGAAGCTTTGCCACTTCCTCAACGCTTTTTGCTGGCGTATTCGTAACGCCATGCGCGGCCTGGGTTGGCGCCTGGGTGCAGGTACTCGGTACTGCTAACCTGGGGCTGAAGCGTCACATGATCCGATCTCTGACCTGTCATGACAACGCATCACGTACCTCTACCTGAGACTTGATAGCTGATACCTGATGCTAAATGTGCTGTGCTGATATCCAGGTGCCCAATAATGTGCTGAGGAAGCACTACATGGCGGTAGCCCAGGCTCAACGTTGGCATCCGTGATGTGTCAAGCGGAATCAGATGCCATCTGGCAGCAATATGCAAGGCCTATAATGCTAGTGCCGTTGACAAGCTGCACTAACAGACGCAAGCTCATGTACGATGATGGAACCCCCACTAACAGAAGACGGTTTATTTGTGGGGGACTTTAGATAACGCTCCCGTCTGAAGAGCTTGAAAAGGAATCCATAGATATTTCATGTACGAGTACACGCGCAAAGGCGCTGTCATGAGAGCCACCCTATTGCAGATACTGCCAGTCATGGGTGGGTGCATCAAGGTGACAAATTCCAAAAAGAAAAAAAAAAATAGAAGATGGGGATTCCCTGGTCAGGCACCATATGCATCATTGTGATGCTGCCTTGTTGGTAGTAAGGAATCGCCAAATTCGTCAATTCTTCGGCGCTTTGTGTGACATGCTGACAGGGTTTGCTTAGCTGCTGGCTTTCCACTTTCTCAATGCAGTAGAATCACAGCTCTGTTAATCCCAGTAGGTGATGCAAATTGACAAGGGGTCATCTCTGGGGATGATGAGCGCCGGATCGATGTGAAGCATGATGAGCAGAAGGTAGATGATTGAGTTGACCATATCCATATATCCCGTCCTAATTATTTAGTTAGTAGTGAGCACGCGACACACGATATATGTGAATGCTCGCCTCATACGCTACCCGGTAACTAATTACGGCATGGAATCTTAACCCGCATTCTTTTTACGTTGGTTATCGACCAACATCCCAATCGAGACACCGAAGAATCGAGACGCCAAGAATTCAGAATAGCATAGAGAAGAGAGACGAAAAAAAGGTAAGAAAATGGCGCCAACAGCGAGTATTACTCCGAACTTCAACGTTCTTCTCCCCGATAACGGCCCGATCCGGTCCTAGCTCAAGCACAGCAAAACAGCACTCTATTTTTGCTAGAGAAGCTTATCAAAATCAGGTCATACAAAGAATCACATCGCACAACTTGGCACTCCGTCACGCGAGCTCCCCGACATGCAAGTCACACATGGCGATGTTTCTTCCAAAGACGTAAGAATGCTCTGCTGCTGGCTCGATTGGATCCTTGTTTGCCAAGCTGACAGCTCCGGACTCGAGCGTCCTCATCTGGAAGCCATGCCCGCGTCCTAGAACATTCGAAGCTTGTGATCCCCGGTCCAATTGGTTCCGATGACGCCGTCAATCCTCTCGGACAAGCCTTTTTTTCTTGCTCTAAAAGTCTTGGCCAGCGCGTTGGAAGCTTGTCTTGCATGAAAAGCGGCACAGAAGGATTGCATCTCCCTCACTCATTCACAGCACGCGAGAGAGAAAAAAATGTAATAAATCAAGGTGGTATGATTTTAAACTGCAACGACAGCTGGGGATTCTAAAATGCCCCCAAGATCTAAGTAACAAATCCCAATGGCTAAAAGCACGCATTCCTGTATAACACCGACTGCCCAAAGTGAAGCAGTATGAAACGGAGCTCCACGATTTCCCTCCTGTAGTTGCTCTGAATCCCTGGCGTGGGAGCGAGGGCGACTTCAAGAGCACGGGAGTGTTCCCCTAAACGCCATAGTATAGCTCTGGTGGATTTTTTTGGTTTCGTTTTATTTATTTTCTTCGTTTTACTTTGACTCGGCAGTAGAAGAAGAGTCGGTGGTGGAAGTAGAGTCGGTGGAATCGGTGCGCTGAGCCTTCTTGCGCTCACTGTGATTATGTGTTAGATGCTTGCCGTGTGACGTACGATATGACGAGAATCTTGTGCTGCGCCAGAGTAATGGTAATGGTTAGACATACTAGTGAGCGCGGTCCTGGAGAGTGCATTCCCAGCGAGCATTGCCCGTCTTGATCTGGAACTTGATGCCCTTGTTCTCGCCGAGGCCAGCGGGAGCAGGACCAGCGGCAGGGGCAGCGGCCGCAGGAGGAGTAGAAGAAGTTGAAGGCATTTTGGTGTTGTAGGTGTAGTAAAGTTTTGGCGAAAGTATACGACACAGTCGAACAGTCGAGAGAGAATTCGGCGAAGAAGAGAAACGGTTTGGAGGAAGAAGAGGAAGCCAAGTGTGAGCAAACGGGGGGAGCAGGGCTGCCTTTATAGATCCCCAGTAAACTATAAGAAACAAAATAAAAGAGGCGGGAACGGAGATCCAGCGATCAGACTCGGCCCGGTGCAATGGATACACGTAACTTCCATGGGGAGACCTGATACCGGCACCACTTACGGAGTATTAGTCCAGCCTATCACAGATAGACTCTGCCAATCCCGTGTATGAATCAAATTATTAGAAGTCATTTCCCCTTTTGGCTGTTTTACTTTTTCCCAATCTTTCTCTTCCTGTGGGCGTAGCCCCCAAACGGCTGATCTAGACTTCGCTTCGGACGCTCTCCCGAAGGATTCATTCGAGATTCACAGCTGAAGGGAAGGGAAAAAGGAGCCGCAGATTAACCTTCACAGGTTATCTCAGATTCAAGGTTTGGGGGTCCAGCTGGATAAGGTAGGTGAGCTATTTAATCCCGCGCCTTAGATTTCCTACTGCTGTTGGACGGACGTATGTAATGCTTTTGATATGTGTGGAGTTTGTGGGTGCTCCGTAATATTAATTACAGAACGTCCATGCTTCTTATTTTTCCCCAGTCCATGGACTCCAATGCTAAAAAATACTGAATCAGGGTCATCATTATTACCCCCTATTCAGGACAAATCAAATACATGTAAATCACAGAAAGCTCTTTTGTCAGCATCTTCTGACAGACGTGGACATGTCGATAGCCAGACAATCAGGTGCTCGCCCTGTGTCAATCGTTTCACTGCACATCAACGCATGTACTAGACTAGCGCAACACAAAAGCACCAAATAGCCAGCAGGCATTTCCTTCACCGAGCCCTGAAAAGATGGCCGCTCAATGCAAGAAGGTCGTCGTTCGGTCGGCAAAAGCGGTCAAAGGCGCGGTTCGCAACCCGGAAATTAGGACCGCACATGCACATGCAAATGGAGATGCAGAAGCAGAAGCTGTTTTTTTGTTTCAGTGGCCCACCGTGACATAATGGCATAAACGATGATCTAACACTGCTTGTACAGAAGCTTTATTTGATGCTGTTTGTATACGTTAGGCATGATTCAGATATTGGAATTGTATTCTCATGCGTTGCGGCAAAGGCGGTGATGAGAATCCCGTCGTTCAAAGCAAAACTCTCAACAGCCACGCTACTGCACACACTTTCTGACGTTGCACACTCAACGTTGCAGCCAAGTCTTCTAGAAGCCGGCACTCCGCCGCCAAGACTTCTTCACAGGTGACATGGAAACTTCTCGACTAGGTAAACAGCATGTTGTGCCCAACTTTTGCCACATGCACACAACAAATCCATCGGTCTTGGCGGTTACATTTTGCGATTAAAAAACGTTTACCAAACATGGAGAAACTCGTTTCCAGCCCCCAAAGTAACAATCGGGTTTAACAACAAATGTTGCACGGCGAAAAAGGAGCAAAACTCAGCTGGGCTCACAAGCACAACGTTGGTGGCGCTGTGTCTCGCTGTAGGCTTCCAAGACATTCGTTTTGCCATATAGGATTTGATTGGGTGTAAATGTTTCTTTGGAGGCGCGACGATCGGTTTGCCAAAGCGAACAGCGAAAGCCATCTACATGCAGGTATACACACACACATGCAGCCCCCCACACCGCCGATATGACATTACTCGTGTCTCAGTGGCCAGCTAGCCGTTGGCTGGTGGTAGAAGCCATTTGGCTCTGGATAACTCGGCTTCAATGCTTGGGGTTTGGCAATGATTAGATGGTGGCGCCGCCTTTCGGCAGATGCCCGACAAAGTGGTTCGAGGTCTTTAAGCTGAAAAGATGGAAACAAGATGGAAACAAGATTTCGGCTCGTCGGTTTTATGCTTACTATTTTCATCAGAGAAATCAGAGCAACCCGAGTTAAAAGGCGTGTTATCTCCGTGCCACATGCTATCACCGGTAAAAGAGGCGGCCAAGAAAGTCAATACTCTGGGGAAGGGGTCCCTTTTTTTCTTCCAGGTGGCTTCGATAATTAGGATCCATGCATCCATGCAACAACAAGCGAGAAGAGCCTCTTTCTGATAACATGACGTTACACAATAGCTCTCAATAGTTCCATCAGGATTCGGGGTTATTCGGTGGCCGTCTTGAGCCCGTTTTTGGCGCCGCCATCTAACAGCAAAGTCCATCCATCCCACATCGCCGTCTTATTGCTGTCTTCCCCCACATTGGGGCCCCACGGTGAAGCTGAGACGTGATAGAATGACGTGCCGATTGGCCTTGAGGAACAAGTATCAACTAACCACCTGGCATTGATAGTCGGATTGTCTCAGTCTCACCGCTGCTAATAATGTGAATCAGCAATCGTATTGGCTTTTTCAGCCAAGATCCCCACGGGTTTCCTCAAGCGGGGTGGCGGATGGTCATTGCTGCTGTGGTGCTTCAGCTAAGAGAAGCTAGCCGTCACAGAAAGCGTGGTTTTTCGCGAGTGTACTCATATATTTGTCTTCGGTGCTGTTTAGGCTATGTAATAGGCAAAAAGCTAGGCAGCCATGAGTGATTCTCTTTTCCAAGACGGAAGATAGGATATTGACTCGGTGTTATCCTAATTTGGTGGTTAATCCACGTGGAAATCTGACTGCTTCATCCTTAGTGTGATACCGTGTCATCCCTTGTATATCCTACATTGACACGACTCGAAAGAACCGCGAGAGAACCAGATATCAGAGTACCAAACCAGATGATGTGTAGAGTAATGAAGCTCTCATAGTAGAAGATAGGAAATGCATCATCACCTCTACACGCTACCGTAGCACTCTTAGGACTTGACCGATAGTCTACTTAGAGCACCGACTAGCCATCTCAGTCAAGGCGGACTCCGACTAGGCTGTTGCATCACTCAAGGAAACAGTTATGCAAGCAACCGTTTTCCGATGACACAGAATGCTGCCAAGCATCATGGCACCGATCCAGAGCCACTGCAAGGATTCGAAGCCACTGTCAGCATATAGCAGCTCAAGGAGCTCAGCCAAGGCGCTCCAAATCGAGACCATTCCGCTGTGACATTACTCAACTCATTCCTTGCCCAGCCAAGCGACGCCTCGTGGGGTCCGAAAACGAAGACCTTCACAATATTGGGGCTGGCAATTTTTGACGGAAAACGCAGCTTGGCTGAGGTAGCCCTCGCGGAATCGGATGATGAGATCCCGGAGTATTTGGCAACCAAAGCCAATATACCTGACGCTGGCGTGTTGGCTCGTATTGCATCTGGGTGCTTGAGGCGGATTTCCAAGCTTAGCGCTTCAAGGCGGACAGCCTCACACATGAGGAATCTAGTTTCGTACTCTTGTCCATGGTAGGATTGCTGCCTTATCGGCTGTCCATCATCCGCATAACTTCATCCTCTTCATCTCGAGGTGCATTGTCCCCGTTGCCGACTTGTAGCCCTCTTCTGTGCAATTCGTCCTCCACAACGCTTCTCTTTAGCATGTTGTTGCCAAAGCCTGGGAAATCTTCCTTGAGTTTTTGCATCCATCCCTCGACGCTACGCATGGCGACCACTAGGAATCCCAGTTCTTCACGGTCAACGTCAAAGACTTCCCACCATTCGTGCTCCGGCATCTTGGCACCTAGATCACGCGCCGCATTGTATATCGCTGCTGTGGCCAGGGCATTAGGCTGGTGTGTTATGTAAAGCATCTGGGGTGATAATAGAGCCGTGTTGAGATATTGAATCGTTCGTAGAGAGACTGTTGTTCTTGGTTGCGATAAAAAGTCGAGAGTCTGGAGATAGGTAATAGCTAGCGGATGTGGAAGAGAGACTTGGGTATCAAATGAAAGCGACTGAAGGATGCGAGCCTCCAAGCCCAGCATCCGCTGTTGGAAGGCATAGTAGTCCGCCTCAGTCTGATAGTACGCCCTCGGGTCGTCCTTGGGCAGCTCGCCACTGGGGAAAAGGGCCGAGTTGGCAGATGATAGATAGGCGTAGACGTTCGAGACATCTCGTGGCGAGCGAGGCAGTGGCCCCAGCTTGGAGACGAGATATATCGTAGCAGCAGAGACGTCCTGTGACAAATACCAAATGTTAGTCATCTTCATTTACTCTCATCAGCCATCCATCAAAGGCACACCTACGCTGAACTCATGAGCCATTGGCGACTCTCCCAGCCAGGACCGCGCCAGCAAGACATTAGCCTGCGCCGTTACCGATTGAGGCAGTTGCAACAACCGGCCCGCCGCCTGCGTCAGGCATTGCGTCGCAAAATAAACAGCCTCGTCGACATCTCGCGGCAAGGTTGCGGAAGAAGCGCGGCGATACAGCTGCGATGGCGTCGCCAGCGGGTTTGCGAGAAGGCTGCTCATGATTGCGAATGCGATTGCGATTTGCTAGAAGCCGTAGCCGAGTCCGGAAATCTTGCCGAGGGCGGATTGGCTTTTTCTCACCAGAAGTGGGATGCCGGCTGACCCTGGCGGAGAGATTACGCGAAAATGTGCGAAGCGGTTTGGGGATTTCAAATATTTGAGAGGCAAGAAACTTTTTGGATGCGATGCGCGATTGAGCTCCGGCGACCCACCAGAGCTTGCCGCCGCAGTACACGCGTATACATGTGACAGGTGCATGCTCAAAGCTTGGCGTTATGTACTTGTCACGTACCAATATTGCATCCGTGGATTACACCGAGTACCAGTAATAAGGAGACCATAGCACCTAATTCCAAATGATATGCCCATCTATTGCCTCTACTTAGTAGGTGCTGTTCCTTGGTCCGGGGACCTGGGAATCCAGCATGTTTGTAGTTCAAGTAGCCTAAAAGCGCAAATGGTCTGCATTGGCGTTGATATGAAGTCGACATTACTAAGGCATTTCCAACAACATAAGCTGCGCTAGAAGCTTTCTCTTCGACTGGCATATCATTGCGCAGACGCTCCCATTGATAAGCTTACAAGCTTATATTACTAGGTAGTATAAGAGCCCTTCTGACTCGTGCACTTAGACTTCAACAACGGAATAATATGCTTGTTACTGTGGATGACTGCATCATTGGGTAATCCATTCGAGAAGGTTATCTTACCTTAAAATGTGACTCGAAATAGTTTGTCTTCGCCACCCGCTTGCCGCTCTCCTTACCTCGGGTTTTAATACGGAGTACACCACTCCAATTCCCGGAGGCATGCGGATGAGTAATCGAGCCGGATTTCATCTCTTGTAAACGCCGGCTGCAAGAATTTCTGCTTCTGGCAAAAAGCTTACAGGGCGTCAGATGGACTTCCCGTATCCAGAGAGCATGTGTCACGCCAGTCTGACCAATGGCATTCCTAAAATACTACTTGGCTGCAAAGTTGTGATGCCATTCAAGAGCCTGCGAAGTCTCGCCTATCTCTCTTATGTTGGCATTTGATATGTCTTTCGAAGCGACGTGGTGGCTTTAAACAACTTGGTGTCTTATGCTCAGGCCCGTGTGGCTCAATGGCGACGGGGATTATTTGATACCCGCTCGCCGAGCTGATCTAGCAATTGAGCACATGAATGACACAAAGTCCGCAAAACTATCAAGAGGGCGCTCTTCAGCCCTAACTAGCTGAATGCCACAGCGAAATGCTCATTGGCCCATCGGTCTCGATTTCAACAACTTTGAAGCTCCGGTCCGAACGTCCAGCCCTCTTGACGGTGCCTAAGCACTAGCCGTTTAGCCCCAAAGCTTCCTAACCTCGCCGTCTAAGTTGACCACTGATATCCTGGGTCGACCAAGGGAAATGGCGGGCGGCTGTTCAGCCTTACAAGGCCAGAAGAAAAGTGACAGCGTGGCTCGCCGATTATCACGTTGTTTTGTTGGAGGGTGGGAAGGAGAGTGGAAGAGGAGGGCGACTAAATTTCGTGCTTGGTCGTCTGAAGCTGCTTGGAGCTGTCACTGGCATCACCTCGTCAAAAAGGCAAAGAGCTGCGGTCTTTTCTGGATTGAGTTGCGCGTGAATGCACCTCGACCATGCAGGGAGGCGCAAAGCATTGGCGAAGGATTCAATGTGATATGATGCTGACTGAAACACTCTCTGGGCATAGGGCAGGATGCAGATGCAACGAAACCTGACCGCTCCTACCTATGCTAAAGTAATCCCGTCTATCCGCCGAACCGGTGCCTTCGGATGAAAATTTCCGCGTAATACTTGCAAAAACGCTTGCCAATAGTGGTATCCAATCCGTTTATCCCTAATTGGAATTTGGATGGAACGAGGCAATCTATTGAATGTCCCATCCTTCGAACCGGGTTGGCCCCCACAATCGCCCATGCTGCAAAGAGGACCAAAACAAAAAAAGAAGACGAGCCAGTGCTGTGAGCTAGTTTTAGGAACTAGTTGCAAGTTTCATTTTCCACCTCGTGGCTACTCGAGTCATGGACTGAGCTGGTTCTGGGGATTCTAAGTCGTTAGTGGTGCCCAAATCCTCTGGAAAGGGTCTGCCGGCTAGATCTGGGACCCAGCTATTAATCGGGGTACCGGCCTCACGGACCCGGGGCGCCATGATATGATCGACGGGGCAAGCCAACGAACCAACATGTCCAAGGAATTGTCAGCCGGGTTATTTGCGTCTCGCTCGTCTTGCACCTCGTGTTGTACTGCAGTGTACCGGGGTGTGCGGCATTAGGCCTTTTTTTTCCTTTCCTTTTTCTGCGCTCTCCCCTTCATTGTCTCGGCTTTTTAGTGCTCGATTGTCCAAATACCCATGCTGGGCACGTGTACATGTGCATGCCTCAGATGCTGTCCTTCAGGGCACATGCAATGCCAAAGTCCTCAATGCCACTTCTGCTCCTGCCAGGGTGCTGGTAATTGTATGTACCACTAAGGCCACTTTGGCTTAGGAGTCGAGGGCTTGTCGCAGATAATGGTCATGACAAAGAATCCCGAATGGAAAACGCCTAAATGCTATTGCCTATCAACTCCGAAAGGGCTTGCGGGCACCCGGGATTCCGTAGCGGTTGGTACTCGGATTTACTGTAGGTATACAGTGCTCCCAGCATGTAATACTTGCCCTGCTGCAGATCGAGGTTGGTGATGAGATTTTTTCTCACGCTTCTCGTTTTACCCTGGGCCAAATGGATCAACCCACTTTCTGGTTCGTGAGGCGTCCCGGAAACTCGGTTGGGAGTGCTACCTCGAAGCTGCTGCTGGAAGACATGGGCCGGCTTATTTGCAGGTACTTTTTTGACGTCGGATGTGGGCGGCAATACCTCGCGCTTCGGTACTCGACACCACCTCGCAGGTACCACGCCCAAAGTAGAGCCAATGTACTCCCTACGGGGTCCGTAAGCACAGCCGCCACAGGTTAGGCAGGCTGGAAAAGGCCTTTTGTGACGAACGAAGCGGTTCCCAGTACGATGCGGTACTTTGCAAGAACCACAGCGGGTGCGAGGCCGCTTCCTGCCGTGCGCTCAACTCAACCTGAAGCCTCCATGTGGCAGCCCTTCCATGTTCCTCTCCCTCGGAATTATATTGACTTTTGGCCAAAACACCACATGCAGCAATTCCCAGCGCTCTCGCTCTCGCTCTCTTTCGGCGTCCAACTGCCGCGGCCGGCAAGCTACGCGCCCCCCTATGTCGGCATTTTCAATCAATGACATGGTCCTGCAAGAGGCGGCTGCAAACGGGCGGTTGAAGGTTGTGGCCAAGAGGCAGGTTAGTACGAGTTCTGCTAGCTACTGCGACGCTGCGACGCCTGCAGGGGGGGAACCACGGCAGAGCAAGCCGTCGGCGCTGGGACTACTGTAATCTGCTGGGGCTAATCTGTTAGGTTCCATATGTGCCTGTCTGTGTGCGACGAGGTTCGATGCCAGGCTAATGTTGCCAATCCACCTGGCCTCAGCCCAGCGAGAGCCGATGGGGATGGCCTTGGATGGGCATGGCATCAAAGGGCCAGCCACTAGACTAATGGCTAATGGCCCAGCTTAGGCACGCCCCTCTCGAGCCCGTTCGATGGACTAGTCCAGCCAGAGTTTTCCCTGCAGCGCTTTTCCCTGGCTCATTTCCATCGCCCTCCTCCCAGTTTCTCTTTCTGCTTAGTGTGGTCAGGCTCCGCATTCCGGACCGCGGGTCATTGACTCCCTGGACAGCTTGGACTTGAGCGCGAGAGAGCGAGCCAGCGGGCGACAGGAGTGGGCTTTGAAGCATTGCAAGGCCGTTGACAGCCCACTTGACTGTACAAGTATCTGCTGTCAGCATTTAATATTTGTTTGTGCTGGCTGTTTTCCTGCTCCCCGCCATTTCGGTCGTGTCAAGCACGTACTGGCCCCCGTTTGGTTGCTGAACAGGGTCGCACACGAGAAGGGAGAAAAAAAATAATCCAGAGAGGAGTCTGCAACGATCTTCGCCGGCTGGGGGCTTCGAGCCTCTTTCGTCCGCCAAAGAGCCTCCCGTCTGGCTTCCACTCTAACCGGCCGTGTGTTGGTCTTCATTCTCTTGCGTTGGGTCGACCTGCTCATACTTCGGCGCATCTCTTCTGCACTGCGTTAGTGCTCGCATCGATACTGGCGGCTTTTAAATTGTTTGTTTCATTTTTCATTTCCATTACTTTATTGGAGAGGCGCGGGATCTTCAACTCCAAGCCGTAACGCACCTCGTATTCCCAGCCAATGCATCGATCATGGCGCCCCCAAAACCCTCTCCCACGGCTTCCAACGTCGTTACTCCCATGACACCACCGCAGGAGTCGGAAACACCCCCGGTCAAGGAAAAGCGAAGACGGGCCGGCAAGCCCAAGGTTCGGACGGGCTGTGTGACTTGGTATGTTGTGTAACCCGACCTTGTGTGAGGGCGAGGCCCCTTACATACGCCTCTTCTCATTTGCTCTCCGCTATGACTTGAACCTTTTGCGGCTAACAACAGGGGAACAGCAAGTGAGCTACATTCTCATACACCAAACCGAGGATGAAGATGAACTTCTCCTCTTCCCCATATCCCTGCTTCCATTCCGCATACTAACCGTGAGACTCGCTGTTACAGAATAAGAAGAATCAAATGCGACGAGCAAAAACCGGCATGCCAGAGATGCATCTCGACAGGTCGAACTTGCGATGGCTACAAAACCACCGCCAAGCCAAAGGCGACGAGAAAGCCTGGATTCTCTCAGCAACTCTCATCATCTTCATCGATTAATTCATCATCATCTTCTCTGACGCAGCTACGACCCCTGGTGACCAACTTCAGCGGCGACACGGTGGAAAGTCAGTACATTTCCCAATTTCTTCCTCTAGCGGAAGACTTGGTGGGCATCACGCATGTTCACAACACCTTCTTCTGGGGACACGTCGTACCAGAGTATTGCTTCACGTCTAAGGCCGTGAGGCATGCCATGGTCGCCCTCAGCTCTGCATATCACGCCTTTAGGCTGGCGGGATTCGGCACAACTGCCATCGGCCCGCCAACTAACAGCGAGCGCTACATCATCAGACAGTATAACCTGTCGTTGAATAGGATGGCCGAGGAGCTAAACGGGCTGCCCATGAGGAAACGCTACGGAATCATCATGATATGCTGCGTCTCGTTTTTCTACATTGAGATTCTGCGAGGGAACTGGCCGACTGCCATGATGCACCTCGCCAACGGCATCCGGCTAATGTCCAACCTCCCAGACGAGGTCGAGGACGTCTTCCGCCACCCAGAAATATTCAGCCACGATCACGACAATTCTCACGCCAGGGCAACCTACATGACGAAGCTGCTTCGCAGGTGGGAAGGGTCGGCAGCATTCATGAGGACCAATTCACCACCGTCCTTGTCTCTCCAAGCCTATGAGACAAGAAAGAGCAACGCCGCAGGGCCTAAGCAGTTTACATCGTTAGAGAAGCTCCAAGAGGTTGTTGATGACTTGTTCCAGGATGTCAACGCCTTTAACTGGATGTGCAGACAGTACAACGGCGACGACACCGCTTGGGATCACGAGGCCGCTCGGTTCCAGTTCGACGTGCTGCACCAGAGATGCTATCATATCAAAGAGCTGCTGAAGAAGGCAAACAGCATGTACGGAGACATGGAACGGGCGCCGAACCCGCGCGACTTTCTGAAGTATATGGGCTGCCTGCTCAAACATCGCGGCGCGTCGATCGGTCTCAACTTTATGCCTCTGCCCCAGGGTCTGGCCTATACGCCTCCCGACGAAGAAGAGAGCCAGTTTAGAGAAGTGGCCTCTATTGCAGAGATGATCAAGGATGGCTTGCGGGCGACGTTGGTACCCGGACAGTCGCCGTGGTTCAATGTGGACTTTGGAGTCGTCACCACGCTATATCTCGCAGCATCGAATTGCTACACAGTCTCGATGAGCGAAAAACTGTTTGACATGATGAAGAGCTGGCCGTGGCGGGAGGATCTGTGGGACGGCCCACAACTGAGGCGGCAGTTGTACGAGCTCCGGAAGCCTATCGTCGAGGTCCCCGTCGCAACCACACCTGATGCGGACACGCCCGTTCCTACAACGCCCCATCTGATGAAGCTTGCGCATCGGCCACCATCCCGAGCAGCAGCAGCATCAACACCATCAACACCAGACTCGGACGATTAATTTTTTTGTTCTGTTTTGGACGTATGATATATACCCCTTATTCTTTACCATCTTTTCTTATTACTACACAAACGAGCGCTTCAAGTCCAGAAGCTGGCCTCGTGGCGCAATTGGCGAACGACTTGGGGAGAAAAGAAACCGTTCCTCCATCGCCCTGGAACGGTTTGGTTTTTATGAGTTTTTAGACATGGGCAGCGACATCTTTTTGTTTTCCTCCTCTTCTCTCCTTTATTCTTCCCTCTCTTCTAACCCTCTCTCCCTCCCTCTTCCCTCTCCTTTTACAGAATGCACTGGGTTTTTGGAGTTGCTTTCAGGTATGGATGGGGGTTGCATTTTATTCATACGGTCACGAGTATCACATATTGAGGAGTTTTCTTTAGTGGATAATATCCTGCTTCAACTTGGTGGACTGATGTTTTGGTTGGCTTGGGCATTTACCTACATGCGTGCTCTGTTTCTCTCTCCTTTCCTCTCCATCCAGAGATGCGCTTGGAAGGCAGCGAGCCCAAAGAATGCTCTGCAATTCAAAGTCTATATATCTTACAAATACACGACATTTGATCAAAGCCAGTTTCGTGTAATGTACTTTCGTGATGTTGTTAAACTGACTGAGTTAAGTCATTCAACAAGAATAAAAAAGAAGCAAAAAAGGTTCCAGAGGGAGTCGAACCCTCGCTGGCGGAATCAGAATCCGCAGTCATAACCGTTAGACCATGGAACCGATTGAAGTGGTGATCCACTTCCCATGGTTTGGAGATGTTGAGACGGAGCTCGAATTGAAGACTTTGAAGCTTTTGCGTATGAGCCACTGTGGCTTAGCGTCGCAGGGCAAGCCACGGGTACCTCTGCTGCCCCGCCAAGTGACCTCAAGCTCGAGATTACCTTCTTGCTGCCATTTCCGTTGTTATCACTTCACATACAGTTTAACTTTAACTTCACCCCAACAAAGCCCATGGATTCAGTAGCTGCACTGGATACGACAACAAGCAGCAATTCGATCCCCTGTAGCAGATTCAGGAATCATCTCAATTGAACAAGCGCTTTTTACCTGATTGCACACAGAAAGGCACCAATTCCCCCATATCCAAGTAGCTCTCCAAAAGCAGCGAGCAAGCACAACATAAAGACATGACAAGCTCGATCCCGCAGTCGCCGACCGACGACGAAAACAAGTCGTTTGACCTCAACCTGCAGCACGGCCACAGGGATCTGGTGCAGGCGATTGCGTTCAACGCTTACGGCGACCGGTGCGCGACGGGGTCTGTGGATGGCAAGATTCGGGTGTTTAACCGGCATCGGGATGGGACGTGGAGGTTGTGCGATACGTGGAGCGCGCATGGAGGCGAGGTTGTCGAGGTTTGTCTCTGTCTATCATATTCACCCTTTTGTTTTATTATAGAAAGCTGACGCTTGAGATTCTTTGGTACTAATACAGCTGCAATGGCTTCCATCTACGATATATCCCAACCTCGTCGCCTCTCTCGGCATAGAGGGCTGGTTCCGTCTCTGGGCTGAGAACCCTTCAGCCGCCCCAGGGCGCCGCTTCTGCGCCGCGCGGTCGGTCAATGGCCGGCCTGCCTTCGACACGCGGTCCACGCGGGCGCCGTACCGGTCCTTCTCCATGAAGCACAACGAGGAGACGCGGCAGACGTACCTGGCGCTGCTGGCGACGGACGGGCGGCTGACCGTGTACGAAAACGACCAGCCCGAGAACCTGGCCGAGTACACGTCGATTGACGAGTTCAGCATCTGCCCAAGGCCGGGCCGCGGCGACGAGGTGGCCTTCAAGGTGCGCTTCGACCCGAACCCGGAGCCGTGCTACGCGGCGCTCAGGGCGGGCGTGCAGTCGGACTCGCTGGGGCTGGTGGTGGCGGGCATGACCTCGGTGAAGGTGTACCGCACGCGGGAAATTGCGTCGTCCAACTTTGGAGCGAATACGCTGCAGAAGGAGTTTTATCTGGCTGTTGAGATTGAGGGCCATAGGGGGCTCGTCAGGGACGTGGCGTGGGCGCCGGGCAACATCAGGGGCTACGACATGATTGCAACAGCTTGTCAGGACGGCTACGCGCGCGTCTTCCGCATCGATACTCCTTACTCCGACAGCGACGGCAAGTCGTGGTCCGCAGCACACCTCCTCAAGCCCGACAGCCGCGCGCCCAAGGACACATCATCATCATCAAAGGACGACAACAGCAGCAACACGCCCGGCCCCAGCACAAACAACCACAACTTCCAGCATCACCACCAGCCGTCCTCCACGCTCAGCGCCAGCCTCGCCAAATCGAGCGCCGTCACCGAGCGCGCCTGGACCGGCCAGCCCGGCCAGATCAAGCACGTGGCGCGCGAGGTCTCGCGGCTCGACAGCCACCGCACGCCCGTGTGGCGCGTGGGCTTTGACGACGACGGCCAGATCTTGGGCAGCACGGGCGACGACGGGCGGCTGCTGTGCTATCGGCAGACGCCGGACGGGCAGTGGGCCAAGAGCTCGGAGCTGGTCATGATGAAGACGAGGATGGCGACGCCTTGAGCGGGGCGGGAGGATGACTTTGATGGTGTATGAATTTGAGTGTATAAGGGTTTTGTGGATGAAATGGGATGACTCGGAGTTTTTTGTTTTCAGTTTCAAACGTTACGGCGAATGCAGGCATCAGTGTTTTGATTCCATGAGCTACGGCTTTCACGCGAGGGTCTTTTTATCGTTCTTCAAACTTCAAGTAAGACGAAACATGTATATATAATTGTATATATCATCATTGAGAGTTGTCTTTTTCCCACATCCCCCATCGCTTAGTGGAATGAATCTAGCCTTCCCTTCTTTCTCTTCATTCTGTTTAAATACAAACGCCCCAAATGTCCGGCCTATTCAGCAGGCCCCTTATAAAGAAATACAAAAATGTCCCCCCTTTGAAACGCCAATTCGTGATAGTTTGTTTTCTGGTTTGTTCAAAAAGCCGTAGATGGGATGCAACCATCACATGCTAATTGGTTCGGGGAGCTTGTCCCGATCTACCCCACACACCGCTTCTTTCTCCTCACACAGCTTTTTTTTCCCAGCTTGGAAAAACTCCATTCTTTTCCTTTAATGTGAGAAAACAAAAGAAAAACCTAACGACGACAACTGATTTAAGCAGCGTCAGCGCTGGCAATGGGCTGGGCGACCTTGGTGACCTGGGAGCCAGCACGGACGATGCGCTGACCGGCAGAGTCGTTGATGTAGGTGACGTCCTTGTTCTCGAACTGAGCACGCTTCCAGATCTCGACCTCGCAGCCACCACGGAGGACACCGACACGCATAGTGGACAGCAGGTTGTGGGCGGCGTTGGAGTGGTTGTAAACACCGCCGTTGAAGATGGCCGTGGCGTCCTTGCCGATGGCGGAGGAGATCAGGGCCTTGCCACCGGGGTGATCGCGGATAAAGTCGCCGACGTCGTGGATAACACCAGCAATGGCCACGAGGGCCTTTCCGTTCTTGGAGTCGGCAACGAAGTCATCCCAGTCAACGACGGGGAGCTGCTCAAGGGGAGTGCCCCAGTCGAGGGTGGCGCGCTTCTGGTCGAGCTTCTTCTGGAGCTGCTGGACACGGCCCTTTTCGATCTCGTTGGCGCGGAACTGCTTGAGGTCGTAGGCCAGGCCAGTCCACTTCCACAGGACAATCATCCACTTGGTAGGGTCGTACTGCCACCACTCAATGGCGTTTCGGTAATCGGCCGGGAACTCGTGGTGGAAGTTGTGGTAGCCCTCGCCGAGGGTGACGAGCGCGGTGATGACGTGGTCACGGGGTGAGTTGCGGTCGTCAAAGGGCTGGTCGCCGAGCCAGTGGGCTAGGGAGTTGACGCAGAAGGTGGCCTGCTGGACGAAGCAGATGCGCAGAATGCCGGCGTAGACGAAACCACCCAGCCAGTCATCGAACATGAGGCCACAGAAGACGGTGGGGAAGACGAGGCCCATGAAGATGACGCACTTGAGGTAGTTGCGGTGCTGCCAGACAACGATGCTGTCCTCGTTGAGGTCGCTAATGTCGCAGCGGCCGATGCGCTTGGGGTTCTGCTTGAACAGCATCCAGCCCATGTGGGAGTACAGGAGACCCTTGCGGACGGAGTAGGGGTCCTTGTCAGTGTCTGTGTATCGGTGGTGAGAGCGGTGGCCTCTTGACCACCAGCGGATGGAGCCCTCGACGGCACCAGCTCCAACGGCAGCGAGGTAGATTCTCAGAGGGAGAGTGGCCTTGTATGAAGAGTGAGCCCAGAGACGGTGGTAGCCTGTTTTGAAAGAGAAATTCATGTAAGTAAAGCTGAGCTCACAAACTGATATCGATGATGGACCGTTTTCACTTACCAGCTGTGATGCCCATGCCAGTGTTGAAGTAGTAGATGACGGAGAAGATGGCGGTGGAGAGTTGCAGAGGCACCCAGTAGGCGGAGACAAAGCCGGCCAGCGGGATGAAGACGATGAAGATGGCGTTGAGCCAGTTGATGTGCTTGTACCAGTTGCCCCAGGTCATGGGCAGGTCGGAAATGTGCACCTTCTTGGGATCGTACTTGGCGTTAGACCGCAGAGGCACATAGTCGGTTGTGCCATCTGGGAAAGCTGCCGCCTGGACCTTTGCGGCCGAGGCTGTGGGTTCGGACATGTTGAACGACGTCCTTTTGGAGTTCCCTTCCGTGTTGAAGAAGAGGAATACCAATGTGAAGATGGAGAGTGGAGGTTGACACAGAGAGGAGGACGGGGAAAGCAGAAGGAGAGAGAAGAGGCTTTGTTTTAAAAAGCGTCGAGTCTCGGAGGAAGGGAGGACAAGGGGAGCTATCGAGAGGGGCGGAGGGGGAGGGGGGGGTGTGAGGAGCAAAAAATGGATGATATGAGTGAAGCTTGTCGCTTCTGATATCAGATTCCGAGGAGGGGCGTTTGATCAACAAGGATGGGGGGGCGTCCGAGATCAAATCAGAATCAGCCCAGATCAAGCCTGAAAGTCCCGGATATCCTAGGCGGAGAAGAGCAGAGAAACTAACAAACGACGTGCAGAAACGAGACCATTTGACTTCTTTTTTTGCCCCTGGTGGAGAAGTTGAGTGGGTGGGAAAAGAAAAAAGAGAGAGGAATCGAAGAGTCAACGCCAGTCCCCAGCGGGTAGGCTGTACGCGCCGCCACCGCGGCCAATGGCGGGCCGACCGGTGTACCAGCTACCGGTGGCTGTACTCATCGGAGCAGCACTGCGGTATGCCTCGTGCATAGACTGCCGAGCGCGGTTTGTTGGATCTTTGCTCAGCTTGGTTGAGGAATAGAAGCGGACGGTCATCTTGCAGGCTGCAGTGCGACCAGGTCCAGGTTCCAGGTCCAGGTTCTACGTCTGGGTCAAGGTACAGGTACAGGTACAGGTACCCAGGCGCTGCACGATTACCGCTCTCGCTGCAACGATGGTACTGTAGTGTCTGGTACTCTTACTGCAGGCGAGTCGTTGAAACAGTTGGGGGAAAGTCGCATCGCATCAGCCCATGGCTGCTTGTACAAGCCGCCCAACAGGCTGCACAACAAACACTGCAAGGCGAGTCTGAATCTGAATCGTTCGCCCCAAAGTTCTTCAATCAGCAGATGTGCAATTCACTCTGGCCTGACATTGATTTTTCTCTCTCAATCTTTCTCTCATCCCATCGTCAGCATCCATCGTCAACAACTGCAATGTCATCCATGTATACTTGCTGAATATTGAAATCCCCCCTAGTACAGGTACAACTCGCCAATCCCTCCGTCAGTGGCTAAAAAATCCTGGTAGCGGCTTTCCCTTGTCCGGGTTGAGCGACACGCCATCCCCCGCAGCCAATCACCGCTCGCCGAAACGGGACCTTGCTCAACCTTTTTTTTCTTTCCTTTACTTGTCTCTTGCAAAAAAAAAAAAATCTTCCCCAACAACTTTTTTGGGGCTGCGTGCTACTGTACCGCTACCAGTGCTAGGTGACCTTCCCGCCCCAGATAGAACGATGGGAAGACCCACCCAATTGGTGGGCTCTATTTCAGTGTATCGCTGCAAATGGCAACTTGTTTGCAATTTTCTCGATGGGCCTGAAACGGGAGGACGGATCAAGCCTGTCGTCCGCTTGAGGCTGGTTTACTTTGCGTGAGCATGTATGGCATGATTATGAAAGGATAGAGCGGTAATTAGAGAGAGGAATGAAGCTGGTGATGTATTGCCATAATTCAGTCAACTCGTTTACATAGGTAGATATGATACGATACCAATCTAGAGACTTGCATGCAGTTTCAGCTGGCAACGAGACCAATCAACTCGCATCAAATTCATCCAACAACAACGGCAACAGCAATGCGCATAGATAGCATCTACTACGTATACTCGTACGCGTACAATCAACATACCGCCGTGTATCCAGTAAATTCACCAAATCTTAGTTCAAGATAACCAGCTCACCTGCAAGACTCACATGTCCATCCGGAGCAACAATACCATCCCCCCCAGACGAAATCTACCGAATAGCCTATCCATCTCGATAATACAACTGTCACATTCACATTCACGTTTCAATCAAAACAAGCCTCGGCTCCCACCAACTCCCCAAGCAGAAAAATCAAATCAAAAAACCCCCCATGTGCAGCTTTCTACAGTAACTCGTACATACATACACACACCCCCGAACTAATCAGATCCATTCCTCCCCCCTCCCCTCCCCATAATCCCCAACAGAAAATGGCCCCGTCCTTCCCGGCTGCCGAGCTTCATCCGCATTAGACGGGGTAAATCGGTACGTACCTTTTCTTTCTTCTCTCTCCCCCAAAGAAAAAAAAGCTTGCGCCACTTGCGCCACTGAATTGAATGACACCGCCACATTAGGACGTTGCAACTCTCTTTGCTTTTTTTTTTTTGGCATTCAGCCACCAGGTGTGCCGTGGGCTTCTCTGTGTGCTCTGGAATATTGCCGTGTTGGGGAATTAGCTTTTGCTGGGCCATGACTCTCCTTTGATATGACGCATCTGCTCGGCTTTGCTCTGATGCTCCAACGCTTGATATCCGAAAATATTCATCTTCACCAGTTTACTAGGTATCCGAATCAAAGTCACATACGACGCATTCAGTTTATAAATAAAAAAATATCATATTCAATTGTCGCTTGCTTATATGCTCGCTTGTTTGCTTGTGTGCTTGTCTGTCTGTTTTGTCTGTACCAAAACCAAGGTAGTCCTAGTCATATCTCATATCCATCAGGCTAAGCGCTCTTTATATCTCGCCGCCATATAGTAGTCATTTCAGTGTCATGATCCCATACTCATATCCAAAAATCGTCAGAAACAAGAAAAATAACAGAGAAGCCAGGTCAGTTGCCTGCAGCCATATCTACTTTTACAAAAAGGAAATGGGTAACGAGTCGCAAATAAGAGGAATAGGAAAAGAGAGAAAATTCAAAAGGCTGTGGTTGTATGACAATCGAAATGATGTGCGTGATGTGTGTGCGCTTGTGTGTGCGTGTGTATCTGTGTGTGTATGTCTGGTAGTCTTCATGTCTGAGCATCTGTCGTAATCATAAGCGGCGCCGCTGCTTCGGGTCGCGTCATTAGTTGAAATTCGTCATCGATAAGTCCCTTCTCTTGCAACAGCTCTCCCTCAAGCCCCAAATGAGCTGCTCCGATGCCCGTCAGCGAGACGTGCATGGGCCCGTGTCGCGGATATCCAAGTCCTGCTTCCGTCTGATTGTCACCGTTGATCAGTTGTCCGGCTCTCTGCGCATCGCTGGCGTTGTAGCCTTGCCTGGGGTCAGGAGACTTGAAGCCTGGTGACCGCGAGGCGATATAATCAGGCTCCGACTCCGTTTCTGGCGTTGTAACCCGATGAGCTACCCCATCACCCAGCCTAGAGCCTGTTGGGGGCTCTGCCGATATGGGCGTGTTAGGCACTTCTGTATGCTGCGGCGTTGGGTGAGAAGAAGATGAACCATAGCCATCTTCAACTCTCGTGGCTTTCCGGAGCCGCTTGACCTTGATGTTGGCAGCGTTCTTGGTGAGCTTGAGTCTCCCGCTTGACCTTGACCTCGGTGTCGAAGCATCAACACTTCGGGTGCTATGCGTCCTTTGGGCGGTGAAGCGCATATCAGCGGCTGACTCTTGCTTGTTGTCTCCTTCACGGTCAACCTTCTCCTGGTATCTCTCGTGCTGGGGTTTGGGGCTTCCCGGCTGAGCTAACGAGTCTAGGGGTGACTCGGTAACAACAACGGCAGGAACTGGTGTAGGTTCGTCCTCTGCATCGACGTGGGCTGCTGATCCTCCCCAACTAGACTCGGGGGCTCCTGGAACGAGACCAATTGCTGTCCTGTCAGCCTCGTCGTCTACTGCTGTGAAGTAGTCGGTGCTTTCGTAGGAGCTGAGCTGCTCAATTGGCCGCGAACGTCGGTCACTGATATTCAGAAACTTCCCGGCTGAAGGCGTCGGGGGAGTAGGCTGTCGCCGTATGTCGTATTCGTCCGGCAACACATAACTCTCTCCGCTATCGCTGTAGGATGGGGCAATATTCCTGTTTGCCGCCCAGCCCGACTTATACGCTGGATCATTAACGTCCACGTCGCTGGGCATTGGACTTGGAGGGGATCGGCCTCGTGCGGAGTAGTTCTGGTCATAGGGCATGAGCCCGCTCTCAGCATACGCCGAACCTGAGTAGGACCAGTCGTTGACAGGCCGCGTTGCCCTTGCTGCAAGGTGAGAGTCGACTTCGTAGCCTTCAGAGGAATAGTCGTGCGCCAAGGCGCCGTTATCCATGCGGACAGGTTCCTGGTCCGAGTGCAGGGCATCGCTGTGCCCGTCACCAGGGAGGGTGTGTGGGAACATTCGAAGTAGCGAAGCCGCCTGCAGTCTCAGTCGCGGGTCGTCGCTGAGGCAAATCTCCGTCATCTGTCGATACCAGTCGGGCACGTTGATCTCGGGGCCAAGAATCAGCGGCCGGCCTTGGGTCTCAGGCTCGTCCTCAAGCATGGCGAGTCCCCAGAGCACCATGCCGAGCTGGTACAGGTCCGACTTGACTCCAATATACATGGAGAGACGCTGGTTGGACTCGATCAGCGCCGTGGCCTCTGGAGGCTCCCAGCCAACGGGGCAGCCGCGCCTGTTGATGTCGATGATTTTGGCATCGCCGTCGTCGTCGATGACAATGTTGGACAGGGTAAAGTCTCCCTGAACAAAGCCCGACTCGTGGACGTCGGCCAGTCCCTGGACGATTTGCCTTGCCCACCTCTCCCTAGTCTCCCAGGGGATCCCAATGTTGTTTTCCTTGCAATTCTCAAAGATGATGTCGATCAGGGCGCCCTGGCCGGCGAAGCTAATGAGGAGGCCCTTGACGTGCTCGTCATTGTCATCCACGACAACACCGTAAAAGTCAATGACGTGTCTTGAGAAACGCAGGCCGTTGAGCGCATTGACCTCGTAGAGAAACTCCTCGACGGTGTCGGGGCTGGGAATCTCCTTCTTGATCAGCATGTTTCCATTGACGCTGACTTTGTAGACAAAGCCAGACATGTGGGAGTCGAAAACAATGTCTCGTTCTTTGACTCGCCTGCACCCTAGGTGCCGAATCTGGCTGACGGACGGATAGTGGATGATTTCCTTTTTGAAGCGCAGCTTGTTAGTCTCGTGACGAGGGATTGCGATTTATGAATGGGCAGTCACTTACATTGCCATCTTCTACTACATGGACGTGTAACCTCCCATCCGTCGTCTCGAGCTTCAGGTTAGTCACCGTGTCGTAGAACTGGATATCCGGCAGGCTCTCGCGAATGGCTTCGTATATCTTGGCGCTCTTATCTCGCTGGTATTTGGTGTGGCTAAGCTCCCACTCGAGAGAGTTTTCGGGCGCATCGCGATAGTCGAGCGATATTGTGACGCGGCGCCACATGTAATCCTGCTCGCGGTACGTCACAAAGAACTTTTCCCGCTTCGACCGATCTCTAAAGTGCATGCTCAAGTTGAGGATCCATTCCCTTTCGAGCTCATCGTGAATCATGGCTTCGTACTGCGACGCCGTCACAGAGCGGGAGTCGGCCACCGATGCACCGTCCTGAGCGGTGTACTCGTCGTCAGCATCGTCAGCCTCGGTGCCGTCAACGTCGCTTGCGGCCGCGTCCTGCAGCCTATCTGAATAATTTGAGACAGCCGCCTCTAATTCGGCAAGGTCGATTGGCAGCGATTGAGCATAGTTTGAGTTGGTCTCCTGAAGCGGCTCGCCAAAAAAGCTAGGCGCACTGGAACGAGGGTCGACGTGAGCTCTTGAGCTTCGCCGGCCTAGCTTTTGCGGAAAGTGAGTACGTCTATCGACCGACGCCGCTCTCCGCTCCTCTGCTGAAGGTTCTACAGGAGCAAGGTGCTCTCTGCTCTCTGACAGCTGGCGCTTGAATGTCTGCGATCGAGGCAGGCCGGGCACGACTCTCCTGGACAGGCGCTTGACGAGGCCGGAGCCGGAGACGGGCGTGGAGCCTTGCTGGTCGGCGGAAACGGAGGAGGCTGACGACTTTGAGCTCCGGGAGCTCCCCGATCGGGCCAGCAGCTTGCGCAGAAAGCTCTGCTTGGTAGGCGACGACGGCTGCAGTTGCGAATGAGGTTGCAAAAGAGACGGCGAAGTGCATGGCCGGTCATCTAGCGGAGGCATGTTGGGCAACCCGAGCTGCAGATTGTGTGTATGTGCACTTGTCGATATACGCTATGGAGCTGCGCAACGCCGGGTACCTGCTGTCTACCTCGAGTAGGGATAACAGGGATGGTAGGAGTAGCAGGGATGGCGCAGTTGATGTGAAGAGCCGTCTCTCTTTTATTCTCCCTCGCTCTTTTTATTTTAGCCAGTGAGAAACGAGAGAATAGTCAGATTATCGTGGGATGGCAGCCAGTCGTGAGGCTGAGGAAAGGAGGGGTGCTGGGCCCGTGTAGGTATGGAGAGCAGCAGACACTCGGGATATAAATAGATGTCGTTATGATATACTGATTCACCGTGATTCAGCTTGGGCAAAAACAGGCGAGCCTCCCTGGAACACGCTCAGATGTCGGGGTAGACGCCTTCAAGTGACGTCTGAGTCAAGAAAAAAAAAAAGGTCGACTCTTATGTTATGCTGGTCGCGGAGGAGGCTGAAAGACAAGGGAGTCGAGAGGCGAGCAGGCAGAAATGGGCAAGCAGCGGCTCTTAGTGGTTGGCGAGCTTTGGGTATCCAGTAGATAGGGAGAGCTGTCTGGTAGTAGGTGAGTGTAGGTGAAGGCGAGGCGAGGCGAGGGGCAAGGCGGGATGGATGGATGGATGGATAGTCTTTAGGTAGGTCGAGAGAAGAGCCGCTTGAGCGGCGAGGCAAATGGGGGCGAAGAGGCACAAATAAAAGCTCGGCTGGAGATGCACGATGGGCTGGTCTGGCGGGGAAGGGGGGAAAAGGAGGCAGCGAGACGAAGACGAAGACGAGACGGGAGTGGACTGGATTTGACAGGCGAGACAAGACAAGGGCAGGTCGAAGTGGAGCGTCGTATGTAAGGTGAGAGCGAAGAAGAAAAGAGGTTGGAAAAGTCGATGATCTCTGTGGTGTTGCAAATCAAATCAAAATCAAACCAGTCAGTCGGCTTGTGCACATGTGTCTGTCCGGAGGCGATACAGCACAGCACAGGCGCACGAACAAGGGTCGTTTCTGGGGTCGTGACCAGGTTTAAAATGTACTCGTACCAGGTTGGCCGCAGCTGGCGGCAGTACCCGGCTGGTACCTGCTACCTGGGTTTGGATTGGACCCGACGGACGGTGAGAGTCGGCAGAAGCGAGTGGAGGGATGGATGGATGGATGGATTCTTCCCCAGCCGTGTGTATTGACAGTAGTTGAATATTGATGAGGCAGTGCAGGCTGCAGGTTGTAGATTGCAAGTCTCTGGTCCGTCCAGTATACTTGAGCTGATGCTGATTTGCACCAGACATTTGATGCCATCAGCTCCAAATCCCCTAAAAAGCCACACACAGCCGTGGCCCGCGCCCTGGCAGCCCAAGACGCTGCTAAAAAAGCGAACTAAGGCTTCATGCCGCTGGTCGTGCCCGAGGCCCGTCGAGCTACTTTAGCGGTACCGGCGCTGGCTAGGCCCTGCTAAGCTACTGCTATGCCCTTGCTAGGTACTTAGGTAGGGGTTTTCGCTGTCTGTCACCCGCCTTCAAGGTCCAGTTGGGCTCTCTTGTCGCTGGACCCCTCCTAAAAACGGGCGACTGACGGGCTCTGGATGGCACCCTGCTGGTAGCACCCGGGTACATTTACAGGTTAGTTGACCCCAAACGGGCAATTGGGCGGTGGCATGACGAGGGGCAGGCCATTGTCACAGTGGGGCGCCGTTGTGATGGCGTCTGGCCTTGATCGCAATCTTTCGTCTTCCATCCATCTTCTCGCGCGCTTCCAGTTGACTCTACAGAGCATCGTATACTTGTACTGTGCGCTACAAAATCGCCCTCACTTCTTCGTGCCCAACCCAGGGAGATCCGTGATCTCTCACATCTCAGACCTGCAGCTGCTCTACAAGTCAGATACGGCACTAAAAAAGGGCTCACCATCGCATCACCACCGCACCGCATCCTGGGTTGCCCCATCGACCACTTGCATCCATCCAGCTTCGTGACCGCCAATTCGACGACGCCTGGCCAGCTCCGCTCGCTTGTCCATTTCGGGTCGAAGCCCTACAGGCGGAGAGACAGACAAGAGAAAAAAAGAAAAGAGCCAGTCATGGGATTGATGCTCCAGATTGCCATGGCAACTGCTGCTATTGATGTGATGTGATGTGTACATACAGGCACGAGCGTGTACGTGTGTGCGTTCGCGCATGCTTTGCCTGACTGGCTGCTGGCCGGGGACACGAGTAATAGTTCCGAGAGCGAGCTCCAGCCAGGCATCCCTAGCCTGCGAATTTGAGTAGATTAATTGCCTACTACAGCGTCTACAAACCTGGATGGAGCAGAGATAGTATGAGCACAGCATCATCCAAGATGAGTTGGCAATCAAACAACAAATCTAGCCCCGGATAATGCTGGCTAGTTCGTGGGACCGTCCTCGACGTCGCACCGCCAGCTTATCACCACCAACAAGTCGGCCCTCTGGATGTGGTGGTGGGATTGGGCAGCGAACTGCTACTGCTTCTACTACTGCGTCTGCGTCTCATGCTTACTTACTCGAACACGTACATGCGTGCTAGCTCCAATCCGAGCCCATCCCGCCGTGTCTGGAGTCAGGCTAGATCGGACTATGCCGTATCGTACATGGCCACTTAATCAATCGAATCGGTACCTACTGTGCTCATCTGCCAGGGCCTGCTGCGTCTTTTGCGCATTACAGCTCATGCCAGGCCGTCATACATGTACTGTCGACTGTGTTGTACATACGAGTCCAGATGCTCGTATCTCTCTCTACTGTAGGAGATGGAGATGGTTCTCGCCTCGTCACAAATGACCCCTTTGGGAATCCATTGACCAAGCAATAGAGCTATTGATCCCTATCCCGTCCCGTCTTGACTCGGGCTTTCCGGGCAGCCATATTGCTTAGTGCCTGGGTAGCCATGTAAGCAGCCCAGGGAACGTGGAATCCGGTTCCCGGCCAAATGGTTTAGGCCATGCCATGCGCATCACACACATGACATACACAAGCTTTGGGTCCATGAACTGATGCAGAGCCAGAGATGCAGTGGTTCCATGGCTAGAGCCCAGCATGAACATGACAGCTCGAATGTCCGATTTCACGCACCATTCGCGATGGCGGCAATGCCCAAGGTTAATACCTACTATCGTGCCTGGCAGCACACCCTATGAAATAGAAGCCACCCATCCATTGCCCAACGACTCACACTTCGGGTAAACCCCCTATTACAGGTACGAGTACGTGATAATCTTCATCCCTCCCTATTCAACAAATAAGACGTCCAGGAACGGAACACATCCGCAGACTCACATGTCAGCCCCAACCCCGGGCCCCCGTTCCGAGATGATCTTGGCTGCGCACGCACATCATGGCTTATATGTTGAAGCGTATTTCACGTCCCGGCAGACTGGCAACTTTTGAAGCCGAAGAGTTGCTAGTAACTAGCACGGCAACCAGCCTCTCGATTTCATGGATGTTGTTGGCACGAGCTCCTGTCTCCGCTTGGACCCTTGATTCTGGATTCTGGATCCCTCATTCTTGAGCACTGCCAACTCTCATTCTCATCGAGTTGCTGTTGACAGTTTAAAAAAGCAGAAGAAAAAGGCTCAGTTGACTCTATCGTCAATGACCCTCTCTTGCATTGAACACAACCATGGTTTTAACCTAGCGTCGGGGTCAGGCACGGCTGCATCCCGCTAAGCCCAGCACAATGAGGCTGCTGCCCGCCAAAAATCCTGGAAATTCGCTCCCCTCGGGCTTCCACATGGCGGCCAGTGTCATGCACCTGCTCGCATCATCATTGATACATATCCTAATCTATCCATCCACACAGACTTTGCTCATAGTGTGGTTTGGGCATTAAACCAACGGGCTTCATTGGGCAGAACCTCACCAACCCTCCCATCGCCAGATTTCGAGGGGAGCACATGTTCGCTCTTTGCGCCCAGCCTAAAGACGATGATGATGGTGACGGAATTTGATGCCAATCATTGTCCGCCCCTTGCATGTTCTTTGCTTTTCGTTTCTGTACCTGCAACAGGAGGGCAGAACTAAGTTCCCGACTCTACCCAAATCAGCGGCCATGAAGCAACCATTCTAATCCCCCAGCCTAACAGATTCCAGCATCATCGCTTCAACTTGCTCTTCGCCTTCTTCGTCTTCTTAGCCTTTTCTCTCTGTTAGAGCAGTATACGAGTAATTCGGCACGATAGTTACCAGGTACTTGGTTCTAGACCCCCATATCGCCGCTGCCGACCCGCTTCGCCGCTTCCGAGCTTCGAACCCCCTTGCTTTTTGACAGCTAGTTTTGTTTTGTTTTGTTTTGGCCGAGCTCATACGCTTTTCGAATGAGTCTGTACACGTAGATTATGTACTCTGTTGGAAATAAGTCGTCACCTTTATTCCACCAGTCAAGTGCTTCACGCCTTGCTCAACTCAGAGTCATCGTGTCACTCAAGCAACACAGCACAAACATCACATCACAGCATCTTTCATCAAAGCCCCCTTCTAAAGCCGTAAAATATGCCATTTGCTAATTCCTTACATGCCTTTCTTTCCCTTCTCTATTGAATTGGAGATTTCGTGCTTTCATGCCCACTCCCCCCCTCGCCGCCCTTCTAAACCGCCCGTAATTCTACATCGCTCGTCCCACTGATCGAGTTTTTGATCTAATATACATTTGCTTGGCCCCCAGTCCTATCTTTGCCTAGACGACAAGAATAAACTGAGGCCTTCTTTTTTTTTTTTAACCTTTTTTTTTTTTTTTTTTTTTGTGTCTTTTTTTACAATGAGTAGGAGTTATTCTGTTCCGCCAAGTCCCCCTAAATTCCATATGAATCAGAGGGGAGAAAATAAACGCCCAGCTCATGCACCCCATGGCAGCATCATAGCCCCTTCGTGCGTTGCGGTCCGGGAACTGAACCAGATGAAAAAAAAATGATGAAATAGATATAGAGTTTGACCTTGAATATGAATAAAGCATCTTGCTTTTTTCAAAAATGCTTTCCAGGTTGAGAGGCATTCACTTCTCTTCTGCTGCCTCATACTTCGCGTGATTTCCAAGAGTATGCTTCATAACTCGTCAGCCTTAGTCGTCGTCTTCCTTGTTCTCGGCGTCATCCTTCTTCTTCTGCTGGGCCTTCCACTCGCAGATCTTGCAGGTGTTGGCCTTTTCGCGGTCGATCTCGGGGAAGACGAGATTGAACACTTCAGTGTACCAGCTTACGGGGTGGCCCTCGATACCTTCCTTGATTGTCTATAAAAAGAGAAAAGTTAGCGATAGTTTCATTTTCTTGAAGTAGTGTTAAAAACGTACCTGTGGAAGCTCCAGCCAATCAGACATGTTGTCCTTGGGGAAGATGATAGTCTTGCATCCCGCTCTTCTCGCCGCCACTGTCTTCTCTCGCAGCCCACCGATCCGGAGAACCTTTCCAGTGAGCGTAATCTCACCCGTCATGGCCACCGTCGGGTTGACCGGGGTATCCAGGGCGAGCGACAAAAGAGACGTCGTCATGGTGATACCAGCAGAAGGACCGTCCTTGGAAACAGCGCCATCGGGAACGTGCAGGTGCATCTTGGCCTTGTCAAAGAAGTGGTTGTCCGCAAACTGGTTAACCATGAACGACTTGGCGTACGAGTAAGCAATTGTAGTCGACTCTTTCATCACATTCTTAAGGTTTCCGGTAATCTCCAGTCCGGGTCGCGAGCTGGGTCGAAGGGGTGCCTGCAGGATCGACTCAATGTACATGGCCGCACCACCCATCTGCGTCCAAGCCAAGCCCATAGACACTCCGGGCGGGCTCACGTCGTACAACCGATCCGACGTAAAGACTGGCGGTCCGATGTAGTCTGTCAAGTTGTCCTTGCCGATGCTGACGTGAACGCTCTCCGGCACTTGCAGGGCCTTGCGGGGCTTCTCTGTAGTTTCGCTTTCGCTGGCTTCAGTGGCGGCCTTCTTTCCACTGCCCTCCTCAGCCTCTGCAGATAACTGCTTGGCCTTCTCTGCAGCGGCGGCCTTGCCTTCTTCTGTCAGGCCCTCCTCTTCAGGTAGGGCGTCCTCTCCCAGCTCCTGGACAATCTTGAGTGCCGATTTACGGTAGACCTTTTCAATCTGCTTCTTCAGATTTCGGACACCTGATTCTCGGCAGTACGACTTGATGAGCTCTTCAATGGCTTCGTCAGTCAGCTGAACATCTGCGTCCTTCAGGCCGGCGGCTTCCTTGGCAGCCGGGGCGAGGTACCGGTTCGCGATAGCCTTCTTCTCGTCCGCGACATATCCAGACAGGGTAATGAGTTCCATACGGTCAAGAAGTGGTCTAGGGATGGTGTCGGTCATGTTGGCCGTGCAAACGAACAAGACCTTTGACAGATCGACCGGAACATCCATGTAGTGGTCCAAGAAAGAGCTGTTTTGTTCAGGATCCAACAGCTCCAGCAGAGCTGACGATGGATCTCCCTGGTAGCCTCGCCCAATCTTGTCGATTTCGTCAATCAGAATCAGGGGATTCTCCGTCTGACATTTCTTCAGTGCCTGGATGATCCGGCCAGGAAGAGCACCGACATATGTTCTTCGGTGACCCTTGATTTCCGCCACGTCGGTCAACCCTCCAACGCTGAATCGGTAGTACTCCCGGTTAAGCGCCCTGGCAATGGACTTTCCGATACTCGTCTTTCCCACACCAGGGGGTCCAACAAAGCAAAGGATTTTGCCCTCAACCGAACCTCGGAGCTTGCCCACGGCAATAAACTCCAGGATTCGATCCTTGACGTCTTGCAATCCATAGTGGTCCTCGTCAAGGACCTTGACGGCGTTCGGGATGCCAAAGTTCTCGGGGCTCCTCTGGCCCCAGGGGATCTGAGTAAGCCAGTCAAGGTAGTTTCTTGTCACGTTGAATTCCGAGGCAGCAGTCTCCAAGTGAGCCAGCTTATTGATCTCCTCGTCAAAGACCTTGCGGACAGGGTCAGGCATGGCAAGCTTGGCAGCCTTTTCCTTGAACTTTTCAACCAGCTTATCCTTGCCATCCGACTCCAGGCCAAGTTCCCGACGGATGCCCTTCATCTGCTCCATGAGCCAATACTCCCGCTGGCGTTTGCTAATCTTACTCTCAACGTCCTTGGTAATCTTGGACTGCAGCTGCGCGTTCATGAGTTCCTTCTTGAGCACAATCAGGGCCTTTTGCATCCTCTCCTCAATATTCATGCAGGCCAGGACTTCCTGCAGCTCATTCTGCTCTCCGGATGAAACGGCAGCGGCGAAGTCGGCCAGCTTAGCAGGCTCCGAGGTGACATTTCCGGTGGACTGGCTCATTGAAAAGGTGGAAATCTGGTCGCGGAAAAGATTGTTCATAGTAGCAACCTCCTTAAAGACGTTGACGATTTCGTTGGTCACGGCACGAATGACGGGGCTCTTGGGGTCGTAGGGCTCGTCCACCAGGTTCTCCACGTTGACCAGGCTCACGGGGTATCTCTTGAGGAACGAGGTGGGCTCGTACTTTTCTGTCGCCTGCTCAGACTTCTTCTCCACGGCACTCTCTTCGAAGCTTGCCACCACATCACCCTTCTTCTCTTGCTGGGCATCTTCCTCAATGGTCTTTTGTGGTATCGGTTCGGGCTCGGGCTCCGTCTTGGACTCGGCCTTGTTCGCATCCTGTCCTCCAGGTGCAACGAGGCTGGACAGCTTGATTCTCCGGTGGGGGTATAGAATTGCCGTCAAAGCGCCCTCCTGTCCGTGAATGGGGAATGCGCTCGTGATCTGGGCAAAGACACCAGTATCGTACACGTCGTTGACGTTTCGAATCACGTCATCGTCCTCGTTCTCATCCTTGAAGAGAAAGGCTCCCACATACGGCTGGCCGCGCTTAATGGACTCGGTAATGGCAGTTGCGACATTAGGATCTTTGATCGTAATGGCCTTGTAGAAGCCCGGGAACAGCGGCCGCCGGGCAATAGGAATAGCCAGGACCTGCGGATACACCTCTGGGATGACGGGCTTGGACAACGCCCTCTCGGCAGCTTTGCGACCTCGCTTCCCGCCCTCGCCGCCGGAACCCTCACCACCCGCGCCAGACCCAGACCCGGCACCAGCAGCACTTCCTGCAGCGCCGCTGGGCTTTCCGTCCTGCGACTGTCCGCCCTCATTCTTTGCAGACGAGGCTACTGAGTCGGCGGTGGTGGCCTTGGACTCCTCCTTGGCATTGTTCTCGAGCTTGGCCTTGGCCTCGTCCTCCTCCTCTTTCGGCGGCTCGACGGCAGAATCGAAAAAGTTGTTGCTCTTGTCCTTTTCCTTGCCCAGCCTTGCGCTTGTGGAGAATGCCGCTCCCGGCATCCGGGGTCGTAATCCGGGATAGCGACGGCCGGCGATCTGCGTGGCCCGGAGAGCCGAACTCAGCGTCCATGCTCGGGGAATCGAGTCGGACAGCACTCGAGCTGGGTGTGCGGCCGAGCGCTCGAGGATCAGGCGCCCAGAGGCTCGTGATCGGGGCAGCATGGCGAAGGGTCGAAGTCGGAGTCGAAGCTCGAGGTCGTTCGTCCAACTACCGGGATTCGGGGTTTTGGTGGTTGTATTAGAAATGCACAGTGATGAGATGAGACAGGGCACAAGAGAGGGCGAGAACTGGAAACGGTCGCAATTGTTCAGCTCTTGGTCCTCTTAGCAAGCCCGCAAGAATGTGCCCGTCGTGAGCATTGCCGGGTTGGAGGTGTGACTGAGTAATAGTAATAGAGAATAATGGATGTAGAGAGTATTACAGAGCCGTGCAGTTAATAATCCACTGGAGGCAGCTCTAGGCGGCATCTGGCTACGACATGGCCGAAAATTCGAGGGCCTAGTACATTCCATCGGCTAAACCGCGGGAGATGGCGGCTTGGTCCAGTGACGGCACGCGGGGACCTGAGCGAGGTAGCAGGTACAAACCACCGAGTGCGGAGCTGCACGAGTGGCGGGGTATCTGCCGTGAGGACTGACGTATGCGACATGTATCATCTACCAATTGAAGCAAACAGAGAGATATGGGCATAAGCCATCGTTTACACGTACTTGAGATGTCTGCTAAGACCTCACCTTGTACGTCTATCCAAAGGCTGTCAATTGAGCTCAACAGGTCACTACGCTGCTAATGCCGCCTCTTCGGAGACATTTCCATTAACCAAGCATCAAATCTACACCCAAGTGGGCTGCTGCGGGGCACGTCACGCGTATCTGTCTGCAGTACTCGCTCACCTTAATAATCTATCTCGACATTAATAATGATCAATGCGGTTTAATACCTCCCCATGCTTGCCGAACAGGTACCTATAGCATTACGTATTTAAGCTAGTGAGTAAATGGCTTGGTGGTTTGGTGATTGATATGGCTCTATGCCTATCTGGTTCACAATTGCTCGTAGAGTTGTTTGACCTTTACGTACGGGTATACACGGGACAGCGTTAACAATATCCAGCTACCCGGTAACCATCTACATAACTGTATCTTTCGACAAGAATACATTGAGCATGCAGTTATGGGAACGACTGTGCAGAACAAGTAAACTATAGAACAATCTGCGTATCCTCCGATTTCTTTTTAGATTTTGAGCCCTTGCAGAAAATCAGGATCAATGCCTACTAGTCTATCTATTTTTTGACAACAATTTAATGAGGCAAACCTCAACCCTTCAAAGACTAATCACAAGGGAATAATATTTCTACGTCTAGATGTCTGCTAACATTGATTACCTTTAAACTTCCTAGTATATAAAAGAGTGTGGATCTAAGAATACTATGCCCAGATGTCCACTTCAGTTACCAATATGCTCATGGATTTCACACTACCTGGTACTCAAGACTCAAAACGCACACTAGGTACATTCAAGATATGCTAATAAAACAAAGAAATAAAGAATCAAGGGGACAAGGAAACGAAGAAATAAGGGAAAAAAAGAAACGAAGAACCACTGAGACAAGGAAATGAAGAATCAAGGACACTAGGTAACACAGATAGCAAAGAAAGCAAAGACATCAAAAGACAGCTAAAGACATCCTCCCATAAGCTTCATCCTCCAGTAACAGATGGCATGTCGCCTCCATCCAACGTATATCATCTTCCATAACCTCACTTCCTCCTTGATCTCCCCCAACGACATCTCAACTGTTCCCCAGGCCCCCAAAGACTCCGCCGCTGCACCCAGCCCTGCCAGGATAACGACCATGTCCCCGGAACCAGCCACATTGCAATCGAGACCTTCTTCAGCTACGCCGCTGCCTCCGACCCTGTCAGATTAACGACCATGCTGGAAGATGGCTCAACCGCATGTGAGCTGTTAGTCGAGCCAACTGAATGCTCGCTGCCCCCAGCCCTGCCGGGTTGACGAGTATGCCCTCTGGCCGACTAGCACTCGGTCTCAGTCACCATCTGCCTCGTGTCTTTGCGACGTAGAGGCTGCCCACTGCCCCGGCCCTGCCAGGTTAAGGAATGTGCCTTTGGTCGAATAGCCCTCGGCTCTGAATCCCCCAGCCATGTTCCTCCTGTACCCCCTGATGATGTTGTCATCATCGTGGCACTTAAGTCTCCCGTTTAGCAGCCACGCATGGGGTGCCATCTTCGTCAAGAAACAGCAATTTTTGTCTAGTATCCCTCCTGGAAGACCGCCTGGAACGCACGACTTGATCAACAGAGGGCGAAGCTTTCCGCTCTCGGCGGCTCTTCTGAAGCGGCTGCTTCTGCGGTGACGACGTCTCTTGCTCCCTGCGTGATCGTCTTTTGTCGACTCGATGCCGGTGGTTGACCCGAGACATGCCCTTGGTTCGTTTCGAATCCACCGCGTCGGCAGGAGTATCTTTGACAGGGGGCTGTTCAGCACTTCCTTGCGGAAGCGCTTGGCTGGCGTCGACAGTTCCCAGATGCTGATTGGGAGGTGAATGACCGCTCACTGAAGAGGCGAGACCACTGGCACTTGGGCCTGGCATTCTCGTCTTCTTTCGGGGCCAGTACCGGTTGGCCATGTCCGAGGCATCGTCATGGAGCACTGCAATTGGAGGCAAGCCACCCGGGTTTGAATCTCTTGAATCCGACGAAGATGCCCATGGATCTGTTGACGACGCATAACCATCGGATTGGCCCCTAATGGGTGAATCAGGTACCTGGAAAAGGTCGGGCACTGGACTGTAGCTAGTCCTGGGCCGCTTGTCTCTTGCTTCATCTTGCGAATCGTCTGGCCTTTTGCGTTTCTCGGCCCGCTTCGACGTCGGCATGGCTTCCACGACTTTCGACATGCCTTGACTGGTAGCAAGCTTCTCCGTGTCACTATTCTCGTCACCTTCGCTCATCACGCGTCGTCTTTTCTGTTTGGATTCTTGTGCGTCTTCATCATTCGTTCTTTTTCCTGCTGTGCTCGTTGCAGCAGGAATTTCCGTCGCGCTCTGGGCTTCAGCATCTTCGAGGCTGTACACGAAGTCTCGGAATTGTTCAAACACTCTGACAGCTTCTTCCTTACTAGTACGGGTATGCCGCAAGACTTCTTCAAGCGTTCGGCATACATCGTTTTGTCGACAAGCGACAAAGACGCATATGGCAATAACAGCTTCCTGGGGCTTGCCGTTTGTGAACTTGCGCCTGTCTATGAGTCTGAAGATGTCTTTAGCACTTTTGGAAACATTCGCTCCCGCATTAATTGCCTCGCAAAGCGTATCAATCTCCTTGTACGCTTCGTGATGGTGCCCCTTCCAACACGTGGATTGCGACTTATTGCTCGGGGCTCCTGGAGACACTTTGCGTGACGATTCTGGTTTATCGTGCTCCTGAGCGTCATTATCCCCAGCACTTTCGCCCTTCATAAACGAGAACTTTGGCTGGTCGAGGCGATAAGCCCCTCTCTCAACCTCGAACATATCGAGATTGGTAGAGTAGTATAATTCTTTAAACTTTTGGGAATCTTTGTGTATCCGACAAGCAGTCAAGAGGCACGCGCCAATAATATTCTCCTGACGAAAGTCTTCCAAACTCTTGTGCTCGTCGACATACCTGAAGATACTCTTGGCTTTATTAGAAATAACTTCTCCCGCATTAATGATCTCACAAAACTCATCAATCTTCTTGTACGCTTCGTAATGCTGTTCCCTTGACGATATAGGGGCTGTGGGTGATGGCTCTGGTTGATCGTGTTCCTCCATGTCGCTGCCCCAGACACTCTCGCTCATCACTTGTCGCCAACTCCGTCGGGATCCTTGTGCGTCTTCTTCATTCGTGCTTTCTCTCGTGGCCGAGCCCTCGGTCGTTTGAACAGGCTTTTGCGCAGCGTCCTCGTCTTCTACATGTGGGAACTTATGCAGGAAGTCCTGGAATTGTTTAGCCACTCTTCTAACCTCTGTCTTATCCGCGTTAAGCCAGGAGAAGATTTCGCTAAACGTTCGGGGCACGTTGTGCTTTCGACAGGCAAGAAAGATGCACCCGTACAAGACAGCGTCCTCGGAATGGCCGTTCATCATCTTGTACTTGTTCATGAATCTGAAGAGGTCCTTGGCATCATCGACAACAGCCGCTTCCACATTGACGAACTCCTCGCAAAGCCCCTTAATCAACTTGTACGCCTTCGTCAGACCCTCCTGACCTTCGTACTTCCGTCCCCTCGACGATGCGGGTTGCGAGTCGCTCGGGGCTTCCGGAGACACCTTGCGTGTCGACTCTTGCTTGTCATGTTCCTCGGCCACTTCCGCATGTGGGAACCTTTGCTGAAAGTCGTGGAATTGTTCAACCACCTTTGCAACCTTTTTCCTATCTGTATTGAGATATTTGAAGATTATTTGATCTGTTCGGAACTCCTTGTGTTGTCGACAAGCAAGAAAGATGCACCCGTCAATGACAGCTTCCTGGGGATTGTCTTCTATAATCTTATATTTATCCATGAGTCTGAACAGATCCTTGGCGTCATTGGCAACAATCGCTTCCACCTTGACGAACTCGCAAAGCCTATCAATCTGCTTGTACGCCTGCGTCAGGCCGTCTTGAGCCTCGTGATGCCGTCCGCTTGGCGATGTGCGCCGCTGGTCGCTCGGGGCGCCTGAGGACGTCGAGGCTGTCGGGGCCTCTGGACACGCTTTGCGTGACGACTCTGGCTGATTATGTTCCTCGGCTGCCTCCATAGGATCTAGAGTGGCTGTAGAGGGATCGTCCTCTATAGCTGGTCGTCGGCGTCTCCCCGTCCACTTTGCGTATCGATTCTTGCGCTCGTCTCTGACGTAGCCATCGAAAAAGGTAATAATATTATCAAACGATGGCATCCGGGCGTATTGGACAAAGGAAAGCCACCGCTCCGTCCTGGTGTCGTTGGTTGATCCCGGCGGTCTCCCGGTATCTTCATGGTCATCCTCCAAGCAGATCCTACAGCCCAGGAGCGCCGGGCGAGTTCCAATAGTGACGGCGACCTCATCCCATGCCCTATTCAGCTCTTTGATACGCTGCTCCTTGCGTTCTTCTAGCGCCGAGTAGAGCTCTTCCAAAGTGTCGCATTCAAGAACAAGTCCGCAGACATCGTTATGGAACGCAGCAGTGTTTTGTAGAGGTATCGTTTGAGTATTGAAGCGATCGTGAAGGGTGGTAAACATGTCCTCGTGTTTGAGACCAAACTTCCTGAAGGGCCATCGCCAGCCAGCATCGCTGATAGTGGGACGTACATAGTTCATTTTGAAATGAGACAGGGAAGTGGTGAAGCTGGCGGGTAGGGTACTGACTGAGGTGAGTAGGAGCAAAGACACATGAGAGCCGTTTGGGAGACAATCAGGAGATATATACGCACACGGAACACATAGATGGATCACATACATGCATGGAGCTCGTGCATATTTGGCCTTTGTGATGCAGTGCTGGAGCCTTACTCCAATAAAATCAAGCCGCAGGCGCCAGGTGTTACGAATGGAAAGTTGGTCATACTAAGGTGATACAGAAGGTAAGTAGTACCTATCAATACCTCCTATAGCACTTGTAGGTGATTCACGCCTACTACATACCTAGTACTAATCTTGGGTCCCTCCTAGATGATGTTGGTCACTTTGACGGAATCATGCAGCTCGGGCTCTTCCAGTGGATGGCACAAGTCGATGATGAGGCTTGGTTTTAGGCACCTGACCTGGTATAAGCGCCCAGGCTGTTCAAAGAACTGGTTGGATTCTCTCTCTGCTACGCAAAGTAGTGCAGCTGTATGGCTTCAAGTGTCATATTATCATTTCCAGGTTCTTTTCAAATGGAGTCTTATTTAAGCCACCTTAGGTACCTGTATAAAGTATTGCCGTACAAAGGAAAGGGGAGGAGGAAAAAGAAAGGAAGCTGAATGAAACAAGAAGACAAAAACAAAAGCAAGAAAAGAACAACCACCCGTATATCAGGTACCGTAACCTCCATTCCATTAGTAGATCTCCGCCTTCATGTACGCAAATGTGTAGTTGCGACCGTAGTCGTCATACTCTCGAAGCGTCTCCACGATCTCATCTCCTGTCGCTCTTTCCTCGACTTCTACTTCCACTATTCGAGAAACTACCTTCAATACCTCCGGATGAATTTCATCATCAACCATCTCCTTGAGCTTTCCTGCAGCCTCAGTAAAAATCTCTTTCCATCGATTCATTGCGTCCAGGGCTTTAGCGACTGCAGGGCCGGAGTCTCTGTACTGGCGAATTTGCCATACCAAGGGCGGCGATTGTTTCTCTGGCAGCGGGATTTTGCGCAAGAGAAACAGCAAAACAACACCAAGTGCAAAGATGTCACCAGGGGGCCCGCGTGTACCGACAATCGCGTACTCGGGCGGTACATACCACCGCGTTCCATTGCTATGGACAGACCCGGTCGTTGCCAAGCCAAAATCGAGGAGAACTGCGCGTCTCTCTCTGCTGTAGGCGATATTGAAGGGCTTGATATCATTGTGGGTGATGCTTTTGCGGTGAATAAAGTTGATGGCATCAGTCATGTCAAGCAGCACCCGTCTCGCGTCTGCACTGTTCAGATTGCAATACGGATTTCCATTGCTCTCGATGTAAGAGGACAGGCTCGGGGCGTCAATATGCTCTTGGTAGAGTGCCAGAAGCCTTGCGTCGGAGCCATAAAAACTGGCAATCGACCGCTGGAACAACGTTAGTACATGTACGCGGCATGTATAAGGAGATGGTCCCGACTTACGTGCTTGCTCACTTGAGAGTGATTCTTTACTTCATTCAGCCAGTCTGTACTGACAGTATTGAGATCAGTTCCCGAATGACTACGCAACGTTTTGACTACGACCGCCTTCCTCGGAAACCCCGAGTGTCGAGCCGGGAAGGCGAGCCAGTTCGGCTGAACTGCTACATCTCCTTCGCGGACGAGGGTGTAATCATTATTTTCGGCCTGGGCGGCCACCCGGATAAAACCATGCAGCTTGAGCTCTTCCAGTGGATGGCACAAGTCGGCGATGAGGTCGAACTTGAACTCCAAATCGCTGCTGGCTGTGGAGCCGCTTGCAGCCACGACATCGTTGGTAGGCTGCTTCACCTGGACCGCGGCGCTGGTATTCGACTCGGTGCCGGTATTTGACTCGCCGCTTGTCTCCTTTGTCTTGGGCCTCTTGGCTGGCGGGGAGGTGGACTGCGAGTCCAACTCTTCGTCGTCGTCGTCGTCGTCGTCGTCGTCGTCGTCGTCCTCCTCCTCCTCCTCGAGAGCTCTCTTGCGGCTATTCATCTTCGGTTTGCGATTCTGTGGGTCTAGCGAGATGTACCTGCGCGGGAGGATAGTCATGTCGAGAATAGGCTTGCCCGACCAGGAGATGCTGTATGAGGCCGGACCAAGCATGGCTCCTTCACAAGACTCGATCCTGGTCGGCGCCTCCTCAGAAGAAGCAAGCTGTCTTTTGGTGGTGATGAATTGCTCCCCGCCATGACTGGTTTTATTGAGCAACATGACAGAGTCGCTGTTCGGATCGAAATAGATGGCCATTTGGACTGTAGGGTCCGACTCTTGGTGGGCAGAGTCCTCTTCGACCAGGCAGAGGCCACAGAGCGTTGCCACCACGTGAAAGCCAGTGTTGCATTCTGTCTGATCAAGGACCAACGGCTCTCCCTTGGTTTGAGCAAAGTCTTTTTTCTCCATGCCTATGTCTGTTGCGACCAACTTGATGACATGCTCGCTCGACTCGAGAGCAAGCCTTTGGAGGCTTCGATGGGATGTCGTTCCAGGGGCATCTTGTGTATTGGCACCACCATCGCAAGACTCTTGGCCTGACTCGTAACTGGAAGCACCACCGCTTGCTTCTTCGTCCAGGGGGAGGAGGAGGCGCTGTGCCGGAATGCTCCTATCACTTGCAAATGCATTGCCCAGCCAGTCCTTGACCTTAAATAAATTATGGAAGGTGATAACATCACCGTAATTATTTGAAGGCTCATGTGGAGAGATAGACAACAGTTCCGTATCTGATGAACTATCCGCTGGCCCTTGGTATACTGCAGCCACACTTGAGTCGCTCGTCAGGACGATGCCAGTGGCATTCGGCGACTCCGAGGTTTTGGAACCCGAAGTTTGGGAACCCGAGTAAGATATCTCGCTGCTTTCCATGGCGACTCGAATACGCTTGCTGAACGAAAGATTCCGTTGGAAAATGCTTGGGCAAAGGTAGTAGTTGAAATGTGGATGCGTTGGATATTGGGTTTCTTGTCAGGAAATGAGAAGCAGAGAAAAAAGCACGATTACAGAGCCCATATATACTACGAGCACAAGACTGCCTACGCTCATCATCACCAACATCATCATCAACATGCGGTTTTCTATCAGCAATCCAGCGCAAAAAAGTCGTGTATACTGAGGTCATAACTACATGTGCATACCCGAGGACAGCCACTTTGTGTACCACAAGCCCGCTCATTGCCTACCATCACCATTGGCCATGGACGATTCTGCAGTTGACAAGGCTCTCACAAACATTACCCTCTCCGGAAGTTTGTTGTGAAACGCTGCGGTTAGCAATCGCAGGCAGGAAGATGCAGTGAACGAGGTGTTCCATCACCAATGGGGATCACCATACAAGGCAATCCAAAGGTTGCACATGCACCAGTTCTCATCACAGATATACGCTTGTCAGTGAGAATTGTCGCACGAAGGCGGATGGATGGCCAAACGGATTCAGTTCTTGATCAAAGAGATGTGATTGACGTCTGGCTGGCAATTCGTCACACAAGGCGGATTGACAGCCACAAAGGACTAGCTGTGAACAAAGAGATGAGGGAGAAAGTATCGTGACTATTAGCCGCCGCGGCCGTGAAAGAGGTCGTGACGTGGACGTGGCTTTGATGCTGTTGTTGGTTCTTTGTTCGATTCAGTCCTTTTATCAAAGCAAACAAAACTACCAGCGTCATGGGACTCTACAGGACTGAGAAGGGCGTGACACTATTCGTCTAAGCCTTGTGGCTGCCTAGATCATCCATCTTTTGAAATGTCAGTCTAATTGACATGTGTATGGCTCACTAGGAGACGAAAGTTTGGTTTGAATTTATCAAAGATATTTCAACTTGCTTGAGCACCACCCATGGACAGTAGACATCGTGTGGATATGTAAATGGCCAGAGAAGCCTTTGCTTTTTTTATATATATATGCTCATCATTTCATGCTTGTGATATTTCCTACTGTACATGGCGAAACTTACAACCCCCCTATCTCTAGATTACCCAAAAAAGGTCTATGCTAATACTTCAAAACCAAACATGTCATGTGCCATGTGTCTTTACGCCCGTTGTTACACTACAGAGACATTTGCCTCTCAAAGACCAACTCGTTTCCTTTCATTCGCCTCACTCTGAACCGTCTTTGGGCACCGTCTTCTCTGCCTTGGCAACAGATCTCCGCATACCACGAGCTCGAACCCTTGACACGCCGGATACAGCTCGCAAGGGACTTCTCATACGCCTTCTCTGCTGCCTACTACGCTGTGACCGAAGTTGTCTTTCCAGCGCCCTCTTCATCCCCTTAAGCTCAGCATGCGAAAACGGCCTGAGAATCTCTGTAGCCCTCTTCTTCAAGCTCGCTTTTCGATTAACATCCCATCCACCAGACAGATGTTCGAAATCCGTATTCGTAAAAGCATAATGCAAACGAGGATACAGCCTCTCAATCTCCCTCAGCTTGGCAGAGACGTCAGCAGACCAGGCAGCCAACTTGCGAAGTTTCAGCCACTGGTGCTGCAAGCTAAGGACAGCAGCATTGGAAGCCTGGAGCACGCGAGTATTCTTGAGATGACGACGCTCCTGAAGACTCCTCTTGCTTGGGTTCCAGCCACGCCAGCGCGGCATGAGCATGGTTTCACACCAGCGCATGGCAGGCTCCCATTGTCCCATCTCGGCTAGATATCGAATCAAAAGATTCCAGTTGTTCCGCGTGAGCTTGAACCCAGATGAAGTGACCTGCTGGACGCATTCAAGGAGGCCCTTTCCGTTGCTCTCCTCTCTAAACGTCTTTGCTAAAATCGTCATCGGTCTAGAGACGTCGTATTCGTGGACGGGGTAAACGCCCGTAGCTTGGCGGCGTTGAGCCCGAACAAGGACCCTCTTCCAGGTTTCGTCCCACATCTTATGTATCTGGCTGAATTTCCTGTCCTTCAAGTATCCCAGCATAAGCGCAGAAACCACCTCAGGGGGGAACGGCTCGCCTCCCCTATGCTTTGGAAACATGCTGCTATACAAGTTCATGACTTCTTCGGCCGTCGTTAAGTCTCGCAGCTCAACCAGAAGCTTGATAGCGCGGCCAATGCTCTTGGTCTGCTTCTTCAAGTGCCGAATGTCACTCGGAAGCGTCGAAACAGCGTTGACATCTCGTCCTCTAGTCTCATGAATGAGCATAGAGCGCAGGTGGCCGACGAATTCCTTGCCAAGTTGGCGGGTTCGATTTGAAGATGGCGTTTTTCTGAACGAAGCTTCGGCTAGTGCTACTTTGGCGTTAAAGTTCATTGCTTGACCTGCTTTGAGCAAATGCGTAGCAAGAAGCTCGACAAGCCCAAGGTCGCCGGTACGAACAGCACCGGCCATGACAACGGCAAAATGTTCCGGCCCAACTGGAAAGAGCTTCTCCTTGTAGGCAGCCCGCAAGAGGCGGTAGGCAGGTTGTACCTGATCTACTCTAACAAGTGCCTGCAAGAGAAACTCGTGCGTCTGGTGGTCCCATGTAAGGTCAAACGACTTCATCGCCTGAAGCAGCTCATAACATTTGTTGAGTCTTCCTTGCATGCCGTTGAAGTGAATGAGCTGGTTCCAAATGGCTGTACTCGTTGCATTTCGTTCTGCCAACTCCATGCATATCCTTTCGGCCTCCATCAGTCGATCATTGCGACAGTACACCATGACCAAAGACATGGCCATCTCTTTCGATACTGGAACCCGGTCCTTTTGAGATCGGTTGAAAAAAGCAAGCGTAGTCTCCAGGTCGCCCTTCTTGGCAGACATGGCCATGATGTGGGCGTATGTAAAGGAGTCGGGTCGGTACATGCTGCAAATCTCATTGAAGCAGGCCACCGCTCTATTGTAATCCTGCGCTCTCATATAACACTTCAACAGTGTGTTCCAGATATCAAGATCCGGCTTGACTCCATGGTGATCCGTCATGATTCGAAGCTCCTTTTCGGCCCTTGTGACATCGCCAACCTGCGCATATGCATTCATTGTGCTCCTAAAAGCCCTGGGTTTTCTCAACACGCGCGGATACTTGGCCACATATCGGCCCCATAGCTGTTGAACGGCCCGGACATCGCCAATGCCAGCATAAAACTTGAGAAACTTTTCGTATCCCCACTGATCCAAATCTCCCCAGGCGCGATGCCAGTCCTTGAAAATCTCTTCGAGTGTTGCAGCGCCGGTTGGATAGTGTAGCTCAAACATGTGCTGAAGTAAAGAGACTGGCGGGTGCGCATCAGGGAGTTTGCGATATGTCTTGTATAGCTCTGATAGCCAAGTGACGTTGGAAGTAAGCTCGGGCTTGCCGCGCCAAGATTCTAGCACGCGAAGAAAATAGTCCTCATACATTTGGTGGTCGCTGAAGAGTTCCAAGATGGCAGCCGCTTGCCTCGGCTGGCAAGGATGGGCCAATGCCAGCTCTGCCATCTTCCGCCTTAAAGCTTTGAGACCTAGCTTCGTCGTCTCGTAGATGTTGATTGGCCGCATCGCTTTTATACCCTCTGTGGAGAGATACTGTTCGAAGGAGAAGAATAGCTTGTCCAAGCCGGGCAGGTTTTCGAGCCGTTGCAGGCGAATGGCATCTGGTCGACCAGCTGGCTCAAACTTGAGGCGAGATGCGTAGAATTCCAACCACACTCCTATGAGCATGGCCCATTTTTCATTGGCAATTATATCAGCCAAGACGTACTCAAGACCACCGACTAGGCCCTTGAGGTCCATTCCAACTTTTAATCTATTGATGGCATACTCCAGATCACCAGATCGCATAAACGCCAAGACACCTGCACCAAGAAGATCATCATCCCAGCTGGAAACGGGAATCTGGCGGAACAGCGAAATAGCTCTTCCAATCTCAACTATGCCGCGAGATTTAGAGAGGTATATAACCATATAGCGGCGGAATTCAGCCTGGTGTTGTTCTTCCAGCCTGCAGTATAAGTCCCACACATCGTGAAAGCGTTCCTCGCCTTGTTGTGAAAGCATGTCATGTAGAAGCGCTGCATTCGACTGCAATCGAGGCTTTTGTTTTGCGCGTATGGGAGCTGAGCGGTGGGAAACTTGATCTGAAGTGGCAGCGTTCGAGTGATTGTTGAAATTATGCGAATCTCTCGCCACCGGTACTCCGTTCTCTCTCTGAAGTGCTTGGCTCCCCACCGAAGAAAGACATTGCATCGATGGTGGGGTGGAGTTGCCGGGGTGGAATACATTCTCAGAGCTTTGCGAGCCATATTCGGCGGTAGCAGTGGAAGAAGTGTAATGCCTTCTTCTCGCAGCGCTGCCAGATTGGCTCCCTTCCTGAGGCCGTGGGAGCCGTGGATACAATCGCCGCAGGAGCGAGTATGTGGCGCTTGGATATAGAAAATCTAGCAAAAACGCCGAGGCGACCAGTCCTGCCTGCAGCGGGCGGGTGGCATTCTCGACAGGCTCCGTCTCGGGGATCCGACCCACGGCAGGCCAGATGCTGGAGAGCTCAATGGCAGATGCGCCATGCTGCCAGAAGCCTGTGTGAAGCTGGCGGGCGCGCTTCGTCGAGCGGGTCGGCTTCGGAATGATACGCTGGATGTTGCATGATTCCAGACTCGCGGCCGCGGTTCTTTCGAGCATTTGTCCTAGCAGGCGCCCCGGGTCGCAGACGGCCTGCTAGTATGCGATGGAGGAAGCGGCAATGGCCAAATTGGCATGCCTCGGGCGGCAGCCAGACGGTAAAAACGAGGTTGATGCCGATGCTGGTCGAGGGCAAATGCTGGGTGCGGGTCTGCGGTTGGTGAGGCCAATCGTCTCTGAAAAGCTGGTGATTGAGGATTGAAGCTGCAAAGACGACATAGCATTCAATGGCGCCTGAGATGCTGTCCGGAGCTTTGCAGGCCGAGGCGGAGGTGCGTGGGAAAGGGCCTGAGGTTTAATGCAAGGGCAGCCTCATCCTCACACTTTTAATCATGGTCTGATCAAAAAAGATGGTTCGGAGGAGCCACCAAAGGTCCGGGTGGGTCTCGGAAACGGGCGAGCAATCGGCTGAGTCAGCTGCTGCCAGCTGCAAACGGCTAGAGAGATAACGATAAGAAGCCCCGCCTAAAATTAATGGCCTGATGGAAAATTACTAATGGGATATTATATAGTTATTAATAAAATTATAGTATTTACTTAGTATTTTGTTTTCTTAATATTTAAAAGGGTTTTTTATTAAGTTTTCAACTTTAAATAATTGTAATTCTTTTATTTAATACTTTAATAATATAGCCAAGGGATCATACCACGGCAACGCTGGTGCCGGTGCTAGCGTTGGCTCAGGTCTTGATTTAAGGGATTAGCTCGATGTACTTTCGTAGCTCTGAGTCAGTGTATGTTTGGGAACCTAACACATCAACTGGATGAAACATGTCATTCACTATCTTTTTAACAGGGTCATTAGACAGAAGGAATTTAATATAAGCTCAACCGTGCGACGTTGACTCGTCTCTCCGGTCTAGCTATTTACGCATGGTCACCACCATGAAGGTGACTCGCCGACAACCCAATCATGCACAACTCCAGCGAGCTCCTCAGGATCTTGGAGTAATGACCCGTTCTCCATATGATCATTATACATAATGATATGGTCAAGGTTGTTAATAAAGTGCAACGAATCTTGAACCTCGTCATAACCTTCAACTTGAATGGCTCCTGACTCGACTATGGCGTTAGCAACTTGCGCTAATGCGGCGCAGATTTTGTATAACCGTTCAGTAGCTTTTGAGACGCTATTAATGCTTCGAAGTGTCTCAACAACCTGATTGAGGAGATGTACATCTTCTTCACTTTTAGCGGCGATGGAATGCAGAAAGACCACGATAAATGGAGTGAATGACGAGAGATGAAGAATCCTATACATTAGTTAGTATACTTCTCATATTATATAGTGGATTTTTGTTACCAATCTGCGTAATCTGCTTTGGATATTGTGAGGTTCTGTTGGTTCGGATATGCAGAAAAGCACAAAAGGTGGCTCCGTAAGCTAGATCGAGCAGCCTCAAAACACTGTGAACTGACGTAGCCCCTGCCATCTGAACTAGGTATAGGTCTTAAAAGTAAGGTGAGGGTCGAATAGTACATAACGTCCCAGTTTATTCTTGATAGTTTAAAAATCTGAGTGTTATTGACGAGGCTGTAGTCAATCTTCAAATAAGTTAGACTTGCGGTTCGGTTGTTAACTCTACATACAAATAGACGTCCGTTTCTTACCTGCTTAAATTTGGAGTACCACTCTTTTAAGTCTACTGAAAGCTCTGTAATGCGAAGCTCTCTCTCGGGAATCGTATACATGACAGCATCCTTTGAATAACAATGGCGGTATATTAAGCCTTGTATTGTCGCAAATTTTATCGCCATGATGAACGACTCGTCCCACGGCCGTCTTTTGGGATCTGTCGATGCCTTGGGATAGAGTGTATCGATTTCAAAATCCTGAAGATACGAGGGCCGGCCGTGAATAAGAGATATGTTTTTATCAAAAATGTATACGCTCCAGAAAACTCGGCGCATTTGTGATGCCGTCTTAGTTGGAAGATTCTTATATATGCCCTCCCTACAGTACCCCAAAATTCTGCATTGACTGCTTGCAGCAGACAGAAGGGAGCAACACAATGTCGGTTTCGATAATCCTTGGGCTTTCATAATCTAAGTGCCACAAGTATTAGATGTCAGGCTTTGAAGAATCAATAAAATATATATCAGAAACCAACAGCTTACCCCAAGAGACAGGGCGAAGATGTTTTCAAACGCAGGAATGGCCAAAATATCATAGGTCTCTATGGCCACGTTGAAGTTTTTATCACATTGCCGTAAATGGTCTGTGACGTCAAATTCTTTCGGAAGAGGTTCCTGGAAGGCAATATGTTCTCGAAGGAGACACGCTAGGATCCCATGCATCGTTGTTATGTCGCCTAGGGAGATAGGAGTTGTGGGGAAATAAATCTTCCGACAAAGATCTTCAAAGTCGTTAGGGTCGCTGATAAGATATGATGAAAGGAAAACGGAATTCCGCGCTATGATGCGTCAGCGAGTCTTCTCATTTCCTAGGTAATTTAGCAATGCGAGGTGTCCCACCCTTTGCTTGACGACAAACAGCGGCGACTAAAGCTAGAGGTAGAGATTTTAGCTGAGGCATAGGTCTCTGAGGGGAGGTTACGGAGAATTGACAATCCGCCGCAGATGAGGCCATGCTATCTTGTTCCAACAGACTCGCCAAATTTGTAAAAGGTGCCTTTAGGGTACATTGATCACCCGCAGTAAGTACATCATAGCTCGACTGAACAGCCTCACTCGCTTTATGAGACTGGCTGGCAAAAGAAGAGGCGCCATCATAAACATGATCTAAAGATGGAGCCAATGGCTGTGAGACAGCTTGCGGAATTGGAGCGCCAAGAGTAACGAATGGGGTGGTTTCCGGAGCCCTGGGCTGGCTAGCTATCTGAAGTTCAATGTTGGATATGCGAGCTCGCAGGTGGTCTACCTCCTTTCTTCTAAGAACCAAGGTCATGTCAGTATAGCGCAGGCGTTACACTGGAAGTGTGCCCTACAGATCTACAACCCGTGGCGGGTTCTCGGGTGCATTAGGCCCCAGAGAGTAATGGCCATTTCGGCAGCTAATACTCGATGCCTGGCAGTTTGAGCATGGGTTGGCCCGATCACAACGAATCTGGTGTATGTTGAGCAAGTTGCGATGGCGTTGCGTTTGGGTCTTGGTGCTTGTTATACTTTGCGGATTTTGCACGCATCACACTGAAAGGTCAATTAGCAACAGCTCGCCTACGAACACTGTAATATCTCCATACCGCGCGCGGAACTCGAGACAGTCGCTGCTGTCTCTGCTGAATCGTCTCATCGGAGTTCATTCCGGTCACTGAATGCTGAATTTCCGCTCCGAGTTGTCAGTCGGAAAGCAGTGTGCTATTACGGTTCTAAGATTTCGGCACTCTAGTCGGCCAGTCGCGGGATCGGGCCCGCGGGCCCGGTGGTCCGAGGCTAAAGCTGCCCCTAACCATAGGTATGTAATTCCCGATGACAATTCGCGACACAGCCGAGTGATGTTGTTCGTAGCTCATTTTTAGCATCTTACAGCTGCGGATTAGCACTCACCATACGATAGCGGAAAGCTCTGTCACATTAGCTAAGGAGGCGTATCAGCTTGCGAGCATACGATGTCGGAGATTCGGGCAACCGGGCGCACGGAAGGCGGAGGTCGTCAAGCTCTAGTAGGCCTTACATGCCTCTTGTTTGTATACATAAGTACATGTAGGTCCAATAGACAGGAATATTTCCAGTTCTCTAAATAGTCTTTTCTGTTCCTTCAACAAGGTTCCTTATCCTTCATCAAGCATGTCTGACAAAGTCAACGTCGTGCGGTTGACTCCGCTCGACGTCATTATGCCTCCAACGTACGCAGGCGTTCTGCTCACCTTTGAAACAACCCAGTCAACTCACGTCATTGAGAATAACCTGCAACACGGCATCGACAAGCTTGTGACAGCTATGCCATGGCTAGCAGGTCGAGTCTATCGAACAGCTCCGGCAGAAGGGAACCTCGGCCTCGAACTACGTTGGAGCCAAGATGGGACCAGGTGCACATTGTTTAACAAGGGGTCTATACCAAATGCCTACCTCTCCAACTCTGACGCTGGCATGTCTCCAGAAGTTGTCCCAGCGAACATTTGGCCAGTCCCTTTTTCTTTAGATGACGAGACTTGGGCATCCGGGGTCCCAGTTTTTTCCACAAGTTTCTTTCAATTTGCGGACAAGCAAGGAGTAGGCTTGTGTATCTGCGTCCACCACAATGTTGTTGATGCCTCAGGACTTTCCCATATCATCACGCTCTGGGCTAAATACCTCTCAGAAGACCTGGACACTGGATTGATCATCGAGCTCGATTCTATGGGTCGTCTTTCTAAGGCTCTGAATCCCCAGCTGGAGGCACTGTCAAGCCAGTCAAAGGAGACCCTTTTTGAGGCACATCCTGAATACTCCACAAGCCCACCCGCCCTTCCCACGGAGTTCGTCCCAAGTGCCTGCAAGCTTTTTCGAATACCTATCACCTCAATCAACGAAACGAAAACTCTTATAAAAGATCATACGGCCTCGGACCTGTCCACTAATACTACACTATGTGCCCTTTTGTGGTCTACGATTACCGCGGCCCGGAGGAGGCGTAACCCAGCGCTTACCGAGCAGACCAGTAAACTCATCATGGCTGTTAATGGCAGATGCAGGATTGGCCATGATTTCTCAACGCTCAATCATCCCTACCTATCTAATCTCATACTCTACTCACTTGCAAGCTTCTCTAGCAGAGACCTAATTGCTGCAGGAGATTCGAAAGATAGGAAGGTACTGGCGCAAATTTGCGCCGCAATTGCCGAATCAAAATCCCTCGACAGCATCAACGCCAAGTCCATTGCCGAAGTTTACCGCTTGGTAGAGTCAGTGGACAGAAATACCACCATTTTTCCTGGGTGGGATCTCTTCGGATCTCGGGATCTAACTGTTACGAGCTGGGCTGATCTTCCTTTGTATGAGATGGACTTTGGGCCCGGGCTTGGAAGACCGCAGCATATTAGGGCACCATATTCTCCAGCGGATGGTGTTTGTCTGATTATGCCAAGGAAAAGGTCCGATCAAACAGCAGCTGGGAAAGTGGAACTACTGGACGTCATGGTAATGCTACGACAGGATGATATGGATGCCCTGGTGCAATCATGGTTGGGCAAAAGTCTAGTTGCAGTGTTCTGAATCCGCACGCCGCAGCACATCAGAACATGGTACCCTTCTGTCAGATACATAGAATTCTGAAGCTCCTGTCGTCCCACTGGTCTTCAACACTTACAACGACAAGAACCCAAGGCAAATCTTCATTGTCTCAACGAGAATAAGTAACTAAGAAGATATTTACATACCAGATTATATCCACTCTCCTAATATTAATCGCTGTGTACCCCTTCCTATCCCCAAGTTGTAAAGCTTGTCTACGTTAGCATGATTTATCAATTTTCCATACAAAGTCAACTTGCACTACTCTTGGTCCGGTGCACGCAAAGTGGAAGTTAAGGAAGATGTAAAAAGAAACGTCAGGGGCAAAGGAGAGGCTCCTGGCTCTGGGAATTATATCAATGTATTTGATTCTTTTCATAGCAAGTGAGTTATTTCCTCTGTTCATCTCTCGATTCAGCTGGCTTGAAGCAGCATGTTACCGAGTCCTCCAACTTTCTCAGCTTCCGTTGATCGCCTGCGGCAACTCGGAAAACCTGATGTACCTCCCAGCAGAAGTGTACGTTGTATTTCCAGGTCAGATCTCCAAGTCGAAACTCGACATCCCTCAAATACAGCAGATGATCCGCTACGCTATTCTTAGGGTTTAGATAGGGTTAGATTACTATAACTAAGCTATCTTATTATTTTTCTTATTATAAATATGAGTCTTCCTATTTGCACCGTAACATATTTCTATTTAAACCGTAGTAGTCTGTGCCCGTACTAAAATTATTGCGTATACACCACTAATCCCATCAATCTACACCCAATTACAGTGTAACGCCCTAGTATATCACATACTTTGAAACACCACACAAGACTATTACAACTTCAGGATTACGAAGTTCGACATTATAACAGCTTCCTAGGCGACGATACCCTCGATGAGATTCGCGCCCTCTTCCCGCCAGAAGCCCCGGCGCTAGCAGAGGCACCCGAGACCGAGTCTAAGGCCAAGGAAGTTATCCCAGCTACCTAACCCGATGCTAAGGAGCCGGACGAACTTACTGGGCTATAAAAAGTGTCTACATCAGGCTGTATCTTTTAAAGGAATTGGCATTAATTAATTGTTAATAAACTTATAATATACAATTTTGTATAAAGATATTTGCTCTTAGTGTATTGCACTGTAACTTAGTATGTGGGTGTAGTAATTGTGATTTAGGGTAAACGTAACTTGTAATGTGGAGTACTAAGGTACGGTTCAAATAGGAATATATTACGGTGCAAATAGGAAGACTCTATAATATATTAAACCAGTGTCCATAGGTTAGTATAAATAATAATTTCTAAAGGATAAACCTTATAGAAGGGAACAAGCTACTAGAGCTGTTAGTGCTACTACTCTGCAAATGGTAGGTCCGGGGTATCGAATAGCCGAGTAAGAATGGACAAGGGGAAAAACGAGGGAAAACACGGACCTTGGCCGCATAGTGTATTACTAGTTACTCAGGGGCTAGAAAGAGAGTCACACGACGAGAACACACAAGTACCTATCAAGCTGAAGAGTTTTGGATTGCACACTATCAGTTACAAGCACACCGCTCAGTCGGGTGGTTTTTGTTTGCTTCCTGCCATCATCAATGGGCAATTACATGGCAAACTTGACCAACGCCCGGGAAGAGAAATGGTAAGTAATTAAAAAGAGAACAGCAAAAAGAAGAAAGAACTCTGCCAGTCGAAATGGCAAAGAGAAAAATAAAAATAAAATAAAATAAAGAAAAGAAGAAAGACCCATGGCCAATTATCCCAGAAATCCAGTCTCAAATGTAGCTTCCCATGCAATGCCCATTCCAAACACCAAAAGTAAAATATTAAAAGCAAGTGTATGTTTTCATGTCCCTCCCGTCATGGCAAGTCATATTACAGGTATCATTCCCCTCCAGGTCATATGCAGTAGTGGCGCAGGCGCTCATCAAATCAAAATGTGGTAGGTGGTGATGATATTCCCGTGTCAGCAGGCCTTGCCATGGTTGGTCTCCTCGTCCGAAAGAAACACTTCGTTTCGTAGGCTGGAGAGGTGATCGACAGGTCTATGGAGTTCCTGCTCCACACGAGGCCCGCGGCTTCGGCTCCTCATCCGCGGCGGCTGCTGTTGGAAGGCATCTTGGTTGGCGGGCGACGCATATCTGGAAGGGCAGTGCTCGCGGCGCTTCTCCCTCATGCGGTTGTGCAGCATGAGTCTGTTGGCAGATGGCTTGACGGCAGGAGAGGAGGTTCGAGAAGTAAGGCTGAAGGGAGAGACTGATCGTCGACGAGACCGGCCCCGGAGTGTGCTTGATTCGTCTGGGCGCAGGTTCTTGGAGTTGGGAATGTTGCGGTCACGTGTGCGTCCTCGAGAGCCATCGAGGTCTGTGGGAGGGACGACCGTCATTTTGATATCGCGGAATGAGTCGCCAGGAGGTGCCATTGTAAGGTTGATGGCAATTTGTAAAGGGCAAGGTGTTGTGGTGCAGCCGAAGGACGAAAAGTTGGGGAGAGGAAACGTCTTTTAGAAGGACGGGAGCGAAGTAGAAGCCGAGAAGAGCAAGGGTTTTGTCAGGTCCCGTGCTTCCGTCGCTCGCTTGTGGTGAAATATGGAGTCTAGAGTCTGGAGTATCTCGTACTCGTATGAGGTGTGGCGTAGAAGTACAGGCAGTAGCTAATGTACTCGTACAGACAGAAGAGGTAGAGCAGGCAGAAGAGGAATTGATTGCTCAACCAGCAGTAGCAGACGTGGGCAATATAAAGGCGAGTGCTCGTATGGGGTCTCGTGCTTCTGCCAGGAGAGCAAGGGCAAGGGCAGCCGGCATGAATGAGAGCGGCACTATTAGAAATGGTCTCCAGTGGTGTTTCAAGCCCCCGCCAGCGATGAATTTGGTAATGGAAGAGAAAGGCAGAGAAGTCAGTTGAAGAAAAAGAACATGGAGGACAGAGAGCGAGCCAGGGGTTGCCGGTATTGGTACTAGCCGTACGCAGACGGAGCACGAGAGAAACAATTTATAGAGTTCCCAGGATTCAATCTAGCTGATGCTCCATCCATGCTTGTCTGCTTGTCCATGCTCCAGGGTCTGACAGGGGGGCGAAGTGCTGTGCATCATCCCGGCAAGAGCCCGCGGGGGTCACCTGAGCAGGCCCAACAGCAGTAGCCTGGGGTGGCCTAATTAGCGGATGCTAGCGCTGTAGTGGTGCAGCTTAGGGCCTCGGGCGCCAATCAGACGGGCTGGCCTGGGCTTCCGAGACGGCCGGTGCTGGAAGGGCCATTGACTTCATGTTCCATTGGGTTGGGTTGGATTGGATTGATTCACGGACAACGAAGCAGACAGACCAGTGTGAGTACAATGCTGAGGACGTTTCAATTGGTACTGGGATTTAAATTATTGGCCGTCTTTTTTGTTGACAAACATTGAATGCTGGAGGCCTGGACCGGGTGAATCTCTGGTACCCTGAGTACTTGCATGTACGTGCATGTGCATGTGCTGCAAGTTCAAGCTACATGTACCGTAGCGAGTGAATGATGTTTGACATTGAGAGCCCGACTGCAGATCGTGACACAATTCACAGATGCTCCAGCGTCAAGTCAGCCAACAGCGTCCCAATGCCGTCTGCCGTCCAGCGCCACTCATCATAGCGTGACGCCGGCCTACATAACCACTTGACTGACGCACGCTGCAAACTGCAAACAATGCGGTTGTGGCTCGCCTGTTGGCCATCCAGAGGGGCCAAAGGGGGGCAAAGATTCACCAAAAGCCTCGTACGCGGGTGGAGGGTTGGGACATGCAATTGGCTTTCCAGCGTGTTGTTTGCTCGTGTGCCATTGCTCACTGGCCGCTTTCTGATTTATCCGCGAGGCATCGAATCGAATCTCTCCCCGTCACCACCACCAGCTATCTTTTGGGGGCGCCATCACAACCCCCTCCTGGCCAACTGGCCTTAGCCCATCAATGCATTGATTGCTAAAACCGCGAGCATAACCTTGCCTTGATGCTGGCAAAAGGTGGCGACGCACTACTGAACGGTATGGATGCTTGGTCAGACGTTCACATTGGCTGAGATGCTGTCTACTCCGTACAAACAGTGCTGTCAACCAAGCAGGATTCAAGCGAGAGGCGGCAGACGTCCCGACCAAGCCTTATAACCGGAACCTTGACACCCCCGGGCCCAAAGAGCCGGATAGAGCATCTTGAGCATATCGGCTCCGTCTATCACGGCGAAACGCTACTACAGTATATCAATCGCCAAGCAATCCAACCAGACGGGAATCAGCCACGTCATCTCCACTTGGAATGAACTCTGCAGCCTCTGATGCTGTATTTGGTTGCTGAGTGCAGCAGTCAAGCTGGCTTTGATAAGCTGATAAACAACAGATGACCCAGCCCGTTTTCTATTTTAACCTCTCGGGCAGCCATCAGCCCCCTTACAATTATGGTCTCTACACTGTATCCGGAGGAGGCGGCTTGGCCATAACCCAGGGAGATGGGCATTTCACCCACGCCTCCAACACACCATGTAAAAGTCCTGCCGTAATACTACTGTACGTATGACATGCAACAAACCTACTCATCTTCCGTATTGATACAGTGATTGTCGCCCGGAAACTCTACGCAAATGAACGAAATCCTTCCCAGCATGGGATCGAGATGACCGGCGCTCCAAGACGTCAAGAGACAGGGACGATCAAACCACGGCGCCCAGGATGCCTTGATAGCTCTCTGAGCTAACGTTAGTGCAAGCTGGGGTTCAGCGAAGTTAGCTCCTTGGAACGCAGGCACCCTTCGGTTGGGTGTAGATGGCGCCACAGTGTAGCATTAGCCAAAGTATGACAACGGCGATGGTTGATTTTTGACACATCTATCAGCCGGTTTGGCTTGATTTCGCCTCCGCTCGCCCTGGTTATCGGCTGTTTGGGAGCAGACGCACCTCCCAGCACGTGCATTACATGACCTCGCCGGAGTGAAATCAAGCCCCAATCAGCCTCCAAGAGGAGAGAAGAGAAAAGAGACAACCTGAAGAGAAAATAAGTGAAGCTGCTTCTTGCGCCCGGCCGCGTAGCACAATAGATTAGATTCCGCAATTCGAGTGGGTTAGCGCCCGTCTGGTTACGACGAGTGTGCCGAGTAAACAAGCACAGCAATAGAACGATCTGTGCTCCATTGCCCACAAGCTTCTATTTGCCTTCTGTGTCAACAAAAAGAAAAATTTGGGACTCCCTGGGCAGGCAGGGGACAGGGGAATTTAGCTTCAAGACACGGACTTGGCCGTCCTGGTAGAGATCCATTAAGCTGGCCCCCTTTTTTCTCTCTGCTCAAGGTACTTCTTTAGACTGGTTTTACGGCCTTGGGGCTGCAAAGTACTGCAATCAATTCCACTCCATCGAGATCCAACAAAGGCGTACTCGTATATCCAATGGAGCGCAACATGGAGTCCTCTGAACATGTGATGATGGCCGCCTGCAAATTGGTTTGGCGGAGTACCTGCCAAGCCTCTTGTTTACAGCAGGCCTGATTTCATTCATGGGCTGTGAGGCCTCAATGATACTCTACTCGGGCACAATTAAATAGAATGAAACGCTGGTGGAGCTTTGACCATTTCTTGTCAAGTATCTTCACAGCTTTTATAGTGGAGCCGCAGACGGCAGACTGAGCTGCTGCTTCGGCTCAGCTTTGCCAAATATTCTGCTTATAATTCGATGCTGACTGCAGCCAATTGAATCAAAGTAGGATCTCTTCTGTAAATTCTCCAGCAAAGAGCAGGGCCTGCCCTTTTTGCCGGATGGGTGTTGTGCTTTGAAATTGGAAGCGCATACTTCCAAGCCTCTGTTTTTAGAGTAAAAGTTCTTACTGGCGCTAGACTACGAAGTGTGTATATGTATTAACCTGTAGTATCGCAAATCATCGAGAGTTACCCCCACGCTTTCATAGCCAAACTTTCGGCAAAATGATACACATAAAGATGAATTTTAAGAGCTGCTTATTGCGGTCAGTTTTTCTCACCGGTTCCGGGACTCTCGCTCGGTATGGAAAGGTTTGGGCATACTCCCAGCTTCTACTATAACTTGTAACAGCTTGCAAATAAAAAGGGTGAATACCCTTCTCAATCAACCAATATGCTACCTATATCTACTAACGCGACGATAATTTTATGTTTGAGGATTCAAAATGAAGAAAGCATCTGAGAGGAACATTGCTCGTAGAACCGCAAAAAGTGAATTTATGATCAGCTTCACTTACATCTTGAGCAGACGGTTCAACTCGGAAATTTGGCGTACGTGCCCTGATTACATAACGTATATATACCCAAAATTCAGACGAGCCAGCCATCAAACAGTGCATTCCTCTGTGGCGCAATTGGCTAGCGCGTCTGACTGTTAATCAGGAGGTTGGAAGTTCGAGCCTTCCCGGAGGAGAAACACATAAGCATGTTTGTCTTTTTGCCGCTTTGGCTGTCTTTTTATGGTTAATGTTGTCTTCCGAGACGCTGTCGAGTAGTCGTTTGGTATAACCAACCAACCAACTGACTTACATAGCTAGACGAAGACAGTGATAATGGTTGAGAACTCAATGACTGGTATCTTTTTGTGGGCATGTATTCAACAATGAAGAGAAAATAGCAGCGGTGCTGTTCCTGGCTTGTTCATTGTCTTGTCTCATGTAGCATCAATCCATTTTGCCACAATTGCTGGAATGACACACAAACTTTATCAACAGAGAGAACGTCCATAGATCCATACAACTTTCAACGATCCTCGTATTTATAGGTGCCTTAGCCAGGGCAGGCAGAAGTCACTGCCTTAGGCCACATCAACTGCGGCACAGTCACTGCCACTGCAACCGATCGCTAGGCAACCACTGCATCTGTGTGAAAAGGCATCCATGGATCCATCTTTTGGTTGAAGAAATACTTCCGTGATACAAACCCGGTACAAGCCACCCCTCGTCCAATGCCACCAGCCTTGGCCCGTCTCAGCGCTTCCAGTGGCCAAAAGATGTTCCCATCAACCCCACCGTCTCGCATCGGCAGCAGTCACGCGGGAGCTGCTGGCCCTACCCGATGTAGCGCGCGGTAGATTTTCTGTATCGCCCTGGACTGGGCTGTGACTCGTCGTTTTGCGCTGGGCAGGCAGACGAGGCAACCAGTCAGCGGCCAAAAGGCACCTGTTGACAGTGCAACTCAAGTCATCTGGCATCCGTCGCTTTAGGTGACTAACAGCAGTTCCGTGGACGTGCCTTAACGGGTTGCAGCGGGCTGTGTGACCTCCGGTAAGGCATTGATGGATTGGTGTTAGCAGCTTAGCATTGCCTTGGGCACAGTACTGTAACTATAAGGTACCTTACCTACCTTTACCTGTAGCTCTTTTGACTTGTCATCGGCACCTTCGTCATCTGGCCTTACTTATTTTCCATCTCTTCTTCTTGCATCTCAAATTCTTCATCTTCCGTATAGCTATAGCTTCTTGACGTCCAACTTGCGCATCTCAATCATCGACTTGTTAAGCATCAATCGCCTCGTCTTCTTCGGAGCTCTCTCCGTCTGTGTCTCTCTCTCCGTCTCTCTTCAACAATACATGTAAGCAAGCTTAGCTGTCTGAGCTTCGAGGGAGCTTCTCCCTTGCATTGTGGGGGATTTATCGGCTCATCAGCAGCTCGCACAGCCCAGATCGTTCGCCAATCTGGAGTAACTCTCCATTCTCCGTTTCTTCTTCATGTAAGCCTGCGCTTCATATCGAGTCGATGCGACGAGCTACACCTCACCTCATTGAATTACCCTGCGGCTTGCAAATCATTGTATAGTCTAGACACTTCGTACTTGAACCCCACAGCCAAATTCCTTTTTCACAGCATCTGCTATTCACTCTAATGGACAATTGATTGCTAATAGCACAACGCAGAAAAATGAACGACTATGTCAACGAGCCGTGGCCATCCACTACTCAAAGGACTTCCAATATTGTAGTACCTCTAGTGCAGAATCAAGCCGGTGGCGGCGCCTCAGAAGATACCGTCACAGTCCCTGGGAACGCTCATGACCCTGTGTCCGATCCAGGATCGAATAACGAAAACTACAGCCTTCTCGCCCTCCTCAACCGAGTAGCTCAGAACCCTCAACACGATACGTCAAGTTCGCTCAAGGTCGAGTACGACAAATTCGAGTTTCATCAACTTTCCCAGTGGGCCAGGGTTATGAAAGGCCTCATGGCCGAGGACTCTATCCCGTCATCTCGCTTTGTCGAGGTCTGCAGGCTGCGGTCCATCGAGCAAGAGCTCAACGAGGGAGACACGCTGGTCTTCATCGACTTCCCCGATCTTTCGCGGCGCCAATGGGGGCAAACCGACTGTTACGGCATGCCATACTCATCGAAGAAATTCCGTGTACACTCGAAAAAACTACTCGCAACCGGCTCCGCCAAGTTCGCCGACATGTTAAGCCCGACTTATCAGTTTCGTATCCAGAGACGGAAGAAGCTGGCCAAAAACCTCCCAGAAGGCATCAAGTACGTGCTAGACTTGACGCCGCCGTCTGAGGGTGATGAACTCGTCTTCCAGATGACTCAGCTGTCTCTCACCCCCGGAATCATCAAGTGGTGGGCTTCCAATGCCCTTCACAAGGTGTCTAACTGGCTGGTATCTGGGCACGACGACGTCTGCACATGTGGCCAGCCGCCCATTCCCGGCTGGGGGCTCCCCAGAGAAGAGGTAAAAGAGCAGAGAAATGATGAGAATTTCAATGGAGAATCAGCGTCAGACATCAACAGCGAAATCAACAACATGATCATCAATAATAGTAATAAAACAGATGTCACTGACGCCATTAATGGGCCGAAAATCGTCCCGCCCTCGCCGCAAAACTTGCTTGACAAGCAGCTTCACGGAATCAACGAACCGTATGAAACGCCAGAGTACCGCAACATTGCCGACTACTGCCCCACGCGCCACTGCAATAACATCATACGTCTGCTGCTGATGATTGAGGGACGCGATGTCATGCTCGACTCGGCAAACCGTGTCTGGACTCTTGTCGCCCTGGCAAAGATATTCGACTGCACGTCCGTCATTAGAGATCAAGTGGCCCAGTGGATCATGTATGGCGACAACACAAAGTTCATCGAAGTCCTCCCGGAAGAAGCGCTGCAGATTGGCTTTGCCCTAGAGCTTGTGCAAGTCACGCAATGTGCTTTTCGGATACTCGTCAACGAGCTGGCCCTCAAGGACACAAACACCGACCCGAACCGGGATTTGAGTCGCGTTACTGTTTTCGGAAGAAGGCTGGGCAATTTAGATGACGAGCTGCAAAACATAGTCCAACATGCTGCTCGGGCGCTTGTTGAAAGGGTGTCACTGATACCCGACTCATTCGAGAGTCAATATAGCCTCGACTGCTGGATGGTTGAGGAATGGGTCAAGCTTCGAAAAATGGAGGGTATACTCATCCAGCATCGCTCTGCATCTGGCAAGCTGGCCTTGGATGACCTGCGCGACTTGATGAGCGCAATTCAGAATACCGTCTCACACGCCTTCAATAGGCCTATATTGGGCATTGAAGAGGGACGGCAGGCACTTATCTCCATGGACGAGGACCGGGCTACCTATGTGCTGCCCAATGACTTTCAACTGCTTGAGGACATTTTACCAGCTTTTAATCGCACCCAGAAGCTCCTGTGTCCGTTTATTTACCAGCAGATAGGCGAGATATGGGATACCAAATACAGTCAATCCAAATGGCAGACTCTAGCATATGCATCATCGACCAGGTCGATGGCCCGGGCACAGGCTCATGTGCAGGCGATGGTCAAGACAGCCCCGGAGCTAGCAACCTTGGCCCCCTTTGAGATGTTCATGAGTCAGGAGAATGGTCTTGAAGGAGAGAGTCTCAGCGTGAAGGATCCACTCATTGATCTAAGCATCCTCAACCGGCAGATTCATGATGCCATCCTGCCGTACAGCAGCTCATGGGTACGGTTTGACATTGAGCCGGCGCTGAATCTGACCCGCCACATGCTTCTCACACTCGACTACAACGAGCTAAAATTCCTTCCGCTCTGGGCTGGAGGCTGCAATGACGGCACCGGCGGCGTGTTTGAGACGGAGCTTCCTCCTGCTCAATGGGGTCCAAATGGGCCTGGACCAGCCTATCACACTGGAAAGACGATTCCTTCTACCACATCTAGCGTCTCGGGCTCTTTGGTCGACGACTTCTCTACGATGAAGGTTAGGGGCAGCACCGTAGTTGGGTCGCTGGACGCCCAGGACAGCATATCGACTGTGTACGCCCGCGACCACGTCATTGCCGACAGTGTCTCCGTTGCGTCTGAATCCTTTGACATGGACGGAACAGAATATTACCAGGAGGCGAGGTTCGTGATCCCGGCGGAGCATCAGGACACTGGTCGGGCGGTGGACATGATGGTCGAATCTCTGCACTCGGATGCGGAGACAGCGTCGGTCGTGACGGATAGAGTGACGATGACGGGCAGTAGCCACGATAGCGGCGATGACGATGTTATGAACATTGATGATCCGGTGGCTAATGTGGTTGCCCAGAGCGATGAGAGCGATAGCGATGCGAGCACGTTAGGGGGGTGGGATGAGATATGATGAAGACATGAGAGACTCTGGATATAAAATTTTGGATTTGTTTTGTTTGTTTGGTCTTTTGGGGGATAATATCATGGGAATACGGTTGTTTGATATCGATATCTTTTTGTTGATTTACAGAATGATTGGATGAATATTTGCGAATGATGAGTTTATGAAGATGGATAGATTGACAGCACAACTCACAGGATGAGGTATCTACATTTAGCAATGCAGACATTTGATGCAAGCAATTCTGAATAGGTTTTTTAATAGAATTTTTTTTACCTTGATCTAGTTATTTATCCTATATTGTCGAGTATTATTAAGTCGTCTATTTTTCATATTCCATAAGTAATCGCCAATCCGCTTCGCCCATCCAATATCTTTCGTGCTCTCCAACTCAAAATAAGCAAAGTCATGCAAATGTCTTTTGACAAGACAAAAATGTGAAAGACCAAAACCACGCCCAAAGTATGAAATCACTATCGTTCTCGGCCCATTTTCAACATTCCTCTTTCTCTTAAACCCTCGTTTTAACCCATGTTAAGCGTATTCCCTGACCCCTTCCTATTATCATCCGTGAAATCGTCCCACTGCCTCGCCTTGTACGTCGCTCGATCAACAGCCTCCATGTCATCCTCGTCGAGCTCCTGCTTCGGAGGCTCCGTGCCGCCCTCGAGGATGCCGCCCCGGCGCTTCTCTTCCTCGAGGTACTCGTCTATCGACATGGTAGGCAGGTTATGTCCCGGTCGAAAGACACCGCGGGCGAGGTCGGCGCGAGAGCCCACGAGCGTAAAGGGCTGGAGAGGCTTTCCCTTTGTAGATAGCAGAGGACCGCCGGCGCCGGCGCGGAGCTGGCTGAGAGGCTGGTCGAGCCGGAAGGACGTGTCTGTGGGATCGTCGGACGAGGACTTCGGGGCGGCGGTCGGCGAGGGCGCGGATCGGAGCAGCGGCACCTCGCGGTTAAGCGAGTCGAGCGCCTGGAAAGTGTTGTGTATGGCGAACTGGATGCTGGTAACGTGAACCTCGCGCACGAGCTCCTCGTCGCCGTGATCGAGGTACCGCGGGTTGCGCTTCAGTATCTGCAACTTCTCCCGCAGCGCCTTCTCCGCCTTGAAATTCGCAATCTTGGCCTCCCTCTTCGCCGTCATATCCCCCGCCACCGCCGCAAACCCCTCCTCATCATCACGATACCTCTCCAGCAACTTCCCATACGGCCCCGTCACCAATCCATACCCATCCACCGCATTCAAAAACTTCTCATACGAGGCCCTCGCCCTCGCAAGGACCTGAAGCCTCTCCTTCGGCCCCAAATGCGGCGTCCTTTGCACCAGCTCAGCAAAGTAAAAGTCCACGAGTAAGTACGGCAGCGACGACGTCGCGACGTCTTCCAGGCCCTCGTTGGCCGAGAAGAGCGACAGCGCCGAGATCTGCTCGAGGGCTTGTGTGTACAGCTTCAGCGCGGCGGCGAGATCTTCTGCGTATTTGGGGGACGTGGCGCTGGGAGCTTCGTTGACTTCTTGGCGCTTGTCTTCGGCGGCCTCGAAGACGGCTCGGAGGGATTGCGGCTCGTCGGACGAAGCCATGGCTGGATGAAGTTTGAGGTTCAAAAGACCAAAATGATATAGCGAAGAAGTCAGAAACAGTTTCTTTGTATTGTATTGTCTTTGGTGTTCGTTGGAGCTGATGAAGCCGTGCTGTGAGGTTCGGTTTGTAATATGGAGATGGTGTGAGCTTAAGGAAAATAGCTGGGGTGGAGGGGCAAATAATCAGCCCCTCCAACAAAGGATATCGATAACGGCATGCAAACAACTTGGCTTAGTGAGATCACGTATTATACCTATCAAAGCACTTCAACACATAGTAAGAATCAATTTCACATTCCTCAGAATAAGCAATTAAAAAAGCTATGCTGTAATAAAAGAGAAAAAAATAACCTGCCAAATACCAGATAGACCTATCATGTACCACCTTCACCCAAGGCCAACCCTGTCTATCACAAACATTCATAGCAAAATAAACCTATGCACTGATGAATCCAGCCTCTAAAAGCAATATCATGAGCTCTCAACATATGCCGCTATTGCATCTTGTTCAATCATCATCATCATCAACCACAAACGGGTCATCGCTCTCCTCTTCTTCCTCTCCATCTTCTTCTTCGTCGAGCACCATGGATGAGTCGTCGTCAATGACAACCTTTCGGTTCGCAGCCGCAGCCCGTCCAGGTCTCGCTCGGGCCGCTGGCCTTGGAGCAATCGACTCATCAAACTCATCTTCTTCGGCGTCGGAATCATCTTCCAATGCCTTCTTCTTAGCAGCGTATCTCTTGGCAGCTGGCGACAGAGTCGAAGCTGTTACTGCAGCCTTGAGGGCCACCTTGGGCTTGCTTGTTGGTTTGCCTTCCGCTTTGCTCGTTGCCGGCCTGCCACGTTTCTTGGTTGCAGTTAGGCTTGATGATGCTGCAGCCTTACCCTTTGAAGAAAGTCCCAAGTCATCGTCATCGCCCGACGCTTCATCGTTGGCCGGCTTGAAGGGTGATGGTTTGGCAAGCATCTCATAGTTGGTCTCATCAGGGCTGTCAAAATCAAAGGCTTTGGCTGATTTGACCCTTGGCTTTGAGATGGTCCCAGCGCTCGTGTTGCCATGGCTTGAATCGGGTCGGCCCATGGTGTGTAGGCTGAGTCGCGCGCTGGCTTCTCCAGAAGGCTTGTCTTCAATGCCCTTGACTAGCGCACCAACGTCACCAAGCATCTGATCGTCGTCCTCGTCACTATCTGAGTCGGCATCGAACAAAGTTCTGGCTTTGGAAGCAGCTGCTCGCTTGTTGCGCATAGGCACCACCTCAGGCTCCGATTCCGATAGCGAGGCGGATCGCGACTCAGAGGTCTTGGGGGGAGCTGCTCGCTTGTTGCGAACGGGAACGACCTCAGGCTCCGATTCCGACAGCGAGATGGATCGCGACTCAGAGGCCTTGGCAGCTTTGGGTGCAGCTTTAGGCGCAGCCTTGGGGGCTGCTTTGGGGGCAGCAGCTTTAGGTGCTGCTGCCGGTTTGCTCCGGCTGAGGGCGGCGAAATCATCGTCAGAAAAGTTGTCAGACAACTCGACAACCTCTGGCTCCGACTCCTTCTTGACCTTAGGTTTGGCGCTAAACATGTCGGCAAATCTCTGCGCCGTCTTGGTCTCCGTCTTCGCAGCGGGTGCTGCCTTCTTTCGGCCCTTCTTCTCCGGCTCATAATCATCGTCCGCCCCCTTCGCCTTCTTGCCGCGACCACCTCCTCCAGCTCCTATCTTTTTGGATACTCGGCGGCCCATGCGACGAATGTTGGTCTGGATTTCTGCGCTGAGAGCAAGAGATTTCTCCCACTCAGCCTCAAAGGCGACGAGATCCTCACACCACAGATCTTTGTCACTCTTAGCCTCCAGCTCGTCATACTCGGCCTTCTTCCTCCGAATAGCGTCCTTCAACTTCTCAAGACGTTCTGCGGTCAATGACCAAATTGGCATCTGGAAGAAGGAAAGTTGTGTTAGTTATACGGCATAATGGCAGCGGTTTCGAAGGGTTGAAAACTTACTGAGAGGAGGTAGTCATAGTCACGGGCGCTTTCTTCACCCTCTTCGTCCTCTTCCTCCTCCTCCTCTGGAGTCTTCTTTGTTTGGCTATTCTTGATCGGGGGGAATGCCTCGTATTTGCGATCTCGCAACTCTTTGACAAGGACGTCCTTCCTCTTCTTACCAACGATCAAGTCGCCGTCAATAATCTCCTGGATGAAGCGTGCCTGGTTCTTCAATTTCCGGTAGTCGGCATCGTAGACACTCAGCCAGTGATTCTAGTGCAACATAATTAGTCAGTGCAAACACAAGGACATAACAAGTAGCTTTTCACATACCTTTCGCTTCAGATACATCTCCAATCGATAGACGTAGTATTCCTCCAGGATATCCTCAACCTTCTCGTACTTGCGAATCCGGCCATTAGTGTCGAACGCAACCAAGTTCGATGTCGCCACTTGCTTAGTGAGCTTGAACCGCTCCAGCAAACCTTCTTCAAGGACCTTGGCCATGTGCTTCTCATCCACTTGAATCTCAAAGTGGACAGTCTTGTGGTCGTTGAATTCTTTGTAGTCCTTGATCCAGGTTGGACCATCGACGCCGCTGATAATCTTTTCCAGACGAGCCTTGAAGTCATCGGTCCATACGCGGATAGGAAGCTCAGTGATGACCACCTCGTTCGCGTTCTGCTCATTCTGGTAGGCAATACCGTTAAACTTGTAGCGATCAGGGCCAGCAGCCTCTGGTGTGCCCTTCCAGCCCCGGAACCAGGGAGTCATGGTCTCAAATGGCTTCTCTTCATCATCACCTTCCTCAAGACGACCCATTCGTCGCCTCAGATTCTTCACAACCTCCAGCGGGTGGTAGTTGGGGATGGAGGTGCTCCAACCCGTGCCAATACCATCGGCGCCATTGATGAGCACCATTGGCAGAACTGGAGCGTAAATCTCAGGCTCAATTTGCTTACCATCCTCAAACTGATGGTTCAGGTTTGGATCATCGAGGGAGGAGAAGATTGAGCGGGCAAACGGAGACAAGCGGGTGAAGGTATAACGAGGACTGGCAGCATCAGAGCCACCGGCAAGTCGAGAACCAAAGTTACCGCTGGGCTCCAAAACATTGATGTTGTTGGATCCCACAAAATCTTGGGCCAGTCCGATAATGGTTTGCTGCAGAGAGGCTTCACCGTGGTGGTAGGCAGTCAGTCCGGAGACATAACCAGCCAGCTCCACAACCTTTTCGTCCTTGACCACGTTCCTCTTGAAACATGCGTAGAGCACCTTTCGCTGACCGGGCTTCAATCCATCAATCATTGACGGAATGGATCTTATGTTATCCGCCATGCTGAACAAAATGAGCTCCTTGTTCACAAAGTCGCCATAGCTGATAGTCTTGGCAGAGTGGTCCAAGTAGGTACCGGGAATAAAGTTACCCAGCCACTCCTTTCTCGCGTCGGCCTTCTTCTTGGAGAAGGCAAGGTCGAACATGTCCGCCTCCTCCGGCTTCATGACATCAAACTCTTTCAAGTGCTCATCGAGGTTGGTGAAGTATACCTGGGCATCTTCGTTGCTGGAACTGCCCAGACCCTTCAAGTACTTGTAATGCCATCTAGTGATTTCGCTTCCACGTTCTTCCTTCCATTCCTCGTATTGCGGTTGCGTGAAGAAGGACTTGAGTCTCTGCGGCTTCTTGGGATTGGGACCCTGCCAGACTTTGACAATGGGCGTGATGAACTCTCGGAAGAAATCAGGAATCTGGAGCAGTGAAGGGAACTGCACTTGAAGGAAGTTGATGAGAAGACCCTTGATGTGACTACCGTCGTGATCCTGATCGGCCATGATCATCAGGTGACCGTAACGAAGGCTTTTTGTGTCCGTGTACACCTGCTTGTGCTTGAGACCCAGGAACTGCTTGATGTTCTGAATCTCCTGGTTTTTGGTGATTTGGTCGATGGACGCGTCTCGCACATTGAGAAGCTTACCACGAAGCGGGAAAACACCAATACGGTCGGGATCCAAGATGGCTCGTCCAGAGACGGCGAGACCTTTGGCAGAGTCACCTTCTGTCAAGATGAGCGTGCATTCATGACCGCGCCTGGTACCTGCCAAGTTGGCCTCGACAAGCTTAGCATTGCTCACTCGAGAGCGCTTGTTACCATCACTCTTAGCCATCATCTTGTCCGCCTTTCTTTCGGCAAAGTCCATGATGTTTTTGATTGCGTCGGATTTGGCCACCTTCTTCAGGAAATCCTCTCCAAGGGCACACTTGCTACCAAACTGGCTTGCTTTGGTAGTCATCTGCTCTTTGGTCTGCGATGTAAACGCAGGGTTATCGACCAAGCAGTTGACAAAAATGAAGATGTGGTTTCGGAGATGCGCCTGCTTCAAACCGTGTCCTTTCCTCAGCTTTGTCACCGCCTTGAGGAGGTATGCTGTAATCTGGTCAGCGATATAGTTGACATGAGTACCTCCTGAGGTTGTTGCGATCGAGTTGACAAATGACACTTGCTGGAAAGTGCCATCTGACACAGTGAATCCAACTTCCCAGCGGGGATGGCCCTTGTCCTTGTCAATTTCGACAGTACAAGTTGGGCTGCCGCCCTCCTCCACGCTCCTCTCGCCTGCAATAGACTTTGCATAGAGATCACAATATGCCTTGAAGTCCTTGATCTTGATGAGTTCGCCGTTGAGTTGAACTTTGACACCTCTCATTGTGCCAGCCATGTCGTAAACTCTTCGGTAGAGCAGTGCCTCGAGGTCGTCTGTGATGCCTTCTTCCATTCCAAATCGAGCGTAGTCCGGCTTGAAGGTGACTCGGACGAAATCTGATGTCTTATTGGAAGTAATTTTGGCCTTGTGCATGGTCTGCATATTGTTGGTCCATAGCTGCTTGTATCGTTTTCCGTTTTCGCTGTCCTGGCACTCCAGGGTGAATTCTGTGCTGAAGACGTTACACAGCTTCGCACCATAACCGTTACGACCACCCACGGTTTTCTTCTCGTTGTCATCAAAGTTGGAACCAGCCAACAGGTGACCAAAGATGAGCTCAGGAATGAAAACCTTTTCCTTCTCGTGCATGACAATGGGGATTCCCTTGCCGTTGTTCTCAACACTAATCTCGCCAGTAGCGCGATCAATGGTGACCTTCATCATGCTCATGGAGCTGTCACGCTGTTTATTGTCGGCAGCGTTGACCAGAATTTCATCAAAGATCTTGTAGAAACCAGGTACATATGTGATGTTGCGATACTCCATCTGCTTCGACTCTTTGTTGTAGACCCAGATCTGTTGATCTGTCTTTTCCACAGAGCCGATGTATGTATCGGGACGCTTGATGATGTGTTCGAGTTGCGTCAGCTTCTGGTACGTTTCCGTTGCTGTTTTCTTCTTGGCGCCACCCTTGGGCTCGTCCTTGGGTTCGTCGTCGATGATCATGCTGTCATTTTCCAGCTCCGCTAGGGGCTTGCTGCCCGACTTCTTCGGTGGAGCTGCCGTCTTCTGCTTCTTAGCGGTTGGCGGAGTGTTGGAGAAGCCAGATGAGGCACTCGGGTCCTCGTCGTCTTCATCGCTTTCCATGATGGGCCGCTTCTTCGGCGCTGGTTTTGATTTTAACGTTGTTTGCGCCATCTTCTTAGCAGCTGGCTTCGCGGCAGCCTTGGCCTTCTATGGTAGAGACGTTAGCCACTGTGGGATAGACACACTAGGTTAAGCCGGCGCAGATGTGGGATGATAGTGCTGTGCGTAGAGTTGGTATGTTGAATCGTGGGGGGAGGGGATGGAGGAGACTGAGTTGAGCGGGCGCAGTCGAGGTGTGAAAGAGGAGACGAGAGTGAATCCGTGCTGAAGCTACACGTGCGCAAGTGAATGGGAAATGCAAAGTCACATCACATAACCCAACAGCAGAACGGCGCATCGAGTCGCACCCCAGTGCAGCACCGATACAGGAGCTTTGAAAGGGACCAAGAGTAACTTACGGGCTTTGGGACATATCCCTCGGAATCATCTTCGATAGCGAAGACAGAGTCATCGTCGGAATCCATGGTCTCAGTATCTCTCAGCGGAGAGCTGACGGGAAATCGTACAGTCGTAGATGATCTCGGGCGCACAAACAGGGTACTCGATAAAGTCGTCGACAAGGATGATGCAGGGCTTGAGACACGCGGCTGTGACAAAGGAGAGTTGAGCCAAGCGGCTGGAACGGCTCGCAAGCAGTGTCGCAAAGGAGAGAAAAAGGGAGCGGCCGTGACCCGGATCGAATTCGAAAAGGGCCCAAGTCACATGGAAAGGCCAGAGTAAAGAGCGATGCTGGTAAAGGCGGTGATAATTTTTTGTTGTTGAGCCCCGCGTAAACAAATAATCGATCCTTTGATGGACGCGACCTGGCTATCGCTTTGTCGCAGAATGCCGCATCAGGACTAGCGCTGATCTAATAGTGGAGCGCGTTTTTGCTGCCTGAGGCAAAAGTGAGATGACCGACCTATCAAGGTACTCGGCGATGAGGCTTGAGTGAGACGCGGCAGAGGTACCACTTGGCGGTCCAAACGCTAGCCGGGACCTGCACAGTAACCAAACAAAGTATCTTCTTCGTGCCTGCCATGGAACAAACATCTATCTTTCCTGACTTCACGTTCTACCATTTGCATTTAATTTGACATCGAATTTCCCTGCTGTTTATCTAATGAAGAAGCATTAAGAAACCCTCAAGGAGTCCATCAAGAATAACTCAAACTGTTTTTTTTAACATTTGTTGGTCTTTTGTTGAACAAATCCTTTCACGCTGTTTGTACAACACTTATAACTTCCCAAACGTCAGCTGCAAACAGGACGTGCGTGTTTGTTGGAATTCAACTCGACACAACAACCAAAATCCAATTGCCAAAATCCAATCGATAAAGTGATCAAAAGCATCACATCATGATATCCCAAACATACCAAAACTGATTTTTACAAACGTTGGTGATGATATGTTGCAGACGTCTGTGTTATTGGTTGTTGGATTTCCCCTACCCTGGAAATTTCGTTGACCGGTTCAGCAAACATGAAAGCCTGACTTGGGTGACAGTGCTACTGTGGCACGAATCACGACAGCAATTATCCTCCCTGCCGGTTGGATAAATTGAATCAAGAGAGACCCATTTCTATCATGGCCAGCGCTTAAGGGTACTCTATCTGCATGGCCTTGCTGGACTGGTGGCCCTTAATTTCCGGAATGTGTCTTTCGATGGAGTCATTTCCCGACCAGCTTCTTCGCCTCCTCAAACGAGGGCCAATTAGCCAGCGGTTGCGAATGAGATATACCTTTCGAATATTGATCCGTTCTAACGCCTGGAAAGTGTGACTGGGACCTTGTGGCTTAGGTAAAAAGACGGTGCCATGCAGAGCATAGGGCGTTTACATCGAGGTATGCAAACATCCGTTATAGCTTCAGTTTCTTTTCAGAGAATACGGCATAATACCTGTAGGTTCCTTCGACGTCCCGTGTACGACTTGAATACTGTGCCATCATATGAAACCCTCCTGCCAGAGTCTCTGCTGTTGATGTAGATGCGCCTTTGTACACCGACAGTCATATTTCCCTACATGCATGAACGTTCGATCGGCATTCCACGGCTAATATTTTCATTAGCATCTATCTGGTTCCAAACGGTGAAGTGGCTCCTGGAGAGATGGATCGTCCAACACCCTCATCCGTTTGCCACAACGCCCTTGCCTACCTTTAAAATTGGGTATTAGCCTTTGCCGAGGCATGGCACTCCCGCCAGGCCGCCGTCTTCCACGTTCCATTTCGTGATGAGATGGCGACAAATAACTAGTACGAGGAAATGATGGTTGCATGCCGAGCTATCGGGCCGAGACAATCTACCTGCTTATTCATGATAACAGGCGTTGACAGGTACAATTGGTATCCAATCAAGCTTGACTCGAACTCGTTGAGCACACTACTCCCGATTCAGAATCGCCCTGGAGAGCTGCATGAGTCCTTTGATGCATCTGCTCGATGCCGAGAATTTGTGCAACGAAAATTACCTGCGCCATAGTTATCTGATGAAAACCGTGTCTGGCAGAGGAAAGCTCAGCAGTGTTGGATAACAGATATTACATTATATTCTCGCCAGGAATTCTCGTTGCCGACAGAGAATTGAGTCGACAGTATGACTCAATGAATCGGCTTCTTTTCTCAACCACTCCTTCGCTCAGGCTCTTTGCTACCGAGAGGGATTCACGAGGTGATTAAACTTGTGCATCATCGGAGAATTTCCCCGAATCTGTACGCACACACTGCTCTACGTTGACTCCGATTTGGAATGAGTTGACATATTGAACAAAAATCACCATACTTTTGCTTCTTTTCGACTTTGATTGACTCTCAATTCAAAAGGAAGTACGGTTGGCCGTGGATACAGATTCGTTGACCTGTCGGCTTCTTCATCCTATAAGTTCGTCTTAAAGATCTGGTCAAAGTTCGCTCGTAATGGCAACTCTGATGATCTCATTGCGGACAAAACTCATCAGGGCAAGGAATAAGGTTACATATAAGATTTTCTTGCTCATAGAGCATATCCGTCAAGGCAGACATCGAACCATATGATGCCGCGGCCCCAACACGTGGCCATTTCGAAGGTACCCTGTCATACTTGGAAAGATGTCAACGGATAGCTGGAACACAGGCCAGCCTCTGACTCTCTCCCGTGCTTCGTAAAGGCAGCAATGGACTGGGGGATAGCTGACTGGTGATGCCGCCGATGCAGCTACCCGTACCGATAGCCGCCTCCCTCAACGGATAAAATATGACATTCAAACAGGTGACTCCCCTGGAATGCGTGCGGCAGCCGGTATTTGCGTTCGTCGAACCCATTTGCTCTTCTAAGCGATTTTCCGGAATCCCTCATCTAGAGTAACATCGTCTTCCACTCAATAATACGGTTGTCTGCAGTGGTGGCGGTGACCTTGACCTGAGATGACAGATTAGCATGCCCTCGAGCAGGCGTCTGAACAGAGTGATATCCAAGTGTTACAGCTCTTTGAGTTTGGATCACAGAGATGCCGATTTTTCTTGCGCTTTCATAGCGTAACCGGGAACGCTGTAGCGCATTCCTTCTTAGTTTGCCGTTGGAAGTATGGATAAGACCTGGTACGGTCTGGGCTGGAACTCAGGTGGCTATCTTGAACCTTCAAATACACGGCTTCTAGATGGTCCTCATTAGCAACAACAGGATGCGGCCCGTTCGCCGTTCACCAAACCTAGCGAAAAGCAATCTCTAGCAATCGAATCGAATCGAATCGAACCTGCCTACAGTAAATGAGGGACACCGAAAACCTCATTTTGCTATCTGCGGCGAGATAATTTTGGAATCTCATCTCCTGGCCCGCCAACTTGTACCCGGATCCCGGGGTCGACTGCGGAGTGCTTTTGACGCTCTGGCCGTAGTGGAGATTTGCAAACGCAGGAGTAAAAGACTTATGCGTGCTGAAGGCCAGAATCCGAGCGCCAGAATCTGGAAACCTTGTCCTGGAAGCTTGGGACGCAAACTTCAACCAAGAAGCACCTGATCGGTGACCGCACCGCTGACTGTTTAACGTCTTGATCCCCGCAGCTCCTCTGTGCCCCGGATTTGTGGCCCGCTCTTGACAGACAAGCAAGCTCAGGTCCCTTTATTGGACAGAATCTACGTCAAAAGTGACTGTCCTCTCATTGTTGTTTGCCAAGCCAGGGAGCCCGAGGTGCTGGAAGTCTCCATGCTGCCTTTGACTACTCTTATTGCCGCTGATGAATCATTTGGAGCTTTATTCAAACCATACACTACACCTTCTGCCTCATTTCCAAGAATAAGGGTATCATTTGCCCGACATTGTTGCATACGCTTAGGCCTCTGAATTGGTTGGCTGCGCTGGTCCTGCATCCAAGCCATATCTTAGGATGCCTACAAACACTGGGAACAAGATGCTACCTCTGCATTCTATTCTGAATCCTGCTTTTTCTGGGCAGCCTGAGCCTGGTTTCCGACAGTCTGATCCAGTGTTGGCAACACCATCGACATCACTGCCGTCAGGAACATTACGAGGGATGACAGATGGATCGGTGCCTACCCAAAAGGCGAAACCACAGGGGAGCGCTGGCACTATGCCTAAGCCGAAGTTACAGGGGCCAGTCAATTTCGCCCCTTTTGAAGATGTCGACCAAGCATCGTATCGAGAGGTTCAAAGGTTTCAAGTCAGTCCGTTTGGACAGATACGGCAGAGTTGCGACCATATTCCTTACAGTAGCTCAAAGAAGGACTTTTTCGAAAAGACGGGAAGAGAGAGCATCGAAGGTAAGGGGATTTATTGAGAGAGGTTGCTTTTTTGCTTAAAAAAAGGGGCTGACCAGACTTGGTTATAGTTTTCAAGTATGAGTTTTGTTACAACGAGGCAACCTACACCGTCATGTGGGATTATAATGTTGGTCTTGTTCGCATGACTCCATTCTTCAAATGTTTGGGATATGCAAAGGTATATCGTTGCGTTTCCTCTCCCTTTTCATCTATACTACTCATTTAGATACTCTACTGATGGTGATTAGACCAAACCCTCCCAGATGCTGGATAGAAATCCGGGATTAAGAGACATATCGCCTAGCATCACCGGAGGCGCCGTGTCAGCTCAAGGTATGTCTAAAAGCAATCCAGTGTCAGGATGGAATGCTCATGCTATGTTTCCCTCATAGGATATTGGATGCCATATCCATGTGCAAGAGCGGTATGTGCGACTTTTTGCACGATAATTGCGGGTGCATTGATCCCGCTCTTTGGCCCATCGTTTCCCTCTCAGTGTACTCCTTCCGACTCTCCTTATTACAATGATATGGTGATCAGTCGACTGGTCATCATGCAAGCCACTGAAGACGTCGCACGGTTTCGCTATGGACAGGGACAAGGAAATCGAATTGTAAAGGCTGTCGGTGGAATACGTGGCCCTCTGGTGCTTGGAGACTATCCCCTGCGTGGCAAACGGGAAAGCCAGCCAACGCCCTCTTTCAGACTACCGTCGCGCCCTCAACCTCCGCGTTCTCAGCGTCTGATCACCTCAATTCCTGAGGCTGCCGTCGGTTACCATCCTATGGCAACTTCGGCTCCAAGTACGGCATGCGAAGCCCGCGAACCCAACCCCTTTTCTAGAATGAGCATGAACATGACTGGTCGATCTGTTCTTGATCCTAAGCTTCTCCACTCACCGAGCTCTTTCTCCGATGTATCCAGACGAACCGAGACGAGCGAATCTGAGAGAAAGCATGTTGAGAAATGGAGACCGAAGCGGCGCAGACGAGCTCATAACGAAGCTGGAACAGCGTATTCGCCTGCTCGGGTTGTGGAAGCAAATCAAGAGAGACAACCACAGCTAGAGCTAGAGCATTTCAGAGCAGCCGCAGCCCTGCTGAGTCTGCATAGAGAGCCTCAAGGCGTAGGATATTCCTCTACGATCGCGGTGGAAACATCGGACGACGACTTTTCTGAACGGCGTCACCAGAAGAAGCGACCAAAGGCTCATTCCTTTTAACAACTGGATGATGTTGGTTAGACGATCAAAATGGGGGAACGTGATGTTGTTGTAACATCTACCTACGTATTGCTCGTTTCAAGATACCCGCAGGACTGGTGCTTGCAATCAGATTGTTTTGGGTCATCTTTTTGGAGAGGTGTTCTTGGTTATGCTTTTTTGTATGTTGGATTTCAAGTTTTCGTCAAGATTGATAAAATGTAGTAGTCTCGATGTAGGTTTCGCTTCTCTTCTTCCAAATTTTAGATTCACATTTCCAACATATGATCTTGATGTTCCCCCCTCCTCCCTGATATCTTTTTCACAGAGCACTTTTGAACGCCATCTCTAAACCATTTTTTCATTTAAATCGTCATCACAGCACATCATTTGTGCTCTCCTCTCTCTGCTGCCCTCTTCTCTTTAAACTCCTTGACCCATCCCTCAGCCTTCGAAGTCGGCAGTACGAAAATCCTCACCACTTCATCCACAACCTCGACTTTACCTCCAGCCAGCACCTTCAACAGAGGAACCTTCTTGCCTATCTTGATCAGGCCACCTTCTTTCGTTTCGATATAGCACGTCACTCCCGCAAGAGTATACTGTCCCTCGTTATCCCACGGTAAGGGGAATATATATCCTAGGTGATCCTCCAGAGAATGCGTCTCGTGAAAGGCCTTGATAAAATCGGATTCCAAGTGAAGCGGATACAGCAACACCGTGGGGAACGCCAGCTCGGACGAAGGATCGTCTTCATCCGGCAGCAGCCTCACTTTTGCGTCCTCCATCTCCGGCGGCTGCTCCGTCGTCCGCATCTTGATCCCCCTCGCGGCAATAGCCGTCTTGAGGAGCAGTGCTCGACGCTGCTTCTTCGCTTCTCTTTCCGCCGCCTTTCGTTTCAGCTCGTTGAGCGTCGTGGCACGCTTAATGATGCCGTCTGCAACACTTCGTAGAGCCTTGTTCTCCGGCTCAATCGCCAACCCTCTCGCACACACGTCGTCGGCCTCCTCGATGCGATCCACCGCCAGCAGCGCCTTTCCGCTGCGATAGTACGCCTTGACGTTGCGCGGGTTGAGCCGCAGCGCCGCCGCGCAGTCCGTCCAGCAGCTGCGGTAGTTTTGCATCTCCAGGTGGCACGCCGCGCGGTTCACGTACATGGCCTCGAGCATCTCCTTTTGCTGGCGGATCTCGTCCTCCGAGTCGGGCTCCCCGGTCTCGGGATGCTTTGTGATTTCACCATGGGCCCGTTTCCGCTCCTCGACGAAGAGCACCGCGATGCCCTTGCCGTAGAACTCGCTGGCGTCTTTGTAGCCCTTGACCTTGAAGCACTCGTTGCCGCGCTCCTTGAAGTCCGCGGCGTTCTCCAGCGCTGTGCCTTCGTATGCTAGGGCCTGCAGCGCGGCGATGTCGTTGTTCTCCTCCATCTCCGTCATGAACAGCGGCGACTTGTTCAGGTCTGCGAGAACCTCTTCAGCCGTCCTGTTGCGGTTCAAGGCCAGCTGAGGAGGAAGCGCAGGTCCCGTTCCATCAGCGGGCATTTGGTCAGCGAGGCTCATGGCCTGCTCGATCTGGTCGGCGAGCTGGTCGATGCTCATCGTGAAAACGGGCACAGTATTATTTCTTTTTTATCTGGATGAGGATATGCTATGAAGGGGATTGTATGAGAGTGTATCTCTCCCTTCGTTTGTGTTGTTGAAGGTGCACGCAAGAATGTGTGTGTGTTTTTTTTTTAATGAAGATGAGGGTGGCGCATTGGGCTTGAAATTTTGATGAGTGACAAATTTTGTGTGAAATCTTGGAGCTGTGATTTAGTAGCTCAGAATTTGCGCTCGCCAACAGGATCAGCAATTTTCATACGACATGAAATCCTAGAAGATTCACCATTTATTAACTGTTACTTCATGTCAAAAATCTTATTTGTTATTGACTTGTGCTTTGATTTAATTTTTTTCCCGACTTTTTTTTGTACTCTGGTCAAGTAGTGTGTCATTAGGCACCACTGTCTCGGTCGCCTCACCATCCACACGAGAGAGAGAGAAAGGAACGAGATAAGTTTTTGTACAAGCATCATCATTACTATCTTTTCTAGTCTCTAATGCTATCTAGTCCCCTTCATTCTTTGGGGACAAGAGAGAGAATAAAAAGTACCGGGATAAATACACACTTTTCCAAGGCCCAAAACGCCGACAAATGCGCAATCCACACGCCAAAGCAATTTATGTACATGCGCCTTTTTGGATATCATTTGTACTCTCCCACCGCATCGCAACCAAATCCTTTACCAGCCAATCTGAACATGAACCATTGGGTATATATCCATTCTGAACCTCCGCGGAAAGTAAACGCCGGTTAATTCGTGCGTAAACCTGCTAATCTTATTAACTTATTCACCACTGCAACTTGCAGGGTGTCTTGTAAAAATGTGACGGCTCCTACTGGGAGGATGCCGTTCATCATTTCTCTCATATGCATTCTTTCTTTTCTTTTTGAAAATCATTCTATGATTGCGTTTTCTTCACTCCACAACCTCAACTGAAACTTCAGTGGGCGTGGCGTTGTGAATTTGTTCTTCAGCGTCTTCCTTGGATCGTTGACAACTACGATCCCGGGGAACGGAGAAGCATTGAACAGCACCGAAAATGGCAACCAGGGAGCTGCAAAACCATGGTAAGGCAGTGAAGTCCACTTGGCTACCTAGTGTGTAGAGATAGCCTGCGACTGGTGGCGCAATCATGCGGCAGGCAGCGCCAGCGCTGGCGGCCAAGCCGTTGACTTTGCCCAGCGCACTCGCAGAAGGGGTGGCTCCTTTGATTAAGATAAGGAGAAGGGGATAAAGGGTAATGGAAAGTACGTTGCGTACAGCAAGGCACAAGTAAATGGAGGGGAAAAGAAGGGACTCGGGGACGTAAAGTAGAAGAGGGACAATAGCGTAAATGATGGGGTGTAAGACTGTGACAAGCAGGAAAAGTCGATATACACCAAACTTCTCGGCTGCAAGGGGGAAGATGACAGCTTGGACAAACAGAGCGATAGCTCCGTTGACAGCCATGATCATTCCCACATCTCGAAGGGAAAGGCCCAAGCCTCCGGGAGAATAGAAGAGTGAAAGGGCACCAAACTTGGAGAAGGTATTTACCGAAACTCGCTCGTCTTCAAAGAAGATTGGCATGAGGTGGTCGTAGGTCATCGAGTGGTAGGTGAAGATGCACAAGGAGATAATGAAGCCGACGATGCGCTTGTTCCAAATGGTCATGGGCATATTCTTTTCCATGGCCATCTCGTTCGAGCTGTTCTCTGGACACTCCCCACTGCTGCTGCTGCCGTCTCGAATGGTTCCGTAGGTCTCGGAACGCAAATCGACTGCCGGTCGCTTTATGGCGTCTGAAGTCTCCAACAGCGGAGTCTCTTCTGAGACGTAGGTGTCTGCTGGAAGGGAAATTCGAGGCTGCATGTCCGGGTGAGTTTCTTCCAGGAGGAAAAAGCCCATGACGATGCTGAGGAACAAGAGAGCAGCGCAAAGCAAGTTGGGCAGCAGATAGGGGTATCGCTCGAACAGAGAATCCTTGGGGAAAGCACTGGGCCAGGACTCGTGAGGGTCGGCAAAGGTTCCGCCGATGCAAGGACCAATGATGGTTCCAATGCTCCACACGAACGGCATGACGGAGAAGGCGCGCGCTGGGAATTTATGTTAGCCATCTTTTATCATTAAACGCTAGGAGGGGGAATAGCTTACGCTCATGCTCAGGTTTCGTGACGAGCTCACCGACCATGGTTTGGATGACGCCAATGTTGCCGTTGAGAAGCCCCCCTATCGCGCGTCCAACCAACGCGATCCAGATGTTGGAGGCAAATCCCACCATGATCATGCTTAGCATAGTCCCCACACAGCCGAGCATCAGGACTGGTTTGCGACCGATACGGTCAGATAAACCGCCCCAATACATGCCCATGAGGGCTTCGGCGAGGGAGAAGGAGGAGATGAGAAGACCCGAGTAGAAAGAGGCATCTTGTTCGTTTCCGATCTTGAATCTCTTGACCAGAGCCCAGGCATAGGGGAAGATGGAAGTGAGAGCGATTGGTTCGGCAAGGCGAACAATGGCTGAGAAGCTGGGTTAGTCTTGGTTGCGAAGCGCATTGCTGGTTCTTCCATTAAAGCGGAACTTACCGAGGAGAAATAGTTGGAGGGTCGGGAAGTCGTCGGGGTTGCGAAGACGAGCCTGCTTTGTTAGGGTCATGTCTTCTCTGCTTGGTGTGAGCTTACGACAACAGACACAAGCACAGGCGATAAAAGTGCGTGTGTTGGTGTGCGTATCTTTAGAGTGGTTGACAAGTCTCTAAAGAAGGGTTGTGAGAGTTGAGAATCGAGAGTTGAGTCGAGTTGAGAGCGAAGAGTAAAAAAGCTGATTGCTGTGTAGGCGAATGTGTTCAAAGGTAGGAGGATTTGCTGGCACTGAACAGATGTTTGTTGCCAAGTCCTGCACACAAAGCGGCAAGATTAGGCAACGACCGCAAATAAGAATGAACAAAGAACTAATTGATTGATGCAAAAGATGTGAAGAGCAGAATCGATGGAAACTGGGCGAAAGTGGTGGGAGCAGGCCTATTTCTACCGGCGTCAATCAAGGTGGGAGCAATACAGTAAGACACAGTGCCTGAGCAAGATGTTGGGTGGAGCTCTGAACGCATCGATAACAAGAGACATGCATCTAAGACATGTAGAATTCGGTGGCTGCATGTGGCATGTGGAGGCTCTAAGCGCAGTCTGCAGTAGTATGCATGAAGCGAGGTGACACGAGCCACACGCTAACCACCTTCTAGGTATTTTAGCCTCTGGCAGCAGCCGCAAGCGTCGCACCCCAGGGGTCTCACTAGGGCGGTAGCAGCTGGCCTTGTGTCTCTCTGGTTGTCGTGTCTTGCATTGTTTTACATATAGCTGGGCTGCTTTCGACGGTGATGCTAATTCTGATACCAATTCTGATACCAATTCTGATGCCATTTCCAATTCTCCCCAGTTTCACAATTGAATGCATTGTTTCCGAATTCGCCACATCTGGGGGAGGCAAAACGTGTTCGTTCGCTTGCTACAAGAAGCAACTCGTCTCTCATTTCCCGAATCGCGAATCCGTGCCAGCCGCCAACTGCTTGCAACGCCGACCAGCAACCGAGAGAAAAAAAAACAATGGAATGCCCTAACCAGCAGCGATCACCCAGCTAGCGAATAGTCCTAGTTTGAAATGCTACGCTGTCCAACCTTGCACCATGTGGGAGGCTCTTTGGTCTCGTGTCGCTTGTCGGATCCAGGCATCACATGCTTTGCTATTGGCCATCGGAGGCTGGCAATTTTTTCCACCTCCGAACTAGGAGTTTGATAGTGATAGCGCATGGACCTGCGCCACTACACAGTATATGCATATATCGCGCACGAGCATGCAATTGGGCGTGGCAATTGGCCAGTCATATTTTCTCCTCGCTTCACCAACCCCACCAAAGATGGCAAGTTCTCGACAACTTTTGCATTTTGCCTGGAGGCTTCTCGGTGGAGCACCGACGACCCGACGCTTTTCATCGACGATCTGCTTCGTTGCATCAACAGTGCTTCGTATCTGCAAAATTTTACTTTGTACGGAGTGGCGCTGCTTCTTGATTCTGCCAAACCGTCACAGCCGAATCTCACCTTCACACGGGCATGCTCAATTTCTCTGTGATGACCTTGCAGGCAGAGACGGATGACCGCATGACGGTACAATGACGGGAATGATGATGACCAGGTTTCATGGCATGGCGACGCGCGGATCGATCAGTCACCAGCGACAGAATTAATTCAGTGGAAGTGATTTGCTACGCTGTTATGCAGTTGAGGCATTGCTATCCATCTTATTCCAAGAAGATGAGTGGTGTTGTTGTCCTTCGTTTCCGCTTCCCACGCACTTGGCGCCAACTCGCCGACCCACGAAGTGGTTCTACACTCGGATGCGACCCAGTCAAATTTCCCATGCAACATTAGATTGACAGTCGAACCAAAGATGGGATCGGTTGCATGCTCGTACTTGCGTGCAGACGAAATTTGCTAGGATATCCCCCGTGTGAAGGGTCCGAATTGCCATTACTCAAGGTCACTTGGCTTGGACCATGGGCGCCAGTTTTGCTCGGTCACGCTACACCCTTTTTCTCCCGCCAGCACCGATTCGATGACTTATGCAGCTTCCCAGCGCTAAAGCCGGATCTACAGTTGGTCGGCTGGCGAAAGGGCAAGATGGAAAAGTAAAAGGGAATGCTGGCGTCATCAGCCCAATGAGCTTGTCTTGAGCGTTGCAGAGCATCGAACCTCATAGAAGTCACGAGAACTGAGGCGACCGTCTGCAAGACGCGGATTCCGGCTGCAAACTGAGAGCATCCGGATCTGCGCGGCATGAGCCAACATATCACCCGGAGAGTCTGTTCCCCGCCTTGTGCCCCTCCTCGACATCTCACGCTCTCCTCTCTCCCTTCCTTCCTCCCCGCTGCTCACCTTGGCTGGAATGTGTCTCGAGTCGCAGCCGGAGCAAACAGGCGGTCTGGTTCGCAACCCCCAGCTCATCCAATGGGTGCTCCGCATAGTATTTGGTTTTAGCAGCCTCATGACCGTTTCCCGCAAGGCACCCGCCGGAAACCACCCCAGGCGGGTGTCGCGATCCAAACGCACAAGGTACGAGGCAAACAGGCCGTTGAAAGCCCGACCCGGGACACCTCCTCCGCCGACGCGGATCTTGGCGTGAAAGGACACCCACCAGCTGCAGTGCCGAGACCCTGACGACCTTACACCCCTCTTTGCATGACCTCGAAGCCACTGGGAATAACAGAATCGAACAAGGGTGGAGCACGAGCCATTCTTTATGCATCTATCGAGCGAGCACTAAAGAGCGAATTGCGCTAGTTCCCGAGGGCTGGACCACACTGGGTGGAGCATCTTTTCAACATCAGATGGGCTGAGAAGTGAGATAGAAGACGACGCATCTCTTACGTGTAGTCATTGGGTCAAGCGGTAGTCGAACCACTAGGGGCCAACAGCAACCGTGACGCGGGGCCTTCTACAACTTGTGATACTTGATAGACAACAGGGGGCTTCAGTCATCTTCCCTGATGACTTTTGTGTCTCTTCAATCTTCTTGATAGCATTGGTGTTGGCTCACCGAGTGCCGCTTCGCCGGTCTCGGGGCGCGATCAGCATCGGCTATTCCGACTGCATTATCAGTTGTGAAGCTGTTGTGTTGCATGCAACATATTGGCTACAACACTGAACGAGAAAAAAAAGTCTCCGCTGCAACAAGACACACCTGTTGCTCAATGAAATTTTACTTGTCCAACTATAGACAATCTACCCCAATTCCCACCTGGAAACTGATACGAATGGAGGTCAATGTTCTGAGCAAAATGGGCGGAAAGAACCCAGGCATTCAACAGCCAACTCCAAGGAGACACCTTTTGTTTCAACGGTATGAGACAAACATTGTCAATCGCTTCAGTCACAGGTTCCCTGACAATGTGACGATCACACGAGTTTTCAATAAATGACAATGATAACGTGCCGCTCTTGTTCAATTCTTGTATCTCTATCGATCATGGATGCTAATGCAGCATCTCAACTATGGTAACACATACCGTGTATGCAGGTACACAGCGCTTCTATGCACAACATCTTCCCTTCCGACAGACATCCGGGCTATTACAGCCGCTCACTTCCCCTGGCAGAACTCGCGATGCCCATCTCCTCTAGCACGGTCTTGTACTTTTCCGCTTCCTCAATCATTTGGTCCATTGTCTGTGCATTGCGCTCCGCATCCTCGATCCTCGGCATTTTTCCAGCCGGTCGAGGCCTCTGCTGGTCCCACAGAGCTCCTCCCACGTTGGCCTCCTCGCTGGACAGGTGCACATAGATTTCATCCATAGCCTCTCCCATGTCGCCCTTCTTACGAGGAATCACATGGACGTGCACATGGGGAATGGTTTGTCCCGCCTCCGCGCCATCCTGCAGCGCGACGGTGAAGCTGCCCGACATGAGATCTGAGGGGTCCGGGAAGTAGAGCTTGGCGAGGAGCTTCTGGACCTGCTGGACCGTGGCGAAGAGATCTGTTGTTTCGGCGGGGGACATATCCAGGAGGCGTTTATGGGGTTTGAGTGGACAGATGAGGACGTGGCCTGGGAGGAGAGGCTTGAGATTGACAAGACCGTAGGAGTGCGGAGTTGTCAGGAAGACCTAGAGCGATGTTAACCAGCTGGGTTTCAATCGGTCTTGCGATAATGATTTTGTGATGATTTATGAAGAAGGGAGGGGATTGGCGTCGTTTTCCCATACATACCTGCTTCGTGACCTCAAAGGGCCCAAACTTGATAGTCATTCCGTCCGTGTTAGTCGACGTCATGACGCCCCTCACAAAAGAAGGCTTCCCGAAGCTCTTCAGACTAAACGCTCTAGCAGGACAATCTGACCAAGGCCGTGCAGCAAATCGGCTTACTCGGAACAATGCCAGTCTTGAAGCTAATAAGTCTGTAGCGATTATTCAACCTCGCGCATTAGCGACTTGAATGTCTTCGTTTTCAGCGTTGCGGGAAATTCAGATGAGATTCTTTTGGACTAACCTGAATGATGAAACAGACGTTGGAGAAATTGGCTCATGGGTGAAAGGAATGCGGATTTATATGAGTGCCCAATTGGCTCCTCCTTTTTTGTTTTTTGTTCTTTGGGTGATGGTGAGATGAGCAACGTGAGAGTGAGATGTGAGAAGGTGAGATTTAAGACTAAGAAACGTGTTGGAGCGGGGGAGCGGCCGCCCATTAAGAATGGTTGATTTGGGTGATGTGGAGTAAGTTTTCAACTCAATCAAGCTTGTGAGAATGACAGCTTCAACTAAGATGGAGTCAGCTAAAATGGCTATAAGACAAGCCATGTCATATTCACCGGATGAGATTTTGCTTGCTTGCTCCGTACAGTGTATTGGTTGGTATCTTCTAATGGTATTCTAGCATTACATTTCACATCATACAAAAAACCCCTCCTCTCAAAAAAAAAAAAAATCCAGTAACAAGTCGCTCAATTTACAACATCAAACAAAAAAAATCCAGTCCAACACAATGCCCAAATCTTTCTATATCCTCCTTCTTATTGGCCTCGCCTGCTGTCGAAAGAAATACTCGCCACCAACCGCCGCTGCGCCGCAAACCGCTAAAGAACAGGCGCCCTCGAAAAGTGCATCGTCAGACACGTCCGCTGTTTAAAAGAAATCCGACTCCTCGCCGGCGGAGATGAGTTGGCCGGCACTGGCTTCGAAGCGTCCCGAGTTTTGGTTCAATGGTTCTTCGTCTTCTTCGCCGACGTCTTCCCAGTGGACTGTAATTGATTGTTAGAAGCTGAAATGAGGGGAGCTGAGGACAAGCGTTTGTTGAGAGAATACATACCATGAGGCTTAATGATGAAAGCACATATTAAGCCGATGCAGAAAAGTCCACCGAGGAGCACGAAGATGGCCTGTGGGAATGTGCCAACCGTCACGGCGTATAGGCCGTTGAACATGAGGGGTCCGACGACTCGTGAGAGCGCTTGCATGAAACCAACAGCACCGAGGACCTGCCCGACGCGTGACGCGGGAACATGCTTGGTAACGGCGGCCTGGACAGTAGCGCTGCCTAGGCCTCCAAGAGCGGTAACCATTCCGCTGGCGAAGAAGAGGTGCTGATTCCGGGAGAAGGTGTATCCAATACATCCAAGCACGTCTGATGTCAGAGCGAAGCGAAGAAGCCAAATGTCCAGGGTATCCGCTCCCGTATTCACCTCTACCGCAGGTGCCCCAGACTCGCGTCGTCGTCGAGCTGCTGGTCGGATGCGGAAGACGTAGTTGATGATGGGGAAGAGGACCATGAGCACAACAACGCGGATCATGGATAGTAATGAGATGAAGCGAGACGTCTCAAATGTGCCCCATCCAAACATGTATTCGCTGTACAGCATCAGGCAGTTGCCCACGGCCATCATGGATCCCATGATGATGGTGTCGGCAATGGCCAGAGCGACCAGGTTGATCCGCAGCCTTGATGAGGTTCCGGGACCAGTGGGCCACAGAATCTCAAAGGCCTCAAAGGGGTTATGAACTCGGCGAGCAGGAAGCAAGCCTTCGCCGGTCTCGGATCTTGCTAGTTTCTCGCGGGCCAGCATCTGTCTTCGCTTGGACAATGACTCTGGCATGATGAAGCGAACGAAGACGATGAAGAATGCGTGGCAGCCAAGAGCTACGTAGAAGATGGAGATGACGGTTCCAGTCCACTTGACAAAGTAGCCGGCCAGAAGGGGGCCTACAGCAAGGCCGGTAAAGAGACAAGCATGGACATAGCCAATGGACACGGCCCTCCTGGATGGTGGTGTGCAGTCGCTCGTGTACGACTGGCTGAGAATGCTGCCGGCAGTAAACGATCCGGTGATGCCGTCAAACATAGCACCCACGAGCATCCACCGGTAGTTGAAGACCTGTGGGTACTTTGCGCAGAGAATAGTGACAACCTCGCTGAGCAGGCCACCGCAGGATGCGAGAGCCATGAGCTTTCGTCGTCCGTAGCGATCAGAGAGTTTGCCCAGCTTGGGGGCGACGATGGCGCTCAGGCCGCCGATGATGAGGTTCAAGCCCAGCATAAAGGTGGCGACATTTCGCTGGACTTCGGGGATGTTGCATTGCGGGTTGTCGGAGCCCAAGACGATGGGCTTGTAGGTGAAATGAGGGTTGATGAGTTGCTGGTCTGCAAAGTACTGCTTGCAAACAAGATCAAGAATTCTACAGCACCGCCATTAGGAAGATATTCCACCGATTGGGAAAAAAACTCATCTTAGTTGTTGCTTACAGGTTGAGTTTAGGGACAATCAAGCCGCCAAAGGCGAGAGTGAAGACGGCATACGGTCCCAGAAGCCAGAATACCTGCGGCGCTTGTTAGATGCTGTGTCGCCATGGAAGCTGTGTCTCCGCACTCGGGACATGTGAAACATACAGACGGCCTGCGCCACCACGGCAAATGCTGGAAATCGACGTCGTTGTCCCAGCTGTCTTTTCTCGCTCCGTAGCCTTCGGGGCCGAGCAATTGCGACGTCTCGGTGACGTCTGAGTCGCGATCATTGTCGATTTCGCGAATCGTCGGACTCGGACTTCGGTCGTCGCTTATCCGTTTCGGACCAGCCATTTGTGTGTGTGATGCAGCTATTACTGCGACAAAGAGTTGTCTGTGTTGATGCGACTCAAGATAATCCAGTCCGAGGGCAAAAAAACAACAAAACAAATACGAGGAACGCGCTCGCTCAGGTCGGGAAGACTATAGGGAAGCCTCCGGAGTTATGGTAGCGACAAATGCCTTGACTCTGTCCCATTTCTCGCCGGGCCGGAACCTCGATCTATAGCTATACGGGACAAGGGAGTGAATATTTATATACTTTGGTAGTACATACGACGAAGAGAAGGGGGCCCAAGAAGCTTTGCAGATGGAGGAAGCGAGATGAGTACTGGAAAGCTATTTTCTGGAGTACAGTAAGAGCTTACATGCAGAATTCCAGCAAACGGGGGCATGGGAGGAATGACAGGGGAATGCCCGAGTGGAGCCGAGGAACCAACAAAGCAAGTCAATTCATCAAGGTGTCCGTCAAACGTGTTCTGGCAATCGCGTGGACGGCCTCGAGTGGATTCGGAAACGAAACCCGGGGGCCCCAGGAGGAGGGAAGATGGGACGGGCAGAAGCTGAGTTTGGCGCCCTCTGGGGGATTGCGAGATGCGGATTGGTGTGACTGGCTATCTCGAACCCCGTACGGAGTGTGTGAGTGGTGACGACGTTATCTGCATCAGGCTCGTCTCGTCTTGTCTCGTTTCCTGCAACGCAATGCTATCTTGGTTGGTCGTTTTTGCAAAATGAGACAGACAGACAGACAGACTCGGGGCAAACCACGTCGTCGAGGCTAGCGGACCAGCGCAGCAAATCGCATGCAGCTATCGGCCAACCAGCCCACGAATCGATGACGCTTGCGTTTGGGCGTCGCCCGCGATTATCGTGCCTGAATTGCACGCTTCCTTGCGATAGTCGCCCACCACCAGGACGCTGCCGGTGGCCGAGAGTTGCAGGCGGTCCGCAGCTTCCAGCCTATCCGCGTACAGGATTCGAGCCAGAAGGGCGGGGGCCTGGCGACACGCCTCTGGGAATAGGGTTGTGACTTGGTCCTAAGAGGGCAAAGTGAAAGGATGGGCTGCCTTGGTTATCTCTTTGTTGGTGTTGGGCAGAGCGAATCTTGCTTGGTAATTCGGACTTTTGGGGGTCGGTGGAGTCCGAAGTCCGCCTCCGCAAGCTAAAGTGTACGTATGTGTTTCCTTTGTGATGATGTCTGGATGATTAGCCTTTTGATGGACCAGTTTCACACTGCAATAATTACGGGTTAGACTTTTTCAGATGCATAAAATCGGATGAGCTGGGGCAGAGCTATGATGTATGAATTTGCTCAGTCTGGGAGAAGAGAGGAGAAGATGGTACTTTTTGTTTTTTCGGTTGCTCTTTTGCCCTTTTGCTGTTAGTTCGCCGATAGCGAGTGTCTACTACTAATAGATAGACTCCATATTTTCCGTTGATAGGAAGCCAGAGGTTCTACGTGGCACGTCATGCAGGTGTTGCAGATAGAAAAAAAATCCATCGTCGAGATACTGGCTAAACGGTTCAATTGGACTAACAGAGACATCCGTTGGTGCCTCATGCGTACCTGACAGTTTGCATGATCGGGGAGCCCTAACAATGCATCCTCTAACAGAGCCGAGACATTGGATGATAGGTAACCTGCAGCCATCAGTACAGCATTACAGTATGCCTAATCGGGGTCAAGGTGAAGAGCTCGGTAGCCGCCGCTGAGCTGTCGGTGGCCCACCAATCAGAGCCAACATGTGAGGATGACTCAGCAATTCCCAGCTAAATGCAACGCGGTACGGCTGCGAGGCTTTGGATATTTTCTGGAGCCAAACCGGCAAGCGGACACGCATCGCCATCACCAATTCCATCGCCGCCGCCACAATGCCCGTCGTCAAGGGAGGCGTCTGGACCAACATCGAGGACGAGATCCTCAAGGCCTCCGTCTCCAAGTATGGCCTCAACCAATGGGCACGCGTGTCGTCGCTGCTGGCGCGCAAGACGCCCAAGCAGTGCAAGGCCAGATGGAACGAGTGGCTGGACCCCAGCATCAAGAAGATCGAATGGAGCAAGGAGGAGGATGAGAAGCTGCTGCATCTCGCCAAGATTATGCCCACGCAATGGCGCACCATCGCCCCGATTGTCGGCCGAACTGCGAACCAGTGTCTCGAGCGATACCAGAAGCTGCTTGACGAGGCCGAGGCTCGCGAGTCGTCTGGCCTTGGCCTTACCGGGCCAGATGGCGGAGAGACGCAAGCTCCAAGTGCCGACGACGTGAGGAGACTGCGGCCGGGCGAGCTTGATCCAGATCCGGAGACGAAACCTGCTCGACCTGATACCATCGATCTTGACGAAGATGAAAAGGAGATGCTTAGCGAAGCCCGTGCCCGTCTGGCCAACACGCAGGGTAAAAAGGCAAAGCGAAAGGCTCGAGAACGCCAGCAGGAGGAGTCTCGTCGCCTGGCGACTCTGCAGAAGCGGCGAGAGCTCAAGACGGCCGGCATCAACATCAAGGTGACTACGCGGAAGCAGGGTGAGATGGACTACAATGCGGATATTCCATTCGAAAGGAAAGCCGCACCTGGATTCTACGACACTTCGGAGGAGTTTACGCGGAATGAGATGCAGCGGGCGGCGTTTGATCCTAGAAAACAGCAACTGGCCAATAAGCGAAAGGGCGATGGCGATGAGGACAATGACCGCAAGAGGAGGAAGAATGACAAGGACGGCATTTCAGAATCTCAAAAAGCCGCCATCAAGGCTGGCCAAATGCAAAAGATTCGAGAGGCCGAGCAGAGCAGCAAGCGCCGACCTCTAAACTTGCCAGCACCGCAAGTCAGCGAGGGCGAACTGGAGGAAATTGTCAAGATGGGCAAGATGGGCGAGGCTGCCAACTTGATGGCCAAGGAAAGCGACAACGATGCGACTCGAGGATTCGTAAACTCGTATTCGACACTCAACACAAATGCACCAATCCGAACGCCTAGAGCGCCTGCGCAGGAGGACCACATCGCCAACGAGATCAGGAACATCCGAGCACTGAACGAAACACAATCTGCACTGCTGGGTGGCGAGAATACTCCTCTTCATCAGGGTTCTGGCTCAACAGGATTCGAGGGCATCACGCCTCGGAAGCAGGTCATGGCGACACCAAACCCTCTGGCAACACCTTTGAGAAACGGTGGCGTCAACGGTGCTGTCCCTGGACAGACGCCCATGCGCACCCCTCGAGACACTTTTGCTCTCAACCAAGAAGACGGCATGTCGATGACAGGAGCAACCCCTCGGGACGTAAAATTGCGACAGATGGCTATGCAGAACCAGCTGCGCGCTGGACTGGCTGCGCTGCCCAAGCCAAAGGATACAGAGTGGGAGTTTGAGATACCCGAAGACCAGGTAGACAGTGCGGCAGGTGACGAGGCCATGGAGGAGGATGCTGCTGAGCGGGACAGACGAGAACGCCAAAGACGAGAGGCCGAAGAGGCGCTTGAGCGGCGACGACAGACTCAAGTCATACAGCGAGGACTTCCACGCCCTGTGGTTGTCAACTTGACAGAATTGCTCAAGAGGGCGAAGGATATTGCCGACCCTTCTGCGGCCCTGATTGCCGTGGAGACCGCAACTCTGATGGCCAATGATGCTACAAAATTCCCGCTCAACGGCTCTCAGGTCAAGGGAGCGCTACAGCCTCTGGATCACATTGATGATGGACTCCTTGCTGACGCGCGCCTCCGTATTCTCTCGGAGACCAAGCCGTTGCCCAGTTTTGAGGATATCCAAGCCGCCTTTGAGAGCCGAGCTGGAGGGGATTCTTTGCTTTTGGGTCTGGGATGTTATAATGATGATGATGATGAGCAAGATGCCGCTATGCGAGCTGCTTTTGACGTAAGTTGACGCTCTACTCGACAGTATTTCTCTTTTAATGTATACCCCTGGTTCTAACCATCTCAAACAGGCTGTTCAAGAAACCATCATGACCTCGGCAGAAGAAGATGCGAAGCTTGAGAAAAAGCTTACGCTGCACCTGGGCGGATACCAGAAGCGGCAAAAGATGCTCAAAGACAAAGTGGCAGATGCCGCAGACGCCTTGGAAAAGGCGAGGGTGGCTCTCAGTGGGTTCAAGACGTTGGCCATTTCCGAGGATGTGGCTATCAACAGACGACTGGAATCACTAAGGGATGAAGTAAACTTTATTAGTCGAAGAGAGAGAGAAGCACAGGAGGAATACCGAAAAGCCAAAGAAGAGCTCGAAGCTCTGCGCGCGGGAGACGTCAACGGATACCATTAATCAGGAGACCAAAAGGATTTTTCAATATTGTTACTATTATGAAGGGGTAATTTGAATCGATAGGCATCAAGGAGGTTCATGTACAAAGCAAATCATCAAGTCAAATGCATTCTATTCTTGACGCGTTTTTTTCTAACCTAGCCATACTGAGAGTATCTAGGTTCGCTCTTCTGTCCTCATTTTTTGCAAATTCTCCCTACTTTTCTCATATTATGACTTGCGATTTACTGGTGCTAAGCGCGGCAGCTTCATAGGCAGGACGATGAGGACCGAAATAGCAGCGACCACGGTGCAGAGGATGAATGTCAACCTCAGAGACGCCTCGTAGCTCTGCACGACCTGCTCCCTGTACGGCTCTTTTAGCTTGGCAACGGCCTCCACGGACGCCCTGACAAGCTCGATTATTTCGGCCTTGTCTTGACCCTGGACGAAAAGATTAAGATAGTACACCAAAGCATTTTGTACAACAAGACTGCTCATGGCTATTCCCAGGACGAAGCCCAGACTCCGCCAGAGGATCAGCGTGCTCGTGACGACGGCCTGCTCCGACTGCGACGAAGACGCCAGGATGGCCATGAACGTGCCTGGAAACTGAAAGCCTTGGCCGATGGACTGGGGGATGAGAATGAGGAGGTAGACGATAGTGGACATTCCACGGTGCAAAAAGCAGAGGATGATGCATCCGGCGAGATACCATACCGTGCCGGAGACGACGGGCCATTTGAGGCGGCGGGTTAAAGTGATGGCGAAGCCCGTCGAGGCGCCGATTATGGAGGATGTGATGGAGGGGAGGGCGAGGCGTAGGCCGGAGGAGGTGGCGCTGGAGAGGAGGACGGCTTGGAAGTATAGGGGGCTGTATACAGTGTGTTAGGTGAGAGGAGCGAGATGAAAGGGGGGGTTTCTTTCTATTTTGCTTACATGTTGAAGAAGATGCAGTTGGAGAGGAAGGCGGCGATGAAGTTGGCGAAGATGAGGTTTGCGCGAGGAGAGTGGCGGATTAGACGGAGAGGCATGATGGGTAGGTGGACGCGGGATTCGATCCAGAGAAAGGTTGGGAAAGAGATGGCTGCAATGGAGAGAGAGGCGATGACGAGGGGATGAGTCCCTGTAAGATTGTCAGAACGTACTGGTGTTGAAAAGGGGAAGGGAGTTGGTCACTTACATGGATAGATGTTGCCGCCAAAGTTCTGTGAAGCAGGGAGATGTTGTCAACTTCTGTTCTTACACGCGTCTTACCACAACTCTGGAAGAAGGAAAGCAAAACAAGAACAAACTCACCAATCCCAAGATTGCAGACGTCGTCGACACAGTCAGCAAAGCAGACCCCTTAAAGTCAAACTCGCCCAACGCTTCCCGAAACCCCTTACGTGGGCCCTTGAGCCCAATGTCATCTGGAATCACCACCACGACGACGACAATGCAGAGCAAGAGCGGCGGGATCTGGACTCCGAATTCCCACCGCCAGCCAAGTGCCTCGGCCATGGCACCGCCGAGGGCGGCTCCGAGGGCGGCGCCGGTGCCGAATGACATGTTGACGTATGATTGATAGTTTCCACGACGTCTGGAAGCAGAAGAAGAAGAAAAGATTAGTTATATCAACAACACACATATAATCGAGAGCGAGAGTTTCAGAACAGCATCAGGGGGGAACGCCAAAGACAACATACTCAATCGGCACCAAGTCGCTCGTCAAAATGCTTCCCAAAGTCATCGCCCCTCCCGCCCCAAGCCCACAAACCGCTCTCGCCGCAACAAAGCTCTCAATACTCCCCGCAAGACCACACCACAGCGTCGCCAAAGCAAAAATAGCCAAGCTCATCACGAACAGAGGTTTTCTGCCCATGGCATCCGACAGCCTGCCGAGCAGCGGCTGGAAAGCCGTCGACGTGAGGAGGAACGCCGTTGAAAGCCAGGAGGCGGAGTTTGCGGCCTTGAAGTGGGAGGTGATGACCGGGTGGGAGGAGGCCATGAGGGTGCTGTCGAAGCTGGCGATGAATTGGGCGGCGAGGATCTGGCTGAAGATGAGCCAGAAGCGGGTCGGTGAGGATTCGCCGAGGAAGATGAGGGATCGGGCGGTGTAGGAGGAAGATATTGAGGATGATGAGTTGCGGCGGTGGAGAAGGGGGGAGTGTTCGGTGGGAGGGTCGTCGATGGGGTTGTTGATGTGAACGTGGACATTGTCTTTGGCATCTCGGTTGCTGCTGCTGTTGTTGTTGATGATGATGTGGCTTGCTGCTGGAATACCTTCTTCACCATCATCAACTTGACGACTTATACCTTCATCGACCTGAGTCTCCGGTTCCGGACTCGGCCGATGTTGCGGCCTCAACCAGGAAGACATTTCGCTTTGACGATTATACTCTCAAATTCGCTAGCTCTTCAGGCCTTTCGAGAAACAGGCTATGAACACCAAGTTACTAGTAAGAGAGAAAGAAAAAGAAAGATTCAAGTGATTGAAGACCAAAGGCAGAAGTTTAGAGATGCAAGGGAGGGCTGCAGGGGTGGAGGCGGTTGAGGGGGTCTTGTGATGCGTGTAAGTGGCCGCGGATCTCGCTCCCCGACGTGACGGATGGCATGTGGGTGGTGCCGCTGTAAGTCAAAGTCTATCTAATGGGATGAAAGCCAATAATGATTTAAACAAGAAAGAAATTGAAATGGGAGTATATTTATGTGGAACGGACGGAGTCACGAGTTGACGTCTTTATAGCTTCAATGGAGTCATGGTCTATCTAGTACGAACCGTGAATCAGCACCATGCAGCGGCTTAGATACAGTTAACGAGATCCCATGCAACCATCTGCGGCTATAACGGTCGGGCAAGGATTATAAGAAAAAAAAATGGAGAGCAGGGATCGAACCGGAGCGAGTTGTCACACACCAAGAGAAGCCCGGCCTATCGGCGTGAGTCAAAGACAGAGAATGGGGGAGCCAAGTGGTTTGTAAGTTTAGTGTTGTGGATATGTGCGGGTTGTCTGTTTCTGTATGCTGATGGTTGCTTGAGTCCCTCTTTTTTTGTGTAGCCCCTGGGAGATAACCTAAGCCTTCTGTGACTTACACTTTAAATACATGGATGCCGCTTTTTTTTTTTTCTGTTTATTTTGCATACGGGATTCTAAGAGAATTTACTGACGCCGTTTTTCGGAGGCTATGTGCGGGAAGTCTGTTGCTGGTGCGGGAATAAAGCGTATGGAAGCTGCAGGGCGTGGTGATGTGCTCTGTAGCACGAATGGCGCGAGACCCGAGATACACGGCATGATATTACTTGATAGACTTTATAATCAAGTATATCAGGGATTTCTAATTCGTTCAACATATAAGATAACATGTACTTTTCCCACTTATTTACACGACTTGGATAGTTACCTATAAAATTAATAAAGCTGTGACCCGGCCTCGTAATCAATTGATAGATGTAGGATTGGTGACTAAGCTGGGCTTGGCCCGGCTTCCTGATATAAACGAAGAAGAATTGCCTACAGCTAGACAGAAGAACCAATGCATGTTATCGCGATGAAATGGGCTCCAGCTGCTACGGCGGCCTCATTCTTAAAGAAACGAAGCCACGACGCCCGATCGAATAAATCTCTGACTTGTTCTCGCGCCGTGGTCTCTATAGTGGCCGGCTGGACGAGCTGGGTTTCTCATATGAAGTTCGGTATTCCTCCAGCTCAGTTCAAAGGCGCGATCCCTAGCTGTCAACAAAGTAGTTTCATAGTATTCATAATATAACTATATTGGAACATAGAGATTATCTTTTTTATTCGTATTCTGGCTGGTGAAAAGATTGCCTGCTTACTGACTTGACCGTCTACGATATAAATCAGCACTGCCGGTTTATGCATCCTGAACAGCTAACCTATTACTGTAGAAACAACCGGTTTACTACACAACCATCAATTCGAGAGCTGCGAGGGAAAGAACACAAAGAGAACCCGCAGGCGAATGATAGAAGAACCGAGACTAGAGATGTCATAACCCATGGGTTTTGGGTAAGGTAACGGCTTAGTCCTGCCTATAGGTAATAAATAAGTAATAAATAGGTAAATAAGTTAGTATATACTTAATTTAGGTATTTATTTTAGGTAATAATATTTTAGGTTATATATAGGTAGCCTAGCGTAGGTACTATTTATAATAGGCTACCTAAAGTAAGTAATATACTAAACTTAGAAATATATAAATTATTATAAATAATTATTATAAATACTAATATTAAAGAAATATATATATATTATTTATAATAACTTAAATATTATATTATTAGTTTCTTTAGTTTTTATAATAATTATAAATATTAAATAAGTTAAGTATTACTTAATTATAAAGTATAATAAAGTTAACTTTATTAATAAAGTTATATTTATATAAAATAATGAAAAGTTAGTAATATTTATAAATAAAAATTAAATAATATTAGATATTTAGGTATTATTAGCTTTTATAAAAGTAATAAGGGGCTTATAAAATTAATAATATTATTATTATTTTAATAATAATAATTATTTTTATTATTAAAAGAAAAGGAATTTAAGGGTATATAAATTAAAGTTTATATTTCTGTATTTATAACTAGCTTTAATAGAATTATAATTTTTTTTTAGTAAAATTAATAAATTAATATAATAATTAAAGGTATTTATTAGCTATTTAAAAAATATATAAATATCCTAAAGCCTTTTTTAACTTAAATAATTAAGTATTATATAATACTTTATTTTAAGAATTAAAGTAATAATTAAGACTAAGTAAATAAAGTTATTATTATTAATCTTTTTATTTAAATAAGTAAATATTAAATTACTCTTTAATAATTTTAATATTTAGTTAATAATAATTAAAATAATAGATTTAGTAGTAAATACTTTAAGCTTTTTTAAAAGGAATACTACTTAGCTAAATTATAAGAAAATCTTTAGCTATATAATTAAGATATATATATTAGGGGATATATAAAAGCCTTACCTAAAATTAATAAATAAACTTATTAAACTTTTAAGCTTTATTAAAGAAGTTATAGTAAATTACATTTACTTATTTATAATTATTAATAGCCTAGTAAAATTTAGTAAATTAGATTATTATAAAGGATTATTATAAATAATACTAACTTTTTTAAAATTAAAAAATATAATATATATATTATTAAAAGCTAGTTAATTAAGTTTAAAAACAACTAGGTAATAATAGCTGTAATAATAATAAATAAATACCTACTTAAAATAATTTTATAAAGCTTAAGATAATAAACCTAGATATTTAAAACTAGCTTATTTATAATTATACTTTATATTTCCACTAGGAGGGTAAAGAAGCTATATAATAAAATATATATTTTAATTTTTTAAAATAATAAAAATATACTTCTCTAGCTTTATTTATATAAATAAAACAGCCGTTATAAGTAATTATTATTATATATCTTTAGCAGCTTTATTTTCTTTTTTAAATAAATTAAATAAAATTACGTTTAAATATAATATACTAACTTTTAGATATTAGATAATAATTAAAAGTATATAATTCTCTTTATAGCTTATTTTATTTATAAGCTATAAGAATAAACGGCTAATATTAATTAAGTATTTAATTTATTACTAATTCTCTATAGTAATCTTTTAATTATATTAGTTTAATTAAAATAAGTATTTATTAATTATAGGATAAAGAAGATAAGCGTAAATAAACATTAAAGTAGTAGAATTCTATTAAGTTAATATATTATAAAGTAATTATAAAGGTTTTTTATAATCTAGTAGTAGAAATCTTAAATTACTTTACTAAATTTTTTAAAAAATAGCCTATTACTTAAGGCTTTTACTTAGTACTTAAGCTAAGTAGTAGACTTATAAAAGATAAAATTAGTAATTATTATAAAAGATTATTATAAATATAAAATATTTTTAAAATAATATTTATAATACTAGCTAATTTAAATAAAAACTTTTTATTATTATTTACTTTATTATCCCCCTTTAAAAAAAGATTAAGTATATTAAAATAAAAAGTAAATATAATATTATTATATTATATTAATTTCTTAATATTAAAAACTTCAGCTATAAGTAGATTAATAATATAGGCTAAATAATATATTTATAAAATTAATATTTATAATAAAATATTAAGCTAATGTTAAATAGCTTTTATTAATAGTTATATTTATAAATATAAATTATTATTTACTATAATAGCAGAAACCTAACTTAAAAGCTTATATTTAGCTAAGTAATTAATAATATAAGATATTTAAGTATTTATACCTTAATCCTTAAATATATTAATAAAATTAAGGCTAACTTTTTAAAAATACTATTAGTAATTAATAAAATAGCTAATAATATTAAAAATATAATATTTATTTAATAAAGAGGTTTAAGTATTAAAGGTTAAAGAAATATTTATACTTAGTAAAAGATCTTAAAGTATTATTTATTAAACTTTATTTATATAAGTAGATATATACTTTATAAAGTATATTTAAGATAGTATTTTAAATTAAAGGTAGAGCTATAATAGAAAATATTAAAGTAATAGATTTTAAGTAAGATTTATAGAAAGGTTATTACCTATAAAAGTATAAATTAAAAATTTTATAGCTTTAGTTTACTATTTCTAAAACTTAACCTAAAAATAATTATTATAAGTAATTATTATAAAATATAAAGCTATATATATAAGGAAATTTTTATTACTTTAAATAAAAGAAGGAGGGTATTAGTATATTTATTAGCTAAGATAATTAATAGATTTAGTATAGTGTATTATTATTAACATTTTAGTTAAATTCTAGTTAAAATATATAAAAGATTACTTATAGTAAATATAAATTATAACTAGATTTCCTTTTATAACTTATATATTAGAAAGAAAAGATTACTAAATAATAGCTATTTTATATTTATTAAAGATATTTAATACTTTTTACTATTAGTTTTTTAAAAATAACTACTAAAGATATATATTTAAAAATATATTAGATATATTTTAATTATATTACTTAGTTAATTATTACTAATAAAAGAAAATATTAGCAGTAGGCTCTTTAAAAATATAATAAACAGGCTTTTTTTAAATTTAAAGTAATAGGTTAATTATTAAAGCTATATTTAAATATTAGTAAATAAATAATAGTAAAAAGTAATTATTTTAAATAATTATTATAAATATATATATTTTAAATTTTATATATAAAGTAGGTCTTATATTCCCTTAAATAATTAATAATACTTATTCTTTATTTACTTTATAATTTATAATAAAAGTAGTATAATAATAATTAACTAAATATAATTAGTAATTTTTTTAAACTACTAATAATATTATATTAATAATATTTTAAAATTATAGATAGGGATAAATATAAGATTAGTAAATATTACTATAGGCTATTAATTAAATATAATTAACTAAAGTTTAACTTTTAAAAGCTTAAATAATTTTTTATAAGTTTTATAAAAATATAAAGCTTTTCCTTTTTATTTTTCTACTTTTATTTTCTTTTATTATAATCTATTATAATAATCTATTATAATAATCTATTATAATAGTATTACTATACTATATTAATAAAATACTAGTAAAACTAAATAGCTTAGTTAAAAAGTAAAAATTTATTAAATTATTCTCTATTTTTTAAAAAAATAACTACTAAAACACTTACAGCTATACTTAGGTATAATATTATATTATTTTTACTTTTCTTTTTATATTAATATTCCTAGGTTTTATATTAAAAAAGATTAATTAGCTTTAAAAAAGTATAGCTTTTATTATTCCTAAAGCTATATTCTATTACCTAGTTTATAAAATTATATTTAAAATTATATATAATATATAGTTTTAATATAGTATATTAGAAGTATTATAGGAAGTTATAGAATTCTTTATTACTTTACTTTTTAAAAATAAGTAAAATATAAAGTATTATAGATTATATTTTACTTATATTACTTAAATATTAATCTTTTAGCTCTTTATACTAGGAGGATAACTATATATAATTCTAATATTACTTTAATAAAGATAATCTTAATTAATATAGGCCTATAGGAACTATTTTTTTATAAATAATACTAGCTATATTAAAATACTTAATTATTATAATTAATTATTATAAATATAACTTATTTATTTCCTTTACTTATTTTATTTTAATAAAGCCTTAATTATACTTAAAATATTTACTAATATATTTTATATTAGTTTACTATATAAAATCTAATACTTAACTTATTAAGTATATTATTTATACTTTAGAAAAGTATTAATTATATTAACTAGGCGCTTAATACTTTTATTATTCTATAGAAATACTAGGCCTAGAAGTATTTCCTAAGCTAATAATTAATTAATTAATTTTTTTTTAATTAATTTAGCGAATTTAGTAAATATACTAAGGTAAAGTTAACTTAAATTTAAACCTACTATAGCAAAAACTACCCTAAAAGAAAATATAATAATAATAATAGTTAAAATATATTCTATAGTAGTAGTAGAGCTTAGAAGTATAATTATTAGTAAAATACTAGGAAAAAAAAAAGGAAAAAAAATAGGAAAAAAAACAGGAAAAAAAACAGGAAAAAAAATAGGAAAAAAAATAGGAAAAAAAACAGGAAAAAAAAAAAGAAAAAAAAATAAGAAAAAAACAGAAAAAAAAAAAAAAAAAAAAAAAAAAAAAAAACAAAAAAAAAAAAAAAACAGAAAAAAAGAGGAAAAAAAAATAAGAAAAAAACAGAAAAAAAAATAGGAAAAAAAACAGGAAAAAAAACAGGAAAAAAAAATAAGAAAAAAATAAGAAAAAAAAAAAAACAAGAAAAAAAAACAGAAAAAAAAGAGGAAAAAAAATAGGAAAAAAAATAGGAAAAAAAAATAGGAAAAAAAGAGAGGAAAAAAGAGAGGAAAAAAAAAGAGGAAAAAAAAAGAGGAAAAGAAAGAGAGGAAAAAAAGAGAGGAAAAAAAGAGAGGAAAAGAAAGAGAGGAAAAAAATATATAGAGTTCTTTTTTTTTCCTTTAGCAGTAGAATTTATAGGTACTTTATACCTAGGATACTCTAAAGCTTAATTTCCAATAGTAAAAATATAAATTATATATTAATTAATACTAAAGAGTTACTATATAATATTAGTAAATAATAGTAAAGATTTAAATATATATATATATTTACTCTTAATCTTTAATATATAGCTAAGCAGCTTATACTTATTAAGGCTATATTTTTTATAAATATAATTTAATTTAAAAGTATTATATAGCTGCTATTAATTACTTTTTACTTTTCTTAAAGGTAAGGTTTAATTTATTCTAGGGAAAAAATTAGTAAATTATAAAAAATTATTTATAATAATTACTTATAATAATTATTAAAATATACCTTTTATTATATAACTACTTTATTTTTAATAAACTTATAAAGGTCTTAATTTTACAGCCTAGTAGGAAGTTTCTTAACTTTATTATTATAAATAAGGTTATATAATTTAAAGTATATTTATTCCTTATTAAAGAGCTTCTTTATATTAAGCTCTTAATTAGTATTATTATTATCCTAAGTAATACTATAAATATTAATTATAAAGTTATTAATATTAAAGTTATTATAAATATTATTAAAATAATTTCTTTTAATATACTTAATATTATTAATAAATATAAAAAAACTACTAGAAAAATAATAAAAGACTTACGTTTTTTAATTATAAATAAGCTCTACCTTAGCCTTAAGTTACTTTTATATTTATATATTACTATATATATATATATTTAACTTTTTAAATATAATTTTAGCTTTTCTAATAGCCTAGTTAAGTATTTATTTTACTTAATTATAATTACGCTAAATTAGTAATATATTATTTAAGTAAGCTCTTACTTTTTTTATATATAAATTTTTTAATAATTTACTATTATTCTTCTGCTTTTTTTAAGCACTAGGTAGGCGGCTGCGGCTATACTTTAAAAGGTTATTATTTATACTAATATTATAATTATTATAATAAATTATTATAAATCTAATGTATTAAAGTATAAGGTATATTAAAAGTAGTAGGAGGATAAGGAAAGGAGGACTTACTTTAGGTACTAAAGGTTAAAAAAAAAAAAGAAAAAAAAAAAGTAAAGTAGTATAAGATAAGATTTTTATATTAGAAAAAAGTAAATAAAAAGTAAATAAAAAGTAAAAAAAGGAAAAAAAGCAGGAGAAAGTAAAAGAGAGGTAAAAAAAGGTAAATAAATAATAAAAATAAAATAAAAAAAAAACTAAATAAAGAAAAAAAGATAATATTTATATTTTAATATAATTATTAGTATATTAAAGTATATTAATTTCTTTATTATTTTTTTATATATTAATTTACTATAATCTTACTTTTTTTAGCTATAATTTATTATACTTACTTTATATTTACTTTATAATTATTTTTTTATTTACTTTTAAAATTACTTTACTTTTTAATTACTTTTTATTTACTTTATTCTTTATTAAATACTTTCTCTTTTACTTTTACTTCTTCCCTCCTCTATAAGCTTCTTCCCTTTTATAAAGTATTTTCCCTTTTATATAACTTCCTAAAGCTATATAATATTAAAGCCTTTGTTAATATATTAATTTTATTTAGTATTTAACTTTTATAATACCTTTATAATATACCTATAGTACTTAAGTATAGCCTTTATTTAGAAAATTAGCTAAAGTAAATAAAAATAATTATAATTATTTTTAAATTAGTTATATATATCTTAATTATTATAACTAATTATTATAAATAATTATTATATATTAATTATCTACTCCTAGACGCTATACTTAATAAAATTTACTAATATTAAAGAGGTAGTTAATTTTTAATCCTAAAGGTATTATTTACTTATTTTATTAAAGAGGTTATAATTACTAAAAGTTAATAAGCTTTAAGGATTTAAAGAAATACTTTTAAAGCTATTTAAAAAGTTACTAAATTATTTTTTATAAATTACTTTTCTAATATATTTTTTTATTTTTAAATTATTATTACTATAGCTAATATTTATTCTTAAGTAACTAATATTATTATAATTTATATAAAATATATTATAATTATACTAAAAAATAGTTAACTTTTAAAATTAATCTTAGCTATTATAACTCTAAAGTATTTCCTTAAGACTAGTACTTATCTTACCTTTACTATAATTATTACTACTTCTTAGATAATATAATAAAATAATTAAAATAATAATAAATCTTAAGCTTTTACTTATTATATATTATAAAAGATTATTATAATAAATTATTATAGGATTTAGGTATTAAATACTTTAATTATTATTTTTTATTTAATATTTAAAATATAGCTATATAACTTCTAAATTATTATAAATAATTATTATAGGATTTAGGTTTTATATACCTAATAAATACCTATTTTATTTTATTACTTACCTTAATTACTTATAAACTACTTATAGTTATTATAAGCAGCCTATAGGTAGCCTACTTTCTTTTTTTAAGTTATAGGCTTTATGTTAGTATTTTATTCCTTAGTTTAGGTTACCCATGGGACCTATGGGCTAGGTAGTTACAACTCTAACCGAGACCCATAAAATTTCAAACACCAACGCATCAAATTATACGCCTGTTCCTTAAGTGCTAAGTATCTGCTACTATAACTATATTTTCTTTAATATTTTCTACTATATATATATTTCTCTAGTAACTGCTGCTATAGTTATATGGTAAAATTCAGGTGCTAGCTGAACAGGCGTTCCCCTACGAAAGCACCACTTAATGAGCTGATCAAGTACCCATAATGCTGAATGTGTTTACTTATTCATTTTGCCGTCATCTTCTTCTGTCCTCCCCTTGTCCCGCCCTATTCACGTCATAGTCTGGTAGGAAGCTGAATGACGAATACCCCAGAATAACACAATCCCGCTTTTGCCACTTTTCAGCCAAATATTCACATCCAGAACCAATATCACATCCGTCACAAGCCCCCAATCATACACAAAGCATCGGGTTCGCCGTCCCTTACATACGAACCAATCAAAAGTTATCCTGAACTGTTACCGTCCCGAAATCGATGTAATAATGTCTTTCAAAAAACGGTGGGCTAGTCTTTTTTTTGGTCGCTAGCTGCATTTTTGCCGCGGCATGGACGGTTATCATTGGTCAGGTCGAGCCAATACTTCCATAACGGCGTCTAGTCTCATCAGCTGTCATAAGGATTCAAAACACCATTGCAAGGTATACCCAAATCAAGAAGACAATGGCTGGCTGAATACTTATGTAAATAATATGAAAGGCATGTATAAAATATGAAAGACATGAGACTTACTTTTGATAATCAAAGTGGTCATTTTTAGACCAGCCAGCGCTGATATTGAGATGAGGATAAAAATGTAAAGCCGTATTGTGATGCCTAATTCAAACAGTCATACATGCACATTGCACAACTACAGACAGACCAGTTGAATTACAGATGATGTTCATTATGCTATTTGTTGCGCAGCTCAGTCCAGTGTGGTCGGGGCCTCAGCTCGCGATATTGTCCCGTGTAAGTGGCGTTTTGATAGACAGCTGAAGGCCTGAATAGGGATCAATATTTTATTAATGATATCACTATTTTGAAGCCATTGATATCATGAAGTAGAAGAGCCTGGTAACCTGTGCCGTGTATGTCTCATTTTATGTAATTCAATGGAAAGAGGGCGTGAAAATTGATGATCTTTGCTATAGGAGTAGTTGATAGAAGAGAGGAGGAAGAGGGCAGAAAGCGAATATATAAAGACTGAAAACCTCGCCTTTATTCTCTCCTTCTCCATCATCAACAAAAGCTAAGAAATCTACTCACTGAGATCATATCAATCCATTACTTCAAACATATCATACTCCTCACAGTCTTCATAAGAACACTCTGTCATTCAAAATGTCTACTACATACAAGATCTTTTTCACCAACTATTCCGGCTTCGCCAACAACTTTGCCTTCTTCAGCGCCACTCCCATCGTTACCAACAACGGTGGAAGCCCTGTCTACGGCAACATCATCGCAAGCCAGTATGTCCCGGCTGATAATGGCGATACCACCTTCGAAATCGACGTAACTCAGACCTACTATGCTTGTATGAACACACTACCCTTTCCCCCTTTGTTCACTCTTTGGCTTTGCTAATGTGCGCATCTTTTCAGGGACAAGCATCTCGCCTGTTGCTACCAAGGATCTACCGGGCTCGAATGTTGTCACAAAGATTAGCAACTCGAAGCTCGCGACGCTGGGAAAATCTGGCTCGCCAGGAAGTACGTGCAATGCCTTCCCCCTGAATGAATCAGCTGGCTAACCTTGGTTTCCTTTCAGGCACCTTCAAGCTGGTGAACAGTGGCGGCAACCCTACCTTCGATGGCAATGCGACCACGTACCAAGCTCCCGACGGAACATACCAGATTGCTTCTGACCCCGGTGCTTTCCTACCGGACCAGAATTTTATTTGCGGTCTAGGTTCTGTCGATAGCAATGGTCAAAGAATCCCCGTTGCGACGGTAAGATGTGCCCCCGATCCTTCCCTGCCCTCCTCCTTGGCGTAGAGTTGGATATGCTACGAGAGAAAGAACATAGTAAGGCTAACAATTAGCTGTATCTTGATACAGTTCGCTGCGCAACCTAACACGGTTGCAACCATCGCGCCGGTAGTCAAGTTCTACATTGCTCAGTACGGATCTCAGCAGGGTACTGTGATCAACGTGTCTATCTTGTCTAACAAGGCCGCCGAAATCGACTTCACTGGCAAAGGCGTCCATGCGGCTTTTGTCAAGCAAGTGTCTGGAGGCGGCTGGGAGATCAAGTACGGCACTGCCGCGGCAATGCTCGAGGCATCCCAAGCATTCACCGCTAAGCAAAAGAGGTCGCTGCTGAATGCTCGACAGCAAGACATTGCCAAGCTCATGTACGTTTTGCATATATGCCTTGGTCCCTGTCTTAAACCAAGACCCCTCTCCCCCAACATCGCACGTCCTGTTGAAGAATAAGCATGAAGAGTCCTTTTATAGAAATCACTTCCTTGTAAGCAACGACATGCTAACATAATGAAACATAGGGGGCTTCTGCAGGCGAACCTGGAATCAAATGACGTTGACGATCGTTACTTATGCTCGTTCAAGTGGGCTAACGGAACGACAACTGAAGAGAAGGGCGCTGCAGTCACCGGTGTGGTAGCCGCAATGACTGGGCACGGATACCATGTTCTCAAAGAACCATCGAGCCCAAACTATGATCCTGCCAACTTTGGCATCTCGGCGGTCGGATCCCCGACTACGATTGCTAATAACTGGACACAGGCTGTCAATGCACTGGGTGCTATCGCTTCTGACCCCAGGACCATCAATGCAAACCTTGTCGACCAGTAAACACACGGTAACGGCAGGGATCAGGCAAGCAATGCTGCTTAAACCGGCATATCCCATGCTAGGATGTTGTCTCTTATGGATATATGTTTTGAAGTCCTCTCATTTCCGCAACTAATTTGTATTTACTTCAGTCTGTCATTATCTACTAGTAAATCTATATGCTTCTTCTATCAGCTTTTCTTCAATATGTAATTCTCTTATCATCAACCCTACATGTGAAGTATGTACTTGTCACGATCCGGAAGTTCAGGAAAGCTATAGTAGCTTTCCACTCCGGCCGAGAATACACGACTAGAGTTGGAAGTTTGTTCGCTTCTCTATTCTCGTTCAGAATAAGGTACTTAAATAGCTAGTTGTCATCATAACAATCAGATCGGATTCAGATATCTCAAATACAAGCCAGTGACAAAACTACCCGTCTGCCGACCTAACCTTCCGCTAACATTAATTATACCGCCAGTTTATGCTACCCAAAAAGCGTTGAGTTAATAATATTCGCTTATTTATCTACCGCCTGATCGCTCCAACGACTCCATATTCTCTTAGTATTGAGAAATCGTGCTGACATACCACAGTCTCCTCTTGATTGGCCAATCAGCTTATGCATATTTACACCAGGTCACGAGGGCGCAAAAGAGAGAAGCTAAGAGGAATAACAATAGGCAGCTATTCTCGAAAGCTGTGTATAGATAACGGCCTGTACCTTCAACCGCCATGAACCAACCTGAAGTCATCAATTACAATGAGCTGGAAGCGGCGCTTCAGGAAAGGGAACAATGGCAAGGGGTTTGGCCTGCAGTCCGTGTCATGGAGTTTCATGATGGGAAAATAAGTAAATACATAACACTTCAACTCTTGAGGCACAGTTGAAGTTGACTTATTCAGCAATTGATCGTGCCTTTGAACTTGCTACCGAGCTAGAGAACTTTTTGGTATGGCAACCCACGCTTAGGAAATCTTTCGCTAACTCAAGTTGTAGAAAGAGAAACCACAAGCACAGCTACGGTTAATGTTAGTTTTCCCTTCAAAGTCGTACAATCATAACTAATAACATGAATTCGCAGTCTATTAGAGACTCGTCAAGTCACTCCTAGTACAAAAAGTCCTAGGCAGGGCGAGATTATCTCCGCTGCTATCAATCCAGCAATGCTAAGATGTCTCCGAAAGCACGCAGGGCTATTCAACACTTTCATTGAGGCGACTTGCGGCATCGGGCACTGGTACTCTGCAAAGCACATGTGCTACAGTAATGATTACAAAGAACAGCAATACAAACAGGATTTCGGTACCTCAATGCTCGTGATATAAACAGTTCGTTGTAGTAGCTAACGCGAATCAGAGATCTTCTACGAATACATCCCTCAGGAAAAGAAGCACTCGTGCACTCAACTCTCAATAGCCAAAAACTCAGCTACGTATTTCTTCCTTGACCTTCCCGGATCAGTGCTTGCGCGGTTTCTTGGAGATGTGGCCAATGATGCTAAACTCTCGACGCGCTTCTTTTACATCGATACCTTGATTGCGGATGAAGCGATGCGGACATGGCAGAAAGATATTGCTTTGAAGCGCACAGAGTTAAAAGCTTTAGTAAGATTCTATATGAGACGACGGCTTTAATTAACCGCATGCTCATAAACTCCAGGACAAAACAGTCGACCATTCAGAGGTTAACAACCAATCTATCCATGACTTACATGCCCTGGCTCGGGAGTGGCACATACTAGCACGGAATCTGTCCGACTATTCTGCCCTTCTGAAGTTTTTCAAGAGTTGCACGTCACGATATTATGCGATAATAACCGTATACGCAAATCTATCAGCGCGGGAGATTATCCAATTGACTGCGACTCTCGAATATCTGGATTCGAGCTGCCAGTCACTAACCTACTTAATCTCCGACTACAGCGGTCGAACCAAAACACGGATTGACTTGGTAAGGGATGATATAACGATGAATATGACTTTATTTACTGACAGAGAAATCAGCTGTACCATCTTGCCAACCAAGCAGAGAGCCAATCGACCCGAGAGCTCGCCGAACTAGCACGGCAAGACAGCGCTGCGATGCTCACCATTGCGGCAGTCACTCTATTATTCCTGCCCGGCACGTTTATTGCGGTGAGGCTGTCATCATCTTTGACAATCATTGCATTACGAAGGCTAATTGTCTACATCTAGGCGATATTGAGCACTCCCATTTTCAATTTTGCGGATGGAGAGATGCAGGTTTATAGAAAGTGGTGGATATTCCCCGTCACTGTAGCGCCGTTTACTATTCTTGTGTTTGTTGTCTGGTTCGCCTGGCTGGGCCATAAGCGTGGGAAATGGGACAAAAAATAGACTATCCAAATAAGTCCCGACCGACTCAATGAGAGAATCAACGTACGTTGCCGGTGAAAGCAGATGAACCTTGTCAGCAACTGGTTAATACCTTGGATCGTAATGGCCAAGGGACAGCTGTAATTGCTACATCTATACTTTTCGTTCCATGTAGTCAGATCATACAATCTCTTGCTATCGAGACGCAAAAAAAGAGAGGCAAAAAACATACAACAGCCGGTGTTCGCTGATGGTCTCCCACTCAACTACTAATCTGCCGGTTAGTGGCTTGTCTCTGGGGGAGCAGACGAGACCCCGAATTTTCCACTACCTATGGTCGTATGTGGAGGTTGACGGACTCTATTCAACTTATATACTATCATGCCTCCTACAAGACCGTCTAAGCACCAAGAAAGCAGCGTTTAGGAGCGAAGTCTGTTTCTGTTTTAGTTTAGCTATGCCAATGCAAGGACAGACGATGACATTGAAGGAACCATCATCCAGGTCCCTTTACAGCCATCGATAGACACCATCGTCGCCGATTACGAAATGATTCATCATTCAGCTAGAGCTTCATCCAAAGCGGACTGTGTAACTGATACATCTATATTTTTGAGCATGTCAGCAAGCAAAGAGTGTCTGATTGACATAGGGAACCATACCGTCTAAATCGCTAAAGCTACTGCCCCTGCTGGGCACACCCTCACTATGTTCCTCAAGAGTTCCGAGTGTCTGTGCTGTGACGAGGAGAAGGCGGCACATTGCGCCGGGGAAGCTCAAGCCCCGACTCATCTGCGTGCTCATTCATGCGCTGGCGCTGGCGCGGGAGCATGCGCAGGCGCAGGCGCTCACGCTGTGCCTCTCCTTCTTCTCCATCGCGCGCAAAATCCACATGGCCAACTCTTTTGAGACGGGGGATGAAGAATTCATCTTCTGTTTCATTCGCTTCTTCTGGATTCTCACCCTCAGAAGACAATTTGCGGCCAGATGCAACTGGCTTCGCGGCAGTTGGTCGCTTTCCCAATATCCGAATGTCCAGCACTGCAACATCTTCCATTTCAAGCCTAAAGGTACCTGGCCTGAGGCTTCTGTGGAGACGCGGTTTAATGATATAAGATTCATTCAGTGACAAGCTGTTGCTAGCATGAGACATCCGGCTGAGTGAGACAGGCACATCCGACTTGTTTAAGAAGGCAATGCTATCACGAGCTAAACTGTGATAGTAAAGTTCGCACCAGAATGGCGGCCGTGCTATCTCACCATCAGTAGACCCAGGTATCCTGATTGTACATTTAGCGTCTATCGAATCCTGAGTTATAGCCAGGACCATATGTTTAGGGCTGTTTGGGGAAGCCCCATCAGCGCGGAGCGCCAGCCATTTGTAACTACTGTCGCCAGAATTTAATAGCAGATCGGGAAGCCCAGGAAGAGGCTGTATGAGGATACGGACGCCCTGTCTATAATCATGATCGTCGACTTGCAAAGTCACAAGCGGAACGGCCTCAATCTCTGATTCGGAAAGGGGCTCAGCCTCCTGCTCGTCGAGTCTGGTAGCCCAACATATGTCAGTGCGAATTCCATGCATATTCATAATCTAAAGACCTACATTTGGCTACTCAAAGTAGACAGGCGTATTTGATAGTTCGTAATTTCCTCGCAGAACGCCACGCTATAAGCGGGAGGTTTGATCTCTTCAGTATATAGGAGGCGTTCCTGTTTGAGCAAAGTGGACTGTAGATCCTGGTACATGTTGGAAAGCGAGCGGGAATGGAGAGCTATTATTAAGGACAGTTCAGCACCATAACTTCGTGATCCAGTCGACGAATGGAATGACTTACGATTATTTATGGAATTTGTAGCATGAATCTGGCTGAACGAGTAAAGCTCCTTCTGGAATGAAATTAAAGCGTCCCTGCACTGTCTTAATAAGTCAAAGAACAATGTGTTCTGTAATAACCGCGAGATGTGATTGCTGAGAATGTTACTCATGGCCTGGAGAATCATCTCAGGGTTTTCTGTATCTTCATTCGACAGCTGAGAGTTTATAGGGGCAGGACTGGCAACTGGAGTGGGGCGGATGAGATTCAACAGAGGCCGATCGCCCTCGGGAGACGGATCTCGAGACATGGACGCCGACGCATCAGTATCCTCTTGGGTAACTCTTATCTGTTGGATATCGTCCGGATATGTTTCGTCGTCGAGTCTAACATCTGCATTGGGATTGTCATGGTACTCCTCCTGGCACCCCTCATCAGGCCGTGAATCGATAACAACCACTTCATCAGCTGATTGCTGCTGCCATTTATCCACCACCGATTCGTTAGGAGAGTTTTTGCGAGACGAGATCTCATCGGAAGCAGTCCTTTGCGCTATCATGGACTCGCGATAAGACTTATCTGCGGCTTCCAGAACAACGTCCATGTCAGAAGGTAAACCTCCCCGCCCGGTGACGGTCTCACCCTGTGAGGCATAGCGAGCAAGGTATTCTTCTACCCGATGCGCGTATGCTCCTTCTTGTTCGTCATCTCGGTGCGGGATTTGAACTCGGAAAGAAAGATTCATATCTTCGGGAAGACGGAGACAAATAATATCTCCCGAACTTAACACCTGTGAAACAGATTGTTTATGAGACGAATTTATGGGATAAGTTAGAAAGTTTTCGTCGATGAAAGTGCCATTAGTAGACATATCTTCCATCATAACCATACCGTACTCATTGATATATATCCGGAAATGTAAGTTTCGCAGTGGATCATTAACGAAGGCGATATCACACTTGTTAGGATGTCTTCCAAAGGCAAAACCAGCTGTAGGGATTTTAGTTTGGCTTGACAGCCGTAATAAAATGGCGTGGTCACCATAGCTTGTGGTGTCAGGATCGAAGAGGCTCGGGTGGTCCTCCAGATCTTTTTTGGCTATAAAACTGTCAACCTCGTCTTACCAAAACTGTCGGCTTCGTCCTTACCGATGATGTATGGCGATCTGTTCATGGCCAGCCAATGGACCTCGCTGGCAGCAAGCTCTGACTTCGGATACAGCACGCAGATAATATCCGTGATATCCACCAAGTCGCTTCGCCAAGACTGGTAGGCTCCAGACTCAATGACCATGTTTAAAAATTCATCATCCTTGGCTTCGAGGTCATCGTATTGCCTTGGGACGAAATTGAGATCAAAGTCCGTGTCAGGAACAGGGATGCTTTCGTCCGCGATGTCATTATCCACCTCGTCATCTAGCTCCATGGCGCCCTCTGCCTGTCTCGTGTCGTTCCCATCCTCTCCATCTTTCATTTCGACGTCTACCTCGGAGTCGATATGAGATAGTTTTCCTAGGTCGGTGCTGCCAATTGAGGCGCTGTTTCCTTCATCGATATTGACGGAATCACTCTTGGTGCCATCATCCAGGTCCTCATCATCATGTTCTAAAGCTGCGGCGAAGCGTAGGGTTAGAAGCATCAACACTTGTAAATGTACCGCAACATGCCGAGCTACAGCCTTGGAACGGTCTTTGTTGCGCTGTCTTCTATTCTGATGAGAAGTCATATCGTCCGAGTCGGAAGAGTTGTCAGAAAGGTCCAAATCTGAGTTGTGAGGATTAGGACTTGTCATTTCTAAAGTCTTCCTAGCACTTTTGCTAGCTTCTTGCTTCGGCTGCCCTTTTCGTCGTTTAGGAAATATCGGCTCGTCAGTGTTCCCTTTCTCTTGCACTTCAAAACAGCAAAGAAGACAGTCGTCTGAAGCTCTCGGTTCTTCTGTTTTGCTCTGTCGTGAAATGGCTTGGAGTTGCTCGTTTGTGAAATCACTACTATGACATTCTTCCAGGTGAGAATACAAGGCTTGCGGGCTGCTGTAAACGTCTTGGTTGAATTCACAGATGGTACACACCCAGCTGGATGTCAGGTAAATTTGCTGATGCCATCGCGAGTCGTGCAGTTCCATGTGCGTAAACCACTCGTCAAAAGTGGGGTAAGCCGAGTGCGCTTCTGGGCATCCCTCCGAGAGACATATGTAAGGCTTGAGGTCTCGATCTATGTGTTGGCTGAGAGCAGCTTAGCATCTTTCATCTCTAATATGTGAGAATGGCTACATACCGCCATTCGCTTTCAGATAGCGTTTTTTTACTAAGTAGTTCAGAACACCAATGGCAGGTAAAAATGCTGCTACCATTTTCCGTTGTGGGCAGTCGCGGATAGTTGCCTTGGTTTACCTGAATCGACGACGTTTTGTGAAACCTTGTCGATGCCTCGTCTGGTGGTCTGAGGCGATTTCTGATCTGATACATATTGACGCTAGACAAATCAGATAAAGACGGTGCGGAAGGCGGTCGTAAAATGTTAGCTAAAATTGGATTCTTGGGCATCACTGCCAACTGGATGACGGGGTCGCTTGACTGTGTCTCCCCGTTGGGTACTTCGTGGATAGGTGACAACCCTATGCGTCGTTCTCGGCGGGTCTCAAGTTTTTTGTGACGAGAACCTAAGAATAGCATCCTTGCATATCTATCCGTCATTGATTTACTGAGATAGTCTTTGAGAGACTGATGGGCACCCGGATATAAAGCTTGCACGGCGTTGGCACATAGAAACGCAAATAAGCTTAGATCGAGGCCTGCAGCGAATTTCTTGGCTCTGGCATCAAACTTGCCACGGCCTGACTGGCGAATGGTAACTCCTAGACGATTCAGTCGAGTGAGGGTATCGTCTACTGACTTCAGAGCTGCCGTTGGAACCGCTTCTTCTTCCCCTTGGCTAGACGTATCGGCCACACATTGCTGCAAGCTGCGACGGAGGACATCCAACAACCGAGCAACAAGATCTTGAAGATCTGGATGATTTTGGAGCCTTGTGTCTAGGCACTGGCTCTTTCGAGCAAAAACGCCGAGATGTGCTGCCCATACTGCGAAGCGTTGTTGAAACTCAGCGCATAGTTCAACAGTTGCGACTTCGGACTGCCTGTTTCCAAAGGCTTCTTGCAACTGGTAGAAGAGACCTTCACACTCATAGGCTAGATTATAGAGGAGGTCATCGCCCTCAGAAGTAACTGGCATGCTGCTGTAAATTTGATGTTATGCATCGATTGCTGGATGCCTGAAGACGAGTTGAGATTGTTACTTGCCTAGTAGTGGGAGCAACACCCATGCATGCTAAAGCGGGGAAGGAAAAGCTGTGTGATGCGGCCCCCAATTGGAGCATTCTGAGACGAGGCGATCTTCAAAGGTACATGTACTTGTAATCCCGGTCACGGGTCATCAGTACAAGGTACGAAGGATTCGACAGCACTACATGTACCAACCATGAACTGCCATCTCCACTAACCTATCGCTGAGCCTCATCTCCTCCGCATGTCACTCAAGCCATCAACCCGAGCCTTCAACCTTCCATCTCTGAGATGCCATATCTCATTGAGTTGAACGAATGGCGCTTGCTCCGCGGCATAGGGTCTCTCTTAGATCACCGGAAAGCGCCATATGTTCACATGCAGTCACGGCCGTTCAACGATTTGAGAGATCCCAACGCCGACTTATTCGAGGTTGAGCTTCGGCGCGCATTCATAGTCCAGGAACTTCCTCGGGACCTAAATTCGAGAGAGTTTGAAGAGTGCCAAGCAAAGCTAGAGAGCCTCTGCTTGTTACTGGATAGACTTGTATTGGACAATCTTGTGTCGAATAGCCTTTCGTGGGGTCAAAGCCATAGCCATGAAAAGGGTTTTCCCCGTTTACGGGCATTAACCACATTTCTAGAGTCGACATCTGAAACAGTTGATCTGGCTATTGGTGCTAACAGAACCCTCTTCAAACTTCCCAACGGTGCCGAACTTGGCAGGTGTTTGCAGGTTGTCACAGAATGCAACGATGCTCTCAGTAAATTGACTGCATCAACGTCTCAAGAGTCAACTATTCAGCCTCTCCAAAAACAGCAAAAGAAGCGGATGTGGAAGAAGGCTAGAATACGAAACCGATCTACGTTTGTTCTTGGGACTCTGTTCGAACACTTTAGATGTGGAACATCGCACGAGGTATTGTTGAAGCTCACTGAGGACCCCGACGAGGATTCGGTTTTGCCAAGCTTGCAGCTTATGCTCTCACCATGTCCAGAGTTGGAATTATGGCAGGAGGTGCAGTGCGAGTCTGTTAATCTGTATGTACACCCGACCTACATTTTCCTTGAATACCCGCACTTGTTTCTTTCCCTACGTGTCAACTCACCAAGCATTCAGAGGTGAAACTTCAATCTCTCGTATTCCCGATATCTGTACGGACATCCGACAGCATACAGGCCAAGGAAAGGCATTAATGCTTCTTATTGAGAAATATGGGATATTTGGCGCTTGGGCAAATCCCACTTCCTCCGGGCCGGACCCCTCATCCAAGGAGTCTCTTAATCAGCTCATCGAGAAGGGGGCTTTTAAGCCTCTTGATCTCCACGCATTGATTCATGGGGCGTCACAGCAAAAGTTCAGCACAAAGGATAAACGAGCACTGGCTGTCAAGCTTGGGTTTTGCCTCATGGACTTCTTCGATGCCGATATCACCTCGAATAGGATCTATTTCTTGAATACCTCGAAGCCAGGTCCCAAAGAAGGGCTTCCTTACTTGGCATTTGGCTCGAAGCTTCCGGCAACAGCCGATCCATATAGCTTCCGAATGGGCCACCCTGCACTGCTATCCTTTGCAAAGCTCCTGTTGGAGATTGACTTTGGCCAATGTATCGATCTGGAGATTAGCCCCTACAATAGCCAGAATCAAGTCACCTGGGCTAAACTCGTGAGCTACGTGGATCGCCTCGAAGAGGATAGAAGCGACTCATATCTCGAAGCCATTAGGGCTTGTCTCCACGTACATCGCAAGATAGCTGAGAAGTTGAGATCTCGTGACCTCGACAGCAAGGGTGCGGACTCGAGAATACGGAAAACGCTCTACAAGGAAGTTGTTCACAAACTTGAGTTGGGGCTTGCAGAGTCTATTCCTAGGCCAGCCCACAAACGGCAGCGGTCAGAGTCGCCGCCCGCGTCTGATGACCGCAACAGGGCTCAAATTGGCCACTCCTGGAAAACTGCGACACGATCTTTAGAATCTCAACCTTTTACAGCAGGAATCAAGAGACGACGGACGCCGGAACAGCATAGCTGGTCATCCCGTGCTGTATCTGAGTCGGCTCCAAGTGAACATAGCAGCTTATCTGATCTCAGTATCGCGCATTCCGAAACCTCTTTTTGTAGCTTTCGACCCAACTCTCGCGAAGGCTTCCAGATCGCACTGATCTGCGCACTACGGGTCGAGTTCGATGCCGTTGAGGCTCTCTTCGATGACTATTACGAACAGGACTTTTCATACTCCAAAGCGCCAGGTGATCCTAACGCTTATACAACTGGAAGGATGTGCGGTCACGATGTTGTCTTGGCCTTTATGCCGGGTATGGGCAAGGTGAACTCAGCGAGCGTGGCGGCCGGGTTCCGTGCCAGCTTTCCTGGAATTAGGCTTGGCTTAGTTGTGGGCATCTGCGGAGGCGTGCCAGTTGGAACAGATGACGAAAAAGAGGTCCTCCTCGGTGACGTTATCATCAGCACAGCACTGGTCCAGTTTGACTTTGGGCGGCAATATGCGAACAAGGCTGTAAGAAGGGATACCCTACAAGACAATCTAGGTCGCCCAAATGCAGAGATCCGGGCGTTCCTCACAAAGCTCTCGGGGTCAAGGGGTCGTAAAACGCTGAGAGACAAAACTTCTGCTCATCTTGAGGAGCTCTGCGACAAAGATGGCTTCAAGCAATCTTCATATCCGGCAGAAGACGACAAGCTATATATGTCCACATATCGCCACAAGCATCAAGACGGTTCTTGCGCCATCTGCGCCAAGTGCAATGGCCCGGAAGACGATGTCTGCGAGGCCGCACTGGAGTCAACTTGTGAGGAACTGCATTGTCAAGATAGTGAATTGGTATGGCGGGCCCGCGTTGACAAGGCAAGGGGCGTTGGTCACTACAGAGACACATCTACCGCAGGGATGCTTGAAGCACGAAAACCTGTGATCCATTTCGGCGTCATTGTATCAGGGGACTCAGTCATGAAATCCGGACAGCATCGTGACGAAATTGCTTCCCGCGAGAAGGCCATTGCGTTTGAGATGGAAGGAGCTGGTGTTTGGGAAAGCTTCCCGACGGTTGTGATTAAAAGCGTGTGTGACTATGCGGATAGTCATAAGAATAAGAAGTGGCAGAGATATGCTGCCGCAACGGCGGCTGCTTGCATGAAGGCATTTTTGGGGGAATGGAGGCCGGCTCGGTAGCACAAGTCACAGCTATTGAATCTTGTATACCACTTTATATTTACAAACGGTATAAAGTTTGCTAGATTTAAATGCCTTGCAAACTGCTAATTCCATGGAACTACTTGTTTCGTCATATTGCCGTAGCTCTTGTACAATTTTATTTATATGATTTACCTCCCGGGTATCCTTACCGCAGGGACCTCATGATGCCCTTTTCCCCCTTGAGTCGGGAAACAGAGATAATGTGCACTCATCATATCAACCAAGGCATGGATCACGTAAGGAAACATCTGTCTTGGATTCATTCTACATGAAGCACGGATGGGGCCACAGTCGGATCGATCGATGGTTGGCCCATGAACATGAAGTCATCGACATTCAAACATGGAGGTTTCACCCACAGATCGCAGGCGGTTCAGCGCACGAACAGCTCAACTGGGGCCTATCTGCAGACGCGAGTTGCCAGGGAGCAACAAGAAGGGAGAGTGGACCTGCTGTAGAGATTGAAGCTCCGCTAGTCCACGTGGAGAAGAGGCAGAGCTGAATGTTGGGACGATTGCGGGAGCAAAATTACGCAGGGTACCTGTATGCTTGTCTATGTGGGTTGATTTATCTTCAAGGATTTGCGGTGCTTGGTAGTGCTATGAACATTACCGACTAGAGGAAGAATGCCGAGGAAGCGAAGTTAACGGTAAATAAGAGGTTTGAGAGGGCTTGCCTAGCTTTTAAGTGTTTGAGTGACACGTTTGACTCCAGTCGATATCGTGGCTTTCGATATACACACACGTTGCCAGCAACACATGGTGCAAGACACTGATGTCATGTTGCCATACAGCAATGGCCACTGCCGAAACATAATAAACAAAGTGGATTTAATCATGATGTACTCATCTCATCGACAACAACTGAACTGAACTGTGTCTTTCTGTGAGCAATTGCCCTTGCAGACGTGCTTGGCACAGAGCTGCAGAAATCAGGCGGGTTTCGCAACCCCTGCCGGCGCCATCCGCAATACCCCTGCTCGCCAAATTTGCGACGGTTAGGATATTTTTTTCTTTTCCTGTGTGCTAGCGAGAGCGAGATTGGACGTTTGTTGATCGTCGGAGAAAGAAAAGACAAGGCTGGTTTCGAGTGAAAGATGATGTTCCTGACTACCGAATCCCTCGCGCAGAGTACATACGAGTACTGGTGCGGTAGTGGTGCATGTTGTTGCGTTTCGAGACAGATGCCACTCGTGCGGTACCTGACATTATGCGAAATAATGGCTGCGGCATCGATAGGGAGCAGCATAAGCCTCATGTACTGCGCTGTACCGTACCGGTCTCGTATGTTCCATAATCTGGATAATACCCGATGGTGGAGCTGGGCCTCCAATACGAAGTTCCATGCGTACGTGTTTTTTGGCCGGTGAACGGGAGCCGCAACAGCCCGCTGAAGATTTCGCTTCGATCACTCGCGATGCACTGCAGATTCCCAAAATCGGCTCGAGTATAAGCGCATGCATCTGTGGCACCTCACCTGAGGTTGATCGGGTTCGGGTTCCTGTGCAGCGTCCATCCACATCGACCTCCCTTCAAGCTTGGGCATAAACTCTCACCAAGCTCGACCCCTTTCGTTTCCACCTCAAACTGCAGCAATGGGCCAATGGAAGCGCTGTGCCTGCGCCTAGTCGACGCTAGACAGCTTCAGGACCTGCCTAATGCCGCTCGAACTAGCGGCGGTCTAGCACTATCGAGCGCTACAGCCGGTGCCTATTCGTGCTAAGCGTGCTAAGGGCGCTACTCCAGATGTTCGTTGGCCTCGTTGGCCCGAGCTGCAGAGTGCTGGGAATCAATCAAAACAAAGAGGCAGTGAGGAAAAAAAAAGAGTCCATACAGCAGAGCCCGAAAACACCATCACCGCAACTTGTTCCAGCCATCTGCTTTTGATACCCAAGTCCATTGAAGTCTTACCTGCAGCATCCACTTCCGCTCAGCTTGCTTTTGTTCTATTTTGTTTCGTTTCTTTCTCCAGCCTCCCTTTATCTCTCTCTCTCTTTTCTTTGATACAGAGCAACAATCGTCTTCTTCATCTTGGCTCCTTCAATCGTTGGCGCTAGACCAGCATCTTGTCTCGCATCCTCGCTTGCTGCTCCACCTCGAGGCCACCCCCTCCCTACTCATATCCCACGCCCTAGCTTCTCTGGGTCGCTTCGGCTGCCAGTTTCGTGTTTCCCCAAGGAAGCCGTTTCTTCGCCTCGCCTAAGGCCTTGAATCCCTCTTCTTTTCTCTTCTCCTCGTCCGTAGGCCACTCGTTCACCGTGCATTTTCTTTTCTCGCCAAGCTTGCCCACGGGGTCGCTTCCCAGCGTCGACTCGCGTCTGACCTTGGAGCTGCCTCGGCGCGACATTAAAAAAAAGAAAAGAGAGGGAAAAAAAGACAAGGAAAAACAAGGTCGAGATTCGCCAGGTTCGAGGCGGTCGGAGCACCACGGAGTGACTTGGACCAGCAGCAGATTCCCGCCAAACCGCTGTTTCGACTCACCGGCCTTCTGTCACCCCTTCCCGGGCATCAAGCTTCGCCATTGGGCCTTACCTTCTTTTATTTTTCTATTTCTCTCGCCATTGTTAGCTTTCATTCATCCCTTCGGCTTCAACCTGCGGCTTCCTTTCCTGGATCGTGGTTGTTGTTGATGGGCTTTATTTTTCTTCGCTTCTTGTATCCTGGTTGTTGCTCTTCTCTCGCCACGACTTTTCCCGACATCGCGTTAATTCAATCTTGCTCGACTTCGCATGACATTCATTCAATCGCTGCCTAGAATTTTAACTGCGTAGCTTTTTTCGACTTTTTGGTTACCACGGTCGTTTTTTGTTTTCAGCTTGCGTTTATAGCATCTGGTTCCAGCAGCAGCACGTTACGAAACTCGTATTCACCTCATCTCGATACCGCATTGGCGCCGCGACTCCATCGACTCGACCTTGCTTCGACTCTCTGCGGTAGTTTTCGGGCTTTTACATATCGAGACATAATTTCAGCTTTCCGCGCGCTTAGATTTGGGACTCGTTGGGCATTCCTTGGCCACCGCTAGTTTCTCATTCGTCAAAATGGCCTGCGAGACACGCCCGGCAAGGGCTCGTGGCCATAATGGAGGATCACAGCCGAGACACAGACAATGGACGCTCAGGAATGCATCAATAGCCATGCTGTCAGTACTTTCTGGCTCCGCTTCAGCACAAGACTGCATTTCCTTAAAGGGATCGACAGCATGCCCAGCCTTCCAAGCTGCTTCTATATCCACCAACCAGTCATTAATCGATACTTTGTGAGCTGCTTGCCCCTGTCCGGATTCAGGTGATCAAGTTACTAATGCCTGACTTACAGCTCATTCTTGCGATATGTCTCTGACAGAGAGACTTTTGACACTCAATTGACTAGTTTTGTCAAAACCACCTATCTTCAAGACAAGTAGGCAACTCTTCCAGGTACAGCTCAGGTGTCCCAATGTACTCACCCGTGATTCCTCTAGATTCCAGTCAACGTTTGGCTGCCACAACATTAATTATACAAACCCCAGCGACATGTACGCACGGTACACCACTACAGTTATTTGCAGCTCCATTGTTCAGATGTCTGCGGCTGGCTGCGGCGTATCAGCATCAAACTCGCAACCCATCTGCGCCGAGACCTGTGCCGAGTACGCTCAGAGCGAAGCTTACATCACTGCCGACACAGCTTTATGCGGGAACCCTAACGGTGACCTGAATAAACTGATTCGAGCCGATTTCACTGTCTGTGCTCTCCCTGAGCAGGCCCTTTCCGGCGGCTGCATCGTGGGCGTGGATAATGAGCCGGATAATTGTGGATTTGGTAACAGCACCATTGGTCTCTGCTCATACTGCGGTGCCGGCGGCATCAACTCCACGGATACCTGTTGCTACAGTGCCGGTGCGGAATCCCGGTGCAAAGGGGTTAAGCTGCCCGATATCACCGCCACCTTGACCTTTACCGCGCCCACTTCGACCTCGACACCGACAAGTTCCCCAAGCCCGGTTGCTAGCAGCAGCGGCAGCCACCTCAGCGGCGGTGCCATCGCCGGTATTGTGATTGGTTCCATTGCTGGAGTTGTCATTCTTGCTGCTCTCTTGTTCTTCTGTATTAGAATGATGAGGCGCAGACCAAGCAGCGCCCAGGGTAGCATCTTCAACCAGCCTTCCCCGGCTCGCAAAGGACCTCCCATGAGCCAGGACGGCGCGGCAGCTCCCCGAGGATATGAAATCCTTCCCGGTGGTCGTATCGCGCGCATGTCTGCTTTGGAGGGACACTCGGGCAACTCTCCTTCCCGACACGGTAGCTCTCCTTCTGGCCGTGCGGTGCCGTATGCCCCCAAGGCTGGAGATCGCATGTCCTCATCCGAATTTGGCGACACTCCTGAGCCCGAAACTCCCTATACATCACTCCGCGGTCCACCGATGACGTCCAGGAGACAAGGCTCTCTATCCAGTAATTCTATGCTTGGAAGCGATGTCCCTGGTAGCCCCGTTGGATTTTCGTCTCCCGGTGGGCTGGCAAGTCAGCAATCGGAGCAATTGCCTTTCTTCAAAGACTACTATTCCCAAGACGACATTCACCCTGGCGAAAAGGTTGCCGTCCTGTGGGCTTACCAGCCAAGGGCTCCGGATGAGTTTGCTCTGGAGCGTGGAGATATGCTCAAGGTCGTGGGCATCTGGGATGACGGTTGGGCGACTGGTCTCATGGTTGATCAGCGAGCGGAGGAATGGGAGGCACGGAGACAGGCGCAGAGAGATAGCGGCGTATCGAGCTCGTCCGCTCCCAGAGACAGCTCGCCCCAGGGTCATGGCGACCTCAAAGCATTCCCCTTGGTGTGCGTCTGCCTGCCGGAGCACTGGAGGAAGACGATTGAGGGAGACGCTTCGACGGATACTGGAGCCAGCGGTCTTCATGGAACGCCTGTTTGATAAATTCCCACTGTCGTTTGATGATGTATAAATATTCCCATCATACCTCTTCTCCTCACCCATCCTCCTGATTTTTGGAACGACAGGATATTTATCCCCTTCGACAAATGTTGCATCGACACATATATCAACCCACTCGATTACCATCCAGATGCATACATTCCTCTTGACGAAGTTCATGAGAAGCGCTCTCACAATGTCCCAATTGCGGGACCGAGACTGCGCCGCGTTTTGATACATTTGCAAACGTTTTATTTTTTCAAAATACCCCATTTCAGGAGCGACGAAGTTGATGTTTAATTGGAGACGAAAGCTTGAGATGAAACAACTACCTTAATGTTTTTTAGCCAGAGTTTGAGGATGGCGCGCGAGCGGAACCATTCTTGTCACTGGGCTGGGCTACATTTCTCTGAGCATGGAGTTGTGATGAAGCTGAAAGAGTTGGAACAGCATTTTAACTCTGATATAACACTGAGGTGTTGCGTATTACAGTACAGGCATGGACATACAAGGGGCGTCGTCTCAGATATACTTGCCTACTTAGTTTTGATAGCAAAAAATGGCCTTTTCCTTTGATGTGGACATTTTTGAAGAGTGAAAGGTGTGAGTGACGATTTTTGTTTTTATGATGCGATGGTTGGGAGGGATTGTGCTTTTGTTGAATGTTTGTTTACTTGAGAATGTAAAATAGTATATGTGGAGTTTGGGGTACCGTAACTTGGGTGCTAGTGGGCGGATCACGTTAATTAATTGGAAATCGATGTGCCATTGACTTTTCGAGTGCCCTTTGACAGCTGCCCAAGTGCATGTACCGGTACCCGTAATCTTATCGACCGTCGAGGAGGGGCATTTGAGCTTCTCCCACCTCTACTTCTCACCTTGCAATTAAAACTCGACTTAGATTCATCGCCAACTTCACCAACGACCCAGCTTCACATAACCTGATCCCTCTTATAGAATTCATTTTCGGGTTAAGAATTGCATAGTTATTCTCTTTTGACATCACGAGTCACCGTCCAATTCAATTCACGCGCAATGGACGCCGAGATTAAAGCTAGGGCTGAGGCGGCGGTGCCCAAATTCAAGCTTCTCAAGGTCCTCAACCAAGGTCTGTATGCCCACATTCTTCTTTTCATTCACAGCTACACTACTTGATTCAATCTTCTGATCTCTACATCAATACTTTCTTAACTGAAGACTAACAAAAAACAGACCAAGCAGGCCGCCGCGTGGCTCTCCACGGCACAATCGACGACCAACCCGCCGTCATGGTCGTCGAGCGAGCCACGTTCCCCTCGTCAGAGGTGTATCTCGCCGGCCTGCCCTCGTCGCTCTCGCGGCTGCGGAATCTAGGCGCCAACGATATTTACGCGTGGAGCATGGCCAGGACGGGGCCTGTGGAAAAAGAAGTCAAGCCCGATGGCGACAACGGACACGAAAACGGCGTCGATTTCTTTGCCGATTTGAAGATCAACTTGATTTATCCGTGTACAGAGGCCCACGTCAAGAAATACAGCAAGCAGGGCGTGCGATTCGTTACGGAGACGCCCGAGATTTACAAGAATCACATCCGGCCGTTTATGCAGCAAAAGAGGGAGCAAGGGAGACTAAACTGGGTATTCAACATTATCGAGGGCAGGACCGAAGTGGAAGACGTAATCTACAGAACCAAGCTCGGCGAGGCCGGCGACGAAGGCTTCCTCCTGCTGCCGGACCTCAACTGGGACCGCAAGACGCTCGAGGGCTTGCACCTGCTGGCGCTGGTGGAGCGGCGGGACATTTGGTCGCTGCGGGACCTCAAGAAGAAGCACATTCCCTGGTTGGAGCACATCAAGGCCAAGGTCACCAGCGCCACGACCCAGACGTACCCGAGCATCGAGGAGAACCAGCTGAAGCTCTATGTTCACTATCAACCGACCTATTACCACTTTCATATACACATTGTTCATGTCGCGTTAGAGGCTGGGGCCACGCAAGCCACGGGCAAGGCCGTCGGCCTAGACAGTATTCTAGAGACATTAAAGGTGATGGGGGGAGACGACGAGGCGGGCATGGATGCGCTATCGATGAGCTACACGTTGGGCGAGGCGAGCGAGTTGTGGACGGATATCTATGAGCCGCTTAAGACGAGCGGTACAGCTTCTCGATAGCGAGAACGAGGTCGTTGACGCCAGGGCCGTTCGGGCAATCCTTCCACTGATCGTCGTCGCGGATGCAGTAGACTTCGTTGTTGAGTCTGATGGTGCAGCTAATCGTCACGTTGGCCTAGAATAATTCGTTAGATTCATTGTTATGGCACCTTTCAACCATTTCCGCGATTTGTAAGGGCGGGCTTACATCGGCAGACCGCTGGACGCTGTTTCGCAGCAGCTCTATGCCGTGGGCAGTCTCGTCGCGGGCGGCGCATTCGTTGAGCTTGTTGAAGTCGATGGCGTGCTCGAGGGCGCAGTCTTCGATGAGCGTGCGATCGGGGATTTGGGGGTAGTCCTTGGTCAGGCACATGACGAAGCCCAGGTAGATCTTGGGGTCGGGATACAGCTCGTGGGCGCAGAGTTCGATGATGTTGCCGATGCACTCGGAGGGGCCGTGCTTGCAGTCGACGCCGCCGTTGGCAGTGGGCCTAGGGTACCAGTGTGTTAGCATGAATACTAGATCTTGGCGATAGACATGTTTGCGAGATGCTATGGATATGAGAGAGCTGGGTCTGGGTTGACATACTTGCCAATGTACGAGAGCTTGAAATCGACCTTGTCGTGGATTTTCTGCATGACGGGCAAGATCAAGTTGCGGAGAGCGTGCTATAGAGAAAGACTATTAGAAAGACAAAGCATGAAATAGTCGCGTCGATTCTTCGCATACCCTAGTATCAGGACACTTGCTAATGATGTGCGCTTCAAACGGGACGAGGCCATTGACGCTACCGTCGTCTTGTGTCGGCGCGAGAAACTCGGCGGCCTGCTGCGGCAGAAAGGGCACTGCGACGGAGTGTGTCCAGAGGTGCACGCCGACGAAGAAACACATGATGACGAGCAGCAGCTCACGGGCGCGGTAACGCCGAGGAGATGCCATGATTTGCGGTTGATGCTGATGCTGATGCTTCTCGTCCATAATGAGGGCGCGGGATGGATGGCGGTGATGGGGGTAGTCAAGGGCGGGTGTTTTGTTCTGTGTATCGGAACAGAGATGTTCAGCTAAGATTCGATATATAGCTGGACGAGGATCGAGACTATGCTCCTAGAGGAGATAATTAATAAAAATGATATCCAAAATGATAAAAAAGAGTTGACGATGGCGATGCTTCTTCTCTGGAAGCTCTTGAGCTTCGCGCGAAGATGCTGCGACGAGATTGGACGGAGCGCATAGCGTCATGGAGAGGAGCGGTTGCGTTGGTTGGGGATGGCGCTAGGCCGAAAAGAGACGAGTTCGCAAGGGGTCGCCATTGTGTGGAAATACTCGGGTACCGATGCACCGACGTAGCGATGCACCGGTCATTGAGTTTGAGGTTGGAGTCTCTAGGACAGCGTAAAAGAATATCGTAGCATTCTACAGGTAGGTAGTATTTAATGTCGTGGATTATACCTCGTGTTTGACATCTTTTTCGTGGTCGAAATCTATTTATAAACCACTAGTAGTCATGAGATAAGCAGTGATGCGGAGTATGAAGTGCAGAGGGCTGTACTCGTATCTTGGACAGTCCAACATCAGCCCAGCGCTATCTCTTAGTAGATCAGAGCGCTGATTAGTACTGTAGCAGTAGCACCAAGGCAGCAGTGATAACAATGGAACAATACATATGTTCGAAACAACTTGACTTACCAGGTACCGCTTAAAATAGGGCTCTGTCACGGTACTTTTTGGATCATGCGAGGCCCGGCCCGGCCTATTTTAACCCCAATGCAACAAACATTGAAACTAGCTGCGAATCAGTGATCCTGAAGCCTTCTAGAAGAGCCAGAAGAGCTAGAAGAGCCCCATCTCCAACCAAGATTCGCCCGCAAAACCGCCGGCATCCCGCCCCAAGACCCAGCGACCAGGAGGAAAAAAAGAGGGAACGAGCCCCCATAGGTTCCCCTCCAAAAAGGCCACTAAAAATCGATGCTACGTTTTGGCCGGCTTCCAACATTTGCTCCATAACGCCTCCCATTCACTGCCGGGTATATTTTTCTTGCTATCTGCCATCTCCATCCTATTCAGGGAGGTGAGCAACTTTGTCTGTGTCCTGTCGTCCTGCCTTTTGGATATCGGGAATCTCACCTTCAAGAGTCATCTGGCGTCTGTGTGTGGGTGTGGGCGTGCTTTTCTTTGGTTTTTATACCCGGGGGGGTGCTTCCTCTTTTTTTTGCGCCCTCCGCATAATATCATGAGATTCCCTTGATAGCGTCTTTTCTTGCATTTTTCGCTGGTACATACAAAAAGCTCTAAAGCCATGGCTTCTTACACGGACATCCACCGGTTCTTGGAGCCGCTGAGCATCGACATCGATAGGTCGGAGGAGCTGTCGCGGAGGTTTCTGGACAACTTTAAGGATCTGGCTGCGAATTCGAGGGATCAGTTCTTGCCTACGCCGATATCTGAGTCTATCTTGAGGCCTATCGCTGAGCAAGGGGGTGGACGGTGAGTGATTCTATCTTCTCAAGCGCAGTGTGAGAGTACTGCAAATCGAGTGATGTACAGCTTGGCGAGAGTGAACAGAATAGTGCTAATGAGTTTCATGATATCTAGGCACCTGGCAATAGACATGTGAGACCACCTGGCCTCTCCAACAAGAGGATTTCCTTCAAGAGGGGGCTGTAGAGCCTTGGATCGTTTATACTAACCCCATATTGCTTAGAGGAGGGACAAATCTTCGAGTTGGCTTCGTCGAGCTGCGTGGTGACCACCAAGATCCTGCATCACGTGTCCAGCGACCACTGGAGAAATCATGGCCCATTGATAACCATCTCAAAAACGACAACGCAAACAGTCTCTTTTCATGGATAGGAAGATGCATCGCCGAAGTTGTGGACGAAGGCTGCAGAACATTCGACATCCCTAACGATGTGCCCCTGCCTTTGGGGGTCACTTTCAGCTTCCCTATGGAGCAGCGATCCGTCTCTCACGCCTTGTTGATGGATATGGGCAAGGGATTTGCTCTACCGTCTGGCATTGACTTGGGAGCTTACATTGAGCAAGGCTACGCAGATTCTGGACGGACTGAGCTACCGCCAATCAAAGTCACAGCTCTTGCAAACGACGCCGTATCGACGCTGGTGTCGTGCATCTTCAGCTACGGCGGCACGGAGCATCGTCGAGCAGCCATGGCTCTGATTCTGGGGACGGGATCTAACGCTACGGTGCCCCTGAAGCTGGATCTGCTGCATCCTAGCAAACGCCCGCAGATGGTGAGCCTTCTTCCCGGCGAGGAGGTTGCCGACGCCAAAATTGCAGTCAACACCGAGTGGAGCATAAAGGGCACACTGCCGCCCATGGCAGAGGTAAATCTAGTCACCAAATGGGACGATGTCTTGTCTTTGCAGAACGAGAGGCCCGGGTTTCAGCCACTAGAGTACATGACGGCAGGGAGATATCTGGGCGAGCTGGCACGAATCATCCTGGTCGATTATCTAGTCAACGAGTCCAAAGTAGCCGTGGAGACGCTGCCAAAGAAGCTGCTGGAAAAAGAGAGCTTGACAACGACGTTTTTAAGTCATTATAAGCCGTTACAGCCCCCATCCGCCCTGCTGGAGAAGCTGCGATGCCAGATCTCCGAAGATCCCGACTCCTCATTCTCGTGGACAGAAGACCTCGCTGTTGCGCTGTACCACATTGCAAAAGCCATTGAAGTCCGGGCGTCAGGCATTATCGCCGCCGCCATCGTCGCTTTGCTTACGCTTGCAGACGAGTTACCCGAGGAGGCAAACGCAGGCGCAAACGCAGACGCAGATACGAGCTCCCCCATTCGCGAGCTCGGCGTAGGTTACACCGGTGGCTGCATAGTTCATTTCCAGGATTACTTGGCCGACTGCCAACAGTTTCTAGACGAGCTGCTGGCACGCAGATTCGGTGACAACGGCCGTCTGCGAGTCGTGTTGAGTCCTTGCCACGATGGTGGTGTTACGGGAGCGGGTATTTTGGTGGTTGCTGAAGCGTCGTGTAGTAGGAAGAAGTCGGAGGCGTGAGCGAGGCTCCTCTTTTCTTCTTCCTCATTGTCTTCCTTTTTTAAAAACACTTTTGTCTTTTTGTTGCGAAAGCACAGCGTAGATGAACGACTTAGATTACCGAGAGCCAGAGACGGATGTGGCTTGTCATGACGGGATAGAATAGTGCGTGGAGCGAATCCAGGGCTTGATGGATGAGAGATGGGCGATATTGACGATATTGAGAGGAGGTTGATGTACCACCTTGTGTACACGCATATATATATACGCTTGTGTACGCCATGATACACGGTACATTGTGCCTACTAAAGTTGAACTATCGCTTCCTTATCTATAAGAGAAATCTGTGTAACTATCAATCAGTCACGCTTGATGTTTGCTTACAGTAACGGCGGTATAATACTAAAAGAGAAATACTATCCAGCACCCCAGGCTGACTATCCAGCACCCCAGCGGCTGCGTGAGGTTCAAGTGTTAGGATGCTAGGATACGTACCTGGTCTTCCAGCAAGCGATAAGTAATTGACTCTTCAAATATCTACTACTTTCAGTTATTATCAATATTTTATTCCAGTATCTGCTACTATCGCCATCTTTTTTAATATCTTCTACTAGAGTTATATTCCTCCAGTTTGTGGTATTATCACTTACTCCTAACTAACATGTATGGAGCTTTAATTTTGAGACACAGGATGTTAGGTAGATAGTAGACTTGGAGTACTGACTAGCATTTTCCTATAAAAAGGACTATAACTAGATAGGCGCTTGGAAAGAGAGGGTATGTCACGGGGCCTCATAATAACATGTTTAATACCTAGTTACTTCAGGAGACTCTGAAGCCTTGGGCAGAGAGAATCTGGTCTCGACAAACACCTTTTGCATGCCTTCGTCCTTTGCATCAAACTTTGCATATACCTTGTCCAGATCCTCGAGCCTGACTCTGTGAGACACCATCTGCATAGGGTCAAGCTCGCCTTTCTGGATCTTGGCAAGTAGTTCATCCCAGTATTTGTGCACGGGTGCTTGGCCGTTTCCGATGAGTCGAATGCCTCGCTGCATGAGTGAGCCAACATTGAAGTGGTTGGTCTTATTCGATTGTTAGCACATGGTAGTTTAAGAGAGGCGACGGAGACATGGACTTACATATGCGACATAAACTCCCGTGACGCCGCAGCGACCATAGTTGCGCACTCCTTCAATCATCTCATTGAGAATCTCGCTGGTGTCAGTCTCAGCACCAATCGTCATTTCCAGCCAATGCATCCAGCCCTTGGCGTATTCTCCTGCCGCACACTCGATAGCGACGTCTGGTCCTCGGCCGCCGCAAAGCTCCTTTAATTTGCTGACAACAGTTTCCTTGGAAGTGATGCCGTGCGACAGCTTCTTATAGTCAACCAGAGTAAGTTTGTCGCTGTGTTCGGAAGGGAAGCGCTGTTTGATGAAAGTGAGCCGTGGTTCGGTGTCTACGAAGATCACTTTAGAGGCTCCTTCTCCTAGGGCAAAAACACCAGCCATTTGTCCAATGGGACCTGCGCCGAAGATGGCCACTTGATCGCCTTGATAGACGGCTGTATCTTTGACGGCGTGGTATGAAGTGCAGAGAACATCAGAGAGATATAGCGCTATACGATGAGTTAGCGTTATGACCATTTAGAACTTGAGGCTGTGAAGATTAAAGCCATGCTCACCCTTTTCGTCCGAAACATTATCAGGAATTTCCAACAAATTCACATCACCTAACGGCACACGGACATACTCTGCCTGCCCACCAGCAAATCCGCCTGTAAGATGAGAATACCCAAAGATTCCTGCCGTCCTCCCGCCATACAGGCCCTTCATAGTCGTGTTTGCGTTGGTCTTTTCGCACTGCGACGATAACTTTTGTTTGCAGAAGAAGCAATCTCCGCAAGCAATCTGAAAAGAAGCGACGTATCTCTTCCCGACCTGAACTTTGCTGACAGCGCGGCCTACTAGTTCTACGATGCCGCAGAACTCGTGTCCTAGAATGTCGCCGTCGGCAAGTTGCACCACTACGCCATGGTAGAGATGTAAATCTGAGCCGCAGACAGTGGAACCAGTGACTTTGAGAATGACGTCGGTATCCTCTAGAATCTGAGGCTTGGGGACCTCGGCTTGGGAGATATGTAAGAATATGAAGAGAGTTATTGACTGTGAGAAAGGATGTACAAACCAATCTCAACTTTTTGCTTTCCCTTCCAAACCAAAGCCTTCATGGTATCTAGCGAGTCTTCTGGGTAGTTGGTGACATCTTGCTCAATTATGGCATTATCATCATGCCCAATAACCTTTTCAGCAAGATATGCTGCTTTTGAAGTTGCCATGGTTGAGAAGAATTATGTGGAATGCGTGCGTTGACAAGGCACCGGAAGATTACATGCACTCAAGCTTCAAGTTTGTTGCTAACAAAAGCGAAGAACTACACGAAACCGCTTCCTATAGGAGCTGCTTTCAGTTAAATACCAATCTCCCCGCACGATGGCCCTGAAATGTCCAATATGCTTGAAATCAATATGACATAAGAAACATGTGTTTACGGTTATATATGACGATGAGAATATGACTGTGGGTTGGAAAATGGCGGATGTCAACGCAACGTCATGGATTTCTAGATGCACCCCTACTATCAACACGACGGTTGTCTCGAAGCACACCTGCCATAGAAAGGATGAATAAACAAAATCTTGATTGTCATCCAATAGGATTCATTCATTTGAACCCATTTTTTTTTTGTCAGCGACAGCAAACTCTCTTTGGCAATACCGTGTGTACCTAAGTAGAGCATGGTAGGTAGAGCATGGGTCCAAACTGTGGCCAACGCAATGGATATAGTCTACTACTAAAGATCCAACAATTCTTGGTCTATATGACTACGTCGCTGGATGCACAAAGTCAAACTATTTTTAATATGAAGAAAGAGAATAACGAATATTCGAATTCCACTCAGTTACCTTAGTAGGTATTTAATGTCCGGTAACATTCAGAAGTGAAGAAAACTACATGTACCTATCCACCAAAAAAAGTCGTCGCCGTAACAAAGCGATACGTTCTTAGGCTAAAAGACCAGCTCTCTAAAAATAGACCATGCTTAAATATTAAGCTTGACGAGTTGTTGCATACATATATCATATCTAGCTTAAGTGAAATGGCGAGACACAGGAATCACTTTCTATCTACTAAGTCTTTCTACTACATTCTATCATCGCTACATTCTTTTGATATCTACTTCTTCTATCACTACTACATGTATCTTACTCTAGTATCTAGGAGCCTCTGGCGCTGGATTGCCCCTCCCCTTCATTTTGTGCCGATGTTTACATGTATGCGACCAACAACCGAATCCTTCAACGCCAAAATAGAGTCTAGCGGCTTTTTACAACCAACACATGAATCGCTTCACCGGATGCCGCGCTTCATCTTTCTCTTCAAATAACGCTCAATCTGCGATTCAGTTGACTGTATTCTTCTTATTCGCGCTGTCATGTACTCTATTTATTCGGATGCTGGAAATAGATACTACACGTGCCTCTGGCTAAAGATGTAGCTCCAAGCGCCTTGATTCAAATGCTGTTGGACGGCACTCTTCGAATGCTGGTCACAGATGCCTAATTTAAGGGACATGGGTAGTGCAATTTCACGAGCTGGAGTGGAGCATCCGCGCTCTGCTCTTCTTAACCAGATCCAAGCTCCCTCTCACGGGGCCGTTCTCTTGTTCCCCTAAGTTTGGCTCATCAACATTGAGATACTGGCGTGCTTTGTTCAAGCGCATCTGAACTCGATGCCTCTCTGGGTTTATTATTTGGTCCGTCATTTCACGTTTTTGGCATCTCAAAATACCTGATTTAAGAAACTTGACCGAAGTTTTCAGCGCTAATATCCAGATTAGCTATGGAGTGTGCTCCTGCAGCCACTTGTGTACTGTCTAATACTCTCAAGGAATGCTTGGTATGGGGTTTCAGGGAATGTTGATATTACTGCTGCTTGCAAGTATGTGTTTTCATTTTACCCGTTCCAACGTCTGTACGAACAGACCATTTAACGCTTTCTATGATAGTGCCACATTCTATGAGAGGGTCGGATGCAGCCTCAGTCTTTATATGATTGCCATGGGACAAACTTTTACCTCGCCACAACTTCTTTCCGAAATTTGCACCAGAACCTGTTGGAGCGATCTAATGGCCTTGAATGAAAAACAACGCTCCGTTTGCGACAGTTCAGACTTTCTGGGGACAGAGGATTATAAGCTTCCTCCAACCTATGTTTCGGACCTTCTCTTATACACGTTTCACTACTCCTGTGTGAGAGACCCGTGAGTGTGGCTTTGCCATGATTACATGTCCATCTTCGCTGATATAGAGCGATTAGGGCCACGAAAATTTTCTGCTCTCCGTACTTCTTCAAATGGAACACTAAAGAGAATGCAACGTCTGCCGAGCTGTGTTCGGACTGCAACCTGCTCGTTCAGCAGGCTCATTTGGCTTTTCCTATCGGATACGATGATGAATTGGCCAGCGCACACTCGTCACTGGCGTCGTCGTAAGTCCCTCCAGAATGCGCCCTGTTTGTGATAAGATGATTATTGGAGTTGACCGATCGATAGATGCGGAGTTGCCAAATACCCAATCACTTCTCAACCTCCATATACTTTAAATGAAGCAACCACTGCCACGATGTAAGTGTGAACCCTGATATCCTCCCATTAAACGTCGCATTTATTTACTCAACACGCTTGCTGATCGCGTTATAAAGAACGGCTCCTCCCAACAATCCTACGCAGACGAACTCCATATCGGCTTCTTCAAGCTCGAAACTCCGTCCTGGTGCGGGATACAAGAAGGGCCCTGGCTTTCATATGGATAAACCAGTACCTCAACGTATCCCCAACAAAGTTACCAACAAAGTTACCAACGCACATGCGACAGTTGTCCGCATCCCATACACCCCGAAACCTCTGCCTCTGGCACCCGGAACCGCGGATTCCTGCAAGTCGTATGAGCACTATAGGGGGCCCATATATTACCTCAGGGGGAAAAACGTGAATGAGTGTCTGTGGCTTGCGTCGGCCTACAGGGGTAAGTTGTTATTTTCTTCCTTGTCCCTCACGACTCGATAGCTGCGTCTATCCATTATCGTGTTGCTGTTTACCCGCTTCCTATGAAAGACACGAAACTAATTTGACACTCATACGTCAGTTGACATTGACGAATTGATCTCATGGAATCCGTCCCTCTCTTTCGATGAAGCGAATCCATCTGCCTGTGCCATCTCGCAGGGCTATCGCTACTGCGTCAGCAGGCCCGAAAAGACGGCGGGCAACTCCTCCAACATCACTACAACCTCTTCCACTAAACAAAATCCTTCAGAGCCAGCAAGAATCACACAATCCCCTGGCGATGAGAGCGACAGTGAGTCTATATACCAAAAGAGCATTGTTACTCGGGAGCATTTATTATTCCGACCTCGTGATATATCTCTGCGAGATAGATGTTCGTATAAATAGAGATCGCTAACATTTTTTAGTGCAGAAGAAACTTGAGAGCCTCTAGAATGGCAATACATGGGTGAAGATGCGGTAACGCAGCCATTTTCTGCAGCGCAGGTTGTCAGCCCTCATCTGGCTGTGGTGACCGTGCTCTCGTCAAACTTATTGACCTCAACTTTACCTGAACATCATTCGTAATAAGATCTCTGCTAGATTAAATGATCAAGAGTTACTGAGGCGGCCATAGATGTATACTGTCAGTGGTTCGCGTTGTACTCTATGAAGGACATGAGACAGCTCTTGGCAAATGCACATTATAGTTGGCTATGTAAAGGCTTGATTATGATTTCCATCGGTAACGGCGAACAAACCCCCCTACGTAAAACACTGATCAAATGACTATGCGCACACCATATTCCTTGTGCCATGTATACTACTTCTATCGAGTGACGGCCTATGGAAACCCCAATCACAGGTGAGAAGCACTAAGCCAGGGCTAGTTTCCATCATCGGATTCTCTATTCAAAACAATCTCATCGGCCCACCGTACCAAGGCCATAACATGATGAGCGATGCCCTGTCGACCGTCCATGGTGGCACCGTCCAGCCATCCTGTTGATTCCACCGGTAGGAAGCTTCCCAGGTCAGCGGTTTCATCTCTCGGATTAAGAGTCTTGAATCGGTGATAAAATGTATCGGTAATCGTAAGGTGGGAGAATTTGATGTGGTGCTTTATGGTAACAATAAAAATGACACTGTCAATTCAGTTAGTTCAAGAGACTTGTAGCGGGGCCTAGAATGGAAGACGAGGAAGGAGTGTGAAGGGGATTGGAGGTGTCTAGAGCAACTAGACATATCTGGAGAAACTAGAGATATATAGAGAAACTAGAGATATCTAGAGGGATCATAGATGTCTAGGGAAGTAGGGAGTACTGATGTAAGCTGGAGATATTACTTAAAAAAGCTTTTTTCTTAGTAGAAACAGATACACTAGAGTCTGCTATAGCCAAGGCCACCTTAATAACTTAGCTTAAAAGGCTATTAGAAACAGTTAGTTTGCTATTTTTTATATGCTGGAATAGACGGTTCGCCTTGAAAAGGGTCACTTGCTTCCGTAAGGGTAAAATTCTAACTTTAAACCCCCCGTCATCGAATGACTAGGAATTTTGCCCCCGGTGTATACGCCTGGCCTCGTGCCATTGGATAATGGATTCTTATTCATCCGGTGATTAGGCAAAGTCAATGATGGTCCACAAGCTGTCCCTTGCCATGGAGTCTTTGGAGTTTTTGCAACTGCTCCTCGTGGAGATCCATTAGCTTATGCAACTTCCCGAGCCTTTCTAGCCCGCTCCTATCCATAGCCGACACTAGCTAACGTAGGGTATTCTCGCTCGGGACGGGATCCATGATGAGTTTCTAGAGATGCTCGAAATTTTAGTAAATATAATAAAGGTCGAGAAAGTCTGGGAAATGCGTAGATTTACTGAGACAAGAAACAAGCTTTATAGGCGTGAGAAGGAGAACTGCATTTGGGGGACTGCGAGAGCGTGCGACTTGAGGGTGATGCTGAAACTTTGTTGCATGCAAGATTCGGTTTGCTTTTTATGTCCAATGCTCGTGACTCTCTGCCACCGGTCCTACATCACTGCCAAGGGAATGCAAACGCATCAAAGTTGTTTGTCTTCACTTGTCCGTCACCTACAAAGGCAATTCACTTGCCTCTATGCAGGTCTTTGAATTCAACATTAGTTTACTACAGGGTGATTTGAGAGCAAAAAGGAGAAAGTGGCTTATTTACCCAGCTTGGACCAGCACCTCGACATACCTTAGGTGTATGAATTATTACTGAGGCATCATGAGGAGATATAACGGTCAAATAATTCTTTATATAATACTACCTAAGCAAATACTTAGTTCTTTAAGTAATAATATTATAAGTATCCTAGCTTAGACTTTTTCTTTATAAGCCATGTCCAGAGGCTCTTATATTACTTAAAATAAGTGTGCTGTAATACTTTATTAAATATTACTTATTGTTTGTTAAAATGAATACCTAGCAGTTACTATAGAGGCCACTACTTCCTACATGTCGTATTAACTTACTGGAGTACAATTATTCTCTTAAATATTGATTAAACGCTTTTTCTGTCACGGTGCGTGCAGCGGAGGTCAGGGGGGAGCTAGGACATCACAGGGTCACGTAGGCAGGGGACCGAAGGTGATGTAGGAAGAAGCTTGCTATTCTAAGTACTATATGCCGGGTATCTACCTATGTAAGTAGGTCTAGGAGGCCATGTGACCTCAGCTTACATTTTCTCTTTGTATTTATATATCTTCTCACCAGCTCCACTATAACAACCACGCTCAACTCTCTTCAATAATGCCCTTTTAATGCAAAAAAAAATCGTTGCCATCATATTTTTTTTTATTTTGCCCTAAAGCCAGTCACAAATGCTTTCAGGGAAGCAACAAGCTCACATACTCACGCAACACTGTAAGCTGCTCACCCACCACCGGGATCAGCTCACCCAACACATGCCAGAGTCTCTCATAGCCAAGACTGAAGTGTCGTACGAAGATATAACGGCTGAAATATCCTTTATATGCTACTACTAAAGGAGATACTTAGTTACCCAAGTATCTGCTATTATTACTGGTTTCTTCTAGTATCTGCTATTATTGCTGGTCTTTTCTAGTATCTGCTATTATCGCTACTTTCTTCTAGTGTCTGCTACTATTGCTACTTTCTTCCGATATAGTCTACTATTGCTATATTGCTTTACTCTCTACTATTGAAAATACCTGATATTTGGGATATAGGATAGTGATTATCTAAATTAAGTACTTGAGAGCTGCTCACAACACATAAATATCCCCTCTGTAACCCATCTGGACATTACATGACATTTAAGGCATCCGAATTGGTACGCCATAGACTTATAGTGTATGCACCTCTTTGTTCGGAAAGGTTATATCTTCGCGGCTTTAGGCTTTGCAATTTGATACTGACCTCATTTGCAATAATTGGCCGGATGAAGCAGAATTGGAAGTAAGCGTCGGCGGAAAGTCTTATATGGCTTTAGCGGCACGGGGATATGGTGAATCAACAACGGTTGCTGCGCCGACTTGGCAGGTCGGCGGGAAATAAAGTCAAATTTGTTGAGGTAATTGGACGAAATATGTGCGGCAAAGAGGTGGACGTATTCATCCTCACGATCTGTCAATATCACCTGTGGCTAGATATAATGTGTCAGTGGATTTATGGATGCGGAAATAGCCTGGGGGGAGGGGGGCTGCAGCATACCCAAAAAGTAGCTCTGGACCATATCGAAGATGTTGTCCGGTACCGTTGATTATATGCAACTGCCAACAGGAGGGCTACTACGTATGGATCATGCAAACGATTTGGTGGCGTAACTCTTTTTATATGGCGTTCGTGTATTCCCATTGCTCGCTTGCTGTGGCGTCTAGGTAACATCTGCCAAAAGCGAAGGGATTTGATATACTCGCAATCGATGGAGACCAAGGCGACTGGCGCCATGCCCTTCTCAAAGGCAGCCTTATTACCATGCCTGTTGGTGAAAACTTGACAGGGGAGGCTGCTGACGCAACGGCCATCAAAATGGAAGTCAATTGCTGTCCTAGTCAACCGTTAATGAATGAAAGGAGAAAAAAGAGAAAGTAAAGGAGGAATGGAGGGGAGGGAGGAATGGAGCAAATTCCTCCCATATGAAGACCAACCCGTAGGGCCTCAGTGGGCAATCGTCAGAACCGACAATGTATCTGATGGAAGCTTCGCGGCCTTGCCAGACGCCACCTGTAGCCATCTTTTTCATGGTATACATAGACTCTTTGGCAGGAATTCTGTCCACTTCGTCCAGGTGTCCTTGTGAAGGTGAAGGGGGTGGGGAGTCTTCGAAGGAACATTGCAGCACCTCAAGATGGCGGCTGGTCCACTCCAGAGGGCGAACCAGAAGCTTGTCCCGGGGATGCAACCGAATAAGCTGCTTGATAGACAAGGTCTCCAGGGGAGGCCTTGATTGAGATGGTTGTGAGGTAGAACTCATGAAGAAGAGCTGTGTAAGGGAGGTTTGAATTGGATGTGCTGCATCGAAGGTTGCCTCTTGGAAATGGCTTGAAGCTGTGCAGTGGCTTGCTCGGGCCAAATTTGTTCCAGCGAGATTACATCAGGACTGATGGATGCTGTAAATTTGACTTTACACTGGAGACTCAGCACTGCTGCTTGTATAAATATTAGATAATACGTCAAACATACAGATAAACATGCATGTGTACATCCTCATGACACCGAGTCTGCAGCCTGTATGGGCGTGAGAAACAATGTGTTTCAACGATTCCAAGTGACATGAGATATATTAATGTACTCCAAGTCTACAACAGCCCCTTAAGCTAGGCTGATGAGCTAGACTACAGACATCATAACACTACATGTATATAGGAACCTGCATTTACGTGCTAGGTTCCTGTAGTCCCTCAACTTATCCCCTTATTAAGCACCCCCAAATACCAAAAGGCTTTGAATACTGACTCTTCCAAAACCACAACGGCGCATCAGTTCCCGTCCCCGATGAAGGGGAAATTCTGCCACGACCATGACGCTGATTTGATCAGCGCTGATCCCAGTTTCAGCCAGCAGCTGTACAACAGCACATAGCGTCTCCCCCGTGGCAAGAACATCGTCCACCACTAGCACAGATGCGCCTCTGCGAATCACATCCCGCTCCATCTCCATCTTCTTCTCTCTTGAACTGTTAGGTGTTGAATGTGAAATGTGCGACGGCCTCTTGACAACAGAAACAACGGGCGGCGGGAGCTTGCCGGCTTCACGAATCAGCACCAGAGGTAAATCTATCTCTGACGCCAGTGCCGACGCAAAAATGAAACCTCCAGCCTCGCAACAAACCACTGCTTCGATCTTGCTCCAGTCGCCAGCGAAGTGGCTCTGAAACAGAGACGTACACAGCTTCAATCCTCCTGGCTGCTGGGAGATGTCGAGCAGATGGCGAAACTCGATTCCTGGGCGTGGGAAGTCGGGTACCGAACGCACCATATTGGCCAGTTGCTGCAGATCATCGTCAAAGAAGGGAAGTAAACGACGTTGACCAAACTCTTCTGCCATTTCACTTCCAGGCGTGTCGTTGTAGAAGATGAGATTCGGGCACCAGTCTGAGTCTCGCTCGCCATTGGTGCCATTGATACCGTCCTTATTCTTCTGATAAACAACCCCATTACCGATTTGATAACATCCACGAGCCCGCCGTGCCTCCTCTCTTGATCTGACACGGACTTCGAGCACTCTACTGTCTGGCACCAGATGTGACAGAGCTGCAACTGGAGCCTCATCTCTCATCCCGGTGATCAACAGTACGTCCACATCAACGGCACCATGCACTACATTCATAAAGTGCTCTTCTGGCAGCTGGGGTCGCTGCCGCACTTGGTCTTGGAAAAATGCCGTCAAGGCTGGCCGGTGTTGCTCCTTGTAGGCACGATCTTGGAGTAGAGAGTCCAAGTCAGCACCGGTGGCCGCCGCATATTCTCGCTTGGTCACATCACTAATACTAACTACCCGTGCCTTAGTGTTGGGAGAGCTTGTATTGAACATGGATGCCCAAACGCCGGCACAATAGTCCTTGCCGGCACCATGTTCTCCCGTGACAAGAACGATGAGTTTTGGCTCTATCGGCGCCTCTGGCAGCGGACAGGCATAATTCAAGACCTTACATGGGTCTGCATGTCGTTTGAGACGAGCCAAGCGCGGCCGGTTTGGCCCGAAAGCCTTCTCCGCCAGATCAGCATCTCTGGGGTCCGGTCCGAGATCTGCACCGTAAACTCCTCTAGCCAGGGGCAACAGAGTCCGGGCAACATGATAAACCCACTGTACAGCCGCTTGAGCAGTTTCGGTTCCATCTTGGTGACGAGGCCAGACGCCGGTGATAACGCAGGCAAACTCCCAGTCACGACAACCGAAAGCCGTGGCGTCGGGGGCCACATCGGCAACCGCTCCGCCGCCCTGCAGCAGATGAAGATAGCAGAGTGTCGTGGGACGAGATTCGACAGCTGCTACCAAGATTGCGGCCACGTCTGCAGCTCCAATATCTTTCAAGAAGAGACATCGCTTGAACGAAGATGTCTTGCCGCCTCCATGTCCTCCATGCATTCCGGACACGTACATCTCGGCGTCAAACAAGCCGACGCTGTCCACGACCTTGAGATTGCATTCTGGCCCCAGAATTGTATTAGCAAGGGTAGGAGTTTCTGAGGCCGACTTAGTTTTGCAAGCTTCAATCGTAGTAATGCCAAGCTGCAACCGTCCAGCATCGCAATACAGATACGCATCTGCAGAACAGTTTCGAGTAAGATTGCTGGCGATGAGCTTATCAAATTCGGTGAGTCTACGCCGCGCTTCAAAGTCATCATCCAGTGAGACAATCCAGTTTCGAACTGTATAGACCGGGGCCGGATACGCTTTGAAAATGACGCTCGTCACGATGCCAAAGTTGGTGCCAGCACCTTTCATTGCCCACAGCAATTCGGCTTCGTTTTCCGGGCGGACACCACTGGTCGGCCAGTATTCATTTGGTACATGTCCGACACACAGGATCTGGGCCGAATCAACGCTCACCATTATGAAACCGACAATGGAATCACATGCAAGACCATGAAGCCTGGCCAGATGCCCGAGGCCGCCTTGTAACCATAACCCAGCGCCCACGCTTGGACGAGCTCCGAGAGGCACAGTCAAACCCGCCGCCATGGCAGCACGAAGGATATCTCCCGTCTTGCAGCCGGCCCCGGCGATAATCAAGGAGCCAGAATGAAAGTCGGGATCTGTCCCATTATCTCTAAGAGCTTGAACATGTACTTGATCAAAAGCCTCCATGTCAACTGCGACAACGTTGGGCCAAAGAGAGTGGCCGCTATGGCTTCCACCAATGACAGTCAAACCAACTCTGTGCTTCAAAGCCCATTGAACACATTTTTGGACATGTTGGATCTCCGTCGGCCTGAGAATTGAAGCGGGGCGGTGGAAACGAGCCTCCCAGTTCTTCACAGTCCTGTCCTCTTTCGCCAACGTCACTTGCGCTGTCAGCTCCGGCAACATTGTGGCACGATGATTGAATGCCATCATAACCTCAGGTGCACTGAACAAGAGACGGTCTGGGTGAGCTTCCTGACGGCGACCCAAGTCGCGACACACCTTACGCCATTCAGCGTGGACAGCCTCGTCCGCGTCTTTGTCTTGCATGACAAAGCCCGCAATGAAAGAGGAAAAGTTATTCGGCATCTTATCATTGTCTGCAACACGAACGGTCCCAGAAGGGAATGAAGCCGTTTTATGGCACACTAGGCCATCAAAGTCGACACCATCACGATGGAAGACTACCACCACCCCGCCTTCGGGTTGCACAGCAAGCATTTCCAGTGCTCGTTCGATGAACTTGCGCTTGGGTGTCATTCCATACATACTATGGCAGAAGAGGACGAGGTCGAACTTTTCTTGGCCGTCATTTGCATCAGTGACGGTGCTGTCCAGAGTAAAAGGCACTTGATAGATGTCAGGGTGGCTTTCTAGACAGGGGAGCGGAGATTCTGTCTCCAACCATTCTTGCAATTCTGTGGCATATAAGCCGTTTGGTTCGAACGCAGCGTACTTGTTGATCTTGCGTCTTTGATCATCAGGCAGATAGCCAAGCACGCTCTTGGGGCCAGGTCCTATCTCCAACACCGAGATGCGGATTCGCGAGTTGAACAGAGGAGTCAGCACTTGCGATAGCTGGGGGAAAATAAAATCTTGGTACGTCTTCCATCCGGGGCCCTGGAGCAGGATGTCAAAGCCAGCGCTATACTGTTCGTCGGACAGGAGCTGCGTCGGGGAAGTAGCTTTTTGTCTAAGAGCCCGCTTCAGAGCGTCGAGAGTGGCCATTTTGGTTTGCTTTGAGAGAGATTTTTTGCACTGGTACGGATGTTGACAATCGTGATGGAGGCATGATGTATTGGTTGCTACGAGAGGGGGGAGAAATACAAGTAGTTGTGCAACACCACGTGAATTTCGTGTTACTCTTAGGAAGTCGTCCCGGAGACTGCATTACAGACCTCCTTCCTCTCAAAGAGCTGTCCAATCTCCAGCTTGGGCGTTGTGGAGACGAAATTATGACAAAGTCACTCATAATTCACTGATACCAAGTTCATTCTTCAATATGTATCATCTCGCAACTGTATCCTTACACATGACTGGACGTGGCTTACGTATAATGAATCATTATATTAGAGAGATGTTTAGAAGAGGTTATAATTATAGTTACTAGACCCCTATACCTCAAGTATTTAGAAGCAGTAGTGTACAGCTTTGAGTTGATTAAAACAACATAAGAAAGTCACAGCATACCTAGCCAGTATACAGTAGACAAAATCCCTACTTCCCCCGAAACAAATGTAATAGACATGAAAACTATTTCTTCAGCGAGTGAGGCTTTACCTCGTGCTTCTGCTCGGGGGGCCTTTTCACCGCAATAAAGTAGTTTTGTCCAGTCTCAGAAACGGCATGAACTGCAACATCTTCGCCAAAGGGCCATTCTTCAACAAACTGTGCGTCGCCCCGACGATCAAACTCTGCATACTCTGTTGGATCGAGAGACACATGCGCAGCCGTCCAAGCATCCGCACGATGGACATACGTCCCTTCAATTTCCGTAGTCTGCGAGCTGCCGCTACGATCGGCGTTGTAGTCCACCGTAATCTGCAAGAGGTAATGCAGGAACTTTGCGCCCTCGGGCAATACTATCTCTCCATCTGCCGTTGCAGTCAAAGCCTCGTTGTTTGGAGTAGTGTCGATTCCCACGAGAAACTCCTGCCCATCAAAGGAGCGGGCGAAAACCAGCACGCCGTCGCCGTGGGTCCAGGGCTTGGTTGGGTCTTCGTCGGCGCGGACGCGGTAGACTTCAAAGTCTTCGGCTGTGAAGTTGACGGCCTCTAGGGCGTGGCTGGCGTATTTCTTTGCCGCGGCGAGGGTGCCGTGGGTTTCCAGGACGAATAGCGTGCGGTTGGCGCCGGAGGCGTCGTGGGAGTAGTCGATTACTGTGAGAACAGTGTGGAATAGCTGTTCTGGGACGAGTTTGGATGGGCCGTCGGTGGTAGCCATGGTGTTGATGTGTTTTGTTACTTGGTCAGTTTCAACTTGTCAAGCATAATATAATTGCGATACTTTCCTTGATTGAAACACCACACGTCTACCTTGCAGTATTTATGTATCCAATGGGGAATATTGCCACGCGTAAATGGTGCTACGATCGTCATACGATGATATCTGAAGCTAGCGACACTTTTCATCACCTGACTATAGCTTAAATAGCTTTCATACTAAGGAAGTTCAGTAGAGCTGAGAAACTTCGTTTAGAAAGCTCATGCTTAGTCTCATGTGAAATCGGATTATCAGGGCTCAAACTTTGTGGCTGAAGGGAAATGAGACTCACGGAACATGATGGGTGGGTCGGAGAACGTTCATACGATTTATACTCTTCAGTGGCGTCGATGATCAGACGGGCTGACAGATGAGTGCCGAAATGCTAGCCTTAGTATAGACTAGTAGTGTTGAACTGACGACTTCTTGCTGGCAGTTTTCCCGGCAACTACAAAGTTAGAGGGAAGTTGCCTACGTCTTAACCCGAGGCATATGTCGTTATTTTTTCTATCGGCTTCATTTCAATACTACGGCATTTCTCAGATGATCAATGTAATTCAGGTCACCTTGTAAGACCTCCCTTTAAGGAGGCAAGCGGCAGACAGAAAAACCGAGACCAGGAAGACTTCGAACACCCACGAGTTAAGTCATATGCCTACAAAAGGAGTAGCTGCTATATCTACATTTCCCTACTATATCTATATTATCTTAGTAACTGTTATTACAATTATATAATAAAATTCGGGTGCCTGCTGAATAGGTGTTCCCCTACAAAAGCGCTACTCGATGAGTTGACTAGGTGCTAGGTATATTACTGAATGTATGTATGTACTTACCTATTCATTTTGCAGTCCCGCTTTTTCTGACCGTCGCTTGATGTGTTTGTTGTGATGAGACTTTTTGGCCAGCCCCGTGATCAATTGATAATTAGGAATCACGAGTAAGCTGGGGTAACCCCGGCTCCCGTACCTGAAATAAAAGAGGGGGTTGTGTTTATCGCATATAGATGCACGAAATTACCTGTCTAGACAAGGTACATGTATTCGCCACATAATGACCTCTAGGTATGCTAGTGGGTTCATGGTTGTAAGAAGCGTTGGGCTAATGAGCTAAGGGTGATAGGGAAGAAACACTGAAATTAGTTAAATCAACGGATTTACTTTATATATACCTGCCGTTTTGCCATTGAACTATTTTATGATGATAGCATAGTACTGTAGTCCGCTTCCTAAACCTATCATATGCTAGTGAACTCAGTCTTGTTTGTTGCTACACGACAAGGTTGTCTTTGACTCTTAATCACCGATGCGTCTCCTAATACGCTAATGCATGCAGACTGGCTCGTCGCTCAATAAGCTATCGTAAATTTAAGTAGCTATCTTCAAATTTATGCCAATAAAGTCTGAGGATTGCTTTCTGGCTGTTATAAATAACTAGAAGATGTGCCTACTTTTGCGAAACTTCTAAAACAACTTCATTTGCTGTAAACCAAAACAATAGCTGGCCTCTCATTTCATAGTGATTCCACACTAACTCTTCATCCTGAGGATATATGTGACTTGGAGAATCGAAAATAAGATTCACATTTTTGAGTATTCTCCCAGCCTTTGTGCTATATTTTGCAATGGCATATGAGAGTTTCAATGGCCGATGATACTTTTGAACTGCATCCAGACCTAGGCGGCATTGTCCAAGAGCTCTCTTTAGACCGTTGCTATACTCGATCACCATACCTTTGCATTCAGGTGGTTTAGTCGAATCATCAGTGAAGACAGAAATATTTAGAACATCTTCCAATGACGCTGAAGAAAGGCAGGCATCAATGAAGGGCGGCTCTACTATTGGAATACTGGCATGAGTTATGCTCTCAGGGATGGTGTTAAGTCGGATAGATGAGATAGCGCCACTGGTTGGAATGTTATGGATAAGCAAGGGATGATGTTCCTCCATTGTATACAATGTTTCAGTGGGCAAAAATTCTGCCGGTTGAGTTGGTAGCATACCGATTATAGATTGACCAGATTTCATCGTCAACTAAACATTGTTAGATCTGGCTTGACCACTAAACAGTGCTTGAACACCTACCGTAATAGCACGTGCCGACTGTAAATCGGTATACCGCCTGACACTGATTGCATTAATCTTATCTCCGGCCGTTAATGGTGTATAGATCCAAACTAGGCCGCCAGGGTAAAAAGCTTGTATATAGTTGAAAATCTCGAAAGCAGGCAAGCTTTCTTTGCTGTGTCCATGTATATACCTTATCTTACAGCCTTGTAAAAAAAAAGGAGATTCCTGTACAATAGCTCGGATCTAAATTGATGGCGACGGAGCGGGGAGACGAAGTAGATGCATGCAGAGGTGCATGATGCTGAATACATCGAAGAATGCCTCGTATGGGTATCGGCGCGCTCCATATACTTATCTTTGATGACTTAGGAACATACAAACGGCTCATGCCAAGCTGAGAAAGTTAGAGGATTTTAAATTTAAGATTGTATTTAAAGTTCAACAGAGTATGTAGAGCATTTAGAAACACGTACCTGAAATTCTATCTTGATGGGTTTTGTTTCTTCTGCGAGGTCTATCATGAACACGTGAGGATCCTTGGAGACAGGGAATGAGTCATTTGCCGAATCTTGAGATATTTGTTCTATCAATTTGATGCCTCGAGAATCCATTGTTAAACGAACATAAGGACCAACAGTTTGTTTGGCAGTTTGTTCAGCAGTCTTTTCGTTTTCCACAAGCGTAGGGGGTTTACCCCGAGCCCAATACAGCACTTGGGAAAGCGAGCAGGTGACAGCTTCATGTATCTCAGCCGCATTCAGCTCTTCCAAAAGCTGAAGTACCGAAGAGAATCTCCAGAAGGCGCTGGAAGGCGAATAGCTCTGTATCATCTTGGCGATTTCGGGTGGAAAGCTCTTTTGAAAACCGCATATGTCGTTTATCATGTGTGGAAGAGGATTCGTAAGAGCACTAGAGCTAGGCAGCTTAAGCGGCTGCATCTCTCCCCAAGCATACCTCCACGTTGCTGCAAGCCAAAGGCGACTAAAATCCTCTTTGGGAAGGCCGTCTTTAAGGTCGTGTTTATTAATTTTCAACACTCGGCGGCATAAATTTAAGCAGTCCATATGCATCGTTACGCTCTCATCCGCAGTAGGGCATTCGGTGCAGTTATGGTCTTCTGTCAACCAGCATACCTCATAACCGTCGCTTGGCCAACGTTCAGAATATGGTATGCCCCAGAACCAGCCTGCGTCATATACGTGGACAACATTGCGGAGTAGCACTGTGTATGTTAGTGATGGCATATTTCTGAGCGTTGAATGTATTTTCTTACGTGCGCAAATACGATCATCAGGTAGAATAAGCTGTCCGCAAGCACCACACTGTAAGTGCAAGCGTATGTGTAATAGAGCACTCATGAATTTGCGAGGCAGAAACGCTTTCAATTTTGAGAGAGTCTTGAAGGTATTCGTGAATTCTTACAATATGATAGGGAAGTAATAGAAAGTCGGTGTGTTGGAAAATAGTAGATACTGAACAAGTAGGGTGCTGACTCGGAACTTAAATCAACTGCTGGAGCCTCATGGACCCGAAGATGATAAAAGGGCGCGTGTTCAAAGGATGTCGTGGCCTCGCCTCGATCAACAAAGAATTAATCTGCTGTGGCAATCACATGGTAGATCGAGCCAGACGCCCGGGCAGCTTGAGATGCCGCCGTGTATATGCCTACTTCATGTTATTGGTTCTAATAAATTGTCGGCTGGAGATGCGCGCGGTACGATTTCTTTGTGATATGATCAAGTTCCAATTAGCTTTCTAGAGCTGTCATTATTGGCCTACTCTTTTGTCCTGCTGACTTTACGGAATGCTGGATCGCCCCTTGTCCCCATGTTTCAACAAAGAACTGTTTCGTGGTAAGCTTGGCCTTGTAGTACGGTGCTCCCTCTTGTGAATAGGATCGCAAGACTACGGCAGAGGGCAAGGCCATTCCTGATATCACAAACACCCTTCTTGTCCACCTAATAGAAATACTTGGGGGACTAACTAGCGTAAGTGCCGCTCAAATCACAGCCTTGATCTCTGCCTACACAGCAAAAAATGCCATGGCTCATGGGCCCCTTGCATCTGAAATCGTGGGGGGAAAAAAAGAAAAAAAAAGAAAAGAAAAAAATTGAAAAAGAAAACCCAAGTCAGCAGTTGAAATGCTTCAGGAAGATCTCCAGGGACTGAATTCATAGCCTAGAGTTGGAAGCAGTGCCAATAGTAGCTGAACTTGCTGGAGCGTAGTTTAGCAGAGAGCCATGAGAAAGCTCAAAACGACAAAGAATCTGAGATTGGGTTGCAAGACATTCATGGATCGCTGTCCATCGGGCGCTTTTTTTTTTTTTTTTTTTTAAAAAAAAAAAAAAAAAAAAAAAAAAAAAAAAAAAAAGCGAACGCCTCTTTGTCCACTGTGACATTGGGCTTGCCGCCACCAAATTTCCCTTGACAGCCAATTATATACGTATTGAGATGCGTATGAGGAAAAATGTGTTACCTTGATTGACTTGATATGCGTATATGGTATATTGATCGGTTCATTAATTATGTGTCATAGAAATATGACGAACGCCTGTGGTGCTTTATCTCAAGCTCATCACTCACTATCGACACTGGCCTTGCCTACATCTTCAATAGACACAGCACTTTTACGGCCTATTCGCTTCCCAATAAGCTAATGCATCCGCACTGGCTCGTCGCATAATAAGCTATCGTAAATATCAGTAGTTGTCTTCAAGTTTACGCCAATGGACAAAGAGTAAGGGTCGTCTTATGACTGTTGCTATTTGCAAAGGGGAGCCCAAGCCCGTTCGAGAGGCCCTTGTCAAGTTGGTTATCTCCAGGTTTGAGCCAATGGCAGCACGAAGTAAGCTCTCATAATGAAACAACCAAAAAAGTGGCGCTGTTGGGAATAAACAGAAACAGTCTCGCTAGACCGTCAGTGTCCTGTCACAGAGAAGCTCCATCATATCCGTAATTATGAGCTACCTCAATATTTCTCTTGCGATAACCATGTTCATAGTCCATCTTCATCAACTACCATGGTTGATACCTTGTACAAGGCGTGGCTAGGGATACCAGAAATATCAACATCATACCCCAAATGACTAAAACCAGTTCCTGCGGACACGATGTAACCTGCCACTTGAATCGTAAGGCGAGCTAGCTTGATGAAGCCCTGTTCGGAAGTGTCAGCTCTTTCTTCCACCAATTTGATGCGGACTTTATTCGTTGCGGAAGCCCGCGTAGAGGCAATTGGATAACAAAACACTGCCAGCAACATACTCGTATTCGTCCGGGCGATCGCCCACTAACACTAACACGAGCTTCCCTATCCGTCCCAATGCTACCCGTCGTATCCCCCTAGACGGCCGTTCTTCGGTGGCAGCACAAGGGGGCTCTTTAAGGTTCTGGAAGGTCTTTCTGATTGTGACGCTGAAACGGACAAACGGTGCCGGCAGTGGAGAGAGTCCCTTGCCATTCTGAGCATTTGCAGGTTTCATGGCGCCTTTGGATCGGCCATGATGTTTCCGAACGTGGCAGGTCAGTCCATTAACGCCTGTCACCGCCTTCCGACGATTCCAGCAAGATCTGCAGAGGTTGCAATGGAAGTATCGCGAGAGCCTCGTTTGGCTCCGGGCCAGCGAGAGCCGGATGAATGTAAATAAATAGGGAGCTGGGGATGGCCATAGTTAATTGTACACTGGCACAGTCCATCCATCATCTTGCAATTAACTAGATTCACCATGACTTCATCATCTCGCTTCATCCAGGTGACTCTGGCCGTCACCATTGCCAGACTGGCATCGGCCCAGACAAACCCAAACGCACAAGGCGCTTGCGCAACAACAACAGGCGGTTCAAATGCATGCGGTCCCAACGGTTCCGAAGCCTGGCTTAACTCTGGCCTTAATGGCAATGGTTGGAATCCTCCCTTCTTAGACATCAACAGCCTGTCACACATCAGCCTATCAGACTACTACAACGGTGTTGGTGCACCTTGCCGGCAGTATGATCAGTACTTCCAGTCATCTGGCCAAAAGTACAACATCGATCCCGCCATCCTGGCCTTCATCGCCATGCAAGAGTCTTCTTGCAATGCTGATGCGGGCGGCCCAACTCCTGGTCTGATGCAGTGCGATCCTGGAAACTGCCAGAACGGCCAGAGCAGCTGCCAGTATCCCATCCAAGACAATGTCGATTGTGGTGCCTGGGTTCTTCAGTCTGCCCTTGACAACACTGGTGGCAATGCTGTCCACGCTCTGGGCTCATATAATGGATGGTTCACAGCTAGTGATGGCACTGGACTTAACGGTGGTAGGGGAATCACGCAGGACTATCCCTGCTCTCAGGAAGGAAGAGATCACGGAGATCCCCAGAACCTTAACTATCTCCACGAGACGCTCAATGGATGGTTCCAGGGCAAGGACATGTATGGCTCTGACGCAAATCTCGATGGGTCGTACAGCTGCTCGGGAAGCTGCAGCGACGGTGGTCTATGTTAGATGATAATATTGGAATATTTATTGCATCAAGAACTTAATGTCGACTTAAACCCACTGGAACGCTGGCAGTAGAATAGACTGTGAATGTGTCCGACCTAATTATACCGTACAGAATTTCAAGTCATGGCAATACTTCATCACCTTCAATTTGTTATTAATATCGTATCACTACGAGATTGAGGGATGCAGCTTCGCCATCATCGTCAAGTTGTAACGCTCTTTAGCTCATAACCAATTTCGCAGCCCGGCTGCATGTTTTTCCTGTATCAGGGTAACACTGCAGCGCTAAACGTAGCCGCGACAGAGAGATGCTGCATTTTGCAAGGATGTTTTAGGCAGAAGCCGCATTTTACAAAGACATTTTGGCTCTTCCTATGATCTACACACGTATGATTGCGCTTAATCGCGATTCATCAACTTCCATCAAGAATAAACTCTTTTCCAAAAGCGCTCTCATCTGTCAACACCAACGTCACTTGTGTTCCCTCTCAACTCTAAAGATGGCAAACTCTCAATGGTACTCAGTTTACAAACTCAAATTCACGCTTTCTGTTCAAGATCCTGATATGCCTCAACCTCGATATCATACTGTTGTATTTGTAGAGACAGACGTTGATGGCAGCGGTACGAAGTTTCATGTCATCGGTGACATTACCAGTGGCATGAGCTATGAATCAACAGCCTTCCACATTGAAGATAATTCCCAGCCCCTGCATTTGAAGGAACTACTCGGATACACCAAGGCTGTCAACTTTGAACAGGAATGGGATTCTATTCTAAAAAGTCTCCCACCACCGCCAAAGCAGAAAGCTTTTAATATCGAAACTATGAAGACAGAACCAGTGAAGGAGTGGGACCCGTTGACATTTTATAACCCTGGGGAGCATCGGAAGCCTCTCATTAAGTGCACGGAATGGACCGAGAAGCAAGCAATTCCCGCGCTTCTCAAGGCTGGCCTTATTCAAGAGAATCCAATCATATCTTAGATTAGGCAACTAAAATGTAAGAGATACAATAATTACATTTCGCTGTCGACGAGGAATATGCTGTATCAAGTATTACAAACAAAAAGAGGGACCAGTCCTACGTTAGAGCGTGCATTCGTCTTCAGTGCGGCGCTTGTGGACAGCTTCTTCTACCCGGTCATCGTATTTGCGCACGTAACAAAATAATAGATACCTGTCATGTATCCAGCACTCCCGAAGTTGTCGCCACTAACACGCACAACGCTGTTGAATGTTGAAAAACTATAGACACCACCACGACCTTGGAAACGGCAGGTTAAAGGAGAGTTTCGGCGCTTATGGCTCGCAGGATCACGGAGATATGCTTAGAGAACTATGGCATCTCACTTCTTTTTTACAATGCAAGTACTACAGCAATTTAGCAGTATTATCTTCATTTAGAGAGCGTGTACCTGTGGCTTTGTCAGTGGCCGAGAGTCTTCAGAGACTTATTACGTATTACTTGTATTGTTTAATTTTCGGCACTAAAACCACCATATAGTACACGTAATTCCTCCGTATGAACAGATCGGCCAACCTCTTACTTCTCCTTTCTCTTCTTTTTTTCTTTCTTTTTTCCTTTTTTAGAACACTAAGATTACACTTTTTTCATATCTACTACTATCTCCAAGGCCGATGCGCATGGCTTTGTTAGAACTAATATGCAGACCTGACACAGCAGTCTTCAATACTACCACGTACCGAAGTGCGCCTTCATCCGACGGGACACAGTAAATGTCAAAGACGAGAAGGCACCAGCCTCCTTACAATGAATATAATACCTCAAATATAGTGAAGCAGATCCAACATTAATCTTGTGATAGTTTGGAAGGCTGTCTTGCTTCCTCACCTATAATGCAGCATAGAAGTATGAACAGCAAACCAAAATCCATTAGGCCTTTCAATGTACATTGTCCATACAAGGTGAGAGCTGCTAGAACCCAAACGGTCAAATATCAATTCTTCGAGCTAGCACCGCCGCTTTGTGATTGTAGACATATTAACCACGCGGAAAGATTACAGGTGGACTCGGCGTTTCTTCTAGATCAGTCAACATGCAAAATTACGCATCTATGGGCCTTGATCGGTGTCACTGCTTACAGTTTCTGAATAGTGTCTTTCGCACGTTATATTTATAGAAGTTATATTTATAGAAAGTGTATTTAAAATTCAGGGCAGGACAGTTAGTAGAGCTGGACTATCTGGGTCGTTGTGATGGTTATATATATTCCCAAGAGTCACTAATGATGGCACCAGTTCATTGCTGCTATATCGGAAGACACACAATAAAATAAAACATCCAAGTTAAGAAATAAAATGGTAACGAAGTAATCGAATACACAGAGCCAACTTACATCAACTAACCTTCTCCTACTAGGTCTATAATAACAAAGTCTTTGCCGCTGTGGCTCTAACCCTAGCCGCTACTGTTTGTGCAGCACCATCGCATATCAAGGAGCTCCAAGACCGAGCAAATTGGAGATTCAATCCCAACATTTTCTTGTTCCCGGACGGAGCTTGTACGCAGAAACCGGTATTCTCAAAACCTACGACTGGACAAGATCCACTTGTTTGCGTTAATTTCGACGAGAAGCTCTACGGCGCTCATGTGCTAACGGATTCTTACCACGGCTGCACCATATACTTCTTTGAGGGCCGAAACTGCCAAGGAAATTCGGTTACCTGGACCAGTAAGTGCATTCTAACATGAAATACTCGAGAGACCATTCACTAATAAATCGTCAGTTCCTAAGGGTGACCTTTGGTCGGTAAGTGGTAGCATGCTACATTCCATCTACTGCCTCTTCTAACATTGCTTTAGGAAACATGTTATCCCATTGCGAACATTAATCAAGGAGCCTTCGTGCTTACCGAAGGAGTTCACAGCTTCTTTCTTGCCCTTGATTAGAAACTTTTCGGATCATTTGACTGGCCACACTGCGTCACAGCCTGATATTAACGGTCACCTAAGTAAGCCTATGTGTAGGAACTACTGGGACTAGAATGGACCGGAGGACGAATCATCAGTGGGAATGACTCACTTATTCGATCGTACGACCAAGTGAGACGGAACTTGAAGCACATCATATGTGATCTAAAATAAGCTTATTAGCATATCTTATATAGCTAGCTATCAACGAATCATTCGTTGTCTAATAAAGTAGCTTCGTCAATGCCGCTGTACAACACGACCTAGAATTGAAGCATCCCACTCTTCTCCGTGAGGTTATTTGCTATGAATCGGATTAATTGCCTAATCTCCAGCTATGTGGAGCGCTCTAGTCAGCAACTTCGGTACGATTATCAAAGCACATCCTATGCTGCTGCTATACGACAATATCCGAACGTGTTCGGATATGAATGCCTCGAATCGTGGGGCATTTTGACCATAATACTACATAATATTGATAGTTACTACGCTGGGAATGAGCTATCTCAATTATGAATACAACTAAGTAACAAAATAAAGGTTTCCAGCCAGTATGGCTCAAGCTTTGTTTCTTGATGAATTTTATAAACCGACTTACATCGGAGCAAAACCTGATATTCACACGATGAGGTTATTTGAATGGTCTGTGAACTACTTCCCTGTCAACCTAGAACATGAGTATTTGAACCCGTAAGAATTGGCTATAAAAGCAAACACTTTTGATGTAGATAATCATTAACAGTCATCTTAATACAATTCAACTCAACGTCGCCATTCAAAAATTACCTTCCACTACTTTCAACCAAAATTTGCTCTAGATCATGGCCCAAGTCCCTGAAACAACTATCGCAGGAGTCACGGTGATTGACACTCCGATCGTGCAAGCTGCTCAAAAGTATGCTCGCGCTCATCTTAATGATATGGGATTTAACCATGTAATGCGCTCATGGATATTGGGTGTTGTTGTTTACAAGAAGCTCCATGCGGCCGGTGCTATCTCGGAAATAGATCTCGAAGTACATGCTGTGAGCGCGATCCTCCATGACCTTGGCTGGGACATAACGGGCGAGCTTGTTTCCAAGGACAAGAGATTTGAAGTTGATGGTGCAGAAGCTGCTTGTAATTGGATCAAGGAAGAGCAGCAAAACGGAAAAGCAGAAAACTGGGACGATTTCAGACTTCGGCTGGTGTGGGATGCAATTGCATTGCATACTACTCCCTCGATAGCGCTGTACAAGGAACAAGTCATTAAGGTCTGTGCTCTCGGAATCGCCGCAGATTTCCGGGGTCCGGCTTTGGATGAGAATGGCACGATCTCTGAGGAGGTGTATAATGCCGTCAACAAGAAGTTTCCTCGCCTTGACTTAGGAGGCGGTCTTCGCGAAATTATCTGTGGCTTTTGCCGTTCTAAACCACAAACTACATATGGTGTGTATAGTATGCGATGTCGTTGATCTGTTTCTATACTGACATTGTGTAGACAATTTCCAGATGGAATATGGCAAAAGGTTTGTCGAAGGCTATACGACGGAAGGGCGCCTCTTGTTTGACGCTGCCCAAACCACTCCAAGTAAATAGAGTTGTAGCGCAGCATTGGTGCTAGTACCAGGCCTGTAGTTGTTGACTGAAGTATATGGACTTGGTTTTGAAGAATTTCTCTGTAAGCTAAATGTTAAATTGTGGCTATTCACCAACTCAAGTTTGCTATCCAGTATCCCGTGTCTCAACGTTAGAGCTGGTGAAAATATTAGGTGTTAGAAGAATATAGTACAGAATATTGATAGTAGAAGACAGTCGAAGAATTGGGCATCTTCTATCTACCTACCTAGGCAAATAAATAAGACGCATTCTTCCACACCCAGTTCCGATCCTGGAACTCCACATAATCACTGGGGTGCTGGGCAACCAATCATGGGGTAAAAAGTCACTCTCACTTGAAAGCTTTCCAAGAAGCATCAAAGCAAAGTCTAGAGCCGAAGCAGTTCGGAATTGAACGCCCTTGGTCTGTATTACAAGCTCAGCTCCACTACCACCTAGATCTTGTGATGCAAATGTAGTAGAAGGGACAGACAGCATACTCAAAGCTTGATATTCGAATAATCAGTGCGACTTATAGCTCTATCTCATATTCTCCAACTCTTTATTCATATTTTTGATTAGTTTTCTTTTTTCCTTAGCGGTGGCGGCGTTTTCTCGTTGAAGCTGGCTCTTCGCCACTCATGTCGCCGCCGACTCCACGGTCCCGACACTAGTTGTCTTCCTTCCGATTGCCCTCGGAATAAACACGACAGGCTTAGGAACCGTACATTGCTCGAATTCTATTAAGTCAAGTACAAATAATCCATCTACGCCGTAGACCAGCCAAGTTATTACTTCTGTTTCCAACTGCAATAAGAATACACTAAGTCATCTCCTACTGATACATGTCAAAAGACGAAATTCCCTCTGGATATGCAAAGGGTTTTTCAATTTTGTATACCTTATCTATTGCAAAGTTAAAATTAAGGACTATTAATCACATATATTCCAAGCTCAAACATTATATGACGAGTACAATTTGGAATCAATGCAGCTGGAGCTCGTATCTAAACATTATCCGAGTGGACTCGGATATTACCACACTGTCTACTGTCTAGTAATTCAAAGTGAACAGCTGCTATACCTTACATAAAAAAAGGCGAAATAGCCAAGAATTCTCTATCTGATCCTATACAGAGCCCTTTTGTCATACACTTTAAAGAAGCTGCCCATAATGTCTACACCAGTCTCCAAATTTGTAAAAATCAGCGAGGATGTCAATCTTCACTTCAACCAGACAAATCCCACAGGAGTTGACATTACAAAGGCTCCGACTTTGATATTTCTCCATTTCTGGGGCGGGTCGGCTGACACTTGGTCATCAGTTGTCCGCGCCTTGTCTTCTTCATTCCCAACTATTGCGCTGAGCTTTCGTGGCTGGGGTGCTTCTTCAGGACCTGCCGAAGCTGAGGCCTATAGCATTACTCACTTTGCCTCAGATGTTGAAGCTGTCATTCAGAGCCTTGGATTGACAAATGTCATCTTGGTTGGCCACTCCATGGGCGGCAAGGTTGCAGCTGCGATTGCTGGGCGACATCGTCTTCCACCGACTGCTTTGAAGGCCTTGGTTATGGTCGCACCCGCCCCTCCAGGTCCCCTTTCTCTACCTTCCGACATGAAGGAACAACAGATTCGTGCCTATGATAACACCACAAATGCCGAAGCGGTTATTCGAACCGTCCTTACTGCGCCAGGAAGCCCGGCCCTGACAGCTGCCGTGGTGAGGGATTTGGCCGGCGATATGGTCCGTGGTAACGAGTTTGCAAAGTCTGCGTGGCCTCACTATGGTTCCGCAGAGGATATTCGGCACCTGTTTCATCTTATTGAGGTCCCAGTGTTGGTAGTGGCTGGGAAGAGCGATGTTATAGAATCGCCCGAAAAGATGATTACCGAAGTTCAGGAGGACCTGAACAGCAGGCGGAGTGGCCAGGCGAAGCTTATCATTATTGAAGAATCCGGCCATTTGCTGCCTATTGAAAAACCCGATGAGGTTGCCTCTACGATCGAAGAGTTTGTCCAAGCCCTATAGCTTGTGGCAATGTGTGTCGCATTTTAATCGACTGAATACGATTGAAAGGCATACTTGAATTAGTTTACACAATGAAGCATAGTAATATAAACGATGAACATTTTTTCTATAACGTCTAATAATATTCACCTATGTATTGTTGAACAACTTGCTGTACCTAATATCTACTCTCGAAAGAAAGTCGTTTATTTACGATATAAACATTTATTGGGGTAATAAACTCCTAGTTCTTTCAGTATCAACTACTATCTCATTGAAGGTCTTAAGGCACCTCTGATGTAGATCCACAAATAGTATCTAATTAAAAAGCCGACTATAATAGATACTTAATTTCCCTATTATTTTAGCTTATGATAGAAGTACCAACAATTCTCCTTGGTACAAATAGCTACATCGCACTTATCGCAACCCCAGGAAGTCATACTGCCGCGCCGAGCGCGATTTCCATCAACCTGCTGCAGCACCCGGCTTCGTGACCGTATTTCCCCAATTCTTACGCCCTGACAGCCAAGGCAAGGGCCGCGTTTCTTCCGATTGACGTGATTATGCTGTGAAATACGTGTGTAAGTGTCTCCGGCCCGAAATCTCTGCCTTGACGCGCCTTTGCTGCTGTACTGTTTGAAAATATCTGTAATTAGGCGCGTACGCTAGTCGATTTAGCTTTAATACCGTTTCCAAGAAGGCGAGCCCTGCCGTTAAATAAGATAGCTGTTTATTAGCGTAACTTCGAGGAGAAAGGACTATGCTATTGCCTGCTAACCGCCCCTACGATAACGATAATCGTATCCTAAATAGCTTCGAAGCTGATTACTAATATCGATTGAATTCATATTAAAGTTATAGTCCGTGGTAATCTTCGGAATCGGAAGCGTTTTCACCACCTTGGCACCAAAGATTTGCTTAGCAGCCTGTGTAGTCGATTTCGTTGATGACGGTCGCTTTTGACGTCGCAGCTGAAATTCATCGCCCTTGTGTGCCGTGCTAAGGAATAACACAAGGGCGTTGTCTTTCCACGCGATTTGATTGACCTAGGAAGAAAGAAGACGCATTAGTAAGGGATTTGCTAGGGAATTTGTCGATCTAGATTACTGACTAGACCATTAGCCGTCGGCTCCGCGATAACCTGGCCCCACGGCCACTTCTTCTCTTCCTTCTTAGCTTGAAGAAAAACCTCACCGATGCCGCTATTCGTACAGCAGGTGCCTGTGGCGGCGTGGCCACGCTGCCGAAGAAGCCGGAAGAGTGTTGTTGTGGAAAAGAGGTTATCTGTAAAGACGTGGAAGCTGGCTCTTTCTAGTTGATTTACTAAGGAAAGAACCACGGCTTAAGTCGGTGCTAGATAATCAGGATCCTCTCGATCTTACGGCCGCTTTCTTTTTAAAGGTATAACCGAGGGAGGCATATAAAATTGCCACTGAAGGAAATAGCCGGCTTAGGCCACAACCCAAGCTTTGAAGCCAATAGGAATTAGCTTCCTAGGGACAAAGGTTATCTTAAGAGACCTCCCTTGATAGCGAATCATACACTCATCTACAGCAACATTAGTGCCTGGCTTATAGATTGCAAGCGACGCGGCTTATATATGTAAAGACCACTCGTTAACGCGTTGGAACGACTTAGAAAGGTGGCTATCGCGAAGGAAAGGATCGAAGATTCGAAGGCGTCGGAATATCTGCTTGAATCGCTTAAATGACATTAATGTGATAATAAAATAATCTGGACGGGGGTCCTCCGGCTTGGAGGTCTTCCAATGGTCTTCCAATCGCATTTCTTTATAAATTCCTATGTAAATCAGGATACCAATCCACACATATACCTCTTCTACGGAGATCGGTATCCAAGCAAGTTTGGTGGAGTGTTTCGGAGGTAGTCCGTACGGGGCAGGAATAGGTCCTTTATTTGTGTATTTAACCCATTTTTCAACTAGGAAAATAGGTATAAAAAGCTGGAAAAGCAACAACGGGCTAGAGGGTATTAATTGGATAACTGGATCGCGAAAAGGAATCAAAATTAGATCAAATTCGGCGTGGATCACAGGCGAAGGGATAAGGTCAGTCATAGTTATCTTCTAGTTGAATCTGCTGCTAAGTATCGCGAAACTAACGCGCATACTAATTTATATAGCGCGAGGTTTGTTATAACCGAAGTTACGATAAAGTACCGTGTATTTTGCAGGGGTTGTTGTGGGGCCACGACATCAGAGGTGCCTTAAGACCTTCAATGAGATAGCTACTCTTCTTTAGTGCATACTATTATAACTACCAATGGGCAAAGACCAAGTACTAATGAATCAGTCCGTAATAAGCTTTAAGACTCATCTTACCGTCGCTATTTACCTAGTCAGCATACAGATATTGATAGAGTATAAACAGAAGACCACGTCATGAGACGACGTGTTTCGACAGCGTCAGCCTTATCACACATCAGTTCTCATCGCGAAAGGGATTTTTCAAGATGGTAGGGAGTGATGGCCTATGAGGCTTAGGAGGTGGCGATGACGGGGCTACAAGGTGAAGTCCACCAATTACACGTATTGAGCACGGATAAAACGGCATGGATCTCGTTGGAGCCACATTCTAATGTGTAGCGTCGAGCTGGTTACCCGAAATGGATTTGCCTAAATAATGGGGGTGCTGCCGCCATCGACGCCATTTTCTCTTTATTCAACGGCTAACTTCTCAAACATTTTTATTGTTGGTTAACGTATCGACTTCTTCTTTTGGCAATCTCTTGGCAGTGCCAGTTGAGAACGCAGGTCATGGTTTATCGCGGCAAGCCGAGCGCTGCGTGTGAGCGCTGCCGGCAACGCCGATTAAGGGTAAGCAGAAACAGCATGTGCGTTCAAGTCAACAGGGACATTTAGTAACAGATCGTTTATTTCTTGTCAATAATGAAGAAAAGAGTTAGGTCAAGGGTTATGAAATTTTACCAGCTAACATCAGGATTCTTAGTGCGATCATAGAGAGCCTTCATGCACTCAATGCATGCGAGCCGAAGTCAACTGTTCTGGATACCGGAATTTGCTGGACTTGAACTTCCAGGATCAGAGCAATGATGTTATTCGCAATTATAAGGTTCCAGCGCGCAAGAAGCGCTCTGTGTCGACACGCATTGTGAAATCTCAGACATCAGTTTCAACTAGAGTGACCGAGGATCCAACTGATCATGGACCCTTGTGCAGCGACAACGGGGCTGTGATCATTCCAACGGCTGCTCTTGTGTACCCTGTGGAAGAAATTGCAAGGAGCTATCTCTATGTTAATTACATGACAGGGGGCCCCCGTTGCAGTTATATGTCATATCTATTACCTCTGATGGAGGACTCACAATACTCAGCAGTCAACGCGGCAGTCAATGCCGTTGCATTAGCGGCTCTATCAAATATCCGACTCTCTCCTAATACCATGCTAAAGGCACAGAAAGAGTATACTACGGCCTTGTCTAAGACCAATTTGGCCCTGAAAGATCCTGTCCTGTGCAAGACGGATGGTACCCTAGCAGCGGTGGTTATGCTTGGTATATTTGAAGTGAGCTAGTCCCAGAATGCTAACTCTGTATCTGCTAATCCTGAGAAATCAAGGTCATGTCATGTACTGACGGCTCATTTATTGACCGTTGGGTGCATCATATGGAAGGCGCAACAAAGTTGATAGAGATCCGTGGCTCAGAACAGCTTTCCCGGCAGGAAGGGCTAGATTTATTTACACAACTACGTGGTCAAGTGGTAAGGTCTTATATGAACTTTTAATACCTTAAGGCTATGCTCATCGAAGTAAATATAGAGCCTCAGTCGCATTTACCAGGAGCGATACAGCTCACCAATTTTCAACAAATTATCCGAAAATATCCAACGAGATCAGAATCCCAATGATCAAATCCTGGATCAGCTCGCCGCTATAGTTACTCGATTGACAGACTTTTGCGCCAATGTAACTAGGAGGCACATCGTTGGCCCTACAGAAATCATCCGCACCGCTCTGAAACTCGATGCAGAGCTGGTATCACTAATGATCGGCGTGCCTCCTTCGTGGAGATACACCATAGTCAATATTCCAGTGTTTGAGGGAAAGCCTATCACCAAAGCTGTCTGGGGTGACAGCTATCACATATATCAAAGCATTCCCGCAAGCAGCATGTGGAATAATTACCGTTCAATTCGTATCATCATTCAAGAGCTCATTATCGATACCCTCAAGGATCTAGAAGATTCCGAAAATGATGATATTGGTCTTTCACAACGCAGTAGCTTGGCAAGCCAAGCTAGCCAGATAGCGCTTCAGTTGGTGGAAGACATATGTGCCAGCGTGCCTTACAACTTGGATATAGGGATAGAAGACGACACACGCCTGAAAGAGTCTGCTCTAAAAGTCACACACACATCTACTTGTCACGGAATGAATGTGGTGAGCACTCTATCTCCTTTTCAAGCTTCGGGAGCGGGTGGCCTCACCATCATGTGGCCTCTCTTGGTTGCTGCAAACTCGGGATTTGCATGCGATGATCTTCGAAAATGGATTGCGAACTGTCTGGATAAGATTGGCCATTCAATGGGTATTAATCAAGCGCTGGCCATGTCGAAACTAATACAGGATGGGGTTCGGTCACGGGCATTCCTAACACCAGAGTATCGATCCCATCCTTACAAATTATAAAATATTGTAATTAAATACGTTTCTAAGCTACTAGATGTTGTATATTAAATAAACTATTCTTCATCATTTGATTCACCGTGTATTTGGGCTTAGGAGATGACTCATATGTACATGTCCATATCCAGACTGACAAGGCAGACTGCTGAAGTGAGCTGGCGCACTGGTACCTTAGCCGTTCTTACGCAATACATCTTTCCTTTTGAGCGGGGTCCTTAACTAAAACCTGAAGCCTCGTCACGACGAAACGTATACTACAATCGGAATAGCGCAGCCGTGGGGTTGTGGCCCAGCCACTCTCTCTGTTCGACATTGGCGCTCCCCTAGACAGTATGACTGGTGAAATTGATAGCGAATGCAATCTAAGAGGCCTCTGAATCTAGCGCTTGATGCTTTCCTCATTAAAAAAAAAAAGGGAAAAAGAAGAAACAGCAGAAGTGATTAGCGTCGAATTGCATCCTAGAATGGTTTATGGATAAAGCTGACGCGTGTGGTTTGTATCGCTTCAGTTCAGCAGAAGTTGATACAGCAATTCTCTTTTGTATTCAGTGTTGAAGAACTTAAATAGATGTGATATCTACTCTCTTTTGGTTGTTGTTGAATCAATATGACTATCATCAACATCCAGCCCATTCCTATCTCACCTTAGGCATCTTACCTGCCACTGAGCCAGAGTATTGTGACCCGGCAGAAGCAACCTGCAAATCAACGGCACAAACAACAATCTTCGCCATGGGGCTCCATTCACAAGACTACGTCTCCATCGTAGAACTTATTATCTACATACCAGCTCTCATCGCCGCCATCGTTGTTACCGCGCGCCACGGCTTCCACAGAGCCTCGGGATGGATCTATACAGTCGTCCTTTGTACTGTACGGATTGCTGGCGCAATCTGTCAACTCCTCACGCACACTGATCACTCAGACGGTCTTCTTAAGGCATCTGTCATCATCGACTCTATTGGAATTTCTCCTCTCCTGCTTGCTACCTTGGGAATACTCTCACGATTGTATGCTCACATCCCCAACACGTCACTCCCCAGACTCTGCTTCTAATAACGATCCAGTATCGACTTCGTCAATGCCAAAGGAGTTCAGCTTTTCAGTGTTAAACAGTTTCGCTTTGTTCAACTTCTCATTACCCTTGGCTTAATTCTGAGTATTGTCGGTGGCACTTCGGGGTCCACTGACAGCAACGGCACCATGACGGTTGCCGGCACAAGCAAAGCGGGCATCATTCTCTACATCGTCGGTTTCGCGGGAATCACCTATTTTTTCCTTCTTTCATCCAGCTACAGAAGCGGAGTACCTCGTCAAGAACGCCGCAGCCCGATTGCCGTTGCCATCGCCTGGCCTTTTATCCTCATCCGCCTCATCTACTCTGCGCTTGCAGTGTTCGTCAATAATGATATATTCTCCGTCGTTGGCGGTAAAGTGAGCGTGCGTGCTGCGATGGCTGTCATTGAAGAGTTTCTAGTTGTATTTGATTACCTGATCTTGGGGTTCATGTTGCACAAACTGCAGCCTGAAGAGCAAGGGAAAGAAGAGGGGAAATAGTAGGGAGAACAGGAGAGGAAACAGTAGGGGAAATAGCAGGAATAATAGTAGAGAAAGCAGGAGGGAAAGCAGGGGACAGTAGCAAGGGATAGCCAATTTACGGCTCTCACTCTGTATCTCATTGACTATGCTAAGGCAGGATTTTTGTACCTATCCCCACAGTAATCATTTTTAACCTAATTAGACAATAGGAAATAAGGGGTATATTATTTATTTAATAAATTAACGTATAATAGAAATCCTAGTAATTTAGGCGTATATAAATAAGTATATTATACTTATTGCAACTATATAAAGTTATTATTCTTTTATAATTTCCGCTAATCGGCTATAATACCCGACTTCGTAACCTTAATTTATTAACCTAGATGCTTTTATAGCTAAGGCAGGTACCCTACTTCTTTTAATTAATATAATTATATAATAAAATAGGTATAGTTAAGTCTCTAGCTTAAAACCTCTTCCTTTTAGTCCCCTTTCCCCTGTATATTTAAAAAATATCCTTTATTAATTTTATATATTAGCTAGATTAGGAATTATACTACTTTTAAGAAGGCGATCTATGCCTTTGAAGGAGATAACTATTAACTAAGGCAACTTTAAGGAAGAAGGTCTATGCTATTACCTACTAACCTCCTTTATAAATTTAATAATTATACCTTAAGCTACTTTAAAGCTAATTATTAATATTAATTTTATTTATATAGAAATTATAGTCTATAGTAATCTCTAGAATTAGTAAAGCTATCTTTATATTATTACTAAAAATTCACCTTATAGCCTATATTATAATATATATTAAAAAAGGTTACTTATATTATTATATTTAAAAGCTATTGCTTTTATATATTATACTAAAAAATAACATAAGGGTATTATTTTTCTATATAATCTAGTTAACCTAAGAAAGCTAGAAGATAAATTACTAAAAGATCCTTTAGGAAAGCTATTTAATTAAATTACTAACTAGATTATTAATAGTAGGCTTAGTAATAACTTAGCTTTAAGGGATTTTATTTTCTTTTTTTTTTAGCCTATATAAAGGTATTATTAATACTATTATTTTTACAGTAGGTGCCTGTAGTAGTATAGCTTTATAAATAAAAAAGCTAAAAAAAGGTTATTATTAAAAATAGGTTATTTATAAAGATATAATAGCTAGCCTTTAGTAGCTGATTTACTAACGTAAGTACTATAGCTTATATTAGAGCTAGATAATTAAGATTTTTTTAATCCTTTAGCTATTTTTAAAAGGTTATAAAAGGAGGGTAATAAAAATCCCATTAAAGAAAATAGCTAGCTTAGGTAATAACCTAAGTTTTAAAGCCTTTAAAATCTAGCTTCCTAAGGATAAGTATTATTTTTTAAAACCTTTTAAAATAGTAAATTATATACTTATCTATAGTTATATTAGTGCCTAGGCTGTAGGTAGTAATTAATGCAGCTTATATATATAAAAACTACTTTTTAATATATTAAAAGCTCTTCCCTATAGTATTAAGCAGGGAGGTATTAAAAATTCATAGCTGCTGTAAAATTTACTAAAATTAATTATATAATATAAATCTAATAAAATAATAATCTAGACGAGGTTTTTTTAAATTTAAAATCTTTTAATAGTTTTTTAATTAATTTTCCTTATAAATTCTTATTTAAATTAGTATATTAATTTAAATATATACTTTATTAATAAAAATTAATATTTAATTTAGTATTTTAAAATATTTTATTAGTAGTTTATATAGGCTAGGAATTAGCGCTTTATTTATATATTTTACTTATTTTTTAATTAGGAAAATAGGTATAAAAAGCTGGAAAAGTAATAATAGTAAAGAAGGAAGGAAATAGATAATATAAGTACAGTTAAAAACGTTAATTAGATTAAATTCTAACTTAATTTATGGCTCTGGAATTAGGTTTATTACAGCTGCTAGCTTTTAACTAGAGGTCTTAGATATAAGATAGTTAGTAATTTAATAGTAAGTTGCGAAAAAACGCGTTATAAGTAAATTAGTAAGGTATTTATTTTGTTATAACCTAGGTTATGATAAAGTACTATTTTTTTACAGGGGTGTTGTGGGGATAGGTATAAAAATCCTGCCTTAGCACAGTTAATGAGATACTCTTTATGCTCTTACATCACCCTTTACCTTTCATATGTACACAACTATTATAGACTCGGACAAGGGCGACTTCGTTTCTTTAACGAAGTCACCATCCGTATCTATAGACACTGAATAGATACCGGCATAATTCTTGCAAGACTCTTACGATGCTCAAGCGAGAACAGTACCACTTTATAATTAGAATGATACATTTCTTTCGCCTGAATTATTATCTACCTATTTCCGTACCTTCTCCCAAACTCTGGAAGATCTAGACTAAATCCCGGTAGTGTCGATTCCAATTCCTAGCTTTCCATTTCTTGACTCCGGCCATAGCATGCCAATTGTCATCCTGGCAATCACAAGTGGAAACATAAATGGAGCTGACAGAAAAAGTCCGTAGCCCATACCAGCAGCAGTGAGAGTGCTGCTGTTAACGAGAGTGCTACCAGCGACAGCAAAGGCATCACCAGTGGCTCTGGCCGTCACCATGGCAATCCCCGTCCCAACCTCTCCCCAGGTCCACTCCCATGTTGACATCTCCTTTGACACATTGACAACTCTGTCACATTGCCTTACCAGTTGCTCCACTAGTGCCGTTCTTACGGTCTGTCGGGTTTCAGGGCTACTATCCTCATGACTGCATCCAAACTCGATATAGCCGTGGTCAGTAAACTCTTCCCAAGTTGTCTTCTCAAGATCTGCGACTCTGTCTTCATACAACTGCCTCTTCTCATCTAGCACGCGATCCCATTTAGTTGTAACAAAGATGAGAGTTGGTAGCTTCCCTTGTCGTTTCAAGTTTCGTAAGAACTCGAGACTCTCCGTTACTCCGCTGTATTTTCGACCAGTTTCGATGCTATGAGCATATAGTATGCCGTGGACTCCGCCAAAGTAGCGTGTAGCAAAAGCAATGGCGCCTTGAATAGCGCTCTTAACTTGAGATACACTGTAACCCGCAGCACCAAAACTAGGTGTATCAATAAAGACGAAAAGTTCGTTCTCGAGGGTGACGAAATGGCATAAGGCGTCCACGGGTCCTAGTGCAAATGCATTAGCTTGGTTATATCGCAACGAACCCGTCAAATCTCACCATTCGTTGTGCGATAACCGATTTGGACTGCACTTCTTGAGATGAACCTGAGCAAATTGCTTTTACCGGCCCCAGCATAACCTATAATAAGAACGACTTTGGCTCAACTACGTAGTTGACTGAGCATGTTTAGTAAAATTAATTAATTGTATGACCAGCATGTTATACTCACCCACTCCTCAGTCGGCGGATTATGGTGTCATGTTGAGCTTGCACTCCCTCTTCTTTTGATGCGCTCACTCCAGCCTGTGAACTGGATTCATCAACCATTTCGATCGGCTATACCTCAAAGTGCTTTAAAAAGTCTGAGCCATACTCTACATAACAATTCATCAAAGATTAAATATCAAGTATGGTGCACTGGAGAAGGTTGGGGCGTTTGTGCCCGATGCATTACCCCTTTATTATGCTTCAAATCGACACGACCCACCACCGCGACGACATGGGCTGGGCTTACATGCAGTCATCTAGCCTGACGAGGGCATACCCATGCACTCGGCATTTCAGACGGCTCCAGCTTTATATGAATTCTCTACAACCTGAATGATACATGAATTAACTATTGTTATCACCTTTGTGCCCAAGCCTTCTATTAGTATAGCTTGAACAAGAACCACATATTGAAAAGTTGAGGAGCCTTGGCTATGAGTATACGCGGACTTTAGTTTAGCTGGGCACCTAGTTGGAAAAGGGCCTCGAGAGCAAACTGAAACAAAAGTAAAAGGTGGCGATAAGTGGTTACAACTAGCAAAGATATTGACAATGGCGCGTATAGTTCTGATTATGATGGTTAATGCTCTGGGTCCATACTTGGGGTACTTGCTTGATACCAATATCATAACGTCAAGCTGAGCTCGCTGTCACGGTCATGATAAATGGCTGTCTATTATGATACAGTATAATAACTTGACAACCATTAATCTTCTACCGTATCTGTTAGATTTACATGCGTATTTTAACATCTCTATTGGTTCTGTCAGAGGCCAGTCACAAGGGAGGTGATTCCTTCGTCTTTGAACCCGGATAGGGGCGTCTGAGTTATCAACTAGTCAGCTAGGTGGCTGAAGAGATTGAACAAAGGATATAAGAAGGGAGCCATCTACCCTTTGTTTCTAGGAAGGTCAGAGATAAATACAGTCCTTGTGTAATCCTAGCTGCGTGGCCCGTGAGAATGACCGTGCCCCTGGATCCCTGACTCTCTCACTCTTCCTTTGAGCCGCCGATCCTGACAGGTTCATTGTGTTCATGCAATTGATCACCTATCAACAATTATCTAAGGACTTTGACCACTCTTGCTAACGACACAAGATAGGAATCTAACTGCTGCTACCGAATTACATCTTGGCGTATCGCCTCTTATATTCTTAAATACGATTTCACAATAATCCAAGTTTTTTGCGAACTGTATGATATTAAATTGAGTTCTTATTCAAGAGTATTACTCACAGTACCCATGCCATAATAGTTACGATATGTTCTGTTCAAACAACTCAAGGTGCACCAATGAATTTCCTTGTTTCCGGGTCTTTAAAGACTCTTTCAAAGACAGAATGAACCGGTTCTGGATGAATATCTGGGAAAAGAGCATTATCAAATGGCTCTGGCAAGAGAGTTCCACCTCTTCCTTGGATCAACTGATGGCTAGCCTCTAGTTCCAGTTCAACATCGTTGAGTCGTTTTGCTCTGGCTTCCTTTTCCACAGCTGTTTCCACATCATGGTAGGTGACTGTGTATTTATGACCGGTGATTGCCTCTAAGTCATTGAAGATTTCATTCCAAGTGGGAGAGGAGCCATGGAAGCGATACGTGCGTCTGTGGCCGTTGTTGGCAGTTGAGAATGGGTGCTTGAGGGTCTCAATCGTGTACGCAACAGCATCTTTAGTAGGAAGCAACGACTGTCGTCCTTCAGGAGTTCCGTAAATATTGGCAACGTAGTTTGTATTGTCGATTCCAAAATGCTTGATAATGCTCCATTCTGTGAGGCGTCCCAGTTGTATGTAGGTCCAGCCGAGATCTGGAGTATCCGTATCGCGACCACGCTTCTCCAAGTGCTCTCTTGTGAGGACCTTGTCTCTATAGTAGCGTTGCGTCCAGTTTGATCCAACACTGAGATCAGCTCCCCATTCACTTGTATAAAAGTGGCGTACTCCAGCCGTGATGGCCGAATCGATGATGGTGGGTTGGAATTTAATGGCGTGGTTTCCCAATGGCATCAAGACACAGTCAAAGCCAACGAATGGTTCTGTGTCTTTGTATTGCCCAGAGACTTGCTCCATCCCGCCATTGCGGAATGTCTCGAACAGTGCCCGTTTCTCTTCCGTCTCTGGCCTAGATGTATCGTTGAAGAAGGCAATGCGTTTGAATTCAGATTTTCGGGAAATCAACGACTGGCATAGAACCTTGCCGATGGAGCCCGTAGGACCAACCACCAGTATAGCATTGAGAGTCTGAGAAGCCATTGTAATATTCGATATTAGAGACGTGGGATATAATGCTTTGAGAGAGAAGGAATCAATGAAGCCTGAATAATGACTTGAGTGAAACAACAACTTTTTAGAAGATAGAGCTTCATTTATACTTGCAAAAATCTTCTTGTATTAGTATGCTTCGGACTTCTACATATTCTCCGGGCAAAACTTAGATTCGAGATGGTGAGGGCCACAAGTCCCAAGTAACCCGATTGGGACAAGGCATTGGTAATCAGCCTCTGACATTCTTACTCCTTCATACCAATTATTTTCGTAGATGCACATTCAATCTTAGATGCATGTGTAAGCTTGCCGGATGAGGTATTTGTTACTTACCTAGTATAGATCATTGGTGATGTGTAAGACTGGTTACTAGCCAAGTGAAGTTACGTTGAGAGACTCGTTGATCATGGATTGCAAACTTGTATGCCGCAATTCCGAAACAGCTGAAAATATGTTATATTGGTGCGATGATAATTAATCACATGTTGTTGAGATCCATAATAGCACTGTAGCCAGACAGGAATCGGCCATAGGACGGAGTTTGGGATATAGAAGGCATCTTCATCCGCGTTGGGGAAGCTTGTTCTAATGAATAACGTGTGCTTGGTGCATTTCATCTAGTATAAATGCATGCATAGAACAATTGCAAGATACATTACATCCTGAATCCATACATGACATAAATCGACCATTACAGCAAAGCAGAATGCCCATTATGCTATGAATGAAAAAGCTGAAAATGTGGGCGAATAGTAGATCAGACAGTGTCATTTACACGAGCGTGCACTCAGCATTGAGTCAGCAGCAGCACTTTATCGTGATGCCCCGCCAAAATTTGCATCGCGGGGCACAGATTTCTTAGCAAGTCCAGTCTCCAGCATCCCCAGACAAGAGCCCACGTGCTGCATGAAATTCTTGTGCGCAAACGCCTGAATTGCGCGCAAGAGGTTCTGCCCTCAAGATGGATGCGGGATCTCGTCCCCAGCTGGAGGCGATGGTCGCTGGTGAGTTTCTCGTCAATTTTGAGCGGCTAGATGTTGAATCGCGTGTTGACAAAAAAAATGCAACAGACCTGGTCGAAGTCTGGCACATTCATCGCACGACAATCATTCTGGCTTCTCTCTTTCTCCTTGCCGGTCTACGCATATTCCTCCATACGACGGAGAAGAGAGAGCCTCTGGCTACTCTTCCAAAGATTTACAACCAGGAACAGCCCAAGGCAAGCGAAGGGCCGATTGTTAAGGCGCAACCCGTTGTCGAGACCGAGAGAAAGTCTACTGGCCCTCGACGTATCAAAGGAGGATTGACAAGAAAATCTTCGCAAGAGGGGAAGACGGCGACGAACGAATCCACGGACAGACCTGCAAAGGTGCTGGTCTTCTTCTCTTCTGTTACTACAAAGACTGAAAAGATTGCCCGCGATTATATCAATGCGCTCGAGACATTCGTGGACCAGAAAGCAAAGGAAACAGACGGCAAATTCCTAAAGCCAGAGTTGCTCGATTTGACTGAGATAGACTTTGAGGATTACTTTGTCAGCCCTCCCAAGTCCGCTGAAGGCGCAGCATACTTCTACCTGTTCCTCATTCCGAGCTACAACATCGACACCATCAATGATACCTTCCTGCAGCATCTGCAAGAAACCCATCATGATTTCAGAATTGATACCGCTCCTCTGTCTTCCCTGATTGGATATTCTGTATTCGGTTTCGGTGACAAAGAGGGATGGCCCAATGAGGACGAGGGATTCTGCTTCCAAGCCAAAGACCTAGACAAATGGATGTCCAAGTTGACTGGTCGAAAGCGAGCCTATCCCGTAGGAATGGGCGACATGAAGAGTGATCACGCGGAACGGTTTGCGGAATGGACTTCAGGAGTCCAAGATGTCATTGCTCAGGCCGCCCAAACCGGGTTCCTCGGCGAAGGAGTGCCCGGCAGCGGTGATGCGGTGGAAAGTGATGACGAGGAAGCCGAAGTCGATGATGGTGAAGTCGTTTTCGACGACGAGGAGCCTAGCGAGGGTAGAAAATCCGACGACTCCCGACCATTGGACGACGTTGAAGATCTTGGCAAAATGATTCGCACAAAAGACGGAAACGAAGGCACTCGGAAAGCACCCCTAGCGGTTGATTTTACCACATATACTTCCGCCAACAAGAAGAAAGCTCAAGCCCCGATCGTCAAAGAAATGGTGGCCAAGGACTCACCGACTTATACCGCTCTCACCAAGCAAGGCTACTCCATTGTAGGCTCCCACTCTGGTGTCAAGATCTGTCGCTGGACCAAGTCTGCTCTGCGTGGACGAGGCAGCTGCTACAAGTACTCTCTTTACGGCATCAACTCTCACCAGTGTATGGAAACTACCCCTTCACTCTCATGCTCTAACAAGTGTGTCTTCTGCTGGCGTCACGGAACGAACCCCGTCGGCACAACCTGGCGATGGGTGGTTGATCCTCCTGACATGATTTTCGACGGTGTCAAAGAAAATCACTACAAAAAGATCAAGATGATGCGCGGTGTACCCGGCGTCCGAGCAGAGCGATATGCCGAGGCTCTGAGAATCCGACACTGCGCTCTGTCTCTGGTTGGAGAACCCATCTTCTATCCTTATATCAATGAATTCCTCGCCATGTTGCACAACGAGCGCATCTCATCTTTCCTAGTCTGCAACGCGCAACACCCCGACCAGCTCGCTGCTCTCAAGGCCGTGACGCAGCTGTACGTGTCCATTGACGCCTCCAACAAAGATTCGTTGAAAAAGATTGACAGGCCTCTCCACCGCGATTTCTGGGAGCGGTTCCTCCGATGCCTAGACATCCTTCGCGAAAAGCGTTTCCGCCACCGCACAGTCTACCGCCTCACCCTCGTCAAGGGCTTCAACGTAGAAGACGAAGTCGAAGGCTACGCCCAGCTCATCGAGCGCGGTCTGCCGTGTTTCGTCGAGGTCAAAGGCGTGACATACTGCGGCACGTCAACATCCTCCAACGCCGGCCTCAGCATGTCCAACGTGCCGTTCTACTGGGAAGTCTGCGAGTTTGTAAAAGCCTTGGACAAGCGGCTTGCGGAGAAGGGCCTCGGGTACGGCATTGCAGCCGAGCATGCGCACAGTTGCTGCATCCTGCTGGCGAGCAACCGTTTCAACGTCAATGGCAAGTGGCACACACACATCGACTATCAAAAGTTCTTTGAGCTTCTTGAGGAGAGGGGTGCTGATGGCGATTGGACGCCTGAGGATTACATGGGCCCGCCGACTCCTGAGTGGGCGCTGTGGGGGAATGGAGGATTTGATCCTCGAGACGAGAGAGTGGACAGGAAGGGCCGCAAGATGGAGGCCATTGTTGCACGGGAGGCGCCTGAGTAAGATTGTTTAATGGTATAGTATGTATGAATAAGATAAAAAGCATAATATCATAGTTTTGTCAACCAAACGACTGATGGACTGAATGACATGCCCTGACAATATTACGTAGACCAAAAGATTCAAGCCATTAGAATTTCATGTTGGATTATGGAAACGCTACCCGCACTGCCCTTCCCAAAGACCTCCCATGGCTGTATCATATCACCGCATACAACTGTTTACACAAATGCCCACCAGATATTTTGCATCCCGGGGCGTAGAAGAAAGAGCCCGTAAAGAAAGAGGTACAGGATTTTTATGGTACACCAAAGCGATTTTTGCGTTTCCCCCCTCATGTTTTCTAGGTACAGAGTACAGATGGAGATGTATAATGAAAGAGGAGGGATCCGGAGCTTCGAGTCAAAAAAGGACTTATTTTTGTCAGTTTTTATTTTGTTTTTGTTTTCTCTCCCTTGTCATCAGTTCTTAGCCAAGTTCAAAAGGCTTTTCGTTTTCGTTGCAGAAGGAAAGTCGATGCATTGTCTTTTCTTTCTTTCCTTCTCATCATCATTTTTTGATAGAAGCTGAGCGGAGTGGAGAGGAACACTCTGCAGTTTTATTGGTTCTCAGAGAGTGTCGATTTAGTCGAGGCCAACGCTGGGAATGTCGCCCAGGTTGATGCCTGCGGATGAGGGACGAGTGCGAATGCTAATGTCGCCGTCGTATGCAATCATGTCGGCCAGGATGTCTAGTATAGGCTGTGAGGGGGGATATCGTCAGCTACAAGTTCCAGTCGATGCAACGCATATGACAATGACATAATCTACCTTGGGAACAGTGCTGTCGTAGATCTTGATGAGGTCGCCGGGAGCAGGGTAGACCTTGAGACCCTTGTAGAAAGCGAGCGCGGAATCGATCATCTTAGAAGCTATATCACAGAAGAAATAGAGTCAGTCTTTGTGCCTTTTGTGGGTGCGTAGATAGCGACATGGAGGGGTTCGTCCATACGATCCTGGCTCAGCATCTCGCCCGTCATAACCTGTTCGTTGAAGAAAGCTTCTCGCTCCTCGACGCCCGCAGGGAAACCCTCCTCCTTGGCTTCGTCCACCTTGGCCTTGATGAGGCCGCGTAGTCGCTGTGTGGAGGCTTCTGCTTCTTCCTTCTCGGCCCGGACCTGCTTGCGCTCGTTTCTTCTCAGGTTCCGGCGGAATTCAGAGTCTTTTCTTCGCTTGTAGTCAAAGTACATGGCATAGGCTGTTGCGATGGAGGAAAAAAGAAAACCAAAAGGTTAGCGAGCCCAAATGTCTACCGGGAACATGCCGCGCATGTCATTGGAGCAGCGACGAACCAACGAGGCCTGTCGCAACGGTTGCGACTGATGCCGTCACCACGGTGCTTGTGTTAACCATTTTTCGGCGAAATGGAGGGGAGCTCTAGGTGGGAGTTTCTAAGCTGCAGCTGCAGGTGAGAAAATAAAAGACGACGGGCTTCCGGGGGGTTCGGCCTTTGCGGGTGCTGCTCAGAAGAAGCCCTGGCGTAATGGTAGCAGTGAATTGAGCCGTGGCTGGGAAGATGCCGTCGCCGGTTTCAAGCTTTTTTGGCTCTGAAAAAGATATCACAAGGAATATGGAGTCCAGCGGCGATACCTGCTAGTAGCTCGGAACATCGATTGAGCGCTGGAGGCGGCCGGCACATTGTCGGGTAAACGGCACCGCCATTGAGCTTGCTCCCACTCCGCTAGTGCTTGGTACTTGATACCCCATACATTCGTTGTAGCGAGTTGCATCTGCCACGCAACGGCCATCCTATCACATCACTGTGCAGCGGGCAGACGCGACTGTGAAATTGAGCGATACTTGTGGATGTGTTTGAATTCGTCATAAAGCGGTTGTCCTTCTTTTCTCTCGTACTCAACCAACCAATCAATCAACCTTCTCCGTCATTCAGTCAATGAGCAGGCAACATGTCTGAGGAACGCAGCAAGATAACTCTGTCCCTTCGAAGCGGAAAGCGGCGAAAGGCTCGTCCCGTCATCAGTGCGCCGCGACAGATTTCTGCGCCAATCCCTCAAGATGGCTCGACGGGAGGAACAGCTGCTGCTGCTCCTGGGATGCTTTCCATACCCGAGGCGCCTCGCCCCCGACCTGTAGGAGCAGGTGGAAAGGTGAGATTTCGATACCACCGAGCGGGAGGTTTCTTGACTAATAGTAACTTTACAGACATCTGATTTAGTCAAACGACGCTTTTCTTCTCGATTTAACAACTTACCTCCCGAGTTCGACGCGGCCGCCCCGCCAGTTCCAAGTCTACCTCCTCTCGAGCGGTACAACACCGACTATCAGCCCCCTCCTCCGTCCCGAGCCGGGCCAGGAGCTGCTCCCGTTGTCGACCTCAAGGCATTGCGGGACCCGAACCTCATCCCCGACCAGTATGTAGCTTCAGTGCTGAGCGAGGCGAGTGAGGACCAGATCCAGGAATATGCAGAGTCGTTACAAGGCATAAAGACGCGCGCCGGTGCAGACCTGCAGCAGAATCTACTTCAAAATCGAACACAGTTCATTAAAATCAGTAAAGAGGCGGAGAAACTCAAGGGGGAGATGAGAGCTCTCCGCAACCTGATGTCCGAACTCAAGGCAAACACGACGGCTCTTAGGCAAGCCTCGGGAAGGAACGAGGTGGACTCATCTATCGGAGGAGCCGTCACCATGAGTAAACGTGACAAGCGCAGCTCTGTCGCAGACCGAAGCGTTCTCTGGACCTCGCAGATGCAATCTCTTTACAAGACGGTAGAAGGGTCGCAAAAGTTTCTACCAAACGCGATTGGGCGCCATGTGGTTCTCAATGCTGGGCCCTGGATCGAATTGGACAATGCAACGTACAAGAGCAGAAGGGCCATGCAAATATTTCTGCTAAACGACCATCTCCTTATCGCCTCTCGAAAGAAACGCAAGGTCGACGCACCCAACGCAGACACCCGTGGACCCATGGTAAAGCTCGTCGCGGATCGTTGTTGGCCCCTGCTTGACATTGAGGTCATTGAAATGCCAGGGACAGGCGATTCCATTGGCGGCCGTACCAAGTTGGCCGATGCCATCATGGTTCGAGGTGGTGGTCAAGAGACGTTCATCTACCGCACGGAAAAGCCAGAAGCGAGCGAGAAGAAGGCATTGATGATGAATGTGCGCAAGGCAGTGGAAGAGCTACGCAAAGGTTTGCAGTCTGAAATGGAGGCCAATAACAAGGCAAGAGAGACGATCAACTACTTTGCATCAAGAGACCCTGGCCTGCTCCAAAAGACAGAGCTGCTAGAGACCTTATCTGATATCAAAGACATGCTCATCGAGGTGGACGGCAAGCAGCAGAATCTCCGATGGGTGGAAGGCCAAATGGACGAGCTGGATATTGACATTGCTCTTCAGGGGTTCGAGCCCGCAGTAGCGCGCGTGGAAAAGCTCAAGGGATTAGCACGGGGCCTCAAGGGCAATACGGTAGCCCAAGACTTTATCAACTTTGAGGTTGAAGAGAGATGCGCCAAGCTTGCGACGATTATTATTCACGGGATGGAGACGACGCATCACCAGGCAAACAAGACGAAGCGAAACCTTAGCTGGTTGGCGAGACTAGGCTACGAAGACAGAGCCAGAGAGGCGTATCTTGCAGCTCGAGCTGACACAATTCATAAGAGAGCCAGGTTGGCTTCCCCTCTTCTCGATATGTATTGTGTCATACATTACATGAGCTAACATTTTGTGAACAGACAATGTCTCTTTCAGGGTGACTTGCACCTGTACATTTGGCAGCTATCCTTTGTTTATTTCACCCTCATCCACAACACGGTCCAATGCTTTCAAAGCTGTTTCCCTCCACCCATGATGAGCACGTGCGTCAAGTGGGCCAAGGAGCAGGTTGAAGCATTCAACGTGATTCTTGCCAGGCAGCTGGCGAGCACGGAGCGTGGCGGACAGGTCTGGACGCAGTGCATGGACCAAGCAAAGGAGCACGCGAAGAAGCTGTCTGATGTAGGACTTGATTTCACAAGCTTGGTGGGCAAAGGCGTGGATGGACCATCGAGTGGTATGGGAGCCGAGACTTCGGACCTTGTTGGGCTGGGGCTGGCTTGAAGGATGAATGAGTTAATGGGTATTTGATCTTGGGTCAAGTTGAAATGCTAATGGCATGTGACCCTGGAGGACGAAGGCTATGATACAGCAAGAGAAGGCAGCATCTTCATGTCTATACAGAAAGGCTTTGGGCATGAGCATGGGGTCTTCGGAGCCGGGCATCGGAGCTGAGCTCCCCCTATCATGCAGGTGTAGATGAGGTTATGAGTCAGCAGCACTGAGGTTGCTGCGTAAAGCAATGAGTCAGTTTTACTATATTAATATTCAAAATACATTTAATTCGGTCAACAGGATTGAAAGACATTCATGGTTTTTGTATCGCGGCAATTGGTAGCATTTGCCACATCTAATCTACATGTAGGTAGATGATGGGCCCCGGTTCTGGGATCAGCTTGGCGGGGCAGCTCCGGAGCTGAGGTCTGCCAGCTTGGCGCCAAAGGGGGAGCTTTTAATTTCGTTTCCCCTGGGCATGTACGAGTACAGTAGCTGCTAAGTAGCATCATGGCGCGGGTGAGGAAATATCATCTTGTTTATACAAAAAGAATTAGACATGATAAAATTTACTTCAGATGCTTTTTAATCAGATATAGCAAGGCTATGCATGAGAGCTTGAAGCTACTGTAAATGGAAGACATGCTGCTGATAGCTAAGCTGAGAACCAACCCCTCATGCTTGGTACCTCAAGCACGCAAAACACGGCCTAGCGATTTCGAGACAAGACGCGAATGCTTAAGCAGTCCAGTGCACATCCTGCAGATTATTACAAACAAAGAAAAGACGAATAAAGATCGAAGTCATTGATGCTTCTTTCATGCAAACTGAATCCAAACCAATAACATCCAAGTTCCATGTACCTCGTAGCTGCTACTGTAAAGCCTCAATACCCCGTTTTATTGACTCTGCTTGTTTTGAACCCCCTCCCCCTCCCCTTGTCATCTTTCGCAATCTCTCGTGCTCCCTCCAGCTCCCTCACACATAATCTCTCTCCCCCATATCCCTCCCGTCCCTCTCTTTGTTCTCCCACTGCACGCACTGCACTACACTGGCTGATAGCGACCACCGTGCCGTATCCATCGCTATAAAACCGCCTCCTTCGGCGCATCTGCCCCACCACCGGCCGCTATTTGCTACTGGACTGTACAGCTGCCAACCGCTAAATTGCCACCCGCCGCCTGCTGCCAAGGCTGTTGCTGCCAGAACCTCTTGGGACAGAAACCCGAAGCGTGACCGCAACGTCATTCAAAGCATCAACCTTCTCCCCTCCTAAACCTCAAACCAGCTCGACCCCCCCTCTATCTCCGCCTCCCAACCAGCAACGCATCGCCAATCGACTCGCCTCGGCCGCAGCTGCGCTTTTCGACCATGGACACAAATATGGAAGACGTCGGGAGGGTACCGGCCGACGTGTCGCCAGTGCAGACGGAGCCTGCGACCAGATCCACGCTGGAACAGTGGATTGAGAATCTGATGAACTGCAAACAGCTGTCCGAGGCCGACGTCCAGAGGCTGTGCGACATGGTGAGCATCCGATGCTGAAGCGATGGCGATGCGAGAATCCCAGATTATTCGACCTCTTGGGTCCTGGACTGGTGGCCCTTTTTTGGCGCCTGCTCGTGATGCTGTTTTGTTGGGCGCCAGCGATGCTGACTTTTTGGATGTTCGTGTAGGGTCGAGAGGTTGTTCAGGAGGAGTCAAACGTCCAGCCAGTGGTAGGTTTGGCCCTTGAGCGATGCGGTGATCGGGTGTCTTGCCTGGTCACCGGCGTGGGAGAGTGCTGACTCTGAGTGTCTTTTGCAGAAATGCCCCGTCACGGTCTGTGGCGATATCCACGGCCAGTTCCACGACCTGATGGAGCTGTTCAAGATTGGCGGCCCCAGTCCCGACACCAACTATCTCTTCATGGGTGCGAACAGACGCGACTTGATTCCTCCCTTGAGCTCCGTTTGCTGACGACGATTTGTGAAACTGCCGCAGGTGACTACGTCGACAGAGGATATTACTCAGTTGAGACCGTGTCGCTCCTCGTCGCCCTCAAGATCCGCTACCCCCAACGCATCACCATCCTGCGAGGCAACCACGAGTCGCGCCAGATCACACAAGTCTACGGCTTCTACGACGAATGCCTCCGCAAATACGGCAACGCCAACGTGTGGAAGATTTTCACCGACTTCTTCGACTACCTCCCCCTGACCGCCCTGATTGAAAATCAGATCTTCTGCCTCCACGGCGGCCTGTCCCCCAGCATCGACACATTAGATAACATCAGGGCCCTCGACCGTGTCCAGGAAGTCCCCCACGAAGGTCCCATGTGCGATCTCCTATGGTCTGACCCCGACGACCGCTGCGGCTGGGGCATCTCTCCCCGCGGTGCGGGGTACACGTTTGGCCAGGACATTTCAGAGGCTTTCAATCACAACAACGGCTTGACATTGGTGGCACGAGCGCATCAGCTTGTCATGGAAGGCTACAACTGGTCTCAGGACCGGAACGTGGTGACAATCTTTTCAGGTGAGCCTTTTTCTTTTATTTTTACATTTCCCTTGTTTGTCAATGGCCAGCCTCTGCTGCACCAACAGCTCTGTTGCCCGCGTGCCGCCTACCCTTTTTCAGCCGCCTGCATCACTTAATAATACTTGAGGATTTTTTTCTAACAATGCCGCTTCTTGATAGCACCGAATTACTGTTACCGATGTGGTAACCAAGCTGCCATAATGGAAATTGACGAGCACCTGAAATATACCTTGTAAGCACCAAAACTACATCCAATGTTAAAGCCACAAGTTGCTAACCCCTACAGCCTGCAATTTGATCCGTGCCCGAGAGCCGGAGAGCCAATGGTCTCTAGACGTATGTGTTGCAATTCCCACCCAAATGCTCGATTCAAACTGTTGACTTTTTTCCTTTTTAGGAACCCCCGACTACTTCCTCTAATCTAGTACCGACGTTCTTCATTCACACGAGTTATTGCTGTAAAGGGCTTTTTGCAAGAGGGTTTATAGTTGTTAGAGCCCAGGGAGCCGGGCATCTAAAGAAAAAATAATGTACGATTAATCCTACTGCCGGTGTACGGGCCCACGCCTCCCAGCCGTGACAAGTCTCAATGTGAACAGGAGTTGCCAAAGTGCTGCCGCTCCAGATTGGTTCAAGTTTACTAACAGGGATGATGATGCGCTGATATGGACGATGTCAGCATGTGCGTACCTACCTATGTATTTTCATGGTCAGAACTGAGAGCGATAGAGCTGGAATAGGAGAGGGACGTTGGCTATCAGACATTTTGCGATGCCACAAACACCTTCCTTTATCATGCGTATTAGATGACAGAATTGCTAATTGGCAAAATAGGTGATATCATTCTTGTTCTATACATTATCCAAGAACGCTTATTTCTAAACTGAGAGAAGATTCTTTCCACCTTTGTTCTAAACAAAGAGGGCCCTTTCGTGACATTCCATGATTCCAGTCGTACAATGCGATGCCCTATCTATAACCAAACGCCATGTGATGTCCTTGTCTAAATATACCGAGCACACTGACATATATACAGAACCTCAGGTGCCTCCATGCTGTGATTATTCTGCTTCTCGCCTCTCTTCTTCGTTTTCTCCAAATCATTTGCCGGCCTCGAGTTTGTTCTCGAGCGGTGTGTCCCAAGTGGAATCATGCATCGTCTGCGCAGAAGCGCTCGCCGGAAGCTCCTCATCGAACACTCGCCCATCTGAGCCCGGAACACCGTTGACATAGTGGCCAGGAGAGCTGCTTCCATCAGGAATGTGGAAGCGCTTGTCAAATCGAGACAGGGCGTACGTGAAGATGACGATGAGCTCGATGACGTAGTTGAAGCAGTAGAAGCAGGCCTTTTGATGGAACCATCTCGGTTGCGTTACAGGAACGCGGTAATATCCTACTCCTGCACGGAAGCTCGCGCCGAGAGTGAGCAGGCAAGCGCTGAAGATCATGAGGAAGAGTTTGTAGCGCATGCTTCCGGCACCAAACTTTTCGATGCGCTGGCGGCGGGGGATGATGAAGCAGAGGGCGATGACGGGGATGGGGAAGAATGCCAGGAAGGCGAAGTATGTTGAGGCAACGACCTGGGCGTCGTGGGTTTTGTTGATGGCAGACTGATCGAGCGTGTAGACGCCATAAACGATGGAAACGATGAGCATGATGAGACAGGCCACGACCGAAACATAAATCGAGCGAAAGACGATCTTGGCGGGAAAGCTCCAGCCAAGCCTCGGATGATACGCCCTCAAGATACGCAAGACGAGGATGATGTTGATGACGAAGACGAGCAGGACACCTGCGTTTGCGAGAATCTGCGCCGCGAGACCGATGCGTCCGTTTTTCGGGTAGCACGCCCAGACGATGCGCATGGCGTTTGCCGATATGCGAGCCATGGAGAAGCCGAAAAAGAGGCCCGAGAGGACGAACTTGTGGCCTCGACGACGGTTTCGTTGAAAAATTGTCATGTTGAGGGCGGCGGAGCAGATGAAGAAGAAGAGGATGACGGCGGAGATGGGGACGTCGACGCCGACGGTTGGGGTGAGGCCGAGACCTGCGTATTTGGGGGGTATGGAGGGCTCTGTGGGAGAAATTTCATGTTAGTTTTTTTTATTTGAAGGTTATTGTGATGGATTTGGTATGGTGTTGAGGGGGAAAGGGGGGGATTGAACGTACCATGTGTGGCGGCACTCCGCCGCTTTGGCCGCTGGATGCCATCTTTTCAGATGAGATTTTTTTTTTTTAGATAAATTGAGCTTGATGAGATAGATATTTTCGTGATTGTTGAGGGCTTTGTTCGATTCAGGTGATGGATAGGTTGGCGTGAGGAGATGCGTATAAGTCGTCGTCCCAAGTCACACCACCATAAACACCAAGCTCGCGAGAGACAATGACAACACAGCGCACGATAGATCGATTATTAAGGCGAAGAGGTTGAAATACCAAGATGAGCGAGAGATGGAATAATTATATTCAATTCGCACAGGGGGTTGGTTGTTGGAGAGAGTTATTAGAATGGGAAAAAAGAAGGGCTTGGCAACTACTGCCCACATCCAGTAATATAGTAAAAAAAAAATTATAACACATGAAACCAACGAGGCGAGCTGCCTCCGTCATTGTACATTAGTTATCTTTTGATTTCAAAAATCCTCCGCAGCTCAGCTGTCCGCTTTCGCTTTCGCGCGAGGTGCCATGACCGACAGCCTGACCTGGCCCGGGCCTTTTGCGCTACGTTACGCTACGCAAGACAAACGAAACGAACGGCCGGTGTTGCTTAGGCTTAGGCAGAGAGGCCCCCGGGTCTAGGCTGCCGACCGGGAAAACAGAAAGCATGTGTGATCGGTGCTCGCACTTTGTGCAAGATCCGGGGTTCAGAAGGTGGATGGGGATACCAACACACGTAGGTCCGTGTGAAGTGAGCGGCATGAATTTTAACGTTAAACGGGAAGGGGGGAATAAAAAACGGGGGCCGTAAGGGGAATGGTAAGTTAAAATGGATAGGCTATTTGGGAGACTTGTTTTGGCGCGGCCGATGATACGCTGGATATACGAGTATAGGTAGCTTGTGTGCTTACAGAGGGATAGACGAGACTGAGACAGAGACAGGCCCGGGTATTCATTTTCTAGATGGGATAGAGACAGCAGGGCTTGTAGTTGAATAGATTTAGAGGCTTGGCTTTTTTATCTCTTTGTTCATTTAATGTATCAGATGTCGCATTCATTGTTTGCAGTTTGCAAATACACAGAAAGCGTCAAAATACGCAGTTGGTTTCGCTCAAATCGCGTTCTACAAGCAACGGCTCTCTCACCAAAAGAACATCGGAGGTCGGAGCATCGGAGCTTCGCTGTCGGCGCGAGTAGCCCCAGGCGGGCCGACATCTGGCTTAGCTAATCGACGGGATGGGTAAACAATAACTGCGGAGGAATGATAATGTGCGCGATGACGAAACCAAAAGGAAATTTCCCTCTGAAGGATTTTTTTTTGGAATATTGATTCCGTGGTTTATCTCCGTATTGCTTTTGGTGAGGTTTGAAATAGGAGATTCCATGGACAATAGACCTCGTGTTTGTTTGTCTGTTGATATAGATAGATGGTTGCCGGTGGGAGATAGCTCCGCTGAGTAAGCTCGCGATTGTATGTAAGTGTTGCTGTTGCTGCGAGGGAGTGCGTGCGTGTACGACCATATCGCGGAGGCGTTACATGTCCGAAATCCATAATACTGGCTCTGGAAATGAGTGGTTTGATGTTTGATATTGGCTCATACGATACGGAGACGTTTGTGTGGCAATATCGAATAGGGGCATCCCTATTATCAAAGTTTGGTCCTATGATTCCTTAAGGATGCAAAGGCGAGTCAGGAGGACAGCCAGTGCCTGTGGCTTGCCGAAAAATTGGATCGAGGGAGCCGCTATATTACTTTAATGAAGTCAGGCGTCTATTTCTGGATGTAAATGTATGCTCAACTACTTACTAGCAGTTTGATGCTGGATGGAGGCTATCTTGACTTCACTGATCTTCTCAACAGCATCACATCCGGCATCACATTTAGAGAGTGTAAGTTGGTGAAACTTCTTTTCAAGACGATCAAGGACATGCCAAAAGAAATCTTGATGCTAATATTCTTCATCTGTCCTTCAGATTCATGTGGTATATACTAAACACCATGTTAACAAACAGCGAATCCAAGCCCGTCACAAGTAACACAAACACTCAGCTCTTTGCAAACTCCGCTATTATCTCCGCCACCACACTCGTCAGCTCATCCGGCATCGACAAGTACGGACTATGCGAAGCATCCAAAGACCTGATTATCCATTCGACCCCCGATTGAGCAAGCAAGCCGTCCTGCGCCGCAAGAGGCAATGCGCCGTCCTGAAGACAGCGAATGTATGCGCGACGGCCATCATATACATTATCTAGCCAGCCGATTGCGGCAGGCTTCGATTGCACTGACAGCCCAGACTGTGACGTTAAACTTGCTATCATGGTTTTGGCCAGTTCGGGAGAGACGTCGTGGTAAAACGTCTCTATCTCGTTCCTCGTGTATGTGACGCCTTCGGTTTCGAGCTGACGGACAGGTTAGCACATCATCATGATACAGATGCCACGCTTTACTTGACAAAACTAAACATGGGAAAGAAGAAGCAAAAGGGAGTTCAACTTACTTTACTTGTATCAACCCATGGTGACCACGCCCCCCCACCCCTCATTTCAAGAATCGACTTCTCCGGCGCGGTCATAAGAGCCGCGATGCAAATGATTCCGATGATGCCTCCCTTTAAACCTCGAGCTTCTCGGCCTCTTTTGTCCAAACCTGCAATGACTCCCGATCCAACCACACCGCCATACGAATGAGCGACGACCACAATATCTTTACCCTCGTCGATCTGAGGGATGAGTAGAGATTGCACGTGTGCTACGTCGTCCTGTACGGTAATGCCTGCATTGCCGGCACTGCGGTTTGTAGTAGTTTCAGCAGAGAACCCCGCTGCTTCGAGTGATTGAATGAATAGGTTGAAAGTGGAACCTGGGTGATAGGCTCCAGGAATGACAAAGATGTGTGGCTTGGAAGACGGAGTTACAGCCATGGCTACTGGATCGATATATTATGCTGCCGTGTAGTTTTTCTTACTGAGAATAGAAAAGAAAGAAAGCCTTGTGGCTGAGATATGCGCCTAGTTGTTGATCCGATGTTCCTTTATTTACGTCAACGGAACGCATCATGTTTATATACTCCGCCGTCAACTTGCAGGAGCCACTCGGAACCGTTCCGAAAATAGCATGATATTATTTTCCAGCTTACAGCCTCGGAAAGGGACTCCATGATTAGAACAACGCAGGCCATTATGGAGATTTCCCTCGCAGGATCGTAGATTACTAATTGGTGTTTAGTCGAAGCCGGTAAAGATCAACCCACGTCTGTTTATAAATCAGCCAGGTTACCGTCTCGCGATGTAAGATTGGCCAAAAGTTAGAATCAGACGAGGCGCAATAGACATATCATTAAGCTCAGTATATATAGTTTATTAGTTGTAACTAGAGATGAATTAAAAGTTACATCTTTCTCTAACCTTTTGGAAGAGAATTAACAACGACTTCTTCTGTTCTTCAGTTTAGAGCAAACTATTGACGAAGAATAGCCTAGCAAGAGTTGTGATTTCATTGTAGAAACTCGGACGAACTCGCACAACACCTCCTGCTGCATGCTTCCCTCTTTGGCACAAATTACCTGATCCAGGTGCTGCCCAGAATAGACATCCGCCGCTAGATGGATGATAACGATGGAAAATCCGAGTCATTCCTCTATTGTCAGCCAAAGTAAGCTTAGTTGCTCTGTATGTCTCGTGGCTTGAGTGATTTTAGGATTTTAGGTTTTAAGTCTCACAAAGTCCCTGCCACTAGCAACCCAAACCAACTGTATTTCGTTTAGTCTCCACCGCGTTTATCTTGTCTAGTGAGGTTACATAATACGAGGAAAGTGTTGTCAACTCCAACTCCATGTCTCTCGCATTCTCCCTTGTCAAAGTACAAACAACGAAATAATCATAATCGGTATTATAAATTCGCCATTTATTAGGCTAAAAAGGATATAATTCTGTCTTGAAGTCTCTTCGCAACTTAATAGTGTCTAACACTAGATCAACTTCCTTTTAGGTTATAGCTTACACCCAAATCGATGAAAAGAAGGTAGAAGGGTGTCATAGGGTGTCAACACAAAAGTTCAAGTGAAATCCAGTCTAATCTGAGTAATCGATATATACCATGGAAGATTGCCTTGATTTAGGAAAGATAGAGCTTACAAACTAACAAGTCGTATTTACAAATCATGCCGACTTCATATATGAAACACTATAATAATTGTTTTACAACTACCCTTGATCGAAAACTTACCCTTTACAGCAACTTCATACATTTGACCTCTCGTATTGCAAAGGATCCAGCCAACTTCTCGTAAGCTAGTGAATGCTGACGATTAGGAGATTAGGTGAGCATCAAGTAGATGGTATTGACCAGGCAGTCACATCTTCTCATTAACCACAAGTCATTGTATACGGGAACATTGACTGTCTCTCAAAATATGTCGTATGTAAGCATATGTCAGCATCGTAAGCTATACCGCCTCTATCAACCCTAGGTAGACGGAGCAAAGAGATCCCCCGTGTCTACGTCGTATTCCGCGGAAATCTCAAGACTATGCTCAAGCTGATAGCATCGTCTATATCATGTACATTATGTGGAGATCCATCGGGAACCAAATTGCGCCGCCCAATGTATCTGTCTAAGAAAGCAACTTTATCACATCCGCCATTCTCGTCTCGTTGGACTTTTTCGCCTTGTCCTTCTCCTGAAACGCCTTGGTGACCAGGTCTCGCTTCTCCTGCTGGACATCAAGCACACGCTCTTCAATAGTATTTTCCATGACGAGACGCCAAATCTTCGTCTCGCGTCTTTGGCCGAGACGATGTACTCGATCAACGGCTTGGTCTTCGATTGCTGGCGCCCACCCTATGAGAGTATGAGTAAGTATAGACACATAATGGGATATATATATGGGGGTGGCAATAAAGCAAGGACTTACAACTGTCGGATACAATGACTGTATCCGCGGAAACAAGGTTAAGCCCGACGCTGCAAACCGCCAGACTGGCCAGCATGATGCGAGTCTCTGAATCATTATCAAGAGCATCGATGGCCTGATCTCGTCTGTCTGTATTCATGCTTCCATCAATCCTGCAATACTTCAAACTAGCGCCTTCAAGTTGCTTCTGCACAATATCGAGGAAGGATGTCCATTGTGAGAAGATGACAATTTTCGAGCCATCATTCTTCAATGTGGCTCGAATAATCTGCAGCATTGCCTCTGTCTTTGAGCTCTGCTGTTCAGTGTCAAAGTTCTTGTCAAACGTTCCTTCGGGGGCCGGCTCCAGCAGACTGTCTTCTGTCAGCGGGTTGCGACACATGGGGCATTTGTGCTGCAGTTGAATTGCCCTGGAGATGCAGTGGCGGCAGAATACATGTTGGCAATTTGTAATCACTGGGTTAGTGGGTAATTCGTAGCAGATTGCGCACTCTTCTTGACTGTCAATGTACAACCGAAGAGCTTCCTGCAACAGGGCGCGGTTTTTCTCGGTCAGGGGCACAACGTCTTGGTCTTTGAGCATCTGCATTAGATCGTTAATCCGTTCTCTGCATAGAGTCCAGTGGTTGCATCTATAACACATCAGCAAGCAGCATCAAACAATGAGCAGGTGACTTACGACTGTCGGAGCCGAAGAAGACGCTCCAAGACGTTTTGGAAGCGGCCCTTCTGTCCAGTTTGCGATCTGGCTTGGTATTCCTCCAGCACACCCCTAGCCTCAGATCTACAAGTAAGTTAGTATCGAATCCTGAAGCCAATAATCATGTGAGACGAGAAATGATGTAGTTGACGTACAATAGAGCGTCATATTTGGCCTGTTCTTCTGGGTGGAATGTAATTCGGTGGAGGTACTCTGTCTTCTTGGGAAGTTTGAGGTCGACAAATTTCATGTCTTTCCTGCGTCGCAGACAGATGTCTTGCATTAAAGATTGCAAAAGGGCTTCTCCACTGCGATCGCCCATCATCAGTTTGCGCGAGATTGCGTTGCCGAATATCTCAGGCTGTTCAATGCCTCCTGTGATATGTAGAAACTTGACCAGAGATTGGAGATCCTTGACGGAATTGACACTGATGATGGGTTAGTATATTAAGATAATGAGAATAGCAAAAGACCAATTGTAACATGATACTCACATCGGAGTTCCAGTCAGCACCCAGCGGGACTGGGCATGGAGCTCGCAGGCTGCCAGAGCCGCCTTGGTCTTGACGTTCCTTATTGTGTGCCCTTCATCAAGCACAACTCGCCGCCAGTTCTTCTTTTGGCTCAAGAGAGTCTTGCTGACGCCGCCTTCCATTTCCTTGGCAAGTGTGCCATAGCTAGTAATGACAACGTCGTATCCCTCCAGCTCTTTGGCTGCCACTTTCTTGGCACCATGATATATCAGGATACTGGGTTGATGTTCCTCTTTGACGTGCCTTCGAATTTGCTGCTCCCAGTTGCTCATCACACTAACGGGAGCAACTATTAGCGTTGAACCAGGGCCACCGGTAAGGATTAAGCTGATGATTTGGAGCGTCTTTCCCAAACCCATATCGTCCGCAAGGATACCGCCTGAGAAGAGCGTTGGCGGCTTAGAGGTGATGAACTCGGAGGCGACATTCCAAAACCGGCCCTTGTTGTCGCGTCTCCACAACTGGGTTACCGTATCAGAACCCACAGCTGGAAGTTTGGGGCTCTCTTTCGATTGCATCCAAGCCAGGCCCTTTTTATGCATTGTTAGTTATGATTTGACGCAAACAAGGGCTAATAAAGAAGAGCAAGCAACAATTTGTGTAGACATACCTGTAGCTGATATGGCAGGAGAGTAGACTTGAGCTGGCTAGGTTGTTCGGCCTGAGGCATCTTGGACAACTCATCCTCGCCCATTGCCAGGGTCTTGATGGCGTCGCCGCTTTTGCGGAACTCGACTGCATCGCTGGACTGGAGGATCTCCTCGAGTGATACTTCGGGAACTGCCTGACTAGTGTCGAAGCCAGCTGTCGATCTGATTTGAGATAGCCCGAGCACTACCCTATGTGCCTCGGCTTCCTTTCTGGTCTTCTTCAGCTGGGTAGCCTTGACAAACTTGTCTGCCTTTAGAGCAGTCTCGATTCTGGTCCGCTCTGCAGGATCACTTGGCCCGTAAAAGGACAATCTTATGGGACAATCGTAGTAGGCCTTTTCTCCTATAATTTGGCCCTCTACGGTGAGATCTCCAGAGTCCTATTCTGCATTAGCTTAGACCTAAAGAGGTGGTATTTAGGGGCGCCAAACTTACAATGTAGTGGGCGAGCTTCTCAACAATTGTGCGAGGCAAGTGACCTATTTGCTGGTGAAGCACGTTGTCTATTCGGATAGCATTTTTGTCATACTGTTTGCGTATTAGCTCTCTAACTTGATGATGCCAAACCAGCTGCAATGCTTGATGCATACCCGATTCTCCGGCTCTCTGCGACACAAGACAGCCTCTCCAGGTGAAGCATATCCAGCATAGTACCTCACACCGACGATTTTGCCATCTATATAAAGAAAAATTAGCATGCCACTGAGATTATTGACTTCCAGGAAGAAACGAACCAAAAGTGCCATAAAACTCTTTGTCGGCGGTGTCGTCATCTTGTGTCAAGTCCAAATAGTCTGGCTCTTGTGTAGCCGGGGGATAAGCAAACGACTGGCTCCTCTGAGATGCATAATTTAGGCTAGGAGGTGCTCGGGTAGATTGTGAAATAGATACAGCTGGTCGTTTGGGAACTGGCTCAGGGGAATCTCCTGTGAGATCAATGAACTCGGCGGCGGCACGCTTGCGACGAGGCATGTTGCTGTAACGAGAATGAATGCTTCTAAATAGATGCTATAAAAGACAGAAATATTAATTTGAAAGAGAGGAGTTTTGATGTCTGAGGCTGCTGAAGGGAAATAAAATTCTAGAGCCGAGCATCTCTATTAATTTGCTTCTTCTCAAACTGCTAAATTCTACAATTATGGCAGGTCCGCCAGTTGACTTCACGTCGCATTTACTGATAGACAATTACGAGTACGAGACTACAAACGCGAGGTCATGTGACGTACCAGAGATACCAGCAAGCAGCGAGCAATCTGACAGGTCGAGCATGTCACTCCGACTTTTGGCAGCTCTCGTACCATTTTTGTAAGCAATATGGAGTACAGGCACCTTAGCACCTCTCTAGTCGGGCATCCACACAATCATGTCCCACGCATGGAGGGAATCAACACATCAATACAAGTACAGCTCCCTGAAAATACACTCCCTACCGTCTAATACACCTTGTCTCGTGTTTTTTGTGCCTGTGAATGCTTATAATCACTGTGACTAAGCAGCAAGAATACCGTAATACCTCCGTAACCCCCATAAAAAGTGCGCCGAGATCCGTCACCACCAAGCACTCGACTGTCCCCAATTAGGTCTAGCCGAAATCACGCCATCGATGGCTCTCCAGAACAAGAGCCAGAATATCAACGACATGCGTCCAACCTTGCTTCTCTTTCAACTACACTCTTCTCTTTTGCTGCAACAGGAGAGACGAGCTTGTATGCGATGAGGCGTTTCATTCAGTACCAAAAATGCTGTGCTTCGCTATATATCCGTCGCTGAGGACCGCTTCTCCTCCGCCATGGATGAACATGGCAGATGCTACCTAACGACACCCAGAACCATGAACTAAAACAATACAGGCAACAAGACGATTATGAGAAAGACATTACAAAACCAACGCCAACACGCCGCTCCCTATGAACCCGATGCACACGCTGCCGTGTCTGCTGCGTGCTACTCCTTTACCAGGCGGCCATACATCGAAAAGTACATGCAGCCGGGCACATGGCTTCGCTTGCCAGTCTTTTCATCAAAGATGTGGCAGCCCTCCCTCGCTACGTTAGGAGGAGTATACACTGAAGAGGTTGTTAGGTCAGGTCCAGCACAAGTGTCTTGAGGCCGCGATGCAACTTACAGTGCAACGAGACAGCGAAGTCGCTGCCACGGTTGGATACTCTGTGGAGGCCGAGCTCGTCGGCCATGTATGTCACTTGGTTCTCTTTATATGTCTTCTCGGAGATGACAGTCATCGGTCCCTCGGGCTCGTCCTTCTCTGGGAAGGCGTAGCGAGTCTCAGTGAGATCGCCGCGCAGAATCTTCATGACGCAGTGCGCGTTTCCGTGGTCGTGGATGGGGCTGCCCTTTCCTGGGGACCAGACGAGTACAAGCTAGTTTGCTTCTTGTCAGTACATTGGATGCACCTGTACGAGGTTTCGAGACTTGACGTACCAGGTTGCTTTTGCCATTTCCCTCATCGACGAGGTTACGAGTGTATCCTCTGCTGCCGTCGCCAAATGCATACTTGGACCACTTCATGTCATTGCCATCATAGTCGCGCATAAGCTCCATCAGGAAGCCGACGTCGACATCGTCCGACGTCAAGCCCGACGACGGGCCAAGGGCGTCCTTGAGCGCCAGTACGAGTTCTTCGAAGCGATCCCCCTTGTGCGCTACGACGTCGCCGACGCCACCGAGCGCTTGGCTGCTAGACACAATGTTGACGGTCATGATTGATGATATCTTTTGATGATGGCTATAGAGGATGGATTGTATAGGGAGGTATGCTATGAGGGATCTAACGAATGGGCAATACAGAACGATACGACGAGTGCATTTATCAAGATCTCAGAGATACGCAGCGAAAAGTGACACACCGACTGGGGGCGGGGATGGCCGGTGCCTCTCGTGTCTGGTCAGCTGAGCGAAACCCCCGACGGAGGGTAGTGCAACCGGTGTCGGCCTGTCAAAATCCTCGTTGACTCTCAAGCCACACGAAAGAAAAAAGGGCAATGGTGGATGATCGCCTGTACGAGCAACGGCAAACGGGGAACGGGTACACCTGGCAACTATCGGTGGATTAGGCCGCGCAAGTTTTGCACAATCTGGTTGGACGGCCAGGCGCTAGGAGCGCACAATGGCCAGCCAGAGTTTAGGCGGTGCAGCGAACTGCTGACGCGCAGCCTCAAAGATAACAGGAGATTTGCTACGAAATGATGACGACCGGACACTGTCAGATTCAAGAAACCTCGATTCTGGACGAGTTTACTTTGCACATGGACTTTGGATCTACAGCTTGGAATGTCACAGGTCTCACGAGAGGCTCTGCGATAGGGACCCGAGCATCGAACTGAGACGAATGTTGGCAGATTTTTGGTGACCAGACGGACAGTATCCGCCAAGCGTGGGGCTTCGTGAAACCTGGTACATGCTCGGAGCAGTAGCGTCGTGCTAAGGGAAAAAGTTCAAGGGAACCTTGAGGGATGTTCAGTGACTGATTGCGATATGCGAATGGAAAGGGGGTTGGCGGAGGATCTGGAACTCTGTGCTCTCCCTACTCATTATCGCCTTATCTGCCCCTGAGCTGTCAATTATTTATTATCTGAATCGACCATAAATTTTTTTCATTTGCAAGAAACGTACATAGGCCTTGTTAATCAATGTCTTATATTGGTGGCGCTGTTCCACTTATAAAGATAAGATGCGGGATGGACGGAGCTACAAAGGTACAAGACATAAGACATCAAATGACGGCAGCGGCTCGGGGTTCTCCGACATCCGCCGCCGACATCCGCCCTGGCAGTCGTAACTTTCGGTCACTCGGCACAGACTCGAGAGAGGTAGAAGCAGTCAATATAGAGTTGAATTGGTGTCCACGGAATGTGCTCCTCAAGTTCCACAAATATCGCCAAGCTTTTCAATAGGAGTTTGCTTGTGCTCCACTGCGTAATAGCCTGGCTGAGGCTTGGCTTCACCCGCTTTGACTGAAGGATCTTTCATCTGATATTTTGAGACAGTGTGGGTTGGACTTTGCTGATTGAGCAAGTTACTCTCGACTCATGAGCCAGTGCGGCAGAGTGCACGGATAAAGAATTTGTTGAAAAAAAAAAAAAAAAAAAAATAAAAAAAAAATAAAAGAAAAAAAAAATATGCACATTGCAGCATATGGCTGCTGCTGTTCCAAGGTGGATCGCGGTGATGCCTGATGTACTTGATGGGGAACTATGAGTAGGACGAACTGCCACGTAAAGAACGGAACTGCTGGGCCGGGCTTATGTGCCCAGAATATGCCATGTGGGCGACGATGAGATGCCAACTGGATTGCATTCCCAAAAGATTCCTTATCTCCGGTATGATACTCATCTCCATCTGGTTCGTGATGCATCTCGGGAGTGAAAGATGTTTGACACTGGAAATATATTGATGTTGTTGGTGAATGTAAACAAATTATACCTACTTGTAGCTATGCAAAGCATACCGCTGGCAGTGAAATGGAATTCATAAAGGCAATCGAACCTTTCAACTTCAATTTCCTAGAGCTGTCCAAGTCATAATGAAGCTGTTACTCAAGTCATCCATCTCGTATCTTACCTTGATCACAAAAGCCGTAACTTGACTCGCAACAAGAGTGGAGAGCTGCAATCCCCATTGTCTAACGCCTTTTCACTTGCCGAATCGAGTTTATCTCCAACTTCATCCACAGTCTATTCTCACAAAAATCCCAAAACCATCGTCATCACGGACATCATCACCACCGCAACGTATCCGCTCCCCATCTACCCGATGCCGCAATAACCGTACAAGACAGCCAGACAATGCCAAAGACACAGTTCATTTCAGCTCGGCACTTCCATCCAGCAATCATCACAAACCCGCATCTCGGCCCGTCGCCCAAACGGAACAAAAAAGGCAGCCCTGGTCAGCCATATCCATCTCCCACCGACAGCCGGCCCCCATCACGCCCCGATGCCGAGCTTTCCCCAGATTCGCAGCCGCCAAAAGAGCGAATAGCGGCGGCCTATGTGAATTATGTTTGCACGTCAGAAGGGCTGAGTAACACTACTAAGAGAAAAACTGGATTTGTAGCTGCTAGGTAATCTTCTAGAAATCCGATATTGGTGGATCCCCGGTTCATCGCAGGTGAAGGGAAGAGAAAAAAAAAACAGGGTCTTCCGTACCTGGACGGCCGGCTGGCCGGTGCATCATCTGACTAGGGGGGGAATGGGCGAACAAACCAATTAGTCAAAGAAAACTCTTTTGCCTCTGACTCGAAGGTTTATATAACGGCAGACCGGCAACTCGATGCCTTTCACATGAAAAGAGAAATACAATTCAATTCATTCAATCTCAGCGTTTTTGCCCCTATTTCCGAAAAGTAAATCCTTCGGCTCACTCATTCCGACGAACCGCTACGGCTGCATCTTTTGGTGGCTTACATACAAACAACATAACGTCATAGCGAACGCCCCGAATACCGAGAAGGCTCTATGCCTAAAGCAATAGGCTCGAGACATTCATAAATACGACGATTGGACGACGACTTCAAATTTTTTATTAACATCAATTGAAGAAGTTTCAGTCCTTTTACAACTATCAGCTTGAATTGCTCTTTGGTCTCATTGGAGACTCTCCTTCATGATGGCGACTACAACAGCTAGGCCGGCAGATGCTCAACTCGGAACAATAACCGAGAAGCCGCCACAGCCAGAAAACAATTCCAACAACAACGACAACAACGACAGCAGCAGCGATGATGATGCCAACACTCCCGATACTCCTCCATGCCCTTCAAAATCAAGACCCTGCAAAAACAACCGTGGCTGGCGCAAAATCGTCCGCAATTTTACCCCATCGTAAGTCTCACACACACGCTCCAACCTCTCACTTACACCCAAATACAACCACCACTTCCAAAAGAAAAAAAAAAACAAATTCCATCATTTGAACTCAGAGTAAACTAACACAATAATCTCAAAAAAGATGGTTCGCCGTAAACATGGGCACGGGCATCGTCTCCATCCTCCTCTTCAACCTCCCCTGGAACGGATACTGGCTACACATCATCTCCTACATCTTCTTCGCCTTGAACATCCTTCTCTTCACCATCTTCTGCATCATCTCGCTACTACGATACACGCTCTATCCTGAAATCTGGGTGGCCATGATTTCACATCCCGCGCAATCTTTGTTCCTGGGATGCTTCCCCATGGGGTTTGCCAGTATGTCACCTCCCATCTCATCTCATCTCAACACTAGCCAAACTAACCAAATCTTCCCCCCAGCCATCATCAACATGATGATCTTCGCCTGCGCCCAATGGGGCCCCTGGCTCATCTACCTCGCCTGGGCATTCTGGTGGATCGACGTCCTCATCTCAATGGCAACCTGCATCTCCATGCCCTTCATCGTCATGCACCGCCACCGCCCGGGCCTCGACAAGACCACCGCAACCCTCCTCCTCCCCATCGTCCCCGCCGTCGTCGCCGCCGCCACGGGAGGCATCGTCGCCGACGCCCTGCCCTCTGCCTCTCACGCCTACGCAACGCTCATCGTCTCCTACGTCCTCTGGGGCATCGGCCAGGCCCTCTCCGGCTGCGTCATGGCCCTCTACTTCCACCGCCTGACCATCCACTCCCTCCCTCCGCGGGAAGTCATCGTCTCCGTGTTTCTCCCCGTGGGACCCCTTGGCCAAGGTGGTTTCGGTATCCAGCAGCTCGGTAAAGTAGCCCTCAAGGTGATTCCCCAGACGGAAATGTTTCACGTCGCCGGCGTCGATCCCGTGCGCGGCGCAGAGTTCCTCTACTTCCTCGGCATCTTCTTCGGCATCGTCATGTGGGGGTTTGCCCTGGCTTGGGTCTGCTTCGCCCTCATCAGCCTCAGGACCACGCGCCAGTTCCCCTTCAACATGGGCTGGTGGGGATTCACTTTCCCGCTCGGCGTATGGGGAACTTGCACCAATGCCCTGTGGAAGAATCTGGGCAGCGAGTTTTTCAAATATGCAACCATGGTGAGTCGCCTCCCTCTCTCTGTGACTGTGTGACTTGTATTGTGGAAAACGTCCATCTAACCCACTGTTTACTAGATCATCTCTCTAACTGTCGTCCTCCTCTGGATTCTCGTCAGTCTGAGGACTTTGCAGCTCGTCATTACCGGCGAAATGTTCTTTGCTCCCTGCCTCAAGGACCTCCGCGAGAAGGAAGAACCTCCCACCGACAGCGAAACTGTTTGAGCATTACTATTTCTTTCTTTTTTTTTTTTTTACAAATATTTTCTAATCTAGCATCATTGGGACACCGGGTAAAGGGTCACAAAAGCATGAGTTACCGGAGTACACAACTAGAGTGTTTTCAACAAAACCTTTTTCCAGCATTATCATTGATGTAAGAAGCATTTAACATGGGCAATGGCGCAACGGGTTGTGGGTTATGGAATATGATTGGTGATTTGGCGGCATCAGGCGATACAGAATTGCAAGTACCCTAGACTAATACGCAAATGAAAATGCACATTGAATATGATATCAAAAGTATTGCTTCAAGATGAGAGACGTAATTGACATGCTTCTTACAATGCTCACTCGGCTATTTATCCTCTCTTCTAGTCAAACAAGAATTCTTTCGAAAAGAATTGCTCTCCGATATGTAAAAATACATTTTGTCCATTTTACCTAAGCCACCTTGCGTATGCCCAGCGAATCCTCTCCAAGGCCTTTGCTTGGATGTGTACCCCCTTGACATTCGCAAGGTCGTCCAGATCCTCCAAAAACTCCTTCTGTATGTTATCCGGCATCAGCTTGCTGGCCAGATTACGGAGCACGTGAACCTCGCACAGCAAAAGGCCGTGATCCTTGTAGGACAGGACATTGTTCTCCGTTGGTCTCGCCTCGGATAAGATACGGTCAATGTTTCGGAGGATGCGAATGGCCTTGCCAGAGGCTTTGCTATGGCGCCGTCCAGATCGGCCACCAAAGATGCTGCGGAAGTACTGGAAGACGCCAAAGGAAACAAATACACCAGGGGTCAGTCCCACAAAGCCAAAAACCAGCTCTTGGCTCTTGAGGAGCGAATCAATGCCGGTCATGGCCACTTCGAGGTCAACCTTTGTCTTCTGAACCTGGATGAGGAGAGATCGGACGAGATCGCCCCGGACAGCACCGACAAAGGGGCTTCTCAAGTCTTGCTCGTACGCTCGAAGAACCGGGGTCACATCGCCTTCAGCCACTTTAGAGCGAATGTCTGCGATTTGGGATTCGGTGATGGATGAACCACCAACAGCAAAGTGAGGCTTGTCAGTGGCAAAGTCGACAACCATTCGCTCCAGGCTCTCTCGATCCGCCTTGAGGCTGTCTCTGCTCATAATGGCAATTTCACTCGTCTCGTCGTGCCGAATCGTCTTGATGACCTTTTCGGTTGGCTCAACGACCCAATGAATCCAGAAGTCTCGCAGCGTGCTTCCAAAATCCGTGATCCATTGGATAATATCTGCTTTGCGGTTGACCAAGATCTTGAGAATGGTAGTAGAAGACGTAAGACCGATGAGAGCCGGCAACCAGTATCGAATAATAACCGGCGGTCGACCGTTTTCATTGGCAAGTGTCTGCATGGCGTTGATATGTTGGGGTAGCGTCTTGTCAATTATCTGAAGCAGTCGGCGAGCCAGGGTGCTTGGGCGATAGGGAGTCATGTCTTCCTCGACATGCACGGATAGCTCAGCGTCCTCTTCGACACCGGCAAACACTTTTTCCTCAAAGTCATGAATGTTGGCTTCCAGGCTGCATGCCTCCTTGAGAACCATGTCCATCAATGCTACGCTGCGCTCAACGACCCCCTTAAGGTCTTCATGATCCTGCGCCCCAGCTCTCTCATCGTCGTGGCCTAGCTGAAGGCCTTCATCCATGAGCACTCCGAGACCGCTGGCTGTCATTTCCCTCAGCTTTCGCAGGTGCGCCTGTTTGCGCCTAGCCTCGGCTCGACATAGAGCAACGGGCGAGAGCACTTTTCGCTGTATGTTGGCAAATGAGTGCTCCCGAATACTGTCCCGAACAACGCCGTAGAATCTGCTCCATGGCTGTGAGATGGTGGATCGTGTAGACTCGACAAGCTCGGCCGAAGCCTCTGCCGCAGACAAAGAGCGTAATCGTGCCCGGCTGGCTTGGTATATGTCATGCGACCACGCCAACAGCCGGAGAGGAGATGTCTGTACCGCGTAGATACTGCTATAGCTGTAGGAGCTCAAGACTCCGTCCCAATACCACAAATCATCGCTCAAGGGAACAATGCGATCAACCAGCGTGTTGAGAATAGCTCCATAGACCTGAACCGTCGCTTTGGAGACAAGGAGCCACTCAATTTCGTTCTCATACGGTGTCTTGGTTTGTGCATAAGCCCCGCCTGCGGTGCCATGGCCCTTATTCGCTATCGCAGGAATGCCTGATTCGTCGAGGAGGAGTTTAACACGTTCGAGAGAGAGTAGCGGCTGAGAAGACGAGGTGGTGCTTAGTGAGCGAATGATGCCCAGCAGACGGTCCAGGTGCGGAACGTCCAGCGCCTCTGTGACGGCAAAGGGGTGCCCAACTTCGGAAACCCCATCTTCAGAAGCCTCTTCGGATAGGACAGGGAGACGGTCGAGGTAGGCATCCAGTCGCCGCACTTGGCTGTTGCAAGAGATTAGCAAAGTCAGCACAGCAATAGGTCGCTCTAGAAGCTATTGAGAGGGGGGGGCCGCCAACAAACTCACTCGGCAACCAGCGACATGGTTTAAAATTGTATGAGCCGATGAAACGATCAGACAAGCGAAGGGTCCGGCTGTCTCGACCAGGGCTAGGTTAACCTTGCTGAATCTGCATCGATCTGGGCTGGAGCTGGACCAGGTTGCGGGTGGAGTCGAATCCGGAGGTGCTTGGACGATAGTCAGACCATCACACCACAGGCAGCGTCCGGAATTACAGCTGGCCGAGAGTAAACAGGTCACAGGTGGGCGCGGCTAGTATTACCGATCCATCCGCTGGCTTGCTGCTCTGCGAGAGGAGAAGAAGAGAGGAGGAGGAGGAGCTTCTGCGTGGGGCAGTTTGTGCCCGAATTTTTCCTGAGCTCCAGATTATGGAACGCCGCGATTGATTGTTGGATGGCTCGTACTCGGAGCGACAAACGAACAGCTCACGTCATGCACAGGAATAGGGGGAAGAGGATGAAGCTAATGTCGAGATGTGAAGATGATGGAGGGGATGAGACGAGAATGGCTGAGCAGAAGAATTGCGTATTCTCTTATTGGGGTGCTGATGTGTTTACTGTTCAATTGTCTCGTGGGGAGGAAAAGCTGCAATTGGCTGTGATGTCACTACTGTCGCCTATTAGAGGCTTAAATGCGATAAGTGCCATAGCGTGCTAAAAACCACTTGAGTGGCCACTGTAGAATTTAATGCCCTTGATGAGATCATAGACAGCTCCAGTAGTTGCGACTCCAAAAATCAAACTAGACCCCAAAATTTGGAATACTATTACTGTAGGTGCGCGTACAGCACATGGGCATTTGGATGGCAATATCCAGCGTCAGGCAGTTCTACATACATGGAGCCCCTATGTAGATCTGCCCCATCCAATTACCAGGTCTCCGATAAAAAAGCTGCCCAAAGTGGCGGGTGCATGTCGCTCGCGTACCGACTGTAGCCCTGCCTCTATCCAAAAGAAGATATACTATGGGCAAAGCACAGTACAGCACCCCTAGCACCTTGTTCAAATAGAAGAAATTAAATAAGCAGATAAAAAATAAAATCAAATAAAACTTGAGAATGCCGCAAGCTGTCTCACAAAAGATGCCGGGCGGCGGCCGCTGCTACCACGCACGTGGAAGCGGTCAGTGCCAAAGACGAGGAAATGGGGTCAGCAAAGCATCAAGATCAGATCAGAAGGCAAAAGAGAGCTAGCTGAGTTTGTATGAGCTCGTATGTACGAGATGAGAGATTGTGTGTGTGTGTGTGTGTGTGTGTGCTCATCGCGAGAACGAAGCACCAAGCCACACAAATTCGCCCAGATTGTCTCACCCGATGCGAATACGAATGCGGCACATGCAGGAACACCCTCCCGCCACAGCCTATCACAGCGCATCAGCGCCCAACCACGGCCTATCACGCCGCAGCAATTGCGCGAGGCTGCGCGGGCCGTTGGTGGCTCCGATTCGATTCGCACGCTTTTTGATCCCCAGAGCACGGAAACTCTTGTTCCCTTGTGGGCTCATTCCCCCCGGTCCATATTTTTTTTCCCAATGTAATGTTCTTTTTGGCCACACAAGTCCATCTCCTGACTAGCCGTTAGCACGGCCAATGAAAGCCTCCAAACTCTGCGAACCGACGATAAAAATCTCCCTTCTCGCCCCCACTGCCAGTCCCCTAATACGCTTGTCCTTTCCTCAAGCTCATCTCCTTATCTACACCAGTCTTCCGCTCCTTTGTTTCTTGGAGCTTTCCTTTCTTCCTACATCCCCTCAGCAAGCTTGGAAGGAATCTCAACAGTATCTCACCAATTGGGCCTCAACCATGGACGTGGCGTAAGTGAGCCGCGTTTGCACCTGGCTGGCCAATTTTCTAACCTGCAACTTTTGATAGGAGCGCGACTTTCACCGCGTTGAACCAAACGCAGGGCTACTTCAACGTCCTCGAAGAAGTTGGCAAATACAATGTTCAGCTCAACTACTTTGAGCGCCTCTGGGCTGTACGTTTTTGCACCCCTCTGCCTTTTTTCCTTTTGCGATGCCGAGAATAAAGACTGACTCGAAGTTTCCAGGCTTGGTACCTGTTCATGCAAAACGACACTCTGGCCACCGGCATCATGAGCTTCGTCATGCACGAGGTCATCTACTTCGGCCGCTGCATTCCCTTCATGATCATGGACAAGATCCCCTACTTCCACAAATACAAGATTCAGTCTCAGAAGATCCCGACCCTCAAGGAACAGTGGGACTGCGCCGCCATCGTCCTCATCAGCCACTTCACCGCCGAACTGCCTCAGATCTGGTTCTTCCACCCCGTCGCCACCTACTTCGGCATGGACTACGGCATCCCGTTCCCCTCGCTCTTCACCATGGCCTGGCAGATTGCCATCCTCTTCGTCATGGAGGATACCTGGCACTACTGGTTCCACCGCGCTCTTCACTACGGCCCTCTCTACAGGAGCATCCACAAGATGCACCACCTGTACTCTGCTCCCTTTGGCCTGGCTGCCGAGTATGCTTCGCCCATTGAGACTGGTCTCCTCGGACTTGGTGTCGTCGGATCTCCCATCCTTCTCCTTGCCATCACCGGCGAGCTCCACCTGCTCACCATGTACGTCTGGATCGCCCTCCGTCTTCTGCAGGCCATCGATGCCCACAGCGGCTACGACTTCCCTTGGAGCTTGCGCCACTTCCTGCCTGTCTGGGCCGGTGCCGACCACCACGACATGCACCACGAGAAGTTTATTGGCAACTACGCTTCCAGCTTCCGCTGGTGGGACTACATGCTCGACACCGAGGCCGGTGCCGATGCCCACAAGAGACGCCGTGAGAAGAAGTTGGCCCAGATCAAGGCCAAGAAGGCTCAGTAAACGGGCCTGGGTTCGCCCAGCTTGTTTGAAACAGAGTTGATGGGAGACGACACAATTTTTCAAACCGACAATGAAAACGGAGGCACGATTTGAGAAATGCACATACTTGATGACAACAAAAAAAAGAAGGATTAGATTAATAAGTCAGCTATGGCCTGGCTGCGGCAGCCTCCGAGATGGCAATGGCATCAACCGGCGTTGGGGGGAAGTGGCGTGAGCATGACCTTCTTTAATATTTTGTATATATACGAACTTTGCGCACACCCTAGACATATACTTAATACAGCTCAGCGTCAGTTCCATGGTTAAAATTACGCTTCTTGTCAGTCCTTGTAAACCAACATGATCATTGTTTAGGTAGCCATACAAGAGACATGGCCAGTAATAATTTACACGTACCTTAAAATGCAACACGCTGGGATGGTGACCCACTCGTTATGTAAGCGAACCGGAGCTTCACTGGAATATTTTCTTAGAATAAATTTCGCAGCCTTGGATCCATCCTTCTTTTGCTTCCTAATGCTACTAATAGCTCTACATTATCCAAGAACAGCACGGATGGCAACAATGGTAAATGGTAAAGCTACCAGGTATCGAGGTTTCAAGTGACTCGATCATTGGCCTTTAATTCAAGGTCTTCACCATCCCATCGAGGGGCATGCTCGTCACGCCCAATCTGCTTCTTTCATGGATATACAACTGACTCGCTATTGTTTTACTCTCTTTTCGCTGAAGGGAGGTATCAATCACAGCTACGACAACGCACAGCTTGAGCATTAAACGTTTGCATATTATTCATGCTACCACTTGCCCTGACAGCCACCGCCATACTAGCTCTGGCAACTGAGACGTCTCCCCATACGTTTTTCGGTACTCGTTCAGGGCAAAGAACAAGCTCGCGATTCCGATTAAGCCGGAGCGTCAATTGCCATCCTCTTGCCGAAAGGCGGGAGGTGCATAGTTGAGGCTTGACTTTGTGGATCCAACATGATTTCTCCCATGTAGAAAGCCGGTGTAAAATATAAACAACCCCAGTGCGCCGTTGCGATAGATTTTAAGATACCCTTCCTTTGTGCTTGGTGAATTCCCCTTTCCTGGAAAAAAAGCCCGTGATGTGCTATTGATATTCAAACTCGTATAATCATCCACCGGCGCTCACTTCAGCACTGTATGCGCGCCACGGGCAGCCAGGAACTGCTCTGCAGAGCTCTGCGGCAGTGTTCTGATCAACCCAAACACCTCCTTGTTGTGATACCGCAATCGGGTTTTGGGATCCAAGTAAGGCGCCGGAAGGCCCGTAATATCGCAGTAGTGCTTCGAATGTGCTAATGACGGCGCCGACTCGATATTTGTGTACGTCGCGTTCGGGGCCGACACAGCTCCAGCCCCTCCCACAGGAGGCTTCAACGTCTTTTCCAGCACGAGCTTCGACAAGCTACGCGAAGCCTGTGCAAGGTTCGGCGGCGGCGGGTTCCCATTCGTGCTTGTGGCCGGCGTCGAGGTGCCGCTGGTTGAGAGGCCATCGTCGGCCGCGGGGGTCGCATCGCCGCTGACGTCTTGCGGAGTCGCGAGGGCGGAGGCTTCTCGTTTCGACGCGTCGCCTACGATGGCCTTGAGGTTCTTGTTTCGGCGCTGGTTGGGCTTCCAATTGGGGTTGCGGAAGTTCTTGTGGATGGAGTGGATGTCGAGCTGTTCGAGCAGCTGGATATGCGCGAGCTGCGCTTCTGTTGGAGCGGCCATGGCGGGATGGGATGTGGTATCAATCAGGGTATAGGAGATTATATAAATGAATTTGGAATTGGCGTTTGTGGTGACTGTTTGGAGAGATTATTGATGAGGTGGAATGATCAGGCAACTGATGAAGGGATCGAATGGCCAAGGTCAGAGCCTCCTAGCCTTAGACCGCTGCTTAGTCATGAGAGTGATGCTCTCGCTGAGCTCACCGAAGACAGGTTGATAGCGCGCTGTAAAGTACGAGGTACAGGCGGAAGTGCTGCTAATTAGGAGCCCCTCCATCTTGAGTTGCCATCCATAACATTTGATCTCATCAACAACCATCCATCGAGGAACTGAGGAAGCCTTCCTGTTGAAAAATGGTATCCATTAGAATCAGACGTGAATATTTGAACGTGTATTTGCTAATTCAGGTGCAGGAGAGCCCACACGAGCACCAGCAGAACCTGCTGCTTTCGCGCATCATCACAAACGTCGTATGGCTGTTCACTCCATATTAAGATTGGCATGAGGCTTTGACTAATGAGTGCAGGAAAAACTAAATGAAGCCATCGTTGTGATGAACAAGAGCCTTCAGGTAAGAATGATTGACATGTATATGTTATGCTGTTTACCAATGCGGCGCAGGAGATTAATGTCCAAAACATGAACGTGGAGCTCGTCGCCCAGATGTTCAAAAACTACCAGTCCAACGTCTTGTTTCATCTTGAAGGTACGTTACTCCTGAAATGCGATGAATGACTGCTCTTAACAAGATTCTAATTCTATCAAATAGCCACGGATAACTTGAAGCCTCCTTCATGATGTGATGCAAATGGTCTTTGGTGTATTTGTTATGACGTTTTTTGTTGGGTGGTATACAGAGAAAGGATGCTGTGTTCAAGATACCAAGATGTAAACGACGAATATGAATTAATAAAAATGCAATAAAAAAGGAAACAAAAAATCCTCATAAATGATTAAAAATATTTTGTTCATTGTAAAAAGAACCTGGCAATATCATTAGAGGGCCGTCCATTTTGTCTTTATACGGTGCACAACACTCGTGTACTGCTACTTGCGCTGCCTGTCTCAAAGCCCGTGAGGCGACCAAAAGAAACGTCCGACGCGCTTGCGTTTAGCGGCATGGACCCGCGCCAATGCATTTGCCCGTCATCAGCCTTGCAGCCTCGCGATTATCCATTGAACCTTTTTAAGCTCGGCAACGTCTTCAGATCCCCCAATTGGCCATCATCCAACAACTGCCATCCATCAAAATCCGCCCACGCCCACCGAAATCTTCTTCTCCCCAACATGGTCCCTGCTTAGACCTTGTGAGAGCTACGCCCTGCACTCCTGCGATAAACTCCCTTCCGACGAAATCATAATCATGGCTCCCTCTGCCATCGACGACCGAGTGCCCCAGGCACCGCACGAAAAGACATATCCGCCGGCCAAGATCTTCCCCGTCAAGGAAACCAAGTTTGAAAAGTTCATCGAGCCCCAGACCGACGGCTACAAGAGAGCGCTGGAGCAGCCTGGCAATGCTGCCATCGTGATAGATAATGGTGAGCTGTCGCACCGGCTCGGAAGACCTAGGAAGGGGGGCTGACAGTGTGTAGGATCCTCCGCCGTCAGAGCAGGATGGTCATTCGAGTCCGCGCCCCGGATAAACATACCGCCCATCATGGCCAAGTACCGCGACAGAAAGCTTGCAAAGACCTTTTCGTTTGCCGGCTCAGACTGCTACGCCGATACGACGGCACGAGGCCATATCCGAAACGCATTCGAGGCCGGCACCGGCATTATAAGTAACTGGGATGTGGCAGAGCATGTCCTGGATTACGTCTTTCTGAAGCTGGGCTTGAACGATGCCAGCGGCTCCGTCGATGTTCCCGTGGTCATGACAGAAGCTGTCGCAAACCTGCCTTATTCAAGGAAATGCAAGTCAAGACTAAGCCCAAATGGAAGACTGGTTACCAAGAGACTTTGATCGGCTAACTTTTTGCCCTACATCTAGCAATGACCGAAATCATTTTCGAATGCTATGGCGCACCGTCCCTCGCCTACGGCATCGACTCTCTCTTCTCGTACAGGCATAACAATGGAAAGACGGGACTGGTCGTGTCTTCTTCTCACACATCTACTCATATTATACCAGTTTACAACTCAAAAGCGGTCCTTTCTCAAGCCACAAGACTGAACTGGGGTGGTTACCATAACGCCGAGTATCTGCTGAAGCTGATTAGGTTGAAGTACCCTTCCTTTACAGGTAAACTCAACTCTTCACAAGCAGAGCACATGATACAGGATCATTTCTATGTCTCAAATGATTATGACAACGAGATTCGCGATTATCTTGACTGGAACGGCCTAGAAGATCGAGATATTGTCATCCAATATCCCTTTACAGAAGAAGTAATTGTTCAAAAGAGCCAGGAAGAGCTGGATCGAATCGCGGAGCGCAAAAAGGAGAGCGGAAGAAGATTACAGGAGCAAGCTGCTAAGATGAGACTCGAGAAGCTCATCAAGAAGGAACAAGATTTGGAGTACTACAAGAACCTCCAGGGCCGGTTAGTCGACGAGACGAAGAAGGAAACGCGGCGTCTGCTCGACAGTCACGATATCAAGGACGAGGGCCAGCTGGAAAAGATTATCAAGGAGCTGGAGAAGTCAATCAAGAAGGCCCGCACCAAGGATGTTGGGGGCGATCCTGAAGAGGAGCAAGAACAACCAGATTTCAGCCTCTTGGAAATTCCAGACGAGGAACTCGACGAAGCACAAATAAAGCAAAAGCGGCAACAGCGTCTTCTCAAATCTAATCACGAAGCTCGAGCTCGCGCCAAGGCTGAAAAAGAGGCAGAGAAGGCCCGCATCGCCGAGGCGGAGCGGCTCGACCAGGAGCGTCGCGAGAATGATTTAGACGGATGGCTTGACAAGAAGCACCAAGCCTTGCAAAATACACTCCAAAAGATCAAGGAGCGCGATAGGTTGAAGCAAGACCTGGGTAACCGCAAGTCTCTCGCATCTCAGATTCGCATGAAGAGCATCGCCAACCTCGCATCTGACAACCCCACGAAGAAGAGGCGGCGCGGTGGTGACGACGACAACTTTGGTGCCAACGATGACGACTGGGGCGTCTATCGCCAGATTGCAGTGGGAGACAACAGCGATGAAGAGCAAGAGGAGGAAGATCTCGCTTCGACCTTGAAGACGCTGGAGCAAGATCTGCTCAAGTACGACCCCAACTTTACCTACGAAAACACCCAGGAGGCGCAAACCGTCTGGTCCAAGTCTCTACTCCACGCCTTTACGCGCGGCCCGCGGCCCATCGATCCGGCCTCCCAGGCAGAGCTGCACCAGATCCATCTCAACGTCGAGCGCATCCGCGTACCCGAGGTCGTCTTCCGGCCTTCCATCGCGGGCGTCGACCAGGCCGGCATCATTGAGATTGCGGGCGACGTGCTCACGCAGCGTCTCGGAAGTTTGCCTAACCGCGACGACTTCCTCAAGGACATTTTTCTCACGGGCGGCAACACCTTGTTCCGCAACTTTGACGATCGCGTGCGAGATGGCTTGAGGGCTCTGCTGCCGGCGGATTCGCCGCTTCATGTGCGTCGGGCTGAGGATGCGTTGTTGGATGCTTGGAAGGGCGCTGCTGGGTGGGTTGGGTCGTCGGCTTGGAAGACTGCGGCGATAACGAGGGAGGAGTACCAGGAAAAGGGGGCTGAGTATATCAAGGTGAGTTTTGTCCTGTCTCTTCTCTTTACCTCTCTGTGATTCATGTTACGGCTCTTGTCAAAGTAAGTTGTGCTAACCACTCTTGATGTCTGCAGGAACACGACATGGGCAACTCATACGCGTGAAACTGTATGGATGGGGGAGTCAATTCATAATTTCACCTTTTTTTTACGTCTCGGTAGTCTTTAATATGCTTCCATTTATTCGGGTAATTTCCATTTTCAACATCCAGATCATTCCATCACACGTAATAAGTAGAAAAAAGAACCACCTGTTTCTCTACCATCAATGTCCTCCAAGTTCGCCATCCTATATTATATCGTAAGCATCATTGCACATGGCCAAAGCACTCGCCTTGCCTCTCATTATAAAATTGTTTTGTAACAAGTCGTGTTCTCATAAGCAACCATTCTCCTGTTTTATTTTCTCTTAAAAAAGCTCTTCTACATTCAATTCGGTATTTCCGCTTCACACACACATATCCCCTCCCAATCACCACACACAAACACAACCCAATATTGATATCACTAAGAAACTTCCCACAACGACAAAAAAAACGCAAAAGGAAAAGGGGGTTATAAACTTGCCAAGCCCACACCCAAGTCAGGACACGCCCTCTATAGAGACACATCAAGAGAGGATCAAGGGGACATAGGTAGACACAAAGGAAACCAAAAAAAGATACGATGAAAAAAAAAAAGATAATTTCATATTAGAAACACAAAAAATGGTCTCTTTCCCCCGGAACGCCACACCCATCGATTTAAAAGAACCCCCCTTTCCATAATTAAGGAACAAATAGAAAAAAAAAACAAAGCTGCGTCTGGATTATATCTGCACATACAACGCAATGACAGCCCTCAAACGCCACCAAACAAGACTAGCCCTTTAAAATGAAAGAATAGAGGAAGAATAGACAAACGCTTTCTTGGTCACCAAGTAGGTAGTTTTTTCTTTAAACTCAGCCTCGGCCACTTTTCTTTCTAGGGCTGGCTTGGTCGTTCTTCTGGGTTCAATGACCGATTCAAGTCATCCGCAGTGGGACGAGGGGTGTTGTCCTGCTCGCCTGCCGGGTCAGTCTTGAAAGGCGGGCTAGGATATGTCTGCGACCGCTCGACCATCTGCTCCTGAGCGGCCAGGCCAGCGACGGCCTGTGCGACGGCCTCCAGAGGGGTGCCGACGCCAGAATTGCTGCTGTTGGTAGCCTGCGGTGGCGGGGGCGGCTGGTGGTGCTGCTGATGCTGCTGCTGGTGGTGCTCAGGGACGCTGGGCGGAGGAGGCGCGGCAGACGAAGGCTGCGAGAGGTTGACGTTGGGAGGGGGCGGTGGGAATTCGCCCTGGGTATCAAGCAGTCGGGACTGGAGGTGGATCACATATTCGCGGAGCGCGTAGTTTTCGGATTGCATCGACTTGTACGAGTGCTCCAAGTCGGCCAGGTCGCGAACTTGCTGCTCCAGCTTCTTGATATAGCCCTCCTTGCGCTGTCTAAAAGCTCGCTGTAAGAAGAATACTAGTCAGCAATCGTGACGCCATTGACGTGAATTGGGCATGTTTGAGGCGCAACCCAGGCACTTGCTGGTAGCTCATCCACATAGAGACGCGATGGCGATGCGCAATGGCTGCATGCAAGTCATGCGAACCAATCCGAGCGTTGCCGGCGCCGTCTCCTCGGCTGACCAATCCGGCATTACCCAGTAACAACCCGGACAGCGCCAGCGCCATCGCCAAGTGAATTGGAACAAAGACGAAGCTGAAACCAAGACAAACTCACCTGTGCAGCTCTGTTCTGGGCGGCGCGCTTAGACTGCGACAACTCGCGCTTCGCCTTGCGGCCATCAGCGGGATTGGAGTCGTCCATGGACATTTGCTGCGGCGGCGCGGGGGCTAGGGGCACAGCCGAAGGTCCGGGACCAGCAGGACCAGGGCTGTGGCCGGCGGGAGGCACCATGGGCATCATGTTGGCAGCGGGCGCGTGGCCGACGGAAGCTCGAAGATCGGGGTGGATGTGCGCTTCAGCGTCTAGCTTGGCGAGAGGGCGGGAGACGTCTTGAGGCGCCAGGACGTCGTATCCATTCGGCGGCCGCGACGACGGAGCTCGGGGATCGCGCGCGCTCGGGTTTGGCGAGGCGGACGAGGCAGCGGAATCGTGGTTCTGGAGGAGCTCGAGCTGTGCGCGCAAGTGCTGTTCTGGAGAGCCAGCTTGTGTTAGCTCAGCGATCATGAGACGGCGTCCCAGGATGGAGCGACGGCGTTAAGGACGGGGGAAAAGAAAAAGTAGAGGAAGAGGGCCGATGTGTAGTTCAATGGGATCCCAATCGAGGCAAATCAACAAGGGAGAAATATGTTAGGGCAGATGGTGATGTGGTAAGCGGATCGTGGTGTCGTGTGGTTGTTGTTTTCAAAGCCGCTGGTCCTGGAGCAATGGCAAAGGAGTAATACGGACCGTCGGCGTCTAGGTCGCGCGCCAAGCGGCGTTTGAGAGACGGAATAGGATTTATAAAACCCGGAGGAATCCGACAGGCAACCAAAAAAGCTGCCGGGCAATTTTCCTCTTGGCGGACGGCGTTGAGGGGACGAGGCCGAGACAAAGTAGCCGCACAGGTGGTGGATGTTGATGATGCTTATGCTGATGCCGATGCTAGTGGGAGCAGTGCCCTTTTACAGCAACGCCGAGCAGAAGCGCAAGCAACAAGCAAGCACAAGTAGAAATCGGAGGCAGAACCAGGCCGGGCCGGGATAGGAACAGGAATAGGAATAGGATAGACAAGACGAGGACAAGCAGAGGCAGGCCAAGTTTGAGGGAAATCGAGAGCAAAAGAGCAAAAGAGAAAAAGAACTGCTCAACTAACCTTGCGTGTTTGCGCCGTTGGCGGGAGAGCTCTGCATTGCTCGAGGACTCTGACTCAGCATCCGGGACGAGTCGTAGGCAGAGCAGCTTAAAGAGCGAGGAGAGGCAGATTGAGCTTCGCAGATTTTTGATGACTACTCAGAGGGGGGCAGAATTGCTGACGTGAAACATGGAAAATCCAAGTGCAAGACGAGCTGGATGCGACGGGATTATGTAACAGCGGCGTGGCGGGATTGCCTGGGAAAATGGCGTGGCTGGCGGGCTTGTGCTCCGTGCTCCGTACAGTACGGGGTTCGGTTCTTCTTTTCTTCTTTTCGTCTGCTTCTCAAGTTCCACCCTTTTTGGTGTGCTTTTTGCTTTTGCTTTTGCCTTTTTTTTTTCTGGCTTGGGTTGTGCACACAATGTGAATGGGGCTTGATGATGACTGATCGGATTCCGGGACGCGGAAAGGTTGGGTAATGATTTGAGGAGAGCACTAGCGGGAGGGAAAAGAAGATGGACTCGACCTGACCTGAGTGAATCGAATCAAATCAAATGTCCGGAGAACCGATGCAGGCATTTGGTGGCATGGGCACGACCCAAGTACCTGACGGCTGCCTGTGCTCGCGCTGCGCTGCGCTGGAGATGGCGCGGAACCTGCGGCTACTTTGAGGGCCTTGCAGCGGAGGCTCAACTGATACCCAAGTCCGCTGCAGATTTATCAAGACACGCCACGTACTGCCCCATCCCTCCCACTTGCCGCTGCTCAACATTGTCAAGTTGCTATGAAGTAGCTATGAAGTACACGGCCGTATTGTCTTAGCACTGTCCCGGGTATCAGGCTCGAGCGGTACTTGGGAGACGATTTGTACCGGACCTCCGTGCCGCATTACTCCTCCACAGTAATGGTGCTTCTGCTGCCACACATACAGTAAGCCGTCAATACCTATTTGAGCCAGTGGTGCCGAGTACGGTGAAGGTTGTAGATGGCTTACAAGTGCATAATAAGGGTACCTCAACCGTACCTATGTTCTCTATCTCCTGTAATTTCTGTACTATTACTGTATATACCACCCAAACTCGAAAGCAACAGAGATACACAACGTCAACGCGTCTCCTCACCAAAAGACGGCATTGACATCGGCAACAACAACAGCAACAACATCATTTACTTGGCAGTACCTTACAGCACAGTCCTAGTCAAACAGCCACGTCGGCAGCGTGTGAATCCAGCCGCGTCCAGTCCATCCATACAGCCGCCTCTCTTTTGTTTTGTCACGCCTGCGGGCGCCTCGGCCTTGACTGATCCCGGCTTCCAAGCCGACACCTGCAGCTCCTCAAAACCCGATCGGAGTTTGTCAGCAGTGTTCCGTATTAGCCCCAACAAGACTAGCGAGATTAGTCATGTTTGATAAGAAGTGGGTTCTCTTCGCTGTCGGATAAATGGGGTCTTCCCTCGCTATATTGCGCCGGAAGCGGTAAACGGTGCCCCAATTTTCAGTACCGCTGCAGTACGGAGCAACACAGCGCCCACCCCGGCCGCTTGAATGTATCCGAAGGTAGTTCGTGCATGAGGGCAGAATACAGTGCCAATATTATGCCGCTTACGATGCCGCACACACAGTGCATATTGGACTCCCGTTTGCACAGTCAGCCGCCTTCTTTCGATTTCTTCTACTACCACTTCTTCGCCAGCCACCAAATACGAGTCACGATTTCTCCTCGGGAGGGGTGTCTGGTTGGTGGCACTGATTCGTCCATGGCCCATGTCCCTTTTCGCCTTTTTACGTGATGACATGGCCTGCCACTGGCATGGGGGACAAAGGCTGGAATGAGGAGCTTATTTCCGAGCCTGGCTCTGGGAAGAGGGAGAGGCATGGTTCTTCGAAGAAAAAGAAAAGACAAACAGCTTCGAGCGGACCGCGTCAAAAGCTGCAGCGCAATTCGATGGGGCCTCCGCGTCTCGCCTTACGGCTTACCTCTTTTCGACTACTCGTGCTAACCACGTAGTCGAAAACAAACACGCCCTTGATCACTAATACGCTTCGAAGCTCTCGAGAGTCCCCCCGTACTCGTACAAAGTCGACTAACCACAGTCAGTGCCATGATTACTCGCCCAGACGCCAGACGCAGCAATGGCGTTGGACTGTCTGCCACTTCTAGATCGAGGTCTTTCTCCGCTGGTGACATTATTGGGCTCCGAATAATGCCAGACTTTGGCAGTTGTTCGTCAGGCATGTGTGGACGAAGCACAAGTGTGCTCTGTTGGCAGCATCAGAGACCCGCCCTGTCCGAAGCTAGGTACCACTACTGTACTTTGCGTCCCTCTTCGAGTGAGGAAGAAGGATCTCTCGGATGTTTCCAAACACGCCAGCACTGGCCCGTCCAACAAATTGGGTTATATCTACGCTCCTCGACGTGTGTTGCTTCTACAGTACGGAGCATGGAGCGTGGAGTGCAGTAGTAAGCTCAAAAATTGCCCCATCAGGCATTAGCTCGACCTTTGATTACATAGTAGCATTCCTTATGCTTGTGTCATCCCACCTCGGAATCGACAGGCTACTGGATTCAATGACAAGCTGCGTCCTGCTATCTCCGGCCAAGGTCCCTCGGCAAGTCCCGTTTTTGCCGGATCTCTCTCGGGAAACCGTGCTCTCGATACGGAATAGCCTCCTCGGTGACTTTTTCATTCGCGATAGTCTAGATGCGGAGTCTACTACTGTAGCACGCCAGTCTATCGATCAAGGTGCAAACAATGGAGGCCGCGTTGTGTGTGGGTGCTTGCACCCGGCACTTGACAGCGGATCTCATAACGATCCGTGATTTCTAGATGGAATTCCCGGTTCTTCATGAGCGGAAATCGTATGTGTTCGTATGCAGCTACCCAGCGGTTCCTGAGTCAAAGCAGCATGGGGAATATATAGTCGAGGTCTGTATTTTGACTACGCTTTGACCTCGATGGCATCCTACAGGTTCCATCTTACAACAACGTGGGCAACTTTTCGCGAAGCTTGATATCAAATTCGGCTATCCAATTGCATGACAGCGAATCATTACACGCCGGGAATAACATTCATAATTAAGGGGGCGTCTATTCTTCCAATGAAGAAATGGTCAACTCGTGACTTCTAGAGCAACTGACAAATGGAGTTGGCATCTTCGGCTGGCTCTTGAACACCTTGCCGCCTTTCCATACGTGCGTTATGTTACTAGTGTCCGTCAAGACTGATACATCATTCAGCGGATTCTTGACAACAGCAATGATATCGGCATCATATCCCGCCTTTAACTGCCCACTCAAGGGTGCCAGCCCTCCAAGGGTCTCTGGTCCATTGGCTGTTGCGGCTTCAATCGCCTGAAGCGGTGTCATACCCAGTTCTACCGCGTACGCGAGTTCATGTGCATTGTTGCCGTGTGAGAGGGCTGATGCTCTCGCACTACTGGTCATGTCGGTTCCTAGAGCAACTTTAACTCCTTTCTTAATGGCCACTTTATATGCGTTCCTGGACTGGTCATAGATGCCAAGCAGCTTGCGTTTGACCGGAGGGGGGAGCAGATCGCTGTAGTCTCGAGCTAGAATACGGATAATGTGCTGCGTAGGGACGAAGATGGCATCCTTCTCAAGCATGACGTCGGCCACTTCCTCGTCGAGATAGCAGCCATGCTCGATGGACTTGACGCCCGCTCGAAGCGCAGCCAGGATACCAGCTTTTCCCATCGCATGAGCGGCCACTGATCGTCGGCTTCGAGCCGCCTCTTCGACTATGGCCTTGAGCTCCTCATCGGAGAACTGGCGGTCTTCCGGGTCGTCGTTGAGACTGCCGACACCTCCGGTGGAGCAGACTTTGATGCAACGAGCGCCTCGTCGTACCAAGTTACGAACCGCCTTGATGCAATCATCGACGCCATCGCATACACCAATAGGACTGCCGCCGCACTTCATGGCAGCCATGACCGTGCTGATAGGCGCCGAGTGGTCATCGGCGTGGCCACCCGTGATAGACAACGGGGCAATCGCGGAATAGATGTTGGGTCCGATCAGGGGGCCGTTTTTCACGGCAGGCCACAAGTCTCCTCCGTATCCTCCCAGCTCCCGCACCGACGTGTAGCCGGCCAGAAGCGTCTCCTTCAAATCATCGACCGTGACGGCGCCGGCCAGGGCATTGTAACCTGGAAGATATGAACCCATTGACGCCAGGTCGCCAATGACGTCCAACCCCATGAAGTGGACGTGACAGTCCCATAAGCCCGGCATCAGGACAGGTACATGTCTCGGCGGGATATTCTGATATTTGGGCGGTCTGTCGAAATAGCTGCCAACCCACTCAATCTTGCCGCCTTTGATGGCAAGCGCTCCATTGTTGATGGGCTCTCCGCGGCCGGGGATTAATAGTGTCGCTACGAGGAGAGACACGGTCTCGCTGTCCTCGACTGGAGGCTCTGAAGCAATGTGTGAGGGGGGGGGGAGGGGCTGGATAGGAACGCGCATATTGACAGGAGCTTGTGACAATTATAGAGCAACTCAAGTCCAAGGACTGGCGAAAGTTCTATACCAAATCAATTCGACAGAGAAAAGAAGAAGCGTGCAGAAAATGAAAAGAAACAAAAGCTATCTTCAAGAGTAATGGGCTGGCAGACGTCCTTTTATAGCTCCTTGGCGGTTATCAACACCCGCATTGCGTGGCTGGGGAATCCTTCAAGGGGAGCTTATATGACATGGAGATACGATCAATACGATTTAGGCACTTTGCCGAACAGGATCCCAGGCTAAATGCAGTCCTACAAAAGATCTTATGAGGCGGACGTTAGCTGTTGGTTGTGGAGCGGGTACAGGGGCCGGAGACTGGTAGAAACTATTGAAGCGGGGGGTTCGGGATCATCGATATTCTATCTGTATTGATCCAATTGTAGAATTGGCAAATAGATTAATCAAGCAACGAATCAACAGTAAAAATGTAAATAAAAGAATGCTTAAGCTTTTAATGGATGTCATTTACATCATTTGACGTAGCAGTTATAGACACATACCCTGGAGTGAGCTTAAAAAAATTAGTTAAAACGAATCTCACCTAAACAGCTCTCAACCAAAACGTACATAATCCATCACAAACATCAAAATCTTAATTCATTAATGACCTAAAGAAAGAAAGAAATGTCCCGCTCAAAAATCCCATCCTTCCTCTTCTCCCACAAGAACATTTCCTTTGCTAGTTCCGGCATCAGACACAACAGATTCATGTCCTCTCAATCTCCCAAGCTCGAGCAGCTGCTTGTATCGAATGGCGGCCGGTGGACGCTGACAGCTGATGGAGAGGCTTTGGAGCGGAGTTTTAAGTTTAAGAATTTTACAAAGACATGGGTATGTGAATGTAGATCATGAGATTTGGGTTGATTGGGCTGATGAGTGAGATTTTTAGGATTTCATGACGGCTGTTTCGCTGCAGTGCAAGATCTGGAATCATCATCCCGAGTGGTCTAATGTGAGTATAGTGCATTTTACACAAATGATGCATTATGTAGGAAAATGATGGTAGATTAACTATCTATAGGTTTATAATACGACATTTATCCGCTGGACAACGCATGTCCCCAAAGGTCTATCAGACAAGGACATCGGCCTAGCTACCGTCTGCGATTCCCTGGCGAAGGATTTTGGTGAACTGGAGCCGGAGCCGGCAAGTTGCGAGATGAAGACTTTGGCGGATGAGGTTGTCAAGGATGGTAATTGCTGTGTGAAAAAGTAGATGATGGAGATGATGGAGATGAAAGCAATAATTGGGGTAATAGAGATGCTATGAAAAGCTAATTAAGATAATTCTGCGTTTTCTCCGTCTTAAACTCGTTTCCCTCGAGATTGGGGGTTTCCTTCTGAAGGTGAGCCTAATGAAGCGTGTCGTGTTTTCCCAGTAGGATTGTCAAATACAGGTCCTTAGTTGTATGATGACCATCCGACATATGCTTCGTCGATACACGACTACGGCAGGACTCTTGGGTCGTCATGCTCTGTGTTGGTCTGAGGATGATTATGTTTTTGGATCCTCATGAAACTAATGCCCGGGCATGGCTGCTAGTGTAGGTCTTCTTGAGTCGCTGCAAGCAGAGCAGGTTCCCTGAATCCATGGTACAATGACTGGAACTGTCCCTGACTCTGTCCTTCTTAAGCGGTAGGCTAAATCTCAACGGTAATGAGACGACGCCGCTGCCTGGAAGCCATGTGCAGGGTCTGTAGAGGCCAGAAAAAAGATAGGTTGAAGTTGGGTGATATAACAGAGGTATATCTGTAGGTTCGTTTGGCCGCATCTAGTTATTGCGTGCAAGAGTCAATCCCATGGAATCCGTCGTCCAATTTGTTTGCCACAGCGCCCAGTTGCAATGTCCAATGTCCAAATGGTCGAATATGGGGATTCCCAAGTCATGAGCGAAGAAGACATCTGGATCGAGACATGCCCTTGTAAAGACATAATCAGGGCCACAATTATTATCGAAGCCCAGTAGTTGCTGCAAATGTTCGACGCCTACCGTGGGCATATCGTCTATATCAGCGCGGTGGAAAAGCCGTTGTTGGCTTTTTGTGATCGTCTGTGAGTTCCCTACGCTGACTAGCGCTTTTGAAATGTTAGAGACGTCTCGGCCAAAGATAGACACCAGCTCAGCGACGAAGTGTGCGTTAGTCGGATTGATGTAAGACGTATTCTGTTTTTTCTCGATAGGCGCAACCATGAATATAGCAAATACGGTCGCGTTCAGTTGCAATGGCAACTTGTACTGGTTGATAAGAGTCATCAGATCCTCTACAGGTCCCTTCCTGATATTGAGATATTGGACGTAATCGTGAATATCGTCTTTGATCATTTTGTCATCAAGAAGGTCTAATATGAACTTGTGCCGTTCCAAACCCAAGCTGAGAAGAGGCTGGAGCTTCTCTTGTCGATCAGCGGCGTAGCTAGCGGGACAACTACAAGACTGGGTTTGTAGAGGAAAACAATATATGGCTCCATGTTGATCATACGAGGCATCCGACTCCCCGCCATCATGTGAGGTAGGAGCTCTAGTCTCGCCTATGCAGACAGGCCAGGGACCTTTGATGTGATTTGCATCATGAGTTGTCTCAGCTTCATGGTGCCAATGGTGACTCCATTGGTTATAGAGCCGGTCTCTCCCGGTTCGCTCGAAATATGTGGTCCACATATCTGAAGAAATGGTGATACTTTGAACCTCCCGTCTCCTCGGTCCATCTCAGCCAGTGAGGGAAACCATATTCAGGATCTTTAGGGGGTAGAAAGGAGATAGATCGCAATTCGCGTTGATGTGATAAAGGCATAACTGTGATATTCATATGTGACGATCTGAGATTGGATCGTCCGAGCCTCGGCACCACAAAATCGTGGTGAGTAAAAAGAGCCTTGTCTTTAGGCAGTAGCTGCTGTGTGTCTGTTGTTTTGCTGGAATAATCTTTGTGCGTAGTCTAGATGTTCGATGAGTCCCTTATCAGCCAGTCGTTTTGGCACGTATTCAGTTGGTATATAGCCACATGACCAAGCTCCCGGTATATTCTTAGGCGATCTAGCCTTCCAAACAAGGTCCTTAAAGTCAAAGTCACCCAAAGGCTTGTAGCCAATCCCTGCGGCTGCAACAAAGTCGTGTTTCTGTCCCTAATCCCACTCCGCCACGGAAAAGTCTGTCAAATTCGTACAGTCATTCGAGGAGTTTGATGTCTTCAAAGCCTCCAAAACGTGCGATGACACATCTCTGCATCCTATATCATCTGTGTAAAATAACGGCCACCGCAATTCCTTGAGAAACTGGGCGTCGTCTGATGCCCACTCGTGGATTTGGACTTGCTGCCAGTATCTCCTCGATGTGGAGGTAAGTTGTCTGCCCTTGTAGATCTCAAAGTCAAGGTCTTCATTGGCCATGTTTGTCTGTGACCCAAAGTGATGTTTTGCTGATGTCTGTGCCCAAGTTGAATCCTACCGTGTGCAACGTGGTGGAAATTCGTTAAAACAGCTTTGTTTGCCCGGTCTGACAATGTTGGTATTTGTTGAATCCATCACAAGACGGCTAATGCGAGGTAACTGTAGGTTGTTCAATCAACGTCGAACTCCTCCTCGTCGAGGACTAATATGCCTAGTCCGTCCCAACGCTCACTGTATGCCGCGAGAATCTTTTCTAGTCACTTCATGTTGTTGAGTGTGGTTTGTCCTGCAAACTACCCATCAACGGAGTTCAAGTGAGAAGGATACAATCAATGATCCTTAGATCCTCCTCTTTCTCGAACACATCATCAATCCAAGATGCCTGCCGGCAAGTTTTCTAGAGCTTTCGGACCATGGGAAATTTGCTATTCTCTTTGCCCTTTGTCGTATTATATTGTTCGAATAGGGCCATGGAGGTTGAGCAACGGCTGGAACTAAAGGCTTTGTGGTCAGTTGGGTGTTTGTCGCGATGGGACGGCGGAGAGGCCACCCAGGGAAGGAGGCTCTTACCGACAGTCTTAAAAATGATAGAAATGCTTTAGGCTCGAGAACCCCAAATAGCCGGCCATGAGTCCCTTCTTGTTCTGCAGAGTGTCTGCCTTCAAGACCGGGAGCTAATGGGACGATTTTTTGAACTCCGTCTGCCACTTCCTCATCTTTCTGCCGGCCCTCGTCTTTATTGCTTGCTTCTGGGCTGTTTGGCACCGTGTGGACCAGATCTAGTCCGTCTCTCTCGAATTCCTCAAACTTGCCGTTGGAATTCTGGTAGTCTAATGGGGCTATGTTAGGTCTAGACGTCATTCTAGAAACGTACATTGGCACTTACCGATTCCAATGCGGACGGGCCAAATCGTTAGGACACGCTGATAGATGAGTTTCAGTGCCTCATTGATGGAAGCTTTGGTCTCATCCACGTCACAGACTCGCTAGGTTAGAATCTGAAGAGAACAAGCCTCGATACCACAGTACTTGCCGCGCTCTTCCATTCCGTCAAGTTCAGAAGGGCTTCGAAGCTTTGGGCGCTCTCATCAAAGGTTCTATTGCAGAAGTCTCTCGGATTTTGGACAGTGTCATAGAATGCCATGACTGGGATGGTGATGGTGATTGTGTTGCAATGAGGATGCATCTTTTTGTGTGCCGAGTGATCTGCAGCAAGCCAACCTCGATTCTATAAGATGTAAAAGATGTAGCCGAAGCGCTGAAGAAAGAAGGAAATGGATGGAACTCGATTATCAAAAAGTTAATCCAAGGTCGCCATGTTGCGTCCATAGTCTTGGACATGTTCTCGAAACGTGGGGTCAAAATTTAGCTCTTCCGTGATTATGGTCATCGGAAGTAGGTCTGCTATTGGGTAGGAAATCTTGCCATCTGACGACTCGAGGCAGGATCTCAATGTATGGTCCCTAGTCTTGATCCATGGCGTACCTGCAACCCGATGAGGCCCAAAGTGCTAATTGCTCGGGCCTGCCGGTCAGGATTTGTGCAATTATTTCGCGACTGATGAAAAGTGTAGACTGTAAACACCCCGTTCTGGACTTTTGTGACTGAAGTTGTTCGCAGTTGTTGGTGGGACAGGAACAAGACTGAGCTTGGAGACGGCCCTTCTATGCCAGGCGTAGCATATGAATATGTATGTAGCAAGGTAACTTCCACCGTCAGCCTCCACCAATCCGGTCGCCCCTTTTGGTGATGTGAGCTGTCCAGTACGAATAAGCACAACAGTATGGACTCCATGAGGTTGACCAGCAGTACGAGATGTTCATCGAGAAGATACTATAAGATCGCGCTTTGTTTCTCGACAAAGCAGATACAAGCACCGCCCAAGACCTCCAAAACTCAATCTCTTCTTTCGTATAGCCACCAGATTTCAGGCTTGCTCGAGGCCAAATTTGCTGTATTCAAATGGCGGCTTGGCTAGGCTGGGCCGTCGGCATGGTGCGTGTGTGCAAGCATCCATCAATGTGCAATAACACAGCTGTTGTCGCTTCTAAGTAGAAGATGAAATCGAGTTGGCGGTTGAGGATTCCTTCCTTGAAAGCCTGTACACGGCTATGCGAATTTATTATGAGAGTCAGAGGAGAAGCACCGTGGCCTAGGTAGGCGACGATGCATTAGGGGGCATTCCACATTCCTTGTTGCAGCTCTGTACGGCAAGAGAGCGAAGTTGTAGAAGTCTGAGGGCATCTGGCAGTCTAGCATTGCGATACTTTAACCGCAGACTTAGCGTCTAATTCAAGAAAAGGAATTCTTACTGCTTTGTTGTTAAAACTTATGATAAGAGGAGGTAGGTATAAATCAGAATAGTAATGGGACATGTTACTTACTCGTCTTCAGAGTCGTTTTCTTCTATGACCTCATCAGAGTTGCTATCATCCATGTCCCCATCAATGCCGCTGCTGTCCTCGCTTGTCTCTGAGGAGACAGAGCGAGAAGGCTGGGGGAAGGGATTTGAGGTTGAAGTGGAGCCCTGGCCTCGTCTCGAACGACGAGATTTGGGTCTCACCACGGTCCAATCTTCAGCTGCAGGCATCTTGCTCAGGGGCTCTCACTCTTCAGGGGTAGGTGCAAACGCAGCAGGGTGGGTTGTTGAGAGTGAGTGAGTGGGTGATGGGAGAGATTCCTCCATTGGATGTTGGTTGATTCTTCTTTTTAGTCCTCGCTGTGGGTGTTGGGCACCGTGTGAACCAGTGGCGGTTCATCAATATCAGGTTTCTCGTTTTCGGTATCTTGGTGTCCCTAATGTCCAGAGAGTAAATGTAGATAGGTAGATTTAGAGTCAATTTTCGTTGGTAAGGTGGTAGACAGCTCGAGATGGCTGGGGGAAGGGGTTAGAGGTTGAAGTGGAGCCTTGGCCCCTTCTCGATCGACGAAATCGTAAAAGCAGTGGGTGTCGTTCTCATGTTGCTTCGACGGTGTGATTTTGCAAGTCCTCGAGCAGTGTCTTCAGAGTTTCCACCTTGCCAGCCAGTTTGGCGTTCCTCACCTCCAGTTGGGCAATCCGTTTTCCCTGTCTGGTGATTGTTTCTTGCTGAGCTTGGCGTAATTTGGCCGGACGACAGTCTATTCTTCAGCTGTAGGCATCTTTTCACGGGCTTTCACACTCTCAGGGGTAGATGCACCTGTAGGGTTGGTTGTTGAGGGAGATGACTATTACTCATCGGTAATTGCATGGAGAGTAAATTCGTTTCTATGCATTGCCCAAATTTGATCCAGGAATCGCACAAGGTTTGGTAGTTTAGAGTTGATCTCATCCTCCTTGTCTTTGTCTGCGTCATGGTTCCGACTTGATTACAAACGGCGTCGTGATTGGTTGTGGATTAATTCGAAAGTGTGTTGGAAACAACTCGTGATGAATGACGCCTGTGCATAATCCCCTCGCTTCCCCTAGTCAAACTTAGAATATACTTTCTTCGTTGGTTCTCATTCCAGTGACGCCACACATCTTGATGGCGATGACGGCGGATTCAGGGGACAAATACAATTAAAAAAAAACCAAATCAGAAGAAACAACGGCAACGCAACGATGCTCTAGGATTTGGGAGAATGATATCCCATCATTCCTTGGCGTAGGTAGCAGCACCTTTGGTTGATTGACCATGTTGGAGGGCGAAGGGCGATCCTTTACTGTAAAGTCTTGACAATCTCCCCATTTTGCTCAATGCGTACTGACGACTTTTCGACGCCTCCATCAAAGCACAGCCAGTACTCATTATCCTCCAGTAGTGTCTGTGACGAGTAGGTAACTTCTGGCCCATTCTTGTATTGGGATTAGAGAGAATGCGAGAAGTTGTTGCGAACGATTGATTGATGTTGATGCTCAATTCTGGGCGATGTTGCTAAGCGGGGCGACCTTTTATAGGAAGGTACGCTCAATCAGCCTCACCTTCCTCCAACATCTTGTACGTCTTAGTGCGCTCGCTGTTCGATAGGTGTTTGGTTGTCGGGAGTTGTATCCATTGGTAAAGGTAATTGTTCTGTAGGCGGCACTGAGAAAAGTACACATCTTCTTCTAACTGGGCGTTGTGGTCCTTGTGGGATGCTGTTTGTCTGTCGGGCAAAGATGAATATGGCAGACTTCAGGATGTAGCTCTGGCAGACAGCTCCCAGCTGGGACCTTGACTTTCCAATTCCTCATTGAGAATCTGTTGGTAAATCTATGGGGCAAAAGTTGACGTGAGTCTCATTGCCCAATTAGCCGTGTTTGATGAGTCTTGAGAGAAAAGTGGTTCATATTGAGGATCTATGCCCTGCGTATTTGTGCCAAGTTGTGTGCTGTCTAGTGGTCAGTTTTTGAGTGCCATCATCAATCTTCTTGCAGTGGATGAAGACCAATTCAAAAAAAAGAAGTGTAGAAAGGCGATTATACTCACTTCGTGTTTGAATTTGTACAATTCCTCTCAGATGTCTGATGTGAAGAGTGAAGGCGGGCGTCTGGTAAGACCATTCGCCAGTCAACAGGGCTGTGATGGAAGCGTTGGCTGAGAATGGATAGAATGACTTACAGTAGTCGTCGCCTTCGGGATATGTCTCCACTAGGCGGGTTTTGTAATTCCTTCTTACTGCTCCTTGGCTTCGTTGTTGACTTTCTATGCCTCCTCTTTGGCAAGTAGCCATGCGTATAGTTGGGTTGCTGCACAGCGAACCCTTTCGGTCGCCCGTTGCAACCTTGCCACTTTGCTAAGGCTGCGGCGTTCTTGCGCTGCCCAGAGGCAGTTCATTCGCCCGTGGTTAGGTCTCACCAGCGCGACGCTTGTGAGCGGATGCTCTTCCTATGTGGTACTGTATTAGCACCGCAGAATTCAGAACCCAGGGTATATATGGCTACCACGTACGCTAACTCTGAGTCTCCTATCTACCCCGGTTAGGGGTCCTAGGCAGATACCGCAAGTTGCTAAATTAGTTTACCAATTAGCCAGATGTATTATGTTGATAGCGACCTTAGGGATCGATGCTTACCACCGTCGTCTTCAGAGGTGTAAGTCATCAATGCGGGGCCGAGCCATCGGCTTACAATAGTCGTCCTCGAAGTATATCAAATAAGCAAGTCATAATTATGCCTTGGGTGGATGGGATCGAGTCAATTGGTGATGCATCTTCTGTAACATTCTGTAAAATGGGTAGATGACATGGGGCTGTGTGCACTTGGAAAGGAAATCGTAATGGATATGCCGCGACATTATATAGATCTTTGCAATCTGCCATAAGGGCTGGAAAGTCTGAGTGAATTGACTTTTCATTCACTCTATGTTGTGGTGACTCATGGTTGACAGCTCAACACTGGGCAATTGCATCTCATGTGTGCGTGATCCCGACCCAATACACCAATGAGATGTGTTGGTTTGATGCGGCCTCTCATCCTTTGGCGGTTTCTACTATTGAGTAACTAAGTAACTACGGACGGAGAGAAGCATATATCATTGACCGCCGGTCGTCTGCAGATTTGGGCTAAGTGAAGCCATCACTTAGTGTCATGAGGCGGGAATTTGGTGACAGGTCTAGGCAGTTTTGTTGAGGACTCGATGCTTCTTTCCGCATTCAGTCCAGTCTACAACGTCATTCCTCATGACGAGGTCGCAAAATGTTGATCTCAATCTTTTATTTCTGCAAGAACCCTAATAGTAGGCGCATTTGTTGAGACGCTATACTCTTGGTCTATTAGGCAGTCACTCGATAACGCAAGGGTCGAGTGAATTGATCGGTTGGTTGCTTGATGTAGGTAGTTGGCTTTCTCAAAGCTCTCTAGGACTCAATAGCTTGGTATGAGTACGTATGGTAGCGTATGTCAAGTCTGAGAGCAACATTATATTGTTCATTACAAATTTGTTAGTAATTACTGTTGTCACAGTTGGGTATGATGGCCCCCTGAATGAGTTATGATCTGTCAAGAATGAAGACATTTCTTTTCGTTTTCGTCATGATATGGTTAAGATGAAGCATCAAAGTAACGACAACAGTCTCGCTTCGAATGAAACCAACATCTTTCCTCTGAAAACCCCCTCGCCAGTCTGATACTCTCGTCAAGACTTTTCTTTTATACGTCCATCTTGGCAACCAAACGTTCAAACACAATAGGCTGTGCAATGATGGCGGTGATGCCATTCTCGAGACATCTCATCATGCCACGCTCGACTCATCATGAATCTGTACTGAAACCAACCAACACAACCACCTCAACCTCACTCACATGTCAGAATACATGCCAACATCCTTCTCAACCAATCAAGCAGCGTGACGTGGAGAATCACAGCCCAGCGCAGGTACCTCGTGAAGACCCTTGCGCTAAGCCTAATCCGCGATAAGGTGAGCAGACAAGCCCCCCAATCGCGTTCCGCCATGGTGTCCTAAGACAAGGGAAGCTTCATCTCCTAATTTCTGGTAAATCCAGGTTAATTTGCACAACGGCTTGTTATCTTTGATTCCTTCATCTCTCCAACGAACCAACATCGCGCATCATCTGCTCCTTCTTTCCGAACCCGAAACATCTTGTCGCGACAACCTCAGCAAATCGCATACTATACCACAACTTATTTCAAAAGGAGGGAATAACATCAGCTTGCCAAAATGTCCATGTGGCTGTCGGATAACCAGAGTATGTACCCTGCAGAGGGAAGAACCTCACGCGAGCTTCTGGCCTGTCCCCGGTAGCGATGCGATGGCATACTGACTCGTGTCAATAGAGATTGGGGTGGTTTTCTGCTCTGGCGGTAGGTATGCGACCTTGTCTACAAGCTTCGACGTAACCAGGGCGCTGTTGATCTAACGAGATCGCTTCGTTTTCAGGTGGTCTCTTCCTCGTCGGTGGAGTGATGCTATTCTTTGATCGCGCCATGTAAGTCGTCCCTTTCCAAGGACTCTACGCGAATGTCTCTGCGGCGTTTCAACTAGGCTAATACCTTATTTCACAGGCTTGCGATGGGAAATGTACAGCCCTCCCATGTTTACCCGCTTGCGAACCGACGACCGAGCTGACAAAGTACCTTGTTGACAAAAATAGATCCTCTTCCTCATCGGCCTGACAATTATCATTGGTCCTCAGAAGACATTCTTCTTCTTCGCTAGGAAACAGAAAGCAAAAGGCACAGCTGCATTCTTTGCAGGCCTCACGCTGATATTGATAAAATGGACTTTTATCGGCTTCATAGTAGAAGCGTATGGAATCGCCGTACTGTTTGGCGATTTCCTGGGCACGATTGCAGGGTTCGCCCGAGGCTTGCCTGTGATCGGGCCCTACATCGGTATGCTCGCAGATCGGATAGGCTTGGGACGCCGCAACGCCGAGCTGCCCGTCTAAGATCCCCGTGTACTCTCGCTCCGATGACAGCTGCCATATCATGATTTGGTTGTACGTTGGGAAATGCTGAAGAATCCGAGGGTGGGGTGATGATAGCGAATGTGCTCAAGGGTTGGCAATGACTTGGCTCGAGTGAGCAGCGACATCGGCGTTTGTGGCGTTTACTGAACAGCGGCTTTCAGAGAGACTGGACGATGTAACAATACTGATGGATTGTAAAATACGTGTATCAGCCTAGGCTTAGGCGGGATGGTTATGATGCGAACTGTAGTGATAGCTAAACAGCTAACATGAAGGATCACTTTGAATCAGCCTTGGATGGCAATGTTGGAGCTGAATGACAAAGGGCACCGCGATTTGGACTTGAAGCCGTTTCGGAATGAGACTTGAAAAATGCTGTTATTTTTGGTTCTGCCAAGAAGACGTCTCTGTCCTCCCAATACATGGCAGCTAAGTTGCAAAGATTCCCACAGAAACTCCCCCACCCCCTATGTCATCCAACGCTATCCCGACACGACTGCTCGACCACCTTGAACTTTTTATGCCATTTTGACTCCCCATCTATCGGCGGCCAAAATTAATATCCGGTCTTCTTAAGGTGATCGGCGAGAGCAGCAACGACCGAGGTGGCGTTTCCGGCCTGCTGCTGGTCATTGTGAATGCCGACGACGATGGCCTGCTTGGAGGGGGTAACGCAAACACCGTCACGGCCCTAACAACGCATATTAGTATGGTTCCCAGTGGAGAGTGTGTGTGCATATGTAATGATAGTGTGAAAGACGAGGCTCGGGATCGTGGACGTACAGCTCGTGCGTAGACGTTGTCGTCGGCCCTGGCCAAAACGTAGCGCACTCCGGCAACGTGAAGGCCCTCAGCGAAGGCCTTGTCGATGGCAGCCTGGTTGCCAGAGACGATATCGGCAATGACCTTCATCTCGGCGGGTTGAATCTGCATATTCCACCGTTAGTCTCACCGCACAGTCCTAGGTTAGCAGTCGGGGTCACAATACCGTCAGCTCAGGAGAGGAAGCCCAAGCGCTGTCGCCAGCTATGCTGATGATGGCGCCCTTGGCGACGTGGCCGGTAGCGACCAAGCTACATAGTCCCGCAGTCAGTATTCGATGGTTCGGAGAGTCGGACGAAGCGCGGGAGGATGGAAATGTACCTCGTATCGACGAAAGCTGCGGTTGCGAAGCACGTCAGTAGCTGTCATTTTTTTGCTCTCCTCGAAGGTTCAAGGTGGGGTTATTCTCGGATCAGGGGGGAAGAGGGAGCTGAGCTGGAACTGGTACTGACCTTGCCAGGACATGGTGAAAGCGGGAATGTGATGGTAGAGAAGAAGTTGAGGAACGAAAGAGACAGCAGAGAAGAAGAATGAGAAGATGAAGATGGCAAAAGTTTCCGCGACAGGAAGAGTCAACGCAAGAGGAAAATGGCGGAGTGGGTTGTTTATTTGGGCGGCTGTGGATATTGGATTGGATTTGTACTGAGTGCTGAGCCGTGTCCGTGCGTGCTGCCCCTCAGTCGTTTTCTTGAACGAGGTGTGCAAGGTACCTGCCAGCGCCGGTATTTTTGCGCCAGCTTCCATGTCACTGACCAATCCGCGCCCAAAGTTCCCCGCTGCGGGAGGAGGCGACACTTGTTGACTTGGCCAAACCCCACCAAGAACCAGCTCAGCAGTACAAACCTTGAAGCTCAACTCTGGTGCTATCAGCGGTACATATTACAGGGCGTCTACCGCCACTCTGATGCCCGCTGCGGGTATCTCCAGATAGGAGGGCCCGGTATAGGAGGCCAGATTCCAGGGGGGCCTGATGCTGATGGATTGCCAGGTGATGCTAATTCGGGTGCCTGCTTATTGCATTCAGTAGAGGCAGCGCTAGCTTGGGCTTGACGTCAAATTCAGCGAGATGATGCTACTGGCATGTACATGTGCCCAGCCCGTTCCATGGTTGCATGGTCACGAGCAAGCCGGTTGGTCTACAGGTATAGAGAGAGACAAGTATAAGAAGCAGTACATGTAACGTACTCATAAAAGGGGGACTATCTGTGCTACTGCTTGCAATAAATTGGCTGCATCACCAACCTAGGCATCCAGATAATTTGAACCGTCACATGTGTCCAGGATTCGCTCTAGGACGCCAGGAATCATGGTGGCAGCCTATCCAATATACTCGAAAGCCACCATTCTTCGCCTACGATGTCATCCATGCGCTGATTCTGATCATCCTTTGGCTTCTTCTCCCCGGACTCAGTTTAAGGGGGTCCCTTTCCCCAGCAGAACAATCGCGGTCTCGGCAGCGCTCCATATCCTGACAAGTCTACTTGTCCAGGGATGGATTTATCCAGCTCTTCATCCAGACTCAAAGAATATCTGATGTCAAGCGTTTTCCCACCGTTGCAACTACGTCACCAAAGCATACCATCTTTAAGCTTCAGAGCACGGGCACACGTTTTGCCGAACTTCTCCCAGTCGCTCCAGAATATTCATCCCATTTGGTCCTCGTCCAATGTTGTCGGTGAGAGCCGAAAGAGTCGAGTCACGCTTCGCATTCCTTCGTTCATCCATGCCCATCTCCAAAAAGGATCATCCGTGTCCACTGTCCAGATCATCTGCCATAAGACCTTGGATATCTTACAATGACTAGTAGTTGATCAGAGATTGGATCACATGAAACGAAACTCTGCTCCCGCAAGCGGGGCCCCATTTCCCCATCCTCTGTTGTAAGTGGGACTGAGAAGGCATCGTGAAATGATGGGTTTTGACTGCAATTTCCTCTTCTGAATGGAGGATGGAAGCAAATTATATTGGTTCCTATCATTGAACGGTGATAATTTCTGTCTCTATTGTTAGTGAGTTTGACTATGGATGGCAATTTCCGCAGTGACATTGACTCTCACTCCGCTGTCCTAGCATCTTCTCCTTAATGCTACCGCCATGGCGTTATAAAATATTGCCTCTCCCCTTTCTCTTCCATTTTATCAACATGATGGTCGAGAGTTGCATCACTGGCACAAAATCGGCGTCCATAGAATCGCCGTTAGGGTTGCACTCAGAATCGTTAGCCTTACCACGGATTTCCGCAGAAACGCCAGCTACGTCTGATACATGACTAGACATTATGTAGCTTTCAAACGTTGATATATATCGTGTGGAATCTCCCCAAGAGATGGTCGCTCATTACTAGGGTCATTGGAGATCAACTCCGGATATCGTACCGCCGACGGCAATGGCGATTCTTTAATGCAGGATACAGAGGTTAAATGCTCGTCGGATGTCATCCCGAAATTGCAGTAAGCTGCTGCGCATCTGACGTGTAAGCCATTAGATTATTCCCGCCATCTCCTTAACGTGCCCTGCTCTCTATCTGATACAATGACAAAACAACAAGTTGTCAAAATCCACCTTTGGAAACAATCTTGAGGTTATTGTTTATCGTATGACTTGCCATGGGGTGCATTGTAGTGTCTCTGACAGCAGAGACATGTCAACTGGCATATGTAGTCGATGCAAGGCTGTAAAATGTCACCGTCCCCTTTGTCCCGCCGCCACTTCCTTGGCAAGTACCTGTGCAAGGCAGTCTGCTCTAACGACACAAGATCGCCTCTATCAGTCATCCAATGCCTCGTATATTCGTATTTTCACTATACAGATGCAATGTGCAAACTACACCATGAACGGGAATATGACGAGGATAATGGATGCCAGGCAACCTCGTCCACGGAAGAAGTGAAACGTAGAGGGCATCCCCTTGACAAAGTGAGCCGACAAATCCCAGCAGCAAAATTACAAGGAGGAAGAGGAACCGATGGGAACAGCAAGGGCCACGCAAGAGCTGAATATGCCCATGTTGGTATACGAAGCACTGTAATTGGGAAGAAACCCTTGAATAATCATCAAAAGAAGGCAGAGATTCGGCTTAGCTGCAAGCGGTAAAACAGAGGCGTAGGCCATCTGTCGCTGGGAGGTTGACTGCGATAAACGAGCTTCCGTAGCATCGCTTAAACTCCTTTCGGTCTGCAACGTCACGACGCATAGAGCGGCTTTTTTGCATGTGCTCCGTGTCTTACGGAGTCAAAATCTAAACAAAGGACAGCACCAGCACAGTCAGGCACCGGCCAACAGGGCTGTCGCAGCATGTCTTCAGGAGTCGAGCTTAGTGTCGCACCCCGCCATGTTAAATTATCAGGGGGCAGAGGAGCCACCGCGTCTGATCTCAGATCGGCCTCTGGCTGGAAGATGTTCGCTATGTATTTCTGGAACGTCGGTTCAAGCATAAGTTGCTGCAGTTTGTTGCTATATTTGTAGTTTCTTTCATCAGATCACTGCGTTTGAGAATAACATTTTGTCTGTGCTTTTATTTTTGTATGAGGTTCTGGCGCCCAACCAGGGACTGGAGGTAGTATCATAGGCGGTAGCTTAAATGCCCGGCAGTATTCCCAATGCACCAAGCGGTGACAGTTACCGACAATCGATAATTCGCCGTGTTGGATCAATGCTAAACCGCCCAGCTCATCGGCTATATCGATCCTACAAACATATCCATGCCGGTCATTTCCCCCACTGTCCCGAGGCTGCTTTTTGTTACAGAGCAGATTTCCGCCTGTAATCGCTCGCAAACTCGGAGTGGAATGGAACCCAATTTCTCCAGCTTGCCCAATCCGGCAACCCTTGCTAGTCCCTGATTTGGGCCCTGGCCTAGCCATCCTGGTGCGGATCAAGCCGCCTTAACATCCGGACATCGCGACCCCTCTCATCAACCTCAAACATAGCTTTGCCAACCAGAAGTGCCGCGCGTTATGCTACTGGTCAAGATCGTGGCCCAAGTTCCGCATTTCGATGACATGGCTGCCCCAAGTCTCCCGCTACAGGGGCGGTGAGGCCCTTTGTCTGCCGCCTTGATGCATCAAGTAACACACACCGAGTGCCCGCTCATACGACTATTCGTACATTGTTATGCGCCGCGCCGGCGTCTAGGGGTCTTTCCGCCTGCAGCGTCAAAGTAAACATGGGGCCTGATCTCTAACAAGTGAGCAAGTCGCCTAGGTGAAGATGGCCTTGTCCAACCCCGGTGAGTAGGCAGCATTTGCTCTCGTGCCCCGAAGGACGCCGCTAAGAATGCAAGGCCTTTAAAGGTGGATGAATGTGCAAGTCGGAGGACAGGTATTGCGTTTTGGATTTCGAAACGCCACTGTCTTCATGCCGATCCGCCACTTCGGCGCTATTACTGGACTGGTGCCAATAGTTCGCCGGTTGCCAACTAAGAGCATCTTACCTTTATCAAACGCCTCTTCCCCGTGTTCTGAGCCAAGAGGGAAAATCATCGCATGATCGCTTTCTGATCGACTTTGTCCCCAGGCCAGTCCTCGTCTTCTTCACAGAGTCTGGCCCTGGTTGCTCAACGATGGGGCTGTTCAAGGTACGGGCAGGGGACGCCGCAACCTTGCAAAAACAAAATTTCTCCCAATCTGAGCTTGCCCACAGCAGCACGCCGACTTATGCAGCATCAGAAGAGGGCCCGCAAAAATGGGCAGATGGGGATTACAAGTCCTCTTATAAACCGGCCTCGTCCGCGTCGCTCAGATCAGTCGCGACTGAAAGCGCTGCTAGCCCTTCTCAAAACTACAGTCCTTACCATTCTTCAGGCCTGGATGCCAATTCTGCCGCCGGACGGCTTAGACAAGTTGATCAGTTTGGATATAGCAGGTCTACCGATCAGATCAGTTTAGATTCGAAGGCGACGATCTCTGTTGATCGCTCTGCAAGTACGAGACACTTGGAAGGGCGAACTATCCGGCAATATCACATCCCGTATCCACGCGAAATATCGTCGCCAGCATCAATTTCTAAAAACACACCGACTTCATCCTCACTGGCACCACCTTCAATAAACGGAGGCGACACACCAACTACGATCGGAATGGCACTTGGAAGTCCCAGCCACCCTCCTGGATCTGCCGAGGCACCATGGAACCAGACTCAAGTCCTTACGACTGTAACTTCTGGGGGAGATGCGTCGGAAACCAATCCCAACCCCAACGGCATGTCAAGGTCAATGTCGAAAAGATGGAATCCTTTTAGTAGGACTAAGTCAAAGCGATCTAAGCCAGCCGATAGCCCGGCCTCGCGAGCAGCGGGTACAGATTCGGGAAAGAGCATGGATCTTGGAAGTCGTTCCAATGTATCGAAAATTGGTGGTGATAGAGAGAGTGGCCGAAAGGGGTCAACGGCACGCAAGGACAGCGCAGGCAGCTTATCGAGACACCCGGTCCCCGAGATCCCTGTGTTGCCACGAGACACAGCGGCACCGACACGAGAAGCTCCCGCTCCGCCGCAGATTCAGATTGAGCAACCGAAACAACTACAGTCCCTTTTGAGCATTGAGATTCCGACAATTGAAATGGAGCGCTACAGCATCATGTTTGGAAACATTCTTCAGAAGCAGCAGCAGCAGTACCAATACTTCCTGCAGCAAGCCCAAGAGTCTCAACCGCCGAAAGAACCGCAGCTTGAAGCACAAACAGAACAGCCTGTGAAGCTGCAAGAAGTACAGGAAGTTCAAGAGGTTCAAGAGGCTCAGAAGGTTCAAAAGGCTCCAGAGGCCCAGGTGCTACAACGCCCCGAGGAACCTAAACGGCCTGCGCCCTCACCAAGACCTCAGCGATCAAGCTCAAAAGAGTTGGAAAAGCCCGAGGAACCTCAGCAGCTACAACAATCACAAGACTCTCTGCAGTCGCCGCAGCAGCCGCCGCAACCTTCACCAAGGCCTAGCTTGCCTGACCGACGACAAATCAAGATAGAGAGGCTAAACATGCCTGCAGCCAAAAGCTACCGAGATAGATCTTTACCTATCGAGATAGTACGGAGAGGCAGCTCACCTTTGCCAGAGAGCACACCATCAGAATCTCTCGCCGTGCCCAACCAGGCCCCAGCAGGCAACCCCCCTAGGGGCTCCTCACGGAGACGATCCAACACCACTCCTGCTGCCGTGGTCAACTTTCCGACTCCAGCCATGTATAAAGTCCCAGCGCAACAGAGAAAGAGGACTACTTCAGTTTCTACTCCCTCAAACGACGAACCACCCTTGCCTGCAGATGCCGAAACGACGCCAGAGCGACGCGAGCGCCTCATTTCTAAATTCCATCGCAAAGAATCGCCATCCGAACAGCCCAGCATACCAAAAGTCACTGACCAGTTATCCGAATCTCCTGCCTCCGTATCCACACAACCACAACCACAACCACCACAGCCGCGATCCATCCTCAAAAAGCCATCGGGACCACCACCTCCTCCACCCACAAACCGCGTGGCCGAACCCACAGCAGCATCTCAAGAAGCTGCGCCTCCGAAGCATCACCAACACCAAATGTCCATGGCGTCCATCCGCACCGACGCAGGCGAAGAAGAGGTCGAAAAGGCCCTGTACGAGGCCGTAGAAATCTCGATTGCGCGGCAGATTAGCGTCTCAAGGCAGCAGCGTAAAATGCTGGTGCCTCTGAACCGTTCCACCTCGAGGAGGAACCCGGGCGAGCCCGCGCCTGACGCGGCCTCCAACATCAAGCTGGATAAGAACAAGCGGCTTGTTGAGACGAGGACCGCGGTGCCGGTCTTGGTTCATCCTGCTAGTAGGGCGAATGCTCCGCAGGGTGGTGGTGGTGGCTATCGGAAGAGCTCACGCGTGGTTCTTGAAGGAGCATGACGGAACGACCTTTTACGTTTCTGACTGATGTATTCTTGTCTATTTTTTAACCCTTATTTTCTTCTTTTTTCTTCTTTTTCTTTATGATTTTAGCCGCCTGGCGTGCATAACTAGCTAACCTACTCATATGCCCTCACTTACTTCCATTTCATCTGTCATTTTTCTTCTTCATACTCGATTACCCAACTTCTTCAAGATTCCCTTCTACTTTACTAGGTATTCAATAGCATTAGTGCATAGCCCCGGGGGCCAGCTTTTGATGGCGGATATATATAAATATTACAAAGCGAAACACAGGCTGTGTTGAGCAATCTTATGAAAATTTAACAAAAATATCATTTGGTATTTTTTATATATTTGTGTGCAAAAGTCGCAGTGAACACCCTCGTCTTTCCCATTGTGTTGTGTGTGATACGTATTAAATATAGGTAGGAGGTATTGTGCGAGTTGTGTGTCTTTCGTAATAACCAATCTTTCAAAGCAAACACCCCATTGGTTGCTGAAACATGAACCGCATGCAACGCCAAATGAAACGACCTAATTACATCAACACGCAGCAAGAGTTTTGCTTCTTTGCTTGCTCTAAATTTTAAAAAACGCATTAGCAAATGAACCTCAATCATCACAAAGGGGGGAAAGTCAGGGTGTATCATACGATAAAACATTTTGCTCTGAGCGCTCAGACCATCACTCTTCGCCACCAAATCGTCAATCTTCTCTCCTCGCTGCAACACGCTCTCAATAGTCTTGTGCAGCACAATCTTCGTCTCGTCAAGCTCCTTCTGGATCTTCATGATGCTGTCGGCCTGCTGCGGATCCTGGTACTTTTCGAGGTAATCCTTCAGCTCGGGGAAGGGCAGGACGGGCTCGCCGGTGGCCCACGAGGAGCGCGGGTGCTTGGTGAGGAACTCGTCGACGACTTTGCTGAGGAGCTGGTGGGCGACCAGGGCGGGGTATTGGTGGTCGGAGATGATGATGCCGCAGATGCCCTCGGTGCGGCCGTAGGCGTGGAAAGTGTAGTCTAGGTTGATTGCGTGTAAGCGGTGATGGTTTCTTTCCCCCTCTCCCCCCTTTGGGGAGTTTTGGCAAGGGAGAGAGGGGAGTGTTGGAGGATTTTGTACCTTGTTCTTCGACGTCTTGTCGCTGGGCGGGTCGGGTGCGCTCGGCAACGGTCTTTGCGAAAAGGCTCATGAACTCGCCATAGCTGACGAACATCTTGTTAGTTGTTGTTTGGGCGAAACGGTGCCTTGGGAACGACGAGGCTAGCGTCCTAAGGGGGGACGAACTTGCTGCGTGTGAAGCGCGAGTATGCGCTCAGCTCCTTCTCGGAAACAATTTCGACTGCGGGCTGGCTATCGTTGCGGATGATCTATCTCGAGAGATTCCATGTTAGCCAAAAGGGACGATTAGGCTCGAGGATTCGGTGAAGACAAAGGGCAGCAGGGCAACTCGATTGGACGTACGCCGATGTAGTGAAGCTTCATGGTGGCGAGTTGTGTTGATCGTATCTTGTTCTATTCGTCTAGATGTTCGAGTAAGGAAGTGCAGAGTCGTGCGCGGGGAGTGTGCGGTCTGAAATTGCAGGTCAAAGGAGTGCGTTAAAGAGGTGGGAGATGGATGAAGTCGATGTTCAAAGAGGTCTGGTGTTTCAAGAGGAGTTTCATGCGCTAATGTTGGTTGGGATCAATTCACATTCCGCAGCCGCAGGGATCCATGGCTATCTGGGCGGACTTTAGGCGCTTTAGCTCAACGGACCCCGCTAATTCCAGGCGTTACAACAAGCAGGATTCAGCGCTGTAAGGTGATGTCTTCCAGGCGGAATAGTGGAGCCTGGACGGCTATTACTCTCTCCATAGCGGGGCAAGCGGTATGCGGTCAAGAGTGTACCGGTATGACTCTTGGGTGCATCTTTTTGGTCGTGCCCGGTGTTTGATGCGTCATCCAGATTTCAAGCATTTTTGCGGGACAATAAAAGGTCAGAGGGGGCCACTAAAGCATCAAGAACACCAAAGCTATAGATGCGACGTTTTTGCGTTTGAACCGACTGCGCTTTTTCGATTTCTGGTTTGCGGCAGTTCTCAAGAAAAAAATCGACGTTGGACGAACAATGGCCTCAGCTGATCTGTTGAACGCAGAGGCCGAGTGGAGGCAGCAATTTGCTGCTATGCAGGTGGCCCTTGCTAATCTCAAGCTGCCTCAAAATAGTATCAAAGCGCCCGATGCTGATGCCGATCTGGACGACGACGACTTTGGTGGCTATTCCTCTACGACCAGCGGCCACGATGTTTGGGATTTTATTTCTGATGAAGACGAGGAGTACTACAGCAGCGACTTTGCAGAGGATGGGACCGGTGCAGCCGCTGGTGGATTTGGGGCCGAGTGGCTTGCCGCCAAATGTGCTTCCATTGCAGCCAAGAATGGCATGTCTCCCGATGTTTTCGAGTCTCAGATCGTGAGCGTGCTATCATCTGGCCAGCCCGAGGATGAACTGCAGGCTCATCTCACTGATTTGGTTGGATTTGACGACTTGGACTTTATCATTGAGCTCTTGGGACACAAAGATGAAGTTGTTGCGTCCGCCTCGGCTGACCATGAGCAGCCGGAAACCCAAGGACGAAAACTTCTAACCAAAGCTCAAAGAGATGAGGCTCTTCGTATGCGAGACTACCAGCACAAAAACGCTGCCCTTGCGCCTAGCTACGCCAAAGAGCCTCAGTACCCTCACGTCTACAGGGCATACAATGCGGGAAACACGCTGAGCTCTTCTGGCAAAAAGTACGGCCTACCGGTTGGTAGTGAGCGTCTTCAGTTTGAGAAATATGAAGAATATTTCGTGCCAGCCGGGAAGAAAGGCGTACCAGGACCCGGAGAGAAGCTCATCAAAATTGCAGATCTGGATGGGCTTTGCCGCAATACATTCAAGGGGTACAAGACACTCAACCGGATGCAGAGTTTGGTCTTTCCAGTTGGATACAAGACGAGTGAGAACATGTTGATTTGTGCTCCAACCGGTGCGGTAAGTTCACTAGACTTTGTAGCAAGCTCTCTGTACAATTGCTCATGATTGTGATTAGGGTAAAACTGATGCAGCCATGCTCACGATTCTTCACACCATTGGCCAGCATGTTCAACCAAATCCCATTGAAAACCCCGACGCGACTGAATTTGCCGTCAACACGGAGGATTTCAAAATCGTCTACGTCGCGCCCATGAAGGCTCTGGCAGCTGAAGTTACCGAGAAGCTGGGCAAGCGACTTGCATGGCTGGGCATCAAGTGTCGAGAATACACTGGTGATATGCAGCTCACCAAAGCTGAAATTGTCCAAACTCAAATCATCGTCACTACCCCTGAAAAGTGGGATGTTGTCACCAGAAAGGGAACTGGAGACACGGAGCTGGTGCAGAAGGTGAGGCTGCTCATCATCGATGAAGTTCACATGCTTCATGACGAGCGAGGAGCCGTTTTGGAATCTCTTGTTGCTCGAACAGAGAGACAGGTGGAAAGCACTCAGTCCCTCATCCGAATCATTGGCCTGAGTGCTACCCTGCCCAATTACGTCGACGTTGCCGATTTCCTGAAGGTAAACAAGTACGCTGGTCTATTCTATTTTGATGCTTCATTCCGCCCTGTTCCACTAGAGCAGCATTTCATCGGTGTCAAAGGAAAGGCTGGGTCCAAGACCTCCAAGGACAACTTGGATAACGTTGCCTTTGACAAGGTCAAGGAGATGCTGCAGCGCGATCATCAAGTCATGGTATTTGTGCATTCCCGGAGAGATACTATGGTGACGGCAAGGATGCTTCACCAAAAGGCAATTGAGCAGTTTTGTGTCGATCTTTTTGATCCATCGGGACATCCTCATTATGGCCAGGCATCACGAGATATAGGCCAGTCCAAGTCCAAGGATATTCGAGATTTGCTCTCCAAGGGTATCGGTGTTCACCATGCTGGTATGGCAAGAGCAGACAGAAATCTCATGGAGCGACTCTTTGCCGATGGTGTACTCAAAGTTCTCTGCTGTACCGCCACTCTGGCATGGGGTGTCAACTTGCCAGCTGCGGCAGTCGTCATCAAGGGTACTCAAGTATACAGTGCACAAGACGGTAAATTCATTGATCTCAGCATTCTTGATGTGCTGCAGATCTTTGGTCGTGCCGGTCGTCCTCAGTTTGAAGACACTGGTATCGGCATGATCTGTACCACTCTCGACAAGCTTCCACACTACTTATCAGCCATTACGGAACAGCAACCCATCGAATCAAAATTCTCGACCAAGCTGGTTGACAATCTCAACGCCGAAATCGCCCTAGGCACTGTCACGTCGATTCCAGAAGCCGTCCAATGGATAGGATACTCGTATCTGTTTGTGCGAATGCAGAGGAGTCCAATGACTTATGGCATTGAGTGGGCGGAAATACGTGATGATCCAAACTTGGTTCAGCGCCGTCGTCAATTGGCGATACAGGCCGCGCGAACTCTGCAGCAATCGCAGATGATCATCTTTAATGAGAATACCGAAGAGCTCCGCAGCAAGGATATTGGTCGCATTGCCAGTCAATACTACATCCTTCACTCGAGCATCCAAGTCTTCAACACAATGATGAATCCTCAAGCCACCGAGGCCGACGTCTTGAAGATGATTAGTATGAGTGGAGAGTTTGACAATATCCAGTCCAGGGACAGTGAAGCAAAGGAGCTGTTGCAGTTCAAAGACATTGTTCCTTGCGATGTTGACAAAGGCATTGACACGCCTCAGGTAAAGACCAATATTCTGCTGCAGTCATACATTTCCAAAATCCAGCCAGACGATTTCGCCCTTACCAACGATATGAACTATGTTGCTCAGCAATCCGGTCGAATTTGCAGAGCCTTGTTCATGCTTGCTCTCAACCGTAGATGGGGTCACCAATGTCTAGTTCTTCTGACCCTGTCCAAGTCAATTGAGAAGAGAATCTGGCCATTTCAACATCCTCTCCATCAGTTTGAGCTCCAGAAGCCAATCCTAAACCAACTCGACTCCAAAGAAAACCTGACAATCGACGTCATGAAAGAAATGGAGCCCGCAGAGATCGGAAGCTTGGTACACAACCAAGGTGCTGGAAAAAACATTGCCAAGATACTCAACAACTTCCCCATGGTTCATGTGGAGGCTGAGATTGCCCCTCTGAACCGAGATGTGTTGCGTATCAAGTTATATGTTATCCCCGACTTCCTGTGGAAAGATCACATCCATGGAACGTCGGAATCCTTCTACATTTGGGTCGAGAACTCGGAGACTTCAGAGATTTACCATCATGAGTACTTTATTCTCAATAGGAGAAAGCTGCATGATGAGCACGAACTGAACTTCACCATTCCTCTGTCAGACCCATTACCGACACAGATCTACGTTCGAGCCATCTCTGACCGATGGCTTGGATCTGAGACGGTAACCCCCGTTTCTTTCCAACATCTCATTCGCCCAGATACGGAAAGTGTGTATACCGACTTGCTCAACCTGCAACCCCTTCCCATCACGGCACTCAAGAATCCTGGACTGGAAGAGCTGTATGCCAAGCGATTCAGCTTCTTTAACCCAATGCAAACTCAAATCTTCCATACTCTATACCATACTTCAGCAAACGTTCTTCTGGGTTCTCCTACAGGTAGTGGAAAGACTGTTGCTGCCGAGCTTGCCATGTGGTGGGCATTCCGAGAACGGCCCAAGTCCAAGGTGGTGTATATTGCGCCAATGAAGGCCCTGGTTCGTGAACGTGTCATAGACTGGGGTAACCGTCTTGCTAAGCCCCTGGGGCTTAAGCTGGTCGAGTTGACCGGTGACAACACTCCCGACACGAGGACGATCAAGGATGCAGACATCATCATCACGACTCCTGAGAAGTGGGATGGTATCTCTCGTTCGTGGCAAACCAGAGGATATGTTAGGCAGGTCAGCTTGGTGATTATTGATGAGATTCACCTGTTGGCTGGAGACCGTGGCCCGATTTTGGAGATTATTGTTTCCCGTAAGATGTCTTTCTTTTAATCTTAGATAATCCGGCCGCTAATTGAATAACTAGGAATGAACTATATTTCGTCTTCGACGAAGAACAAAGTCAGGCTGCTTGGCATGTCGACAGCTTGTGCCAACGCCACTGACCTGGCTAACTGGCTTGGTGTAAAGGAAGGCCTCTTCAACTTTAGGCATTCCGTCCGCCCTGTTCCTCTAGAGCTATACATTGATGGGTTCCCAGAAGTTAGAGGCTTCTGCCCATTGATGCAATCTATGAACCGGCCAACGTTTTTGGCAATCAAGAACCACAGCCCTGAAAAGCCCGTTATTGTGTTTGTTGCGTCCCGCCGACAGACTCGTCTCACTGCCAAGGATCTGATCAATTATTGTGGTATGGAGGACAACCCACGACGATTCCTTCGGATGGACGAGGAAGATTTGCAGCTCAACTTGTCGCGTGTGAAAGACGATGCTCTGAGAGAAGCCATCAACTTTGGCATTGGCCTCCATCATGCTGGTCTTGTCGAGTCTGATCGACAGATTGCAGAAGAGCTCTTCTTGAACAACAAGATTCAGATCTTGGTCGCAACCAGTACGCTTGCATGGGGTGTGAACCTTCCAGCCCACCTTGTCGTTGTCAAGGGCACTCAGTTCTACGACGCCAAGACCAGCGGCTACAAGGACATGGATCTTACAGACGTCTTGCAGATGTTGGGACGAGCTGGACGACCTCAGTTTGACAACTCTGGTGTGGCCCGCATCTTTACCCAAGATGCTAAGAAGGACTTTTACAAGCACTTTTTGCACACTGGTTTCCCTGTGGAATCAACGCTGCACAAAGTCTTGGACAACCATATCTGTGCAGAAATTTCTGCTGAGACGATTATGAATAAACAAGACGCACTCGACTATCTGACATGGACATTCTTCTTTAGACGACTGCACAAGAACCCATCTTACTACGGACTGGAGATTTCGGCTGAAGAACACAGCACCATCACCGCTCAGCAGCTAGCCAACGAATTCATGATTGACATGGTCGATAAATCCCTCGAGGAGCTCGACGAGTCTAAATGTGTCGAAGTCTTCCCCAACGGCGACGTCGATCCTACTCCTCTCGGCAAGATTATGAGTTACTACTACCTATCTCACATGACCATTCGGTATCTCTCTCGCAACGCCAAGGCAAATGCCAGCTTCTTGAACGTCTTGTCGTGGATGTGTCACGCAACGGAATACGATGAGCTGCCCGTCCGCCACAACGAGGATCTGGTCAACGAGGTGCTTTCGCAGAATCTCCCCTTTCCTGGAAACTCGTTTAATTTGCCCATGTGGGATCCTCATGTCAAGTCGTTCCTCTTGCTGCAGGCGTTCATGTCGCGCATTGAACTCCCCGTTACCGATTACGTCGGTGATCAGACCAGTGTGCTCGACCAGGCAATTCGTATCATTCAAGCTTCCATCGATGTCCTCACTGAGATGGGTTTCCTCTCGAGCTGTCTGCAGATGATGAAGCTTCTTCAGAGCATCAAATGCGCCCGATGGCCAACCGATCCTCCAGCTTCAATCTTGCCAGGCGTAGAACCAGACTCTACAAAGAATGACACGACACTCGCAACAATCAGCACTTACTCGCCGGAACAAGTCACAGCATTTGCCAAGAAACTCCATGTGCCATCTAACCTCCAAGCTCGCTTCAAGCGCGCCGCGTCAATGCTCCCCAACGTTGCCGTCACCGTCACCGACATCACCACGCTTTCACTCACCGTAAACGTCAAGCGTCTCAACCCCCTCGTCGACCGCGACGCACGCATCTGGGCGCCAAAGTTCCACAAGCCTCAGAATGAAGGATGGTTCGTCATCGTTGCGGATGTCGCCAAGGACGAGGTCATTGCCGTGAAACGCCTCGGTTGGGGAAGTCCCTCTGCAGGCAATTCAGGAGCAAAGAAGCCGCTCGGCCAGGGCACGTACCCTTCTGCGCGGACGATGCTCAAACTTCCCCCGCCCAAGGCCAAAGAAGCACGCAAGCTGGACATCATTGTCGTAAGTGATGGATACGTCGGCCTGGAGCACAGGGTCCTCGGCGTGGATATCCCAGCTCCCCCAGCAGTAGACAACGATTTGGACAAGTCAGGGCAAAAGAAGGCAACAGAAGGATCATCAGCATAACAGGCCCATAGAAACTTTTGTAGCAGAATCTGTTCATGACCTGCATAAACATGAAATATTAACATGTCAAAGTCGTCCGTACGCTACCCTAAGCTCCAAAAGGAACGAAACACGTAACAAAGCCAACCAAGACATCAAGTATAAAAGAAGCGAAAAGACGCAAAGAAAAAAGAAACAACGTAAATCAACCCAGTGTCCATACCCCCCGTATATCCCGTACCATAATCCGCAAACAAACAAAAAAAGGAGTACAAGCCATAGTCTCGTGAGAGCTCTCTTTCCCAGTCCTCTGTATAACAAAGCAAACAAGCAAACAAGCAAACAAAACAAACACTCTTTGGGCAAGACGGCACTCCTTCATCCTCTCAATCTCTGCCGTCTTTTCCAGCCCGTCCGTACATTGTATCCTGAACGCCAACCAGCCTTCTAAAAAGTTCCATATGAGCAAATCGAGAAAAAAGGGTCTCATGAAGCCCCAGGAAAAAAAAAAGAAAAAGTAGAGTAAAAAGGAGCCAAGGCCGCCCAGTGCGGCGAATCCAATGAATTTAGCAACACGTAGCTGCCATAAGCGGAAGTTTCAGTGATCATGGACAATCATCTAGCAGCAGCTGCTCCGCCGTTGTTTCTGCCGGCTGTCGACCTGCTGGTCTTGCTCTTGTGTAGATCCAGCCCTGTCAATAGTCACGGCGGGCGAGAAGCCCGGCGGAAACAGCCAGCTCCGCCTGTCGCGTCCAATGCGGAAGCTCCCTCTGGCATTCATGCCCTCAAAGTATCCTCCGTCCATACCGGATTCGTACCCGGGAGTATTCGGCGTGGCGGTCGCCTGAAGAAGAGCCTGTTGCATTTTGCGGTTCTGCTCGACGAGCTTCCTGGCAACGACGCGGAAGACCTCCTCAACACCCTCGCCGCTCTCGGCACTGATCTCGTGACAGGCGTCCCAGCCAACTTCCTGGCCCCAGAAGCCGGAGCTCCGCTTAGAACTGGGGCTCCGGGGTTCGACGCCGCCCATTGAGGGATAGGAATGGCCGTTGCTGGGCGTGGCGGTCGGGGGCGGCGTGCTGCCGAGGCCGGGGGCTAGATTCTCGGCGACGTAGGCGATGCAGCGCTCAAAGGGCACTTGGCGGAGAGAAGGATCGCGGGCAACAATGTCGGCCTTTGTGCCGACAACGTGCAGCACGACGTCTGCGGGCAGGTTGCGGCGCAGCTCCATGAGCCACTCGCCCATGTCGAGGAAAGATTGGGCATCGGTGATGCTGTAGCAAAGAATGCAAGCATTGGCGCCGCGGTAGTATAAACGGGATATAGAGCGGAAACGCTCTTGACCGGCTGCGAAGAGAGTCAGCATAAAATGTTATGCAAATTACGTGATTTCAACGGGCAAAAAAAGTCATCATCGGGCATGAAAGTCGTCTAGGCAGCACCCAGCAGAGGAATGGCAGGGATACATAAGACAATACGACAGCGATACAAAGCAGCAGATGCACATACCCGTGTCCCAGATCTGGAGGCGCACAACAGTGTCGGAGTCATTGTCGACCACGCGCTTGGTCAGGAAACTGGCGCCGACGGTGGACGTCGTCTGGGCTGGATTGAAGGAGCCCTTGCAGTACCGCATCACAAGGGACGTCTTGCCCACGTTTTGGGCGCCCAAGACCACAATCTTGGCCTCGAGAGAAGACGACATGGTTTACGCAAAGACCGTGCAGACGAGGAGAAGAGGGTGAAATCTTGAATGGGGTGCGGATCAAAGGGTAAAGTTTGGTAGGGAGAATGAAGCGATGAGTCGAAAGCGAAGATTGAAAGTTTGGACGAGCAAAAAGATGAAGGACGGGATGGCTGGCGCGCGGGTGGGTCGAAGAGGTTGCTTATCGCATTGTCGATCGCGTCAGCGTACTCGGAGACGGTGGCGGCGTAGATTCGAGGGACGATGCGAGGGCATCGTAGGGGGAAACAGAGACGACACGGGAGTGAGTGAGAGAGGGAGAGGGAGAGGAGGAAGAAGAGGAAGAAAAGTTATGGCGCGTTACTCTTCCATGGAGGGAGCTAAACAGCTAGTGGCGCAGTGAATCGACTTGAGCCCCTCCAAAGTGCCTTCAGCGGACGTTGGTGCTGAGTTTCGTCGAGGTGGGGGATGAGGAAAGGTAAAGGGCAAGCCTTGCGGAGATGAGGCTATTCCGAGGTTTGTGATGTGAAGAGGAAAGGTAGACCAATGGAGGAGGTACATGCAATGCAGTAAGCGAAAGCGGTGATGTGAGGAGAAATGGACTGGACGTTCAGATAAGAGCCGATAATGGGCTCCCACATGGGAATGACGAATAGCTGCAGTGCCGTTGCGGAGAGGCATTGTGGGATGGAGTGGAGGGGGGCTCTGTAGCAGTAGCGGCTTTAGTGGCCCCTCTACAGTCCCCCAGCGGGCTAATGTCACCGCTGACCAACGCTGTAAGTTCGATGGACTTCACGTGGTCATGCATGTTCCAGGCAATGAAGGCTGCAGACCTACCCAAAGGTCATGTTTTGTCTGGAGATGGTGCAATCCTGGCTATTGGTGGTCAGATGATTTTGAGACCGTGGTGGTGTAGTAAACAATGCCATGCTGCGTGAAGGATCAGACGACGGAAGAGACAATGACAGGTAACATATTCGATGCTATTGAACAATAGAAATGGAGTCTACGCCAATAGCATCGCATGTACCTCGCCCACATGTACGTATCCTGAACTCAAGTAAAACTCTATTGCAGTATAGTCTATCTGGTGACAGAGGATGCTTACCAAGCCATCATTACAGCTGTGAATATCCATTAGATCTCATCGACGATTAAACGATTAACAGAGGCAGATGAAAGGCGGAGGCCCAAGATGGGGCCTTGCGTAGATTGCCAGATTAGGAAATCTGCGTCTCCGCAAATTGACCCATGTCAGCGGCACTTCACGAGATTGACGCCATCGTCGGCCTTATCGTATGGATATATTACTAGTAGATACTAATGACTACAAATGCCATTATCAGCCCTCAGTCTCTATTCCAGTAACCCAGGGGTTGGGAATGCCATTCAGTACATGTATCTTAATTTTGTTATCTACTAGCATTCAGTGTCGCAAATAATAGTAATAATAATCGACGAATATACATAGTTATATTAGTATATTATAAAAAAATATAACTATAGTGGGAGATACTAAAGAAACAGAACTTTAGTAGCAGATGGTAGAGAACAATAGCTATACTAGCAGATACTAGAGAAATATATTTGTAGTATTAAGTAATGACAGTAGCAGATATTAGGAAATCCACAAAATTAAAGGAAGTGGACATGTATAACAGTTAGGTCGCGGCGACTTAGATACGTATCGGGTGCGCAAGTGCAGCTACCTATCTACCTAGACGTGGTGTAAACTGTAACAGGATATGACAAGATACTATCCGGAAAATACTGATCAAAGATCAATGAGTAGCATCTTTGAGGAGTTACAGGTTACAGGGTTCGGTTTACAAATTTCGAAGGCACATGGCGCATTTTGGACTCATGGATTATGGATTTCGGTTACTATATCATCAAGATGGATGGATAAAGGTATTAGTTGGGAGATAGGTATTAAATCCTATCAGAAGATATAGAAATGCCGCGTAGCTGCTATTCAGCTATGAAATACATGCTACAAAGCAATGGTTACTGTGCCTGTTCTTCAGTGTCCTTATCGGAATCGCTTTCATCCATGTGCTCAATCTCATCAGCTTCGTCATCAAGAACGCCTTGATAACTATCAGCGACCTCGCGGTCATAAGGGGTTACGGTCTGCCAACGATTCTATCACAAACATTAGTAGTTTACCTTACTAGACTAGCAGGCAACTTACAGAGGCCAAGCTAGCAGCAGCATTCGCAATAACAGACAGCGAATTCGCTATGTCAAGGAGAATCTTCAACTTGGTCACGGCGCGCGCCTCCCGAGCACGCTCCTCCATTACAAATGCGTCTTCCAAAGTTCGAGGAGAACGAGCACGAGACCGATGGCGCATCTTGAAAAGAGCCTTGCGACCTGCTGCCTGGTACTTCTTGAACTTGTCCTACACAGCAACTTTAGTGGCTAACAGCCATCCACTAGCAGGATCATAGCTTCTACCCACATTGTAACCTGCTTGGGCGTATTCGTGAAGTTTCTTGGCAACAGCAAGAGAAGCCTTGTCAATCTTCTCGCAGCGTTTATTTCCGAGTCTGCATCGAGTACATTTGTCAGAGGCGCCTGGCGGTTGGTCAGTACATAGGTGCAACGCATTGACATGCTATTGAAACACTTACTAGAGTCATCGCAACAAGCCGTAAGCTGAGTACCGTTGGCATTGTCGAGCTTCGCCGGGTACTGAGCGTAGTGGTTGAAGCATCTCTTGCATGGGACACGACGGCTACGTGGCAGTTAGTTTGGCAGTCAGCGACCTCGTTACTACCTCGCAGATACTCACACAAATGTCGTGCCCTTGACACCAGGTCGGCTGGACGAAGCCTCGTCAGCGTCAGCCATATTGACGGACACACTATCGTACGGTCAATATTAGCTGTCAGGTTGCAGCAGCGTGGCCGTAGCCACAGGGGTTGGAAACTCACCTTTGAATGAGGAATTTTGAAGAAGGAAGAAAGAAAAGAAAGAAAAGAAGAAAAATTGAGATTCCGTTTGTTATGGAAAAATAAGGCACAATTCACCGCCCTCGCAACTGGTAGAGAAGTGCAGAAATGCGGCATCCGCGTGCCAGCTGCTAACTTCAAAACAGTAATCTCGTTTTTTATTTCCTCTATCACAGTCGCAAAATACAGCTCAACAGTCTCTGGGAGTAACAAAACAACCTTGCGTCGGGCCCTACAACAAGAAAGGAGGCAGGCATACGCAAAGGATAAACAATCATCCCACACATCTCTAGTTGCAGCATCATCTTCAGAAAGTTCTTTCTCAGTCTCAATTATCTTTTCCCTATCAGAAAGGTATTCTCAATCGGTAATCGTCTTTGCAAGGCCAATTGTAAGTTCTTTTCAGGACTTTACGCTTCATTATGGCGATCTTACTGTATTTCTTTTTGACTTCTGCCTGTACACCACAGGAAATAGACAAGAATCATCTACTCATATATGCTAGATAGTAGCGCTACCAGTCTGATTCTAAGATGTTGAATGTTCCATCGGTCATCCAGGCCCATCTTGACCTACAGAGGGGCCGTGTGAGAGCTGAGGCCACCAAATTCTAGGACATTTGGCGCGGTAGTGAAAACGAACTCTGCATTAACTTAGTAAAGAAGTATTTAAGCTTCCTTTGATTGGACATTGGTGCTGAGTAAATGCCATCTACCTGTAATTTTGTGAGGATAAAGGCTGGCCAAAGTCTTCCAATACTCTGAATGCTACTCCGTGCATAACCATGAGTGCATGTACCGACACAACGCACCCATTAATATCTACACCTATGTAAATGCACACTTCACTTGTCTTCAATGTTACTATACATTCGGCTTGTGCTATAAAAACACGAAACATGCACCAGTCCTCGCGAATCTTGGGATGGTAACGCTCAGCCCGTTTCACGTAGGCGCCCAAGCGCCCAGCCATCGATTGGCCCAGCGCCTCAGAGTCTGAAATCCGCCCTGTGGTCCCTGTAACGGCGGCCCAACGCGGCTGTCGCATCGAGAGCCGGGTTTGAGTCATCAATGTCCGAGTCGCTTATTGGATAATTTTAGAAGTGAGAATAACTTCGTGCGCCGTTTCCTGCATTGTATTGTCTTGCGTATATGACGCATTTATCAGGTCGATAAATAAAATTGTTAGAAGTCAACAATACACACAAAGCACATGAAGAAGTCTATTCAATATTTATTCAATTATATGATCAATATAAGCCCATGGTTTACACATTGTGTCTGTTCAATTGTCTGGTGTTTGCTGTTTGACCCCTGCTGCCGATCCACCAACAGTTGAACACACCCCTGTTCACGATTCACCCACTCTCAGCCAACCATTCACCCCCAGCGCAGTCGTTATGATGCAAAGCGCCATCCCAGAGGCAAATCGCTCCCGTGAAACTGCTGCTGCGGATTTGCGCCTACGAACTTGTTTTCAAGACACTTGATTGTCGCGCGGCTAGCCAATCCCAGGCATCGGCTACGACAATCCGCGGCAGAATCGACTTTGTCCTTTTGGTTGCCTCTTTGATCCCGGCGCTGATACGCGTAACTTACGCTCTGGGCCAATCTATTCTGCAAAAATAGTGAACTGGATGTGAACGTGGGTGTGCACTTCATCAAGAAGGCCAGGCCAAGCCAGGCCAGGCTTTATTCACACAATCATGGCCAAGCCTACGATTATATAGAGCCATCGTCGGCCCCCTTCTTCCCAATTTACACACTCTCTCTTTTACGCCTCATTCCTTTTCCCTTTTCCATACCTACCTATAGGATTGCATCCTGGTGATACACTCTCTTACACATTATTACACCTTTCCATACCCCTAAAATTGCATCCTGGTGATTCATTCTTTCATACAAATTAATAATCATGGCTGTCCTTTTAAGATTCGCCGTTCTCATCCCCCTAATATTCTCTTTCGTCGCCTTTGTCCTGACGAATTTGACGCTGTTTGCCGGAAGCAAGAAGGGCTTCATGGAGGAATATGCCGTCGTCAGAGTAAGTGAAAACCGCCAACCAAGAGAAGATCACGCAGAGCTGACGCAGCCATGTAGATAAACACCACGATGCTTGGTCAAAACATACTGTCATCAGACGACAAGTCTAGCAGCGACGATGATGACGGTGAAAGTCTCTGGGACCAGTTCACAGACGGGCTTGACGACCTCGGAGACGCTGCCAAGGGCAAGATCAACGACATCGCCGGCGACATCATCGGCGACATTGCCGACGAGCTGGGCATCAGTGACTGGTATTCGCTCCACGTCATGAACGCTTGCTGGGGAGGCTTTGGGCCAAATGCAACGGAATCGCATTTCCAGCTCAACACCACCAACTGCACTACGTCAGCTCCTCAAGGTAAGTCTAACAAGTGCTTCATCATCCTCATTTTGAATACTCAGCAGCCCAACTGACTCAAACCGCTATAGTCCGATTCAACCTCACATCGCTCATGGACCACCAGCTCTCCCTCGGGCCTCTGCACATCGACCTCGCTAAGATTCACTGGCCAGGCTCCATCCAGCTCAAAATCGACGCCCTCAATGCCGCCCTGATGGCCCTCTTCGTATTGTACGTCTTGGGGGTGGGTTTCAGCGGCCTCGCCATGCTAGCCTGCATCCCGGCCATCGTCCTGGGAGACAAGAGAATTCTCCTCATGGTGAACACGGGCCTCGCATCGCTTGCCGCCTTTTTCATTACTATTGCCAGCATCGTCGCCACGGCAGCCGGTTCTGTTGCCGTCAATGCTATCAACACTGAAGGCAAGCCGGTTACCGTGGTAGCTACCAACGGCACAAAGTTCTACACCATTACGTGGGTCACTGCGACTTTGATGATTCTGTCGTCGCTATTCTGGATCGGCAAGTTTGTGTTTATCTGGAAGAAGGAGAAGAAGGAGCGCGAGAGATACTCCAAGGAGGGATTCTAAGCTGACATGACTCTTGTTGGCTGTCCCTCTCCCTGGTGCTGGCGCTAGGACGAATGTCTGCATAATGACAAAGAAGAGAAAAAGGGGGGGGTGTAGTACTTGCACTATAATGATTTCCCGGTTTTTTATCTGTTTTCCTATTGTTCGCTCGTTATATCAGAGCTCAGGTTATGGATGGTTTGGTTTTAGGGTGGCTGTGGAAAGGCCAACATACAAAATGCTACGAGGGCAAACCTCACTAATATGCACGCTGCTAACAGCAATGATATCTCAGAATAAGCAAATATTCACGCTCTTTATACCAAAAATAAACACCAAAACTCTTATGCAGTGCTAGATAAGACATCAACTGCAAGCATAATCTTGTTATTGGTGGTGTTTTATCTTGTTTTTATCTCGATGCCATTTTAATGCTTCGCTTATTCCAAGCCTCCGCAACAGCGCATTAGAGCCAGCGCCATTTGCGTCATACATTGCCCAAACAGGGAATTGAGCGCTTCGTCTCTGCAGCAGCCAAAGCTCGTGACATTGACGATCTCGCGCCTAACATCAGGCATGAATCTTTAAGTCCAACCCTTATTTTTCACCAATAAATACTTATACACAGTCAATCCAATTCAAAAGTTGTAATCTTCATCAACATCTCCATAGAATCACCCAACATGAGCTCCAAACGCCCAGATGCCTCCTCATCCTCCCACGACATTGAGATTGGTGGTCCCAGCGAGACGGATTCTCTGCTCGACAGGGGCCGCACAAGAGTGACGCGATTCTTTCACGGATTCGTAGACTTTGCATTTCAGGGAAACATTTTGCAAATTGCGTTTGGTTTAATGTGAGCTTTCTTTTTCGCATCTTCCATTTACACGACAAAGGTCATACATAACCTACACCAAGAGAAATCAAAGACAAAGCAACCTGAAATCTGTATCACGGAAATCCTCCAAACTAACTACCACCAACCAGCCTCGCCGCCGCCTTCACAGACCTCGTCAAATCCTTCGTCAGCGCAATCCTCATGCCCCCCATCTCCGTCATCCTGCCCATCAACAAGAACATTGAAGAAAAGTTCGCCGTCCTCCGCCCCGGCCCCAAATACAATGCCTCCTCACCCGCCGGAGGCTACAACACGCTGCACCAGGCGCAAGCCGACGGCGCCGTCGTCATGGCCTACGGCTCTTTTATCTACCAGATGGTGTCGTTTACCTTGATGGGCTTTTCGCTCTACGGGCTGGCACATATTTATACGCTTGTGTCGCATGATCCTATTATCAAGTATTCCAGGAAGTGTCCATATTGTTTGAAGCGGATTAATGAAAAGGTGCGAGATTTTGTATTTTTGGCTCTACTCTATGGAAAGAATCGAAGGACTAATACTATAGGCAAACACCTGTAGTCTCGTCGATGTATCAACTGCAGCAGCTGGCTTGACGGCAGAGAAGACCTTGACACCACACCCCGAACCACGCAGCGTGACACTGAGTGAATCATAAGCACCTCCCTGACATGTGCTATTTCTTCCGCCTGACAAGACAATAAGTAACCATAGACAATCGCATTAAACAGCGTCCGAATGGTACCTTGGAGCATCCACACCCGACGCAAAAGCCCGGGGCTTATGCTCCATCTGTCGAAGCAATCTCTTATAATGTTGATCCCCGCATTGGCAATGTTCTTCGTCGGTTGGCTTAGCCATGCTTTTCCTGTATCTCACCACTATGTAAACGATGGCGACAAGATACGCGGCGATGACGAAGGACTTGGGCAAGATCCCCTTCATCCCGTGCAGAATTCTGCTGTAGAGGTTGTACCCATGTTGCTGGGGAGAATCCATGGTGGAGGTGGTAGAAAATAGGTACGCTGGGAATCACTGAGATGTAACTTTGAAGTGTGTGTAGGGCTGTGAGTAATTGTGATAGACAGGTGGCTTGAAATGTCATTAAGTCGGAAAGGGAGGCTTATAAATACTAGATATGTAGGGCAAAAACAAAGAAACGCGGTGATTCATGTTGGTATCACTTGTTCTGTTCAAAGAAAGCATACATCTAGAAACAGGCGCTAAGTTGGACCTATCAAAGAACACAACGACTATGTTCATATAATGCGCTGTTTTATCTTCATCCCAACAATACGGGTCCTGTTCAGTCCTGTTCAAAACAACGTCAATTATTCTATTACAAGTGAACCTGACAGTAATCCAAGTTCAAGACCCTAAAGGGCAAACGGCACAAAACCAACGGCCTATATGTTCATAAACTCTCAACACATATCCTACCTCCATTCAACTACAACATCATGACACCACCGATAACAGCAGCCACACCAGCCAACAAACCGTTCTGAGCGTTCACAAGCCCAGCAGCGTTAGTGCTACTAGGCGCAGCAGTAGTAGACGAAGTGCTAGTACCAGTGCTCACAACGGTTGTCTGCTCAGCAACAGTCGTCGACACAGCACCCGAAGAAACACTCGTCTCTTTAGCAAGACTCGTAGACGCAGCTCCCGAAGAAGCACTCGTCTCCGAAGTCTCAGAAGCACCAGTACTTGTGGGAGCAGAAGTTGAACCATCCGTAGCCGTGGAGCCGGGAGCGGCCTTGAGCTTCTCGAGACCGGCGGTAATAGTGACGGGAACCTGGAAGGTGAGGAACGGCTGGGTGCCCGAGGACGTATAGGAAGTAGCGCTGCCGTCGGTGCTTGTTGCGTATGTGTAGATGGTGCATGAACCCAAGTCTACCGCGCTGGAGAGCTTGCAGTGGCCGCTCAGGGTGCTATGGGAAAATACTAGGTATCAGCTTATATTCACTCCAAAGTGGTGTCTTGTTTATATTCTTAGATGGTGGGAAGTTGTTGCTCAACAGGTGCTTGGATAAATGAATGTGCAGCCAAAGACATGAGACAAATATCATCAGCATAGAGGCAGTAATGTCACTTACACAGAGCCCTCCTCAACAGTATAAGAAGAAGTGTAAAGCCATGTGCTAGGGCCCTGAGTAACGGTCTGGCTGTGTCCAAAGCCGCAATCTTCGTCATCGGGTTTGACTCCATTGAGTCCAGGTGCACACCCATAGGCGTACGTCGTAGCCGTGCTATCAGCACCAATAACAGAGCCAAAGTAAGCATGGCGAAGGGTATAGGGTAGTAGCAGAGAGACGGTAGTAGATTGAGCCGCCATTGCAGCGGCGCTGAAAAGCGCGACCAGGGCGAGTGAGCGAGCCATGGTTAATGGCGATGGATGAGACGAACGCGTGTGTTGTGCAAAACTGCTCACCTTTATATGTTGTGCGCTAATAATGGTTGTCATGGGTAGGTGTAACTGTGTGTTGGTCGTTGAATCCTGCAGACGAAAATGAATGGCTATTGCAAGGATCGTGTCGAGCTTTAACAGATTCAAGTGGGTTCCCGAATCTCAATCCAGCCTATTCGTCTCCTATTCCTCCCAAGGTAGCAGCACTACGAAGATGCTAGTCTCGGCTATTGGCTTTATGGGTTAGGTCGTGGGGGATGGCCGAAGGATCATAGGAAAATTAGTCATGCTGCCTGATCGGAATTCCACGATACATCTATAGCGAAACGTCTCAAGGCATTCGGTGAGTTAATACAAGCGAAACGCAGCCTTGATACAGCACCCGTATTAGTCTCCGCAAGTGATGGGCTGCTAGGTTGTTGGACCTGTCAAATCCTTTATCGTATATATTAATTCCATGCTAGCTGTACCTACTAATCAACTTAACAAGTATATATATATATATATATCGTGTTTATTCCTCGCCATTCTGCTAAATGGCTGCTGTTGTCAAAGCTTCTAATGTCTTCCCCCAATTAATTATAATATTAAAATACCATTAATAACAGCAGCTACACCAGCTAATAAACCGTTCTGAGCGTTCACAAAACCAGCAGCATTAGTGCTACTAGGCGCAGCAGTAGTAGCAGTAGTAGAAGAAGTGCTGGTACCAGTGCTCGCGGCAGGGGTCGTCTGCCTAGCAAGAGTGGTAGACCCGCCGCTCGAAGAAGCACCCGTAGAAGCAGCGCCCGGAGAAGCAGCAGTCGTCTGCGAAGTCTTGGAAGCAATAGTGTTACTGTTGGTGGGAGCGGCGGCGGCTGAACTATCCGTGGCCGAGGCGCCAGAGGCGGCCTGGAGCTTCTCGAGACCGGCGGTGATGGTCACGGGGAGCTGGAAGGATAGCCAATCTGTATCAGTGACGGCGCTGGTAATGATGGTGATGCTGCCGGTGGAATCCGTTGAGGACATCGACATGCTGCATGAAATCCAGTCTACCGCGCTAGAGAGCTTGCAGTGGACATACGCAGTGCTATTGGGGAAACATTAGCTTATATATATTTTTTTTATTTCGAATGGCGTTTGTATGCTTATGTGATGGGAGTAGTAGTTGCTCAGCGGTTGGATCGATAATGAACATGCCGCCGATGACATGAGACCATACCATAAACATTAAGGTAGAGAGTGTCACTTACTAATGGACGCCATCGGCATCACTGTAAGTATCCGTGTGAATATATGTAGTAGGACCTTGAGTAATAGTCTGGCTAGATTTGAAGAAACACTCATCAGCGGCCACTCCAGGCGCACATCCACAAGCGTAAGTCGTAGCCGCGCTATCGACACCAATAACAGAACCGACGAGCTTCCGGGGATCGACCGGCAGCAGCAGAGAGACGGTAGTAGATTGAGCAGCTATGGCGGCGCCGGAAAGAGCGAGAAGGGCGAGTGAACGAGCCATTGTTGACGCGTTGATAAGAACGAACGAGGATACTGGTTAACTGCACGCTTAACCTTGTATCTTATATACAGGTAGGTACTAATAAGCTTAAATGTTGGTTGCCGGGACAGTTGTGTAACTATGTGTTGGTAGTTGGATCTTGCAAAAAAAAAAAAAAACGAATGGCTGTTGCAATTCAAAATTAAAGCAACGATCGTCGAGAGAAATGAGTGGGATCGCGATAGTCAAGTGAGAAAAAGGGAAAACCCAAGCGGCCAACGACTCGAGTTTTAAAGGATTCAAAAAGGCTCTCGTTGCCAAGTCTTCACTTTTCGTCTCCTTTTCCGCTTCAAGGTAGCGTTGCAGATGCTAGTCTCGGCCATTGACTTTACAAGTTAGGTCATGGGGAAAATGGCAGAAGGATCACCGGAAAATTAGTCATGCTGCCTGATTGGAATATTACGATACATCTACATGGCGCAACGCTTGGCACATCGATCATTGGGATACTTGACTGAACCTTTATATCGACGCCGTAGTTGACAGGCTGCTTGGTTGTTGGATCTGTCAGATCCTTTATGGTATTATTAATTCCATGCTGGCTGTACCTACTAATCAACTCAATAAGCATACATACGTGTATCGTGTATTCCTCGCCATCCTGTCAAATGGCTGCTACTTTAGAGCTCGACCAACGTCTTCTCCAATCAATTACAACATCATAGCACCACCGACAAGGGCAGCAACACCAGCCAGCAGACCGTTCTGGGCATTGACAATGCCTGCAGCATTGGTGCTTGAGGGACCGGCCGTAGAAGAAGCGGTACGAGTGCTGTTACCAGTGCTTGCAGCGGATGTCTGCCTGGCGAGAGTCGTAGATGTAGAACCTGTAGGAGCAGCCTGGGAGGCGCCGGTGTTGGTAGGGGCAGGGGTTGAACTATCGGTGGCCGAGGCGCCGGGAGTGGCCTTGAGCTTTTCGAGACCGGCGGTGATGGTGACGGGAAGCTGGAAGGTGAGGAAAGCCTCAACTCCACTGCTGCCGGTAGCAGAGATGCTACCGCCCGTCACTTGGGCGAAAGCCATGCTGCACGAAGCGGCGTCCTTGGCAGTGTTGAGCACGCAGGTACCACCCTCGGAACTATATCAAAAGCGTAAGTGTGTCTCCTTAAGTAGTCAAAAGTGAGGTTTATGCTCGTCTCGCGTGTGAGCCTGGCTACTGAAAGGATTCCCGGTTTTGGTTCAAGGTAACTAAACCTATCACACTCGAAGATATCGCTAGGGTTAAACCAGAATACCACTTACACTGAGTTGCCTTCAGCAGAGTAAGACATAGAAAAGGCCCAGGTGGATGGACCCTGAGTAACAGTCTCGCTGCTGGGGAAACCGCAATCGTCTTCAGAAGTTCCAGGAGCACATCCGTAAGCATAGGTCGTAGCCGTGCTGTCAACACCAATGACTGAGCCGACCAAGGGTTGAGGGTCGGCAAAGGGCAGCAGAAGAGACACGGTGGTGGTCTGAGCAGCCATGGCAGCGCCAGCAAAGGCGAGGAGAGCGAGTGAACGAGCCATTATTGATGTTGATGTTGATCTTGATGGATGAACGAATGTGGTGGCAGAGTAGTCAAGTCTGGTCTTGTAAGTTGACAAGTCCAAAGATTGATATTGGTCGCCGTTGGTTTGTAGAAACGAGTGAATGGTTGGTTGACGTAACGATCGAATGAGTGAATCGTAGAACCAAGAAGAAGAAGAAACAGTCCAGCGGTTTTAAACCGGCCACCACGCGATCTTTATTTAGCAGCTTTCAAGCTCATTTTGGCCTCTAACGGTCCAGACTACTCCCGTATTGTCCCCTTTTTTTCCTTCAAGGTAGCGCTGCACACATGCTAGTCTCGGCGATTGACTTTACAAGTTAGATCGTGGCAAAAGACCCGGACTGTCGGATTGTCAGAGCATTAGTCATGCTTCCCGATTTGATTCTCACGATATTTAGCGCACAGAGCAGTCATTTGCGTCTTGGGCATCATTACTTGAGCATTAGGAGAGCACTTGAGATGTCGAGTGATGCTGGAAAAATTAGGCCGCCCATGCCTTTTTCTTGTCTGCATCGCATCGCCAAGCCCAGTGGTCTAACGTGATTTTGGAATCGCAATGCTTCGGTTCCTCTTCCGACTTTGTAAGAGGATCCAGAGCCAACAAGGTTTGCATGGATGGCCAAAATTTTCCCTTTACAGCCCCTGGCTAACCGATTGGTCTGGCGGGAGGCGGCATTAGAGTGATCCAATTTTCTTTCTAAATGGAAATTCTTGCCATGACAGGGCGCAGTTGGTTTCGGAGGTGGAGAGACGAGTCTAGAGCTGCTCGGCGAATTAATAAGAGCGAAATGCAACCATGTCACGGCACCTGTTGCTTGCTTGCTGGATCGTGTCAAATCTTTTGCCGTGTATACTCGTACGAGTAATAATCCTAGTAGGAATCAAGTAAGCATATTATGCGGCATGTGTATCCCCAGAAGCCAGCCCAGCTGTTAATTCCTCACGATCCCGCCAATGGCTGCTGCTCTCGGGGCTCAAACAGGCGATCTGTGCCACCTGGATTTAACCGCTAGCTGCTTTGTTCGGGCTGCACATTCAAAGTCTCTGCACTTCGCTTATTTTAGCGGCAAACATGAGACTGGCTGTGTAACCTTGTTTGAATGGCTCCTGTTTGAGATGCTGTGCAGAATCTTAAGATCGATGAGATGGCGATGCAACACTCAAATTTGCCTGTGTACAGTAGATGAGATTCACGCAAGATAAGGTGAGCTGTTGTTCCCTGCCTCCTCACGTGTCTCTATTAGACTAGACTCTTAAATGACGAGATCGGCGCAAACTTCCAACTGGGAGTCACGAACCCAACGGAGAGTCCCGTGCCTGCCCGCCGATCTTTCTCTTTTGAGACGCACATATGGACAACGCTATAAATGCAATTCACCTCCAAGGTACCGCCGCGTGTAGATATGCGCCTGAGCTTGCCCGAGGATATGCTCATCGGTACCCACGCAGATAGGGAGATATACGTACAGAGTACACTAAGCGGAAATGCCCGCTGCATAATATGCACCTATCCGGCACCGCTCGCCTCTTGGCAGCCACGCGCCGGCATCAAACCTTCTCAGACGTTGTCTTGGCAAAGCCTTGGCGGCCCATTGGTTTGACTCGCAAGGTCGCAGAAAAAGAGGAAGGAAGTTGGGAAGAAATGCGTGGCCGCTTTTGCGGCAGCGTGCCAAGCCGGTCGTGATTTCCCTCCCTTGCTCTGCGCCGGGTCTCTGCGCCTGCCTTGTGGATTTACCGTGTGTTGGTGCCGCACAATTTTCTATTGTGCTGCTTTGACAAAGTACAGCCACTTTTCGTATCTGCGTGTGACAATCACAGACCCCTCTTATTCTCTCTTTATTTCTCTCTTTTAATGAGACTCCAACAGAATGCTTCCACTACTACGTGAGCACACATGAATAATATTATAATGATTATATGACCTGTAATGTACATTGATTAATTCTCATCTCATCTCTCATCTCATCCATGTGCTTATACCAACTGATGCTCCACAGATTATACCACCTACAAATCGACGTTCGTCATGGGCAAAGAAAAAAAAAGGAGCCCGGCAGTGCCAAGACCTCATGGAGAAAAACCCCCTTCGTAGCGGCACTGGTTCTAAACCCAATTGGCCACATGCCTTGCGACTTGCTGCAAAGGAGACAGAGTTCCAACTCTTGGCATCGTGGGACCAAAATCGCTAGTATTTGACCCTTGATGCTTCTGCTTTCCATGGGCCGCTCTCGGGCTTCTTCTGGTCTCTGGCCGGATCTCTGCCGTTCCGTCTTTTCATCTTCCATCTCGGCCAACCTTCATCCTCCATGCATCTGCCCGTGCATCTTGCTCGCCCAAGCCAGTGGTGACAAGACGCCTTGACGATAACTGCTGTCAGTCAAAGCCTTGCGTCAAACGGCCAACCTGCGACAATCTACTAGTCTACTGTCCAGCCGGTATTTGACAATCGGCACCCGAAAAGCGAATCTCGAAACTTTGACGCACGCGGAATCGCTCATCTCTCAAGTCTCACAGTTGCGATCGCTTGGTTTGGCTTCGCGACAACCTCCTCTACCTTTCCCAGCAGCGCCGCTACGAAACCACATCAATCGAGAAAGCGACGACTCGACATGGCCAGATTTAATCCAAAACCTTGGTCGGCATTGTTTGCCTTGCTCGCGCTGGTCGCTCCATGTGCTGCCGACGACGAGGCAGATGGTGAGCCTCACAGATTCGCCGCGACCCCAACAGTGACGGCTGCTCCCATCTATCTGCCCTACTATGACGAGCGCGCGTGGTCGCTGGTCCGAGGGAGCATCATTTCAACGGTATGCCGGGTCCACAGCCTTTGGTTCTTTTGCCTACATTCTCCACTCTCTCATTTGAGATATACGAGTACCTCCCAGCAGGATTAACACAGCCTCAAGGATCCATCCGCCAGCAGAACAACGTATACCATTTTCTGCCCGACGCAAACGCCCCTCGCATGCGACCTGTCTCTCGAATTCCCCTTCGTCATCGTGGAGGGGCCCGGTACGCTCGAGTTCCACGGAACAGTGACTTCGACATAGTGAGCAGTGTAACTTGGTGTAGGTGTGGAAGAGATAAGCTAACGTTGCGTCAAAAGTATCGCCGACGTGGAGTGCGACTTGAAGGGCACAACGGCCGCAACGTGCTCGGGTTACTCGAGCTATAGATCCGGTTACACAAACGCATACCACACTGGACCAACGCAGGTTTCATGGACGTCTACCTTTACTGGATCAGAGGTGCAGTGGGGTACCTTGACGATGGCCGAACCTCCAGGGACAACTGACGATGACTTTGACCCTGCCGGAACCATGACCACGCCCTCGGCTCCCTCTGGGATGATGTACGAACCGTCGCCGACGTCGCTAGGATCGAATTTGCGCGTTTCCGGATCGCGGCCGCTTTATGGGCTCATGGCAGGCATTGTGGCCGTATACCTGACGTTATAGCAATGTCGGTGCGATACGAGCTCTCATTATCGAACAAGCATGGAGACAAACGAAGGCGAGGGACGAAATGGCTGGTCAAAAGTGACCAAGCCTTGGGAGTGTGCTCTGTCAAGTTTTTACACCCTGTTTCCCGGAGGCGTTATGATTGCGTTATACCCTCTCTGCGATTTGATTTTTTAGCGAAGCATATGGAGGAGTTTGTAATTTCATGGGAATTCAAAGCGTGGAGTTTTGGGATCGAATTTGTCAAGGTGTTTTTTTTTTCGAGGTATGACGGGGCGCTTGTACGGTAGCCTATGGAATATCAAGGGATAAAATTGGGTTAAACGTATAGTCAAGTCTATCAAGCATGGACTTGCTGTGTGTCTTGTTCCGTTTTGTGGCGATGTTTGTGTTGAGGGTTGTGTGCTTGTGTGGATTCTTCATCGTGACACTTTATTATATTACCAAACGCTGTTCGATTAGGGAGGCACCAGTTCCCTCTGGTTATTGCTACAAACTACAGTTTACCTATTGGCGCCCTTGATGATGCTAAATAGACTAAATCACGATGCAGGTGAAGCCAGAATCACCACCCATGTCAGCCCGATCCACCCCGGCTGTTTCAACCCCCGTGTTTCATGAGCACGAAGCGCTGTCAGCCAATCCAGCTTTTCTGGGGAGATGCCCGTCTAGACACAGCCTTTTTTCTGCCGCTTCTTTTCGCCTGTTAACTATTCAATGCCTATCGCTATACCTTATCCCTAAGAACCAGCTGGAGAACTGGAGATATTTTTTTTTGCCGCGCGGGCAACATGAAACGCAGCCCCCCATGAATCATTTTCCCTCTTCCCTACAAACAAACACAACAAGGCTCTTCTTCCTTTCCTCGCCACCAGCACCAACGAAACCCCTGCAGCCGCGCCTAAATCCAAAATGCTGCCCCAGCTCCAGTTCTCTTCTTAGCCAAATATCCCGCGGGGGATGAGCGTTTCGCCTTCCACCATCCCGCCCTATTCGGACCTATAAACCAGCACAATTAGGCTAGATGGGTAGCCCCCAGACCAAATCAAGCGCTGGACGCTATATGTTTCGTTGATTGGCGTGAGATGCACCGAAGACGAGATGCACGATCTGGTTTGTGGGCTTCCTTGTTTGGATAGAGGCTGCATTGGACGAAACAAATATGCAAGGGAAGGGAAGGGTGCTAAGCTATTGTTACGTGGGACTTGCTATTTATTTTTCACTTTGAAGCTAATACGAGCTTGAGTCTTATTTATTTATTCGTTCAAGCTGCCTTCTGTTTCTATTCCCTGGTTTTGTTTCTATCTTGTTCAAACGAGTCTCGAGCTCTCTCTTTTTGCTCACTTTCTTTTCTTTCTGTTCACTAGGTCAGGGCATTGTCGCCTTTGTGTCACTTTTATCTCTCACTTTTTTCCTCTTTGGATCCTGCTGTGCTTGATCCTTTGTTTTCTTGCATTTTCCATTATTCAAGTGGCGACAATTGCATATTGACTGCCCTCCTTTGTCTGCGCCTGACGTGACTGACCCCATCCTGTCGACTCTTATTCGACCGCTTTGCCGCTGGACGCATCTGGTCGCTCGTTTTTTCCCGGTTCTCTCTTTTTGGTTTCTATCTTCCAGGTTGAAGACAGATTGGTTTTGCCTTTCATTATTCTATTGGTATCGATAGCTTCTTGCGACCGAGCTTTGAAACGATCTACTGGTGCTGGATACCCAATCGACCGGCGGTTATAGATTTGCCTCGCAAAAAGAAAAAGAAAAACAACAACATGAAGGTTATAACAAGCGTCCATGCTGCGGCAGTAACCTCAGCCATCACAGCTCCCAACTCATTGGACGTCAAGAGCCTATGTGAGTGCAATCAAAATCCGATATGAGACGAGGCAACTAACACTAGACCCAAACAGCATCGGTTCGAAATGTCGCAGCTACTCTTGCATACGATGCTATGTCCTACTATAAGGGCAATCTCTCGGCCCCGGACTCGGTCGCCATGGGAGATCTCCAAGATCCATATTACTGGTGGACGGCCGGCGCACTCTGGGGGGCGATGCTCGACTACTATCACTTCACAGGGGACTCGACTTACAACGACGTCGTGATCCAAGCTCTACTGGCACCTACGAATCTCGGAATCCAGCAGTCGTACATGCCGGCAGAACACGAATTCGAGGAGGGAAACGACGATCTCTTCTTCTGGGGCTCGGCTGCCATCGCCGCTGCAGAGCGAAACTTTCCGCAGCCAAACGCGACTCTGCCCTCGTGGCTGGACTTGGGAGCTAACGTCTTCAACCAGCTCGCGAGCCGCTGGACCACGCAAGACTGCGGCGGCGGTCTCCTGTGGCAGATTTACGCATCCAATCCAAACGGCTTGACGTACAAGAACTCCGTCAGCAACGGTGGTCTTTTTCAAATAGCTGCGAGGATGGCACGCGCCACGGGCAACGACACGTATCTCGAGTGGGCAGAGAAGGTCTGGGATTGGTCTATGGACATTGGTTTCATCGATCCTGAATCGTATCACGTTTACGACGGCGCTGGTATCGATACCAACTGCACAAAGACGAACCCGGCATCCTTCACTTACACCAGCGGCATCTACCTTTACGGCGCGGCCGTTATGGCAAACTACACCAAGAAGCCCGAGTGGAAGCAGCGCACCGAGAAACTGCTGGATGGCGCCGGCTGGTTCTTCACTCCGCCCAACAGCACCACCAAGATCATGTACGAGGGCGCCTGCGAAACCGTCGAACGCTGCGACGCCGACATGACGACCTTCAAGGGCTATCTGGCACGCTTCATGTGGCAGTCAACACAAATGGTTCCCTCCCTCCGCGACAAAGTCGAGAGCCTTCTCACTGTCAGCGCTCAAGCAGCCGTGAAAACTTGCACGGGAACCGAGACTGGCCGTGCCTGTGGCCAGAAATGGTACGTGGGCGAATTCGACGGCTTGACCAACTTGGGGTCGGAGATGTGCGCGCTCGAGACTGTTCAGGGGCTGCTGATTGACGGGGCCGCGCCGCCTTTGGAGGCAAAGGATATTAAGACTGTGCGGGATACGAATTGGCCTCCCCAGGAGAGTTATACGCCTACGCCCTCGCAGGCGCCGACTACGAAGCGAGGCATTGCGGGAGATGCGAAGCCGACGGAGAACGCTGCTGGTGCAAGACTGAATCTCGAAGTAAAGCCGTTGGCGGTGGCTGGTTTTGGAATACTATTAGCTACTTGGGGTCTGGCTTGAGGATATCTCATTTCCTCGCATTGTTTTCTTGTTTTGTATATGTATATAGTGTAAAGACCAGCCGGCTCTGTATATATCGTGCTGGCAGCATGTGGCTCTAAAATATGAGTTGAATTAGAAACCCCTGTTTTATATGGATAGATATAAACGCTCTATTTAATGTCATTGACGTCCTCTTTTACTCTTTTCTATTTTCCAACATGGTATCCATCTAGGTAAATCGCTGTTCCCCCTTTTTACAATCGCCTCTCACGCACTTCCTCTTACTTCCGCCAACGTCTTCTTCAGCGCCTCCAAAAGTCTCGTCACTTCCTCCTCTGTACCAATGGTAATTCTCAGGCAACCATTACATCCGTGCTCCTTACCCCTAAATCGCACAACCACACCCTTTGTCTCAGCAAGCTTCTCATACACAGCCAAGGCAACGGCATTATCCGGCTGACCCTCCGCATCAAGCATCTCATACAACAGGAAATTACTTTCCGTGCCGCCACGAAGCCTGCCGACACCGGGAATTGAAGGCAGCTCCTTGATGATTCTGTCGCGCTGGGTGAGGATCTTGGCGCGGTTACCGTGCATGACGGCGAGACCCTCTGCGCTGACGGCAGAGGCGGCGAGGGCGCTGGTCGGGCTGGAGATGTTGTATGGCGCCTTGAGGCTGTTGAGGAGAGAGGCGATCGGGGCAGGGGCGAAGGCGGCGCCGAGACGGATGCCGGCCATGCCGAAGGCCTTGGAGAGGGTTTGCATGACGACGAGGTTGGGGTACTCGGTGACGAGCTCGGCGAGGGAGGCATCTTCGGGGGCAAAGTCGATGTATGCTTCGTCAAGTACAATGACGCCGTTCCATGACGGGTGGTTGAGCAGAGCGACGACGTCTTCCTTGGCTAGGAGAGAACCAGTGGGGTTACCGGGCGAGCAGAGGTAGAGCAGCTTGATGGACGAGTCGGATGACAGAGCAGCAGAGATGGCGGGAACGTCAAGGCCAAACGTAGGCGCAGGAAGAAGCGGCACCTTGACGATAGCAACGTCGTTTACCTGTGCTGAGACGGCGTACATGCCATATGTAGGAGGACAAGTCAAGATGCGATCCTTGCCCGGGACGCAGAAGCACCGCAGCAGCGCATCGATGGCCTCGTCGCTGCCGACGCCGACAAAGAGGTTCTCAGCAGTGAGCGTCTTGTCCGTGTGCGCGTGAGTGTTGCGCAGCTTGCATAGCAGCTGCTTCAGGTCGACCTGGTGAGGATCCGGGTAGCGGTGCAGGCCGAGGGGGTCGATTCCGAGCCCATTTTTGCTTTGCGAGGCGACGGACACGGCGGAGGAGGAGAGGGAGGGGCCGTATGCGTTTTCGTTTGCGTCGAGGAGGATGTTTGTGCCGTCGTCTTTGTAGTCGCTATTTATTATGTGTGTTAGTTTATGTTCCAGGTGAGACAAAGACATGGATTGGTGGACAAACTCTCGAGCGCAGCGGTAGGGCTGCAGTGCGAGGATATTGGGGCGAGCGCAAGTCTCGAGGTTGAAGGGAGACATTTTTGGTGGGGGGGATTGGGCCTCTGGAGAGGTACCAATTGACGATGTTGAGGCTATTGATATGGTATAAAGAGAAGAAGAGAGGATATAACAAGGAGAGAAGAAGCGGGAAGAGGGTATTTGAGACTTGCGCTGAATGCGTCCAAGTCGGAAGAAGTTCGAGTCAAGTCAAGTTATGAATCAGATGGTGATAACGATAAGCCCCGAGGCCGGAGGTTGATTTTTGGCGGCGGGCTTCAGTGGGGCGATCGGGTTTGGGCTCCGGAGATGCGGCGGGCAAGTCAATTAAATGAGTATAAGATTTAAGTTGAGGAATAATAAATGATGAGTTGCATTAAACAAAAAAAAAAAAAACTATATTCTATCCTACATATTTCCCGTCTAAATTCCCACAAACCCAAACTCTGGTGTCGTTTTCGTTGAATCATCCATAATAACCATAAAGAAAAGAAGAAGAAAAAGCACCAACAGCTTCAAATCACAAGTGGTAGCCAAACAGGTACCAGCATCGCTTCCTCATAAACAGCTGGTGAGTCACAATCTTCCAAAGAGTCATTGCGCATGCCAGTCCACCCGCCAGCAGCGGAATCAACTGTCCAACAGAAGTAATCGCCTTAACGCCAACCTGAGTGATGCCGTTCCGCTCAATCAGGTGCTCGACCAAGTAAATAGACGTTCCGATCAAGGCCATGGACAGAACCAGCAGCACCAGCTCCACCTTTGGGCGCGCCCTTTCCTTTGTCGCAAAGGCATCTCGAAGGCCGCCTCTAAATCTCCTCATCGTCGCAAAGACGCTGAAGACGAGCGAAAGGACGCAAATGATTACTCCCAGCACGGAAAACACCTTGCCCGCGGTGCGGAATGGTCCGTGGAGGCTGACGTCTCCGAAGAAGGCAATGTCGGGACATCCTTCCACCGTCATGTCGTCTATTCCGTTGAACCAGAACCAGCAGCCGTACGAAGAGACGGCCGTGTAAAAGATGATGCGGAAGATGCCTGAAAAGTGGCTAAAATGACCAACGCCATCGCCTGTCAAGCTGGACAGCGAGCCGAAGAGCAGGTATTGAGTGATGACGGCGCCAATGACGGGGTCGCCTGGCTCAGACTGTGTGCAGAGGCCCAGGAAGATGGACCACTGGATGATGAGGTTGGCGATGCGGTACGTGCTCTCAGTCTTGGGATCAAACAGGGTCGCAAGCAGCGTGGCGACCCATTGCGCATAGAGACCGGCGCGGACGCCGACTCCGTAGAGATCTGAGTTGCCGTCTGGGCAATAGCCTGGCGCGTCGACCATGATAACGATTTATTTGGTTTGATTTGATTTGATTCGATGATGAGGAGCGGGAGATGAAGCGACAAATTGACAGGGGATAGAACAAGAGGGCCGAGCTGGGGGATGAAGTGAACCCAACAGAAGCCAGTAAAAGAGCCCGCCGGTTTCTTCACTTATACCAACATGCAATACTCCGTAGACTCGAGGGGTTCGTGACACAAACGCAATCTCTCACGCTCGCACAGAGGGTTATAAAAAGACTTTAGTCGCCGCCAAGCATCTGTCGACTCCCGTGAGCAACGAAACTCGGTCCTCGATTAAGTTATGGGCCCCAGCCGCTAGATATGTGAGTAACGCAGATCAAAACCATTGATTTTCTAGCCCCCCTCTCGCAACGGGGTGGCAGTGCTCAAGCATCCAAAGCTCAAGCAAAGAAAAAACGTCAACAGCAGCCTTGCTTTGGCGATATCCGCCTCACTTCACTAGACTAGTATATCGATCGTCATGTGGTGTGTGGGGGACGACTTGGTGTCTCTTCCTTGCTTTTTCAGCCTCACAACTCAAAAACTACTGCGAGCTCCCTCTTCTTGAGACATTGGGCACAGACACAGACCAGGGGCGCTGGCCCGAACCGCCCTCCGCCACAACATCGTTCCACATCTTGAGCCAATCAAGATTATCGTGTGAGAGCGAGGCAGACATTTAACTGACAGGGGTAGCGGGCCAGCGATGCGCTAGCAACTATAGCTGTTGGTGCTCCCCCCCGGTACAAGTTTACGATCGCTGTGCCTCTTTTCGTCCTGTGTCTTGCTTTGGTTATGGCTATTTCCCGCATGTGATGCTCGCTAGCTTGAGCGGCTGAAGGAAGGGATGGGGAGGTGGAGGGGCGAGAAAGAGGTTAAGAGACTGAGGCTGAGGAGACAGGCAGCCAGCGTCTGGGACAACCCTGAGTGTAACTCCCCGGCTGGGATTTGCAGCATGTGTGGAGAGGGAGCCTGGCTGTGTGGCTGTGGTGCATCTGGCGATGGCGGTTGGGTTGCATGAGAGATGCAGTAGATAACATGGCATGGGGGGCTTATATCCTCTCACAGCTTCATTACACAAAGCTGTTGACTTTTTTCAACAACACAACACAACTCTGTAGCCTGGACTTTCCCACAATTCAACTTCAACTCAACACAACAGCAGGGTAAAACGTACAAACCACCGGAGCCATGAACTCCACCGTCCTCCCCAAATGCCCCGTCGAAGGCGACTCCGACCTCTACGGCCTCGGCATCCGCATCGGCATCTACATCCAAATGATGACCGTCCAGCTCTCCGGCCTCGCCAGCGCAATCTTCAAGACCGAGGACACCCTCGGCCAGGGCACAATCATCCTCATCCTCGCCACGGGAATCGTCCTCATCCGCGAGCTGCGGGACAAGACCGTCGAGGCCACCGAGGTCTTCCCCATCCTCACCCTGCTGCTCGCCCAGGTCGGCGTCTGTCGCGTTCCCTACTGGAAGGGCCAGACCACGGCGCTCATCTACACGTTCGAGGTTGGTGGTCTGATTGCGCTGTTTGCGTGGTTTTGGTGGCATGGCATGGATACGCTGCCGCGTGCGTGTCATGATGACAAGGCTTTCTTCTTTGCAAAGGTTAGCATTTGGCATTGGTTCCGTACTCTTAACAAGGTCGGCTCCGTGTTTGCCATTATTGGTGGTGTCGTCTCCGTCATCTTCTATCTCGCAGGTTAGTCCATGTAACTCTCCTCCAAATGAAGGCTCTCCAATCACTAATACATCTTGCGTATGTAGCCATTATCCTCTTCACTTTTGTACGTGCTGCCAACTTTGTGCAGAGATTCCGCGGCGAAGGAGGCGGAAGGTCCAAGGAGGAGGAAAATCCCATGGGGTTCGGGGCAATCGACTTCCTCGTCAACATTGGCGCCATCGTCTACGTGGAAATGGCTCTCAAGTGGAACAACATCTCGGGTGTCCACAGTCTCGTCGCTCCGGGCCAATTCATGCCCTTTTTCATCGCTCTCGCGCAGCTGCTGAGCGTATTTTACGGCGTTGGCAAGGGGTTGATGTCCTTGGCTGCGGATGAGGATGGTGATTCAGATTCTGAGTTTGGTAAGTCTTCTTGATGCAGTTAAGCTGTCAATGTTTACTAATACTTTTAATAGATGAGGAAGATTTACCCTGTCCCCACGAAGAAAAGGGATGGTCTTGGTCTTACAAGAAGCAAGACTCTCTTCCCCTCGTGGTTGTTCCCTCTACTACAAAGTGAGCGGGCGGAGATAGCTCAAGATGAAGCTGGACATGGCACTAAAGAATGCCGAATTTGTGGTTGCGTTATACCCCGTGTGTATTTTTTTATGGTATGAACTTATGATGGGCAGGTTTGCATATATAATTAGAAATTGGGTTGGATGACGGTTACGTCGGTACGGTATTTGGCAGCGGTATGCTGGATTATATACGATAGATACACTGATGGCAATATTTGTTTTTCTCTTTTTGACTGCTCTTTATATAGCATCGAACAATGACTATTGCAAGGTGCTTTTCACAAGTGTATTCTCCAGGTGGTCCTGTCAGATATGCGACATAGTCATAATAATTTATAGTTCAGACCTCCACCTGGTTATATAAAGAGAGTTTAATAACTTTAATGAGAAACACTAATGCTATCCACAATCTCGTGTCTCAGATTTAAAGCCACATAATAATAGATGATAATGCCAGAAACGAGAGAAATATAACCATGGTAGTATATACTATAAAAATTACAGCAATAGTAGCAGATACTAGGAAAACATGATACTGGTAGCGGATATTAGGAAAATTTAGTGATAATAGTAGAAAGATAGTAGGAGAGACTTAAAGAGCTGGGTGTACATGTAATTATTAGCTTTTTAACAAGCTCCTAGCTTCAAAGCCACTCTGGACCTTGATAGTGGCGTAGACGCAGTTTACGTATATCTCACGTGTGTTTAATGACCCGGATGTTGGTTGTTGTTAATTTAGCACCCAACACCTATAAACTCGACCCTAGCCTCCCAGACGGAAGCAAGTTGGTTAGGTATTGCCCAACAAAGCCTAGATTGACCGAGCAGGAAGATTGTAGCTCTGGCTATGCAAGGTTTCTCTTTTACTCTGCGACCAGGTGACGATACTCAAGCGTCTCGAGATTTAGCCCCGTTGGCCTTCAATTCCCTATGTTGGTGGTGCCTAGGGAATGATGTCTAGGGAGCCTCCTCGTCGTCTAAAGAGATATATAAAGAGCTACTATATTCCTCGAGTTGCTACTTCTCTCCATGAACTACCGCCCTTCGTTACAAACCAAGAATATCATCGCTCTTCGCATTACTATACTTGCCTTGCCAAAGTCGACTATCCACTGACCGACCCCCTCGGTATCGTCCTACGACCAACTGTCCCCCCCCCCCCCAAAGGAACCGCAGCCTCTCACGATGTCATCTCACAAGTCTAGCGGACCTGACCCAAGTTGTTCCATTTGCAATGGAAGTGGTACTTGGAATGAGACGGTCATGGTCGACGCAGATGTTAATTGCTGGATGTGCAACGGTCGTGGATTCAGATGTCCTTCAACAAGGCATTCCGCCGATTGCGACAGGAGAGCAAGCTATTGGGGCTTCAGAAACTGTGATTGCGCCCATTGCCGGGGATCAGGCATACGGATTGAACAAGTACGAAAAACTGTCACACATGATTGCGACTGCTCCAAGTCCTTTTAATCACTTCGAGGGTTGATGATGGCAATCTCAATTCAAGGTTCGGTTCAGGAATTTGCGACCAATTTAGGTACTGTTAGCAACTAGGGCAGGTGGTTGCAGTCTCATGTAATGGATTGGTGCCAGGAGTTCTCCTTTGTCGGTCATGTTTGTGTTTTTACTTCTATTGCAACACAATCATTACCGCCACGGGCTATACCTGTACTTTGGTGTACTGGCCAGACAGAGGTAATTAGCAATCTATACTGAATAGACCCTCACGGCTACAAAGAGTGACACTCTAACCAATCGCCCCAATCCTCTTCTTCTGTAAATGAACTATTGCACGTCACCCATCCTGTTACCGTTAGGTAGAGTGGACTCAACAAAGGAGGAAATAGTATGGTCATGTAAAGACTGAGGACGGACGGATTAATGCCAAACGTTTAGCAATGAACCGGTGACGGTGGTGACACTCACATCCCAGCAGAAAGCATTTTTTCCCCAATATTCCTTCACCTTACTCCGAATGATATAATGAGGCCCGATCAAGGGCAGTAAGTGCTGCTGCGAAGGATCATCACGCATCTCACCAGATTCCCTCGTATCGTTTATGAATTGAATGAGTCTTCAATCTCATTACCTCCCGCAGAATTCCAATCGCTCCGTTTTACTCTCATCGGAGGAGACCGTCATTGGATTTGCATTTGGACAACTGGTTGTGGGGATATGAGTAACCGAGGTGAAAGTCCGCTGGCCGGCGGTGGACTTACTCCTCCGGAGTGGACGAATTCGCCAACGTGCGCTCTCGATCGGTGTAGGCGGTACTCTTGCCCTGTCTAGACTCCAATGCGGATTGAATCTTGGACCAAAATCGGGCCTCGATATTATCTTTGAGCCATCTTGCGTCCTCTGGATGCGTCACTAAGAACTGAATACAATCATCTGTGATGGGCGCATCACGACGAAGGTTTGCCCGAATAATTTGGCGAAAGATTTTCGCATCGTACCGTCCAGGATTTGGCCTTCGCCGGCGTTGATTTGGATTTGGTGGCCTTGTGAATGGATACCTTTTTAATTTGGATTGTATTTCCTCAGGCAATGTTTGCTCAATAGCAATGCTACTCCCAGTGTTAGTAGACTGATTTATGGCTTCACAACGCCTTAAAGTTCTTCTAACAGGGATTTTCCCGTCCACCGATGCCACAGAATTGGCGGATCTTCAGTAGACTCGCCATGATCAATAAGGAAGTAGCAGTTACGATTCTCATAGCCAAAGTTGTCACCGTACGAATTCCAACGATCCTTGTTCCAATCAAAGTCGCGGTTCCAGTGGTGTTGACACACGATGTTTCGTATAAAATCAATTCGTTGGCCATAATCATTTCCCGGCACAAGACTTGTTACTGTCTGCACCAGGATCCGTACCGGTCCTGGATATTTTGGCGGCGGCTTTGATTCCCCGGTGAGAGCCTCCATGATGGCTTCTAATAGGCGAAAGAGGCAAAACAGAGCTTGGAGAGGTTACGCGAAAATGATTCAGCAATGCGAAGATAGATGGGTAAAAGTGAGTTGAAGCAAGAGCCAGGAGAAACTCGAGATGGTGAGTGAAGTAAAAGAGTCGAGTTGCGACGTCGTTTGGCATTGACGTTAACGAAGGCGGGAGACATCACAGATCAAGATTGAGTGAGGAAGAACGACTTTATGTGCGAAGGCGGTGGAAGGGCAGCCAATCAGGAGACGATGAACTGATGTCTGACCAACAACCAAATATCACCATATTGGCCCACCCTGCATGGCACTGGTTGCAATGTTTGCTTTACTTCTCTTGGCCACTCCTTATTCATGTACTATCGGACAATGGCTACTCTTCGTTACATTTCACAAACATGTTCTCAAGGTAACGATGTCAAATGTACAATGTATTTATACTCAACTATGGACAGTTCAGACTTCTCCTTAGCTATGTGAAGAGAGTCTGGTGAAGTTCAAGGACCACCCGTATGTACAAAACCTCTTCTCAAAATATATATACTGAATCAGATTCACCACCACAGCTAGCCTCCCAATGCTAATCAAATCCCCTCTTTCGATTTCCTCTCAGCCTTTTAGACTGACATCTTTTCCGACTTACACGTTCAAAGGCTGGGCGGTGCGCTTGCCAGTGTTGCATGAGCCAGTAGGAGGAGCAGTGCCGGCAGAGTTGAAGTCGGTATCCGGGCCAGGGTTGGGGAAGAGCACATCCTTGCCCTCGAGAGTACCACAGCCGTTGTTAACGTTGGCAACAAACTGAGAAGGACGGCTGCTGAACGGGTCGGACGGGCTGCGAGCGGCTTTGCTTCGGCCCTGGATGGTAACGTGGGCGCAGTTCATGTACATCTCGCGGTTTCCAATCTTGTTGAACCAGGTCCACGAGAAGATGGCATCTCCAGCAGGCGTGTCGTTGGGCAAGGTGAAGCTCCAGGTGGGCTTGAGAGGGCACTGGCCGATCCACGAGTGGAAGGCCTTCCAGGTTCGGCCCTGGTCGTAGGACAGGGAGACTTGGCAGCTGCCGCCCTCGTGAGTGGCAGAGCCGGAGAGGGTCAAGTTGTAAGTGCCTCCGGCTTGCCAGGTGACGACTGACTTGCCCTCGGGCCTGCTGAAGTCGACTTGGTATCCCTTGCAAGGATAGTTGCCGCCGGCCTGGAACAGCGGGTTGGTCATGCTGTAGTCTCGCAGAGCCTCGGGCACGTTGGGGTTGAACTTGGAGCGGAAGGCATATGGCCATGAGAGTTCCATGTGGGCTTGAGCCATGGCGGCGAGGCCAAGAATAGAGGCGAAAGTGAAGACCTTCATTGTGATGATCGTGTGTGAGAGTGTTGCAAGTGTTGTCTTAGGCCAAGGGTCCAATTGAGTCGAGCTGTCAGAGACTGTTGTTGTCTGGTAGATCCAAGAGAAAGGCTGGATGAAGAAATGAGAGACAAGTGGTCTCTTAAGTAGTTGTTCGAAACACCATGCAGACAAGACACGAAGCAATATATTAGGTTTAGGAAAGAATACCGAGCTAGACCGATTGTAAGGGTTTGCCAGCGATGCGGCAATCGTTCCGTTACATCTCACATGAAAGGGGGACAGGCATGTTGCTGATGCCATGAATAGCAGAGTCAACCTCCCAGATTGGGGCATGCCATCTCCCACCATCTGTGACCCCCAATGCTACCGAGTGTCGAGGTCACCACACTTGTCTCTTGGCAATCTATGCATTATTGAAATCCTGCTGGATAATCATCCACATGGGCGGCATTGACACCGACCCCAGCAATAAAGAAGGCCAACCCAAGGCCACGCCGGGCGGCAACCGACCCGGGGGGTTCAATTAACCTGTTTGACGGCGCCATTGTGGGGGAAGACGATTCCAGATGCTGTCAAACACAGATCGTGACCAGGCTAAAGTGTCTAGAGTCTGTCCCAGCCACTTACACACACGCTGCTCTTGTGACTATCAGCTCCAGCACAGGGGTGCCATGTGGACCTGAACCACTGCGACGAAACCATGAGGCTGTGATGCAGAGGCTCCCTTGTCTGGTCCCACCGCTGCGTATGGAAGCTGGTTATCATGATACTGCGAGCAGTATTTGCCAGTGTTACTAGTAAGCCGTGTATGTGTGTAAGCGGCCATGATGAGCCAAGGCGCCAAGCCCATCAAATCAACTTGCAACGAGCGGCCGTTTTAAGAAAGAGATGGAACTGAAGATCACTTAATCGCATACTCATAAACGTAAAATATTCACATGCCATCCTCTACTTGATAGACACTCACGTGTTGACAGTTCGAGTGATGCTACGCCAGCCTCTGCTTCGTCTAAGCAAACGCGCAAAGGGACTGGGACTTGTAAGCGCCTAGTACGAGAATCAGCCAGCCGCCAAGTCCTTGGAATGAATATTTCCCGCTTATTCACCGCCGCATGAAACAAAACAGAAACATTTCGGGGAAACAACAAGGCTCCGAAAGATGATGCGGAGACTTGACAAAGAAAACAGCCATGGACTTGCCTGGCTCTGGAATGCTTGAGGCTTCGGACCGACAGCCGCGGATCCCACCAATCGGGAGCCCCTGACAAGAGGTAAGCATGCGTTTGACGGGTGCAGGAACAGGAACATACAGGGTGCCTGTCGATCAGCGCATTCTCCAAAGTACACGCGGAGGTGGAGAGAGAAGGGACAAAGAAATCATCACCTTGGTCTTGGCTGCCGTCTTGTAAACCACCATCTCTCCTTTTGACACGTTACAAATAGAAAGGGGTGCAAAGGATGGACTTGGATATTAACTAAAGCCAATAGACTTATTGGCCATTCTTGGCGCCAATGCGCAGAGGCAACCTATACAAATCCTCAATCTACATCGGACGTCTGTGGGCACTGATACGGCGAATACATGTATGCAGGATCTCGGCACGTTATTGCTTGGAACGGCAAAGAGATGGGCTGCCTCCAATCATCTCATTTCGCCGATATCACACATCTCAGCCGTATTCCCGATAGCTTTCATCAATACCAAAGGTCGCTCATAGTGAGTAACCAGGATTCCAACTCTAGCTTCTCGTATAAAACACCAAACTCATACTCGTACTATCGTCAGCGCAGCCCACCAAACTTGCTGTTTAGAAATCCGGCCTCGCTCTCCGACAATTCCGCGCAGTCTCACCCTCGCAAACATATACACATAAAGCGGAACTTTTATCAAGACAACCCCTTTATTGCCAGAGCGGTAGGTCGCAATGTTCGCATGCCGCGCCGTGCGACGTCCGTATCTCACGGCCTTCCTATTCCAGAAAGAAGCTTGAAATTTAGATGCCTCCGACTATCGATCTCCCTTGCCCGCGCCATTTTTGCCATGGACGGCAACGCGCTAGCATGCAACGCGAAACGGCACTCAGAAACATCCATAAGCTTAGATTATCTATTACAGTATAGCCTCCCCTTGTCCTTTTCTCGAACCTCTGCCCGTAACGTTAACTTTAAAAATCCCCCTTGACGCCGGCATCTTATTAGCCTAGCAATAGTACTGGGGGTCTAGGAACAGTTCCTCCTGCCCAATAGAGAAGTCTCATGATCCCCCCTGCTGCCTATTCGAGGTTTAGTCGAAGCTTGCAGAAGAAGCTTGATTCCTTTATCTTGTCTTGCTCGCCTTGGCGGTGGTGCGCGTGGGCTCCTGGATGCTTTCCTTGCTTTTTCGGCTTGAGATGAAAGATGGGGGCTCGTGGGACTGACATGTCCGTGCTTGGCCGTCAGCCGACGAGAGCCGATCAATGACAGCGTCAAGACTAAAGTCATGATTGACCTTTTGGTCCATCCATGAAAGACTGGTAACCACACTTTCTACGTCTACAAGACCATTCGGGCGGAGGGATCTTTGCTATCTAGCACCACGGATGAGATACCACCATCCATGACTATCGTTCGTAACAGTGCTGATACCACTTGATAGAAGATCGGGTTATCGGGTTAAATGTCTTGGGCAGACAGGACTCTGCTGAGAACCGATAACCACTTACACAGAGGAGGGCCAAAGTCAAGACTTGGCGTGGGCAGTCTTATCAAGAAGCGAATCAAAGCGAATCAATTCGGCCAAAGGACTACGAAAAAACTACACCATTTCATCATTAGAATATGAATCTGTGAAAAGGATTGCCTGTATGAGCCATCTATATTCTTCAAAGCGGCTGTTTCAAACACTGTCAGCGAATTCTTCTAGTATTCGAAGACCATGTCCCTAATGCGTACATAACTTCCTTATGTTGTCGTTTCCTTCTTACGTGTACTTCCCTCCTATTTGTTAGCTTTCCAACTCGATCAATTAGATATTCAAGGGTGACCGCATCTTCTGATGAATTTCCTCGCTGAAAAATACCTGAAAGTAGGTAATCAACTATGTTCAGTAATACGCATTGGCTGCAATTCGACGTGAAGTCGAGTTTAGTATTAGCGCTGCCGAACCGGTGCCGAGAACGCACTGATTTGACCGGTGAATACTACTGTCTCGGCTTTTACCCTGTTATTCTACCTAGTAGTGACGAATTTATGATGATGAGTCGATATTCATTCATTTCGTGGGTTACAGAGCATTTTCATCGGTTAACGTAACCAAGGTATTTCCAAACATATAAGTTCAATGTTCAATGGCATTCAATTTTCGCATAGTGGTGTAGGGTAGCGTGGCTCAGTGCAAGTTCTCACATGCGGGCACTACCAACACAGGTGGCGCTCACTCTCACCCTCCGTGTAAGCTAGATACTCAACTGTAAAACCAACACGATATTATGCATGCCTGTTTAGTCTAATTTTCGCTTTTTCTAATGGCATGATCTACGCGTGTACAATTTTGGTAAATGATGGAGATTTTCGATTTTAAGACTGCCGGATGTGGCTCTCCTTATCTCCGGGCATGTGAAGGCCCCTCCCCTCATCTGATAAATACATTACAGACAAAATGAACATCAAATATTCACCTTTCCAGCCAATTCCGTTCGCCATCAATTCACCACCTCTCTCGCCCCCGGAAATTAAATAACAAATCTTACAAGATGTCGTGCCCGGATTGTTACCGCGGCTCCGTCCACGAAGGCGAGCCGCGGGGCACCGTCACTCGTGCCTACGGCCTCGAGACCTACGTCGTTGAACCAGCGGATGGGACGCCCCCCAAAGGCATTGCGGTCATAATTCCAGATGCATTTGGATGGGCCTTTGTCAATACAAGGCTTCTTGCGGATAAATATGCAGACCAGGGCGGGTTCAAGGTGTATGCTCCTGATTTCATGAATGGTAAGTCAGACTCGATATACCGTCCACGGCTCTTGAAGCACGGTTTAGACATCGAAGGCTGATTGTTGTAGGCCGACCTGCACCGTTGTACATGATTGACGATATGAAAATTATATCATCGAAGACAGCTGGAATCTTCTCCAAAATGCAAGTACTCCGCCAAGCACCATAGTGGAAATTGAGCTATAGTTGCTAACACCTAGCTCGAATGGACTTGTAGCTACCACTTCTTCCACGCTCTTGGCGGCATGTTGCCCTTTATCACCTACAATTGGCCCACTAGGGCATGGCCAAGAGTCAAAGGCTTCTTCGAGCAGCTCCGCAAAGAAGAAGGCGCCTCACTTCCAGTTGGCGCCGCAGGATTCTGCTGGGGCGGCAAGCAAGTCATTCTGCTGGGTCGCGGAGACACAATTGACGGACGACCGTTGATCGACGCCGGTTTCACCGGACACCCAAGTATGTTAAGCCTCAACAGCGACATTGAAAACTTGAAGTTGCCAGTGTCGTTTGCGATGGCCGAGCACGATGACTACCTCTCTGTGGAAAAGGCCGAGGCTATCAGGGCCATTGTTGAGGCGAAGCCCGAACCGGCTCGTGGAGAATTGACTATCTATCTAAAGGCTGGACATGGATTTTGTGTTCGAGCGGACCACAAGTTTCCTGACTCTTTGCAGCAGGCAGATGATGCGACTGAGCAGTGCATCAAGTGGTTTACGGCCCATTTTAGCAATTTTATACAACCCTCTTGAGAGATTCATGATGAAGAGGGCTGCATCATGTGGATGGCTAGGTCTGTACTCAGAATTGTTACTCGTATTTTCAGCGTGTTTATCATATACCGAAGTTGAACATATATAATGTAATAGGACTAGGCTCTCAAAGAACGAAATCACGCCAAAGATGATACGAAGCCGGGCCATGTGATTCCTTCTCGCAGAGGTTGCTGTCTATGCTTAGTGGCTATAGAAAGCACAATTCTCATTTTCGTAGAACTCATTTGAACACTAACAGCTTCTTGAAATGATGCACTTTTGCAAAGACGCACCTTTGTTACTATCCGACCCAATGAACTATTTTCGGAGTATCATTCGGAGACCATGATGGCTCGGCATAAGAAGCTCCATCATCGAAATAGGAAAGAGCTTTGAAAATCTGGGGTACAGAAGACGGTGCATTATATAGCCGACGGCAATTACTAATTCTGATGACTTTCTCTGCATCTCGTATGATGGTGTTGAGGAACGGACTTTTATGATGGACCGTTTCTACTACATGTGCGAAAGTGTGAGGCATGTAGCTAAAGAGGCGGTTCATATATCTTACATGTAATTTCAGTATCCAAGTTTTAAACTGTGACATGATAAGTCAACCGTTTTCTCAATTCAAAATGTCAAATAGAGGGGATCTTGTGTAAATGGGCATGTGATCTTCTACAGTCTCCATCGCAATAGCGATAATGCGGGGAAGATGTGCCGGACAACGGATCTGGGGATTTCGGCATCTAAAAAAGGCCGGGCCTCATATATTCCACGATTGGACAGGTACAGTGCCCCGATTATTTAGGACCGTATAGATGAACAATTACCGTCGGTTGATGTCTATTACCAAAATCGTGCATATGATTTATAAACCCGAATAATTTGTCCAACTCTCGTGAATGGGATCCGGTCGACCGAACTTGATAATGTATAAATATCATGTCAGTTGCTGATATCAAGGGTTTCTGTCGACAATCTTCCGTCTGGCGCAATACACCCGTACACCTAAATCAAGATGCTTCCTCTTCTATTATACGCTGCTGCCGTCACGGCTGCTAGCACAACTGGCCTGCGGAAGCTGAGCAATCTCGTCACATTCGGAGACAGCTATACAGACGAAGGCCGTCTCAACTACATCTTTGCCAACAATGCACTACCTCCTCCAGGACAGCTTCTGCCCGTGAACAATGCAACATCAGTAGGCGGCTATGCCTGGCCAAGACTCGTAGCACAAAAGACGGGAGCCAAGCTCTACGACTATGCCGTTGCCGGTGGCATGTGCTCTGATAGCGTCACCCAGCACTTTCTCAGCAACATCAATGGGCCATTCCCGTCCATCTTGGATTACGAAGTCCCGGCATTCAAGACAGATCTCGGCTACAAGGGCTTGTACCAAGATAGGAGACCGGACAACACTGTCTACGCGCTCTGGATCGGTACCAATGATCTAGGAATTGACGGATTCTTGGGCAACAACCAAGTCAATGGCGCTACCATCACAGACTTTGTAGAGTGTGTCTGGAAAGCCTTTGACGGCGTTTACAAGCTGGGAGGTAGGCAGTTTGTGCTTCTCAACGTGCTGCCGCTGCAGCTCTCGCCGATGTATGCTTCCATCGCGAACGGCGGAACGGGAAATAATGAGTATTGGGGGAACAAGGCAACATATAACACAACAGACACTCAGTATAAGATGGAGGAATTCTTGACGAGTGCCAACACCATGTTCGCCACAGGAGCGCCGTATAACTTATTGGTCAAGAAGCGCTGGCCAGGGGCTACTGTCAGCTTACTGGATGTGCACTCGCTGTTGCTGGATTTGCGTTCAGATCCGACCAAGTATTATACAGAGCCGGTTGACATTACCGGATCTTGGAGAGGATGCGGGGATTCGGGATGCTTCCAGTCGACAGAGCCGCAGTCGAATTTCGTTTGGTGAGTGTTTCCATGGCGTGCTTTTGAGATGATTCTGACTTGAGATTGAATTAGGTATGACGAGGTGCATCCGTCAGAGAGGACATGCGAACATGTTGCCGATGAGTTTATCAACCTGCTGGAAGGGAGATCGAAATACGGCACCATCTACCACTAAGCTGCCCCACTTAATCGATTGTGTAGTGAATCAGTGGTTTCCTGAGTTACGAAGACTTTTGGTGGTCATTGCGCGCTTTATACGTGGAAGCATGATTCGAGGCTGAGACAGTAAAGCTGTGTCGACGATTACGCTGGTTAGTGCCCGGTATTATTCGTGGAGTAAGCCAGAATATTGACGCATAACGATGCTGAGTGTCCGTGTGAATGAATCACGACTGAGATTTACAATCGCATTTCAGCTTGTCGTATTATGGCGACCAGTTAAAAGGGGGGCGGATTTTGTTGTAAAATAGTATTCGACATTCCTATCTTGGACTGATGAGAAATGATGATGACGAATGGGCTCATGTTTAGGATTGGAGGTCAACGAGTGATGAACAAGATACAAGTTATGAATGATATGCAATTTCCTGCTAAAGTTACCTTATGGTTGAGTTTATATACTTACAAAGTTGAGTTGATATGATATTAATTCCTCTTGGTAGTATATACCTCTTACCTGGATAGCTCTGCTGCTGTTCCTCAGTATCTGATACCAGCAGCACCACATCACTTCTGCCCGATCAAAAGTCCATCGTCAACAGTATTGCGTCTTTCAGCAACTCTCGCCAGCTTATTCAGCAGAGGCACGGCCCGAGGCTTGCAGCCCGACTTTGCTCATCTCATGAGATCCAATCCAATAAGCTGGCCAAGTTACACAAGCCGTCGCATTTTTCCGAGCGCCAGCAAAACTTTGCTGCTCCATCTGCAAAACTATAAATAAACACGCGCAGATAGGAAGATATAAAAACAAGGACAATTCTCTCGTGTTTCTTCCCTTGCAGTCAATCACTTCAATTCATAAAAGTCATCGCTTAGACTCTTTATTTCTGTCCATCTCTGGCAACTTTTGGCGATACTCCCAGCGCATCGGAATAGGCATCTCACGTCATTTCGCGACTGCAAAAGGACAGGCTAGGCCACTTTCGCGCTTCTCTGACCCGCTAAGGCCATTTTCCATCTACAACTTCTTCTCAGCCAATCCGTCCGTCCAACTACATATAATCTACAGCACCGAGTCTCGCCATTCCTCCCTCGCCATCGCCATCGCCATCTGGACACGACACGACCGGTGCAATCCTTCGCCAGCCATGTACGCGAACAACTACGGCTTTGGCAATGCCGCGCCCAACTTCAACCCCGCGGGCACACCGCAGCCAGGAATGCAGCCGGGCCAGCAGGTCATGTTCAACCGCCAGCAGCAATTCGCCGGCATGGCGCCTCAAGGGGCGTTTCCGGGAGCGAACCCGCACATGATGGCCGACGCAAACTCGGCAAACTCCATGATGCAGTCGCAAGGCATGATGCCGTCGCAGGGTATGCCGGGCATGGCGCCAAACAATCAGAGTGCGTCTCTCTACGTCCCTCCCCTGTAGCCAGCAGTCGCGCGACATGGCAAACGAGCATCCAATGTGCTGAACACTAACCCGCGTGCAACAACAGTGGCCTACCAGCAGCAATTCCCCGGCGCGGCGTACGGCCAAGTCCTTCCCGCGGGCGTCGGGCCTCAGGGCTTCGTTCCGAATAACTACATGATGGGTGCGGGGATGCCAGGCTTCCCCATGGGCCAGCCCGGCATGCCTCAGCAGCAGCAGATGATGATGCAACGAATGCAGCAGCAGCAACAAGCTCAGCAGCAGCAACAACAACAGCAAACTCAACAACAACAACAACAACAACAACAACAACAACAACAACAACAACAACAGCAGCAGCAGCAGCAGCAGCAGCAGCCGAACCAGGCCATGGGCCAGGTGTCGACTCCCCAGAGACCCCCGAGCACAGCCCAAGGAACGCCGACAAACATTATGCCTCCCCAGCAGCCTCAGTTCTCGACTCCGCAACCCATGTCCCAGGGACAAACACCGACAAATCAACAGCCGATGGGATTGGGCACCCCTCAGACACCGACATTTTCCTCCAATCCGGCCAGCAGCATGGCCGGTCCCCCAACGGGTGCGGTACCTATGAGCCCTACAACAGAGGCTCTGGAAAAGGAGAGGTTCGCCCTGTTGTTAGACATCAACCACGAGCTACTATACGAGTCGATCCAGATCCAGACAACGCTACAAGAAATGAAAAAGGAGTTTGCCGCTGTCAATGGCAACATCCCAGACAGGAAACCATCCGAGGAGGAGAACCACTTCCAACAAGACTATCTGCAGTATGTTTAACATGCCAAAATATTGACACAGACACACAAAACTAATGGTTCATAGTTGCATGCGGCGATTACAAGCAAACCTGTCGTATATGGCTGCACTCGCAGATAGGAAGCCAGAAGTCAAGGGACCGCCTTGCCCAGCATATCTCAGTGCACCTCCACTGAACTTGACTCTCAGGCCCAGAGCCGTACCGATTGGCGCCGAGAACTCAACAACGCCTCCAGATGCTGTAGCGGATAGAGAAGAGCGGAATAAGTCGATCCAGGATTTGTATCGACGACTACAAGCTGTCTTCCCGACGTTCGACCCTAAGAAGGAGCCAGCCTTCCGCACGACGGCCTCGGGCCAGAAGCCGGGTAACCCAATGGCTCCGAGCCAACATGCCAGTCCCGCTGCCCAGAGGACACCTCAGCTGCCAAATATGCCTGGCCCGCCAATGAATCTACAGCCCAACTTGGCTTTGCAGTAGGACGATGAAACCTCGCCTTTTGCGTTGTGTAGTAATTTGGTACGTTTGTGGACGTAATGGAAGAACAGGAATAGCAGGGAAGGGAAAGCGGGCCTGCGATTCCCGCTATCCTGTTGGCGTTTTCGACTTAGAGGCTTGATTTCGGTTACTTGGTTATATGATACCACTTGGTATTGCGTTTCCTCACCTTTGGATTTTGGGGGGAGACCACATGACAGCGACGTTGCTTGGAGACGCATACACTCATGAAGCATAAAAATGACGAAACTCTTTCGGGAGGCATGCTTTGCTTAGATTAGCTGTACCTATCTATTTCTTATACACTAGCTAGTACTTGTATAACGCCTTTACAGTGCTGACGAGCGGTTAGCCATGTGAATATTTGGATTCTGTACGATGAGATAGTCTCTGCTGCCACGCCCTATCGACGGTTTGCCTATGTCGTTACACAAACCAGGAGCTTTCAGAAAGGGGTGTATCATGTGATACTCGGAGATTTTGTTAAAATACTTGTCCCACTCAACGAAGGTGTATGCCTTTGGTGTGACGGTGCGTGTCTGTGATGGCTTTAGCAAAGTGATAGCCTCATCTGATATGCAAAACCCGATCTAGAGTGTAGATCTGCTAGCGCCACGCTAAAGATTTAGCTACACAAGACTACTTTCTCCCTGGTGGGCCATTAAGATACGAGTATAACGTCGAGAGTTCATGTTCGTCCTCCATGTCACTTTGTCACCTCAGCCTCAACCCTGAAAACCTTGCTATATGGAAATGCCTAGATATGCGTGAATATGAGAGAAAATTAGCGCTTTATCATCATTTAAATGGATCTGAAAAATTGCGCAAGTGTAACTTTGTCTGCCACGGGGCAGCCTCTCACACGCAATACACGTACTATCCTTAAATTGAAGTCCCATCTTGCTTCTGCTCAACAATTCTTAATCTTGCCCTGCTATTTATAACCCGAAGATACTACATTGCCATCATTCATTGCAGTGAATCATTATTCCACACGCCATGGCACAGAAAACAGACCCCCTCCCGCCATATCATCTTCCTAAGGAGAATAGGTGTACGTGTCTGCATGGCCCAGCTCCCTCATACATGGACAATTTCACTGACTCCTTGCTTAATTAGGCGCCAGGACACCTCCTGGCATGAATAGAACTGAGCAGCTCATCTGGTGGCGCGGTGAGGATCGCATCGTCAACAACTCCGTCAATTCTGCCCATGTTACGCTTGCCAGACGTGGCTACAAGATTCAGCAAATGCTGGGCATTCCCAATCAATACGGCATGTTTTCGTCCGGTCCTGCTCGTCTACAAGCTTATGAAGGGTATTTGGTGGCATATTTAGCTTTCCTCCTTTTATTCCTTACTATTGTTGTTGCAGCGATTCTCATGCTGCGTTATCTTGTCGAGTCGAGAGAATTCTCGATTCCTAGATTAATATTGGCTTATTTGATGTTTGCGATTCCACTGATTGCCATTGCTTGGCTAATGGTGGTTTTCGGTCGTCGCCATTCGCCAGATTATGTCTGGGCCGAGGGTCGGAAATTACATACGGTATAGGAGATGCAAATCATTGGTTTGGTTCAAGTCAGATACATCAAGAGTACTGGTTTTGTCATATAATTGCCATTATCTGTGATCTATAAACCAATGATCTGAGAGTGGGTTTGATAACGCATATATGAATCAGCAGATCATGATCTGGCTGTAAGATCGATGTTTGGGATGTCGTTTTGTGGATTCTTACTACGGAAATTATGAAAGGAGGCGTCTACCTCTAAGCATATCGTGTAGCGGCGTATAAAATCTCAGGTACTGGTGGTAACGGTTAAACAAATAGGTTGACTGGCGAATCTGGTATGCGTTTCTCTCCGAAAGGCCTCAAGTACCTAGCCTTCATGACAAAGCTTTGAACATGTATTCTGACCTCTACACCAAAGTTTAACAGAGGGCTTCGAAACTCAGAATCTGCCATTGAGATTGTTGTCGGATACACTTTTGGGAAGCTCTAGGTTGCCGGTGGAATATTCTAATATACTTTCATTCTCTCTTATAAAAAGAAGTGCCACCATTCATCAGAAAATAGAATAAACCTCCCCTTACACCAATTTACGTCTTCATCTACTCGACCATTTGGCTGCTCTCATCAGCCATGTCTTCAACGTATCCAACCACTCCCACTCCTCCTCCTCCCCCTCATCTTCGCCCTCCCTCTTATCTTCCCCCTCAAGGTAAGATCAACGCAGCTATAACTGCGCTTCGCCGGTTCACCTTCCAATCAGAGCAACTCGCTGACTTATACCAGAAAATGCAACTGCTGGGGCCTCCAGACCGTCAAGAGGTGCCAAGCGAGGTACCATGAAGACCGTCAGGTTATTATTCGGCCGCCAAGTCCAAAATGGCCAGCCAAACCCCGTCCTCGTTTCAGTAGCCACCAGAGGCTACAACATCCAGTCTCGCGTTTTGCATATTCCCGACTCGCTCGGCTTATTCACACGCGGGTCCCCTCGCCGATCAGCTTGGGAGGGTTCCGTGTTTGTATATGCATCCTTAAACCTTCTATTATTGGCCATCATGTTCTCATGTTGGATAATGATTCTGGAAGACTATGGAAATCACTCTCCGATGATACCGATATCTTTTGTAGTCTTGTACATCGCGGTGGTAATGCTCATCTGGGTAGTAGTGATTTACAACCCCCGACGTATGCCAGGCTATAATTGGAGAGATAACTCTCAGGTGCTGAGGGTGTAATTGCTGGGCGATTTGTATCTTTTGCGGATTGAACGGCCCTTTCTACTGGCGGTGGCTACCTACCTGATGTTCTAATTAATGGTATACTATGAGGTAGTATTACATGGTATATTGGCCGGGAGCAAAATAAAAAGAATGTGTTTACCTCTCCAACGGGCGGCAGGATAATCAGACAAGTAGTCAGACAATTGATCAGGCAACTGACAGCTTGGAGCCAATTAATAACATGCTGAAAATAGTCGTTCGTCCTTAAGCTTCATCATGGTTACGATTTGTACGAAATCGTCAGTCACCTCATATCCAGGTTTAAGGTACAGTCCTGGAGACAAAAAAAAATGCACAGCTGTTGAAGTGAATGAAGCATCAAATGGAGACTACCAGTACACTTTAAGTAGACTATTGTTGACTGGTACTGTATTGAGAAAGCTGTTGATTGAATGAAATTCTTCAATTCCGTACATAGGTAGGTAGGCGGGAATGAAGGTCACCTCTGACGGCACTGCTCTTTGAAGACGGAAGAAATTTACAGACTAAACTCAATCTCATTAGCCCTGACTTGCCAAGGTCCAAGGTGAGAATAACTTGTACGATAGACAATTACACATCGCAACCGCTTACCTACGGTTTCAACTAATCGAAATAAGAGCAAATCAGGATGCTCGTCCCCCAACCATCTTTGCATCTTTTTTTGGCTTGCCGTGATCCACATGGTGGGAAAAAGCAAGAGAGAAAAAAAAGATCTGCGGAGGCGTTTAGATGGGCGCTCCACAAGCGAGATGATGGTAGAAACATGTGCTTCTGGGAGAGGAAGAGTCTCGTGACACCAGGAGAGCTTGTTTCCTGCTTCACAACGTGCTCGTTCAGGGCCAATCTGGAGATACCTGTATTCTACAATCCATCTCTCTTTTCCGCTGTTGTCATACAGTTTGCCTCGTGCTTGTTCAAACACCCAGCGATGCATCGTATCTCGTGTGAACCGGGGAGGCAACAATGAATCCATCACCGATGGAGGGGTCAATCTTATTCGATCCATTGAATTTTTTTTTTTTCTTTTGGGGGTCCCAGGGCCGCTGCGGGGTCCATTTAGTGCGTGGGCTTCTGAAGGAATACCACGCAAACGCCTGCAAACATCCATCATAGGCAATCTAGAGCCCCCCGAGCAGCGCCGTCATTGGCCCATCTGGCTGGTGGCGGTGGAACGGGCGCTGTGATCTCAGCTGCATTGGCCAATGGCGAGGCGCTGGCTCTCAACATTTTGAAGCTAATCCGCGCCAGTCGTGGCTTGATGATGGTATTGATTGGCAAGAGAGAAAAAAAAAAAAAAATAAGATGGTGTCAAATCCGCCGAGATTTTTTTTCTCTTCCTTTTCCTTTCTTCTTCCTCCTCCTCAACTACGGCAAGAGCATCCTTCAAGCTTCTTTCTTTCTCTCAATACTCTCTGAAGGACGCCTTGCAATTGTTGAGGAAGCAGATGACAGCGAGGTAGCTTTTGACCTGCCCGGGAGAAGCTCTGAAAACGAGTTTTTCGTGTCAGTCGCCAGCAAACCTTCGCCCCTCACTTTCTCTTCATCACCATCTTTTGCCCCGCCTTGGGTATCGTCAGTAACAAGACAGCTGGGGAAAAAGCTTCTTGAACGACGAAAAGTCAAGAGTTGCTTTCTGCTGAACCTCAACCACACAAAAGAGGAAAAGAAACCAACTTTCTACACCAAAAAACATGGCTGTTCAGCTCCTCAAGCCCGCCTCGGCCAGCTATGGCAGCAACGAGCGCCTCGTCTGCCTTGAGCTCGAGGATGGCTCAACCTACCAGGGTTACAGCTTCGGCGCTGAGAAGAGCATCGCCGGAGAGCTGGTTTTCCAGACCGGCATGGTGGGCTACCCCGAATCCATCACAGACCCCTCATATCGCGGCCAGATCCTCGTCATCACCTTTCCCTTAGTCGGAAACTATGGTGTCCCTTCGCGGGAGACACTGGACGAGCTGCTCGGCGACCTGCCTGCCCACTTTGAGTCGTCCCAGATTCACATTGCCGGTCTTGTTACCGCTTCTTACTGCGGCGAGGACTTCTCCCACTTCCTCGCTACCTCCTCCCTGGGCACATGGCTCAAGGAGCAGGGCGTCCCCGCCATGTATGGCGTTGACACCAGAGCCTTGACCAAGCGGATCCGTGAAAAGGGTAGCATGCTGGGCAAGATGAGACTTGCCAGCATTGCCGCTGCTGGCAACGGCGCCGCCAATGGCCTCGCCTCTCTCGACGAATTCGAGGCAATTGACTGGGTAAACCCCAACACACAGAACTTGGTGGCACAGGGTGAGTTTCCCCATCTGCCTCCCTTTTTACTAGATAAGAAAAACACAAAGAGACAATATGCTCATGCCTTTCGTAGTATCCGTCAAGGAGCCCAAGTTGTATAAGCCGCCCACATCCGTTGTTGCTCGCAAGCATCCCTCCGGCCGGACAATCCGTGTTCTCTGTGTCGATGTTGGTATGAAGTACAACCAGCTTCGATGCTTCCTCAAGCGAGGTGTCGAAGTCGTAGTTGTCCCCTGGGACTATGATCTGGCCAAGGCTGCCGGTGAAGAGTATGACGGTCTCTTCATCTCCAACGGTCCTGGTGACCCAGCTGTCCTTGAGAGCACTGCCAAGAACATTGCTGCCGTCATGGAGACCAACAAGATCCCCATCTTCGGCATCTGCTTGGGCCACCAGCTCATGGCCCGCGCTTCTGGCGCAAAGACCGCCAAGATGAAGTTTGGTAACCGCGGCCACAACATTCCCTGCACAAGCATGGTCACTGGAAAGTGCCACATTACTTCCCAGAACCACGGTTTCGCTGTGGATGCCGCCAGCCTGCCCACTGGCTGGACAGAGCTCTTCGTCAATGCCAACGATGGCAGCAACGAGGGTATCATGCACGTTGAGAAGCCATACTTTAGCGTCCAGTTCCACCCCGAGAGCACCCCTGGCCCTCGCGATACAGAGTATCTCTTTGACGTCTTCATTGACACCATGGCCAACTGCGCCGAGAACCCTGCTCTGCTAAAGGCTCCCGTCGCTTTCCCCGGCGGAACCATTGCGGAGAACGAGAGGCTTCACCCTCGCGTTTCTGTCAAGAAGGTCCTTGTTCTTGGCAGCGGTGGTCTCAGCATTGGCCAGGCTGGCGAGTTCGATTACTCTGGTAGCCAGGCCATCAAGGCTCTCAAGGAGGAAGGCATCTACACGGTCCTCATCAACCCCAACATTGCCACCATTCAAACCTCAAAGGGCTTGGCCGACAAGGTCTACTTCCTGCCTGTCAACGCCGAGTTCGTCCGCAAGGTCATCCTGTATGAGCGACCCGATGCCATCTACGTCACTTTCGGTGGCCAGACTGCTCTGCAGGTCGGTATCCAGCTCAAGGATGAGTTTGAGAGCCTTGGTGTCAAGGTCCTGGGTACCCCTATCGACACCATCATCACCACTGAGGACCGAGAGCTCTTTGCCCGAAGCATGGACTCCATCGGCGAAAAGTGCGCCAAGTCGGCCTCGGCCAGCAATGTAGACGAAGCTCTCCACGTCGTCAAGGACATTGGCTTCCCCGTCATTGTCCGTGCCGCCTATGCTCTGGGTGGTTTGGGCAGTGGTTTCGCCAACAACGAGCAGGAGCTGCTTGATCTCTGCCACAAGGCTTTCGCCGCCAGTCCTCAAGTCCTGATTGAGCGAAGTATGAAGGGATGGAAAGAAATCGAGTACGAAGTCGTTCGAGATGCCCAGGACAACTGCATTACTGTCTGTAACATGGAGAACTTTGACCCTCTCGGTATCCACACTGGTGATTCCATCGTGGTCGCCCCCTCGCAGACCCTCTCAGATGAGGACTACAACATGCTCCGAACAACGGCCGTCAACGTCATTCGACACCTGGGCGTTGTCGGTGAGTGTAACATTCAGTATGCCCTGAACCCCTTCTCTCGGGAATACTGCATTATTGAGGTCAACGCTCGATTGTCCCGATCCTCTGCCTTGGCCTCCAAGGCCACTGGTTATCCCTTAGCTTTTATTGCCGCCAAGCTGGGTCTTGGAATCCCGCTCAAGGAGATTAAGAACTCGGTGACCAAGGTTACCTGCGCCTGCTTCGAGCCTTCTCTCGACTATGTTGTCGTCAAGATGCCCAGATGGGACTTGAAGAAGTTCACTCGTGTCTCCACCCAGCTCGGCTCTTCCATGAAGAGTGTTGGTGAAGTCATGAGCATTGGTCGCTCGTTTGAGGAAGCCATTCAAAAGGCCATCCGAGCCATCGACTTCCACAACCTTGGCTTCAACGAGACCAAGGCTCTCATGAGCATCGACGACGAGCTGCAGACGCCCTCTGATCAGCGTCTGTTTGCCATTGCCAACGCCATGCACCAGGGCTACTCCGTCGACAAGATTTGGGAAATGACCCGAATCGACAAGTGGTTCCTCCGAAAGCTCAAGGGACTGAGCGACTTTTCCAAGCACATGACTCAGTTCACCACCGTCGATATTGCGCAGAACCCCAGCATCCTTCTGCAGGCCAAGCGTCTGGGTTTCTGCGACCGACAGCTGGCCAAGTTCTGGAGCTCCAACGAAATCGCTGTCCGCCGCCTCAGGCTTGACGCTGGCATCCAGCCCTTTGTCAAGCAGATTGACACGGTTGCTGCCGAGTTCCCTGCCTTTACCAACTACCTGTACCTCACCTACAACGCGTCTGAGCACGATGTCGACTTTGAGGACCATGGTGTCATGGTTCTCGGCTCTGGTGTGTACCGTATCGGCTCGTCTGTCGAGTTCGATTGGTGCTCTGTCCGTGCCATCCGCACCCTGCGAGCCACCGGCCACAAGACCATCATGGTCAACTACAACCCAGAGACGGTGAGCACAGATTACGACGAGGCGGACAAGCTGTACTTTGAGAACATCACGCTCGAGACGGTTCTGGACATTTACCAGCTGGAGAATGCACACGGCGTTCTTGGTGCCATGGGTGGCCAGACCCCCAACAACATTGCCCTTCCTCTGCATCGCGCTGGAGTCAAGGTGCTGGGTACCTCTCCTGAGATGATTGATACCGCTGAGAACCGATACAAGTTCTCTCGTATGCTGGACCGAATCGGCGTCGACCAGCCTACCTGGAAGGAGCTTACTAGTTTCGAGGAGGCCAGGGCTTTCTGCCAGGCTGTCTCCTACCCTGTGCTGGTCCGCCCTTCATACGTCCTTTCTGGCGCTGCCATGAACACTGTTTACTCTGAGAAGGACCTGGAGAGCTACCTGGCCCAGGCTGCCGAGGTCTCTCGCGAGCACCCAGTCGTCATTACCAAGTACATTGAGAACGCAAAGGAGATTGAGATGGACGCTGTCGCCAAGGACGGTGTTATGGTCGGTCACTTCATTTCCGAGCACGTGGAGAACGCTGGTGTTCACTCCGGTGATGCCACGCTCATCCTGCCCCCTCAGGATCTTGAGCGCACCACTATCGATCGCATTGTGGAGGCCACTCGCAAGATTGGTGCTGCTCTGAACGTGACTGGCCCCTTCAACATCCAGTTCATTGCCAAGGACAACGACATCAAGGTCATTGAGTGTAACGTCCGAGCTTCCCGCTCGTTCCCATTCGTTTCCAAGACCATGGGTGTTGACCTCATCGAGATGGCCACCAAGGCCATCATGAACCAGCCCTTCCAGGAGTACCCCCCCACGGATATTCCTCCCGATTGCGTTGGTGTCAAGGTACCTCAGTTCAGTTTCTCTCGTCTCTCCGGCGCCGACCCCGTCCTTGGTGTCGAAATGGCTTCTACTGGTGAAGTTGCCTGCTTCGGTGTCGACAAGAACGAGGCATACCTCAAGGCCCTCCTGTCCACTGGATTCAAGATTCCCAAGAAGAACATTCTGCTGTCCATTGGTTCGTACAAGGACAAGAAGGAGATGTTGCCGTCGGTGCAGAAGCTGCAGAAGATTGGCTACAAGCTGTTTGCCACCGCTGGTACCGCCGACTTTTTGCAGGAGCACGGAGTTCCCGTCCAGTACCTCGAAGTCCTCGGTAAGGAGGAGGACAAGGAGTCGGAGTTCTCTCTCACGCAGCACCTGTCCAAGAACACAATTGATCTGTACATCAACCTGCCTTCCAACAACAAGTACCGCCGCCCGGCCAACTACATGAGCAAGGGTTATCAGACTCGTCGTATGGCTGTTGACTACCAGATCCCCCTGGTTACCAACGTCAAGAACGCCAAGATTCTCATTGAGGCCATTGCCCGAAGCTTCGAGCTCAACGTTGCCAAGCGCGATTACCAGACTAGCCACAAGACGGTTGTCCTACCCGGCTTGGTCAACGTTGCGGCCTTTGTTCCCGGTCTTGTCACTCCCCAGAGCCACGACATGGAGATTGTCACCAAGGCCTCCATCTCTGCGGGCTTCAGCATGATCCGCGTCATGCCTCTTGGCCTCGAGGGTGCCATCACTGACGCCATCACTCTGAGGGCTGCTCAGCAGAACAGCAAGCTCGGCGACTTCTGTGACTACAACCTCTCTGTCTCTGCCACTTCGGAGAACGACAGCCAGATCAGCGCCCTTGCCGGTGAAGTCGGCTCCCTCTTCATCCCCTTCAACCACTTGTCTGGCAACATTAGCAAGGTGGCTGCCGTCACTGCCCACTTTGACGCCTGGCCGACGCACAAGGTCATTGTGACCGATGCCAAGCTGACTGACCTGGCGTCGATATTGTTGCTTGCTTCGCTGCACAACCGCCGCATTCACGTTACTTCGGTTACGAACAAGGACGACATTCGGCTGATTGCGCTGTCCAAGGCCAAGGGTCTGCGTGTTTCTTGCGACGTCTCTATCTACTCTCTCTACCTGTCTACCAAGGACTACCCTGAGCTTGACCGACTCCTCCCCACCCCCGAGGACCAGGCTGCTCTCTGGGAGAACATGGCGCACATTGACGTCTTCTCCGTCGGAAGCCTGCCTTACCAGCTCGCCGAGTCCCTGGGTCACAAGGCTGACACGTCCAGCGGCGTTGCGGATGCCCTTCCGCTCCTGCTCACCTCTGTCACCGAGGGCAAGCTGACGGTTGACGACCTCAAGGAGAAGCTTTACCAGAACCCCATGGAGATCTTTGAGCTCCATGATCAGGTCGGTACCAGCATCGAGGTTGAGATTGATCGTCCTTACCAGGTTCTTCCCGGCAGCGTGTGGTCGCCGTTTGAGGGCCGTGTGATGCGCGGATCTGTCCGCAGGGTCACTTTCCAGGACGCCACCGTCTGCTTGGACGGCGAGCTCCTGCCAGTGCCCCCCAAGGGTAAGGATATGTCTTCGCACAACATCTCTCGCGAAGTTCCCGTTTCTCCCCCTCTGAAGCCTGCCATGGGCCTTATTACCCAGGTCACCGAGAGCCCCAAGCCCAGACAGCAAGCCGCGTTCAGCAGCCCCAAGATTGCGGCTAGGTTCCGCAACATGGAGGGACTGGGCTCGCCCGCCAGACTGGGAAGCGCCGTGGATGAGTTGGGTCTGTCTTTGTCACCCCAGCCCGCCGCCAGCTCCCCTCTCCAGCAGCTGTTGTCGCAGCCCAACTCTTTCAAGAACTCTCACGTACTGTCTGTGAAGCAGTATACCCGAGCTGACCTGCACTTGCTGTTTACTGTTGCCCAGGAGATGCGACTTGGCGTTCAGCGCGAGGGTGTCTTGAACGTCCTCCGCGGACGTGTTCTCTGCACGCTCTTCTACGAGCCCTCCACTCGCACTTCGGCCTCCTTTGATGCTGCCATGCAGAGACTTGGCGGACGCACCATTGCGATTTCGACGTCGAGCTCGTCTGTGCAGAAGGGCGAGACGCTGCAGGACACTCTGCGAACGCTGGCCTGCTACGGAGATGCAGTCGTCTTGCGCCACCCCCAGGAGACCTCTGTGGACATTGCAGACAAGTACTGCCCCGTCCCTGTTGTCAACGGCGGAAACGGTAGCAAGGAGCACCCTACCCAGGCATTCCTCGACCTCTTTACCATCCGTGAGGAGCTGGGCACTGTTCAGGGCCTGACGATTACCTTCCTGGGTGATCTCCTGTATGGCCGACCGGTCCACTCGCTGGTGTACCTGCTCCAGCACTACCAGGTCAAGGTTCAGCTGGTGTCCCCCAAGGCTCTGTCTCTCCCCGCCAAAGTGAGAGAGCAGCTGATTGCATCAGGACAGCTACTAGTGGAGTCTGAGACTCTGACACCTGAGATCCTGGCCCGCAGTGACGTCCTGTACTGCACACGTGTTCAGAAGGAGCGATTCGAGAGCTTGGAGGCTTATGAGAAGGTCAAGGATTCATACCGCGTGGATAACGCTACGCTGAAGAACGCCAAGAGCTCCATGGTTGTGATGCACCCTCTGCCCAGGAACGAGGAGGTGGCTGAGGAGGTGGACTTTGACCAGAGGGCGGCGTACTTTAGACAGGTAAGCACGACTCCCCAACAGATTGAGGAGGTGAATTGGCTAACATTGATTTACAGATGCGGTATGGTCTTTACTGCAGGATGGCGCTCCTGGCACTTGTTATGGCTAGCTCGTAAAGAGGCTATATTTTGTCAGACGCGGCGGCGCATTTTCCCAAAGACTGTACAGAGTAGATTTTCTTTCGTTTCGGTTTTCACTTTCGATGGTTTCTTTTGGGTGGAAGGCGAACATTTCGGTTTATTCAAAAAGGCGGTATGATGTAGAAGGTTATTTCTTTTTCTTTTTCCCGGACGTTACGTGTTAGAGTACGTCCTAGGTATAAAACCCGTATTTCAGCAAAGGGCAATATTTGCTTCATTTGGAGGGGTTTTTGGGTTTGTGTGGCGTTGAAGCCAACAGACCGTAGATGATATTCGTATGATACCCAATAAACATGTTTGTATACGCATACGTATTTTTATACGTATGCGTATGTGCGTACGTATGTACGTATGTGCGTTCCGTGCGTTTTGAGTGTATGGGTGTTGTATGTGTGTGTGTTTTGTGTGTAGGTTTATTTGAGGTGAGTTTTGTATATATTTACAGGTATGTTTATTTCAACATTTTTTTCGAACATCAACAGTTGTAGAATTCAACACTCAATTACAACGAGTATGCAACTCTAAGGAGCTTCAAAAAGAAGTGATTAATTTCACTTGATCAAGCCGTTGAATCAAATCAAAAGACTTCAAATGGTAGAGTACAAGACTTCGGCTCTTCATCAATGCTTTGTCATCAAAGACACCAGCGTTTTAGTGGAGAATCTGGCAACGTCCAACGTCCAATTGACTAAAACAAACACCCGCAAGCACCAATCAATAGACTAAAGTACACTCTACTCATTATTTCGCTACTGCAAAGGTGCAATAACACTGTAGATGCTACACCAACCTCAGATCCCCACGGCTAAAAGCGCCTCATTCGATTTCGAGAGCGTCATGCAATCGGACGGCCGCCCCACTTTTAGCACCTCTTCTTTCCCTCAATTTCTACGCATCGAGTTTTAAGAACCCGACTTCATTTACTTTAAATCCATGATGATGATTCACTGCTGAAACTCATAATTTCGTAATAATCCGTCTATTTTAAAATCTCATCACAGCTTTTGCTCCTACTTTCTTTTTAAGGGAGGAGGGGATCAGCTTTAAGTTACTGGCTGCATCTCTTGAATTTTGATGAGATATTCAGGCTTGCGATATTTCGCTTCGACGGCCACGACGAGGACGAGGATGGCTTTGTATCGCCGGCCTTCGACGGTGCTCACCACTGAGGAGGAGAAGCTGATTTGTACGTCTCTTTCACTGTGTCCATGTCTGTATCTCTGTCTCTCGCTCACTCATCATACCTCTCATCTCTCATGACTCATCCATCCCTCAACACCATAACCTCAGCATCACCACCCATCATACAGCATCATTTCAAACAAAACTAACACTCCTCAAACCAGTCGCCCCAGCAGGCCACCACCCCCACGGCCAAGCCCCCAATTCACCCTCTCCCAGCTCCACCGCTCCGACCTCGACCCAACCTCCCCCATCCCCCAATTCAACGCCTGGTTCTCCCTCGCCCAGCGCACCCCGTCCATCTCCCAGCCCGAAGCATGCACCTTGTCCACCGCCCACCTCCCCTCCGGCCGCGTCTCCTCCCGCATCGTCTACCTCAAGGAGCTCGACCCCCACGGCTTCGTCATGTACACCAACCTCGGCACCTCCCGCAAGGCGCATGATTTGCAGACAAACCCGCACGCCAGCCTTGTTTTTTACTGGCCGCCTTTGCAGAGGCAGGTTCGTGTCGAGGGTATTACGGAGACGAATTCCCGGGAGGAGAGCCAGACGTATTTTGATACTCGTGTTAGAGGTAGTCGTATTGGTGCTTGGGCGAGTCGTCAGTCTGCCGTGCTCAAGCCCCAGCCCTCAGCGAAGCATGAATCTGGATCCGATGCGCTGCCAAACGGCACCGACCCAGAGTACGAAGACGACGGCAGAGCCCAGCTAGAAGGCTGGGTCAAGGAGGTCGAGGAGCGCTTCAAGGGCCAGGACAAGATCCCCGTGCCTGACTTCTGGGGCGGCCTGCGCCTTGTCCCTCAGCGCGTCGAGTTTTGGCAGGGCAGGGAGAGCAGACTGCACGATCGCTTCGTGTACGAGTGGGAGGAGGGCGAGGATGGAAAGGAGGGCAAGTGGCGTTTGGAGAGACTGAGCCCTTAATTCTGCAAAGTCATCCTCGACATACATACACTACATGCTCTCTATATACATGTAACTTTAGAAAAAATGCAACATGTCTGGTATAGAATGCACTAATACAAGGCTCTCGGTGAAAGAAACGGGTGAGCAGATAACAAAAGAGAGTCAAAAATAAAAAGAGAAGTTTCAGATGATGATAGGTATGGAAAAACATCATATTGGGTATATCATATGCCCCCCTTCCATAGGAGGGCATCAAGTGATTACTATGCTCAGTATCCAAAATACAAAAGCTATGTAGCTACTAACTAACAGGATATAAAGTGGTATAAAGAGATGGGTGTCCCATCCAAAAACAGCCATATCCAACTCAAACCCCTCCCAAATTATGATTCCCAGTAAGCCTTTTTCCAGGGTCACAAAAGGTACATTCATCAAAATAATACCATGCTAGTGACCCTGGAAAAGGCAATAAAAATAATAAAAGATCCCTCACCCCAGTGAGCCGAATGTCAGGCCACTATTGCTCCACGCTTTGCAATTCTCCAAAACGCCCATGTGAATATGCTCATGTCCTCAACATGCTAGTAAAGGAATAACAAAAAATGCCGGATATTAAAAAAAAAATTGAATAAATGCCCATCGCTTTGTCAAATGACTCGTCAAGTATGCCGAAAACAAAATATGGATAACTTTCCAGCTTTGCGGGATATTCAGCTGAAACATCACCGTTTCCTCTTTTTTTGCGGTGCCCCCACATCTTCACAGGCCAAACCCCACGCCAACCGTCGTCTTGGATCGGGTGTGGCTCGGCACAAACTCGCAGTCGCTGCTGGCTGCACTATCCGGGGGCGTGAGTTGGCGAGCAGGCTTCCACCTTGAGCCCGACTCCAGCTCGGCGGCAAGTTGCATGTCGACCATGGCGTCGGTAAGACAGTCGTCGTCGCAGAGCGGCAGGATCCGATAGTCCAGGCTCTCCATGATGCACCGCTCCGTGACGTTGAGCTGCTCGTTGGACCACAGGCCACGGCCCCACGCAAGACGGTAGAATTGCGGTGGCTGCTGCGGATCCTGGGTGAACTTGGCCGCGATGACAAGAGCGGCCAGGATGATGATTTCGGGACGTACGGAATCGATGTGAAGCTGCTGGCGGGGAGCGTCTCGCGGCGTCGATGGAAGAGAGTGTCTCTTGATGAGGGATGGCGACGCCGCGGCCGAGTCGACATCGTCAGGATGCAGCGGGCACGACAGCGGGCACGACAGCCGCCACGTGCGGGCAAACTTTGTGTCGAGACTGTCGAGGATGCAGACCGCCAGGGCCAGCATCTCCATGGTCAGGTCGGCCCTCGACAGCATGGCCTGGACAAAGGGCACCGATGCGCTCGCCAGCGACGCTGATGCGGGAATCAGATTGACAAGATGGATAGCGGGACCTGCAACCAAGAACTGTTAGCAAAACTTGATTCGCCCAGGCAAAGCGGTATGCAGATGCAAGCCTTAGGTTGCAGTCGGATTACTCCGTATTCCGCCTTTCCGTGTCCCCATCCATGCAGCCAGCCAAGACAAGACGGTGCAGGGCACAGCAGAGCAGAATACGGAGTAGACCACAGAGCATGGCTCGTAACAAGCTATTTCCAAAAAAAACTCACCTCGGTATCGCGGATTTAGCGTCTCATCGCCCTCGAGCGATTGGTATTGGTCCACGCTCGCCTTGCTCAGGGTCGGCGGCGGTGTGGGCAGCCTGGACAGGGGCCGGTAGGTGAAGGTGCGCTCATAGTCGGAATCGTCGTCGTCATCTGCCGCAAAGCGAACGTCACGGTTACCTCGTCGCTGCATCGTTGCGGTGTTGAGCTGCGGTTGCGTTTCCGATCTGGTGTGGTGCGAATCGGGTAGGGCCGCTTCCCATTGTTTGCAGTGCAAAGAAAGACACCTCTTGTGCAGAAACCCCAGGTATCACAAATATCCGCCTGAATTTCCTTGCTCTTGCAGTAATTCTTTCTGATGCTCTTATTTTCTTTTTCTTCTTTTCTTTCTTCTCTGTTTTGTCGTCGTTGTTGTCGTCGTCTTTCGTCTTGGGTTCGTGGTGTGGGGGACAGACCCTGAAATAAGTAGTCCAGCAGCAAGAACAGTAGCGGTAGCTGATCACGCGAGCAAAGGGGGAGAGATGCAAACGATCAATGGCAGCAACAGTAACAAAGCGAGCGGAGGAGCAGTGAATCGAAGCCGAAGCAAGACGCAGGTTGGAAGATCGGTGTGCTAGATATATGAAATCAACGACAGCCGTTACAGGGGACCCCCCTCCCGCTCCGTGCTAGGAGAAAGCTCGCCCGCGCTCATGTTTCTTTCGTCTCTCTGGATAAGGCTGAGTCGCTGCTGACTCCAGTGGAGGCGATGCCAAGGCCAGGGAGCCCAGTGACGGTGCGGTGGCGCACCCGCTAGAGCCGCTAAAGTGCCAGCGGAGAGAACGCCAGAAACAACCACGCTAGGGCACTTTCCAGGGGGCTGTTCCAGCGAATAGACGCTGGCCTCTCCGCCGCGAGCACAGACCCCAAACATCCAAGAACCTTGGAAGGGATGCGACCCCAAGGTGCGGCAAGCTGCGAGGTACGAGTACTTGCTCACAGTGGCATTCGGCTATGCGATGCGCAGGTACCTGTTCATCCACCCGTAAAGGTAAGGGGAATTGCAGGTCAAGCACTTTAGCATTGTTGGTCAACCATTGCAAGCGGTTTGGTTTGCCAGCCCTCTCCGAGACCCTTTGTGCTTGCTGCAGGTGAGATTTGGGCATGTGAGATTTTGCTCAATGAGGTGCCGCCATATCCAAAGCTTATTTGCTCACCAATCTTTGTCGTTCCAAGTCATCCCCTTCTATTCTTAGCCGTCGCCATCTCCGGCTTCACATGTTTGGAGCACGGGCTGCGTCGCACGGCGTGTCACACAAGGCGTCACGGGAAGGAATAAAGAACATTGAACGAGGCCCGCTCCGATGTCTTCATGTTGGGGCCAAGCAGTGTTCGGGAGCAGCTGCATGTCTGGATGTCGGAAATCCCTGAAGATGAAGATGCCGTCCACAAGCTTCCCCTCTGTGCCGCTGCGCGCGCAACACACCAATCCCGTCGTCCAAGTCATCTTATCGACCAAATTCGAGTACGTAAATGCCTTCGGTCCAGAATTGAAAAGCGTCTGCAAACTGCAGGTACACCCATCGGTGAACCACCATGAGCATGGCAACCCTTGCATGCCATGCCATCGATTATGACATGTCCTCCGAGTCTGAATAGGCCATTGCAGGCGGTGAATACAGAATTTGTCGTGCTCCAAGGATCACCTTCGCTTACAAGCACCCCGTGCATCTCCGTCCATCTTCCAGATCGCGGTTCATTTGGTCTTCAACATGCATCTTGGCATCTCCCTGCCGTTATCAACTCAAGCCCAATCCAGTGCAGCGTGTCTGGCGGCCCCCTTTTTCGGCTTCTAGACGGTTTAAACGTCATGATCCCTGACAAGCCAACCCAGTGAATACGAGCCCCCTCTAGTCTCTGCTGCTTCGGCTCGTACGAGAAGCGCCGTTATGGCCGTCCGTGGTTTGGAAACAGTGCGTGCTAAAGCGTGATTTACCGCTCTGCCGGCTCGTCTTGACCACCGTCTGCACGCGACTTTCTTCCCACGGTGGAGACGCGGCGAACAAACACCATTAACCCCTTTAATTGTGAATTTTCGTCACGTCCCGGAGCAAAGAGGATGCCGGGATCCCGTTAATTCCAGCTTGGAAGCTTTTTGGTGGCATTCTTCCTTGGCTATTCCAAGCTCATATTTTTGGAAATCGGATTTCGTTTTTAGCTCACTCCGCCTTGGGCCAGCTAACCATGAAAGCGAGATTGCTTTGCTAGCCGATCAATCAGCTTATAAGCTAGATTAATATCTCCCCTCTTGGCAGTTTCAACGACCCCTTGCAGCAAGATGACGAGAGAGCTCGAATTCCATATGTCGATTGTGTCAGTCGTCGTGGTTGTAGTAGTAATCAATGGACAAAAATGTTAAACCCTGTGGCCCGCTAACATCGTGCGACGGATACGGAGCATCTGATGCTGACTGTCTCACGAAACTTTTTTTTTGTGCGCGGGATGTTGTGTAGCGGTGGCAAACGGGAAATCGAATAGAATCCGTACAGAAGATTCCCAGTCCTTGAATGGTACTGTATGGAGTTCGGAGTTGATTAGAGTCTTGCAAGCGATGTCAGTCTGGAGAGAACGGTGGACCCAGAGTTAGCTCAGGTTGGATTGTCTCGATTTGGACCCCGTTGCCGATGCTGCCGCGGATCATTTGGCCGCCGGGGCCATCTGAATGTTAGTAGTCGTAGATTCGGGGAAAAGAGATTGGCTGGAATCGCACGAGGAAGAGTGGTTGGTGTATCCGGCACCTACAGTGAGGCTGAGTTGGGATGGCGGGGCGGCTATAAATTGAAATGCGAGTGTTCGGCATCTGGGTTTGCCGTGGGAATAATAGGAGATGCCAAGGACTTACAGAAAATTACTCAAAGGGGAACACGGAGGTGAAGATGTGAAGAGGGGAAAGATGGAGGATAGAAACGATATTTGCGACTCAATTTTGAGGCGAGCATTCTGATAAGAGGAGTGCGTAACAAACGGGAAGGTGTCGTCTATCTCTGTTCCTGCCATTGTAACGGGGCATCCAGGAGTACCATGTATCATGTATCATGTTCTACGTACCAGATCCAATACAGCTATGTCGATAATAGCAGATACTCAAAGAAACAGGTGCTATCAGATGAAAGATGTAGACCTCTTCTGTATCTCGTTACACTGTAACTAGCCAGTGAATTTTCGGATCTTCATCACTTCCTTTGAGGAGCATTCTTGATACGAATCCTAGTAGTTCCTTCGTACCTAGTAGGTACCAAGAATTCGAGGTTGTGAATCTGGGTACATGCGAACGAGTACTTTTCTTATGTCATCATCAACCAAAACTCGAGAACAAGCTCTGCATCTATACACTCGAATATTTTTCAGGCCTCTTCTTCTTCTCATCATCGATTCCAGACGCTGAATTTATTGATAGATCACAGGCATAAAACCGACAAGCCGTCACCGTCAGGAACTGGCCGTTCAGAAACGGTATATCACACTTACACTCACATAAAAACTAACACTCCTGGTTCAGAGCATGAGCCTCCAATAGACAGGCTTCCAACGTGACTAATTTTACAAGCATCAACCAAGCCCTACTTCTAGACAGTCAAACACGACAGTGGAGGCTGAATCTTTCCAGGAAACACAGTGGAGATCTCAACGGCTCCTCTTTCGTTTCATTGACCAAAGACCAAAGACCAGAAGCGTGCTTACTTACATGTCACCTCTCTCACCCGCGTGACGATGCCAGCGACCACCCCATCATGAGCAGCCGCAAGCCGCAAGCCGCAATCACACATGCGCATATGACTGGACACAAACGAAAAGCATGCAAACACCTACACTCTTCTCATTCCCTCATTCCACAATATTCGACGTGGCTGCCCGTGGCTCGCGGCCTTAATTTCGGTGAGCCACGTAGCGTAGGCATATTTCACACTCAGCTCGTAGCACTAGTAAGTCCTCCCGCATCACGGACATCAACGCCACGGGCTTGTCAGATGCTTGTTGGCAAGCCGCCTCACTTTTTGGCATGTCAGCCGCAAAAACGCCATGGCCGTTTTGGACCCTGGGGCTAAGCACGGATCGAGTAGCAGCCCTGACTTTTTGACGTACACGAGTATATGCGAACTTTCTTGTGGAGTATATATGATACACATCACATCTCAGCTCGACGTTTTGACAATTTTGCTACGAATCGTACGAGCTAGTGAAGATGAGAGAGGCGATGATATTAGGTTGCGTCAAATATTTGTACTGGTTGGTTTTTTTTTTTTTCTCGCTTGGTGAATGCTAGGCGCATGTAGACGCCTTGTGTGGAATGGCCTCGACTCAGTCCTTATTTAGACACATATGACTCTACATTATGTGACATATCCACTCGGACGATAGCATGAAACAGATGATATTTCGAGGCAAGTATAGCGCCGTAGGATTGCACATGGCTCTCATATCCACTGTGACAGAATGGTTGCTCACATCAGCCTCTCCTCGGCTTACACCCTGGTCTATTCGCCAATGAATACTTGAAAATGATGGATAAAATTATTTACAAACAGGCTGTAAACCAAATTTGTGGCGAGGAAGACAATGTTATTCTCCATCTATATATGTATATGTATGTATATACAGTCATTTATAGCATATTGAAGATATGAGCATATGCCTAGGGTCTGATAGGATTAAAGTAAGCTTGTCATCGTCCAATCCAACAACGCGCCACTATCATACAAGTCATCTTTGAGATCTCATTGGGTAGCCCAGCTCTGACTGCTGTCATATGTGGCTGTGAAATCTTTGGTCAATATTTTGGGCTCTATGTGCTATATGTAGCGACACATCCTATTGTTTTCCTATGTGGCTGTGTAGATGTAGTCCTCTTCTTGTCAGAAGTCCGAATCACAAAGAGAAGAGGAATGGAGACAGACAGGTCATTGAATAGCACAGTATATAGTAAAGACTATATTTACTTCTAAGACCTCTCTCTATAGTCCCATTCTAAGCCCCAAAGCCCAGCTTTGAGCCTGGATGCTTTCTTTCAGCTATCTGGCTCTGAGGCTCATGACAACTCTTCAGCTTGAGTTAACCCTCGCTAGGGGCGTCTGTTGAAAAGTGTGTATTATAAAAAATGATGTTATTAGTGAAGCATGTACAAAAGTTCCGGATCATGTTTGTGGTGATAACGTGTTGTGACGTCTAGTTCAATAGCCCGCTCTACCCACGCCTTGTATTGGACCATTGCTAACGCGAGAAGCCTATCACATATAGTAGATGAAGGTGAAGCATGCATAATCTAAGGTAGCGAAAATTTAACCCAAGAATGCGCATGGCTAGACAGGTCTTTGTAAAATTCGCTGAGCCTATCAGACGTCTAGAAGCTAGAACGCTGAAAGGAGACACCTAGGTTCAGGCTATAACTTCGTGGCTTGAGAAAAAGGACTATAAAAGAAGAGGTTTACCTCTATGTTTGGAAGGTTCAGAGATAAATACAGTCATTACTGAATACCTAGCTGCAAGATTGTAGCTAGAAACCTGCCTGTTCCCTCCTTTGACTTCGCCACTCTTCTCTTTGTGCTCCAGCTCTCTGACAGAGACAGACAAGCCGTGAAGATGAATCCTAAGTAATAAAGATAATTGTCTTTAGATCTTTGTGAATGAGAATATGGCTTAATGTCACAGATTCAACTAATGTAACTACGATGGTTTCAATTCTGTATAAAAATGTGCTAAGTCATAAAAGAGTCCTGTAATGATATCAAGTTGTTATCAAGTATAACTCTTCCTCCTTCTGCATATCCCCCATCCAAAGCCTTATATCCCATTTCCTCATAAATAAAAGTCCTCATATACCCCAAAACACCCAATCACTCACATAATATCCTCAAACAAACACTTTACCTAACGCCCTCTCCCAGCCCGAACAAACAAAAACATTCTCTTCCTCAAAAAACGAATGGTATCCATTGATCTTAAAACATCCTCATCTTCCCCTTCAAATCCTCACTCACTCAACCCACCTCCTCCACTGCGGCATAACCTTATCCATAATCACCGGCCCAAAAAACCACGACACAACCGTAACCACCGTCAAAGGCACCGCCACCGCCCAATACATCCAGAAATGGCTCGAAAGCTTCCATATCCCCGTCGGCGCATCGAAATTGAAAAAACTCGTACTAAATATCGCCGCCACAAACGCCGCCGGCAAGAACAGCAGCCCAATCAGCGAAATCGCCCGCATCGCAGACGAATCAATACGTGCCGCGTCGTTGTACGTCAGCGCCATCTCGTTCTGGATGCGCGCATTGTTGCTCTCAGCGCGGTGCCGCAGGTTCGTCACCATGTTGTGCAGCGAGTCGAGACGGCTCTGGATGTTGAGGAAGAACATCCTCGGCGGCGCGTCGACTGCCTTGTCCGTGGCTAGGAAGTGGTTGTGGTGTTTCTGGATGCTGGTGAGGATGCTCTCTGTTACGTACACCATTTCGTTGACGTGCGTCATGTGTCGCGGGATCTCGTGCAGGTACTTGTAGTTGAAGCGGTAAAAGGCTCGTCGCAGCTCAAAGTCCCGGAGCAGGTTGCGAGTCTCCCAGATGGTCACGTCGTGGAGCTGGGCGATTTCTTCCACCATGCTGGGATACACCCAGAACGGATCGCCCAGCTCCCGGGGGTTGATGTCTCGCAGGATAGAGTCCCCATTAAGATGCGCAAACTGGGGGTGGTCGAAGAGGATGATGTCTGTACGGTTGTTTGAGGCATTCCATCGCGTCACGGCGTTGAGCTTGACCCAGTGGTATTTGATCTCGTCGACGTCGTGGGCGTCGAGAATCTTGCTGACTCGCTTGACCATGAACCTCACCCACGAGACTGAAAGCTGTTGCATTAATTATCTGTTCAAGTGAAAATCCAAAATGAATGAATCAGATACTTACTTGTGCCCGTCCGCGTGCCATCCGAATCAAGTATATCCTGATATCCAAAATACCCATTCGACCGCTTCGCCAACGTCGTCCACCACACCCGCGGTATCAGAAACTTTTCATCAAACGCAGTCTTGCATTTCCGACATTTGCGTATTTGATCACCCTGGGCATATCTGTTCAATACCAGTCAGATACACCAAAAGTTCAAAATAAAGTAAAAAGATGCAAGTAGCCGAGAAAGAAGAAGAAGGAAATATTACGAACATGATAGTAACATCAGCAACAGCAAACTCCGTCTCCTTGCTCTTCAACAAGTCCTGCGCAGTCAATTTCTCCGTCGTAACCACTTTCTCGCCTGCATTCATTAACCATAGTCAGCATTCTCATCCAACTCATCAATTCCGCCTCATCTTCATCCAAAAAACAGGTGTTGGTGAATCAATCCCAAAATCGACAAAGTGGCGGTGTCTAGGAATGAAGGTGAGGTGAGGCATCCATACCTGAGCAATCCCGCCATGAAACCGTCTCCAGCTTCGGGCAGTAGCAAGGTGCCTTCCGACGACCCATTTTCTCCTCGCGGCAAATCTCCATAATCCAAAATCTCCTTCTTTGCAAAATGTCGTTACTCAATTCCTCTCGCTCTCGCTACAAAACGTAATAATATAAAAGCCGTTTAAACGCTCAAGGCTTCCAACAACAAGCAAAAAACGATGGAGAACAAAAAAGGGCGCAATCAATCAGTAATAGTAAGATGAAGAAAAGATGCGAATGCAACACAAAAATCAGGCGACAGCCAAGCCGAAAAAGCACTGCCTTCTTGTTGTGAGGTACAAAAGACGGGCTGTTCGCCCTATCATAGCCGCCCAAGAGCCGACCACATGTCTTCAGGTAGAGTCGCTATATGGCGGCGATCGGAAACCGGAGTATGGAGAAGGCTTTCCTGCATCGTGTGTTCTTCCGGGATTGGCTCTTTTGCCTGGATGGGGACTGCATCTATCCCGCCCCCCTGCTGCGCCCTCCTCCTGTGCAAGGCATGTGAGGCTCTGCTCGGCGCTACAACTCTCTACCAGGCAGGATTCAGATGATCTTTAATATTTGGTCACACTATTGGCTGCCTAATAGATCTTCACGTTCAACCTTATAAGTAGCCTCGATTCGAAAATCTCGAAACCCCCCCTGCCATTTCACCCCTCTCCGGCCAGAAACCCGGCCGAGGCAGTGCTTCTGTACTGCCAAGCAAGCAAGCGTCACGAACCCGGATAGAGAGCTGAGCAAAAAAAGAATAACGGAAAAAGGAAAAAGAAAGCCCGTTTCTTCGTATATTTTATCGTTGTCGTCGCTGCACACTGAATCACAAGTCTTTACAACATATTTAACCCTTCCTAATTGCCTCCCCTTCCCCCTCCATGCCAGTCTTTCCATCCCCAACGCCGGAAACTGCAAAAAAAAGCATCTGTCACGGAACAAGGTGCGCTGGCCCCTCGTGAGTCGTGTAACCGGGTGTCTGCCGACGCGCGCGTTTCCTGTATCCGTCTTGTGTGCAGTGGTTCAAAATCTTTTTATGCCACCCTGTAATTTGAGGTCCGCTCTTCCATTCTTTCAATCTATTGTGTGGGGAATTGCTCCTCCATGTTGGGAGCGCCCTCGACGTTGTGGTAGTCAAGAATCTCCGAGTACCTGTAGTTTCAAGTCAGTTGCTGTGTGGTCCATGAGAATAAGACGAACAAACGTACATCATAATCTTCCAAGTGTCGACGGGGAGGTCGGCATCATTAAAACTCCAGTCAAACTTCTCATCGGCAACAGGCTCATCGGTGGGGTCGTGGTACGGCTGGAGGTACTCGTGGGCCAGAGCCTGAGTGGCTGTTACTCGCTTCTTGGGGTCGAAAACAAGCATTCGCTCCAAAAGATCAATGGCTGTGCAGATTCCTGTTAGACAAGAACAATCCTTCAATGGGATAGCAATTTGAGTGCAATGTCCTCTTACCTGAATCGTCTGCATTCTTAAACTTGTTTCGAAGTGGCTGTCGTTCTCGCTTAGGTAGTGACTTGACGAAACGCAACGTCTAATTTTCGTGTCAGTTGGCTGTCCATATCAACGAGACATCTCAACAAAACATGAGACTCACATTCTCGCTAGCAATAGTGTTGATGACATCGTCCGGAGGAGTACCAAGCAGCTCGGTGATGATGGAAAACTGGTTCACGTGGTCCTTGCCCGGGAAGAGGGGCTTGCCCTCAAGCATCTCGGCAAAGATGCACCCAGCGCTCCAGATATCGACCTCGACGTCGTACTTTTGCCATGTGAGCATGATTTCCGGGGCGCGGTAGTATCGTGTTGACACATAGCCCGTCATCTGCGGGTCCTGAATTCGAGCCAGACCAAAGTCGCAAATCTTCAAATCGCAGTTTTCGTTGACGAGGATGTTGCTGGGCTTGAGATCACGATGGACGACACCGGCCGAGTGGACATATTTCAGGCCTCGCTATATTAAAAAAGCACACGTTAGCTGCTGTTGCGCTGCCGAGCGCTGTATACGGCGGCATGCTAATCGCCAGCCGATACAAGCATAATGCAAAGGGAATTTCATGTGTCATCGCATACCATGATCTGGTAGAGGAAGTACTGGATGAATTGTTTCTCGAGCGGTCGGGAGGTTAATAACCGGTGCAGATCGGTGCCAAGAAGCTCTGTGACGAAATAGCTGTAGAAGGCGATGTTAGAAAAAAGCAGAGGAAAAAAGGGCAAAAACAGCCGAAAAGAACAAGACGTACATGTCCTCGAGGGGAGAGATGAAGATATCGCTAAGAGAGATGACCTGCGAATCGCCCAACGTCAGCATGGAACGGCGGATGTCATCATCAGCATCATCATCATGGCTTGATGATGCAATGCGATGGAGCGACAGCCTGGAAAGCGCATACATTTTCGTGTCGGAGATGCTTGAGCAGCTTCAGCTCACGGTACGTCCGCTTAGCGAGCACAGGCGTGCTGAAGGGCTTCATGATCTTCTTGACGGCGACATTCTGGTTGGTGAGCTGGTCTCGCGCAGAGCTATTTGGCGGGGGAGGGGAAAATCGCAATTAGCCAGGATTGCCTCAAAACGCAGTCAAAAAATGGAGGGGGGGGACAAACTCACCAGACAAGACCAAACGCTCCCATGCCCACAGGCTGGAGGTCCGAGTACCTGACGGAATTGATCAGCTTCTTTCGCTCCTCGCGCGGTCCCGGATTCTCGCTCTTTCCTCCTACCTTGAGGTGATCTCGAACGTGGTGCCAAAGATCTGCGCACGCACAAACTCGGCCATTGTGACGGATCGATTTGACTCGTGTTGGCGGGGGAATCTAGTTTTTTATCGGTAAAGAATGCGTGAAAACTCGACGCGGGTTGCGATGGGCGAGATAAAGCGTCCAAAGATGCGGGCGTAAGAAAGAGGTTTGTCGAGGGTGAAAAGAGTTGGATTAGAACCCCTCGCTCCAAAAATGGGATAGATGAATGTTGCTGCTGATGCTTTTTTTGGTCGGCTCGGTTGGGAAGAAGAAAGCCAGCACAGGCGGTATTGCGCAGGATTACAGCGGAGTTCCACTCGCTGCTAGCAGGCGGGGGGCGCTTTTGCACAGCGGGCTGAGCTTATTGGAACTTGGAATTAGCTGCAAATCTCGATTCGGGCCTCGCAGGATGGAGGATCGCAGCGGGAGTATGCGAGTAAAGGAGAGTCTGTCGGATCGATTGGTTCTGCGTCTCTTTTCACTATTCCTGATTGTCGAAAAATCGTTTCTTCTCTCGTGTTTTTCAGCGACAGACGGTCGAATTCTCCCTGTTTTCGCGAAGGCGGGGGTGGACGCTTCTTAATAGCCACGGGGTGGGAAACAAGATTGGAAGAGGGAACTTTGGCAAGCGAATAGCGCCTAAAGCCCAAACAAGAGATTGGATACGGACGTTAGGTAGAGAGTTTAGGTGATAAAAGACGCCCTGCTTCCCAAGGGGAGAAAAAGGACACCGAGTTAGTGGGCGCACGGGCAAGGTTCGGCAGTTGTACTTGTGAGAGAGCGCACTGCGCGGGGTAAAAGCCAGGTAGCAGGCTTGTCAATTGTGCCCGGGCGGCTTGACACCAAGACGGAATCAATCAATGCCCAGCCCAATTGCTGCCTCTGACCTTGTTTTTTGGCTCTCTGGTTTTTTTTCTTGTTTCCCAACTTACGCGTATTTTGTGAATCGCAAAAAAGGTGCCCAACGCGTTTCTAGCGAATGCAGAGGCCACTGAATGTCACTCGTTCGGTTCGGTCGCAATGGTTGTCGCCTTCAGTGGGACGGGAGGCGCAAAAGGTCAAGTCAATGAAGCCGTCGCAAGACAACTCAACAATCAAATCCAGGAATTCGAAATAATGAGGGGACACAGCCGCAGCCAGCAATGTTATGAGTGAGAGGCCAAAAATAAAAGATGAAGGATATTTTCTCGTAAAAGAGCAGAAGAAGGGTCGTGGAACCGCAAAAGCTAAGATGGGGGGCGGCCAAGCTCGTCCCTACTTATACGCGCGCCGTCTCAGGCGATCGATCGATTCTTGCTCCAAGGATCCAAATGCCAATGCCCGCGTGCCCTCGTTGGGTCTCGAAAATCGGGGAAATGTGCTATCTTATCTTTTCGGGTTTCTTATGTTTTCTTTTCGGTATTAGGCGCCCAGCAAAATGGATGCACAGAACTCGGGCAAAAAGAGACTCCAGATCAAGAAGGACCCTATCTTATACGATGCGCAGTTTTGTTGTTTTCGCAGGGCAGGGTATCAGGAAGTAGGAAGTCCCAAATCATCACCATGCCGAGACAGGACAAAGGCTTACCTATAAACAAAACCACGAAATCCCCTCCTCCTCTTCCTCTTCCAGGGACTTCCAACATCATCATCGTCACGCCCCGCAGCGACGACAACGACAGCGCTTCAGGGACGCTCACCCTCGTTCGCAAACCCAGCTCCGGTGACGACATCGTGCGCCTTGCTTGCTGCCCCCATGTTTTTTTCCTTTCGGGTTCAACCCCTCCAATGCCTAAACGACAACCCTTGCCCATGCTCACTCACAGGCCTGGATTAGCTGAAAAGCCGCGGGAGAATGTCATTGCTCATCCCACTAACTAGCCTAAACCACCGTTGCAAGCCATCTACACCATCGCGGCCTTTGCACATCGGGGATCTCTGATCTTCTCGCCACCGTCCATCAAAACCTGAAAGCCTTTTCTCTCGAATCTCCATCCAAGAAAACCAAAATCCCATCTTCATCCAGATCGACATTTCCCAAATCTTCATCCTTCTCCTCATCCCAAAAATGGCCCTATCTACATCCTACCTAACCGTGGGACCCCCCAAATCTCATCCAGATCAAAAAACCAGCTTTCCCTCGCCCCCAAAAAACAGCCCAACCCAACCCAAAATGCTCTCCCATCCCATTCGCTCAATTTTCTTTCACACCCCTTCTCTCCAGCTAATAACCCCTTGTTCCCACATGCATTAATCTAATCCTCTGCAGACAGAAAAGACACTGGACCACACCCCAGGAAAAAAGCAACGCAACACAGAACCTTGACATCGTCGGTCTACCAGTGATGCCCCAATGACGTCACAATCAAATCAATCTTCAACCCACATCTCCCCATGACCCACGCTAACCGTACTCCGTACAGGGTACTTTAAATCACCCGTGCTTCTATCAAACAATTCAAGTACACGATACTCTTTCATCCCCCCAACTTTCAACTCAGCGATTCCGCCTACTGATTCAGGAACGGGCCCCCCCTCCCGCCATCGAAATAATCGCTGCGAATCGGCTCGCGGCCCCTGGAGATTTTGCTCCGGTCTTCTTTCCCACCTCAATTTCTTCTCCCATTGTCCAACGACAACCCACTCAAGTCGTGACACCGCTCTTGTCTAAATATCAAGTTTATTTGCCTGCATTTCAGTGCTTTAGCTTGGATGTACAAGTAAACACAACACACACTTGCAAGTCTGGGAATATCCCAGCTACCGTGCCTGCATGAGTTTTCTAGCGTCAACAGGCAATTACATCGTAAGTCGGACCACATACTAATCGGCCACACAGAGTATTCGGCCACCTCCCATACTAATTTGTAAAAATGATATTTATGCACAATATAATATTAAAATATTTTTTTATCAATAAACTCTGTTATATGTTATAATTCATAAGCTTATATAATTTTTTAGAATTAATTATAGATTTTTAAAAACATTGGGTTTTTGTGTAAAAGGGTGGCCGATTAGTATGTGTGGCCGATTAGTATGTGTGGCCGACTCGTATGGGATCTGACTTACGTACCTAGTAGATACGGTCCTAGGCACATGCAGTTATGAATCACACTTCCGAGGTTATATGCATTCACCAACAACCGGAACAACGTAGCAGTCAAAGAGCAAGAAACGTCAAGTCATTGTTTAATTCAATATTGGACATTCAATTCATCATGTAGGAAGAGAGCGTCGTATCTTCACTCCTCCCTATTGTGTAACTGTAACTCTGCCTGCTCGAATCTATCGAGGTATTCCCCCACTAGTTTCTACACAACTCTACTCAAGGGAGAGTCTACGTTTCAGTGACATCCAGCGGCTCAATGTTCCAAATCTCCTCAGCGTACTCGTTGATGCAGCGGTCGCTAGTGAAGAAGCCCATCCGGGCTACGGACGTGATGCACTTGGTCACCCACTCGTCCTGGTTGCGATAGGCCTCGTCGACGAGGGCGTGCGTCTCGATGTAGCTGTGGAAGTCGTCCGACACCAGGTAGTAATCACCATGGTCCCTAACAGCGGCAATCAAGGCGCTAAAGTCGTTAGGCAGGCCAAACGTGCCCTTTTCAATCTCGACAAAGACCTTCTCCAGGTCGGGGTCGATGGCGTGAGAGCCAAAGTTGTGGGCATGGCGCAAGTCCTCCACATCCTCGGCGAGATTTCCGAACAAGAAGATATTGCTTTCGCCAATCTCACGAGTGATTTCAATCTGTAAAAAGAGTCAGCATGTTGCAAGCAAAAGTGAAAAGCTCAATGAAGCCTTACGTTGGCGCCGTCGCAGGTTCCGATGATGAGACCTCCGTTGAGGACAAACTTCATGTTGCTGGTACCAGATGCCCTATTGTGTTTATTAGCTCCACCATTCTACTCAGATATCGATCATTCAACTTACTCTGTTCCTGCAGTGGAAATGTGCTCGCTAATGTCAGACGCGGGGATAATCATCTCGGCCTTGCTGACGTTGTAGTCTTCCAGGAAGATAACCTTGAGCAGGTCGCCAATGTCGCTGTCCTTGTTGACAACTTCGCCCACAGCATTGACCAAGTGAATGATTTGCTTGGCCATCCAGTAGCCGGGAGCAGCCTTGCCACCAAAGATGGTGACACGGGGCAACTGCTTCTTCCTCTCCTCGGGGCTCATTGCCTTGAGAGTCAGGTACCGGTGGATGACTCCAAAGATGTTGAGCTGCTGGCGCTTGTATTCGTGGATTCGCTTGACTTGCACGTCGAATAGGGCTGCTGGGTTGACCGATACGCCGAGCGTAGTTTGAATGTACTTGGCCAAGCGCACCTTGTTGGCATACTTGATCTCTGCCCACTCCTTGCGGAAGGCCTTGTCCTTGGCATGAGCTTCCAGCTTGTTGAGAACAGTCAAATCCTTGAGGAAATTGTCACCACCGCACTTGGTAGCAATCAACTCAGACAAGCGAGGGTTGGCCTGGTGCAACCAACGTCTGGGAGTGATGCCGTTGGTCACGTTGGTGAACTTGTCCGGGCCGTAAATCTCAACAAAGTCCTTGAAAATGGTAGTCTTGATCAGATCCGAGTGCAGCTCAGCCACACCGTTGACCTTGTGGGAACCTACAATGGCCAGGAAGGCCATTCGCACCATCTTGGGCTGACTCTCCTCAATGATGGAGACTCTGCGGAGCAAGTCTCTGTCATTGGGGAAGGCCTTTTCGACCTTTTGCAGGAAGAACAGATTGATATCATAGATAATCTGAAGATGTCTGGGCAGCAGATGCTGAACCAGTCCAACGGGCCACTTCTCCAGGGCCTCTGGGAGCACGGTGTGGTTGGTGTAGCCAAACTAAAATTGCGCACAAGACATGTTAGCCAATTCCTCTTCTTACTAAGAGGGGGCGTAGTCAGGGGAACCTACCGTGGCAGTGACAATATTCCATGCCTCGTCCCATTCCAGGCCCTCATTGTCAATGAGGATGCGCTGGAGCTCGACAATGGCAAGAGTAGGGTGGGTATCGTTGAGCTGGATGGCGACCTGGTCGGGGAACTCCTTCCAGGAGCGCTTGGTCTTCTTAAAGCGGCGCACAATATCATAGAGAGATGCTGCCACCCAGAAATACTGCTGCTTCAGTCGCAGCTCCTTGCCCTGCTCCAGGTTGTCGTTGGGGTACAGCACGGCACTGATAGTCTCAGCCCTCTGCTGATCGGCGACAGCACCTTCGTAGTCGCCGTTGTTGAACTTGGGGAAATCGAACTCGCCTCCGGACGCCTTGCTAGACCAGAGTCGCAAATTGTTTGTGGTGGGTGTAGCGTAGCCAGGGATGGGGACATCGTAGGCAACGGCCTCGACAATGTCGCCGCCTTCCCAGACAAAGGCAGTCTTGCCATCGTTGTTGGTCTGCTTGCGGACCTTGCCGTAGAATTGGATCTATTATCACAGGGTAAGCTTCGTCCGATAATTAGTGTTAGGGGGTTGGGGGCTCTCACGTTGACAGTAATGTCGTGGCGGGGGAACTCCCAGGGGTTAAAGTCCAACCAGTAGTCAGGAACCTCAACCTGGTAGCCGTCAATGATTTCCTGCTTGAAGATTCCGTATCTGTAGCGAAGACCGTAGCCCCAAGCGGGATAATTGAGGGAAGCCAAGCTGTCGAGGAAGCATGCAGCGAGTCGGCCCAAGCCACCATTTCCTAGACCTGCATCATGCTCCTGGCTGATGATGTCTTCGATTCTGAAGCCAAGCTCAGAGAGACCATCTACGAAGCAGTTAGGTTAGCAAGATGATACAAATAGTCGTACTATATATATGCACGGCGAACATGGCAGCAGATCTTACCCTTGGCAACACCCTTCAACCCCACGTTGAGCATGGCATTGTCCAGGGTTCGTCCCATGAGGAACTCCAGACTGAGGTAGTAAACACGCTTGGTATCACGGAATGTCTGGCGCTGCTGGGTCTTGTTCCAGTCGGTGATGAGTCGATCACGGAAGGCCAAGCTGGTGGCTGAGTACGCGGCAGTCTCGTCGCAGTTGAACATGCTACGGGCCAGGGTGGTCTCGACATGGCGGACAACTTCCTTCTCAAAGGTGTCCTTGTCGGTGATGTTCTGGACTTGATTCCGCCTCCATGCCTCGCGCTGGGGCTCGGGAATTGAGGCTGTAGGAGAGCATCGTTAGTAATTATGAATGATTCGTTTGAAAAATCAAAAGAAAGACAAAGAAATGAAACAATTGCAGATGGAACAGTGGATAAAGAGAGCGATGGCGGTACAGCAAGCAAAACACGGTAGCACATGGTTGCATGGGAAGCCCCGCCAAAAGCAACTTGAAGCTTCCCCTCCCCCGCGCCGCACGGGTCAAGCGCATGTAAATCCGCCCGCCGATCACAACCGCTCAACAAAGCAATTGATCGCATCAAGAGAGGGGCAGAAACAGAAACAGAAGCAAAGAATTGAATTGACGAACCCTCAACGTGCTTGATTTCTCCAGCGCCAAAGCCGGTAAAAGTCCTCCTGTGCTTGGGCCGAGAGATGCCCGCTGGGCCGACAGCTCCCTGGATGTCCACAAGGGGAGCTCCAGTGGAGGGGCGACGCTCGCGGACGGGCAGCGGCTGCTTGGTCGCCATGGCGGGAAAAACGAGGCTGCAGGGCGGGTGAAATTTAGCAATCTGGGTGCCTTTGATGAGAGGGAGGATAAGGATAACGATGCAGCAAAAGAAAATGGATAGGGTAAACAGGATAGAGATCGAGATGATAAAAAGTATGATGATGACGGGTCGAAAGAGGGCACGGGCGAGACAGAGAACAGGTGGTGAGCGATTGTTATCAATGGGACTTACATCAGCTCAGCTGCAAGAAGCTATGGTGGGGCAGCAACGCAACAGCGGGGTATCAGGAGCTTCCTTTGGTCTGCTTTGTCTTCGGACTCGGCAGATAAGAAGCACCACTGAACAGGTTCAATTAGGAAAGTTTGAATAGAAGGAATACAAATCGTGAAAGAAGTAGAAGAAGAAGAGAGAGGAAGAGGAAGAGGAGGCAGAGGAGGCACAGGGGCAAGGGACAGCTTTAGGTACCCAAGGCAAGCGGAGAGAGGAACCAAGGGAGGGGCAGCATTCAAAAAACAAGAAGATGAGAACTTGCGCGATGTTGCCCAATGGATATGCACGAGACGTGTAAGTGCATCCCATGTCCGTTGTCTGCGTACTAGGTCATGTAAGTATCTCCCACAGCAAGTTTTTTCTCTCTTTAGGTTGTTCGATCACATTAGGTGCCTATACCACTAATAGTACCTTGGAGCGGGCGGCACCATTTCCGTAGCGCCACGCTGGTGTCATCATCGTCCATCTGCTCGCGGAGATCCGGGCATCCCATTCATTCGTATAGGTACTCGGATACGGGGCCCTCTGGCATTTTGCATTTTACCCAATTGCTCTCTCTCTCTGTCTACTGCTACCGTTCCATTCATTCAAAAATTACTTTCAACTATTACTACCTCTTTTCCTCCCTCGTGCCAATAGAATCCCATCGCAGCCCGTATATTGCCTCGCGCAACTCCTCTGTTGGGCAACAACAAGCCTCAAGCACCTCGGCCTAAAAGCAAAAAAACCACAGGACTTGTCCATCCATACTTCGTACGGCCTGCATCATCACACCACTTTTTTGGCCGCAGCTGTGTGGGGCCTTTTGCGAATCTGTGACTGTCGAATTGCTCGGATGATGGAAAAGTCGGAGCCTGACACGTCTCAACTCGCCATAAAGACTGCCTATGATGCGTATGGCTGCTTGTTCAATAAAACCTCGCATTGCAGATTCTACTTTGCTCCAAACAAAACCGAGACGGCTAAAAGCAGCTTGGTAAAGTAGCCAATCTATGTATTCATCCAAAGGCCCTTTTGCTGGCAGCCCAACATTGCCTACTTACTACTTACTACAAACACCACATCACATGCATCATGCTCGTTTCCCAACGTTTTGCACAAGAGTGTTTTTACCAAGGTATCAATTATAAACGTAGGTACTGTATTCAGACACAATCCGTACGTCAGGCCAATATTAAACAAAGGGCGCAACAATTAATACCTATTCTCGCGCGTGTAAAGCTGAGAGCCTATCCAATAACTCCTCCCCCAATCCCAAGCATCCTGCATGCGCGCAACAGCCCAAAAGCAAAGCCCGTAAGCCGCAACAAAAAAGAAAAATCCGCAGCCAATTCTTGATAATAATAAAACATCTCTTCTTTTGTACTCTCGGTATCTCTGCAAAAGATTTCATCTTGCCGAGCCTATTCACGCATTCCCGCCTGCTAACTCTCATATTCGCTCAACCCCGGGCACGGAAAGCATCACAAAATCGACCACATCAGAGCAGGCCCAGTCCACGTCCAACCCCGGCCACCAAGGAGACGGTTGTCATATCCGCTTCCAAACTTCCTCTCGGCCCGCCGTGGTATCCAATTGCCCGTCTTTCAGCTGTGTATCTAGCTGCCGCTGCCCCTCAGAGCGAATCATCGTAAACACCATTGCATCATGTAGTCCCAATATCAAGACACCAACCAGAGACGGCTTTCTCATGTCAGCCTTATACTGTAGCTTGCCACACGAGATCTAGACCGCAGTCGCCAACAAAATAATTCCGAATAACAGAAAAAGGAAAAAGGGGAATATAAAATATATCGTTCGAGTGAGTGAGAGTGACCGCGCCTTGCTGAGTGGTAATGGACAGGAAAATAGCCATATCGAGGTGCAATGTTCTTCAGAGCCCTTGGCTTAAAAAAAGCCCTTAGAGGGAGTTTCGTCGCATCGCAATAAAGGAAAGAAAAGAGCGTAATGTCGATGTTAAAGAAAATGTCGGCTGGTTGGACCCATGTACCGTTATGGGAGAGAAATGCATGGCGTGAACCAAGTCAATATGGATTGGCGGGTAGGCGCACTGTAAATTCGCGCCGTATTATACACGCCTCATCTCCCGAAGCGGATTTTGGTGGATAGATAGATTAATGACGAAGATTCGGATAGCATCAGCTTAGAGGATACCCGAGTCCTTGAGTGCGTTATTCAGTATAGTCTCTTTGACTGCAGCAAAAACGAGTCGGACGTTTGATGTGTCGGTAGCTTGGGTAAGACTAGAATTGACAGTCACGTTAGCCAGCGGCCTAAAAAGCAATTCCAGAATCCATCTGCGCCTTTACTCACTGTGGATATAGGTTAAGATGCGCTCTGTTAACTTGATTGAATCGCCATAGCAGATACTTGGCGGCTTTGTTGACGTCGATGCCGCCGGTGTAGTCGGGGAAGTAGTTGGACAGAGGTGATCGGCCCAGCTTCTGCTTGAAAATATCCACCTTGTTCAAGAACAGAATGATACTTGTTCTCATGAACCACCGTGAATTGACAACAGAATCGAAGAGTAGCAAGCTCTCCATCATGCGGTTCTGTATTCGGTTAGGTCAGCTTATCCGCAAATGATACCATCAACGTCACGCAGCAATCGCTCGTAGCTTACCTGACTGCTCTCCTCAAGAAGAACTTGATCGTACTCGCTGAGCGCAACACAGAAAATGATTGATGTAACGTTCTCGAAGCAGTGTATCCACTTCTTTCGTTCACTCCTTTGCCCGCCGACATCAAACATGCTAGAAGGAAACATTAGCCCCGTTGTTTAAACAATGCAAATATAGAGCTCGCGGATAAGCTTAAAGGGGAAAGAAGATGGAAAAGGAAAAGAAAAAAGGGGAAAATAATTGTCGATGTGACGTACTGAATGCTAAGCTGGCCCATTTGGAAACGCGTTTCGTAAATGCCGGTAGTTTTTGTACGGGCGCGTAATACGTCCATCTCGTTAGGTAAGTAATCGGGCGCGACGATGCGCATTGCTTCTTGGAAAAAACTGAGAAAAAGGCGGCATGTTTAGAATTCGAGCAGCAAACCAGATGGCGCGTCGCCAGCCACGCTTCAGTACAACTTACTATTCGGCAGAGTCCATCAGGTAGAATTCCGTCTGGTGCTCCATCAACTGGTCTTTGGCCGGGTCACTCCATATTGCCTGCACAGCGAGTCCCACCTGGGGGTCGATGTGAGCTTGCGGCCCAGATTCCGCTTGGTAGTCTATTAAAAAGTCGGCAAAAGATCTGTTGTCCTCCTGCACAAGCTCAATATTGAACTGCTGCATGGCGGTTATGACGGCCTTGGCACATTCTACTAGATTCTTGAAGACGGTCGGTCGGTAGTTGTAGAGCTCCTCTTCTGAGTATCCCTTTAGGTGGATAATTTTCATCTGCTTGACGATTGTCGACTTGCCACTCTCACCAGAACCTAGACAAGCGAGAAAAAAGAAAAAGGGTGAGCGATTGGTACGCAACGACATCAGGGACCGCCAATCCCGGGGAGAGACATACCTAACAGCAGGATCTTGCATTCTTTCCGTAACCGTTTTGAGTCCTCGTCCAACTCCTTATCTATAGCCTGACTCCTCTTTTTCTGCTCTACCTCATCATTGTTGGAGCTCATGCATCCGCCCATGTTGGGCGATTCAGCACTCTTTGGTGTTTGATGGCGAGATTGTCGGCGTTCTCTAAGCACTTGACGAATCGGTAGACGAAGCGATTTGGATCCAAAAGGTGGGTTTGCCATGCAGCCAATTACACACGCATAAGCAGCGGACACTGGGAGAAACGGTTGACGACGCGAACGGCGATTCTTTCTTTCTTTTTTTCTCCTTTGCTTCTTTCGTCTTTCTCTAGGTAGTTGCTGCTGGTTGAAAAAAATGGAAACGAAAAGTCGGGATGCTTCAGATAGAGTCGCTCGAGCTGGGGGCTGGAGTTTAGCGGAGTGTTCGGCAGAAAATGGCGGCGGCGGAGGCGGCAAATGTCGTTGGAAGGGTCAGTGTCAAGTGCAGCAGCAGAACCAGCTGCAGCAGGTAGCGGGGAGGAGTTGATGGAAAGGTGAAGAGGGCGAAAGGGTTGATGATGATGCCGGAGGAGAGAAGTCGGTAGGCTGCCAATGATGAAAGGCGTCAGATGTCCGGGCCGGGGCGACAAAGGGCGGTCCAAGTTTCGGCGCGCGGAAGCAGCCTCGTGAACGAGGAGATTTGGACTCCTGCTCTGGAGAGTGCCCGGAGGAGCTGAGGCTTTGACCGTGCACGCCAGGCTTTGAGGCGTGTGAAAGTGAGCGCTACCCCGTACATGTGCGAGTGCCTGGATGTATGTACAAGCACAAGCTCGCAGCAGAGAAGCATGGGATCCAATCCAATCCCAAGCTCTCAGGTGGTGGATACAGCCTAGGGCGTGGCTGTAGCAGGCCAAATGATGACAGGTCGGGCGGAACAAGTGGCACCTACTGGCGTCGAGCGGCGGTGATGCTGGGGTGGGAGGGCGAGAGAAGAAGAGCCTGGCCTGGAACCCCAGCCGTGTTTTTGGAACGTCAGCGAGCAACACAGTACAGGTTCAGGTACAGACACGAGACCCGGATCATCTGGGGCACTGGATGGTGGATGGTGGATGGATGGATGAATGAATCATTCACCCAGCAAGGCTTTCAAGGTGGCACAAGAGCGAATTTCTGAGGCAGGGCGGCCACGCAGGATGGCTTGAGGTAGCGGGGAGGGGATTCGCCTGATGGCTTTTTTTTGGTGTTTGCCTAATAAGGATTCGATGCAAGAGCCGGGCCGTTCTGGCTACCGACTCGAGGTGTCAAGCTGCGCGCGCGAGTACCTGGTACCGGCGAAGCAGCAGAAGATTACCAGAAGATGACGGCGCAGGCCCGCCACTGCCAAGTACTGCTACCGGCGTCTGCTCTGACCAGGACAAGGGGCGGCTGGGTTCAAGCCAGCATAGCTCTTTGCACGGCAATGTGCATACTCGTACATTCATTGTGGTGCGTTTTCGTATTGGCGACGCAAAAGTACTATATAAGCAAATGACAAACAAACAGGTCAGTCAATCAGCAGATGAGCCAAAGGAGCAGCTGGAAATGCAGCTCTGATGCCGCCTGATGCTGCTGGACAGCCAAAGGGGTGTTGAGCCATCCGCACACGTTTTCCATGGAGGCTATTGAACCCCCCCATCCATCCCAATCCCATCTTGTATCGCTACCATTCATCTGGAATACGGAGTAAAATGGGACCGCCTTGTACCTATTCATACCCGTAGCGGCTATACAACCACAGTCCCGTAGCGTAGCACCAAACAACTCGACCGGGAGCCGTGGTGCCAATCTCGAGTTATCGCCGGTGCAAGCACGAGTATGGGGCACTGAGTGGAAGCCCACCTGTTTGTGCATACATGCGCCCTGCAGCATCTGCGCCGGCGGAGCAGGTACCCGGCTATCGCGTCTCGACCGCCCTTCTACACCGTTGTAACTTGTGCCCATTGAATTTTTACTTTGCATTCCTTCGTCCTTCTCAGCTGTCCCGGTCCGCGCTTGGCTTTCTAATCCCAGGTGGTGTCAAACTCTCGAGCAGGCTATGCTGCTTTGATCTTTTTGCGCCGGCCCATTCGTTGCGCGGCTGCGTGTGCCTGATGCGGTTTCAGCAACCTTGCATTGCGGCTGTTTGACGCTCCCTTGCCTTATCCTTATCCCATTGAAGGTACCCGAACGACAACTGAACATGTGAGGCACGGGGTACCAAACGCCTGAGAGCGTGTACATAGAGTACATACACACACAGCTCGTGGCAACAACCCGATTCTCGCCTCAAGTGTCTCGTCTGCAGCATCAATCGCAGCTGGGCGGCGAATAGCGCCCAGAGAACAAAGGCCCACAGGGGGGGTGATGGAGCGATGGATCAACTTGCGGCGCCCATTCAAATCCCAATTTCATTTCTCGGGACACCGAGTCTTCGACACCTGATCCGATTGCCTTGTGCCTTATCAACGACCTTCGCTTCCCCCATTTCCAGCGTCCCCACTGCGCCATGCCATTGCCGGCTACTCGCCGCTGTCCGGCTTGAGCATGAGCGCGCAGCTCGCCAAAGAAACACTGAATGGGCAGCCCTAAGCTGCTTTGGAGGGGCCTGTGGGAACGGCGCTAGAGGGCCTTTAACCACTGAAACCCCACAAGCCGACCCAGTACCCCAGCAAATTCCTTCAGCGGCGTCCAACCAGCGTGCAGCAGCGTCCTTTTGATGCAGGAGAAGGCTCGAAGCGATTGGATTCAATTCGCTAGCACGGCGCTGGCTACGAGTGTGCTGCCAGCACTAACAAAGGGCGATTCTGCATTCCATATCGTATATTGATCCAATCGTATATAATAAAGAGGTGTGATACGCCATTGTAAAATTATCATCACATTGATAGCAAACTTAATATTGCCTTTATTTGTTTTTACCGCCGTCAATAGCAGCTTCCTCCTCTCCAATGAGCTCGATACAGGTAATTGCCGAGGCCACGTGCGCCTGGCTGTGTCCTTGTACCTGTACCTGTCCAAGCATTATTACGGTCAACACCAGACAACATTGAAATTACACTTCAGCTTGACAATTGCTCCCCTTCGCAGGCCTTTCATCTTCTTTGTCTCTCGTGATGCAAACGTCCATGCGGCATTCGTGGCCCCCAATCCGTCTGACAACTGCCAGCGTGTCGGTACCAGAATAATTTAAGCAATACCAGCGTCACGGTCCTCGGGAGAGCAGGGTCAGGACGGACCTCTCCATGGTCTGCAAATGTATCCTTGCGTGTTCTAAAATAATCCCAGGCCGCGACCATGAGGGCGCCGTAATCTCAGCTGTTTCTCGGGACGCCGAAGTTTGCTTTTTACAATATGCAGCGCGGCGCTTCCGGTTCATGGAAAGTTATATTACTACCTGGACTCGTACGATACAGCCAGCGTACAAGATCACAGGGCTGAGGACTCCATTCTATATGCCTTACCGAGCACTCTCCGGAACTCGTTCATGTGCTATTCGTGCTTGGTATTGGCGCTTCCCGTTAACCGTCAAGTGCTGCAAAATAAGCTTAGCATATTGTCTTTCATTTCGGATCACAAAGGGGCTCCATTTTAATGCTGGGTGATAATCGTCGTGATGAAAAGACCCTGGTCCATTCAGAGACAAGATTACATGTACTTCAGCCTCACCACTTCAAACCCTGGATCCTTGATGGCCAATTGATGTCTTTTCGACCTTTTTCACCTTGGTCAGGCACGTAATCTCGTACTTCGTACCGGCTTACTCTTCAAACAATCCTCGCGGCAGCCCCAAGATTGATCCGTTTAGATGGCGATCTTCGAGTCAATGCCTACTCCCATCTCTCGACATGGCTCCCCGCCTACCCCTAGTCGGCGCCCGCCGGCAGCTTTTAGCAGCTTACGACATCGCCTCATACTTTTACAAGGAACGGGGCCTGAGCAAGTATTTCTTAGTGGTCTACGGAGTAAACAAGGAGTGCAACAGTCAGTCCGCCGCCGATCGTCGTCACCAATGAACGGCGTCTTGGCTGCAATTCGTCCGCGGTGCGACGCTGCTGGATCGAATTCGGTGGCTTGTTTTGGGGGTTCCAACAGCAAGCAACCTCAGGGGAGCCCCCTGGATCCAGCTCCGACAGGGAACGCACGTGGTGATGTCTTCGCCGTCAGTCTTCTCCAATCAGCCATCTTCACCCAACCAGATTCGATTTGGCCATCCGTTCGATGTGACGGCCCTTTCGATAGCTCGTCTGGCCTTGCCCGGGTGGTGTGTTTATCTGGCCAAGATGGGCCAATGGCATGTGAAGGATTCAGGCGGCCATCGAATGGGCAACCTCAGCCTTGCACTGGAAGAGCCAATTCGCCTGGCAAGAAGCAGAGCTCGCCCCTTGAGACGACACCAAGAAACGAGGCGCCCGTCGAGGCTGCTTGCCCCAATGGAATTGCTTGATGTCTTTGGTCGCAGGCTGTGGGGATGTTTGGAAGCACAGCGCCGCCTCAATCCACATTCACACATCCACTGGCAAATCCCGCATCAAAAGCCACCCTTTTGGCTGACTGGGGCCATGCTGTGCGAGAGCGTGGAAGCGTTCCAGAATTGCCGCTCGGCTCCGTCTTAGAGGCGTTTACCAGCTAACAAAGTCTCAGATTATCCCTGTCTGCAGACCTCCATTTTGGCATGTCGCAAACATGCAGCCGATGGCTAACACGCAAGCCAAGGAGACTTGGCCTCTTATTTAGCGGCAGTTTGCTCCTTTGGCCTCCGGTGGCCCGCAGGCTAGTATCACCGCGGAATAGAGCGCTTTACCCTCGACAATTAATAGCACAACGGCGACTCATTCTCATTAATGAGATGACAATGATTACAGCGGATAGAGACGGAGCCCCTGATTAGTGTTGGCACTAGTTTGTACTACTCGTCTGGTGTATGGAGTTCGTCCTGGATGTCGGTTGTCGTTAACAGAGGCGAGCCATGGCAGATCGGGAACTCGGTGAGTTTGGCGCTGCAAATCACACCTAGGGTTTATCATACTCTATTCTCCCACCAGAGAGCGAGCTGTTGAGGTTTTGTTCCCAACGATTTCCAGCTAGCATTAGGGATTTTTGCCCTGCGCCGCACGGTTCATCGTGCATGATGGGAAAACTTTAACGGGTTATCCCTCGGGATTTCCCTCCACTTTTTGCTTATGATTCCCACGTGCCAGGATACCTCTCGCAGCCTTATTCGAGTTGTGCTTCCTGGGAGTCGTTCCGGGAATGCCTGCCTGCCTGCTTGCTTGGCTGTGGGACGGTGTGTCTAAAAGTTCTTGGAAGAAGGATTCTGTCTCGTATAGCTGCGGCAATGGGCTACGTGTACGTGGTTGAGGCAATGGATAATGGTTCTTCCCACGCAAAGAACTGATCTTGAAGTCCCGTCGAGATTGGTATTAGAGATAGTTGTGATGCCGGCAAACGTGATTCTTCTGTAGAGAGCTGCCCTGGCTTACCGAGCACGGACACCGGATAATATTCCGCATACCCATTTCCCACAAGAGGCTATTCATAGCAAAATTTGCTCCAGTGTTTCTCTCTGTGTCATACCGGGACAGCAATGCGGAATCTATCCGCTCGTTCCGGCATCGTGTGCTCACTCTTTTTTTTTCTTTTTTTTTCTTCCCGGGGCCCCTGTTCATTTTGTTCACGGCTGGGTGCAGGTTTCATGAGTAATAGGGAACTATGTTTGTTCTCCCGAGTGCCCTGTCTGTCGTTTTTGTTTCAAATCTTTGCGGGCCGTCATAATTTTGGTTTTAGCTTCCAGTGTGGAAGACATTTACTGTTTACAAATACGAGTACCAATGCCCGGATGTAGTCAATTCGATTTGTCGATGTGACTGATCGAGGTATTAGTACATCATCACAGTGATTATGCTTTTTTTGCTCCGTCTGCGGTACAGACGTCGATTTAGACGTACTTTTGCCCCGAGCTTCAAGCTCAAAGCCTCAAGATATTACTACTACCCTATTATCAGATGATACTACTACCTAAGTGGGAGATGCGTAGCAAACCAGATGATTGCAGTCTGTCTTGTACTACACAAATGAGATGAGATATTGTTGCACGTTACATCTATAATACGGCTGCAGCACTTTCCATTTCGGTGTATGTAGCTATTCGGCTGACTGTTTCATCAAGATTGGACGTAGAGGGACCACGAGGTGACCGCGTTACATCATCGCCATGAGAACAGGACATTCTTGGGTAACACGGGTGACGCATCTCGCCGACATGATGAATCGAGTGACTTGTCTCCTCCTACATTACGTTTCATCTCTCATGTAGGCGTCTCCAGGTTTGCGGGCGGTTACCTACGTTTCTGGTGGCCAAAAATATAAGATTACAGAGGTAGTTACATGCATCTGGCTCGTTTTGGTTGCGTGATCGAATCCGCGATGTCGGGACGGGACGGGGGAATTGGACCTTGAACAGGACTGGGTTTTTTTTTCTACATCTGATTCTCTAATGCAGCAGAGCAGATACAGCAGGTCGTTTCGGAGACATGCAGCCCAAATATGCGGTCTGGCCAAGTACCCTCTCTTGATGCCACTCCTGTATGTACGTACGACAAAAGACTCCACATGACGATACCTCATATCCCATGATATCACGCGGCAAAACAAAAACAACCCTGATATCCGGGTTCAGCATGACATATCGATAGTGGCAAAAAGGAAAGGAAGCAGAAAAAGGGTAAAAAAGAAACTCAAGGAAGAGCAGAGAAGGAGAAAAGAGGCGGGCATGGCTCGCAAATGCAATGCAAGACACGCTGGCAGACCAGCATCCGGGTCTGCCATTCGCTGGCTCATCCCTGCATGGGCTGCAGCCAAGAGAGATCGTGCAGGAAAAAGAAGGCTTTGGGATGGCAGGCTGCTGTTGACGTGGAATCCTGTCGGCCTGTAAGATGGGATTTTTGTGTTTTTGTGCGTGGGTGTGGTGTGGTTTGTTTTATTTGTCCATTGGTATTTTGTCTTTTGTGATGCCTCTTTCGCTCGGAGATGGATCGGTGATGGTTCTCTCGAGCACTGGAACAAGATATAACTTGGCCAGTGTTTACAACTGAATGCTACCGTCACATGCCTTCATGTAGCTGTATCTACGTAATGCATCTAACGAGACTCAGGGCAATGCTGATTTTTGGCTTGATGCCGGGTTGAAAAAAAAGAAGAGTCTCCAAGCTTGCACTTTTAACATGTGCACCCATCTACCCTACTAAAGTCGACAGCGACATCAAACTCCCGGCAGTTCAGTTGGCGTTCTCCATGTACCTTTGTTAGTGGACCATACAGCGGATCGTCTCTTTGCAGAGCCAGCACTAAGGCAGTGTACCAGCTTTGTGTGGCGGGCCCTACCAAAGGCAAAGTCAGCACTTCAAGGTTCAGTCTCACCAACAGGAGTTTGGACAACAAACTTCAACTTATGCGGCCCGTCACCAGCCACTCAAACTCGCCTCTCCTGCTCTCAACGCCGCCTACAGAGGCATATAGAAGGCCTTGCCTCCTCTGATATCTTGCACCTTCACTGCGTCGAGTGCAATTGAAGCTGATTCTCAGCATCAAACCAGCCCATCTTCTCCTCTTCCACCCTTGTCGTGCTCTTGAGGCTGCCAGGGATCCCCCGCCATTGCCAATTCACCTTGCAGCAAGACCGGACGCGCGACCATTTGGGTCTCCCCCCTGGACTTTGCAAAAGCCGAATTGATCCTGTCCCTTTTGCGCCAGGCTTTCCATCACGTCACAGAGCAATAGCCGAAGCAAGTCTGAAGTTGCGATCGGCTTACTGCCAACGACTCCAGCCTGTGTCAATCTTGGAATCCCGCCTTTTCGCCACACCGACTTGCCTTGTGCCCGTTTTTGCTTGCCCGCCACCGCTCGAACGCATATCCAAGCAAGCAAAACCAAACCTCGACAGAACGGTCCGAATCCCCCTCCGAACTCGAACGACGCCCGCGAGCTGCGCCCCCCGGAGAGTCGGTGACTGGAAGCTTCCTTGGAAGCGCATGGCATCGCTGTAGCGGCGCCGAGCTGCAGCAAATCTTGACATCCCAACGGGGAGCTGAACCATGACCACCGAGAGAATCAAGGTCCCGCCCAATGGGCTCGAACTCAAGAGTGTCTTGTCGCCAATTACCCCGACGATACCCACCACCCCGTTTGTGTCTGGCTTTACGCCGCTGGTGACGGTTGTTGGCTTCCATCATGCGCGGGGTCCCGAGGTCGAGAGCTGGTTTGGAGCCGAGGAGGGCGTTGACCCGGCCGCCAAGTATGGATGGACTCTGCTGCCGTTCATGGCTCTGAGTGACGGAGCGCATGCGTATGTTCTCTTTGTGACCCAACTGGAGAGCTGCTTGCTGACTTGAAGATTGTTGATTAGGTCGGAGGAGGACTTTTCCTACTTTACCCTGCTGCGGCCCGAGACCGACGACGGACCTGCAACCTCTCTGTTCGGCATATCATGTACTCGCCAGCTTGATTCCTCGCAGCTCATCAACCGGCCTGCCGATGTTACTCGCTCAACCGTGCAGAAAGCGGTTGTCGTCATCGCAGATAGCCCCCAGTTCTTTGGCATGCTGAGACAGCGTCTCAGCATAGTCACCCAAGCATGGTTTGCCCAGCGCGAGTTTACAGACGTTGATATCCTGCGAGGCTTCCAGGACAGTCTTGCAGATGAAAAGCGTCGAGGCCTTTTGCAAGAAGAGGCGCAGCGGGACCAGTACTTGGGCATGAGTCTGCGTGAGCTGATTCACGAGTTCAAATGGCAGGCCCTGGTGCTACTCAAATGCTGTCTTCTTCAGCCCAAGGTTGGTGACTACTCTCTACAGGCTCCTTTAAAAGAATGGTGCTTGGGGTTAGTTGTAGAAGACCAAATTTGCTAATGACCAACCAAGATGCTCTTCTTCGGCTCTCGATGCGATCGGTTATGCATGGTCCAATTTTCTCTCATTTCACTGATACCCGGACTCATTCGTAACCTCCAAGATTGCGCAGATCCCGAGCTCAACAGCCACGAAAAGAAACTTGCACAGCCGACGAGTTTGCAGAGTAGTAATCGCAACTCGCTTCTGACCTATATGGGCCTCCCACTGCAGATATTCGGCAAAGTATGTACCAAACTTGTACCCTCTCCAAAGAATACCATTTCTTACATGAAAACCAACTTTAGGGAAGCATATTTGGCCCCTACACTCCGTTACAGCAACTCGACCTGCTGGCCGATGTCGGCACAAAATCCTACCTTGTCGGCAGCACCAACTCCTTACTTCTCCAACAAAAAGACCGTTACAGCGACATCATTATAAACCTCGATGACAACACCATCAATATCACGTCGCCTTCTCTGAGGCAGGCATTGTCCTTGACTGCGGCGGACAGGAGATGGATCGACTTCTTGACCCAGGAGGTCAACGATACCTGGGACGAGTCCAATCCCAGCACGCCAAAGACGATGAAATACGTGGGAAGCGAAGAGTACATTAGAGCCCAGTTTGAAGGTTACATCATTGGCCTGATATCTTCCGTCAAGTTCCACAACTATCTCGTCAGCAGCGCCAATGCTGGCCGCAACACGTCGGAGAGCGATCCCGCCGTCGACTTTGGGCTTGATTGGGTTGAGGCGTGGGCACGAACTGAAAACTACCGCATGTGGGACTCACACACTGATACGAACCTGTTTGCCGTCTCCGAGCCAAGGCACCCCATGGCTGGCGGGCTCTCCATCGAGGACGTCCAGAGACGTATAGCGGAGCAGGTAAAGGAGCTTCATCTCGATGAACGCTTTGCGCAGGGCCGTGACATCCTGGGGCGCAACTTTGCCGCTGGGCGGGAGAAGGCGTCGACAATGCTCAACAGGCTGTATAACGACATGGAGCAGATGCGTGAGGCACAGCGCCGTCGTAATGAAGAAACCGCCAGACTTACCGAAGGCAACGGTAGCAAAAGAAACAGCATGAACGGCATCAACGGGGACGCAAACAAACAGCAGAAGACAGTAAGCAGCAGAGCCAGCGCCTACATGGCAAGCTGGGCGTCGTGGGCCGGCGAGAAGCGCAAGAACGGCGGATGGGGCGCGGGATGGGGCAAGAAGAAGGTCGACGAGACGGCGTCGATGCCGACGAGCCCCATTGAGAAGGACTACCAGTTCGTCAGCATGCTGGCCTCGCGCGGCAGCTCGACCGAGGCGTACCGGCCCATGACGCAGGGCAGCTTTAGTGAGAGCATTCTTTCTGCGGCGGACAGTGACCGGCCTGGCACGGGGTCTTCGGGGGCTGATGCATCGGCTCCGTTGACGCAGTATCCGAGGGAGTTTGATGATGGGTTTCATGAGGAGACGCTGGTTGGCAATGGCGGGACCAAAAGAGCTGATTGAGCGAGGGGAGTAGGATCTGGGTTTTTTACATGCATGACAGTTTAAAGAGGAATATGATTTGGACAAATAGAGACGAAAAGATGAGCATGTACATGGGATGGAAATGACGAAACAAGGGAAACAGGACATTGGATGGAAATCAAGATGTGGTGCTGCAGAAAAATCAAGAAGAGCACGCACATACACACAAACAAGTACGAAGCAATGTCAAAATCAAGATTAAAGAACCAACAAGGGAGGCTTATTTGCTTTGTAGTTACGGGCGGTGGTAATGGGATTTGAATGACTATTTTTTTTTTTTTTTTTGGAAAACAAAAGGAGAGAATGGGATTTGAGAGTTATATTATACAAGCCATGCATATAGTATTCAGCTCCTTCTTTATTGTTGTTTACTTTGGTGGAGTGGATTTGATGATTTATTAACAGTTTATTTGAATACTTGAGCCTGTGCCTACCTACTTTACTGAATTTCCTTAATAAGAAATAGTGATGTCCGTTTATTTGACTGCCCATCTACCCCTTTCCAAGACCTCACACACAGCAATCCCATCATGCACAATGATTTACCCCCAAAGACCAAAATGAAAGCCAAAACAGCTGCAGACAACAACCAAAAGACACATCAAGAAACACATATGGAAATCTCGCACATTTGGGAAGGGCAACTCGTTTCGTGAAAAAGTCCATGCTTAGAATCTGCTGCTGGGCCGCATAATGCTCTGTTTAGCTAGGGCATAATTCGCCAATTATGAAAAAAATCAAGCATGTAAGCAAGCAATGTGTTTGTAAGGAAAAGAAAAACACAAAAACAAAAAGCAACCCAACCGACCATGCCCACTCCAGCTGATCCCATTCCCAATATGACCTGAATCTACGCATGAATGACCGACTGAGTGATGAAAAAAGATGAAAAAAGGGTGTGGATAGAGACATGCCTGTATCGATGGGGAAAAGGGGGAAAGGGGGAAAAGAAGAATGTTCGTTGACAAGCTCCGTGAATTCTACCGGAGGTTAAAAGAGAAATATTTTATGCTAAGTAGCCCAATTCATCATCGTCCAGACGCTCCAGATACTCCTTGTCAAGGAGAATTTCTATGCACTTTTTAATGTCGCCGACCTTGGGGACAAATCGAGAGCGGATCTGGTTAATGGTCTCGCTCACAAGCTGCGTGTGCTTCATCTTCTTTCGTGCCTTCATAATACGAACAATTGCGGACTGTTGGACGGAATGTTAGCATTGGTATGGTTATGGGGGGTTAGGGCTTGGATGTGGATTCAAAACATACCTGCAATACCAACTTGCGGTCCTCTTCGATGGTCTTGTTCGTCTCGACTTCCTCCTGCTTCGCCTCCTTGACGCCGCCAAGGTTGAGGTTCACCCTGATCTTCTTGCTCTTGAAGTCGTAGTTGAGGCGGAAAGTCTTTCCGGGTCCGGGCTTATCGCCGCCATCCATCAACAGCACCTTTGCCTTGAGAATTACGGCCAGGGCTTGGTCGAGCACTTCGGAGCTTAGCTGGGTGGCGCTGGAGATGTCATCGTAGGAGTAGCTGTCCTTCTCGTTGAACAAGAGGAGAATGGACATTTGGTAGATTGAAACCTGGAAAGTGTAGGGCGTCTTGCTGTTCTTGCAATAACCGGCCTTGATCTCACCCTTGCACAAGTGCCACAACCAAGTCAACTTACGGCCGTCATGCTTGTGCTTGTAGAATCGGACGAATCGCTCAATCTCGGCGGAAATCTCCAGAGGCGGGTCGAAATGGGTGCTTGGTGGTGTCAATGGCCAGAAACCTGTGCCCAGGATAGAAAATGTAGAGTCAACAGCCTTGGCATTACCGACAGTCTCTAAGTGATCTCGGAACTCCTTATTAAGATCCTTTGAGATCTGCATATCTTGGAACATGCGCTGAAGCTTGTTGGTGTATTCAAAGCCACAGGCTTCCTTTAGCTTGCTGATCATGCTGGTCTCAGCATCGTCCGAGGACGAGTTGCTGTGCACCAATCTCCTGGCCAACATGCGGGAGTAAAACTTTTGGAAAACGTCCTTGTCCTCGATGTACTTGAAGACGGTCATGATCTGGGACAGGGTTCGCTCCAGATCGGCCTCTTCGATGCTTGTGGTGCTCTTGCGCAAGAGGACATCTGTGTACTTGGCGAGCAGCTCGGGTGACTTGTTAGACCCAGACTTGCACACCTCGTTTCGATTGACAAACTCGCGGCAGGCGTTGTCCAAAGACCGCGTAAATTCGGGTTCATCGGTAAAGGCCCTCTTGACCAAGCCCTGATACTGGGTGTGTATCTCCAACAAGGCATCGACGTAGACCTTGGGCTCCAGCTTGTCACCCTCAGACGATTGAACTTTTTGGACGGCGGCCAACCCTGCTTTCCGGACATGGGTTTCGAATCTGGTGCGCAGCGGATCAAGGCCGTCGGGGATGCGAGATAACAGATTGTACATTCTAGCCATGTCTTCCTCACGATCGTTGTCTAGAAGTACCTGGAACTCTTCCCTCAGAGACAGGGAATGATCGGCAATAAGAGCTTGGTTGCAGCATCTCTTGAGAGGAAGCGCAATGTCCTGGTGCAGGTACATGTTGACGCGCTCTTCCTCCTCTGCCAGTCGCGCCTCTGCCTTTTTCATGTACTCAACGACAGTGTTCTCAGCGACAAATTGTTTGGACTCGGCCTGGTAGAATTCCTTTGTTGCTGCCAAGAAGGGGCGCTCAAAGTGATATCTATACACGTCGAGCGTCGACTTGGATGGATCGGCCTCGTCCAGGCCAAGGGACACAAACGAGTCGACGACCTGTTTGATCTGGCCGTACTCGATGGTCTCGCCGTTTCTCTGCTTCTCCACGAGCTTTAGAACGGCGTCCATGACCTTTTCTGAGACCTGCTCGAACAGTACTTTGCGCCATTGGACGAGGTGTAGAGTATAGACATCGTATATGTTCTTCTTGCCCTCGTCGATTTCTCGCTTGACCCAGTGCCTATTAAGATACTGAAACAGGTGGTGAATATATTTGGCAGCGACGGTGTATCGGTTCCATTCTTTGATGTAGTAGGCTAGCAAAGCCTCGTCTGTGTGGGATTTGGATGCCTGGACGAGGTCCGCTAAATGACGCTGGAGGTATTTAATCAAGTGGTTGTAGAGATCTTCACCCAACAAGTGAGCTGTTCAGCCGACAAGAAGAGCGGGATACAAGTTAGCGAGCGTTTGACTTGGTGGAGAGAGAGAGAGATGCAAATGTCAACGAACCTCCGCGATGACTTGTGGTCATGGTAGGGCCGCTAAGGCCGACGGCTTTCTGCGAGGTACAGAAGTTGTGGACGGCGCTGCGACGATGTGAGCAATCAGGCGTGGACGTGTGAGGACGGGAAAAGACACAACATACGTATAGACCCCCATATACATCTGCATATCCATGCCCTGTTCCAGGTCGTTCATGATGCGGGTGATGCCATCCTCCAGGTACTTCCATCTGCAGGGGCGGTTAATGTCATGTCACGCCGGCGACGTTGCCATGATTGGCACCATGGGGCGACGACTCACGTTGCTTTGATGTCCTCGCGGTTTGGAACCGCAGGCATTCCCATTCTGGCCACCATCATGGAGCGTGTGGATCGAGCCCTGTCGAGAAGCGGCAAGGCGGGGTGAAGAGTGATGCTCCTGCGGCTCGCGTGGGTGGATTGGCCGACGATGCACGCAGCGGCCGGATCGCCTGTGTTGGCTCGGGATTACCGCGGCGGAAGAGGCGGACGAGAGCTGCGTTGGTGAGGACCGAGAAAGACGCCGTGGTTGATGCTGTTGCACGGTGTTGCACTGGCGTTGCAAGAAGCCTTGGGGAGAGCCCTTCAGCTCAGGCAGCGGAAGTCAGCGGTGATGCTCACGCACCAGCCGGACGGACAGTGGGTCACTCGATTAGAAGCAAGCCAAACCACCGGCCAGTGAAGCTCGACGCGAGCAAATGGAAGAGGGAGGAGTTGAAGGAGTCCCTCGGCCGGTTCGCTGCGAAGAGATGCAAGAAAAAGGAGAAAAAAGTCGGCGAGAAAGTGAAAGAGAAGGGAGGCTGAGGAGTCGATAGACAAACAGACGTAATGATGAGGGATCAGGCAGTCAAACCCAAAGCTCGAGTTGCTGAGGCAAGGCTCCTTGGCAAGGCAGGCCTGCAGCCACAACGGGTATAGCGCCGCTTTCTGCCCTTCTCAACCGCCTTTTTGGCTTATTACTCGGCTCGCATACACTACTAAGACTGGAATATGACAGACGGGACGCGTTTCAGTGATTTCAACCGCATCTCATTTTATTTGTATCTCATTATTTAATCAAGTGTCTACGGCTTCTTGCATGGCTAATCCAAGATTTTATCAGTCTAAAAGCTAAACGTGAATCATTCGGCGCACCTTGGAAGAAATGAATGGATTGGATTGCTCTCTGCAGTTGTAGGTGCTTGCCTCCCTGTGATACTGCGGCTAGGCGGCTACCTGGCAGGCAGGCTAGCACTAAGCCGCTAAACCTTCCAGCAGGCAGCTCTCCCTAGTCTATCAACCCTTTGCAGTGTACAGAATATGGAGCTCGCTGATATCCATGGATGCTCATTATGATTCACACGGCATTCGGCTTCATGCTGCCTAAACAAGATGGGTCTTGTAGTTTTTTTGTTTTTTATTTCCATGTTTTCTTATGTACATGTATTGATATAAGGTAGTACTAGCTGGAACCATTCATAAGCTTCATTCAAGTCGTAAAAGTTTCGTAAGCCACCGATTGACGCCGTGGGAATCCCCTGACCTGACAAACGCTCAAAGAAATTAGAAATTAAAAATTAAAACACGCTGTTTGTGCTTTTCCCACTCTCGGTTGGTCCTGTCACATGCGCTGCTCATCGCCACCCCCCAACTTTTCCACCACCCGGAAGATGTTGACACAGAGATTCGCAGTCCATACGAGAAGGCCAAGGAGCATAAAGGATGCGAGAGCTTTTGCAAACCCCCGTACGATGTGGTCGCCAAAGGTGTGGTAGACGACGTGCTCAAAGGCTAGAGCGGTGCCTGCTGATTTGAATATGATGAATAATAGATCGAGGAGGATGAGAGACATTTTCGAACGGGCTGAGCGCAGGCCGAGGGGCTTCCCTGTGTACTCATCCCATATCATGTACCCGTTGAAGGGAATGGCTACCGAGTCCACCGCAATGGCAAAGATGGACTGTGTCCGCTCAGCGCTCTCGCCGAGCGCCTTGTCCTCGAGGTCGAACATCCTTGCCGCAATCCCTAGGGCTATCATAGACATAATAATAACAGTCAATCGGAAGAGCAAGGGAGAGAGCGAGCTGCGCATAAAATGGTTCCACAAGCGATTGGAAAATACTTCCTTGTGCCGCTGCTCGTGCTGCTTGTCTGGTAGGTGCAGAGCCATCTCGTTTGGCCTGCTGTAGCCGGGTTGGAGCTGATTGAGGGCTTCAATGTCTATTATATGGCTCTCCTGCGGGCGCCCCCAAGCCGACGACTGTACGAAATCCGCCCATGAAGTGGTCGGCTGTCCATAGGCCGATTGTTGAGCGGAAACAATTACTGGTTCGGCGGATCGAAGATGATCCCACTTCCTTCCTCGTGCTGAGGCTCGTCCGTACTTGAACAGGTGTGGTATCCGGCCGCGCTCGTTTTGGGGAGAGCCCAACTTGGGATCTTCCTCCCAAGAGTATCCATCTTTTGACATCCGCCGTTGGGAGGGTTGGGGGATGGCATTGCGCTGTGGTGCTGCAGAAGGTTGAGGAGGATTTAGCAACCGGAGCTGCTCTTCGGTGAAGGGCCCATCACGGATGGCAACCCAAGCTATATGGAGTCGAAGAGACAAAGATTAGCACTCAGTCACTCAGGCCGGAGCCGCCGGCACAATAGACTGCTTGCATATCCTTACGAGGGATCGTTCTCACTGGGCGTTGGCGAGCCTCTGATGCTGTTGCTCTGGATGATGCTGAGGCCGAGGCTGAGGTTGGAGAGGGAGAGTCGGATACCAATCTCGACCCGGGTTCTGGCGGAGGTGACGCCATCGAACGAAATGTGCAATCTCTTATGGCTGTCTATCTCCCCCGGCTGGATGCTAGGAAAAACTTGCGTGAGGGTCGATGGACAGTCGCGAACACGGATCCGAGGTACGAGTATATATGTTGGGACAGAGAGGATGGCCTGCCGTCACAAGGACGCGGGTTTGGGTGCAGGTGGAATCTCCAAGAGGGACAATCATACGCATGCCGCAGCTAGAGATGAATGGGTGTGAAGCTTGAAGAAGAGGTGGAAGCACGAGGTGGGTCGACAGGCTGGAGAGATGCTGAGCCCATGGTCACACGCTTCGAGGCAGAATCTGGTTAAAAAGCCATGCAATGCACGAGTTACTGCCAAGGCCTGGGCAAGGTGGAGAGGCAGGCCAGGGAGCCTTGAACCTTGTTTTTCGAACCTGGAACCGGCTCGCCAGGGCGGCAAAAGGGCTGCAAAGGGCTCCAAACAATGGCCTGGAGCTTAAAAAAAGACATCCCGGGACGAGCTGAGACTCCTTATCTGCAGCTGAGCCGGCGTGCAGTGCTCCATACTGTATGTACGAGTGCCTTACGTAGGGAGAGGAAAAAGAGAGAGGCCGGCGCTGGGTCTGCTAAGAACCGGGGCGAGTTAGTGCCGCAAGTTGGGACGATCCCAGGTTCCGAGTACCGAGCAGGTCTTCTTACATGCCGCGCTGTTGGAAGCATGTTGGTGGAAGCTGTGCCGAATTGTGGCGGAGATGAATTCGCATGCCCGTGCTGTTATATTGCCGTAAAACGAGACTCCGCACGGGGCCATATGAATCCAATGGTATAATACGAACCTGGAAGCAACTGGGCATGGAGCAGCACATTATACGGTATACGACGTCCCAGAATTGCCACGCGCAGAAGAGCAAATAGCGCAGAATTTAGCAGCATGGAGTACATAATGGCACCCAGCAACGGCACCCAGCAATGCCGCGGCACTGGGCGGTTCCCTGTCCCTCCTACGTAACTTGGTAGACTAACTAATCTAGCGGAGCCGTATTAGCAGCAATCTCCGTAAGCCGTGCGAGCTTATCTCGAATCGTTCTCGTTCATATGACGGCATAGACTCTCTTACTCGTACAGTCTCCGGATTGATTTGTGACTTTGGTACCTTGTGTCTTGTATCTTCGTACTACCGCGTCACCTGACTGCGCGCGCCTGTTCTTGTTCCCGTCAGACGCGCAAAAGCTCAATGGCGGCACTGCCTTTAGGCGCCGTGTTTCAAAACCAGCATCGCCGGCGCTTGATGTGCTGGATCTGAGTTAGATCGGGCATCATCGGTGTTTTTTTTTTCATTCTTCTTCTTTTCAGGCGCTTCTATTTCGGGCTGGCTGAAGAATTGCAGCCTCATCTTCCTATCTTTCTTTCTGTGTGTCTCTGCACTTTTCCCCTCTTCTTCTCTTCTCTTGTACGGAACATCTTTTATTCGGATTTCGCATCTGGTTCTTTTTCTTGCCCTTTTTTTGTTGTGTTTACGGCGGGCACTGTCACCGCTCGCGCCTTGCTTCCCAAGCCCAACCTGCCGCCAACCCCATCTCCTTCCTCGTCTTCGCGATCCTTTCGGCCGCACAACAGGTTTCTTCCTTCTCATTTCCGCTACCCCTCACTGGTGCGAGGCTTTTATTCTTCGACACGACGGGCGATTCCAATTCATTTGTGCCGGCGCAAAGCAAACATTTGAACTATACGCAGTCTCAGTCGGGAGATAAGCAAAAAGAACTACCAGCGAAATGCCGGCCTCGTTGAAGGAGCGATCGAGCCGGCTGCAGATGTTTGCACGCCTCAAATCCGACAACGAAGTCAGAAACAAGTCCAATGCCGACGTCAACGCCAATGGAAACCTCAACGGGAATGCAGCAGTCCAGCAGACTCGCGAGCCAGAGCGCTATCAGAGCTCTGCTCCACCAGCCTTCTCGTCGGCTGTAGAACGAAGGGAATTGGCGGACAGCGCTCGAGTTCCTGTCCCAGGAGCCAATGCTCGCCAGCCCAGCGCACATCAGCGGAGATTTAGCCAGCCGCCGCCCGAGTCGGTGCAGCGATCCCATTCGCAGTCCCCAGCCAGCCAACATCGCCCCATGGACATATTTACGGGCTCCCAATTAGGCGACAGCTTTATGAATTCTGGCCTAACAACGCCGCAGTACGAGCCATCCGAAGCCGATCACGAACCAATGCCGGATAAGAAGAATACAGTCGTTACTGCTCCGGCTCCTGCTGTCTCCATCGCTGCTCCGGCTGCCATCACCAGACCTGCCCCCCGCTACAACTTTGATAGGAGATTTCTCCCAAATGACGGTGCCGCCTTTCAGCTCGGAGAAGACCTCCTCATGAGAGTAGTTCCAACTAATGGACATCGTAACGCCGCATCCACATACATGAACGATGGTTTTAATAGAACCGCCGTCAATGGGTACAACAGACCAACTGGAAACTATCGACCAACCTACGCCCGACTAGAGGCATCTCCAGAGAAACAGCCCGTGTTGCCCATGCGCGATATCAAAGTTCGACATGTGCCGAGGCCGAGACAGTTTGAGTATGACGACAGAGAAAAGAGGAGCACATCCCCTGCTTTTGCAAACAGAGGGCGGCCGATGAGAGATAGAATAGACGATTTCCGCCCCATGGCCAGATTTAGAGACCTAGAGGAGGTAGAGGATGAAGAGGGGGCAGCTTACGAAGAGGAGAATGGAGACCAGGACGATGGCACATCCACTGTGGGTGGCCGCGAAGACGGACATGCTACTCCGAGAGTAAGAGGGCATCCTCTATCACCACATCGAGCTGCGCTGGAGCGCCTCATGACGACAACCATCCCACCTTTTAAACTAGCGGCGCCCAAAGACAAGAAACGCCGACGGGGAAGCCTCGATTACGACGACATGGCTCTCAGCAACATGGCCTACGCCGATCTCGATAAAGAGCCATTCGACTTTGACCCCTCCAAGGCGACAGCGCAGACCAGTTTAGGTGCTCCTGCGGGTACTGTGGAAGCTCGCGTCGCAAGGATAGAGCAGGGCATGCACCAGAGCGAGAAGGAGCAGCGCCTCATGTTTGCAAACATGGATTTCGACGACTGGGAAGAGGCAGGCGACTGGTTTGCCGAGCAGTTTTCCGAGATTATGCATAAAATGAGAGTGGTTAGGCGTAACAAGCGGAAAGTGATGAGGGAGTTTGAGGACGAGGCAGCTTCTCGCGAGGAGGCGGTCCGGGAACAGACGGTGGCTATTGACAAGAAACTGAACCGGATGCTGCAGGAGGGCCAGCGTTTGATGACTCCAAACGACGCCAAGGCTACCCAGCAGTGATGCTTGTTCTTTTACCCCGAGCAAGCTGCATCTTCCTGGTGTTGTGTCATTTAAGTGTGGAGTTGTGGGTATTCATGTGCAATGTTGATTCTTGCAGGCTCGACAGATGGGATACGATGGGATGGGATGGGCGGCGCTGGGCGTGGCCTGGAGCGTCTTTGAGCCTCACAATGGAAAGCATGGCGTTGGCGGGTAATGATCTAATGAAATGAGATTGTTTTTCTTCTTCTTTTTTTATGTGGGATATAAATGGAACGGTCTAGCCAAGATGTGCTCATGTTGCGCCATCTAGAATTCTACCTGTTGCTAGAAGAAGCACTTTTCCGTTGTAATGAGACAACTGATCCTATCCTCTCTCTGCCTCCTTTCATGTTCAAATCTCAATCACCTGCTTCACCTTTCTGTCACGACCAACCACCATCCGCAATTGAGCCCCTGGCTTGTCCGAGAAGAGACCGTTTCGTAGACCTTCGGAATAAAGCTCATAGGCAGGGTAATAAGCGTCGACAAACCTGACAACCTGCTCCTTGGTCATGCCGGCGTTGGGATCCCCCCTCGTCAGACGGAGATGCTCCTCCTGTTCCAGGCGCCAATCGTAGACATACTGGGTATTCTCCGAGTCAATATGAAGAAAAGCGTCAAACAAGCGCGTCACATCATCATATTCACCAAGTTTCTCGTTGATAGCCAGCAGATGCTCGAGACGGTGCTGGTGGAGAGTGCGGCTCGGGGCGGAGTGTTTCGCGGCGACGGCTGAGGGGGAGATGGGGCGGAAGCCGATGCACCAGCCTTCGAGGATGACGACCTGGAAGGGGTTTTGGGGAGGTTGTTGTTGATCTTGGTTGATAGTTTGCTGTTGTTGGTTGATGGGGATCCAGGTGGAGGGGGGGAGACGGTCGCCTTGGCCGGAGAAGAGGGCTTTGTCGTATTGGGGGAGGGAGGTTGGTGCGTGGGTGAGGAGGGAGGAGAAGACGGATTTGAGGAGGGGGATGTCGTGGGTGCCTGTGGGAGGATGTGAGCTTTTTTGTTGTTTTCGAAGAAGGTTTATTGAAGCTGATGTGAGCGTTGTAATGTATAGGTAATATATGGAAGGGTGTGTGTATAAGTGGTGTAAGTGAGTGAGTGAGTGAGTGAGTGAGTGAGTGAGTGAGTGAGTGAGTGACAATATACATACCTGGCTCCCCACGGACCTGCCACAGGGCATTGTCCGGATTCTCACGCGCCAGAGCAAGCTGCTGCTCGTGCGTCAGATAGAAATCGTCGATGCTGCAGACGAGGGTCGGGATGCCCTCGCGATTGAGAGCTTCGGCGAGGGGCACGACGAGGGTGGATTTGCCGACGCCTTGGAGGCCATTGAGGCCGATGATGAGGGGACGCGGGGGTTTAGAGTTGGAATTGGAGCTGGAGTTGGCTTGTTGGTGTAGCTTGAGGCGGTTTAGGATGAAGGGGATGCATATTGGGGATTTGTCGTCTATGAATTGGGATGCCATGGTGGTTTTTTGTTACGAGTGATTTCTCTGAGATTGGTGGTTGAAGGGCTGGTGAGGTTTTACGGTGCACGATGGTTGATATTGATCTCTATTATGGACTACATGGGGAATGTGGGCTGCCGGTCTCCGGGGCCGCACCGGTGACTTGATTGACCGAGCAGTCGGGTTTGGCTTTTATTATTAGCGGACTAGAGGGTGAAGGTGAATTTGTGTGGGGAGGCGGTAGATTGATGAAGCGTGGGGGAAGATGAGAGACTGGGTGAGCGAAACACGTGATGTGGTGATGTTGAAGATGGGAGTAGTGATAGATAGATAAACTAAGATGTAGCAGATTAGGAGTTAGAGGCAGTAAAATGTAGTAGAGGAGCAATGAGTCGTGGTATGTAAGATCTAGGTGATGACGAGAGAGAGTATGGGGTGCAGACAGAGTGTGGAGAGAGATGGAGAGCATTCGGTTGCCATAGAGTGCAGTGCGACACCAGTACCCATATCCGTCAGATGCTCGGAGAATACTAGGGTAGTAAAGAAGGGGGATTCATTCGAATTGCATGTGTCATGTCATGTTGATAACGATGTACACAATACATGTTACTCCGAAGCTTACCGTAGACGTCTCACAAGTTCTTAGTAAATGGCTGACATGAATGGACACGTGAATGTACTCGTATCCTGTCATCCCCCAGCTTTTGGCCTTTACAATACCCCAACTTTTCTGCTTCTCCGTACTCCGTTCTCCGTTCTCCAAAAAAGCATGTGAACAAGCCTCCCTTGCTTCTCCGCTTCCAGCCTAGCGCCCTCCCCGGCCTGTTCACCCTCTAAACTCGGTCCAAGTCGCGGTACAGAGCGGTAGAGAAGTGGTACAGAGTGACCCGCCCCAGCTCAAGCCGAGGCATCGACACCTTTTGCTTGTCCAAACCCGGTCCGTCCGCATCACTTAAAAAAGTCCGAGGAGCGTGACACCGTTTTCTTCTTCCTTCTTCTCCTGATTGAATCCCCTCTGTACACCATCTAGATACCCTCCCCTTCTTCTCCTCTTCTTCTTCCCCTTCACATTTGTGTCTTGACGTCGTATTTCGCTTCAGCGTCACTCCCATCACATACACACAGCAAACTGCCGACGTCATGGCTGAGCAACTGAGATACGACGGCCAGGTCGTGGTCATCACCGGAGCTGGCGGTGGTCTGGGCAAGGCCTATGCCACTTTCTTTGGCTCTCGAGGCGCCAGCGTGGTCGTCAACGACCTGGGCGGCACGTTCAAGGGCGAGGGAAACTCTACAAAGGTCGGTGAATGAATGAATGAATGAATGAATGAATGAATGCCCTTCTTCTTCTTCTTCAAACTGTAGTCGCAATCATAGTAGCTAACCGCCTCCTCCACAGGCTGCTGATATCGTCGTCGACGAGATCAAAAAGGCCGGCGGCAAGGCCGTTGCCAACTACGACAGCGTCGAGTTCGGCGAGCGCATCATCGAGACCGCCATCAAGGCCTTTGGCCGCATCGACATCCTCATCAACAATGCCGGCATCCTGCGCGACATTGCCTTCAAGAACCTCAAGGACGAGGACTGGGACCTCATCATGAAGGTCCACGTCACGGGCGCCTACAAGTGCTCCCGCGCCGCCTGGCCTCACTTCCGCAAGCAAAAGTACGGCCGAGTCATCAACACCGCCTCGGCCGCCGGTCTGTTTGGCAGCTTTGGCCAGACCAACTACTCTGCTGCCAAGCTCGCCATGGTTGGCTTCACCGAGACGCTGGCCAAGGAGGGCGCCAAGTACAACATCTTGTCCAACGTCATTGCCCCCATTGGTATGTGCCTTTTACGAGGCTGAATCTGGCTTTCGTTTCTGAATTGATTGGCTAACTCGAGCGTGACAAACAGCTGCTAGCCGCATGACCGAGACCGTCATGCCCCCCGATGTTCTCAAGGCTCTCCGCCCCGAGTGGATTGTGCCGCTCGTTGCCGTGCTCGTTCACGCCAACAACACCGAGAACGGCGCAATCTTCGAGGCCGGTGCTGGTCACATCGCCAAGCTGCGATGGGAGAGATCCAGCGGTCTCCTCCTCAAGGCCGACGGCTCATACACTCCCGGCGCCATCCTGAAGCAGTGGAACAAGGTCATTGACTTCTCCAACCCCCAGTACCCCTCTGGCCCCAACGACTTCATGACCCTGCTGGAGGACTCAATGAAGATGGGCCCTAGCGAACAGGGCGAGAAGCTCGACTTCACGGGCCGCGTTGCTCTCATCACTGGCGCCGGTGCCGGCATTGGACGTGCTTATGCTCTGGCCTTTGCCAAGCACGGTGCTTCCGTTGTCGTTAACGATCTCGTCAACCCTGACACCACCGTCGAGGAGATCAAGAAGCTCGGCGGCAAGGCTGTCGGCGTCAAGGCCTCTGCCGAGGACGGTGATGCCGTCGTCAAGGGCGCCATTGACGCCTTTGGCCGTGTCGACATTGTCGTCAACAACGCCGGCATCCTCCGCGACAAGGCCTTTACCAACATGGACGACAGCCTGTGGAACCCCGTCATGAATGTGCATCTGCGCGGTACCTACAAGGTCACCAAGGCTGCTTGGCCCTACTTCCTCAAGCAAAAGTATGGCCGTGTCATTAACACCACATCCACCTCTGGTATCTACGGCAACTTTGGCCAGGCCAACTATGCCGCTGCTGTAAGTTGTATCCCGATTTCAGGTCTCTATATAAGCTAACATAAAATCACAGAAATGCGGTATTCTTGGCTTCTCCCGCGCTCTGGCTCTCGAAGGCTTCAAGTACGGCATCTACGTCAACACCATTGCCCCCAACGCCGGCACTGCCATGACCGCTACCATCATGCCCAAGGAGATGGTCGACGCCTTCAAGCCCGACTACATTGCTCCTCTTGTCCTCGCCCTCAGCAGCGACAAGTGCCCCAACCCCACTGGCGGCCTGTACGAGGTCGGCAGCGGCTGGGTCGGCAAGACTCGATGGCAGCGAAGCGGTGGCCACGGCTTCCCTATCAACGTACCTCTGGTGCCTGAGGAGGTCGTCAAGCAGTGGGAGAAGATTATCAACTTTGACGATGGCCGTGCGGATCATCCCGAGAAGGCTCAGGACGGCCTGGAGAAGATCATGGCCAACATGGAGAACAAGGTATGAAAACGTCACGTACACGATGTTAAATGACTTTCCTTTTCTTTTCTACATTTTCCTATTATTTGTGTTGTCTCTCCATCTGGCATGTCAACATTTGGAAGAAGACTTTGTATCACCACCACGAACCTATCAAAACCCTGTACATATTGGATAGTTTCCTAAAGATGAAAAAAATGCTATTGGAAAGAAAGAGAACAAAAATTTCACGTTTCACATTGAATGACCCGTGCTAATTTGTGTGTGTTTTTTCTGCTCCTAGAGCGAGGGTGGTTCTACTGCTGCTGCCCCCGAGAATGAACATCTCGCCGCTATTGCTGAGGCTCTCAACAAGGAGGGCAGCCCTACCGAGTACAACTTGACGGAGCGTGATGCCATTCTGTACAATCTCGGTGTTGGCGCCAAACGAAAGGAGCTGAAATATGTCTTGTAAGCCGTGATGTCCTTCCCCCCTGAATGCCCTCCAAACATCATATCAAGAAAAATCCACATTCCCATGACACCATTTCAAGACCATCAACTATCCTCCAATTCGTTAAGAAAGGACATATCTAACACAAAGTTTTACAAAAACAGTGAGGGCGCAGAAGACTTCCAAGTCCTCCCCACATTCGGCGTCATCCCGGGCTTCAGCGCAGAAATGCCCTTTGACTTTGACACCATCGTGCCAAACTTCTCACCCATGATGCTGCTCCACGGCGAGCAGTATCTCGAGATTCGCAAGTTTCCCATTCCTACCGCCGGGCGGCTGCATTCTCGCGGGAAACTCCTCGAGGTCATCGACAAGGGCTCTGCTTCCATTGTAAAGACTGGCATTACGACTGTTAATGCCGAAACTGGTGAGGATGTGTTTTATAACGAGATGACTGTCTTTTTGCGCGGTGCGGGAGGATTTGGTGGCGCGAAAAAGGGTCAAGACAGGGGTCCCGCGACGGCAGCCAACGAGCCTCCCAAGCGTGCGCCGGATGTCATCGTCGAAGAGGCTACTGGTGAAGACCAGGCGGCGATTTACCGTCTGAGCGGCGATTACAACCCTTTGCACATCGATCCTGGGTTCGCCAAGATGGGAGGCTTCAAGGCGCCCATCCTGCACGGCCTGTGCACGTTTGGCGTTGCAGGAAAGGCAGTGTACGACAAGTTTGGTGCGTTTAAGAATATTAAAGTGAGGTTTGCTGGGCCGGTGATTCCGGGGCAGACGATTGTGACGGAGATGTGGAGGGAGGGAGAGAAGGTTGTGTTTCAGTGCAAGGTGAAGGAGACGGGTAAGTTGGCGATTGCGGGAGCTGCTGCTGAACTTGCGTGATGGATGATACACTGTTGATGAGGATAAGGATTGGAATGAATGTATACTATATTTTTTAATGTGTCATGTTGTGTTAACAGGCTAGAATGTAATATTTTCATGTCGACGATTTGTTTTAATTCATGTGTCAAAAGGAGATTCTATCCATCCATCCAATCATCAAGTTATTATGCCGCCCTTTACATCTCATGAATTCGACGACGCTCTCAGTCCCTCACATCAAAAACAAGCTCATGAAAAAAAAAAAAAAAAAAAAAAAAAATTCCCAATGCCGAACCGTCCAAACTAAAAAGGAAACACATATGCAAAGAGAAGAGTCGAAGAATTAAGGGGAAAAGCGAGACAGCCGACATCTATCCTCGTTGTACTGTTTCTTCTGAAGCAGTCGAAGAATTAGACGAGTACTTGGGTGCGCTCTTGATAACGACAAATGAAATAATAAAAAATCGTTAGGCAGGTCTAAGTCGAGCCCATCTTTATGGAAAATATCCAAACTGACTAGAAGCGCTGCCAGAAGCGCATATAATCTTTGGATCATGCATAGCAATCTCTGATAGTCCACATGACGCCGCGCAGAAACGATTCTCAAGTCATATAACGACAAGGAGGATTGCGAGAGAGAGAGATACGCCAGAAATGCAGCCCGAGCAACTCATTCTCTAGCAAATGCTGACAAACCCCCAACATTGGCTTCTCCCCTCTCACTCACACGAGGATCGTCTCAACCACAATGTCCAAAACTTCCCCCAGAGAAGGCAACCGTCCCGCCACCAGGATCTGCTCCACGCTGCCCATGCCCGTAGCACGCGCCGCGATGCCCGTCTCCAGAAACGCCTTCTCCGGCCCGGACAGGTCCCTCTTCTCTGTGTCTTTCCACTTTCTCTCTGCTTCTTCACGGGCTTCCTGTAACACTTGGTCGACATTTTCTGATTCCCATAAATTGCACCTCTCACACTCGAGGCATGGTCTTGGATCGCCATCGGGCCGGAAGTGGTCACAAAAATGCCGATATCCTTCTTCAGTGAGGTCGGCACGGCAAACGTAGCACATTTTGTACCCGCAGGGACAGGTGAGCTTGTTGCAGCCCGCATTCTTGACAAACGACGTATTGCACCGAGGGCAGACTCGTTTGATTGCCATGCTCATGGCCTGCTCGACCTGCGTTCGCAGCGCAACTAGAGATGATTCATTGCAGACATGGATATCTGTCCAGACCTTACTGCATGAGAGGCAGGATACTCGGCCACACTCTGGATTCTGGCAAGAAAATTGAAGACCGCGTCGGCGGCGAGAATGTCTGGCGACGGCGAGCTTCCATTCTGACGATATTTGCTTCCAAAAAGACGTCCAAGAGGTGAATGCCAAAGCGGTAAGAAGGGATATTGCAGCCAGGGGGAGGACGAGGACGACGCAGACAAAGCAAAAGAAGAGAAACATCAAGTGAAAAACGCCGGCAACCCGAATCCGCATCTTTGACCTCTGATGCGGCAAGTATATATCGTCAATCTCCGCATAGTTGCAAAAAGGACAGTGCACCAGTGGTAGTTTTGCGGCGAGCAAAGCGTGCTCTGCAAGTCGCTGGTCTAGTTGATGTAGAATCTCGGCACCCTTCTTCTCCTCCAGCATGGCCCTACGCATATGTTCATATGAGACATAGCCAGGGCACTGGTCGCGGTCGACGGCCATGCACCTCAGTGTTCCCGTCTCGGGGATGATGCTGCTCAGCCAGCCTTGCCCAAAGACGGCCTCCTTGATGGAGTGCTGGACGCAGCGGAAGCAAATCATGTGTGCGTCCTTGTTGCAGTGCGTAAACTCTTCAAAAGGGCCCGTGGTGAAGCAGCACGTGCACTCGTGGATGGCGCCCGCCTCTTCGGCTTCCTCGTTGTTTAGCAGCACAGCGGCCGCGCGGTCTTTAATCTCCCGCTCTTCTCTATCCTTTTCTTTCAGTGGGCGGATGAGCGCATCGTATAGCTCCCGATCAAGCTCGGCATTGCCCGTAGACCGTACCGTAGGTATGCTAGAGCCATGGCCAGTCGTGCGCCAGCGGACAAGAGGATGGTTGTCTGCCTCGCCCGTCGCCACAGGCTTCCGTCTCATGAATATAGATGAGATAGTGAAGCGCCATGACTTAGATGACAGCGTCACAAGAGTTCTCCGAGCGTCCAGATAGGAGTAGTTGGACTCGGCAAGGACCGCATTGATGGTCGACTTGGACAGGCCTTTAAACTCCTGCCACGCAAGCGCTTGGACCGCCTTCTTGTACTCGTTGCTTCGGAATATTTCTGCTCTCGGCACCAGCCGATTGCCGGGGCCATCAACATCTGCCTCCTCCTTGTCCTTGTCCTTGTCCTTGTCCTTGCTGTCGTTCCCAGCCTGCAATCTGTTGTGGCTCTCGGGCCCGGCAACTTTCCACCTGCCCTTGACCCATACCGCACGGTTCTTCAGCAGAGCATCGGCCACCAGGGCGAGCCTCGATTCGCCGTCAAAGTTGCCCAGCAGCTCTCGAAAGACCTCGATCTGGATATCAGGGAACACGGCCGCCAGGGCCTCGAGGCCGCAGTTGAGCTCGCGCAGGTCCGGTCGTTCGGGCGGGATGCATGGCAGCTGGGCCTCGTCGTGGATGTACTCGGGCGGGATGTCGCCGTCGACGGCCGGGACAGAGCGCGCCTTACTAGAAGACGAGCCGAAGGAAGACGATCTATCGCTGGAAGAGAGCAGCGCTGGCAGGGGCATGGCGGATGCTCATGCTGGAGCGGTGCCCTATGGCATGGGCCGGGATCTAGACGGTGGGGGATGCCGATTTTGTCTCGATCGATGCTGTTGATGGAGGCAAAGGGTGCTGATATACTCTTGTAGAGATGGCGTGATTGTTTGTTGCTAGATGATAATAGTGGGAAATGATATGAAGGTATAAATATGGAAAGAATAGCGGTTGAAGATGAAGATGAAGATGGCGATAGCAAGTTGCCCACGCTGGTGGAGTCGCTGAATTGAGTTGCTCACCTAACATTGAACCCAAGGCCGATCCTCGTGCTTTAGTGAGTGCGCTGGTCCCTTGTTACCTGCTGGTAGCTGTACTTTAGTGCTGTGACGGTGTGCCTTTAATTGGTAAGCCTCATATGAAGCTGCAGTATTGCATACCTGTCAGGGCGATTGGAATTCTACTGCGGCGCGAGGTATTCTCTACTTTAGCTTAATGTCAAAATGATCTGCATTCTAGCTGTTCTTTGTTACTGTCAACATTCACTGTACCAAGCAAACATTCTCAGGCACTCGCCGATTCCTAACATGTGATTCTGATACCCTACATCTCCTGATTCTCAACTGCCTTTTGCTTTTCAATATCGACTAGCTGCTGCAAAATGAATATATACGGGAAATATTAGCCAGTAGTCTAGTCTACTATTTAGCATTCCACCCATTTCTTAAATTTAAAACTACAGAGGTAAGTTGTGGCTGATAATACTAGCAAATGGAGAAATATATCGATGTATTGAAATACGCTAAATACCTCTATCGATCATCTATACCGAGTAGTAATGATGAGAGCCAACCCCTACAATTCTTTCATAGGCTCAAGACCAGCCAATGCACCTCCAGCAGAGTCAATCAGCTTGCTCAACAACATCCCCTCCGCAAGAGATCCCAGATTGTCTACTTGGATGCTCTCCAATAGCTTTACACCAACCCCGTAGGCGTCAGGCTTCTCCTTGGAGGGATCAAAGTAGACGGGATCGTCCTCGGGTCTCAAACTCCTAAAAGCACGGCGCAGGCCTTGTTCAAAGTCGTGCCTGAAGCCTGCCTCAGCCCGCATGTCAAATTCAGCTCTGAATGAGATAGGTCTATCCCCATCGTGTGATCGCCTGAGAAGGACAGCCAAGTGGAAGTTGGGTATAACACCGTAATCTTGCTGATTATTTTGCTCACAGAACCACTCAACACCGTATATTCTTCCCGTTCGCTCGTTATAAAGGGGATGTGCCGATCCTCGGTCAAAATGCTGGCGAGTGTACGAGACCTCAGAGCTTTTAGTCGCGCTGACATCTGCTTGGCCGGCTTGATTGACGCCAAGTTTCCCTCCATATTGATTGGTGTCTTTGATATGCGTGACTGTAGTGTTCCAGAGTTTCTGCTGCACGAAAGGAGCATATGCAACCACCTGAGGATGCGCTTTAATAAGGTCTGCTGGGTCGCGTTTATCATCCTCATGGAATTTCAGTTTGATTTGCACCGACTGGAATCGAAAGTTGCGGACGTGGCAAGAGAGATTCACTCCTAAAACGACCAGGGTCATGGGGTCCTTTCTGTCAGGGTTCTTCCAGCCATGAACGCAGAGCACCAGTTCAACCCTCTTTTTGAATCTCGATCTTTCTCCGGAGACACGTATCATTTGCCTCTGAACATGTTTGCCAACGGGGTTTGACGTTCTGAACCCGCCAAGCGAATCGCTCAAGTGGTTGTTTTCCTCTTCATAAAGGTAGTCATCGGTATCGAAGATGGCATTCCTGGCAGAAAAATCGAGATTGGAATTATGAGCCATGGTTTTTGATACGCCGCTTGCAAGCTGAAATTCAGTCCATACCAACGAAATTTGAAGCAGTAAAAGCCATGTTAGAATGTCAAGGTAGATATAGGTCGGTAGACACGCTGTAATAGAGCGCGAAATGCATTTTCGTGTCGCCGCCTTTCTAATAACCGCCCAAGAATATTTCGCCCCCGCTGTGTGATGATAAGCTTGTAGTACAACAGCTCGTATTTGTATACAATAGAGTTATTACTTACCTATGCGCTATGCCGATATTAACCCTGTTGTACAGCAACTTGTATTGGTAAACACCACAAAGTACTTCATTCTATACTGATATTAACCTTGCTGTACTCCTTCGTATTCATATATAATAGAGTGCTGTGCGCTATACCGATATTAAACCCGTTATACAACAGCGCGTATCTGCAAATACAACAAGGTGTATGTCAGAGGAACATGAATGAGCAACAACGGGATATGGTTTGATTGGCGAAAATTCTAACCGAAGTTTTACAAGGACCGCTTCCTGGCGGCCTGCGAAGATGAAACCCTCTCAAATCCGCCTGCAGTATCCCAATCTTTACGGGGTCTATATTTCTAAGCATTGATGCCTGACTAAGATAACTCCCGACATTATTCGAGGTTCCCGAATACTTGCTTCTTTCAGTCCCAAAGCAGCTTAAATTTCGTCTCCGAATGCACCTGGGTTCTAACTAGAGCTTCAACTCTAGTTGAATGTTGTTCTTCAAATTCATTTTAATGCCTAAACCCATTTTTTTGGTACTCCATAGTAATTACCAAATCAATACAAACATGGATTCAGTCAGCTCCGGCTCTCCAAAAGCCCAGCCATTTTCGCTACTAGAACAATTGGGGCGTTATGAAGATATACCGTCCTACTGGGAGGACCTGGAATTTAATTATGACGAGGATATAACACTTGGACAAATCATCCAGGCAGTCGCCAGATGCTTGGAAATGGAGTCAAAGGCACCTACCGAAGAAATCGACGCAATTATTCTCGATCAACTGCGAGCAATCTTGACGTACGAGTCTGAAGAATTACTAGAACTCCAAGCTAAGAAACTCCAGTTGCTTCGAGCAGCTACAAAAGATCACGCTTATTACAACCAAAAACAAATCAAGGTCAAGATGATCGAGATGCGACTCCGGAGTGGAGGCTTGATTGTAAAGGCTATGTGCTACCGTCATCCGAAGATAGCATTCCAGCCATGCCCGGATTACCATGACATCTGCGGAAAGTCTTTTCTTCCGTCCGCGTTCCAATTAGCAGCAGAAAAAAGATCCGAGCATATATTACAAATCATACTTGATGAGGTATTGGCTACCTTTGAGCAAGACTATATCTCATTCTCCGAGTCCAAGTCGCAACCGCATCAAACACAACAGATAATTTGCGAAGCCAAAAAAGCAGCAGAAGAGAGCATGGTGGAGATTGTAGAACTATTGCTCAATAATTCTGACTCTTTACCACATGATATCGAATCTCAGGTTATGCGTATAATCGACATAATGTTGGGAAAAAATCCAGGTCTTCTCAATGAGAGAACTTGGAAAATTGTGGTCACAACGCCATTACCAAACTTTTATCGTCGTTTACTTGAGTCAAGAGACTCAAGTTTTCTAACGGAAGCGTATGCTTCATTTGTTGCTGAAAAGGGAACTGTGTCGATGTGGCAAATGTTCCCGGAACAAGTACGGCGTGCATCCATATCTGCACAAGATTTCGGCTTATTACGAAAAATTATCTCATCGAGAAAAGTTGATATGGCAAAGTCCATATTTGAGCTTGATGCTGCTTTTATAGATGCCAGTATCGACGCAGAAGGGTACAAAATCCTCCTACAGCACCTGAAGGACATCAAAAAAGGCTCCGCCGTTGAAAATGCGAATGGCATTTTTGGAACTATACGTGACTTGCTCGTTGGCAGCATGATTAGAAGCCATAATCTGGGTATCCAGGATATGAGAGATATCCTGCGGAGATTAGAAAGTACGTCTAAGTTCCATCATCTCCCCACATGCCGTTGTGGTGTACTAATGACCATTTGCACATTCTTGAAGTGGAAGGTTAGTTCTATTCATGATGAACCTCTGTCCGCAGACATACCTAACTGACCAATAAGCTCATGACACTTCCTTTAATCTTTCCCAATTCAAATCGGATACGAACCACGGAAACTTTACGAACTACGTTCAGGGACTGAAGACAATGAAGACTGATGCCTTCCGCTTCGAAATGGTTCTGAAACACGTCGCTTTCCCCGAACTAGGTAATCTCGAGCCATTTGTGGGCGTTGAAGATGTGGCAAAAGATCACAGGGAAGTCATGGATGTCTTTGACTGGCTAGAGCTTCGAGGTGTTCAACAAGCACTGAGCCTTTCTGTAAAAGATCGCCTCTACTGCCCCCATACTGACGAAGACATTGCGACCTATGTCAATAAATTTGGTGTGAGAGTTCTGCATTGGAAAAAGTTGGACATGTATCTCAAAGATTTGGATGCAAATGTCATAGAAGAATTGCATCTCTATTCGAGTGGTAATCGCTCTGTTCACGATCAGTGGTTCAACTTATTGCCGAGGTTCCAGCAGGTAAGATATTGGACTTGCTCTCTGGTAGGAGAAACATCCTCAGGGCTAATTTGATACCAGCTCAAATCTCTGAATATATATGTAGTGAAGGTGAGTCTTGGAGCTGAAACACTTTGTCTAAATCTTGAAAGCGTTGGCGGACTTGGGGCTCATGGCGGCGCCAGGATATCATTAGACCTCGTCTAATCGACAATGTATCCGAAGAACTCAAGCGCGGTTTGACCAATATGTATAACGCATGGGAAAGCGGCGACGAAACTGCCTGCGAAGACCAGAATGGTAGGCTTAAGAGGCGCCCCAAGATTCAAATTTCACAAATATTCTGGATCAAGCCACCAGATACTATGACTACAATTGATCAAAGTCTAGATAACAGGTAAGGCTCTGGAATACTCTGTATACTTGGCACAATCTTATAATTTCAAAGGACTTCGTACATTCTCAGTCCCTACTTGACAGCATTCGTTCAAAAGTTTTGCGACTATCAAATGGTGCATCCTAGGGGAAAGGGGATAAAGGTAGCACTGATTGATAGCGGCGTCCTCATCGTCGGAGGTGGGCAAAGGGAAGATCTGAACGATGATATTTATTGTACTCTGCAGCACAGAATCGTCGAGGGGATCTCTCTTGTCAGCAGAGATGAGGAAGAACAGAACTGGTGGCACGCTACAGAGCCGCATGGAAGGCAGATGGCAGCACTTATTTGCACTCTAAACCCTTTTGTCGACCTGTACGTTGTCAAGGTGGCCGAGTCTAATGGTTCTGGGATTACAGGGCACAACGTTGCCAAGGTCAGAACAAGCCTTTGTTTCCTTCTCTCTGATCAACGAATGATGATATAAATAATGATATAAAGTGCTAATCTGCATATTTCTAGGGAATTGAGTGGGCTCGCAGTAAAGGGGTAGATGCCATATCTCTCAGCCTTGTTGCTTTCTCAGATCCAAATAACAAAATGCTCGAGGCTATCAAGGCCGCTAGAGACGATGATATAGTCATTACCTGCAGCATAGCGTATGAAGGTAACATGAGAGCTCGTTCAGTAGGCGAGAACAACCCGAACGTTTTCTCAATTGCGGCTTGTGATAGATGGGGCAACTTGATTCCTCAAAGTCGACGAACTGGTTTTGACTATCGATTTCTTGGACATAACGTTCACATTGGCCAAGCACCCTATTTGAAATCAGACGAAGTCATTGAGGGGAGCTCCGTATCAACCGCGATTGCCGCGGGAACGGCATCGCTAATCCTATCATGCGCTCAAATCTCCTCGTCAATTCTGAAACGGGATGGATCCGAGGAGGGCCGCCGGCGACGAGGAAGCTGGAGGTGCGACACCGTTAAAAGAAAATTTGATAGCATGTCAGAGGAGAAATGGGTTATTCTAGACAACCTATGTGGCCAAGGAGAGCTTAGAAAGTACTATGACTTTGAGCGACTAGTAAGAGACTGTTTAAAGGACTGAGTGGCTATATCTTGGTATGTAAGCTGTCTCGTATAAGTTTCTCTCACGGCATTGGAGTAGCCTTGGCTACATCTAGGTGGCAGTGTGCTTCTCGGGCATGATAGGCTATTTAGCTACTGGAGGCATTGATTATACTTCAGTTGTTGGCGTGATACTCCAAATCAACGGCCTAAGATATTGATCTATCAAGTTTATTCTTTTCAGTATCTGCTACTCCATGTGGTTACTATATGCCCCTCTAGTATTTGGTAAACTTCATTAGCTCTACATTGAACGGGTTGCTGGATATAGCCACCACCTTCATTTCCCATGGAGTTGATTCAACCGGGACTGCGATGTTGGGCTTATGGGGAACTACCGCATCCTACACAGAGTGGAAATTAAGCAGGGACCGAAACGAAGCTGCTTTGTTACTCTCAAAAGAGCCCAGACCCCGATCGATTCCGACTTGACGCCGAATTCGGAAAGGAGAACAAAGAAACACCCGACTCCTTGTAACAAAGCGCATGGGAAGACTACAGGTAGCTTAATGATATTCCTGTCGATCTTCGAGTAGGAGACCATTTTGGAAATACCTGACTTGTCATGAGGTACCTACCAGGCCGTCTTCGGAGTCTACTAGAGCGTAAAGCGTTATACAACTGGCATGAGTGGGCTGCAACGAGATGATGCTGCGGCTAACCCACCAATTGGGAGTACAAACATCAAGATTGCGAATACTCTTTGTCCTTGGGTATCGGCATTCTTTGAAGAGTATGTTATAGATTCGACTCTTCTCCACCAATGAATGGCCATAGCAACTTGCACGGGAATGCAAAAGGGCCAGCAAGGGGTTCAGAGCTTGCCTTTTGCTCATCTGATGGATACACATGATACACTCAATCAAATAACAAAGAAACTCCCTTTGTGTGATAATGGTATTAGGTACTGAACTGTTCCGGCCGTGCCCTCCTCGCCTTTGAGTCCACCGTTGGCTACATGTATAAATCCGGAGCTATTCTACATCAGTTTGTGTGCGAGTTGTTGACTTGGGAAAAATAAAATCACCGAATCTCACACGGAATCAAGGAAACGAAGAGTTTGCCAAGTAATATCGACAAGGCACTAGCCTACCTAGGCGTAATTGATCCGGCGTCAAGCGTAATCGAAGAGCAAAGCGAACATGGAACTTTGGCACTTTGTGAATGGATTCGCTCAACAAAGGAATACAAGAGCGTTATTAATTGGAACGCAAAAGACATCAAGGACAGCGATTCCAAGGAGAACAACACAGACGATGTCACGAGCCGCGTCCTTATGATCAGGGGCGGCCCAGAAGTCGATAAAACAGCTCTGATGGAGGCAATCGTCCGGCACCTCTCCAGTGAGGCAACCCTGGAAAAGTCCGATGTGAGCAAAGGCGATTCAAAAGAAATATCCTGGGCTTTATCGTATTACTCTTGCGGCCGCATTAGCCATGGAATGGATAACTCTGCACAGTGTGTTGAGAAGCCTCATACATTCTCTACTCCGACAACAGCCAAAATTGATCTCCCACCCGGAAGCCGCCCAATACAACACTGAAAGAGATAACTTTGGCAGCAGAAAAGACTTCCTTGCCCTGTCAGCAATTTTTTCGGGGATGCTATATGACAAAAATTTTGTCCGGTCATATCTAGTGATAGATGGAATCGATAAATGTTCTTCTGACCATGGAGCTGATGGCCATAACCTTGGCGACTTGATGCGGTTAATAAAGGCGACAGCAACTGTTCCGCATAAGATCAAATGGCTTTTGTCCGCAGATGTGGATGACCATGTCGAATTCGACTTGATACGAGAAAGGCATTATCTGTGCATCAATTTAGAGCAGGATTCTTGGACGCCCAATCTCGCGGGAATCTTTCATCGAAACGTTCTTTCCACAGTTCGTCAGCTAGCCAATCAAAAAAGATACACAAGGCAAATAAAAAACGAAGCTTTACAACTCATCAGCGATAAGTCACGGGGGAATGCTCTATGGACAGCCATTGCTTGTGCACTTCTTCAAAGACAAGATAGTCGTCACGGAGTTGAAGCCCTTAAAGAGATGCCCGAAACCTTGGATGAGCTACACGAATACGTGATGACCAACTTCATATTGAAAAATCTTTCTGAGGAAGACATCGAAGATCGCAAAACAGTAATAGTACTTTTGACTATGACCGCTGTGTACCGCCCCCTTCTGGTATCAGAATTAGTACGACTTGTGGAACTACCGTCACAAATTGAATCACTGCCGAAAATCGAGAAATGTTTACTTCTAGAAGTCCAATCAGGCATTGTCAAGTTCATAAATCCAGCAGCTCAACAGGTCACACGGCAACGATTACATGAGTATGCGACCTTATTCCCCCAGGTGCATTCTCACATAGCCAAGAATTCCCTGAAGTTTCTATCTGCACACTTCAAAGTTGCTGCTTTAAGTTTTCCCAGACTCAATCTTGGCCCGAGCCAGAGCGAGAAAGAGATGTTGCCTGGCGCTTATGGGACTCTTCGTTGGATAATGCATCTAATCAATGTCAAAGATATTGTCGAAGATGACGAAATGGTTGACTTGGTGGTTTCATTCATGAAGAACCATTTCCTTCTCTGGTTAGATACACTTGCTTCCGAAGGCCTTCACGCCGACGCAGCGATTTTGATGAAGAGACTTGAGAGCGTTCTACTCGTGAGTGGCCCAAAGAGCATAAGAACAGCAAAGCTGTCAAAATGCTAAGGAATGAGAGCTAACTATGTATCTTTAGGAACAAAAGAGAGAAGAGAAGAGTGAACAGTTGAAGACGCAAGATTTCGACCAGTCAGAAAGACAACGTCTCGAGCAGTTGGGAGAGAATAAACAAAGTCACATTCTTTCTTTGGTTCGGGACGGCGTTCAGCTTCTTCGCCTCCATACATCCGAAAACAGTCTTTCCCGCAAACACCCCAGCAGCGCCATATTTTATCCAGAGGAGAGCGCTTTGAAACAAGACTGGATGGCCAAAAACAAAGATTGGCTAGTTAAACCGCCAAGGATGACACACAGTTGGAGCAACATCCCCTTCACTTTAAATGCCTCTGATTGCAATAGCATCGCCTTCTCTCCAGATGGAAGGCTTTTAGCAACAGGATCGAGTTCTGGTATATGCCTGTGGGATGCCGAAACAGGAGCGGCACAGCTAAAAACCGAACATGAATTTGTGAGAAACTGGGGAGATTATCTTGCCTTCTCTGCTGGTGGCCAATTAACCTCTGCTTCGAAGAATGGAACGGTCGAACTATGGGACTTGAGCACAGGACGCAGTCTTAAAGCCTTTCAGGTCGAACAAGGAAATATAAAGGCTATTCGATTTTCCCCAAATGGCGATGAGGGCGAAAAGTTGGTCTTGGCCACATCAGACGCACTTTTGCTTTGGAAGTTCTCCGATTTCGGGAAGCTTATATGCACATATACCGAAGAGGTTATTGAAGAAGAAGGTCATCTTTCTGCCGTGGATATTTCCCAGCAGGGAACGTGGATAGCCTCCGGAGCTGCAAGGGGGGACATCAAGATATGGGATGCACGACACGGCAATGCTTTGCATAAAACAATCCAAGGCCATAAAGAATGTATCAACTCGATTGCATTTTCGTTGGACGAAAAGCGTATTGTCTCAGGCTCTGATGACTTGACAGTCAAAATTTGGAGCGTGGAAACGGGAGCGAATCTCAGTTCTTTCGACTGTGAGCTTGCCATTTGCGGACTGGCATTTTCTCCAGATGGTTCGTTCATTGCGGCAGGTTTCGGCAATAAAGTCAAGGTCTGGGAGAGTGAGACAGGAGTCCAGAGATCTGTAATGAGAGGGCACAAGGAACACGTGTCTGCAGTTGCCTTCTTACCGCAAGGGCGCCTTGCATCAGGATCTGGCGACACGACTATCCAGCTCTGGGACTTTGAAAGCAGCGTGAGCAATGATACGAATGCCCTAAGTGAATCCGCCAGCTGTCGTTCCATTAGCCATATAACTATGTCCCCCGATGGTAAATATCTGGCGTCAACTTCTGGTATAAATATTCACCTTAGGGATGGAACGACAGGCATGCCGATGGAACCCCACGAGCTTTTACAAGACGGGGTAACGTCTATCTCGTTCTCCCCCAACGGTAAATATCTAGTCTCGTCTTCGAATGATGGAATCGTGAGGGTTTGGGATGTGGCCAAAGGAAGTATATATCGCTCTTTTGAAGGCCATTCTGATGATGGTACATCTGCCACCTTCTCCCCTGATGGAAACTATATTGCCTCATCATCCTGCGACAAAACTGTGAGGATTTGGAGCTGCTTGCCAGAGGCAGAAGGAGGAGATGCAATAGTTCTTCAGGGTCACGAAGACAGTGTCACGACTGTCGCTTTCTCTCCTGATGGAAGGCTTCTTGTTTCAGTATCTCGGGATTCAAACATGATAGTATGGGATTGCAAATCCCGACGACCAAAGTACAGCGTGACTGGCCAATCAGGTATCATCACAACAATTGTGTTCTCACAGGACTCTTCTCGAATTGTGTCACGTTCGACTAATCGCACCCTTTGGGTCCGGGATTCCAATACTGGGGATCTCATTCAAGGTCCCATAAGAATTCGCTGGCCAGATCGTAACGTCGGGTTCGACCATAGGATGCCGGAATATATCTTAACTGAGTATGGAGCTGATCTGTCTACCTTGGAGAATTCACCCTTCCTTGTCGAAGAATGTCAAGAGGGTGGACGGTATGGAGTGGCACCAGGCAATGACTGGATTACATGGAATGGCAGAGAGATCATCGCCATACCGGAGATGTATTCACCTACGGCGTCGTGGGTACAAGGCAACATAGTGGCTATCGGAAACTACTGGGGCAAGGTGTCGTTGTTTCGGTTTTCCACAGAGGTAGAACCGCCAAACTGAGGTAGATGCGGGCGAGGCCTCAGGGTTTTTGTGTAAGACTATTCAATCTTACAGTATGTAGGCTAGGTGCAGGTAGTTTAGGTTAGCAGGTACTGAGGCAGTACAAGTATGTAGGTAGTATTGATTGAATAATAAGTGTGTTCTCTCTTTAAACGACACTTTGCAGTGCTTCAGCGAAACAACCTGGTCGTAATAAAACCCAGGTTACTCTTACCTACTATATTAGGGGAACATTACTTGCGGCAAGTATTGGACATTGTTGACTGCCGTCAATTATGAAAGAACAAATGGCAACAAAGCATCTCCCCTGCAAGACCTACCCTCACAGCCACCTCTCCAAACCCTCTCCTCTCCAAACACCATACAAACCACCACAAAAGAAACCAAAGCGAAACAAAAACCCTATCAGCAAGCGCCCGCCGCCCATAGAGTATTATTCCCCCCATCACCTCGCCCCATCCCCATCACCACCACCACACTTTCAGGATACAATGTCTATACGCGCACTACACGGCAGGCAGCTCTAGGACGAAGCCTACGAAGAGGTCCGACAAAGCGCCCCATCCACGGTCGAGAAGTACGAGGACGTGCTGAACCAAAGCTTGAAGGGCATACAAGACGCCCCGAGAATAGCTACGCCTGAAGGAGCAGTCCTTGAGATTTCGAGACAGTGGGACGTGAGATTCGAGCAGATGGGGTATCTGTTGGACCAGTGGCTCGAAGCCAAGAGGTGCGTCAACATTGACGAAGGCCAGGCGGTTCTAAGGCATTATCTCGAAAACTCGTGGGAGTTGTTGCAATATCCAGTGCCTTGGACATGTCTCTGCTGGGCTGTAGAGGTAATTCATGCTCCCCCTCACCACCAAAGAAAAACAAGAAAAAACAAGAAAAGAGCAAAAAAAACCCCAAATCCGTTATAAAACAAAAAGCACCACTTTCGCTAACCCTTGAGAAAAAAAAAACATGTAGAGTCTCGTAATACACCCACTATCAGACCCCAAATTCCGCAAACTCCTCGTCATCACAATCACCAAAATGGGCTACTACATCCGTCTCTCCCGAATCGTCCCCAACGGGCCCCCAGCCCACAGGGAACATCTCCGCCAGCTCCTCCGCATGCTGTACAAGACGGTTCTGCAGTTCAGCATGCTCCTTGTCGCTTATCCGAATTCTGATTGCCTTCTTGAACCTCGCAACGCGGAAATAATCAGAGCCGAATTTTCCAACAGGGAGAGAGATCTCGTGACGTTCGAATCAAGCTGGCTCTATCCGAGGCTCGAGAGTGCTCTGGGAGCCGTCCCGGAGCCCAATGATCACGACACCGATACTTCGTACGATTACATGATGTCCAGTGAGCCTGGGCCCACTGATCACGGCTCCGATACTTCGTCTGGTTACATGATGTCCAGTGAGCCTGATTCCGAGACTCTGGATCACCCGACCAGTTCAGATTATGCTCCTACTCCCAGTCGTAGTCAATCTACGAGCCCTGGGCTCCGGTACTGTATTTACAGATCAGCCATTGAAAGCAGACGTGCCGGTACCGTATCGGTGTGATCGAAGCAAAAGCAAGATGGAACATCTCCGGCCGGTATAAATCTAGGCATGCAAGATAATGCCAGCTGGAGTTTTCACAGGCGGGAGTTGCCAATCTGATGTCGTATAAGATACATGGTTTTCATCAATTTGGCCTCAATCTTTGGCTATAGCGGCTACAATTCTCTCAAACACTTTGATAGTACAATAGCGAATAAATTGCACTCTTCTTCACTGATAACTTGCCGTGTTTGTGCCAACCAAAACAGAACGAGATCCGTATCATCTGCTCGACCCTTACAGCAGCCCTCAGAGCCCACGTCATTCAACAAACACTTACACAAATCTCAAACCACCTCCGACACTCAACCGAGGCAGTGGTAACATGGAATTAATTGCATAGCTTCGCAAATCTCAGACTAGTAGTCGTTTAAACCCACTTGTATTTTGCTTCCATCAAGTACAGAGCTCCCTTTTTTTGCCACCATCCGCGGGGGTATCTAAGCACATAATACTACGCAACATCTCTCTGCCGCGGTAAATTCCTTCATTATCTCAAATCATGATGTGGGCAATGCACAAACAAATAAACACAACGAGCCTCTTACTCGTAGTCGTCGCTCATAAACCCCAATATGGATGAGCCGGGGTGGGATTCGCCGCAGCACGGACAGATTCTATCGTCGTCACTATCCCAGACCGAATCTTCAATCTCATATCCGTTAGTTCGAGAAAATTGGATCCACATTCGCTTGTCGGATTCGCGGGTGACGGGGACCTTCTTCCAGATGACTCTTTTCTCGTCGCGAGTTGATGGGGGGTGGCCTTCCTCGGAGGGAGCGGCGGGCAGTGTGCCTATCTTGTGATAACCCTCAAACGAATGCAGATGGAATTGTTCGTTTTCATCGTCGTCTTCGCCACTCAGCCCAAGGCCTTCTTCCTCCATTTCCTCCTTGAGGTCCTTGTATGCCCTTATCACTCGAGCACACCAGTTATCTCCCGAGAGGCTCTGCAGACCCCTGGGGTGGGCAATAAAGGCGGCAGATGCATCCAGATAGAGGCCTTCGTCCTTCACCAGACCGCTGAGCTCGGCAGAGGCCTTCATACCAACATCGTCAAATGGCATTCCGGTTACTTGCAGTTCATTCAAGGTACATCCTAACTCGTGAGATGCCACTTCGTGAAGCTCGGATCCGGAAAATGGCAGCAGAGAATCTGAAAAATTGACCAAGTCAAGCCGCAGAGACGACAGGGATGGGAGCAGTCTTGGTCTTGGATTTTTCTTGTCCTTGTAAGTCGGGTCAAACGGCGCACGAAGAGCCAAAAGGAAATCGATGACCTGGTTCCAGGTGTAGCAGCGAAAGCCACCGCGGACAAGAGGCGACTCCTTTGGGCGCATGTGAATCTTGAGAGGCTGATCCTTCTTCAAGTCTGGGTGGTAGTATTTTTCAAGCTTGTGCCTGCGACGCTGGTCATCGTAGTAACGGGCAATGACTCGCATATTGATATGCAGAATCTTGTGCCGATAGTGGAAACTGAGCTCGCTAAAGTTTCGCAAGGCCTGGGGAGTAGTGAAGATGAAGTGATTGGACTCCCAAAGGAACCGAGTGCCTTCGGCATGCATTGCCTTGCAGGTGGCTAGGAAGTGGATGGCAATCTGGTTACCTCTCTTCTTCTCTTCATCCGTAAGATTTTCAACCGTGACAGCGCTGAGGGGGTCAATGATTGGATACTTGCTCTTCATGGCAAACTTGAGAATCCGCAAGAGGACTTCGATAGGCAAGAATGGCGAAGTTGATTCACTAGGGCCAGCGGCGGCGATGGAAGATCGCGTCTTGCGCCGTGTGGGATCGTTTTGATTCAGATGAGTCTGCGCCAGTGGCGACCAAGAGATTCCGTTTTCACGAAGGATTCGCTTGAGTCTCATATTCTCCTCGACGAGAATCTGGTTGGTCCGGCGGAGAGGATTATTATAGGCAATCCATGCCTGGTCCTCTTTATCGCGGCACTCCCACGGAAACACAAGCTGCGGAGGAGCATAAGTATCTGGTCTGCAAAGGGAAAAAAGTCCAATATGACGGGGAAGCGTATCCTTACCTGTCCAGTCATCTTGCTGTGAATTCGCTTGCTGCAATGGAAATGATAGAATGACGATGAATGAAGAAAGACGTCTAATGGAAGATAACACAGTGCTGAAACAATTTCCTCAAATCAAATCTCAACAACAGAAAAAGCACCTGACACACAAGTCGACTGTAATACGCGGCTGCTGATACGCCGGAATGGGGATAGCCCGCTGGATGGGTTTGATAACGGACAAACGACACACGATGAAACGACGACAAAATGAGGAAAGAAAAGTTTGCGAGGTGTGGAGTTGATGTGGAAGTCGGAGGGAAAGACGAGGGAAGAAATGGCACACAAAGCAACCAGCCTTGTGCGACTCAATGCCAGCTTGACTTTCCCCCTCGGTCCGGCACAGTGAATAAAAGGGATGCCGGCTCCCGCAGCTGCTGGACAGGTGGCAGGCAATGAACGGGAAACGACTGACCGTGATTCACTGATGAGGAAGATGGCTCGCGGGTTAGGCAAGCTGGTAGTAACCAGGGCACTTTGGGAGCAGCTGGTCGGCTATTGGGGAGAAATAAAATGGCCAGATTGAGGATGATTCGGGAAATACGCCGAATGGGTAAAAGTCCCAAGTAGACAAGGATGATGAATTGGAGGATGACAAAGAAGACAAAGAAGATAAAGAGGACAAGAAGGATCAAGGGAAAATAAAGAAAAGGACAAATTCACTTGGCTGGCAATCTGGCCGCACAATCCGAGAGGCCGAGGGAAGGAAAAAAAAAGTTGGGATCTGGGCCCAACTCAAGGCAAGAAGGCGAGAAGGAGAGAGCGATAGAGCGATAGAGCGGAAGGACCTGACTCGACGGGCTCCTGCCACGAGATAAGTGGCCGCCACTTCCCCAGTGTTCGGAATTGGCAGCAGGACTTTATCCGCGGTGGCAGTTATTGCAGGAACAGCAAGTCGTGCCTTCCGGAATCGCTGGTGGGAATAAACGGCGGGAGAATGGCGCGGGGAATAGAAGAAGGAACGGCGTCAATTACGGCATCCGCGGCGGGAGAATGGCGCGGGGAATAGAAGAAGGAACGGCGTCAATTACGGCATCCGCGGCGGGCTTTGGCTCTTGCCGAAGGTGAAGAGGACGCGATATCAGGTGACGGACGGTTCGCCGTCAGCACGGCAGAATCTTGGTGTGTACTCGTATTACAGAGTACCAAGGTAATAAGGTAGAACTGCTGCTAATGACCGAAGGGTGTGGTGGTCCCTGTGAGATTGCTTCAACTGTATGTACACCTCATGTAATCAGGTCGTCGAGGGGACATGGCCTAATACTTACCTCTCAATGGACCCTGGACTGAGCATTGCGATTCCACAGGTCCGTCGGAGACTAGGCAAGCCTCGAACTAACCTCAGTAAGTAATTGTCGCTATCGTGGAGACGGCTATCTATCGTGGGTATCTGCCTCTGCATCTCATGATGCTGCTTGATTCACCTGTCGTCACTCCAATTCAAGCTCTCAATATCGCAGATGCCGATTTCACTCTGCACGGGTAAAGTACACGGTTGGATTCTGTACCTGAATCCCAAACAAACAGGGATGCCGAAGCGAAAAGGATTACTATATCAAGGTGGTTCGATCCGGATAATGGGAAACCCCGGGCTGCAGACCCCAGGCTCCAGGGTAGGCAGCGCCAACCTCGGGACGCCATCGAACGATGAGAGATGCCGTTAATATTGGCTTCAACTCAGTTTCCAATGGTAAACTAGGGCGTCATCAGATGACTTGGCTTGAACTTGTTTAAATTGCTACACTGCTTAGACGGACAGTGTTGTGGCCAAAACACCATCTTCCTGACGTCATGATTCAGCACATCTCTCCCAGCCATCGCCCCTTGCTTTCGATTTTACGTACCTATGATGGATGTGGTGTATCATAGACCCTGTGCCTAGGTATAAGCTCTCCGGGAACGATAAGTTAGGTATATAAAGTATGTCCATGTAGGACGAAAGTTCAAATATACTTCAACAATCCAACCATTATACTCCCATTTACCTATACCATTAATAGCTACTATTTTACCAACATGTCTGCCGCAAACATGTCTGCCGCAAGCGCAACTCTTGGCGACAAGCCCGCAGACCCTTACACCAAGGTCAACAAAGATGAGGCCGACCTACAAACCAAGGTGACGGATCTCGTTGACTTCACCACCACCTGCAAATTCGGCATGATGACCACGATCGAGGCGTCGTCGCAGAACAATCTAGTTTCTCGCTGCATGGCCCTGGCCGCAACGGTAAGTGGAGGCAGACCCCCTTCCGTCACATGCTTAAAGACAAACTAATCTCTATATATAGGAATCCGGGGGTATCGATCTCCTTTTCCACACGAATACCGAATCCGGAAAAACTCACGATTTGTCCAATGACCCCCACGTCAACGTGTCTTTCATCAATAGCTCTGGCGAGTGGGCGTCCGTCTCGGGCAAAGCAAGCCTGGTGACGGATCGCGAGCTGGTCAAGGAGACGTACAGCAGCGGACTAAAGGCGTGGCTGGGAGACCTTGGTGATGGAGTTCATGATGGATCAGAGAATGATCCTCGCATTGGCATTATTCGTGTCAAGACGACCACCGTGACATACTCGCTGCAGACCGGAAACTTCATCAGCCGAGCTGCTGAGATTGCTCAAGGGGTTATCAGTGGGAAGCCCGCTCATGTGAATAAGCTGCGGGAGATTTCGGCCGAGGAAGTTAGTAACTGGCGTGCCTCAAATGTCTGATTACCTGAAAAGGTGTGAAGATTGGAAAAATAAACGGGAACGAATCATATGTACTCAGATTACTTCATGAATTAACGTGATATCTCATAATTATACCTTTATCGTGTATTTTACTGCTTTCCGTACTCCTCCTCCCATATCTTGTTCCACTTCTCCTTGTCCACAGCGAATTCACGCACGAAATCGCGTTCAAGCTCGTGCGCCCTCCTGCCCAGCAGGACAAGGCTGTGCAGAGGCGGTCCCAGTTCATCATCCGCAGAGCACAGCTCCTCGAGTGTTCCTGCGACGAACTTTTCTGTCTTGCCTCCAACTCGAGCAGCGCCAATGGCCAAACTGTCCTTGGTGTAGACGCCTTCCTTGCGTTCCTCTTCGATCTCGAGCATCTGCTGCGCACACTGTCCAACAGTCATGTATCGAGGAGGCTCGTAGATTAGTCGGCCTCGGGCCATGTTCTCTAAGCTCTGCTCCTTGACTTTGATGTCGACAAGAACCAATGTATGCAGACCAATCTCGCGGTTCTCCTTTATCCTGTCGTAGAATGAAGAGGGCTTCCAGTTATCGGTGAAAAAGACCATGGAGACGGTCTGTCCGAAGTTGTACAGCTGGAGGCCGCAGGCTCCAATGCCGGACATGATGGAAGCATTCGGTACGGTCCGCACAGGAATAGATAGTTCGCGAGCTCGGATCACGAGATCGGTGTGTGTAGTAGCTCTGGATATATACTGTTAGTCAAAGGCCATGGGCATGGTCGAGATGGAACCAACCCAAAGGGATCTCCAACAACGCAAAAGGCAACATCCTCGGTTTGCGCATCTCTGAGGATCTCGTCGCTGTTTGACTCGACCATCTCACGATCGGCAATGATTATTGGCCGTCCATAGTAATTTTCCTACTTTGAGAGTCAGCGTTAGCTGTTTTCCCCCATCCAAACATACTGTGTCTGCATACCAGAATGGACTGGTCCACGAGCAGAATGCTTGTGTAAGCCTCAAGGTAGACGCGCGAGGCCTTCTTGACCACCTCGAGACCTTTGACGGTGATGTCCGTCTCGTCAGAGAGACCCAAGCCAACAAGGTACAGCATATTGGCTCGATTGACACATGCAGATTGCTTGTATGAATTGGAAAAAAAGTCCTTCTCGGAGCTGCCCCGCGGTGGGGTTGACAATTTCTTATCTTAGCGCCGGTTGACCCTTGTCTGCCGCTTGTGCCAAAAGCTTCGGGCGGTCTTGGTGTCGCGTCTAAATCTGCCCGTTTCTAAGCCGATTCTTTTTTCCTACGCCTATTTCTAACGACGCAATTTACCAGCCGACATGTCTGATTCAAAGAGCAAAAGCGCCTACGGGGTGGCAGCAGGGGATACTGATTTTCGAAAGAATTGGGATCTCGACGAATATGCAGCGAAAGCCAAGGAACGCGAGGCCAAGGAGAGGGAGGAGGGCAAGGCGCGTTACGAGGCCAAGCTGGCCGGCAAGAAGTATCACAAGCCCTTGACGGGTAACGAGACGTATACATCGGCGCGGAGAAATATCATCGACGTGAGCGCACAAGTTGGAAAGACGCAGTTGGTGCCTGCGGGAACGGGCGTTGGAAAACGAGGCAAAGGCGCCGGTTTCTACTGCGAGGCCTGTGATCTTACATTCAAGGACAACCTACAATGGGTCGAGGTATGTATATGCATCTTGTGGTGGAGTTTGGTTATGACACGGGACTAATAAAGTACGTGTAGCACTTGAATACGACACAGCATCTGCTCAACACGGGCCAGACGACCGAAGTCAAGCGAGCGACTGTCGAAGAAGTGCACGACCGAATCGAGTTCTACATCCGCCGGAAAGAGGATCTCGAGAAGGAAAAAGCCACAAGTCTTCACGATAGGCTGCAACTAAGAGAGGAAGAGATGCAGAAAGAGGCAGAGGAGAAGAGGAAGAAGCGTAAAGAGGAAACAGAAAAGAAGCGCCAGGAGAAGGAGCAGGCGGCCAAGGTCAAGACGGAGTATGGTGAAGATGTGCGGATTGAAGGAGAGCATGACGAAGACGACATGATGGCGCAGATGGGATTTACCGGGTTTGGCTCGTCGAAGAAGTGATTGGTGATGGAAATGGGGGAGTGATGACTTGATGATACCCAGACTGGAGGCGATTTGAAGACAGGACTCAACGGAGCAGGGACGAAGCAGCATATGGACGCAATGTAAGGGAGCATTGAATGAGCGGTATATATATCTGTACATATTCAAGCATACTAAATAATGATATAAAGATCCAAGTATGAAAGCAATCTGCACATTAGCAGCAATCTCCAAATCCCCGTTGGCCATCCAGGTTCAATTGCTGGGGGTCGTGTGCCACTCAGCTGGTGCCGGAATAGCGGACCTCGAGCCCCGCAGCCCCCCAAAGCTTCCAGCGCTGCTGCCATACACTGATTGACTGACCCCATCCATGATAGCCCAGGCCATTTCGTCCGTATCAAGCGGTTAACGCCGTCTCTCCCTCTTACACATTGGGCATTCCCACGATACTGCAGCTTCCCCCGTCTCAGCCCACTCACGATACGGCATCACCTAAAATCCATTCAATCCGAATCCATTCCAGCATCGGCCATCTCCTCGCCACAGCCATGGCTTCAGCTGGTGCCGCCGCCGCCTCGCTGCTGAGGCGGCAGCTCAAGGAAATGCAGACGGGCAAGGACCTCCCAGGCATCTCATGCGGCCTCGTTAACGACAACAACATGTTTGAGTGGGAAGTCATGCTCATGATCAACGACGACTGCAAATACTACGGCGGTGCGTTTCCTTTTCTTCTTCTTCCTGTTCTTTCTTTACTCCCTTAGGAGACTCTGTAAACCGCGGTTCGGGAAAGCTGATTTGTAAACTGTCTATTGTCTAGGAGGCAACTTTCGTGCTCGACTCGCCTTTCCCGAAAACTACCCTCATATGCCGCCCTCGCTCACGTTCCAAGACCCGATCCCTTTCCACCCAAACATTTATGAGAATGGCAAGCTGTGCATTTCCATCTTGCATCCTCCTGAAGAGGACCAGTACGGTTACGAATCTGCGTCTGAGCGGTGGAGTCCCGTGCAGACGCCCGAGACGATCTTGCTTAGTATAATCAGCTTGTTCTACAGCCCGAACGAGGAGAGCCCTGCGAACGTCGAGGCGGCGAGGATGCTGCGTGAGGAGAAGGAGGGCAAGCACAAGGACTATCGGAGACGGTGTCGGAAGTGCGTGAGGGAGAGTCTGGGCGAGGACTAGGGGCGCCCCGGGGGGAGTATACGTGAGGGCCAGGGTGCGTTTGTGTGTGCAATGGCGTAGTGGGTTCCTATTCCTCTTTTATTAATATTAAAAGTGTGGATGGCGTTTAATCAAGGACTGGGGTGTCCTGATTGTTTGCATTGTTCGGCGTCTTGGAGATGCCGGTTTCCTTTAGGAGCCTGGGCAGAGCTTCACTCATTGATGGCGAGATAGCATCAGCATGACAAGACGGGATTTTGTTAATCGTGGCTGCAAAATACAAATACATCAAGCCCAAATTGAAACTGGCAGGCAAAGAAGTTAAGAAATTACTTCTCATTAATTCAACCCTATGTCTGCTTGGCTACCCCTATCAATGGCCCCACGACACTGTCCCATTCTTCGTCCCAACGCCGTGAGCCTTCCTCAATGGCACCCTTTTTCAAATGGGTCAGCTCTTGTGCGCCCTCGAGGCTCAACAGCCGCCTGAATATCTGAGTGAGCTGGGGCACCGTCTCAAAGCCGCATCCGTTCTGCCCCTCCTTTACTAGCTCTCCAATGCTCTCAAACCCAGCATACGCAGCTACGGGAAGTCCTGCTCCAAACATGTCCACCACTTTCATCGGTAGATCGACTCCAGAGCTGGATTTGTGAAGAGAGATGCCAAGATCAGCGGAGGCGAGAAGCGAGGCGTAGTCACGGTTAGAAAGCCAGGCACTGAGAATTCGAATACCGGGAAGTTTGCCGCCATCTTGGAGTTCCTTGATCTTTTCGAGGTAGGCTTCCTTTTGTGGTCCCTTGCCGGTGATGATAGCCAAGATGGGAGGAACATCTTCCTGGTCCGAGGATGACGTGGCGTAGGCGACTAAAGCATCAAGCAGCATGCCAAAGTCCTCATCTGCTGTCCAGGAGGTGCTGCTTACGACCAGACGCAGAGAGCCATCAACGATATTCTTGGCATGGCTCTTGGTCTCTGCCAGACGTGAGAGAAACTCTAATCGTGCTTTTGGAGAGATGATCGGCTGGAAGATCTCGGCTGGCCGGTCGTGAAGTGTGTAGACGGGGTTCTTAAGATTGAATCGGCCGCCGGCTTGAAGCTGCTTCGTCATTGCATCTGTGACTGCGAGGTTCGCATTTCCTAGATATTTGCCTAGTCTGATTTCGTAGAATTTGTAAAAAGGCACAAAGATTCGGAGGAGAGACTTTTGAGCCAAGATGGTGTGGCCGTAGTTGTGCCAGTCGACGATGACCTTGCTGCCACGAAGCCAGGAAACAAATAGAGCTACGTGAAACGTGGGGATGGAAGGGGGATTCTAAAAGCTTGTTAGAATGGATTCTTTGAAGCGAGATATACTTGTGCTCTAGAGATGGTTGTGGTTACTTACCTGAATGATGATCCATTGAGCTGGGGGAGCCGTGTACATGAGTGTTGCGAAGAGAGTCCAAAATTGCTGAATGACCTTGCAGGGGATGTTGAGGAAAAAAGGAAGTGTTTCCCAAGCGATCCATTCTGGCGGAGGAGCGAGAGGATAGACAGTGACGTTGGGGTTGCCGATGAGATCAGGATGTCTGGCCGTCTCTACGAATCTAGAATAAGTATGCTTAGTGGACAGTCCAAGGTTTGAATTGCTTACCTTTATATCCAACAATGTCAACTTTTCTTCCGTGCTTTGCTACGCTAAGAGCATGATACTGCATCCGTGGGCTTCTGCCAATATCCCCCACAACTAGAATCTGGATGTGCTCATCCTCTGGCTTCTCAGCGGGCTGGTAGCGGGTGGGTATGATATCAAGGGACCTCTTGGCGAGCCACACGAGGAAGCCCCAAAGGCGGCCCAGAGCAATGACGGATAAGCCACCGATGATTGCAGATATTGCGAATGAGATGTAGTAGGAGGTTGACATCTTGGGCAAATCGGTCCTTGGAAAAGTTTGTGGATGATGTTTAGAGCGTTGAGCTAGAGAGGCAGTGACAGCTGTCCAGTCTCACAGATGGCTTCTGGCAAAGCTCCCTCTGCCCTCACTGGTAATGTGCCTCGATGCAAAAAGAGAGAGTCTGAGGCCTTAAGGAACGCTGCATGAGGGCAAAGAGCAGTCTGAGCTCATTCATTTGGTGGTTGGCGCCGCAAACGAGCTGTGAGCATGCAATTCGAGTGTTTGCACCGCCTCAGGAAGCTCATTGCCAAGCTGTTGTTTGATAACGCCATTTGGGACTTTTGAACTGTGGCGCACGGAGGTGCTGTGGCTGGTGAAGAGCGCAACTGTCGTCATTTTTGAGAGTCCCTGAATGTGATAAGCGCCACATGCAATGGAGATCGTGGGGACGGCATAAAGAGCCAATCAGTGCTGTCGAGATGCAAGACATTGGGTACTACCTTGTGCTATTACATAGATACGTGGGCATGCCGTGAGATCTTGGTAGATTTGTGCTGCCCGGCAGTTAGTAGTAAAGATTGGCCCTGGTCTGACGCTGTTATACCCACGCTGAATCGAGTATCTGTGCGCATGTGGACGGAGTATACACGCACATTGACGGCGGTTGGTTTATGCGACTACTGCCACTAGACAATTTGATAACTCACCTTGCAATTATTGCTGTCAATCACGAGGCATGAATTAGGTTTCAACCAGCTCCGTTAGGCTGGGACCAACTGGGAGATTCCGTCGTTTACCTTCCCCTTTTGAAGTCCCCATTATCGCCTAGACTGTCGTCTTGCATCGTCGATCTGCTGTACTTCGATTGATAGGAATTGATGCTTTCCTCTCAATATACAGCAGCATGCTCATGATCCATCATGATTCCTTTTGGTGCATTGCATGATATATCCCAACACATGCCTTTTGTTGAAACATTTCCAGACTGTCCCATTGCGTCACCATGCTTGCAGCAACTTGGCAATCTCATTACATCGCATCTCACCTCATCTGTCTCACCTTGGTGTATCAATGAATCAATATTATTAACAGGTACAGTCCCTGACCGTCACATTAGCACCAACAGCCCGCGGGAATTTGCTGGTACCTGGCCCGCTAATGGCGCTGATAAACAGCGCCCACACACACTAACGCCCTCACTGGCCACAGCTGGACGAGACCCCCAAAAAGCGCCTCCACGTGCCCCGCACCCTCCTAAGTTGGTCACTCTGGTGCTCGAGTAGCGCCTCCGTGGCACCTTGGCAGCGCCAGTTGCTGGACCTTGATTTTTTTTCTCCAGGTTCGCCTGTTGTCGTCCGTGCTCGTTCCCCTATTTGGCCTGCCCAGCTTGGCTCCATCTGCTGTCTGTCTCCTTCGACAAACCCAAGCTGGGGGGAGGGGGAACTGAACTTCCAATCTGTCAACCTCGCACCTCCACTCGTGTCGATTCGATCCCCGAGTCCGCCTGTATTGCGCCAATTGCGTTGTCGGGCATATTGCAGACGCTTGATGCGGGTGTTTGCTGTCTGCGAGACGCATCTCTCGTAGCGACGCGATCGTCCGCGGCTGAGGCCCACGAGCAAGATCCGATTTCCTCGGCTCCAAACGACCTCGATACGGCCTGTCTTTTTCTTCTTTTGCCGACGATTGATTGATCGACCTCCACACGATGGCAGCCTCGTATTCCCTGCCGTCGTCGGCATTGCCGCACGCTCACCGGGTTCACACCCAGTCCCAGCCGGCATCGCTCAACGCCTGGCGAATGACGGTGTCAAGCGAGAGTCTGCCCTCTGCGCTTGAGGACGACGAGGACCAGGGCCACGATCACGATCACGATCACGATCACGACCATGACCATGATCACGACCACAATTACGATCATAGCCGCTCCCATTCCCACTCTCACCCGCGCCCCCAGGCGTATTCCATTCCGCCGCCGCTACCCTCTCCCTCACACTTGCACGCGCACTCCTTCAGCTTCCCACGCCATGGCCGTAGCGGTTCGCAAACTTCCAATGCAAGCTCCACCGAGAAGCCGTCAATAGGGGGCGCAGGGAGCTGGTCTCAGGCGAGGAGGAACCGCTATACACCAGAAGTTATTGACGAATCTGCTCACGACCATGACCATGACCACGACCACAATCATGACCACAGCCATTCTCATTCGCATTCTCATTCGCATTCTCATTCGCAATCTCCTGCCCACTCCCACTCTCATTCCAATGGCCATAGCCACGGCCACAGTCACAGTCACCACCATGGCCATGACCACACCCACGAGGCCGGCCACGACCATAGCCCCAAGCGGTCTCTCTTTACAAGAACAATCCTCCCATACACGGTTGGATGGCCCATTCTTTATTCCATAATAGCCGAGAAAGATTCAAGGCGGATATTTTACTTCATGTCGTATGTTTGCACTCATCGTTCCTAGATTCAGCAGGTGAATGTGACTAATAACATGATACAGGCTCAACTTTGGTTTCATGATCATCCAGGCCTTTTATGGCTATGTAACCGACTCGCTAGGCCTTCTCAGTGATAGTATCCACATGTTCTTTGACTGTGTTGCCCTGCTCGTAGGATTGCTAGCGGCTGTCCTGAGCAAGTGGCCGAAGAGCCAGCGGTTCCCATACGGCTTCGGAAAGGTTGAAACGCTAAGTGGATTCGCCAATGGCATTCTGTTAATGTATGTATTCATCACACAACCTACGGTGCGCCAATGATCATGGTTCTGACCCAACTATTTGGTTTAGGCTCCTCAGCGTTGAAATTGCATTTGAGGCATTCGAGAGATTATGGGAAGGAACGCAAACAAAGCGACTAGGCGAGCTCTTCGTTGTCAGCAGCCTTGGATTGGCCGTGAATTTGGTTGGCATGATGGCGTTTGGACACCACCATCACGGCCATGACCATGGGCATGGGCACAGCCATGGGCATTCTCACGGTGAGAAGCATGACCATGGATGCAGCTCACACTTGGGCCACGACCATAACCATGGCCATGACCATGACCATGACAATGAAAATATGCGAGGCATCTACCTGCATGTTTTGGCAGACACTTTGGGCAGTGTCTCAGTCATTGTATCTACAGTTTTGACGAGCTTCTGGGGCTGGGCCGGGTGGGATCCGTTGGCTTCGTGCTTCATTGCTGGTCTCATCTTTTTATCTGCACAGCCACTCGTGTTTTCGTCAGCGAAGCGTCTACTTTTGACCGTTCCTGAGGGTGTCGAGTACAACCTGCGAAACATTCTTGCCGGCATTGGACAACAGCGAGGCGTTGTGAGCTACGCGGCTCCGAAATTCTGGATGGATGATTTTGGAGGCAATCAGTTATTGGGTGTTGTTCATGTCACGGTGGCCCGTGGTGCTGCCCTGGAGGAAACCAAAGACCGTGTTCGAGAGTATCTGCTCAAGGAGGGCATTGATGCCGTCATACAAGTGGAAAGAGATGGAGATAATGGATGCTGGTGTACTCGCGGACGAGCTCCAACCAACCCGCCGCAGATGTCCAAGCAATTCTAGGAGACGAGAATCCGTGTCATGCATACAACAACAGGGGCAACGGCAATCCAATGGTTGGGCCAATGGTAGACGAGATGAATAACAGGTCGCTTAGTTGCTCACATTTACACAGCGAAACAGCGTCAATTGCGCAACTTGTCTGCTTAGCGGTGGTGTTGATGGGAGGGATTAGCTGTATTTTATATAACGGTTGAAGCGAGATGCTTGGCGTAAGGGTGCGAGTTACGGGTTTTGCTTAGTGTTTAGGATACGTTCGCGTCTATAATTAGTTCCTGATTGCATATACTAGAATTGCCTAGATACATGATGGAGATTTTTTTTTTCCCACTGAAGCTTGAAGACCTCGATCTGGCTTGGGGGTATAAATAGAGACGGAGGTGTAACTACATGGTCTAGTCGGAAGCTGTGATGTAAGCACAGGATCCGTGATTCATGGAGGGGTAGGAGGGGTAGGTGTAAAAGAGGCAATATTCCAAGGCTAGACATCTTTCACCTCCCAACGCAGCGAAACCGCAGATGAACATCTGCTTCTCGTGTATGAGGCGAGTGTCGTGAACAAATGAGTATGGCGATGTATCCTCTTCCTAAAAATAGCGCCCGGCTAATACTACATTAACCAGCTTCCATTGACAAGGTATGATGGCGTCTGCTTGGCTCAAAGATGATCCATTTAAGGCTAAACGAGGCAACGCAAATTACAGACGGGCTGTCAGCTATGCGGCGTTACATTCAACATTAATCGCATCAGGACTCGCAGCGAGCCTCGCAGCTCTGCGTGGGGAAATTCTTATACCAGCAAGCACAGCAGCCGGGAATGGGTTGCGCTCTCTGGTGGCGATGCACAGGAATGTCCAGATGGCGGCTGTGCTTCTGTCTATCGAGGGAGACCGCCTGGGGAGCTGAAGTTTTGCCTGCGCTTGTATGAGGACGATCCAGATGATGCTTCGTATGTGTATGAGAGCGACGAGGACGATGAACCTTTGGAGTACGACTCGAATGCTGAGGATGATGGCGTCGATGAGATGACTGAGGAGGCCAACGAGACGAGCTCGTCTCAATCTCAAGAATCAGATACGGAGGAAGAGTATAAATGGTTTTTCAACGCTACTGGACTCGATCCGCAGCCAGAGTACGATACCGAGTTCTTGCCACTCTCCGCGCCATACGACGACGAAGGCGGTGCGGAAGACGAAGATATAGGAGTTGATCATCACATCATGGCGCTCCCAACAGCTCGCAGATACGAACATATCGCTGGCCCCGGCTGCTGTAATCTTCGAGGCTACCACGGCGATAGGATTACTCTCGACGAAATGATAGATTGCCATACGGTGCAGGGGCTCTACAAGAAGACGAGCGATTGGACGCCGAGTGATGACGACATGGACTTTGAGAGAGAGTCAAAGAACTACCATCTTACGGGGCTATCAGACTGCATGCCTCCGAATGGAGGAGATGTGAAGTGCGCGCCGATTCGTGGCGGAGCAGATTGGTTCCATGCGTCCAATCTCAGCGATACATGGAAAGATGTATGTGGGCAAAAATATGAGAGAGGCTTACCACTGTGCTAACGATGATAATCAGCTCTTTGGATGGGGAACTTATGTGCTCCCATTCCATCCTACCTGCTTTGAGATATTCATCAGGATAAGCAAGCAGCAGATGGGTAGGGTTAGCCTCGACTCATTGATGAAGCTCGAGAGTACTGCATCTCGTAGCATGTTTGGCGAACGGCATCCCGACATTGTGGATGCGAGAAACAAGGGCTGGAAGTGGGCTTGTTTGCTTGATACGGAGTACCTGGCCGCCAATCCCGTCTTCATCTCCGGCTTCAGGGAGATTTGCGATGCGGCTATTTCTGACGCGGAGGATTTCGATAGCCAGAGCAGTCCGTTTCCAGAGCGGCCTGAGAAGCAAGATGTTTCCGTAGTGCAAGACGATCCGTTTTTGAAGCTGCCAACGGAGCTCAAGCATACGATTGCTTGGCATCTCGGATCAAAGGATATAGCGTCGCTGCGAATGGCATCCAGGGCATTTTATCATCTCCCCATGACTTTGTGGCATACGTTGATGGTCCGAGAGATGCCCTGGGTGTATGAAGCCTGGTGCGACGATCCTACGCCGTACCCCTGGGCCATGGCAGACGCTTCTTACCTAAAACAGATGCGGGAGCGGGAAGAAGCGTACACGGCCGAGCGAACCCGCCGAGCAGACGTTCTAAAGGCCAACGAGCCTGATTTCTATCCCATCTGGGAAGAGAACGAGCCCAAGTCTCCGCCGCTTTCGCCTGAATTGGAAGCCCAGACAAGGCTGTTCAAGGAAAAGAAGCGAGCTATGGCGCCTGTGAGACTGCCGCGAGATAGGACGAATTGGTACCAGCTGTATACGGACATTAAAGCAAACGAGGACAAGTTGAAGGGACTGCGCAATAGGAAGAGGATATGGGGGACTGTAGGCGAGATTGTGCAGAATGTCAAGAAGTGCTGGGAGGCGGAGTTGGTTGAGATTAACACGCCATTTGCTATCATGGAGGTTGATGGCTGATATTTTTGTGCATCTTTAGAAGTGGATTATTACACTATAGAGGCTAGCTATCTTATTCCCAGCTTAATTGTTGTGACAGCTTACAGTATACTCGTGGGGGAAGCATTAAGAGTCGTCATAGTACATCACAGTATTTTGGCCTGACATGTGATTGCGCGCCGTGAGAATGACGAACGTGGGGTTGATCAAAAAGATTCCCCGCTTTTCCCTTTTGTTACCCCACGGGCAGTGGCTTTCGACGGTGGCTTGTTCTGGACCGAGGGTTACCAGGTACATGTACATGACATGCCGCCTTGCCGCCTCCATCATCGGAGGCGATTTACCGAATGGATTCCTGAAGGGGGAGAATGGAATTACATCCTGACAGCACAAATTTCGGTCGAATTTTTCGGTTATCAAAGTCTCATTATTACGTGGGCTTTAAGACAATCAAGCTCTCCCCCCGACACTGCCGTCACGCGGGGCTTGGAGCTTTGACCCGGCCGACGGACGGAGCCAGCGTGCCGAGGTTCGAGGCGGGACCCGGCTGCGGTTGAGCTTGACTTTGGTGTGCTTGGACGGTAGTATGGGATTTTGTGTGTGGTGATATGCATTAAGAGGGGATATGTTGGTGGATGAAGCGAAATGGAATTGAAGTGTATATCTGCCACAAGGCGTCAAATGTAAAGTACCAGCGCAATTTTCTGGTAGCATTTGGGAATAAAGGTGATGCTGCAATGACATGTGCAAATCAGACTATATAGGTGCCTTTCTGCTACCAAGTTTCGGTACACCAAGCATAATCACAAGCTTCTCAGAGAGAAATAGGAAGAAAGGAACAAAAAGAAGAGAGAAGGATCTAAAACCCGCAGTCATATGGCAACCATCACGCGGGTCTTTATATCTCAATCTAGTTGTCCCCATTTTCCCTGAATCATCAGCCTTGGGTTTGTAATGTAATGTGCCATTTCGCATCCCGTCGTCCGAACTTCCTTCTCTCCGTTCTCCAACCCACACACAAACTTTAGGTCATTTTAGTAACCCTTGACAGCTGATGAATGCTACATGCCATCTGGGCCGTAGAGATGCGACCGCCACAAGTACCTGCGCTAAAGTGCGCGCGCTAAATCGGACGTGATGTACATGTACCTTTTTGATGTTCGGGCTATGTGCATATTAGAAGCAACTGCGCTCGTCTTGCTTCCTTCTAAACCTCCCCATATTCCACTTCCTACTCCTCCTCCTCCTTCTTTCGCATCTTCTCTAATATCTGCTCTTCCTTTCCTCTCCTCTCCTCTTCTTCCGCAAATCTCCCCTCATTTCTTTTCTTTGCTTTCTTCTCTACCTTCCCACATTCACAATCCCCGCCATAATGTCTTCCTCAAGCTCCTCTCCCGCCGAGGCAGTCTCCTCCATCGCCGACAAGATCCCCTCGCCCCAAGAGGCCAAAGAGACCGCCCAGGCCGCCGCGCCCGCCGCTCAGTCCGCTCTCCTATCCCAGCTGCGCGCCCTGACGGCCGGTGGCTTTGGAGGCATCTGCGCCGTCGTCGTCGGCCACCCGTTCGACCTGGTCAAGGTGCGCCTGCAGACGGCCGAGCGCGGCGTCTACTCGAGCGCCATTGATGTGGTGCGCAAGTCGGTCGCGCGGGATGGACTGAGAAGGGGCCTGTATGCGGGTGTCAGTGCGCCGCTGGTTGGCGTTACGCCCATGTGTATGTTTTTTTTTTTCCTTTGTTCGATCTTTGACATTTTGCCTTGGGATCATTTTTTGCCGAACCTCGGCACACAAGTTTGTGGTGAGACATGTGTGAGCTGACGATGCGAAAAACACAGTCGCTGTGTCCTTCTGGGGCTACGATCTCGGCAAGCAAATCGTCGGCGGCGTCTCGACCATTGGGCTCGACGGCCTGTCCACCGGCCAGCTCGCCGCCGCCGGCTTCCTCTCCGCCATCCCCATGACGGCCATCACCGCCCCCTTCGAGCGCGTCAAGGTCATCCTGCAGGTCCAGGGCCAGAAGCAGCTCGCGCCCGGCGAGAAGCCAAAGTACAGCGGTGGCCTTGACGTCGTGCGCCAGCTCTACCGCGAGGGCGGCATTCGCTCCGTCTTCCGCGGCAGCGTCGCTACACTTGCTCGTGATGGGCCTGGAAGCGCTGCGTACTTTGCCGCTTACGAGGTTATCAAGAAGAGCTTGAGCCCCAAGGATCCCGTCACTGGAAAGCCCACCGGCCAGCTGAGTCTGACGGCCGTGACGTGCGCCGGTGCCGGTGCTGGTGTTGCCATGTGGATTCCCGTCTTCCCTGTTGATACTGTCAAGTCTCGCCTCCAGACCGCCGAGGGCAACGTCACCATCGGAGGCGTCATCCGCGAGCTCTACGGCAAGGGCGGTTACAAGGCCTTCTTCCCTGGCTTCGGTCCTGCGCTCACTCGTGCTGTTCCCGCCAACGCTGCAACATTCTTGGGCGTGGAGCTGGCACACCAGGCCATGAACAAGATGTTTGGATCGAAATAATGATGGTGAATTATGATTCATTTTGAAGCTTGATTTTTTTGCGATATCATTGGCAATGCTTTGTTTTTGTGCGTATAAAAGGAACTTTTGGATATTCGGGAGGGAAAAGAAAAGTATATAGGGGAGAGGGAGGAGAGGGAGGCATCGAGACATACCCTCATGATTGTTTGGATTATTTTCTCCTGCATGATGGAGTCATGGAAAAGGGATTTAGACGGCGGTGTTACTGTACTCGCCCCGTAGATTAGATGCCTTTGCCGTCTGTTTTTTCTGTATCACGAGATGACGCAAGGGCTATACATCATCACCTTTTCAAATCAATAAATAAATAAATAAAAAGTAATTCCAATATTGGCATGTGAACCAAGGAAAAGTGCGATATTCATTCTGTCGGTCTGAAATCTATAGCCAGCCTGTATGCAAAGCCGAACCCAAAAGAAAGATCAATTTCCAGAACTCCAGACTATCCCAAAAGCTCCCGTTATTTCGCTCCAAAAAAAGAAAGAATTCACCAAGATAAGGTATATATAAAAAGACAAGGCCAAAGATTGAAAAGATCCATCGCTCATGCCACCCCCGTGTTCGCCCTGCTGTTGTTGTACAAAATCCAAATTCGACTCATGGGGAGAACTCCTTTTTGGACCCCTTTTTAATGCTCGTTTACGCCAACTTCGTCCCAAATCACAATTTCCATAAGTGAGTTCCAAATGCGAGCCAGAGCCGTCCCCAACGATAAAACCAAAGCAAAAAAAAAAAAAAAAATCTGCATTTCAAAGAAAGAGAGAGAAAGAGAGAGAGAAGGATCACCAAGCCCTCTCATTCACAGTCCACCTCCTCTTTGCCTGGCTCAAATCCCTAAGCCTATCTGCTTCGCTCGGCGGCATGGCCAAGGTCCAGAGTCCGCCCAGTCCCGACAAGGGCATCTCATCCCCAGCGTCTTCAAACGAAACGTCTGTGTTGAGTTTGATGGGAGCAGAGAAAACCGGTCCCTTGGGAGAAGTGGGAAGCTGGATGGCGGGAGCTAGACTTGGAAACGGTTCCAATGGTTTGGCTTCCTGCGATGGCTTGATGTTTTCGTCAGAGATGGGCCTAAATTTGTCGAAATTAGGGAGTATGCTGTCGTAGTCGTCTACTGCTTCTTCGTCGACATCGTCAATCAGACGCAATGAAGAGCGCGCGGGCGCCCACAGCCCTGACCCTGAAGACGGAGCCCGTTTCCGTCCTGTGGTGTAGCTGTTGGCTTCAATCTCGTAGCCCGCGCTCACAGGCGGTGCCGCCCTGGGGGATCGTCGGCTGGAGCCTGAATCTCGTCGAGTAAAGGGGCCAACTGACGGGTTTGCGGAAGTGCTCCGAGTGCTTGCCGTTGAGAGCGGCTCGAGGAACGAAAGGGGGTTTTGCACAGGTCCATCCACAGTAGGCGAGGTGGGCAATGTTGAGTTGCGGCCACGACCAGAAGAGCTCCAGGTGTTCCTGGGAGATGCGGGCCTTGCGGTGACGGATGCGCCAGAGTTGGAGCGCAAGTGCTCTGTGCTTGCAGAGAGGCGAATCTCGTACAAGTCATCAACCGCAGCTTGGGGAGTTACGGAATCACTGCCCTGGTGCCCTGAGGAGACGGCAAGTGCTTTGGCATAATCGGCATCCGGTCTTCTGACAGCTGCGGTAATGGAGGCGATTCCGACGTCCATGAGAACGGGCTTGTGAGTGATGGCCCCGATCAAGGCGTTGCAGCCGGCACCGTGGGACACAATGATGACAACAGTCTCAACCTCTTCTTCTTCCTCTTCGCCATAGCCGCTGTCGCTGCAGCTGTGGTCGTTTTCGGTGCTGACAGGCGCGCACAGCAGCTCGTCGGGAGAGTCCGTAGTCGCATACCAGTTGACCATTCGTTTCAGCCCTGAGCGGAAGCGCTGGTGCATCGACTTCCACTCCTCGGGCAGCTTTCCGCCATCGCCAAAGTCCAGCGGCGCCCTCATCGAGTCCCACTGATAGTCAATGACGACACAGGAGTCCCTAGCATGGGCGACAAATCCATCGGGTATCTTGCCGTTGCTCGAGATGGCATGCAACGGTCGCGGAGGCTGATAACCTTTCTTCTGCTCCTGGGATGCTGATGACAGAGCTGCAGCCATGGCGGAGGAGCTGAAAACACTACCCTGGCCTAATCCAGATGCGGGCTGTTGCGAGGGAGACGCCGCCACCGGCGAACTCCAGAGGGCGCCATTCGACGCCGGCTGAGTGGTACTGGGCATGGGCACGCCTGCGTAGATGCTGTAATCCTCACGTCGCAACAAATCAGCCTTTGCGCCGCCCATCATCAAGGCCGGACCCGGGGGAGGCGTGATCATCTCAAAGTACTCTGGGGACAGCCACTCCCCCAGAAACGTGTCGAGCCGTAACAGGGCGGACTTGTGCGGGCTCTGCTGCCCAATCGGGGCCTTGCGCGGGACGATGACATCGGACGGCTGATATATGGATTCGGAGGCTGTCTGGGCGAGGCCGGAGCTGATGCCCACGGACGTCTGGACACACCGCAGAAAGGGCGAGCTGTGGATGACGACTCTGAAGCGTCGGCGCTTCCCAGTCAAGGAGGCGCCGTTGTTTGTGACCTCGGCCTCGACCTTTGCCTGCTCCAGAATGCTGGCAATCTGGTTGCCGACCTGGCGGGCCTGTAGAAAGCCGCCGTATGTCAGGGGAGGATCGTAGGGAGTCGGTGAGGTGAGGTGCCATTGCTTGTTGGCGGTATCGAGTCGGTTGCCGTGTCTGAGATGCTCGCAGAGGTTAGTAAATGATTGGCCAATTGGGAAACAGTGGGATTAAAAAGTAGGGAGTTTGTCTCCTACCTTACGACGAATATATGCGATGGTAACCGGCCCATGGCTAATCTTGTCTTTTTCCTGGGTATAGAGGATGCGATGCGCGTGATGCTTAGATCGAGTGCGTATATCGATAAAAAGTAGAGAAATAGAGACGTAGAGATGGATCGATAAATAGAGGAATCGCGCAGGCAAACAAATAAATCCGTTAATGTTGGTTCCTGGTAACTTTTATAGACCACCGACGCCTGATCAGCCGGATTCTGACGTGTCTCTGTCCAGCTGGCTGGCCTGGCTCAGCCGCTCCTACGCACTGGCACTGGCTTGCCTTCTCCGCATATGAGGGGCCAAATGACACCAGGCTTGGAGAAGAGAGTGAACAGGGAATTGCAGGCGGGGTTTGATCAGCTGGGCACGATGGAAATGGAAGCAGAGGAGACGCTGCAGTTGCAGTTGCAGGGCTGAGGATGCGAATGCGAGAGTCGCCGCCGAATCGACAGACGGGTGGTTCGATGGGGGATAGGCCGAGTGTGATGGATGAGATGAGGTCAGTTCAGGCCGTGCACAGTAGCAGTAGAACTTTAATGCTGCCTGTTGGCCGTGCGAGATGGAACTGTAATTGCAGAAAATAAGCCACCGATTAGGTATTGGGTTCACTGTTGGATTTTAGAGAAGAATTGGAAATGTTCATGTATTTATCACAGGCCAAGAAGGCGATGGAAATTAAATTGGATCATTACTGTACTACTAAGTAGCACCAAGTCGCTTACTGTACTGAACTGACAGTCTCTCCGCCAAATTAATTTCAATCTGCTTGTTCAATCGGGGCAAGGCTGTCTCGTCTCGGCTGCTCCTTTGGGAAAAGACACGCCCCCCGAGATTCCCATGTGACGTGGGCCGGTTTTTTCTTCTCCTTCTCCTCCATCCTCTTTTTGTGTGCATCTTAGGCCTCCATTTCATATTAATAATGTCTCTGGTGACTTGTTTTCTTTTTTCTTCTCCTTTCCCTTTCTTAACAATGGTCCCCTAGCATGAATTTTTTTTTTTTCACGCTTCTCTTGTTCCGGCCGTTTCGTCATTGAGGGCACGTGGGGCGCATGCAACCCTGGTTGGTGGTATGCATGACGGCCCTTTTGTTTTTCTGGCTTGTGATTCTGGGCATCTTGGTGCTTGGGTGTGAGTTTTTGGCCACCTCAAAGATTCGCGCGATTGCAACGCGGGGGTAGCAGTCTTAGCAGAGCATCCGCTCCAGTGACGTCGGGGTAATGTATCGTTTTGGAGGCGCCGGTGCCCCCCACTCGTTCTTATTTTCAAGATCTTCAAACTATATACCTACTCCGTACTTTGTATCTTTAACCGGATATCCCCTCCGAGTGAAACAGGCACAACATCTTTATGTCTATGGTGCGAAGGTGCGAAATAAATGACAGGCAGCTATTGAGATGACGAACCTACTCCGTACCTTTAACCGTGTTTCCTCTCCGAGTGTATCTTCGGCGTTTACGGAGTACTATTTTGTTCGAAACAGGCATCATCACATCTTCATGCCTATGGTGCGGAGGGGGTCAATGCCACGGTTTGATCTACGAATAATTCTGTCCAACTTCTACCTGCCGATTGACCACAGGGTACTCCATATTTGCGAAATGGATGCCAGGCCGCTATTGATGTGAAGAATTCCCCAGGACAACTGCATCAAGAAAAATCAAGTCATCAGTTCCCTCCTGCGCCGGAACCGTGTTGCCCTCCTCGTCATGCTGAAAGCCATTGTCCAAAAAGAGGCCGGCAATCCTCGCAACGTCCACGCGATCGTCGTAGCCCTGCATCAACTCCTCAAACGCCGCCCAGAATACATCGCGAAGAGCCTGCTGGTTGGGGAGATATGTCCAGCCCACGCTGACTCTTCTGATGCCTAGCATGGCCTCGAAACCGCCAAGCGACATGCCAAACGGACTGACTTCAGTCTCCTTCCAGTCGCAGATACCGACGAGACTGCCCGAAGTCGTGTCTACGTGGATGTTGTTCTCCCGGAGGTCGATGTGGTTGGGCACCATCGGCCAGTCCCCAGCAAAGAGCTCCGGGAGGCGCGATCTGACCTTGTTCAGAGTCTGGTGAAAGCGGCTGGGCAAACCTTCCTGCAGCGCCGAAAGCTGCGCGTCGTAGGTTTGGAGGAGCTTGCCACAATCTGTATCCTTGATTGTCTGAGGCGTGTTCCACCATGCCGAGCTGAAGAACCTGCGTTAGTAAAAATCAGCTGCACGGCTCCCTCTGACTTTAGACTTGGGGTTCCCACAGACCTTGCGTAGTCTTGCAGAGTCTTCTTCAGGAGCAAGCAATCATTCGCATGCAGCTGGTCGCGGGCCAGATACATGGCCACCCCGCCGACATTGTTCATCCTGTAGACGTGGACATTGCCTACCTTGCCAACACTCTCATGGTGTGGAACGAAGCCCTTGTAGGCTTGTTCGATGTCCTGGAGAAAGCCGAGGTCTAAGGCAGAGTCGCTGTGGCGAAACTGGACTACAAGTGAGCCACTTTCAGTGACAACAGTGTAGCTGCATCCGCCTTGCACCACCGTGGGGTTGACAGATTCGCCCGTGATGCGTTCAGCCTCTGTATTGCATTGAGCCTGCGTTACAGGGGCATTCTGCTGAAAGAATGCCTGCATTTGCATCTGCGATAGATTCCGAATCAGGCTCTCCATGTCCATGTCGTGGTGGGCTGCTGCGGATACTGGGTGCTGAGCTGTTGTTACTGAGTATCAGGATTGTGAGTCCTTGCCTTAAATATCAAGGCATGGCTCTCGGACCCAGACCTTGGCCAAGGACGGTAGAGGTCGTTGGACGTGTGTGTTGGTCAAGATTCGCATGATTGCGACGCAAGAGCAAACAATTGAAACATCCGCACTGACGACGCATCATGTTGGAGCGCCGTGTCTTTCCTCTCCTCTATCAAGATACCAAAATAGTAAACTAACACAATGCAGTATACTCCTTTATGGGGGTGTGTCGTATCCGGATCTCATCCTTTGCCTTTGCTTTTGCCATCTTACTAATGCTTTCTCCAATGTCTGTTGGATTTGATGTTGCTGGCTTGGCACCTACTAAGCAATACGACCACTTCCTCTTACGTGTATCCATGGCGTCTCAGTTGCTCTGTATGTGTGTCACTTGCTGATATTACGGGCAACAAAAATGGTCTGCGACTACATACTGTACAGCCAAGGGTGTGCCTACTAATTAATGCATCTCGCGGAGGGCTTCCGATGAGGCGTCCCAATATCAGCTTCACACCAACATGAGCGCTTACATACTCCGCGACACCGAGATGTCGGGTCGCGCCACTCATCCCGGATATATTCTCCTCTCTATCCGTATAGCCGTATAGGCAAGTAAATGCTCGTATTTACTCCCTAATCCCACCAGCTCAAGTGACTTCTTCAACCGAGCAGTTAATATCGTAAGTCCCCGGTGATACTTCTCCGGATTTGTAATTTTGCTTGCTCCGTCACATGCTTTAATAGCGGCCGCTAGCAACGGGTACTTCCTTTATCCAAGATGCACCCCTCTCTGCTGCTCCACACACACGCCCCGCGGTAGTCATTTTCAGGGCACATTTTCAGATGAGGGTTCTGAGTACTTAGTCTAGACGCCAAAGTCCAGGGTTTAACCTCGTATTCTCTACTTTCTATTCTACCCATGAAACAGTTGGTAAAAAAGGGGGCCCAGATTTGTAAGCGCCCAAGATTGCCGAGCTGGACTTGACCACATACCTGCAGCTCATTGATCGATAACATACAATCAACCCGCATGGCTATGGCTTCGCGACAACCGCATTCAAGCTAGCAATACTCACCCTAATACCTACGAATTTACGAGGTATCCAGTCGTTATCGTTGCCACATCCCAATCACCATCACCGCCGTCGCGATGAAGCTCTCGGGCCTGAGCTTCAAGGCCATCGTGGCCACGCTGCTGCTCGCATCGGCCTCAGTCGCCGAGCACACGAGCAACTGGGCCGTCCTGGTCTGCACATCGCGCTTCTGGTTCAATTACCGTCATCTCGCCAATGTCCTGTCCATGTACCGAACGGTGAAGCGCCTTGGCATCCCCGACTCGCAAATCATCCTCATGCTGCCCGACGACATGGCCTGCAACCCTCGAAATGCGTTCCCCGGCACCGTCTACAGCAATTCAGACCGTGCAGTCGACCTGTACGGCGACAACATCGAGGTCGACTACCGTGGTTACGAGGTCACTGTTGAGAACTTTATCCGTCTCTTGACGGATCGTGTCGGCGACGAAACACCCCGGAGCAAGCGGCTGCTGACCGACGACCGAAGCAACATCTTTGTGTACATGACGGGTCACGGTGGAAACGAGTTTCTCAAGTTCCAGGATGCTGAGGAGATTGGCGCATTCGACCTTGCCGATGCCTTTGAGCAGATGTGGGAGAAGAAGAGGTGCGCATTATACTTTGCTACATGTTCTTGTTGCAACAGGACCCAGCTAACCCGTGAAATGATACAGATACCACGAGATTCTATTCATGATCGATACCTGCCAGGCAAACACAATGTACAGCAGGCTTTACTCTCCCAACATCATTGCCACGGGATCATCCGAGCTCGACCAATCATCGTATTCGCATCATGCCGACAGCGACGTCGGTGTCGCAGTCATTGACCGATACACCTACTACAACCTAGAATTCCTCGAGGCCCATGTCCAGGATCTCAGCAGCAAAAAGACCGTCGGCGAGCTGTTTGACAGCTACGACTTCGACAAGATCCACTCCACCGCTGGCGTCCGCTATGATCTCTTCCCTGGCGGAGAAGAGGCCGCGCGCAGCCGCCTCATCACCGACTTCTTCGGCAACATTCAAAACGTCGAGGTCGACCGAGCCAAGGACTTGGCCTTGGAGGAAGAGTTGGTCGAGCTAAGCAAGACCATCGCCATGCTGAGGAAGAGGGAAGCCGAGGCAGATGCGGCCCGCCACAACGTGTCGTCTATTCCCGCCAGCGTTCCCACGGCGCCGCCGAGGAAAATCCAGGGCGCCAAAGCTCTCACCGAGGATGACTGGTGGACGAAGAAGGTCATTGGAGCCACGGCGCTCGCTGGATGTGCGCTATTGTGGGGAGTTGGCACATTGTTGGAAGTATAATTTGCGGCTTGTTTAGTAAATTGTTTTTGTCTTGTTTTTACGAAGCATCGAATTTAAGCTTAGAATATAAATCACCCATCTTAGCGCAGGATTAATCAAGGTCTAGTAGATTTATACACGGTTAATCTCAGAGAGTGCTGCGAGCATATAGTGTCATTGAGTAGTTGAATGGTGTGTTTGCACCTCCTAAGTGCGAGCTCGAGAGAAACACGCAGTCAGTTTCCATAGAATATGTATCATTGAAAATAGAATGAGTTGATTACTACAATCTTTTATAAAGTAAACATTTGCAAAAATGTTATTCCAGCTCAATTCAATAACAATGGTTGATGATATCATGGGCGGTCCAAGTAGTTGAATGCCTTAGTCAGCAGCAAATTAGACGTGCCAGGACTCATGCTGCATTCTTCAAGATTGAACCTTGTTCATAAACTTTTCATCTCGACGACCCTGCTGAGCGAAAATTGGATTTTTCGCAAGCGGACGTGAAAGACACCAATGAATCAGATTGTATACCCGCGCGTTCTGATGAAATTGGCTGCGCCTAGCCCTCCATAGCATGGACCGATTCAGGGTGAGTTGAGAGCAGCTTTGAGATTAGTGATTGGACATGGCATCTGGATAACCATCTCTCTCTTCCAATATTGATTTTTTGTTTAATGTCTTCTTTTTTCAATATTCTATCAACTTATAGCGTCTTCATATGTATAGAACAATCCCAGCTCTTTCTTCTCCAGCTTCTCTTACCCCAGTCGGTAGCTCTATGCTTGGTTTCTTTCTTTGCCCTGCAGCCTCTTTTGCTCACGAGTTCAGCATATCGCCATCAATTTCCTTGCTGACCTCGGCCACCAATCGTCTTAGGCGCGTCCCCTCCAGACGCTTTCTCTCACTTCGCGTCCGCCATCGCCACATGCCCTTGCCTGGTCATGCGACGCTGAACTGGCCGTTGCGACACAGGAATGCATCTACATCTTCCTGCCTGACTATCTGGCCGGCCACGATGCCGACGCTGATGAACGAGATGCCTCACAGTATCAGTTTGCGCTCTCTCTCCAGCCATCTGCCGTCATCAATCCAAATACCAAGATAAACGGCCAGCTGTGCGCCCAAGTAGGCATCAGACTACCAGCTCCTCGAACAGGCGACGAGGGCAGTTTCAGAGGCGTTGGTAATGGGACGGTCACAGGATCTGGCGCAGCCTTGGGGCAAGTCATCAGAGTTGAGTGGTCGCCAAATGGGCTGGGCTGTAACTCACGGCCAGTGCTAATGGCCCTGACAACTACTGGCAATCTCATCTCGTTTGGGGAGCAAGCCGACAGCCAGTCATCCGCCACGTCGAGCATGAGAACTCGGACCTTTAAGAATTGGAGGGTACTTTGGGGCCTGGGAGCCAGGCTTCCAATTCCAGATTTCAGTTCCGAGGATGGGTTTCGAATCATGGACGAGCGCATCGTCTCGTTTTCGTGGGCCAATGAGATTGCCCCGGGAAGAGCCTTGTTGGCCTACCTGAACGATATGGGTCAGATTGTTGTCATGAGCATCCAGTATCATCGTCGCCGAGATTCTTCCAAGCGCGGCTCTGAGCAAGAATGGGTTTGGACCTTGACGGAGCACATCAGAATTGATGGACGGGGCCCTCACAAGGAAGTGAGTCTACCTGATGCTAACCCGTCCAAGCTTTTGACTTATTTTTCGTTAGGATATAGATCCCCAAGATCCGAATTTCAGTCCTCAAGGCAGCATCTTTTCCCTTAAATGGAGCCCTTGGCTAGTCGACAATGGAAACAGGACCGCTACCCTTGCATATCTGTCGAAAAACCATGCTGGCTTCCGCAGGATCGTATTGTATGGTGACTGGGAGAGGGGCGAGTTGCCCGACGTGGAATCTGAACGAAGCGACACTACTACAATATGTCTCCCTCTCTCCAGTGACGCGTTGATTGAGTGGGAGGATGCGGTGAGTAACGATTGTTGTGCATATCCAAATAAGATGTTGACACTAATGATAACAGATATGGACCGAGGGAGATTCCCATACTGCCCGAGGTATCATCACAACTCCATTCACAATCAAGTCTTTCCAGGTCGTGCTCAACGGTGTCTTAAGTGAACCGTCGCCTCCGCACTCTATATGGGAGTGCGCTTCGGCCTATGCTGACGAAGAGGATATATCGACAAATCCCATCACAGGTAACGTTGAAATATCGTATCGGTAGATCACTCATGTTCTTATAATTTTGCCCTAGGCCTCATTGTGCATGATCCTGATCCCAATAATAAGCCCCCGATCCCATACTATTCTCTGGTTAGGTTATCCGCCACCTCCACGAATCTCGACTGGTACCAGACAAACTTGCCCGAAGAAAATCTCCCGCAATGGGTAGAAGACATAGGGGACCAGAATACCCGCCTCGTCTCTCGAAGGGCCGCATTATACGGCGTAGACTCTGATTTCGAGTCAGATTCTGAAGATGAAGACAAGGCGATGCAAGAGGCGCCTCAAGCGCCAGCTGAGCCCGTTTTACAGGTTCACCCGTACCGGTTTCGCCTCTGGGGCCTAGCCAAATCCCCCGGCGATGGATGTACCGCCGTTCTTGCCTCGAAGCATGATACCCAGCATCCCGATCGCCGAGGCGTTTCAAACGTTCACTTTGATTGGCAAGTCTCTGCTGATACCGACGATAAACCCCAGCGCACGAGACCAATCTCTAAGCCACTGACCACGGAGGGTCGAGTATGGGAGTGGATGTACGGGCTGGGAGGCGACGTTCCTGGCGTGACCCCTGGATACAAGACCTCATCTAGAAAACAGCAGGCCAATCCCCTAAAAACACTATTCAAACATGTGGCTAAGGGTTTGCCTTGTGTATTCTGTGAGGCTCGGCTATCTATCAAGGATGATGTAGCTACTTGCGAAAACCGCCATGCATTTGGTACGAGATCAACTTGTTTTTTCCCGTCTCTCCCTTTTTTACATCATACTAACGCCCAACGCAGCTATATGTGCCACATCTGGCATCCCCATCTTGGCACCCGGGATATCGCGAGTCTGCGGCGTCTGTAAGATGCGCTGTCTCAAGGTCTCTGAGCTGGAGAAGTTGGCGGAGGAGCACCTTGGGAGTGTGGATGCGGTGGGCGATTCGCAGGGAGAAGTGTGTGGAGGCTGTGGTGGCAAGTTTGTCGTTTGACGGCAAGCTTTGTGTCTCTATCTTAAATCACCGATGGAGAAGCATCTGCATGATTTAGCATGCTGTGATGTGTTGGGGAATAGCACAACAGGCGGCTTCTTATCTTGTGTAACGCGTACTAATTGAAAAAAATGCCGACCAGACATTCTGTGTAAGTTGACGACATGGTGAGCTGTCAGGTGAATTCGTGATGCTCCTGAAGATACTGCATGATGCCGCTCTCTGCCTAAACATTCACTTCATGAAGACGGATAAACGCTTTGATTCCATATCATAGGCACAGTAGGACGTGTGAATGACTCATTTGATGGCGTTTCAACGGGCTGTTGCGTTCATTTTATCGCGTCTCTGCATTAGAACGTGGATGAAGCGGTGAATGACACGGATACGCCCTCTTCTTTGACTTTTACTCTTTTCCGAGATCAGGAGTCTAGTGAATTGGGTCGAGTTTGTTGGAGATAAATAGGTCGTCTGTTTCCAATACAGTTTTATCCGGACAGTTTATAACTAACCAGTTGACTCTGAGGCCACAACTGACATGGACGATGAAGACCACAACTGGGATACGATAGAGCATACAGACACAGACACACAGATCAGATACACAGACAACCCAGGCAAATCAGCCACACAGACAGACGAAGCAAGTTAGACATACCGAGGATTTTTTTTGTCCCCCGAGAGACCATACTATTGCATGTAAGTCCCTCTTTGCGCTGACATTGATGAAGTTCGCACTGGATTAACTGACGTGCCTGGCGTAGCTGTTGCTACTGCCAAAGGAGAAGGCTAGTATGCTATTTTGACGGTCTCGATGAACATGCTCCCTTCAGCGCCTATATCACTCAGGACACTGAAGCGGTTATACGCGATACAGGGGCTGTTGCTGTTGGTGGCACAAACGCCATCAGCGTGAGATGTTCTCATTCGAGACCATAACACCACTGCCCGCAATGTGACCGCGCACGCACAATACGCCAGAGGTGTCGCCGCTGTGAAATTTTACCATAAGCAGGCCACCAATATGAATCTGGAACAATAAACCGAGTACATCACGAACATCGACATTCCCACTCTCCTTCTTGAATCACTTACACACGCTTCCAGAGGCCCTTCACAACATTGCCTCGCATGTGAAACAGATACTCTGCCGATATACACTATGCTCAGGCAATCCTCGAGGATATCCCTAGAGCCCCAGAAAATAGCGACAATAACACTTGTATATTACATGTACCCCTACCACACCATGTTGACAACATCCAGCGGCTCATCGGCGGCTATCTATACGATCTCCATATCCACTGTTCATCCACTCCGTCTCTACCACTGGAAAAGAGGCGTGGGAGATGACAACAAAGAAAATTAATACATCAGCCTAATCTTGGGGCCACAGGGCCTCCCATGCCTGGCCATTGTTTCCAACGGCTGACTTTCTACTCTGGTCCAAATCCAGTTTTACTGGATGCCAATCAACGTCCAAAAATCTCGAGTCCCACTATATGAGTCGCAATTCAAAACGACAAAGCGACAAAGCAACAAATTCGCCAACAATATGCTTCAATCTATGGTGTCCGATGTGCAGAGATTGCTTCCATGATCTGGAGACCGGCCAGACCTTTGAGATCGATGTTTTCAGCGAATACGGAAGAATATGAAGGGTGTTTTAGTTGTGCAGCGAGCAGTCGTCGACTTCTAGCAGCATCCAGTAGCATCGCATATATGGGCTGGATACAAGGCAAGAGGCAATGAACACCACAGGCAGCAAGAAGTTCGGGCACACGAAAGATTATGAGCAACTCAACAGCCGTCACGACAACCCAAACAAACAATGTGATGGGCTGTATTTTGGATGACGCTTCCGACACCTTCGAATGTGTGCCTCTGCCTGTGGCTGCAGAGACGCAAATTTTTGTCGCCAATATCAACATCATGACTACGAGGGTAAATCTTCACGAGGCTTATCACATTGACATTCTTGCAAACGACCATTTCAACCCAAAGACTACGCTTCCGACTCTATAACGGCCTTCCATATCAAGACCATCTACCCTATGCGAACGAGCGAACCATCAATGTTCACAAAAACGCACACAAACGAATGCGCAAATGGATGCCCCTCAGCATCAATCCGCAGCGATAACTCTTCCTCATCAAGAGATGACTCCCAAACTCCCGCATCAAGCGATACACAGAAAGCCTTGAAATTATGTGTCTAGACTTTCAGGGGAACGAAGAGTAACAGACGAAGTATCTGGCACCAAGAGCGAAAAATTCCGTTCAATATCTCACGCCTCGTTTATCGAGACGCATCCTCCAAGGGCAAAGGTTGGTGGGCCTATCTTGCGGACACGCACAACTTCTTGATTCGGCTGCAAGATTGCCAGCAGCCCAACGGGCTTGAGATGATGTCAGAACTACATGGCCAGGCACAAGGCCTGGGTGGATTGTTCCACGTCCCAAACCAGCCGCTGGTCATCCATCCCGACAAGAAGGTGGCACTGAGCTCGGAGCCCGAGGGTCAGTTTGCGGATGACGTCCCCTGCGGCACGGCGGAGAACCCAATCTCTCTCCTCGAGGCTCAGGGCCCGGCCCTGCTCAGCGTGTTCGTGAGACGACGATTCCTCGTCAGTATAGTCGAAGTAGGCCGAGGTACCGGTGACTGGGTCGCAATCATCTTCGATAGGTACCATCAAGAAGAGACAAACAAGGCGCCACACTTGTACGTGCTGGATCCTCACACCATGAGCAACAAGGCGGATCAGATCATTCTAGATCATGGTCACCACGGCTGACTTATTTTTTTCACTTGAGAACCTCGACATCTCCCCATGTAAGGTGTCTTTCACAGTTGCAGGGCAATTCAAAGATGCCCCCCAGACAGCCTGCCCCTATAATTGGGCGGACCTTTGCATAGCCTCCAGGAACAGAAGACGAAGTTGACGGATGAGGATCCCAAATAAAGCCGCTGGCCGAGATATTTCTCTGCTACCGCAAACGCAAGAACATGACTCTCTCGAGGAACTCTTCGACTTCTCCATGCGTTCCACTGCGATAACGGTGCAGCACTTGTGAAGAAGTCACCAGGAACGACGGAATCGTCAACGGTAAGAGAATTCCAACTTGGTACGCGGTCGTGGCGCCTCACACATAGAAGAATTCAGGATTCAGGAAAGCAGCGACTAGAATGGTCGACTGCCAGTTCAATCTCACAAACTCATGATTAATCAACGTAACAAGATGCGAAAAATAGTGCGCGGGAATATAGGATATCTACATGTACTAGGCTAGACATAGCGAGGAACGACTTATTGCTGTGATGGAAGATATCCTCTTTGGAAAAGTAATTTAATTTACAACCTGATAGCACGCACTCAATGGTATTCTCGATGACCTTTACGCCATTCGGGGAAACTTGCATCAAGCTACACCTAGACCAATGAAATTTATACCTTTATGTGTTGGTAGTAGCAGAAAGTGTGTCAGATTTATCAAGTCTATTATTACTAAGATTGCCACAAATGCCAGTGGGAGTGTGTAATCAAGATCATGAGGCCACGACTATTTTTGGTGACGAGCAATTGTTCAAGTGACCTGATAACCAGCCTATAATAGCAGATACATCCATGGAAGATCCTTGGTCTTCAGAACTACCAGCTGCTGGAGTAATAAAACTCATATACTCCGTATAGTCAATGAGGATCCTTAAGATTAACAAAGTATCTTCATTACAAGCTTCACTTATATGAAACTGCATCTTTATATAATGACCTAGAACAATGGAACTCTGACTCGCAGCCTGCTTCAACGTCATGTAATTTCTCGTACATGAAAGTACATTAGAAAGGCGATCTAGAAACCAGGGCTGGCAAGCAAGAAGACGCGAGCGCGAAATGCTTACCTCAGAGCGCCCAGTCAGCAGCCTCGTGTTGTATCGCTATACGACTTCATAAGTGAAATGCTACGCTCTTCTCTTGCAAGGGAGGAACAAGCGTCGGCTGTCGCCGTTATATGTCCACCAATCTACCGCCGTTCATACAGATTGTCAAAGTTGCCATTCTCATTCGCTGGTCAGACATTTCGACCGATGATAATAAAAGACCTAGTTCTGTATCGTATTACAAAGGTATATCCAAAACAAAGCAAATTCCCAAGAGGCTAGGATATATAGTACACCTATATATCCGGATTCTGGGCACATTCTAAACACGGTTAGGATATGTAATCGAACGTAAATTAGCATGCATTACCAAATTATTATTATTGTCTCATGTTTCTATACGCTGATGGAATGACCAAGCTAGCTAAATCAACACGCTTCATGTATCCACAGTTAAGGCCGACATCAATCCAGCCCATAAGCACTACTTTCCTCTGACTTGACAGGGCACAGCAGCAAATCCAGTCTAATAAGGGTATCTAATGATTTGCTTCCCAAAAAAAGCACCAATTTTTTTTTTTAAATCGCCATCATGAAAGCGAGTGCGAGGGCGCCAATGGAGATAGACAAAGACACGCTGCCGTTATCCTTACCGTCCTTGTCAGAAGAGCTGTCGCCCGAGCTACCACTGCCGCTTCCACTGCTACCACCCTTTCCAGAGCTGCTACCACCGCTGCTACCACCCTTTCCGTTGCCATCGCCGCTGGTGGAGTTGTCTGAGCTGCTGTCGTTGTCGGCAATCTCTCCGCCAAAGGACGTTCGGCCGGGGGAGACGCTCCTTGCGAGAGTGGAGGCGCGCTTCTTGTAGTCGTCGAGGGTCTGGTTGCCCTTGGGGTTGATGATGCCAACCATGCCGCCGGCGCACTCGTTGCCCTGGGAAGAGTAGAACGGAATGGTGTCGGTTCCGTTGATTTCTACGCGAAAGACTTTGTCCTAATGTCCTCATATTAGTATTATGGCCACCTAAAGTAGTTGCAGGAGTGAAGGTGAGAGACGTACATTTTCGCCGCTGGATGTCGCAAAGAAGCCAGAGAAGAAGCCGGTGCCGAGCTCCATGGGAGAGCAAGGGTAGCGGTAGTCACCAGCGACGACGGAGTGGTTCTTGGGCTCGAAAATGAACTCCAAGACGTCGCCATCGTTTGCCTTGATGGTTGAGGGATCAAAGGTGTTGGAGGAGGTGGCTGTAATCTTGATGGTGGTTGCGTTGGCCAGGTACGCAAGGGCAAAGGCCGAAAGGAGGCTCTTGATGGAAGGCATTTTGTATATATGCAAGTGTAATCAAGCGCGATGATATATATCAAAAGAAAAGAAAGCAAACAGACAAACAATCGCTAGATGATTGAAAGTAGGAGGATGCTATTAAGAGAGCAATGCAGAGCAGCTTACTTTACAAAAAGGAGAACAACAACAAGAGCTGGGACAGAGCTCCTTAAATACGGAGGTCGATCCCGAAGGATTCGGATAGCTCCCTCTCGTATTACACGTTGATTCTCGTGAACGGAGGGTCCAATGGCGCAGATCTTGGAAAAACACGAAGAAAGCCCAAGCAACTGGCCAACGAGCATCCGATCTTGGCTCAAATCAGTCTGCGCCACGCAAAGCCCCCATGCATCCATGCATGTTTAGCTGTGTAAGTTGGCGCCCTTTTGGGAATAGACTGCAGTCGTGTCTTGGGAGCTTACAGTCACTGAAACATCATTGTCGGTGTTATGAGATATCATTATAGCGGCGGAAAACTGTCATTGAAATTGATAATGGATGCGAAAATGTCACATTGTTGTCATGCAAGTTGTGCAGCTTCTTTTTTTGCCAGCAGAGCAGCTTTTGGAGGCTGTATAAGAGGCAGCAATACTTGGGCCTCTGACAACCACCAAGAAGCTCGGACCAGGAATAGGATCATTAAGGCACGGGTATGTAAGCATCAGGCAGCGTCTCACCGCATCCAAATAGTCCCAGAGCTATGCCGTGCCAAATATAGTAATCCAGTGGTTTTTTTTGTCCGAGTCGCTATTTATACTCGGACGCATGAACGAGTTGGCCGCTAGCCTTGCCCAGATCTGGGATCTGGGATGTGGCTGTGGTGCTTAGTAAAAAAAAAAAGAACAGGAAAAAAATAGGGACACCAAAAACTTCCCGCTTTGGGTAAAAAGGACGGCATTGGGGAAAAGGAACAAAGCCTTAGGCCGGGACAGCAGTTCTCGCAGCAGTTCTGGATATTCCCGAAGAGTAAAGCCGTTTTGCCGCCCAGATGGACGCATCATAATCGTACGACACGATGGATCTGAATCTCGGGGAATTATGAATTATCTTCAACAACTTCGGCGACTCCTGGGCCACAGTTCAGCTCTGCTAGGGGCAAGTAAACGGGGACGGGATGGCAAAACAAAACAGCACTTGAAGCCCGAAGCACGAAGCACGAGTATGGCCGCATATCGGCCGCGGAACCCAGTGGCGGAGGTCCGTGATTTTCGGGGACCCTTCCTTGGCATTGCCACCGGTGCCGGCTCTGGCCATCGGCTCTTGGTTCGCCGCGACGGCTCGAGTTGTCTAGTTTCATGTAGTGTAACCATTGGTTGGTTAAAGCTGCGGAAGAAAAGAGATTTGGGTCGACCGCTCAGGCCCGGTAATAGCAGTAGCGTCGACGGAGTATTAGTATTAGGCATAGCATACGGAGTAGCATACACAGGCATCTGCGTACGGACGGCACAGTACTCCGTAGCATCGGCTTCGCGCAGCTGCGGCAAAGACCGTTGTCCATTCGCTTCGTCTGGAGCCCCCGTTAGTGTCGTCCATAGGGCAAATTCACGTGGATAGGGGTACTCTATCGCTCCATTTGGCAAGCCCTTTTTTAAGCTTTTGGATCCAGATCGGCTGCCGGGCCAGACTCGATTTGCCTTTCTCGGCCCTCCAGATCACGGAGGGCGCTTCAGGTGGTTTTTTGGCTTCTACGTTTTGTTCAGCTCATACGTAATCAGCCAGTTCAGCCGCTACCAGAGAGGCGAATGATGTCGCGTCGGTTTCCATTTCTGGCTGTTCTGCTCACACGTCCAGCCCAGTCTGTGGCGCCTCCCTATTCGTACTGTTCCTCTTGGCTGGGCTGTCAGCCCCTTTTTTTACTCTCAGCCTTTTGGTAGCTGGCAACTCTTGGGAGCTGAGAGGAAAACGAGCCATGAGGGCATAAATACAAATCGACGAGGAACTCTATTCCAGCAGAGATGGGGGTGGTGGCTCAACCCTGAGGACGGAGGCGTTGGGTGTGCGGATGGTTGTTTGCCTTGTTATCCGTCGGCAGTTCGATTCAAACCAAGGGCGAGGCAAGCAACTAACTGGACAGTACTCCGTAGAGCACGGCCGTGTTCCGGTGCGGCGAGAAAAGAAACGAAAAATAGGCCGTTGGACTGGAAAAGGCTGCAACTCAACTCTTAGCTGTCTGCCAACCCAGAGTTGAAAACTCGGGAGCACAGTCACCCCCGCGAGTTGACTGGCCGGAACTCCCTGAAGCAGTTCGTCACGGTGGAGAAGGTTAGTCTTGATTCTTGCTCTAGGATCCATTCTTGTAGTAGTAGATGCACGGCGAAATTGCGCCCTCGCAAGACTCACCGGATAACATGTCAATCTTCAATTGCGAGGGGAGCTGCCGCACCCGCTGCTGCGTTTCACGATCAGTCACCCATGCGAAGCTAGCGTGCCAGTCGAGAGGCGCGCGGAACCAGACCCATGGCATGCAATGTGATTTGATTTGACTTGTGTCGCGGCTGAAATTGAGCTCGAGCTGGGTCAGCGTATCATCGTGGGGAGACGCCGGGGTGAGCCGAGATGAGGAGCCAATTTACTTAAGACTTTGCACGCATACTTTGCGATACTGTACACGTTTTCAGGTTGGTGCTGCTGAGAGAAGAGGAGAAGGGCCAGAGCAGGAAATGAGAGGAGCAGCGAGGTCGCGAGAGAGGGTGAGAAGCTTTTGTCAGTCTCGTGTGAAGTCATTCGCATCATCGCCAGCGGTTGGGTGAGCTTGAGCCAAGATCCAGAGCCAGCGACAGCCGTCAGAGAGAGGAATGTGAGATGCAAGCACAGGAAAAAAACACTTTGCAGCTAAGGCACAGGCCAACACACACACACACTTACAGTCACTTTCACACTAGAGCTCACTGGAGGGCTGAAAAGGCGCGCATCCCGTATCGAGAGAAATCGAGCGCCTCGTGATCAACGCTGGGTTACGAGCCCAGGCACCTCCAGCGGCACCTCCAGCGCCAGAAGGTTTCGATGGGTGGAAACCTTAGTCGTCAGGCATACTCGTAGCATCGCATCGGGGGCCGGAAAGGACGAGGAACATGGCGGCTGTGTAGGGGTACATGACCTCATTCATCTCTTGGCCATGTTTTCATAATCGGTGTTAATTTACCCTCAACTTCAAGTTGATAATCATTTGATGGGATGCCCTCCCTCCTCACCTAAAGTACCTCCATACTAATAAGGCAGTATAGTAGCGCTGGATGAGAGAGGCAAGGAACATTTGAACCCTGCAAGGCCCGTCGGTGCACTGGAAAACAACGTGGAAGAGGGGCAGCTCGAGCACGAACCCGGCTGCGAACCGCTAGTACCGGATACCACTATATCGAGTATTTTGCTACCTTACCTGACATGAACGACTTAGTAACCCAAGCAATGCACGGCCTCCAGTCAGGTACCTCTTTTTTTTTTTTTTTTTTTTTTTTTTTTCCCTTCGCCTTGATCTCCATCCATCTTGCCTTAGTACGTGCTTGCCCTGTACATACCAAGATTGGGGGGGCGTGTGGCAGACCAGGCGCTCCTTCTCGGAAACAGTTGCAATGTAACTACGGATGAGTGGCGTTTTCATCAAGGTCCTCTAATCTGCTGCCATCTCTTTTCTCTCATACAACAAACACGATTCAATTTTAACACCCCGGACCTGGGACTAGAAACCACATGGCAACAGACCGGGGTGTCAAGAGTCTGAATTCGAATCTGCACTGTCTGTCGGAACGCGCCCCGGCTCTTGCATGTACCGTGCTGTGCTTGTTTGCTTGCTTGTCGACTCCCCTCTTCTCTCTCGACTCCTCCTGCTGCTCCTCCTCTTCGTCCTCGTCGCAAGCCGTCATCTCCCACTCGGAGGGCTCCCGTAAGGAGGGGGAACCAAAGGCCGTGGATGCTTGCAAGCGCGCGGGCACCAAGCAAAACCACCACAAACCCAAAATCCTGCCCTCTGACGGCCGTCCTCGCACAGGACACAAGATGGCGTCGCTAGGGCTAAGCAGCCTCTTGCCCCGCCATAACGGCGCTGGCGTACCACCATGGCATGTCAGAATCCAGTCTGTCGGGAGTGTGGCTCCAGCAAGGGATTGTCTCATGATCGCCCATCTCTGCGCCGTCAAATGCTGTCACACCGAACAAAGCATGTCCGCGTAACTACGGAGCTTGGTGTGTCCTGTACTGTGCGCGTGAGGGAAGAGGCGGCCCTGTCAGTCTGTCCGAACGAACCGCAGGCACGGCATCCCGCCCGCACCCCCCCAGGCGCTGCCTCTTGTCTCTTGGGTTTGGCGTCTGGGTCGCCCTCCGCAAAAAGAGAGACAGTGATATTACGCCGTATTTCGCTATGTCCACAGCACGTCTATTGCGAGCAGGGGAGGCTGGTAGCCCAAGACCACAAGAGGCGGCGACCTGTGCCGGGGCCAACCAGCACAGCACAGCACAGGCAACTTGGCAAATCTGCCAGCCTGCTTTAGACCATCTTACTAGCAAGCTTTGCGCACTCACATGTGCATGTAAACACGCATCTCTACATTAAATCCCGGACCTCGACAGAGACCCGCCCAAAGCGCCCACCATCGGGCACTGGGCTCAAAGTGACGTGCCAGACCAGAGCGGCTACTAGGGGCGACGTCCTTCTCCCCTTTGATATCCATATCCGCTTCTCTCTCTTATGCTCGCAGCCCTACGTGGCCACCAGCTAGACGATACACTGGCCATCTACACGTGGATCAGAGGCGTGGCTGCATACCTTTCCACGTCCGAGGCGGTGTTATTATTGCTCGCCGAGGTGGCTTGCACACTCCAGAGACTTGGGCGGCATCGTCGACCCGTGAGTGGCGCATCTCGCCCCAGCTCCAAACCGACATCCATGGATACACACGAATAAACGTGGGCGGGCTAGCTTAGTACGAATTCTTTGTGGAGGCTGGACCTCTCCATGTAACTGCTTGCTATCTGGGGCTGGCTGCCCACGCTGCTCGTCTTTTAGCGCGCTTCCCGTGTCCAACATGGCATCCATACGGTATTAGACCTAAGCCTAGGGTACGCAAGACAAGCAGTTCAAGTGTCCAGACTTGCCAAGTACATCTCCCGATTTCCCGCCTAATAAGCTACCTGGGTCCCCCAAATTACCTCTTCCTCATCCCTATATCAGAGCCAGGGACTCTTTTTTGCCCGTGCAAGGTGAAAGGTGACCTGTGTGCGCCTGGGTTCGTTGTCGTGTCTCCTTCTCCTCCCCGCTTATTGCTGGCTGGATAGCTCCTCTGGTCGCCTTTTAAAGAGGTACGGCTGTCTGAGAGAGTGAGAGTGAGAGTGGGAAACGAGAGGGGATAACAAATGCCCATGTTTGCCTTTATTCCTCGGCCGCCGACTCTCGACACCTCCGTCCTTGGAAGATACGGATGTCCCTGAATCCATTCCCTCCGGGGCACTTAGAAGCAGACAGACCCGTTTCTTTCGTCCTTCGTTGTCGCCGTCCAGGGCCGCGACTTGCTTGGTGGATCTTGCTGACCTTTCTTTCCTAATATTCTTTTCTTAACCCATATCGCCTCTTTTCTTTTTTTCTTTCTTCTCTTCTTCTGGCCATCTTGTATATCCAAGATCCCATACGGACTCGAGGTCATGGTTGTTGTGGCTTTGAGTATATGGATTTCACCATCTTGTTTGACGAGACAACCTTTTCAGACCCCTCCAATATCTACTCCATCGCTATATGCCACCGAGAAAAAAAAAAAGCCCGCCGTCAGCGCTGCATATTTACGCCCTGCCTCCGCGCTCCCCTCCCCCTTGCGGACGCCATCTTTAACAAACCTTCTTCCGGATTCGAGCGATAGGTCGCTATTTATGCGGCCAAGTCAAATCGGGCCCTAAATGTCAACTCCTGCAGTAAGTGGTTCAGCCCGTGTATCATGTTTTCCCCTCCTCTCCTCTCTCTCCCCCAATCAACATTAGCTTTGGAATCAGTGGCCGACTTACCCTTCTCCTCTTTCCCTCACTACAGCAAAAAGCCAACCTTGCTCGCATCCGAGACAACCAGAGAAGATCTCGTGCTCGGAGGAGGGAATACATCGCGGAGCTTGAGCAGCGCCTAAGAGCTTATGAGCTGTCTGGTGTCGAGGCAAGTTCCGAGGTGCAGCTCGCAGCTCGGCGAGTGGCTGAAGAGAACAGACAACTACGAGAACTGCTTCACAAACACGGCTTCCAAGACGACTATATTTCTTCCTTCCTCCTACAGCAGGCCGGAGCCTCTTCCTCGACGGACCCGGTTCAGGCACTCCAACAAATCATTGCCCCTCGAAGACCAGTGTCTCTGGATTCCAGCGTGCCTTTTCCCCTGCCCAGCCAGGTGACCAGGGAAATGCCATCGGCAAGCTTATCATCAGTCAGCGCGGCCCCATGGGATCCTCAGCAGGTTGCCATGCAATCATTCGGACATCCTCACGTCGCTCCACAGCAGGTAGTGCCGCAGGGGCCGCATACTTACACCTCGCCAGTCTTCACCGAAGGGCCTGCGGCCTCCCTAAGATCGTCTTCCTTCCAACACATGAACCCTTCAAGTTCACTGCTCGAAGACGTCTCTCAACACGGCGGAACCACTCAACCAGCAGTCGGAGAAAATCCCGCAGCGCTGAATTACATTCCCATGAATCCATACCATACCCCTACAAGTCGCGATTTTCCTCAGCAGCCTCAGCCTCCGCCTCCTCCCGGGGGCGGCTACTATTGACGCAGCAAGCCGAGAGATGAATTTACGCACGACGACCCCCTCATAGCTTTGGCATTCTGATGTACGAGACGATTTCATGTGTTTCCCCAAACAGAGACTCGCATGGTTAGCGAGAACACGGGACTCTGCTGGGTTGATCGCAAAGAGATGTCGTGGAATCTAGGTGCGCCATGCGCCAGACGTTGCTGGGTGGGCAACGCGACAGGGCCCCAGCCACGACACGCGCGAAATCGCGAAATCGCAAAGGACAAAGCCAAACCAGTCCCTGGATGCCGGCCGGTCTTTGCCGCACATGGCGTCTTCGACATACGGAGCCGCCCTATCGAGTCAACAATACGGCAACGAGATACGCGGATGCTTCCAGAAGCAATTGGGGGTAACGCTATCTGCTGCTTTGTGGCCGATGACACGAGGGCCGTCAAGGATCCCGGCAGTGGACACGATCGAGGCATAGCCTCTGAGGAAGAGTCTCAATGCGGAACAATGGCCTGAGTTTATGTGTGGACCCCGGCAGAACCCCCCTGGTTCCTGTCATTAAATACATGCCAAAAGGAGCAGATACCCGGCTTACGATGTTGCAGCCAACTTATGCTATCTATACCTTGTTTCTTTGTCCCTTGGCAACCTCGAGGAAGGGATCGAGTTGAAATATCAAATGTCATTTGTTCAAGCACAGTTTGTGATATGGTAGAATAGCTGGTGAATGATTTTGTCTACGGGCAGCTATACGATCAAATTCTTCATTCCGGAGTTTTTTTCTTGGGACGAGTTGGATACGATGTGTACCTGTGTTGGTGTATGATATTAGGCGGCGAGTTAGATATACCCCCCAAGGCGATTGAGTTAATATGAATGCCGGGCGGCAACCTTTTCTGCTTGCTTTTAAGCTCTGCGTTATCTGGTCGTAAACGATTAGAATATTACTCTCTCCGAGTATTACTCCAGTGAAGGGCCGTTTCCCATCTAATTTGCTCGACGCCAGCCTCGCGGCACGTGGAGCAAGACTAAGGTAGACTAATACCATGTGCTGCCCCCCAAATGCTTAGTATTGCCCGCTTTGCTGGGAAAATGGCTGACTAAATTAGTGGCTTTTTTTTTTTCCCTTGTACTTGAGGAGAGAAAGTTGCGCTGACTGGATGAGAGAAGTTGTTGGTAAGACGGCTAAACGGGTGGGAGATGGGATTAACTAGAAGGCCTAGAACGTGCCTGACAAATTTTGGTGGTTTTGTTATTCAAGAGCTTTCTTCTTATCTGCGTGCGTAATGCTCCCCGGGTGAAAGAGTGGGAATTGGCACGTGGGTTAGAAATGAGGCTTTGACACCTTGCTGTGTTAGTAAGAGAAATAGTAAAAGCAGAGACCAAAAAAAAAAAAAAAAAAAAAAGATGAGGGTGTTTATGGAGTATATTGTCAAGGGTTGTGGGTGAGTTGTGAATAATAATGACGAGTTGAAAATATCTGATTCGGATATATTCTAGGGTATCACGGCTGTATGCAATTTTTTTTTCAGTACCTATGAAGTTGTCGCAACTCTGTACTATTTCGTCGCGTTAACTGTCCATACCACATCTGAAAAAACAGATAGAGAGAGAGAATTAATTGACAACAGAATTGGTAATATGACCAACCATCATTCTTTAAACTTATTGGTAGAAGTCGTGAAACAGACTCACTACTAATACTACTGCAACCTACCTAGTATTTTTGCCCAAAGTGCGCTCACAACGTCACTCGTGTCCGGAGCCAGCGCCTAAACCACGGCTATTTTGCCATGTGATGCCTGTCACAAAATTCCCATGCAATGCCCGGCCACGTCCGAAGCTCGGTAGTTCGGAATCGACCCGCCATGGCGTTATTCCGCCTGAGCCGCACCGCCACTAAAAACTACATCATCAGATGTTTCTAGTTCCGCGCATATATGAGTCTTTGCTCGCCTTCCTTTTCTCCAACGCCGGTGCTCTCTGTGATTTCTGCGATACTAAACCCCCGAGACGCAGCGAAAATGCGAGGCAGTGTCGTGGCTAGCAGGCCCTTGAGCCGGATAAGCTGCTCGGCGTGTTGCGCCCGGAGCCGGCAGTTTACCAGGTCGTTTCGGGTGCAGTCGGCACAACCAGTGGTCATGCGAGCGGGATTGAGTGGCGGCGTTGGAAGATATCTTGATGCTGGAGCTACACGCGGGACATACCAGGTTTCATTGGCGACGACGAGGTCTATGGCGACTGTTTCAGATCGTCCGGTGGTTGGGTTGGGTCCGTTGGAGGAGTATGACCGGCGGGTAGACGCTGGGATTCTGCGGAATGACGAGCATCAACGAGGTGAGCTTGCGCGATGACAATGTCTCTTTGTAGCTATAGCTAACTAGTACGATATCAAAGGCATCATCGAGAACCTGCAACACCTCCACAATGAGCTTCGCAACTACCATGCGCCGCCTGTTGTCCATCCCAGCTTCGATCTCCTCAAGCCCACCAAGAAGTCCGTCTTCTCATCGTTATTCGGCAATGGAGGCGCCACAAAGGCTACAATTAAAGATATTCCCGAGAATCTACCTCGGGGACTGTATCTATTTGGTGATGTGGGCAGTGGCAAGACGATGCTCATGGACCTGTTCTACGATACCTTACCCAGCACGGTCAAGACGAAGACGAGAATACACTTCCACAACTTTATGCAGGACGTCCACAAGAGGCTGCACAAGCTGAAGATACAGCATGGCAGTGATATTGATGCCGTGCCGTTTGTTGCGGCGAACATTGCGGAGCAGGGCAATGTGCTTTGCTTTGACGAGTTTCAGTGCACGGATGTGGCAGATGCCATGATTTTGCGAAGGTAAGCTTCTTTTTGCTTGAAGTCATTGTAATTTCAATAAGACGATAGGCTAACTTGAATGAATAGGTTACTAGAAAGCCTCATGTCTCACGGTGTAGTTCTGGTAACGACATCGAATCGACACCCTGATGACCTCTATAAGAATGGCATCCAGCGAGACTCGTTCATCCCGGCAATCAAACTACTCAAGAACCGCCTACACGTCATCAATCTCGACTCACCAACCGACTACCGCAAGATCCCTCGGCCACCCTCGGGGGTATACCACACCGCCCTGGACCAGCACGCCGAGTCGCACGCAGAGAAGTGGTTCCGCTTCCTCGGCGACTCGGAGAACTTTTCGCCACGCTCCGAGACGCAGAGGGTCTGGGGGCGCGACATTTTCGTCCCGCGCGTCAGTGGGCGGTGCGCCTGGTTCACGTTTGACGAGCTTATCAAGAAACCCAAGTCGGCGGCCGACTATCTCGAGCTGGTGCGCAAGTACGATGCCTTTATCGTCACCGAGGTGCCTGGCATGACGATTCGCGAGCGGGACCTTGCGCGCCGGTTTATTACGTTTATCGATGCTGTTTATGAGGGGAATGCTAAGCTGGTGCTTACTACTGAGAAGCCCTTGGCTGAATTGTTTGTTTCGCGGGATGAAATTGCTGAGACACTATTGCAAAGTAATCCGACAGCCGAGACTTCAAAGGCCGCTACGGAAAATGTGATGGAGAATCTCGAGAATCTCGAAACTAGCGTCGTTGATAAGCTCAAGAACTCGAACTTATTTGCCGGTGAGGAAGAGGCCTTTGCGTTTGCCAGAGCCCTGAGTCGGTTAAGCCACATGGAGAGCAGAGAGTGGGTTGAAAGAGGGCTTGGGCTGGAAAGCCAGGGAGGCAAAGAAGACAAGGACAGCTGGACAAAGACGCGAAGTCGACAGATGGAGGATTCAATGTGATTTTTTTTTTGGTACGTCATTTTGTTAAAAGGGATTATGTCCCCCAGGGCGGTTCATTGTTTGGCTCTTTACAATACCCTGAGCGGATTTTACTAGAATACTATTTTGCCTAGACGGACGGACAGACAGACGGGAAGGCATCTTGGGATGGTTACAGATACGTCCAAGCATGTTTTCCTTATGTGTACTATATGTATACTATTTACGGAGATATATTAGCGGTATAGAATAAGCAGAGCGAAGAAAAAATATGATGATGATGTACGACAAATTAACAACAGATTTTTCTTGTCACGGTGATGAGTTTAGCCGTCTAAGTGGTTCCATCTGGAGTTTGGAGGCGAACAAAGGGCCCGCGATTTTGGTTCCATCTAGTTCCTGGATTAAAAGCAAGTAAACCAAAGATACCTGCAGAATCTCCGTAGGGGAATAGGACAAGCCACACTCTGCGAGCTAAATACGCTGGGCTAACTAGCTAGAATCCCGCGGGTAAAATGGATGGGATTATTCGAGTGAATGGGTAACACTAAACGTGAGGAGGCCGCCTGCTGTGTGGCGCTCTTTGGTGGGCTCAATTTGGTATTAGACACCCTACACTACACTACAGTATAGTATCAAATTAGATGAGGATGGCGTATCGCATCATATTAGTAGAAGCCGCAAGCAGAGCTCGGAGTTTGTGCGGCACGGTATACTGTATGTACGGTAGGCAGATATTACTCTTAGCACGGGTATGAGCTGAGTCCCATGGATGTTTCTCTGAGACATAGTCAAACAAGCAAATTTCCCACCAGCCAGCCGGGAGCCCGGGACCTTGTTTTAATCCTTTATTGCGGGCGGGTGCGGGCTGGACGAGATAGCCTTTGTGCCGCGATGACTCGGCCGAAGGAGAAGGATGTCTCTTTTCGGTGTGTGATTTATTTGATTATCGCGGGAATTGCCCAAATACGAAGCGCGTTGGACGGCGCACAAGATGGAAGCTTGGCGTGTTTTCGCCTACCTAGGTAAGAAAGAAACCTAGACAAAGGTTCGAATTACATTAGTCCGGGAGCCCGGGCAAAAGAACTGGTCCCGCCTCCGCGAATTTTTTTTGGAGAGCCAGGCCGAGTAAGATGTTTCTTTGGGCGTTTGGATTGGGATTGCACGGTCCCCTCCCATCGACATGCTCCATCGCTCGTTGGGTCGTCCGATCCGGGACCCGCAGGACACGAGGTTTTTATCCTCCCTTCCCTTCAGAAGCGAAATGGGACAAAGTGCCGGATATGGGCGAACTCAAGGTAAAAGAAATTGTTTCTTTACATCGGTCGATTTGCGAAGCGTATCCGACGAACATAAATTCAGCCTTGGGGTGGGGAGGGAGGGAGATGGTTAACGTGAAACGGCCTACCTACTCGGGAAGTTTTTTTTGGTGTCTTGTCTTGTTCTTCCGGGCTTCTTTTATTTCGTTCGCAGAGGTTTCCTATTTCTGCCTGAGTTATGGAAGGTCCGGGAAGTAAAAATAACGCCAGGGGACGGGTCTTTTTCTTCTTTTTTTACTCTAGTTATTTTGTATTACAGTGCTAGAAGGATGGAGAGAGAAAATGGCTCTTTTGGGGGTTGATGATGCCAGGGCTGGCCTGCACAATGACGACGGAAATACTACTAAGCAATCACCAGTTTGCATGCCAAGGCCAAAGGGGGGTGTTTCATGAACCCCGGCTAGCTCGTAGACCGAGTTGAGAGCCGGGTAGCGCGTTTATCTGTAGTTTAGTCGAGACATTGGGGCGAGTGGGATTGAAAGTCTGGGAAAAATTGCAGAGGGAAGGGGAAGAGAAAGGGTAGAAGATATTGGGAGAGGGTGTGAGTTTGGGGCCGAGGTGGTGTATGTTCCATGTCTTGCAGATGGGGTATTAGCACTGGTGATGTTGACGGGTATTTGGCGGCGTGATGGTGAAAAGTCCAGATTTCGTATTGGCGTAGTGCTTGTGTACACATGCTCTTCCTGCTTCTGAGAATCTGGGTTCTGGGTACCTGGGTACTGTCAGATAGATGCTAGTGAGGCCGGGCTGTATCGTATGAAGCAGGGAAGTTCTGCAGCATTGTACGAGGATCATGTAATTGCTGGTTTCGCCATTCAACAAAGTGCAGCCTGTGAAGTAGCGGTAAAGCCGTCTGCAAGCTGGCATCAAATCCCGTATTCAATAATAACAGCACGACTCAGTAATGGGTGCTGATGGCGCCACAAGTTCCCTTGCTCGAACAAAAAAAGCAGCACGATAAGTGATCCGATGGTGCCGCCATGGCTGTCTGTGGCGGATATTGAAGGGGAGCTGAACCAGGGAGGGAAAAGCCACAGCAAGCGCGCTGGTACCTTGATACCTATCGATAATGCAGCAGTACAGCACCTCATCAAGTCGACAAGGCACCAAGGCAGCAAGTCCTGGTACCTGCATGCACACAAGCTCGTTTTTTGCCAAAACAAACCAACGCCAACAAAGGACAAGGATTCGTGCAGAACGCAAGGCCAGGGGTCTTTGTCCAAAAGCATGGATTGAAAGGTGACGAGCTAAAAGACGCGAAGCAGCGCCTCGCACGGGCCAATGACTGCATCCCTTCTGGATTACTGGGGACCGGTTCCTGGATTAGCGCATCCTGCCGCCGGCCCAGCAGCCAATGGCAGCGCCGCGGTGCCTGAGCCAAGGATTGACGGCCCCTGTGCGGATCCTGGGCGGACTGCAGGCTTTTTTGCCTTTTTGCTGCTAGCAATCTTAAGCTTGGGGAGCTGGGAGCTTTTCGCAGCAGCTGGCTGGATTTGGTCGACAGCGGTGCTGATCCTCATATCATGGGCTGTCACAGGCGCCTGTCTGGACTGGACTCAGGGCTGGGCTGGCGCGAGGGCTACTGTCCATACGAGTACGGGTGAGGACATAGGTACACTTACAATTGAAGTTACAGCTGATGGGCGACTGGAGAGACTTATAGCTAAGGTTACTCAGCCACTTACCTGTCATCCCATCAATTGAATTTGAGGCTTGATTCAAAAGTGACAAACGTCCAAGTCTCCATTCCGGCTAGCTGGCTGACCGTGGCGATGCAAGCCCTTCAACAGCAAGCGTGCACCCACCACTCAATCTTTCTGGTCAAGCTCGCTCTGCTGCTGCACAGCATCTTCAGCATCGCGCTACTCGTACTAGTACCTCGGCCGACTGCTGCAGCGCTCCAGCTAGTGGCCAAGCTGCTTACCTGTGGCAGCCAGTGGAGCGCCCAGCAGCTGTTTTGATTCGGCGCAGCCTTGGGCGCTTGCCAGGCCCCCAGAGTCACACAAGTACCTGTACCTGCGTATCCCAGGACCCTGGCTCGCCCGTCCGTCTAGGTTATTCCCCAGTTGTCGCTCGCTCGCTTCTCGCCTCTCCCCTTCTCTTTTTTCCCTCCTCACCACCGTCCTGCCATCGCTGACGACACATCATCGCCTCTTGAAGCGAGCGATCGTGCGGTCTGGGCCTCTGCGTCAGTTTTTGAAGAGCTGCGCTCCGGTCCGTCCATTCATTCATTCATTGATTTGATCTGATTTAATCGACGCAGTCATTCTTTTTGCATCTGCTCAGCCATCCCAACCCTATTCGCGATATTGCGCGCATTACTCGAGTGCACACAAAGTCTCGATTCGCTCCCTCTCTCTGGCTTTTTCTCACACTGCCGTTTGCATCATCATTTTACTGTACAGCCTGGGACATTCAGAAATAACCACGGCCTGGCATTGTCTCGAAATCCAGCTGCCCCGTTGGTCCCTTGTTCCCCCCAGCAAAAAAAGCAAAGACATTCGTCTCTCCCCGCCGTGGAAGAAAACGCTCCTTGACTCAATAAGTCACCACATTCTTTCTCCCTCCATTACTGGCCGTCCCCCGTTCCAGACGACCACTTCCCCAGCCTCTTGCGACTGCGGAATCGAATTGCCAATATATTCAGAGCTCAAGGCGAAGATCATCGTCTTGCTTTTGCTCTGTGACGCCAATTTTTTTTTTCTTTCCTTGATACCCCGGAAACGACTTTGGACAAGATGCCCATCTCACACAGGCACCTCCACCGTCATCGAGATCTTCTCGATGACATTGACGACATCATCAGTGGCGTGAACCCCCACGACAAGCATGACAAGGAGGATTCCAACAACAATAATGCAGAGAAAGGTACCTATTAACTGCTTTTTAGCCTGGATGGCGTTGGAGTCATCCATTTCTGCGACCTTGACATGCTGACTCCCTCCTAGGTCAACAGACTGTGGTTCAAGTTGTCTACAAGACCATGTCAGCTACCTTTTCCGGCCCTATTGGCGGATACGTGACTGTGCACAACCCTCCCCCTCCCCCGAAGGAGACACCAAAGCCTGAGCCCAGCCCAAGCAAGCAACCCGAGTCCAAGGAGACGCCGACGCCGAAGGAAACTCCCAAGGAGACCCCGAAGCCATCGCCAACCCCCAAGGAGACGCCCAAGGAAACACCAAGCCAGCAGCAGCAGAAGCCGCCATCCCAGACACCCAAGGAGAGCTCTTCTACTCCCACTGCAATTCGCGCTCCTGCTCAAACCCATTCCGAGTCCGATGATTCTATTGTCAAGGCTACTGGCTCACCCACGCACTCTTCCTCGCCGACGCAACTGGCTGTTGATGGCAACCGAGCTCACTCTGCAGCCTCTTCTATCAGCCCGGCTTCAGCAACAACGACCCCTACCAGCGTCAGCGGAGGCAGCTCTGGAACCAGCGCTGGTGCCAAGGCAGGAATTGCCATCGGAGTCCTCGGCGGTATTGCTCTTGTAGGACTGCTCATCTTCTTCCTCATCCGCCGTCGTAAGCAGCAATCTCAGCTTGAGCAACTTTCGGACGACGATGAAAAGGCGGCACCTCCACCCCCCGTCCAGCAGCGAGCAGTCGTGGCACCAGTTGTAGCACCGGTCGTGAAGCCAGTGATGACACCTGCTGCGGCACCTGTCGCGGCACCCGTTGTTGCGGCTGCTGCTGCTGCGCCTGTTGCACGAGCAGTCTCGCCAATGTCGTTTGAAATCTCTCCCGCGCCGTCTCCGGAACCCATGGAGGATCCGTTTGTTCGCACGAACCCGAATGCGCCGCGCATCAGCCTTCGACCCGTCACCCAGTTCCTCCCCGGCTGGGATCTCGAGAAGCAGACCGCCGCCGTCGCTGCCGCTGGCGCTGTTGGTGTTGCTGTAACTGGTGATGGTGCGGATCGACCCAGTACGAGCCAGAGCAGCCACCCCGCCAACCCCTTTGGCCAGCAAGCCGAGCGTGTTCCCTCTCCTATCAGCGATGCGCCAACCCCCCAGACTCCGACTTACAAGCCCTACACGCCTTCCGTCATGTCCATGGCCGAGAACGCGCCAGAGCCAGACCCGTTCAAGGCTGAGGAGACTGTTGCCGTGGCCGCTGCTGTTGCCGCTACCGGAGTTGTCGTTGCTGCTGGAACCACCAAGTTGGCTCGCAAGGCCTCCATGAAGAACAAGAACAATGTTGACCTGACCGTGAACACCATGGAAGCTGTTCCCTCAAGCCCCACCGGTAGCGTCTCATCAGCCACTCTTGGATCTGCTCCTAACATGGGTTCATCTGGCGCGGCAGCAATCGCTGCGGCTGGCGGACCTGCAAACTCGACTGTTCACCGCGTGCAGCTCGATTTCAAGCCCTCTCTTGAGGACGAATTGGAGCTGAAGGCGGGCGACTTGGTACGCCTACTGCACGAGTATGACGATGGCTGGGTGAGTATTTCGATTCCATAGCTCCCCGCTTTTTGCATTCCCCATTTCGCCGGCCTTTGCTAACCTACTTCACTTTTAGGCGCTTGTCATCCGTCTGGATAGGTCCCGACAGGGTGTCGTTCCTCGCACATGTCTGTCAACCCGACCTGTGAAGCCTCGACCACCTCAGGGAGCTCCTCCCGCCGGTCCTCCTAGGGGACCCGGCTCATCCTCTGGCCAGCGACCCATGACTCCCCAAGGCCGCCCAATGACACCTCAAGGGATGCGTGCTCCCAATGGCCCTCCCAACGGTGCTCCCCGTATGGGTCCAGGTCCCGGCTCGCGCCCCGCTTCCCCTGCCGGTCCGATGATGAACCCCAACGGCGCAGGCCGACCCCAGTCTCCAATGGGTCGCCCGATGAGCCCGATGAGCCCCGGACCTAAGAACCAGGGCAGCCGACCCCAAAGCCCTAGCACGGCGAGCCAACGCGGGAGCGGGAGCCCCCCTGTTTCCAGCCCATTGAACCCAAACCCACCATCACCAACCTCGTCACCAACAGAGCCGGCGCCGGGACCACAAGCAGGTCCCATCGGTAGAAAGCCTGTCCCTGGCCAGACTTACTGATGGAACAGCCAATGCTAAGTCACTGTCTCTTTTCGATAAAGCATATTGGCCTTGCGCGCGACATCTGGGTAAAAAAGGGTGGCGCTGGGCGTTTTGAGAGGTATCTTAACACGGAATATGGCGCCACGGCGACAACTGAGGGCGTAATTTCATTCTGCTCCTCTTTTGCCGTCTAATTGTGCTCTGTTTTGGTGTCTGTTTTCTTTTTTCTTGCAAGATTTCTTTTTTCTTCTTCTCTATTCTATACAGCTGATCTCAGCACTTTCATTTACCCTGTGTATATATCATTCACATAAGTCCCGATGTATTGGGACTGCTATGACAGGTGACCAAATTACATCAGGCCTATGATTGGATGGCGTGTGTGAACACTGTTACAAGCAGGACTTGATGAGCCTGGCCAATGGCTGGCTTGTATTTTACTTCACTTCTCTTTACCATTTTTTTCACCTTACACTTTGATCCTACGGGATGTGACGAAGCTGCGGAGTTGGGCAGCGCTCATGTTTAAGATTATGATGGCGGGAAGAGATTGTATGTCCCATGAAGGGGAACGAGAACGTTACTGAACGATTATGTGTTTGCCAGGAAGATAGCCACTAGTTACTGATATGAAGAGACATGTTTTAAGATTACATTGCAGTTCCCCTGTATTTGTGAGCATATTGTTATACTGCGCTGCTATGCCTTGTAGTTGGTATGGAGTGTTGGTTCGGATGAAATGCTCTCCCCAACACGCAGCCTGGTGCTGTAAAGAAGCCCCATATGTGATTAAGATGCCGCCCTGCTGAGGCTGAAACGACAACAGTAGCAGCTGCTGCATTCATTCGAACCTTGGAACCTACCAACTACCAACAATGAATGATATCGCACTTCTCCAATAATAAGGTAGACACTGGTTGTTGGTACATTGCTGTATTGTTATTCGGCTATATTGAGCCGAATTAAAAGAGGAGGTCTTTGGTGCGCTGAGGAAGTCGCATCCAGCACGAGCAGATCACGTTACTACTTCCTTCCTCGACTCGCTTCTTCAAACATTCGCATTCAGATGGCCTCTATTATCCCCCCTTTCAACAATAACGGCGACTTTTGTAAAATATACCCCTGAATAGGCATCCGAAGGCTGGTTCCTCGATGCTCAAGCCACATGCCCCAACAAGCGAACACGATGCCGACATTGTCCTGTCAACGTTAACAGAGGCGCCACGAGAGGGGGAAACAAGATCTAGATTCCAGATCCCCTCATTCCGAATATCCAAACTATCGGTTTCACCAACTTTAATTTAACGCACAACTCAAACGAAGAGAGACGACGCACGTCAAACGGGGAGGTCAAAGAGCAAGGTGCACGGGGTCAGGAGAGGGCTTTTGCATGGTTGTGCGCCAACTCCGCATATTGTTGTTTCTTTTTTTCGCCGTTTGTCGGACAGCTGCATCTCTGTCTCGGACGGTTCTCCACTCTCTTCTCTGGACCTGGGGGTTTTCGTTTCCTTTTTATCTGCCTTGTTTCTCTCGCGTTATTTCGATTCTTTTTGATGATTTTTGTTGTTTTCTTTTTATCACCGTTTACTTGACGAACTGCCACCGGAAATTCATTTCACAAGAGATAAGCCTAACCAACAGCGGAAAAAGCCCATATTCAACTCCCATCATGCAGTCTCTCGCCGTTCTCTTTCTCGCGCTGGCGGGTACCAGCATTGCAGCTCCTGCTCAGGACCAATCTGTTGGCCAACACGTCTCCGAGGTTCAGGGCCAGGCCGCTCCGGTGGTGGAACTTCCCGGCTTCAATCACCTTGCTCGGAACGGTACGCAGAAGGCTGTCAAGGTTCCTGCTGGTGCTGCTTTTGATGGCACGTGTGAGCAGATTACGCTTGGAGGACATGGAAAGGTCGGTATGACGACTCTTGATGGCCTTTGCAGGAACAGTGCTGGCGATTGGTGGAAGACGAGCTTGAACTTGAATGAGTGTATCGGAAATGTTGGGGGTAAATTGGTGTACCAAGCAGGGTAAGTCGAGCACGAATTGTCTTGTTTTTAAGATGGTTAGGCTGACGTTGTGATTCTTATAGTGGTGGATTTGATGCTACTTGCCGGCCTTGCACGATTAGCAACATCCACGGTGGGGATAACATGAATCTCAAGTGTAACTGTCTCGATGACAATAAGATGCCAAAGTTCACTGCTTTGGAGATTGGATCTCGTGGTGAGTTAACTTCCTTTCTACTTACCAAGGAGCGATGCTAACGAGTAGCAGTTGGCAACCCCTTGGCTGTCAAGCTGGTTGACGGACGTTTCGTTTGCGGCACCAACTCTGGTAGCTTTGGCCCAGCCTTTGTCTAGTAGACCAATGAGATTCTTTCTTTGAGAGAAAGCAAGTACCCGAATATGGAGGAACTGAGAAATGGATAAGCTATGTGTTTAGTTAGATGCATGAAGATGGATGGATGGTATTGGGAACATCTGAAGTCAGCTTAGCGAATACATATCGAGAGTGCAAATTGAATCACGTTTGATGTTAATGTTGCCCGTGAATTTCCTTGGTGCATAATTGCCATTCATCTTCTGCTTCCATTGCTCCCACTCATTGCGCCCACAGTGTATCCATCAAGTCAGGGAGGTACCATAAAGATTGAGATGATGTTATCTCATAGTACACTATGATTCGAGGAAGAAGTTCAAATGTCACCCTCAAACGATGAAGACATGATGCCAGCTTCCCACAATGAGATGCCGCGAAGTTGGCCCTTTCGTAAGCCGTCGAGGGAGAGTGCCATTTAGTTTAAATTCGATTTGTGGGAGAATCTGGCAACAATAGCGATACCGGTACCTAACAATGTATCAAATGATTGTCAAGCCCTTCACTTACGACTATGAAGCATCGCCAGTTGCCAAACGCTGACGAGTCTAACTTTGACAGCTGCCACATATTAAGTCTATTTCTATTTATTATGAGCTACTGCTTCTATTTCTTTCCCCTCCTCTTCAACTTCATCATCTCCCCCTCCTCATCTTCATCGCCACCCTCTCATTCGAACCATTTTGGTGTCTACCTCCCTACCCCCTGCTTCCCACCAAAGTTGAAAGATCACCATCTGTAGTGATGGACGACGATCTGATGGACACCCACTTCCCAGGAGGATATCCCAACCCACCAGACGTTTTCTTCACGGTTAGGAAGAAACTCGAGAGAAAGGAGGTCATGGCCGAGATGCAGCCACTGCTTCTACGCCTTCGCGGCAAATGGACTGGAGAACTAGCCGCGGATATTGCAGCAACTTTAACGGCTCAAAAGCTTCAAGTGATGGAACCGCAGGCGAAGGGACTGCTCTCTGGGTGGATCTATCAACAAGAAGATCCCAAATACGTTCAGTGGCTGAAGAGCGCAGAGGCAGACATGACCTCAGTTGCATGGGGAGAGCATTTAACAGTTCCCGGCGAGGAATACTGGTCATCCACAATAATCATGCGCTGCGTTCTTCAAGAGATGGATAAGGCCGTGAAAACTCTTGAGCTTCTAACTGAGCAGAATGACTTTTTCGAAAAGTCGTTGTCGATGCTCAAAATGTTCGTGGGGCGTGTGGATTGGCACACCAGGCACCAAGAAGAGTTTCCGAGACTGAAGCCCGAGACTTTGAAGCTTCTCATGTGCGGCGATTACGGTCGATGTAGTTCGCCGGACTGTTATCGAAGGGATTGAATGGAGGATTTTATGATAAAGTACCTCATACTATACAAGCGGCTGTCCAGGCTTGATGGGACGAGGAATTTGGCGCTGGGCGGGTGGATTTGACACGGACTATGGGCATGGCGATTTCTATCGAGTTACTTGGCGTTGATCGTTGATCTCACGCTATCTGGTGAATTGGAAAGGGAGAAGGGAAGGAGGAACAATAGATTATGGCTGTTATCGACTCAATTATTGGGATGGGTATGGATCTTTCACGGAGTTTACTGGACGAAGCCAACATCATGGGCTGCTGGGTTCTCGAGATCTTCACAAGGATCAAGAAAGATCCCATCTCAACTTCATTAGTCTTCAATTAAAAGCACTCTCTCCTCGGACGCCTGTATTTATGCCTCTGCTTGTGCCCTGGACCCAGTCACTCGATCATCCAGTCGACTTGGTTCTGTGACAGAGGCAGTCACTCAGCTCACCAGGGCGTGTGTGCAAAACACAACAATACTGTATTTCCATGCATTATCTTTCGCTGATATCTTATTCGTGCCTCAGAATCTGCTAATATCACTGCATTTCTCTAGTACACCTGTGCCATCAATAGGCAGCCGACCTGAGGCGCTGGCCAGTCACTCAGACTGCCAGCCAGGAGGCGGTCAAGAGGGCAGAAACCCCCGTTAAGTTCACTCTGACGTGACGCCTGACTAAGAGCTTCTTCCTTCTTCCTTCATTCACCCGGGTCTCTCATTTCTGAAATATACAGCCTTCTTTGCGATGTATTTCCGCACTCTCTGATCCTTCAGAGCTCGCCTTCTCCAAATATTTCGCAAACAGGATTCCCACCTCCCCAACGAGAGACGTTGAAGACACACAACAAAGAATTACGCATTGGCAGAGGGCTGACCCAAAGGGACCCGCGTATGCTTCAAATTCTCAGTGAAGACGCAATTCCAACATCGCCTCAGAAACAGCCTCCTGCTATTCTACCCGACAATTCGGCCCTTGTATCACTTCTAGTCAAAGCTATGAACACCATTCAACGAAACGAGTCCTTCCTCATGGAAGTAACACACGTGTTTACCCGCGAAGAAGCAGAAGCCTCACTCGAGCACATCCTTGACCACTTCAGAAACGATAATCACGATTTAGTAACGGAGGAGATGGCCAAAATTATCGAGCTGAAACACACAAAGGTTCTCAGCAAGGGTTACAAGTCATATCTTCGCATGTGGGCCAATTCAGTCGGGGATTCACGGGTCCTAGGACTCCTTGAAATCTCGACGGATGACTTGAACACCTATAGCTGGACGGAGATGGTCGAGAGACTTATATTAGAGCTGTTGTCTATTAAATCAGAGCACACTGTTTGCAAAGATGCGAAAAGCTCGCTTGCTGAGAAGGACGACTTGCAATTCGTGGAGTGCAAGCTCAAGTTGCTTCAGCTACATGCTATGATTGAAGACCAAAAGCAGAGGGCATCCGATTCGCAGTTACACATGCAGATTCGGCTTGCTGAACTAAGTGAGGAGGTATCTGTCGTCAAAAGGGATCTGGAAAGCGTCAAACAGCAGAATGCCGAATGCCGAGATTATTCAACTGCTGAAGAGGGTTCCTGTGCAAGAGGAATCTGAAGATCCAGTGTTTACCAGACTACGGAAGGACAGGGAGTCCCAACCCTATCATTTCTGGAAATGATGCAGAAATCGGAACAGAGGATATGGTTGCTATATGTGGTACATGTATATACTCATGACACCGACCTCTATCTCGATAGAGTTTTACATTTTTACAGTACCGATATTCCTCCACGTCAAATTACTACTGGGGGTAGATGCTCAGAAACGCCTAGTTGTAATCACTGAGAATTTGCGAGATCAGGTTCATTTTTATCCAGCAAGCTGATGGTACAAATTTTCAGATCATGGTGCCATTTGGTGCATCAGTAGCTTGAACATGTTGTTACGGAGTCTTAAAGCTCAAAAGATGTCTCTGGGAAAGGGAATGTGTTTATCCTAGATCTCATATATAGGTGTTGAGATTGAGAACCTGGACATCTCTTTGTCGTCACACTCTCTCCAAAATAAGATGCCCATATCTCACTGTCGCCTCGTTGTTCCAAACCTCAATCAGTGCCTGGCCCTGCCCTAAGCGCGACCCTTCGTAATAAGCAAACTCATACGCCGTCGAATACAAGAGGTTAGAAGGTACAGTATTCAGGTTCGCGTTTTCCGTCGGCCCCCAATACAGCTCCACGTTGTTCCCATAATCATCACGAGTGGTGGCAACCGCGATATATTGCCCATCCCATTCTTGGCATATGTCCTTGGCCAAGGTATAACATCTTACCCTCAGAAGGACCAAAAGTCCGGCCGCCCGACGTGCCTTCATTCAGCAGTCTGAGGGTGACTTGGCCCTGGGTGTACCGTCTACCAACTGGGCTCTGGACTGCATCTCGACTGGTCAACGGTGGAGCGGTTTTTGTGATTACTCCTGTCTCTGGGTCGAAGAGGTAGTAATTCCTAGGGGGATCCCCTCGCTTCCAAGATGTTGTCTGGTTCCCAGCAGCGGTGTCGTTTTCCAAGGCGCCTGTCAGGTTCAGGGCAATCGGTGGCATTTGATTTCTCTTCTTACTGAGGCCTAGTATCTCGAAGCATTTGAACAGACTTTTTGTCGTCCAACAATCTCCAGGGTTGAGGAGCACATGGGGTATGAAGGACGGAGTTCCTTGCCAGTTCGGCTGGCTGTATGTATTAAGTTCAGCGTTCAGAACGCCGGTCAGGTCATTGATAACCAAGAAGGACGTCAAATCTATGAGCGCATTAGTGTGCGTCGTAGAGGTGCTAAGATTAAATTCCTCGGCAGATGAATGACGCTGTGGACTCGCATGTCATTTAATAAGCATAAACCCTTGGCCTCATGATGCTACCGCGCCTGCTATTAGCTGCGATAGTACAATGCCGGATGACAACATCTTGCTCCAGTTATGCATTTTGAAGTTGGAGGCGCTGGAGGACATTAGGAGAGGATGCAGTTGGAGACATTGAGTGGACAAGAAAAATACATAGGATAAAAGAGAGAAGGCCGTATTAATAGTGATTCAGACCAGCATTTGCTCTACTGTTTATAGGAGGGTCGGTAAAGCTCATCTCTAAATGATCAAGTTCAGGCCATTCTTACTTGGATTAGACAACCATGCCAACGTGAACCTATAATCATGCTGGCTTGGATCAAGCAACCTTCCCGAATATCCGAACATTGCCGGATTGAGCGAGAATAAACCCCAATTGAAGAACATATAATAGTATGCATACCTACAAGGGCCCTATCTTATATAGCGTTACAAGAATTAGAAGTAGTAGCTTTTAGTAATCACCTCTGTGTTATCGCTGCCCAAGGTAGTCGGCTTCTATGTCGCAAACATTAGCAAGAAGAAAAAATTCAGAAGTAATATTTTCAAGTGTATAGATTAGGCTTAAAACTAACTATGTACGGCCAGGACATGGAGTTGCAGAACATGGTGCCAGGAAGTGTCTTGTCCCTAGGGCCCAGGCTCTCACGGATGTCGCTAGTTCCAGTCAAGAGACGTTTTCCGCACAGTCTGAAGGCCTGAATAGACATTCTCCAACAACGGTTTCATAAGCAGGGGCCGGTGGAGGTGTGTAAAATGACTTATTCTCAATTAAACCTACGGCAACCTACCTATCTAGATATGTGGCTATGCAGCACCTCGGCGGCTGATTGAGGTTCAAATGTCGGAACGGGATGCAAAAGGTAACCTTTTATTTGCTTATTTAACATTTAAAGCACACATAGTAAACAACCAACGTGACTCTTCAAGTATCTGCTATCATCTGCTACTGTCAAGGCTTCATTCTAATAACTGCTGCTCTAGCTATATTCCTGTAGTTCCTAGTCTTATCACTGTAGTTTTGAGCCACGGGACACTGGATAGTAGAACCGTCGTCTTCGCTAGTACTCCTCATTAATTATTTATGAACAAACTGCTATACTATAATCCATCAAGTACCATTGTCATAATACGGCCCCCAAACCCAAAAATAAGCCGGGACTGGGATACAATAATGTGAGATGGGCGGTATTCTGGAGGTATCCACAATACTCTCTTCGAATCTCTCATCAGCCAGGCTTTATCTGGAGATACCCAAAACTTCTTCAACATTAACTGTTTGGCTTTCTCTGTAGACATTTTCTCGTGGACAATCACATCCACATTGACAAAGGCTAGAAAAAAAAGGGAAATCCAATAGTGGTCAGCATATATGTCTGGATAAGGAGAGAAACCTAGAATCTTTGCTCCTGTTGACGTATCAAAAATCTCGACCTCCTCTTTTGACGCAATGGTAATTAACTGTGTATCCTGCGCTGAAAACATTGCAGATTCACCAGTAAACTGTTTGTAGATGATAGAGATAGGTATTAGATGATCCGTCGAGAAATCCTCAATATAAATGTTATCACTGTGGATGAATGCCACTTTCGCGCTATCCGAAGATATAATAATTCTTTTAATTGATCCATAACATGCCTTCAATATTCTTGTAGAATTACCGGCAATAGAATCCATAAGATGCACCTCAGACCTATAAGTGGAATAATAGTGGGGGGAGCTGGACGAGTAAATTATCCGATTATCCTTGGAGAAAGCACATTGTAAAAATGTACGGTAATAAGATCGATTAGCAGACGTGCTTGATGCTTGTATATTCTGCAATGTCTGCACTCGACGACGCAGAGCCAAATCCCATAGCTCTATATATTTGTCAAACATGATTGCCGCCAAGGGCGCGAAACTTGAGAACTCAACTTGGATCACCGACTCATCGGGTTTGCTGATACCTAATAATTTGCAGCTCATATCTTTCAAATCCAATGTGCCGATAGTGAATTCTGTTGAAAAATCGAGAGTTTGACCCTTCGAGTCCAGAGACATATGTGTAATGTTACTGGTAATACGGGTCCCAGAGTTTGTAGAAGGTGCAGTGTGCAAGTTCCATATTTTGATCACGCCGGCCGAGTAGGATGCAAGCATTGTTTCGTCTGGAGAGAAAGCCATGGCAAAGATTTTATCTGTGTGGCCGGTAAGATAGTGTCGTAAAACTTGATTTTTGATATCCCAGACCGCAATTGCCGTATCATAATAGCCTGAAATTGCGAGTATCTCTTTACTTTTAGATAAAAGGAGATTTGTAATCCATTCAACTTGTCCGTGAAACATTTTTTCTGTTTTCCACGTCTTGATATCTAGGAACTGAATATCGCCTCTGTTGTATCCAATGATTAGAAACTGTCCATCATGGTCGAAGATAACCGTAGAAATCTTGTGTGTTTCACTCTTGAACTCTCGGAAAATCATATTGGCGTGGAGATCCCAAATAACGATGTCGGTTTGACCGAAAAGAGCAGCCCAATTACCATCTTGAGAAATATATGCTTCCGTCCTTGTGTAAGAAGGAGACGCAATGAGTGCAACACTGGTGGATTTGCCAGATTGTAAATTGAGGACTGTATTAGCTCCGTCCGACGATAACATGGATAACACATCTCCGGTAATCGATAAATTCTCGTAAAAACGTTTTTCATTCATCCGGAATGTATTTAGACATCGCTGATTTTCGATGTCCCAAAGCTCTATTTCGCTGTCTCCTATAGTTATGAGCCTACCATCGGGGCATACAAGATGTCTAAAAATCTCTCTTCCCTTGGTATCGAACTCATAAAGGCAAGAAGCTGTCTTAAGGTCCCAGATCTTGACAAAGCCATCGTAGCTGCTGGTAATCAATTTCCTGTTGGACCAAAAACTGAAACCCGACCAAGCATCGTCAGATTCCATAAATTCTATGGTCTGGACACAAGGCGACCAGTCAGAATCAACCTGAGGCATCTGTTTGATGAAAGCTGGACAATCTGACTCAAAAGTCTTCCGAACAATGCTATTGGTTGGCGAGAAAACGAGCGCTGAATTATAAATTTGCAATGGTGCTTCCTGAATTGCTGGTCTAAAGGAGTGAATAAATCTGTTGGCGTCCTGGAGCAGCTTCGACATCTCTAAGCAATGGTATCTCTGAGCAGAAAGGGTTAGTGCACCATTCGGAAAATTGGGTATTCTGAAAGAAACTTACATCGGCAAGTGTCTGCAAGGTAAGTATGAGTTCAACCCCTTCGTTGATTCTTCCAAGCCAGGTCAATGCTTCGATCCAATTTAATATCTTGGTTTCAAGTAATTTGTGCTCTGGTCCTCGATCTTGGAGCTCTGTCTTTCCTTCTTGCACATGGTAAACCCAATAGATGCATGCGTAAGCTATAGCTTGAGGTAGATGTTTTTCAATTGTGTCTTGTCTGACTTCAGCTCTGATCACGCCTGGGTCCTGAAGATTGCAGATATCGTTATGCAAATTCGTCGATAGCAGCTGTACACATCGCTCTGCCAACCACCTGTGAACAATTTGTTCTTCGATTCGTAAGCCTCGACAGGAAATGCCGTTCTCTCCAATAAACGAACTCTCATCTAATAAAAACTCTCGGTATGAAAGATGAAATAACTTGATCGGCGTGTCTGCAGATTGGACATCTAGCACAGATGAAAGGGGGTTTAGCTTGCTGTATATTTCACTCCTTTGAAACCCAATCAAATCAGAGAGAGCAGAAACTGATAGAGGGCTAGCAAGAAGAATAATTGATCCAACAATCTTCTGGAACTCGGCAATAAACTTGGCTTTGGCATAAATTGGAATCTTGTCGATAATCTGAGCCAGAATTGAACGGTACAAGTCTTCCACATGACCTTCCCCCCGTGTGCTGAAGTTCAGGATGTGTTTTATCTTTTGATCTGGCGTCTCTGGCCACTGATCGTTTCTGAGCATTCGAGATATTGTCGCAGCAGAGATAAACAGAGGACTCGCCATCTGTACTAATCGATCGAGTATCTTTTTTCTAGGCCATTTCGATGAAAGCCGTTGACCTTGCTCCATCTTTTCTTCATTGTGGTTATACTGGGTTCTATATTCCCGTATATCGTTCTCTAAGAAAATCCTAATATCGCTCTGAATTGTTGTTTCTTTCACCCGATGCAGTATCATACTCTGACGGATACTGTCTGTAATGTTGAACTGCTGATTGATATGATATTCTGGTCTGCTGGTAAGAAAAATTTTGATTTTAACAGGAGAATCGATCTTGTGCGCCGTTAGGAGTTTGATCAGAAGCTTCGCATCGTTTGGTGGATCGCATTCGTCGAGTGCGTCAACAACGATCACAATTGTCATCCGCTCTGGGGTCGACTCCATATGAACTTCCCTGAGAAGACGAGCCCATAATTCTCGAAATTGAGTCTCAAGCATTTTACTTCCGATCTCGGGTTCTTCCTGAATTATGCCATGGAGGACCTGCGTCAGAGTAGGTTGCTTGCGGATCATTTGGCTCGCAATTGTTGCAAAGAACCGCCGAGCCGTTCCACGATCGCCCTCGCCTCGTTTGAAGAAGAAACTTGCGCCCAAAATTTTCCCGTCAAAACTCTTTGCTACTGTCTGCGCTATGGTTGATTTGCCCGTTCCGGCCAACCCTTGCAACCAGAAAATGGAAGGACTAGATGGATCGATTGCCCACTTATATATGGTGTCAAGTATTTCAAGCCGTGTGCCAGGGTGACATTCATCTCTGGATGCTTCGGAAAAGTCATCATAAGCTGCTCCTTGAGCAACTTGAAGCTTACTTAAGATGAAATCCATTTGTATACTTTCCAGTAGTATCCTAGGTACGGTTAGAGCCTCAAACTTGAATAGAGAAGAAGAAATCCTTACAAATGGTAATTTGAAGATCGCTGTAAGTTATCAATGAGTTCAAAAAGCTTCTGGAAGGATTGGTCCCGATTGAAAGAAAAGAACCTCTCACAGTCGTCTGCACGTTTAGTAAGTTGAGAGCTGCTCTCATCGAGACTCTTGACTTTCTTCTCCACGTCGTTGAGTAAGAACGGAGCCATTATTGCCATAGATTTGTTTCGATGAGAATACAGAAAGCCGAGGAAATACAAAGAATTTGCGTATGAATCGACAAGAGATTCTTCGAGAGCCTCTAGAGCCTCCTTGGTACCATCCGTGGTGGAGCTGGACGTGAAGTATAACTTTTGATACATGTTGCATTGCAGAAGTAGTGAGGTGACAGAAGCCAGACCTCCCAATATCTGTATATCGAGCTGGTAATTCGACGTAATACCCTATCCACGGCGTTCTTACGTCAGTCCTGGCTGAGCTCTCAAGCGCCTGGTGTTACTTACCACAAGGACCACCCGCACAGCAGCCCATGGGAGGGCTGCATGTACTGGATCATAGCTGACTGCAACATCACCTACTGAGATGAACTGGTTGAGAACGGAAATAGTCTTTTCAACATAGGCGGAGGTAGAAGTATTACTGTGCTTATCCTTAAATTGATGCTCCATCGCCTCTTTGACACTCGACACCAAGTCTGTCATGACTATCGGTCTAGTATTAGAAGATCCATCCTGGGAAACATGTTTCTCGATTTCGTCGATTAGATATATAGCATCTCGATCTTTTGATTCCTTTACTACCAGCAGCACTCTGTCCCATAGGGCTTTGGCAATTATTTCTTCGTGTCTTGCTGTCTGTTTTTGCTCGGGTGCAATCTGTGCGTCTAATGATGGAGACGGTCCTGTTGATCGCAGTATTAGCCCTGTGTAACCGTGATTTCAGAAGAGCCAACTTACCGTGTGACAGAGCCACGGATAACAAGGCATTGCCTGCCCTGACAAGTTCTTTGGCGGCAGGGCTCTCCTTTGGGGGTCTCGGGACATGAGCCTCAGTAGTCTTCTGGGCTTTAACCTTTTTACTCCTAATAGGGAGCTTCCAGCCTTTCATTGCGAATATTATTGACAGTGAATAGTCAATACTTCTGCTGAATGATAAAACATGAAAATAGAAATGATGTAGGATTGAATGTTTGGCATGGTTAAAGACAAGGATCTGGGATAAGGCATCAATGGCGGGGTTTGTGCCAACAAGTCCCTGATAACCCAGCTGAATATTCAGCACGGTGATAAACCACGTGCCTTCGTTATAATTGGTTAACATAACATGCATTCATGCAATGAGAGGCAAGAAGTAATCAATCTCGTGCAAAGAGCTAGTGGGGGTTCACAAGGCTCTGATGCAACCTTAGATTAGACAATATCCCAGAAGGCAGTATTATTACATATTAAACAGTCGGGTGTGCAAAGCTTCGTATTTGCAAACATAAACCGTAGTCACACACATACAGATGATCGAAGGATTTCGATGCCGTATCCATTATATACAAGTGCGACAAGCCTAAAGAAATACGACAAGCGACGACGACGATATACAAGCGAACATCTGCTGAAAAGAGCATCATCCTTGTGAATGTATTTGTGTTTATGATCCTCCGTACGCCGATATGTTCGCCCCTAAAAAATACAAGTTTCTTTGCCGCTCCTGGATTGATGGATAACCAAGAAACAAAACGGTGAATGTGAGCAAAGGAGAAGAAAACCCTCTAAATGCTGGAAAGATAGATGAATTAAGCAAGCCAAACAAAAAGATCTCTCTCACAAGAAATAATCTGCAACTGGCTTCTTGGCAGGCATCCCCCTAGAGTCCTGCGGCGCAGCTTGGAACACGCGGTATCGTCGAGCAGGCCCATTCTTGGGACCGCCTCTCGGCTCAACTATGCCACCAGAACTACGGCCGACGTCTCCATTTGTTCTCTGGAAGATGCCAGTGCCTGATTCGTCCTCGGTGAGTTCCAGCACGGCGGCGACATTGCCACATCGGTAGCAGTAATTAGGAGCAGACCAGACTGTGACAATGGAAGCGTCAAACATCTCCTTGAACCCTTCCATGACAAGCTGATGCGCACGGGCAATAAGACTTAGATCGTTTCGGTGGTTGAAGACTTTGACAATATCGGCCCCAAAGAGGAAACCTGCTCCTCGTGGAGAGAGACCCCAACCGTCGATTTCGTCTGGATCAGACCACAAAAGATCGCACATGGCTCCTTCGTGAGGTACCTCTTGTTTCCGATCAATGAGTCGAATCTTATCTACTGTGTCAACAAGAGGGCTCAATCCACCATGCACGCAGAGGATAGCCCCCGTAGGGTTACCCACGCTGCCACTGCTGGATCCAGATGCTCCTGTGCCGGGAGGACCCGTCTTGTCCACTGTGGCTTTATTGGAGTTGTCGAGTTTCTCTTGGGAAGATTGGTTGGCGGGCTGTCGGGGAAACCGGCTGATTATAGAGCCGGCCTGATCGCAGACTTCAATCTCAGTGTCGTCGTCCTCTGGCGAGCCGGGAGAGAGCGTGCTGGAGGCGCCCAAAACAATGGCACCGAGAGCGAGGTAATCGAATACGTCGCAGCAATAGCGCCATACGTTTGCGCTGCCGTACTTGCGAAGGCACTCATCGTAAAAACCATACACTGTTGTAATCTGCCGTGACTCGTGGTTGCCACGAATTAGTGTCATGCGATCTGGGTATCGAACTTTGAGGCAGAGGAGGAGGAGGAATGATTCGAGAGAGTAGAAGCCACGGTCGACAAAGTCACCTAGTAGATTCATAACACGTTAGGAGGAGGTGATGGCGAGTGATCGAGGCTTGTATGGAGAGCCGTACCCATGAAGAGATAGTTGGTGTCGGGAACATCGCCGCCGACGCGGAAGAGCTCCATTAGGTCGTGGAACTGGCCGTGGATATCACCACATATCTATTCAGCCACAGAGTCGCATTGATTAGTACACATCTTCTTCATTGCAATCTCAGTCTCCAAGAGACTTACTGTTACAGGCGCCGTCACGGTGACGACGTTGCCCTCTTCGATAAGAAGCTCTCTAGCACGGTGGCAGAGCTCCCGCACCTGATCTTCCGGAATGGGTCGGCATGAGCGCAGCTGCGCGATCGCTCTACAAGGTATATTAGCAGGCAAACGACATTTTGTGCTGAGACTGGCTTGTGAACGAACTTATCGAGATCGCTCATGATGGGCGGCAGAGAGAGCGAGCGACTGACGCCACAGGAGCGGTGCGTCGGTCAAGCTGATGCAATAATCCGATAGAGATAACAGACGGCTATAACATGTCGCGGTAAAGAGGTTGTTGAAAAGCAGAAACGCTGTTCAGCGTGGGAAGCGGCAGAGTCACGCGAGGCGCAGCTGAAAGACTGAAGTCAAAGATTCAAAATGGATCACTACTTTAGTCTATCGCGTTCAAGATGCGGCTACGTTTCGGGCGGAAGTATTAGAGTGGCATGCCGCTAACCCGCTTCATCTCTAGCACTGATTGATCACTATCCCAAAACTCCAGCGGCTGTTTTTTAGCGCTCCAACAAGGACCTGCAGCAGCCCGGGATTTTGGGACCAGTGGAAAGGAATTACATTGCGCCGTGGCCCGAGAAGCTCCCACCTCCCACTAACAGCGCAGCCAATGAGGGCACACTTAATCGAATGTCTGCGTCGATCATACCAGGCGCCTTTTTTCTGCTGAGCTTGTCGAGATCCAGCTGCAGTTGGGACTGCCAACCTCCAATTGGAAGCGCATCGTGGTTTGAGGGAACATGCGACAATTACCTTGTGAGTCTCCAATGCTTACATACACATACGTCTATGCTCTGCATGTCACTGGTGTTGGAACGGCATAACTAACAGCTGGTGTCAAATCTACAGCCTCAAACACCACAGTCAATCAATCCCGCTGACAGCCGAGGGATTGCCCACCATGCCGCCGCATCTGCACCCACGGTCACGAATGACCTCGTCACTCTTCGCTACAACGGTCCTTGCCAGCTTCTTCGTTGTTGCGCTGCCGCATCTATTGCCGTGCCCGGTCCCGCGGACAAAGTACGCTGATGGAGAGATTATCGTCGACGAGAACGGTAGACGGAAGAGATGGAAGAGGAGGGACGTCGATACAAAAGACGGACTTGTGCAGTTCAACCAGACGACAGACGACGAGATTGAGCGTGCGGCGGAGCGAATGACGAGAGAGTGTCCCGTACCGAAACCCGGAGGGATGTTGGGAGAGTGGCTCGGATTCCACGCCACGGATGACAAGACGAGGGCAAACAGATGACGATTGATACCACCAAATGAATAATAAAAAGAAAGGAAAAAAGTTCAAATATGCGAAATTTCGGCAGAATACTGTTCCGTGAATGTGTGCTGGATGCGGAGATCAACAGCTCCTCTCTTTATTCCGATCAGGCCGGCCCCTCAAGGCTGACATCCGCGAGAGAGGACGAGTCGACATATCGAGAGGATTGGTTGTTGCACTACCCGTTCCACAAGTGATCTGAAATTGATTGTGCTATCTACTGAGCAGAGTCATTTGAGTTCCAAAGCTCGAACTCAATGGATAACCTTTGTTATTAGCTTACAAGCTTGTTCATCTCTTCCGTGCCCCTGGTACTAACCCCAGCGAACAATTGAAACCACAACAGGCAACATGCGCTCCATACTCACACAAATCATAATCATCTGAGTCAATGCTAATTTTGGAACCTTATTGTTAACTCTGTATGAGCGGTCCCCAAGTCCGGCCATCCGTTTATGTTTCTGCGTGGTTTATAAACCTCGGAACGCGATATGAGAAACGCCCCGAAACTTTCAAACATCATGACGCATTGGCGCGACTCAAGCCAGACGGCACTTTTCAACAAAGACGCTCTTTCTTTGCCTCCTTTGCCGCCGTCTAGACCGTTGTGGTTCTGCGGCTTTGTTTGTTGCCGGTCGATCTGGCGTCTGAGAATCGCCAGGGGGGTGAAACTTGCCCCGCGGTCTCAAACGTGGGAATCAAGACCAAGCTTTTCTTACCCCAAACAATGACACTTACCAGATCCAGCTACTCTTTTGGTCATTCTGCGACGCTTCACCTTCACCGGTTTGAGCTTATACCGCCCGCACTATCCCTCGATCCTACTGTGATGGCGTTTTGAACTTTACTTGGGTTATGGTGCGCTAAGCTTGGACTTAGTGTTGCTTTATAGCTTCTGCCGGGAGACGATTCGCGTTTCGCATTAATATTCCCCGACTCATGAGACTTTCGCTTACGGTTGTGCTTTGGGGATTGCTGGCGCTCACCCATGATGCCATGATGGCTGTTGATGATCAACTGAGATCGATATGTCATCAGAGCTAGCGAATCATCCGATAGACCAGGGGCTCTTCCTCCCTCAACCCCGTAGAGGTAGCCTCTGGATACCATCACATCCGGTCTCAGGGGCTGACGACTCATACAAGCTACGAATCCATGCCTAAGCAGCCAGGGCTCCGGATGAAGATGAGACGGGCGAAAAGCTTGGGCAAAAAGCTTGTATACGGCAGTATCCGAGGTATCCTCTTCCCACGAGGGAGAGGAGTATATATCATGCCCTCTCTCCGCCTCGTTCTGGTTTCTTCTCTTTTTCTCCTCAGGGTCGCTGCGCTTCACTCACTTTACATTCAATTCTTTTCTTTTCCTAAACAAGAGCTGTGCTCTGTTTCCTTCGATTCACTGAAACCTTTTGCTCAATTTATACCAACCAATCTTTAAATTCTTTTCTTTTTACTTTTTCATCTCTTATTTTTTCTCATCATTCAAAATGAAGCCTTCTTCAATTCTCCTTCTCGCCGCTGCCGGCCTTTCGTCCGCTCTGCCGGCTCAGCCCGGCACCGCCAACGGTGTCCAGGCCCGGGACAGCCGATCTCTCTTTGGCCATGCCATCAATGCCATTGCTGCCCGCAACTTGGTCCCTCTCAACGCCAACACGGCTGCTCCCCCTCCTGCGGCTGATCCCGCTGCCGGCAAGAAGGAGGCCCCTCCTGCGGCTGATCCCGCTGCCGGCAAGAAGGAGGCCCCTGCTGCTGCTCCTCCTGCTGCTAAGCCTACGGAAAAGAAGGCCGGCGATGCTAAGGCTACTGATGCCGCGGCGACCACCACTGCCGCTGCTGCTACTACCACTGCTGCCGCCGCCGATGCCGCCGCTACTACCGTTGCTGCCACCACCACCTCCGCGGCCCCAGCCATTGAGACTACCGCCGTCGCCGTCGGTAATGGAACCGCCTCCGATAACGGCAAGGGCAAGGGTAACGGAAAGGGTAATGGCAAAGACAACGGCAAAAACAACGGCCAGGACAAGGGCCAAGGCAAGGGAAAGCATAACAACAACAATAACAACAACAACGGCAACAACGCTCTTAGCTCAGCCATCGCCGGCGCCCTCAACACTCTCGGCCTCGACGGCGTCCTGGACGCCAGCTCCCTGGACAAGCTGAGCGTCGGCAGCCAGATCTCTTTGCTGGCGCAGATCGTTTCCCTGCAGACTATGAAGGATCTGCAGATGGTTGGTGGACAGGACATTGTTATTGTGTTGAACCAGGGCTTTAAGAGCAATGGGCTCAATATCGGTAAGCCTAAGCCATGATTCTCTTGTAATTGTTTAAGTGGTCGGTGTGCTAATGAGGTTTATTAGTTATCAACGCGTAAGGCGGAATGAGAAACGAAGCTTCTCGTTTTTGGGTAAAATAGGAATGAAATGGAAATGAAACACGACAGGGATTGAAGCTGGTTGATCTAGCATGGAGAGTATGTAAATCATGATAACTTGGGAAAAAAGAATTGTCAATCAAAATTGTGTGCTTCCCACTATGTGAATGTCAAGACTCTTCCATCGTGAAGTGTGAATATTATAGAGTCAAGCTCCAAGAAATAAACGTGCTGCTCAGCAATTGTCATCTATCATCCAATCTAGTACAATCAACGAAAAACACAGACAAGGTATAAATCAACTCAAAACAGTAAGCGTGATTCGATACAGTTTAACTCATACAAGAAACCATATGTATAGCCCCTTGACAACAATAACAAAAAGCTAACCTTTCAAAAATATGCCCTCAACCTCATGATTCGTCGCTCCCAACCCCCCCAGCTCCCCCATAACTCCCATCCATCCGGCCCTTCATCCATTCAATATGATGCGTGATTTCCCTTTTCTCCCCTAAAACACCCGAAAAATAAAAAAGAAATTTATATAAACAACCATTCCTACATACCTTTCGTCAATCCGTTCGCTCGCAGAGAAATAGCCCATGAACGTCGCTCATCTTCAAGCCAAACACATGGCCATGGCCATCTATTAACCCACCACAGCCTTTTCACTGAGACTCTCGAGAAATCCTCCCAAATCCTCCTTCTTGACTTCCACGACAGAGTGCTCGAAGCTGTCGATTCGGACACGCGCGCTCGTCTCAGAGACGACTTCCTGGAATGCGTTGCCAAACTTGTTCAAGCCGTAGCCTCTATCGTTCTCAGCATCTTCGTCATCCGAGTCATCTTCCGATTCAGAAGAGTCAGACCCCTCAGACTCCGTCTCTAATTCGTCATCATCATCGTTATCGTCGTTGCCTTGATTCGCAGCTCGTTTAGCCGCACGCTTCTCTTCCTGAATCTTTTCCTTAGCCTTTCGCGCCTCCTCCTTCTTCTTTGCCTTGGCTTCTTTATTTGATTGCCTCTCTTGTTTAGTAGCCTTGTTCATAAACACGCTATCAGGTCCTCCGCCACCACCAGTACCAACGACGATGTAGACTCCACGCTTCTCGTTTAGGCTCGCCACTACCAGGGGTGTTCCACGACCACCATGGGACAGCTTTCCATGGGATTCCTTTTCTTGTTCAGCCAAAGCCTCTCCTATCCAGAGAGCCAGCTTTGTCAAGGCGGCTGGGTGGGTGAAGAGAGCAACATCTGGACCATCCTTGACGACACACATGCGGAAAGCACGGAGATGCTTGATTTGCTTCTTGTTGATGAGAGATGTCCCTGTTCGGTAGATTGCGCGGTGCAGGAATTGCGCCGTTGGCAGTCCGGCTTTGAGAGCATCAATACTGTCATATTTCGTTAGCATATCAATTTCATTTTGCTGCAATGGACTTATAAGTGCAGCTCACTTTTCCAATGCATCATACGCTTCCCAGAAGCGTCCAATCCACTCCTCGCCCTGCGCAGCCAGCTCTGACTCGTCCTCCATCTCGCGGGTCACCTGGCTTGGTCCTCCGTTTGTTGTTTCCAAAGTCTGAGCATGTTGTCCAACCTCTAGTAGAGCACCAATAACAACGCCAACATCCTGAGCGCTGAGGGTGGCACGCCAGCCCCAACTGCGGACAAAGCCCCATCCATCCTTGGCTCCGGCTCGATCTTTGCCGTCTGTGTCGACCGCTGGGACCATCTCATCCAAGTTGTATAGAGATCCGTACTTCAAAAGCTTTTCTCTCAGTTCGCGCTTCAGCATCATGTCCATGTGAGTATAGCTTTGTTTGCATTGCGCCAAGCTGACTCCCATCTTGGCGAGAAGCTTGTGAAGCCGCTTGATACCCGCCTCGCTCCAGGTTCTTAGCCTGGAAAAGAGATATGGCGAGTGTAGCATGCTGTCATAGAGGCTCCAGTGGCGGATCAGAAGAAACCTTGGCTCTGGTGACAGGCGAATGCCCGTGTCTTCAGGGTTCCTGGCCGTGGTTGGTATGATGCCGTTATTTTCAGGGGCAACTTTTCCGTTTCTCATTTCTGGTGGGTTCAACCTCCGGACCTCATCTCGCAAGAGCTGTCGCAGGCGAGCACCCCGCACGCCAAACCACCCAGACGGTCTTCCACCTCCGCCAGAGCGGACGGGGGCGGCAACGCCGGCTGATGACCGTCCGTAAAGCTCCATGGATGTAACTCCTACTATAGCCAACCAGAGGAGGTCATTGTCATCGCGACCTAGTTCGGAGGCCAACGAGTACATCATGGACGAGATGGGTTCTGCAAAGGACGAGCCCATCCTGTAGTATTGGTGTAGGACGGCTTCTTTATCTTGTCGCATTCGTAATAATCGCTTTCGCAGGGTGCGGGCAGAAACTTTTGGCGGAGGTTGGGCTCCCGATGGAGGCTCGACGGGGTCACTCGATAGTACTGCAGGATCTCGAATGGACAGCAGGCCTCTGGGCTTTGGTCTGCGAGGAGAGCTGGCTATGGAACTCGACTAAGAGGTGTTAGAGATGCATTACCAAATGATACTTGGGAAGGACGCCTTGATATACGTACGGAATTACTTCGTCGCCGTTGGCGAGGCGGCTCTTCCTCGTCGTCACTAGACTCGTCCTCGTTTAAGCTCTTTCTTTTCTGTCCTGCATGAGCTGACTCTTGGCCAGAATTGGCTTCATCGTCGTCCTCATCTTCGCTGGAGTCCTCGTCGCCCTGCTCCTCAATGTCTGGCATATCCAGAAGTGCAAGGTACGCATCACGCTCCGTCATGAGGTCCCCCTCGATATCGCCGTCGTCAAACACCACGATGCCGCCTTTGCCAGAATTGTATGATCGATTGATGGCGCCTCCTGTGATTCCCGCCGGACTCCTCGACTGGTATGAACTCGATACTTGGTTCGGGGGCTCGAGCGGAAAGCCGCCAAAGACGTTGGCCAAGTTCCAAGGCCTATGAGCATCAAAGACCCAGACCTCGACGCCACTGTAGGGAGACTCTTCGCCTTCAGGTTCTAGTCCCAGCAGCGGACCAAGATCGACCATGCCTCCAACACCGAGGCAGACGACAACTCCTCCACTGCCTCCCTGCGACTCCATCATCGGGACCACGAGCTCCCTTCCGGCCTTCTCCAGGTCATTGTAGCCCGCGACGGGTTGGATCTTGTGCGGAATGTAGTCATGTTTGAGGAGGCGAGTAAGGATGCGGCATGCGCAGAGAGCGTCCGGTTCGAGCGCGACGAGGATCAGGACGGCCGGGGAGAGAGGATGTCGAGTGTTTTGAAGGTGCGAGTAGAGCTTGGATATCAGAGAACGCGGGAGATACATGGCTCGAGACGGCGGGTATGGATATCTGTATCAAAACCTATAAAAGTCCCAATTGATGGAATAACGGCATGGAATAAAAGCTGCAAGTAAATGTTTCTTTTGTCTTGTTTCTTAGATAGGAGGTGATCACTCCGGAAACGCGCCCAATCCTGGCCTGGTCGTGACAGAAAAGGGAACTGGCGTTAGACACGGGTCCAAGGCGCATAGCACAATGAAGAATCTAGGAAGACTTTCTTTGGTTCCAAATTCAAGCCGAGCGAAAAGGGAATATGGAAAATAAAAACCAGATGCAGCATATCAATGAGGAAAATAAGAAAAAGAAACAAACAAGAGACAAAGTGATACGAGCAAAATGCTGATGCTGATGCCGATGCTGACGCTGAATGCTTAAGCTCTGCTTTTTTTTGTTGTTGAAGAGCTCGAATGTTTGAAGCACACGAGGATGTTTTTGCGCTAGAAAACGCGTGTATGACCGGCCATTAAAGAAACGCCCAATTGAGTGACGCGCACCGCGACGAGCAAGTGGGAAGGATCGATGGAGGGGTCCTGCCAAGTGGGGCACGAGTTCTGACGTGACATGCAGTTTTGTTTGATCCGCGGATTCTCAGCAGAACAGTCCTCTATTCACTTGGATATCGTATAGTCTATTATCTAGATTTGAGATTTATGAAATATTCATCATTTTCCTTATGCTTAATAAAAAAACACAAAAATCAGGGATGGAGCTACAGCAGCTGCTGCTTACTTTAGTAGTCACCAGAACACATGAATACTATTAGCTAACACCCCTGCCAAAACAATAACACACAGACACACGCAAAATAGAGAGGCGCCGCCAAAAGATGCAAAACATCCAGTGCAAAGCAACGACTCAACCCCAACGCAAGGAGCAATCAGCAGGACAGCCCGCAACCGATACAAGCATCGTCTGCCTTTCCTGCAGGCAAAGAAAAGGACGGCCATTTCCGTCCCGTTACCCGCCTAAATCCAAACGCCTTTGGGCCCCCGGATCTTGAATTTTACGCCCGTCGTGGTTTTTTAGGTTTCGTTTTTTCTGATTCGTAAGATGGGGTGTCTGCGTATAGATGCGAGTCAAGCATCAATGTATTTTGCTTCGGGGACCATATTGCCAGCAAACTTGCTTGTCTCGGCCCGTTCGGCCTGTCGATTAGATTAAACACTGTCAGCTTAATATAATCCATTGGTGCATATCATTCTCCGGTCCGTATAAGGCCTTTTTCAATCAGGGAAATGTTACGGCGCTCTGTGAACCAAGGCGTCTAACCCACACCCTCTGGGCTTCTTGGGCTCTTTACGAAAGCGTCACACGAGTGGACACCGGGTGGTCGGTGGGAAATCCCGAGCCAAGGCCCTGGGAAAGCAATGTGTCATGTAACCTGTGCTGATTCAAGGATTCAAGGCTTACTTGGTTGCTTAGTTACTTGCACAAGGCACTCATACATGTACAAACAGGATGAAGTATTGGGAACACAACATGCCCACCCCGGCAAAAACCAAGATGGCAGAAGACCGCTGTCATGAGAATGCGGGCAACTGTCCCTGTATCGTCTCGTATTTTCAAAGGGAGCAAGCCTAGGCCGTGAGGCCGCAATACTAGGCCATCATTGCGACTCTAGGCCGTCTCCCTTCCGAAACTAAACTGCGGGTTCCATCTTCTGTGGGAGGAGAAGGAGGAGGGCGAGTGCTAGCGCATCACGGCCTGTGTTAGTGACTCCGTACAAGTCATTCTCACCATCTGAATAGCCTGAGTCACTAATTTTGCGGAGCACCAAGCATTGTGCCTAGGAGGAGAGATGAGGAGAATCAAAGGTCTCTCTCTACTAATCATGCGGTCAACGACGGCATCGGAGCCGGACGACGACCTCTGGAAGACCCCCGCCCTTGAGGTGTGGAGGTGTGTCCGGTTATTATGGCCATGGTACGATGTTTGAAGAGCTAGCTCGCAGCAGGTATGCGTCTCATGCACGCCTACCCGCCTGTGCGGCAGCCGGGAGAGCGTGCTTGGGACGGAGCAAAGTGTACCTGATGCTGACAGGCAGCCGGAGCTAAGAAGAGGCTGAATGATTTCGAGCCGAGACATGTGAAGGACAAGGAAGCCAGGAATCAGGAAAATCAGGACCGCAAACAGGAACGCCACCAAACTTGGCCTCCTAGTCCTCGTACACGTATCGTGCTCGTACTGGCAACCACCACTGCAACTGCGGGCTTGTCCCATGGCCCTGCTCGGGCTAACAAAATGGAACATGGTTCACCGTCCTCGCCAAAAACCCCGCTGCAGCTTCGACGTGCTTTGAGCGGGTTGGGGGTTCGAATTGCGGATTGGACCAGCGGCTACCGGCTGTTACATCGAGAGACAGCAGATCGCCTTAGACGGAAAAGCAAAGAGTGGGACCCCGGCGTGGATTTCGAGAGGGACCAGCGTGGCCAGCAGTCGATTGCCCAACATGAGTAAGGCGTGGGAAGAGAGAAAATGGTAGGTTTCCCTTTTCTGACAGCTCCCATGGGTCTGGGCAAGTTGACGGAGAGGAAACTGTACACATGCAGAAGAGAGAAGAGACAACGGAGGGAGAGTTGAGAAACAAGGGCGGTGAGAAAGTTGACAGGAACATTGGCGGGCGCCACCAGGACGGCATGTACCAGCGCCAGAATGAAGAGGTACTTGCGGGTGTGCGCATCTAGCAAGGTTCGTGCAGGTAACGAGTACATGCACCTGTCGTACCAAAGAAGCGCGCCTTGCAGGCTGCGGCAGAAACGGAGTGCAGAAGCCGGAGCTTGGCGGAGAGAGGGGAGTGCGCATTGCAAAAAAATTTGGGTCGAGGGTCGAGGTGTTATCGAGGCGGAAAATCGCACATCAACGCAGGTTTGCTGCCAAAAGTTGCAGCTATGGAACGTTTGTGCGGCTCAGCTGAAGGATTTCACAAGCCGGCAGCATCCCGCAAGCGGCCAACGGGCTATGACGAGTTACCGACACGACGGTAAGGGCTTAGGGGTCTAATTTTGTTTCTTTTTTCCCTTTTTTTTTTTACGCTCGGCTCGGAGAAAATATGATAACAAATTACTTTTTTTTTTCCACGTCCCGTCTCATCTCGTGTGCAAGCGGGTGCGAGTCAGACAAGAGAGAGACAAGGCAGAGAAGCGTCACCAACAAGCGAGAGGTACCAGTACGAGTCGAGTATACTTGCATGTACCAGCACCAGCATCCCGGACTCGGCAGTTCCGCTACAAGCGCTCCCTCCAGCCTCAGGTGTGCGTGCGTGCGCTGCGTATTGCTTTGGTGCATATCATACAGGGAGACCGGACTGTAAATTGCCATCTATTAGTCAGGTAATTTCACTGAGAACGGCTGACGGCATGGGAGGGGACTTGTGTTTAGTCCAGTCCATGCACAGTAGCCGTTCTGATGGATGGGGGCTCGAAATGCGAGGGCCGCGGATGGACGCATGGAGCCCATCGAAGTCCACTGCACTGCGCTGCACTGCACTGCAGAGGTACCCGCTCCATGCTCGTACCTGTACCCGTGCCTGTGCCTGTACCCATACCTGCGCCTGTACCCGCGAGGTACCTGACCCAGCCCGGGGAGGCCCTTCTGGAGCGAAAAAAGGGCACTACCGAGACCTGAGCCTGGAGGATGACACACCGCACCAGACTGTCGGGTCCGGCTGTTGCTGGTTGTGCCACATTTAACCAGAGCGCTGGGCCTGGTTTGCCCTTGGACGCAGCACTTTTGGGGCACAGAGCCCGAGCAAGTTTCTGCAAAGGATGCACCGCTAGAAGAGGCTTCTAATGTTGCTAACTGGTAGTATTCTAGAGCTTTTCGCCTAGTAGCAGCCCCAGGGCAACTACCAAGGTAGGCCGGTCGTGGCACTGGAGCAGCAGCCAGCTTTGGTGGCTTTCAGGTTTTCTGCTGTAGCTCCAAGCTCTGCGCCGTTTTAGTGCTGGTAGCACTGGTGGGAGAGAGCTGGAGCTGCTTGCTGCCCTGGACTGGACCAAACAAGACAGGACCGGGGCAGTTTGATGATGGCCGGGCTTGGCGAATAACCACGTCTGTTTGTGTTTTTCAGCTCTGTCTCTGCTCTGTCTGTTTCTCTCTTTTCTCTTTGCTTGCCAGTGGTCCCCGGGAGTGTATCCCGTGTCTGGGTCGAACCAACCAACCAACCCCATTACTCGGTAACACCAGACACCAGTTCAACCATCCCTCACTAATACCAACACGCCCCTAGCATCCAAAGTTAGGCCAATGGACGCCTTTACCCTCTGTAGCAGATTGGATACTTTGGCCCCCCAGCCTAGCGACCATCCACATTTGCGCGCTGCTCGGCGGAACGGTCCACCGCCTTAGCTGTTTGTGAGCTCTAGCGCCTCGCATGATGGAGTGCACACCACCAGACGAAAATCGCCCATTTTCCCTAGCACCGATTTGCCAGGAATTCGGCTGTCGATGACGGGAAAACAAGACAAGACTAGACAAACAAATGGACGGATTGACACCGCCGTCAGAAGGGAGGGGGAGACGAGTATAGTCAATTGCAGCATGTGCTTTGCTTTAGTATGTACATGTAGGTACTGACCCTCGCCTCGCTCGCCTGGCCCTCGCTTCACTTCGCTTTGCCTTTCCATGCCTGTCCGCCTCGTAAATCGAGCTATACTCCGTTCCGTATTGCATCAATGCTCTCTCTCGCCTAAGTACTACTAGGTAGATGGAATGGATCAAATGCAGTGCAATGTACCTTTTTGCCGCACAAGGTTTCGGCCATGGCATCACATCAGGGTCTGAATCCTCCCGATCTTTTTTTGTGGCTTTCCAGTGCATCTCCGGCTACCCCTCTTGCAGTCTTTGGGTCAGTTTGTGGCTTCAAGCCTGCACTTTTGCCCCTGCTGGAATGCGTCGCCGTTGCATCCAGCCAATCCAGTGGCATTTCGAATTCAAATGTATGTTGCCATTCTCGTTCACGTCTCCTCTTCTATCTCAGTAGGCTCTGCTCTAGCTTCAATGTTCTGGCTGTCAGGGCTTTCAATCCAATCCCATCCATCTAGTTTAGCAGCACCCAGTACCCAGTGCCTGGTTTCAATCCTCCATCTTTTTTTTGTTGGCCGCGTCTGCGTTGTGTCTGCCAAATTCCCCCCTTCATAATATCCATCCATCCCATCCCATCCAAGTTCGCTGCCCCCGCCTTTTGGCCTCCATCTGCTATACTAAAAGTTGCTAGCTAGCTAAAAGTGCAATCTTGCTTGGCAGCTCGTCACTATTCCAGTTTTTTTTTTTTCCCTTCCAAGTCCCGACAGTACGGCGCCCAGGCAAACGGTAGCTAATGTAATAAGCCACTCTCCACCCGCTACCAGATCTCTGGCTCAGACACCGACCAACAGCACAACTATAACTCTTTTTGTTTCTTCGAGCCACGCCCTTCACGCCCTCGTTTTCCGGGCCTCCACGCCCCCCGGGGATCCTCCTTGCCTCGACGTAGCAGTTGCTGGCAGGGTATCCTCAGGTATCCTCACTGCTAAAACAGAGCACACTCCCGCCATCCGGCCCCCGAGACTCCAAGGGACCCCCCATCCCCATCTTTGCTGTACTCCTCCTCCTCACCCCCGACTTGCACTTTGCACCACTCCGTCTCTTCTCGCCCTCTCACTTTCTACAAGTACTGTAATCTTTTTAAATTACGAGTACACTAACCTCCTCCCACCTCCGCCATCCCTGCCCCGTGTCTTTGGCCCGAGTTCCCTTGTCTGACGCCGCTATAGCAGCTGTCAGGTCAGTGCTTATGTGCTTGTCTGACCCTCCATCCCAAGCTGCTGGGAAGACGGAGGATTCTGAGCCAGAATCGCCTCGCATTGGCCAGTTGCCAGTGCCCACCGACCGGTGACGGGACCCAGCCTACTGGGCCTTGCAAACTTGTGCGAGCTCGAGCTGTGCCTCTTCCCGTGTCTGTCCGCGGCCGCTGTCTGGTCTGGGGGCGTGTCTGCTTTCTGCTTTCATTGCCGCACCCTCTCCTCTTCTCAGCCCTTTTTGGCTTGCTGCAAATCACTCGGGGCCCTTCCACTTCTGTGCTAGAATAGATCGACCTTGGCTCCCCGAAACGGAGCCCTTTCACTCATTTGTTTTCTCCCTTTGCAACGCCGACCAGACGCTTGACAGACACTCGATCCAATTGGCCTCGGGGGCTCGTTTCTGACATAAACATTATTATTTGACCCTTTCCCCCTCTCTCGTCTCCCAGTTCAAAGAGCTTCTTCTCATTTATCTCTCTCTCCTTCCCTCAAAACTCCTCTCCCTAAATCTACTACTTTGATATTGAGAACCTGCCGTTGTATACGCTTTGGCCGCCATGAGCTTGAATAGTGCACAAGGCCCTCCCGGGTCCGGAGGGGGCGACCATCACGGCTCCAGCGAGGACTCTACGTCAGATTATGCCGAAACCGTGGACTTTTCCGAGTTCACATCCATCGACACCGCCCAGATGGTTCACAGATACAAAAACGGGAGGTAGGTCAAGGAATCCCTGACAAGAACGCCCGCTACCCCCTCGGGTGGCGAAAAAAGGGAACAAGGAAAAAGAAGGGGAAAAGAAGGAAAAGAGAAGGGGAAAAGAAGGAAAAGAGAACAAGGCCAAAAAAGAGGAGCCCGAGTCAAGTTCATGAGAGCTGACGAGTCAATAGGCGGTATCAGGGCTGGTTTGACGAGCGCTATGGACTGCCAAACGACGACACTGAGCAGGCTCGCGAACACCTCAAACACAGAGTCTACTCCGACTATCTCCTCAATGGCGACTACTTTATTTCACCGATCGGCAACAACCCCCAGAAAATCGTCGATCTAGGCACCGGCGCGGGCTTCTGGCCCATCGATGGTTCGTATAATTCCTTCCCCTTTTGTCAGCTACTGAGAGCTTTGAAAAATGCTCTCCATCCTCGATTCCAACTCAACTAACCTTCCTTCTACAACAAAGTGGCCGAGAGATACCCGAGTGCTCGTGTCATTGGCAGCGACATTTCTGCCATCCAACCCCCTTGGACACCGCCAAACGCAGAGTTTCGCGTTGAGGATCTCGACGACGAGAGCCGTCCGTGGACGAGAATCTACGCCGGTGCAGACCTCATCCACACAAGGTCCGTCATCCAGACGGTCCGCAACCCCGAACTATTTCTGCAGAGAGCTCTAGAGTACGACAATAACCCTATGCGTTTACTCCTTTGTTTCACTCCTCCCTTCTTTCACACTCCTTTTAGAACAAGAACGGTAGCTGACCGAGTCAAAATAGGGCCTTGAAGCCTGGCGGCTGGCTCGAGTGCCATGATCTCTTCATACCCCTTACCTGGGAAGACGGCACTCCCGCAATCGACCATCCCGTCCAACGCCTCTACGACCTCGTAAACGACGGCCCCTTTGCGCGAAAGTACGGCTGGCAGCTCTACTTCCCCCCGACGCTGCCCCAGGTCCTCCGCCAGATGGGCTTCATCAACGTCCAGGAGCAGCACACGCACATCCCCGTCGGCCGATGGTCGCGCCGGCCACGAGAGCGCGAGATGGGCATGTTTAACCAGGACAACCTCATCGACTGGACCGCGGCCCTTCTCATCCGGCACGACGACCTGGGCATCACCGAAGAAGAGGCTAGGCAGCTGTGCCAGGAGACGCTCATGGCCATGGACAACACCAAGATTCATGCTCGCCTCGACTGGGGCATTGTCTGGGCTCAAAAACCGTTTTGATCTTAAGAAGGCGGCAACGGATTTATGAACATTTTACGACAAGAAAAAAAGAACAAGAAAAAAAAAGGATGAAAAGGGGGAACCGGTGACGACTGCATTTCGCTGGCTAAGGGAAAGAGAAACAAAATCACTCTTTGACATGATTTACACTGCATGGTGATATCTCGCCCAAGAAATAGAGCCAGCCGGCGGCTTCGCAAACGATACATAACGATGGCATATACTCTGGGTTTCCTTTCTTTTTCCTTCTCCCTCTATCCCTATCCCTCTCTCATTCTCCTTTTTGGAGACTGCCTACGTGGGGGCCGTTTGCCAGACACAATCACGCACCGCTTTTGCCCAAGACTCCTAAGCGCCGAAGAATAAAAAAGACATAAAAAAGAGAAACGGTATAGGACCGGCAAAAAGACGGTGGAGATGGACCACATTATTCAACGCTGGCATTTTTCCCCATCTCCATTGATTTACCTACTGCAGAATGCCTCATCACACGCACACACACATACCACGCATACACACACCCCTGACACCACCCCCTCCCTCCCCCAATCACGCACATCTTCTCTCTACCTATCTACACAAATTCACGTATCGCATACCAAAGCGTTTTGGAAACATGAACCTTGCATCATGGAGAAAATGAAAAAGGGTTACGGCGCTGGGCTTCAGGACTTTAAAGAGCGGGAAACGAAAGAAACGGGCACATGTTTTGTTTAGGTTTTTTGGTTGTTTTTTGGGAGGAGCATTTTATGGGTGTATATTCGGAGGGGTTACCATCAAAGAGGATAAGGAAATGCCCACTTTATTCTGGGGAATCTTTTTTTTATCGGGAGGGACAGACATGCTCTTTGCATTTCATGAGAAGCGCTATTTTGGCGCTTCAGCTATCACCTTTTTTGCTCTAATCTTTTTTGGAGAGGGGTTTGTGATATCTTGGCTATTTTCTTTGTATTTTGGATATCCTGACTCTGTGTGAGTGAATGGTTTTATTTACCTCTTTAGGCTTTTCTTCTGTTTCATTGTGGACGTGGATAGACAGATATGTCACCAGAGCTATGAACAAGCGGATATCCATCACCACCTCGCTTTCACCAAAGCCACACGATTCCACAACAGCCGAAGATAGTTACGGTGTACGGGAGTTGAGAGATGGTTATCAAATGTGTGATCTGGCAGAAGTCAATCCGGGTGCTACCCTGTCCGGGGGTATGACACCTCTTTCTTCCCAATCCAACCCTGCTCTTTTTTGTCCTACGAGTTATAATACCCTTGTTCCGCCCAACGTTTTCCCTCCAAACCCCTGCTTGGTTCTTTATGCTTTTACCCACTCCGTCATTGTGTCCGTCCTCTTTCTGCCATTCGCAAGACAAGCCAATTCTCTCTCTCTTACTCCGTACGGAGCCCCTTCCGGGTCCCGCCCCCAATCAATCACCTTTTCTTGACGCTGCCCTCCTTGATCGGATATAAGACGCGCATCTGGCCATCCGCAAATGCACAATCCCACTTCTTTTGTGTGCATTAGCCGCCCATCAGGAACTCCGATCATGGGAAGAAGAGGTCAGCAGTTGCTTGGTTACATGTTGAACTGCCCACTAGCCTCGTTCTTTTTTGTCTTTGGTTGTTCATGCCTACATGTGACCGATCGCTTTGGCGGAGATTGCAGGGCCCGATTTGTTTTTTGACCGTTTTGTACTGTACTGTGTCTGAGGGTGTATACATATGGCCTTTTTTTCATTGTTTCGCTTTATCGTTTGAGGCGTGTTTTCTCTGCTGTTAGTCTATATGTGTGACGGCAGTAATGGACATTCTGATATATCGGCGCTCTGGGCATAGCATGAGAACAAAAAGTTCAAGTCTCAAGAAAAAATACATGAATTCATAGATCATTCATCCAAAGGCCAAATACAATCGTATACGAAGTACGGAGTACAAAGCCCAGTAATGCAAAAGACGACGCTATGCTTCGAATGTAGCAGAACTGCCATTTACAGCAACAACCCAAAACACACCGAACCTCCATGCGGAAACTTACAGGGATCAACCACAAACGACAAAATAGTTCGCGAGAGCACTACGTATACATGAATCTACAATGCTTTATTTTACTCTTAATGGCGTTTGTCGGGAAGAGGAAAAGGAAAAAATACATAACTCCCCGATAAATCATACTAGTTTCTTACATCCCCTGTTTGTTACCCAAGCGGTGTCCCTCACCATTAAATTATGAAAAATAAGGACGTGCGTAACGTACAATTACTCGTCACCTACGAAAAAGATTATTATGGAGTCAAAGCAGCGGACCGATGCGACGGAACGCAAACGATGAAAAAAAAAAAAAAAAAGCTAGGGCGGAAAAGGCGCCTGGAAATCCGTCGCTTTGTATTGTCAAGGGGTGTGTGAGTGACAATGCAATAGCGTAATGCTCAATTTCACACAAAATGCTACTATACTTCTACTCTGTAACAGTAGTTCTCAGGGACCAGTTATCATAAATGAGGTGAGATTCTTATTTTCTTCAAAAGGCACGAGCTGCGAAAAAACTGGCGGAGTTGCCCGATTCTTACAAATGGTCGAGAGCCGGGCTTACCAACGTGCGGTTCGGTTCTCCCATGCTTTGCCCAGGGGTTCTGTTCCCGAACAGCTCGTGGCTTCGGCGTGGCCTAGATAGACAAGCGACGCTGTGATCGACATCGATTGCTTGCGACGGGGGTTAAACGAGGACGTATTACGGAGAAGTGAATAGTTCTATTGGAATCTGACTGCCCTGGAAAAGAGCCTCTGCTGAGTGATGATGACCAAACCGCTTTCTTACCTGTTACCGTGTATGTAGTATCTTCTCCTCCCAATATTAACAATATACACCACCAAATTCGAGTGATATTCCAGAAAGAATAAACAGTGAAAAGAAGAAAATACTGCTCCGCGTCGTGTATTTACGCACACAAATCCGAGGGCTGACATCTCTCAATTCCTCGCTCACCCCCTTTTCTCTCTCCTCCGCCATGCTAATGCACGTGTGCTTCTCTCCTGCTCTAGTTTCCAAACATGTTTCCTCCCGGTGCTCCTGGCCCTCCTGGCCCGCCGAATCCGCTCATGCCGTTCCCGAAGCCAGCGTGGTTAGGCGTCGTGAAGCCTTGGAACGTATCGGCGTCCTGATAGCCAGCCATGAGGAACGACCAATCCATCTCTCCGTCATCTCCAGACGCCGAACTAGAAGGAGCCATGGCCGGCTGAGGGGGACCAAACCCGCCACTCTGGTCCACCGGCGGAGTCATCATGACGGCGTTGTCTAGCGAGGTCGTCGACATCTCACGGGTACGTGGTCTAGGAAAGGCTACCGGCGGCTGCTCTTGAACGGGCCCCGTAGGATTCTCTGAGCGCGCCCTTCGCTTGGCCTCGGCGCGCTCCTGAAGAATCTTCATAAAACGCGGTGTTACAACATCCTTTCCTGCAGCCCGCTGGGCATCGGAATGGGCCGTCCAGGCTTTGATGAATTGGTTACCGAAAACACCGTGCATCGGGCTGTGAAGATTGGATAATAAACCACGAAGGTCATAGTTCGCCTCGATGGCTGCCCATGCTCTCTCTACCAGCGGTCCCGACTGGCGCTTGCGCAGTTCCTGAACAAGGAACATGTATGCAGGAAACGGGAAATAGTGCATCGCGTACCATCTATACGGTCGAAGACTCTCCGAGGACATGACTACATTGTCATGTTCTACCCATGATATGGCTTGCGTAGTTAGGGCATCTCGTTCGATCTCGCTCAGCGGCATGGGCTCGGCGTTGTGTCTCCGAACAAGATAATTGATGATTCGCATCTTGCAAAGCGCTGCCCGCGTCATAGTCATTGTAAAGAAATGGAGGGGAATCTTGGGATCGCAATGGGTCAAGTACGTGCCCTCCATGTGAGCACAGAATCCTTCAAGAGTATAGACTGGAGCATCTTGGCCAGCCAGACGTATTGTCACGGCGGGTGGCTTTCCTGGTTGTGCAGATTTCCCTGATTGCGGTGAGCCGGCGCAAATCTCTGGGTTCATCTTGAAGCTGTCTCGATTGCTGTTACTCGCCACGGCCATGGAAAGCTCGACGCGTGTCAGAGCAAAAAGCATCTCTGTGGGTCCTGTGTGCGGCTTTGGAGGTTCTTTGCCATCAGCGTGGAGATCAGAATCATTGACGTTCAAAGGCTTCTTGCAGTCACAGCCTGAGGTGAGGGCGGTGACTGTTGAACCCGTCATCTCTCCGACTCGCCGGTCATATGAAACAAGCGTCCACCACAATCGCCGCCTCTGCTCGACCTCGAAAGGAGAGAGGCCATAGCCGTCGGGGTCTCGGTGAAGGCCCATCCGCTGGGCAATGCGAATGGCGATGCCCATCATGCAAAACACCTGCCTCGGGTCTATGTACCACCGAACAGTCATCTATAGCATACGTTAGCGGGGACATGGCATAAGAGGCACTCTCTATTGGTCTATAGAATAATCAACATGAGAATAGGAGGAAAAGAGACTTACGAGATATAAGAGATATGCCTGCAAGGTCAAGGGGTCGGGAATCCGCATAAAACTGGCGTTAACCAGAGCCTGCTGAAGTGCTGGGAAATACCGGCCAAGAAGTTCCTGCTTTGACTCGCCAAAAATCCTCTGGATTTCAGCATCCTCAATGGAGTTGATAGAGATTACATAGATGCCAAACATGAGAGCCTCTATATTCTTCGGAGCCTCGTGAGGCCGAGAGGTTGCCTCGATAATCTTGCTCTGAATGCTGGGCACATGTGTAATTTTCAACAGGGGATTAATGTTGTCAATGTATATCTGCCAAAGTTGCAGCACCTGGACGGGAGAAGGGTGGTTGTGGGTGACGGGGGCAAAGGAGCCTCCGATGATAAAAGGGAAGCCATCTTGGTTTTCAAACATCTTATCAAAAGCAGAATGAATGAAAGACCCCTTCTTGAAATTCTCATCCTCATCTTCGGATGAGTCGTTTAGCAACTGCTCACTAGCTCTAAACTGTTTCACAACGTCAGTCAGGATCAAGAGTAAGACATTGGGGATGAGTGTACGTAGGTACTAGGCTCTTACCTCCTTATGAAGAGAAAACCAAGCTCCAGGAGGCTCTTGGGGACTAATAATAAGCAAGTTTCTCGAATCAGCATCAAATTCTCTTTACTTCCTTCCATGTCCTAAGCGACATATATCTTTGTCTGATAGCATGGGACTTATATGAACAAGTACTTACGCGACAGTAGTAGAAGAGCCAGCAAGTGCTTCTGGAGAGGTCTTTAACCCTTCGAAATCGGTTTCAAGCTCGTCAACATCATCTCCGAGGTTGCCGTCCGTCCTGTAGTCAGGATCGATGGCATCAAATTTGACGCCATTCTGTGCCAGCAGCGTCTCATACTTGCGCAACCGCTCGAGCAAGTCCTTTTCCTGTAGCTTTTTGCGCCGCCGCCTCGGAGGCTGCGGAGGAATCACTCGACATTCTGCACCCGCCTTGACACAGTTGGCACAGGGCTTGTTCCTGTCGCAACGGACCTTGCGCTGTTGGCACAAGACACAGCTAGTGCCCCGGGTGAGTTTGATCACCGAAGGGTCAACCGGAGGTGAATGTTGGGGAGGCCGGCCTTGGCCTTGGGAGGCGGATGGCGGCGGCGGGGCTGAGCCGGGGCCTGGCAGGCGAGCAGAAGCTTCAGCAGACATTCAGCCTAGAGGACGGGCAATTGGCTGCTAAAAAAATGTCCCGATCTGGAGGGCCGATCCAGTCCAGTGGTATCAAAGGGCGCTGGCCCAATCCAATACTCTTGGCTAGTCAGCGCAGCGGCGAGAGCTGGCACGGACTGATTGGCGGACGCTGACACAACCCTGCATGCAGCTGAGCTGAATACAGTAGATCTGTTTGCTCAGGGCGCTTTTTACGCTGGAGATGCAGCGCCTGTACCTGTAGGCTGTAGGGCTGAGGCTCGGCTGGGGCCGTCGGTTGCGAAAGAGTCGTCTCGGTCCCGGGCCCAGCCTTTGTTGGAGACGGTTCGTCTGGCGATATTTGAGGGGAGCGAGGAGAGAGAAAGCGGGGGCTCATTTGCGGTTTTAGGCGGCCAGGCCAATGGGAGGCAGATTAGCAAGCCGGTGGGGATCTCTGTGGCATGGAGCCGCTTTTTACCTTGTTGGCCAAGATTTGATGGTTTGAATGCGGAAACATGGCGTGTTTTTGCTTTGTTGGTGACGAATATCATGACGTTGGTTGACCAGGAACAATATTTGGAAGAGTTGAAATAGATTAGCCTCAGGCACCAGGTAGTAAATGGGTCATGAAGCCTTATCGGATGAAATCTCTATCGATTAGATCGGAAGGCTTACCTGATACTGTACATGTAAATGTATCTGCTCTTGTACTTGGCCCTGCTGGAATGCAGCTACAACCAAGGAATTACGTGCGAATATTCACATGATATCGGAGCCGATTACTTCGGGGTCATAAGAACAGCGTTGTTGATGTCATTCGTTCGATGTAAATACCTTCATAGGCGCCCTTAGATGAGTAGTGGCGGTACACGGTAAATCAGGTGTATAAGTCAGCCTATCTGAGGATTTACATCTCGAATATCATCCAACACACCGGGTACCTTGAGAGAGACTGCTACCCGATATCCAGTACTGTAAACTTCAATAGGCCTCTACTCCTCTGTACAACTGCTAAAATGCCATCATGGCTTCTTGATACTGTGTGTCTTCACGATGCTCTCCTGTCTTCACACATTGTAAGCTTAATTGAGGAGTACGTGTGTAAGTCGAGCTAAAACAAGTCTTTCCCGGCCCGTCGACCGTTTCAATGTACAAGTTTCACCCTCCAACGCCACTCAGCACTGCTTGTACTCCGTATCAGAGTCAGAATGCCAAACACGCGTATGAGCGACTGCAAATATCATCAGCCCTACTTGATCCTCGTTTCAACATTCATTTCAACGGCGTTAAAATTCGAAACATACCCGAAAATGGCCAACAAGACCAACCACGCAATGGCATATGCTTCAGCTCGGGCTTCGGTTCGGGACCGAGAGCAAACGCCACAGCCCAACGTGTACTAGCGCCCAGTTCCATACCCGAGTGCATGTAAGTCAAAGGGAGGCTCTTCGAAGCACGGAGCCGAAGAATGTAATGACGGACACGATATGCATTCTTTTCTTTTTTCTGCCTTGTCGGGCATGCCAAATATGATGTGACCGAAGCCAGATGGCGCCGGGTACGCGTAGCCACATACGCGGAAGAATGCAGTTTATTTTCTTCTATAAACTTCAAGGCTGGCTTTTAGATGTCTTCTTTACCAACATTCAAGCAGATCTTAGACAAGCATAGAGATTGATTCAACAGATTGTATCTTGATATCGTTCATTTATTCATGCGCACCATCTGATAATTCATCAAATATCGTCACCATGTCTCTCCCCGACGAAAAAAGAGGGATGGAGACGGCACCGTCTCCCATCCAGCTGTCCACAACCTCTCTATCATCATCACATAATTGGCGAAACATCGATGCCACAAGCGACGACACGAACAGCCCGCTCAAGAAAGAGACAGATTCACCGCCAGCCGACGACAATGCTGAGGCCGCAAATCCCCAGGGCCCGCCCACGGACAGCGCCGAAGCAAGTTACAGACCAGGATCTCTCAAGTTCTGGCTCATCATCATCAGTGCCTTTGTGTCCATGTTCCTCGTTGCTCTGGATCGAACCATCATCTCAACTGCGATTCCCACAATCACCGACGACTTTCACTCCCTATCAGATATCGGCTGGTATGGATCATCGTATATGCTTACAACGGCCGCTTTTCAACTGATTTGGGGACGCATTTACCGCTTCTACGATCTGCGCTGGACATTTTTATGCTGTATCGTCATCTTTGAGGCTGGCTCTGCGATTTGTGGTGCTGCTCCAAGCTCATCTGTTTTTATTGCTGGTAAGTTTGCAATGGGATGCAGGTCTAAGACAATTGCCTAACAAATCATAGGGCGTGCTATCGCAGGAGTGGGCTCTGCAGGCATCACGACCGGATCTCTACTGACGACTATTGACATGATTCCATTGGCGAAGCGTCCCATGTTTCAAGGTACTACAAAAATCCCAAAAATCTCCGATGTCGAACTTGTCTTCTAACCCTGTACAAACTAGCCGCGTTCGGTCTTGTGTTTGGTGTATCGAGTATTACAGGTCCTCTTATGGGCGGTGCCTTTACAGAAAACGTTTCATGGAGATGGTGCTTCTACATCAATCTTCCCGTTGGCGCCGTTGCTTTCGTCTTCCTGTTCTTCTTCCTGAGACTCCCCAAGAAGACTCACCCTCCCGCCACCATCAAGCAACAGATCCTTCGTCTCGACCCTCTCGGCACGTTCTTCTTCATCCCGTCTACTGTATGCCTCCTGCTTGCCTTGCAATGGGGAGGATCAAAATACGACTGGAGCAACTGGAGAATAATCTTCCTCTTCATCATGTTTGGAGTGACTGCCGTGGCATTTGCCATTGTCCAAGTCAAGATGCCCGATACTGCATCGCTACCTCCCAAGGTCATTATTCAGAGGACTATGCTCTCTACCACATTTTACATGTTCTTTGTTGCCGGCGCCATGATGCTCTTAGTTTACTTCATTCCCCTGTGGTGTAAGTCTAGCCCCTTCTGTAGTCAGGAGAGCATTGACACTGACATATTATTTAGTCCAAACTACGCATGGTATCAGCCCTGTGAGATCTGGCATTTATACGCTCCCCCTTGTGCTTAGTCTCGTCGTCTCCGTCACCATCTCTGGATTCATGACGCAGAAAATTGGATATTATTTGCCGGCTTTGATCATTGGCCCCTGCGTAATGGCCGTCGGCGAAGGCCTTCTGTACACAATGAAGCCAAGCTCCGGGTCTTCTGAATGGATTGCGTACCAATTTCTGGCCGGATTTGGGCTGGGTTTTGGATTCCAGACTGCAAACCTTGCAGTCCAGGCTACAATTGCGAAAAAGGAGATTCCCACCGGAGTTTCCATCCTCTTCTTTGCCCAGCAACTTGGAGGAGCCATTTTCATTTCCGTCGGCCAAACGGTCTTGAATACCCTGCTCGTTTCCAAATTGGAGAATGTGCCCGGACTAGATCCTAAGAAAATTATCACGACTGGTGTGACTGAGCTGCGCAATGTTGTTCCTCCGCAGTTTGTTTCGACTGTCATTGATGCGTACAATTACGCGTGCACGCACATCTTTATTGCTGCATTGGCATTAACCTGTGCTCAGCTGGTTTGTGCCTGTTGCGTGGAATGGGGGAGCGTTAAGAAGCCGAAGAACCAGCAAGAGAAACCACAGTGAACAAAACATACATGGATCCAACATTCACCTGAACCATTGGCGCTGCGGCGGGATAGACAACTGGACAACGGACTATAAGCTAGATTAACTGGCTCTTTGGAATTTGGGAAACTTACTCTCCTCTCTGTTTATGTAGATTTTTTTAAGCCACTTAGCTCAAAATAACATAATGATAATTGTCTAATATCATGTTCAATTTCTTTTCCCGTTGTTGACCTAGTTCACTGCATTAACAGTTGTTCACATATCGTCACGAATCCAACGACGATGATGTTAATGGCACTCGATCTGTACTATATAACCGCTCCAACATGTGCTTCCACAGAGCTCAACTCATTCCCACCATATCCACCAAATCATCAAGAACCACCAAATCTTCGCTCTCTCAACCTCAACCCTCAAAATGTGTAAAGCCACAAGAACCAAGTACTCTTGCCGACATACCACCACCGAATATCAGTTCCAATGCTCTGACACGAGCGGAAGATGCGAAAAGGAAATCACAAACTGCAACTCCGAAGATCAGTGCCAAAAGTGCAATCCAGATAATCGTCAAAAGAAAATCATGGACCTCTATGCCAAATACACCGAAGAATTGAAGAAGTTGGTGGATCTGGCAAAGGCCGAGGACTGTAAGACGATGACGGCGCAACTCGAAGAAATCATCAAGAGAATTCCAGAGCAGAGAATCAAGGCTCTAACAGAGATGCAGGGGAAGACTGAGATTGAAATGGCCGCGAAGAAGCGATTTGAGGCAGAGTTGGCTCAAGAGTCGAGAGGGAGATGGCAGTCTTGATTTATCTTAGCCGATTTCTAGAATAGGCGTATTGGGGAATTACCTGGATTCTGGGGATATTATTTAACAGTCAAAAATATAATTATTTTCGGTCTTGTGTTGATTAAATCACTTGTATTAAATGTGCATTAATCCTGTAAAGAGCCTTTTCCAATCGCAGTACATACATAGAGTAGATGTGAACCTCTTTTTCATCCATACAAGCCTTCATTACCAGAAGAGTCGAGGTGAGCGTGGGCCAGATCAGATCAACGTCTGCCACTAATTTGAGCCGCAGTTAAAATTGAGATTAAACATATAAAAAAGAATATGTATAAAGATACAAATACCAATGAGGGCTTCTGTAGTTGAGCTCCTGATTGTGCTTCAATAGGCTTCATGATGATAATCAATCAGATTGGCTTAGTCATCGCTCTGCTGCCTCTCAACCCCACGGCACGCGGGGCAGCTGCTCAACCTCCAACATACAACCAACTTCACATCTCAGCTCTCATCACGCTTCTTCTCTATTACATCATTTCCCCTACAACCCAGATTACAACCTCATTAATAACCACCACATACGCCGAACCACTTCCTGCCGATAATACCGCAATATCTCTCCCGCCACCATGGATGCTCCCAGCTCCAACCCTCTTCTATCGACCCAGAAGAGCTCCCAGCTCCAGGCCGTCCTGCACCCGCTAGTGCTTCTCACAATCTCCGACTACATCACACGACATACTCTGCGGGAGCAAAAGGGACCCATAATCGGAGCTCTGCTAGGCCAGCAGAATGGCCGCGAAATCACCATTGAGCACGCCTTTGAGTGCCACGTCAAGGAAGCACCCGAGGTCGATGGAGGCTACCTGGTCGACGTAGACAAGTTTGGCAGAAGATTGGAACAGAGTGCGCCACATCCGCCCTAGACATCCCGCTGCATGCTTTGCTAACTCGCTTTTTACCAGTGTGCCTTGTGCACAAGGACCGAAAACTGGACTTTGTCGGCTGGTACACGCTGCTGTCGTCATCAGGTCCTTCGCCCACCATCCTGCCTGTCCACAGCCAGATCCTCGAAAACTGGAACGAATCGGCCGTTTTGCTAGGTTTCCACCCACAAGAGGTTGCGCAGCATTCAGTCGGCGGTAAATTGCCGTTGACGATATACGAGAGCAACTTTGAAGTCGACGACGCCAGGGCGGAAAATGACGGAGAGGACAAGAAGATGGACGACGGCGACTCCTCGCTCAAGCTGAAATTTCGGGAGGTGCCATATTCTGTCGAGACGGACGAGACGGAAATGATTAGCATGAACTATGTGGCAAGCGGTGGTGGAAACGCAGCGGCCAGCGCCCCAGCTCCGGCCGTCAAGGAAGAACGGCCAGCTCGTTCGATAGAGTCAAACGGAAAGGGGAAGCGGAGGTTGGTGGAGAGCGAGGTTGAGGAGAAGAAAGACGCGGTGGTGGATGAGGCGAGCGCTCTGACGCGGGAGGAGGACGAGATGATTGCTTCGCTGACGGCAAAGGCCAACGCCATCAAGATGCTCCACTCCAGAATCCAGCTCATCACTACTTACCTGGAACGCTTGCCGCCTTCGTACATCAACGGAGATGACCAGGGAGAAAGCATGGATACGGACACCAACAATACTACGCCATCTCACAACATTCTCCGACAGATTCAGGCCTTAGTCAGCCGTCTCGACCTCGTCATTCCGTCAGACAGGGAGGCTTTCGAAAAGGAAGTCCAGAGCGAGTCTAACAACGTCCACCTCCTCGGCCTTTTGAACTCCATAATGCAGGGCGTCAATCAGGCAAAGGATGTGGGCAGGAAGTTCCATGCTATTGAATCAAGCAAAGGCGCGGCAAGGCGCGGGACGATGGATTATAATATGAGCGGTGTCCCGTTTAACATTCCGGGCACAGGCGATTTGCACGTTTGAGGATGAGGAAGGGCTTTTGCTTATGAGGCTAGAATTTTGGGTGTTTCTTTTGCTTGCTTGAGGCATTATCATGGGGCGTTTTCTTCTTTCTTTTTACACGTTCAATGCAAGGGAACGATGATAGATGGTTAATCAATGACATAACGAGGGCTGGCGTTACCATCAGCCAAAATTAAATTCGCGAGACAACTGAAAAATGCTTGGAACACAATCATTCGAATTCTTCGTAAAAACAACTCTATTCGATTTCTACACTCCTAATTACTCATCAACTTGGTTCGTTTCTTAAAATTGAATATAAACATGTGCTCGTCTGGAAACTATATTTTAACGACAACGGCCGCACTTTGGCACTGAGTAGAAAACATGAGCCATACCCCCTTATAAAATCACCAGTGTCTCTTAAAAGGTGCTCGTAGCCAACCGGCTGGCCGCATTTCTCGCATCAATCCGGTCCTCGTCATCCTCTTCCAGACCAACCAAGTTGCCGAGCCCGCTTCCATGCTTACCAGAACCAGACTCCTGTCCATCCTCGCCTTCAGCCTCCTCCACCTTGCCGACGCCCGAGGTGCTGCGGCTGGTGGCGTCAGACCGACGAGGAACGCCGCTCCAAGCATCTCCCTTAGGTCCCTGGCTGGCAGCGAGGCTCGTTCGTCGCACGGTAGGATGAGATTCGCGGCCCAGACGGCTCAGACCGCCCGAGGCATCAATGGACCGGATATCCGCTCTCACGCTCTCGAGGAGGGCTAGCGATCGACGCTCGGCCTCAATCTCGCGGAGAACGAGTTCTCTGATTTCCAGACGCAGGTCACTAGCCGTTCTGTCGAACCACCTGCGGCGTTCTTGAACGAGGCTCTGGGTAACTCTACTTGTTTTGTTGAAGAGTTGGGTTTCGTTTGTTCGGGCTTCGTCGAGTGCTGCGATGGCCTCGTCAACCTTTTCTCGCCTGACGCTGGAGCTGGCCTTGAGACGATCGGCAGCGTTTAGCTTGCTTCGTGTTACTTCCTGAGCTTGCAAGAATTCGCGGATGAGGATTTGGCGATTGGTGAGTGACTCCTTGACGATAAAGGCATCCTGCGAGTGATACTGGAATGGGTCACCGATGGTGGCAGCCTCAGCCGTAGCTTGAGCAGCGTGGTAGTCTCCAACTGTCTGAATCACCCGACCAAGCTTCTTGTAGGCGTTTGCCAGTCCGGGGTGCGGCTCCTGGACATGCATGGCGCCCAGCTTGACACCGTAATCAGACTCGACAAGTCCAAGACCTGCAATTTAGTGATTAGCAAGGTAACATAGACTCGATTAGCCAGCACTTTTGTCTTACCCCTCCTAGCCTTGACGAGCTTGTCAACCTTGTGGCCAGCATCCATGGTACCAAGATAGAACAGCTTAACGACAGGACGAGCCTCTGCGAGCTCAGGGGTATCATCGGGAGGCGGAGCAAACTGCTTCAAAATCTTCCTGCGAACACCAGTTGCGGGCTGCTTTCTCTTCACCAGCGGGCTGTAGCCAAAGTCGCTCTCAACAAAAAGCACCATTTCATCGTCTCTCATCAAGACCTCGTTCCCACACACATAGTTGAACCATCGCTGCATCAGGGCCTTGACTCGGTTTTCATCCTCCTCTGTGCCAGCGCCAGCCGATGTGATAGGGGGAGGGACAGCGGGTACCAGAGCTTCGGGATTTGCAGATATCAAGTGCTCTCCAAGTTTGACAAACTCGGAATGCAGACGTCGGACATCTCGGTACTGGGTGGTGCGGAATCGAGGCAGGTTGGTCTAGGAGCGGCTTGTTAGATCAATGGCACTCGCTTGTGACACAGCAGAGAAGACAACTCACGTGGACGTCAAATCGCAGTATCGGATCCTTCTTTCCCGTTCGTTCCAGGCCTGTAATCTTTGCCTGCAGCCGGAATTGGGGCTGCGGAGGCTTCCGAGGCTGTTGCGCATCCTCTGATGGTGCCTCTGTTGAAGCTGCTGACTGGGGGGCCTCAGATTGAGGCACAGCGCCAGACTCTGAAGACGCAGTCAACCCCGCATCCTCATGCTCGCTCCCTCCGCCGGCCGCAGGAGTTATTGAGCCAGACTGCGGAAAGACATCGTCACCACTTGGTCCCAGGCCGTTGGACGACTGCGGGGTGTACGGGAAAGCGGGAACAGGAGCATCTCCCGTGAGGCTCGCAAACGTGGTGCGGTCATGCTGGGGAGACGAGCCCGGAGTGTTGCCCCAGGGAGACGCCGCCGGGTCCTCAGTCTCGTGTATAGAGGCGCTGTAGTCCATGGTGACGGTCGGATTCAACAAAGGCTCGGTATAGCGGCAATATATGGGTTAACGGCGAGGAAAGGCAAGATCACGATGAGCCTTTGCGAGCAGAGGATAAGATACGGCGATTAGATATGGAGAATCTCTCAGAATTGAGTGTCGCTCATGCCGCAACGCCCGATTGGAAGCTCGGCAGAGGGTGGATGCGCGAAGTTGAGATTCCGCCAGTGAAGCTGCTGATCCAGTTCGGCTACGTAAGTTGCGACGACATCCAAGTGGGAACAGAGAGGCACAGTCTGGGGAGTGGCCGCTGGTTGGCTGGTTAAGCGCACGTTATCGCGTCTAATTAGCCGCCAAAGAGCTCTTTTCGTGGCTAGATGCGGTATAGCGCGGGGTATGGAGAACAAAAATTCGTTATCGAAGCTCAGTTGAGATGAGACCAAAAGACTTACTTCGTCATTGCGGAGCGCATTCAATCCATCAATCGCAAAAGCAATTCAGATAATCACAAGCCAAAATGGGCAAAAAGAGGTCACGGGAGGAGGCCAAGGACGTGCCGCCCGCGGATGCAGGTGCCGACCGAATGGAAGAGGACAGCAGCGATGACGAGGTGAGATGGGAGAAGCCGCTCTGTTCTACTCAGTGGAAGATGCGCTGACGTTGTTAGGACTTTGATATGGTCAATGTGGACTTTGAATGGTTCAACTTTGATCCCGAGATTGATTTCCACGGCACAAAGTCATTGCTTCGACAGCTCTTCGATGTCGACGCCAACCTCTTCAACATGTCTGCGCTGTCGGATCTGATCCTGTCGCAACCGACGATTGGCTCAACGGTCAAGGTGGACGGCAAGGCCAACGACGCCTATGCCATGCTCACGGTTCTCAACACATACGAGCACCGCGAAAAGGAACCCATGAAGGACATTCTCAAGTACATCGTGGACAAAGCCCAGACCAACCCCTCAATATCAGCCGTCGCCGAGCTCATCACCGCACAAAAGCCCGTCGGACTCGTCTTTTCGGAGCGACTCATCAACATGCCGTCTGAGATTGCGCCGCCGCTGTATACAATGCTCGTTGAAGAGGTGGAGGACGCCATCGAAGACAAGGAGCCGTATGAGTTCTCTTACTATCTCATCTTCTCAAGGACGTATCAGGAGGTAGAATCAACACTGGACGTGGAGGACCGAAAACGCAAAAAGGCCAAGGAAGAGGCTTCAACCTATCACTTCCACCCCGAGGATGAGATTCTACAAAAATACGCCGTGGCGCACGGCAGCTTCCGGTACACAAAAGAGGACGGTGCGGTGGCAGACAGCAAGCGGGCGTTTCAAGAGCTGGGCATCAAGACATTTGGACACATGATCCTCATTGAGGCGAGTAAATTCAAGGAGGCCGTCAAGGCCGTGGGTGACTATATAGCTGCGCCGCAATAGATGATGATATGAATTTTGCTCTACTCTTCCGGCAGGAGTCTCTGCATCAAGTATTCCACCTCAACCTCCTTGGTCAAGGGAATGACGAAATCTTTGTACATGGACACCACCGCGTCCACGTTGATCTTGACTGGCTGCTCCACGCCGCCCAGCATCGACGGGTCCTTGCCGTAGGTCTCGGCCTTGAGACGAAGACGGGCGAGGACCTGCTCCTCGACGGCTCTGTTGGTGATGGACTCGCCAATCGCCTCCCGGTCCTCGTTCTTGATGAGCTGCGTGTAGAGCTCAGGGTCTGACTGGAACTTGGACTCGGCGACGAATTTGCCAAAGTGAATTCTCCTAGACAGGGCCTGCAGGCAGGCAATGTCGCACGTAGACGTCGAGCCGTAGTTTTCCTGTGACTCTCCTCGGTCCTCGCGGCCAAAGTTGGGACACACCTCTGGTAGGAACGTTTCAATGTAGAACTTTTTGATCTTGTCGTTGACGCAGACGTCGTTTTTGTGCAGGATCTTGGGATAGTTGAGGGGCTTCAGCATGGGCTTCTGGACAGACTCTGGGAAGAAAGGGTATTCGTCGGGCGATTCGAAACGGCGAATCAGGGATTGCAGCTTCTCTTGCTCGGAGAAGTACCAGTCGAAGAAGCTCAGGCGGCTGTCGGGGATGGGGAGAGCGCCAGGCGTGTAGATGGTCTAGACAAAGGAAGCTCGGGTCAGTAACGGAGGTTGGAATTGATAGTCGGCATCTGTGACTCACCTTGTTCAGAGGAAACTGCACTCTCTCAATGAGGGAAAAGGAAATTGTGTCTTCGAGTCGGCTACATGAAACATGTCAGAGCGCATGCAAAATGACGAATTTGGGAATCAAGAGCTGAGCTTTGCATAGCTCGGGCCAACTGACATGAGCTGGAAGCGGATGCGCGCCAGATCCAGCGCTCGAGAGCTGTCGGCCATGTCCACGGCGGAATCCATCTTGAAGAGAAGCAATCAAAAGGGGGATATCGCTGAATTTAAATATGATGGAGAAACAGCAATAATAGTGCTAAATGTCAGCGCAAGATTGAATCGAAAATAAGCTGACGGGCAAATCAAACTTTCAGCAGCGTGCCGATGGTCGATGAAGTCAAGTCAAGCTGGGAACGGAATTCATCCGCTCCCCGAGACCGGCCGTGTAAAAGACTGGACTCAGCCTGAGCCCCATCTTTAGCGGCCGGTTCAGCTTACCAAAGGCTCTATCTACTAATACAAGGGCGGCTCAGATCTCAATCCATGGATCCTTACGAAATGCGCGACTGAGGGCCTTTCACGTGCCGAGTAAGAAATGAGGCGCTGCTGCCATTGGACATCTTGTAGCCAAAAGTAGTAAATGCTGGTTGCTTTGGTATGTCGCACGGCATCGGGATTGCTATTTAGACTTGTTTGTGTTGGTGCCAGTAGTAGCGGACGGAATTGAGAATACATGTAAACGGGTTTAAACTTGATACTATCACTATCCAACCTAAACATGTGACAGACTACAGTACACTCAGGTGCTGCTGGTTATGTTAGTAGACAATCATCATAGTTGCCAAATCTCCCATATCAAACATCCATCCATCCGACATACTTCTAGGGTCCCCTGGCGATCGAGTAAAGGTCAATCCTTCACGGTTGAACTGCTGGGGTCTGCCCTTGAACCCCGGAAAGCCCCCAGTGGGGCATCGAGCGAACCGCCGCACAGGCAAAAGATTCTTAAGTGCAGAAGCGAACTAGCAGAGACAAGCCGAAACGCCGTAAAACAGCAGCTCGACTAGCCGGTTTCTCGTTTGATTGTTTATGCGTCGGTTCTACAGCTCAGCTAATCAATCTCGATGCTACCTTGTCTTGATAGTAGCAGTACTTGAGGATAGCCGCTGGTGCGAGTTGTATAGTATCAAGTAGAAAATGCAAAATAGACACCCGCACAAATCACTTGCATCAATGCATCGGCACAGTGGTGCCAATTCTATCGGATGGTTCAAGGTTCACACACAAAGGGCAGCTGGAACAGCTAGAGGGGTGGGCGGTACAAACTGATCCAGACCAGTAGCAGCGGTTTAGCAGCGGTTTAGCAGCGGTTTGAGCAGGCCCCAGCATGTACTTGTACTCAATAGCCGGGGGGTCGGTTGGTGCCGCTTCTTTGCTGGGCTTGCATTTTCTGCGCGCGTCATCCAAATTTCACACCCGCATGCCATGCCCGGTTTTGCGATGCAAACCCTCCAACTCTTGCTCTTGTTCCCTTGACCAACGCAACGCAACTTCGCCCTTTGCCTTGCGCTGCCTCGAGCCCCGAATCCTGAGCCTGCAGCGGGCCAGCCGTTGAGTAATGGCCGACTCGGAGAGCCATTATGCCTTCGACGATGGCCCCGATGACGAGCAGTCCATCATCTCTGTATGTCGCAAACCGGCAAAAACTCTCAAAAACTCTGCCTGCCGCAACATCCCATGCCAATGCATTGAGCCGTCCCTTTTTTGCGATTTGCCCATGGAGCGCAGCCTGCTAACCATGTCGTGTCTCTTCTCTGCCCGCAGACTCGAGGACTCGAAGCCTTTAGCCGCAAGGTCACTGTCACGGCGAGCCAGCTCATGGGCCCGGCCGCAGAGGCCTCGGGAGCCCATTATCGCGCCGCCCTGGCCGAGGTTCACAAGCAGATGAAGCGCCCCAGCGTCCAGCGCGGCATGTTCTCCATGGCCCGGTCCAGCCCGACCGAGATTGTGCGGTCCAAGCTGTCCACGGCCGAGATCCAGCACCGCGCCCTCACCCACCTGCCCGACGAGCTGCTGTCCAACATCCCCGAGCACCAGAATGCCTATTCGCTGTTCCAGGGCTTCCAGGCCAGCTTCCCCGAGCTGGCTGAAGACAGGAAGAAGCACCGCCGACAGCCGTCGAGGGGCAGGAAATTGCTGGAGGAGGGGGAGAACACACCCGCAACACCGACCAAGTTGGCTCAGCTCAAGAAGGAAAAGACGACCATGGTGCACGAGCTGGAGTTGCTGGGGGTGCGCAAGAGCATGGTTAGCTGTGAGATCCGCGAGATAGACAACAAGATTGCCAATCTCTACGGCATGCGTAGGATTGTGCTGGAGAGGTTGGCGGGCTTTGAACAAGACGAGGCGACACTCGAGCACGATGGTAGGTGTTTGAACCCATACCCCTGTAGAATGCTTTCATTTTCCCTTTTGCCATTCTCTGCTTTCAAGTTCTATGTCTAATTAATGCTTCTCTTTGGTTGCCCCCTGGTGTAGTCATGGACCTCGAATTGAAAATCGACGAAGTCCAAGCCATCGTTGACGAAGCCGAGGAGATTGCGCGCAACACCGCCACCAAGGACGAGCGAGATCTAGTTGGAGATGCCGACGACCACGACCCCGAATTCATGTCCAAGTCTGTCTACGAGAAGCTGCCCGCTGCCGACAGCAAGCAGCGCAAGCCCAAAAAGGTCCATCGCCGGAAATCCATGCCCATTCTGCACGAGCACTTTGCCCCGGGATCCAACATCCGCGAAATCCGGGCCCACCGCGATACGATTACGGCCATGGATTTTGATGCGCCATTCGGAACTCTGGTCACTGCCGCACTGGACGATACTGTCCGGGTTTGGGATTTGAATGCCGGCCGATGCATGGGCTACCTGGAGGGCCACACGGCCTCGGTGCGAGCATTGCAGGTCGAGGATAACATTCTAGCTACCGGTTCTATGGATGCCACCATCAGATTATGGGATTTGAGCAAAACGCACTACAACCCTCAAGGTGGCAAGGACGCTGGCGATGACGACGAGGACGCCATTGCTTTTGAACACCCCGATGCGCAGCCCATCGAGCCTCCGGAGGGCAGCATGGACGACTGCGCTCTCTTTACGCTATCATCTCACGTCGACGAAATCACTGCACTTCACTTCAGAGGAGACGTTATGGTTTCTGGTTCAGCAGATAAGACGATCCGGCATTGGGACTTGGAAAAGGGCCGCTGCGTTCAGACGCTCGACGTCATGTGGGCGGCCGCTCAGGCATCGGCCATTGCAACGACTGACGATACCTGGAGGCCGACTGGCCGAGCTCAGGGAACCACGGCCGACTTTGTTGGTGCCTTGCAAGTGTTTGAGTCCGCGCTGGCATGCGGTACTGCCGACGGCATGGTCCGCTTGTGGGATCTGCGAAGCGGCCAAGTTCACCGCAGCTTGGTGGGCCACACCGGCGCCGTAACATGTCTGCAGTTTGACGATGTACATCTAGTGACGGGCAGTTTAGACCGAAGCATCAGAGTAAGCCCACCTATCTCTTTCTATCTCATCTTTATAGCATCGACTAACAAGCTCGCCTTTTACAGATATGGGATCTCCGAACAGGGTCCATCTACGACGCTTACGCCTACGACAACCCCGTCACCAGCATGATGTTTGATGCGCGACGGATTGTCAGCGCGGCCAGCGAGGACGTGGTCAAGGTGTACGATAAGGTCGAGGGACGGCAATGGGACTGCGGAGCGGGCATTGCCGCGTCCGAGGGCTCCAAGAATGCCGCCGTCGTCGAGCGTGTAGGTGTTAGAGACGGCTACCTGGTAGAGGGTAGGCGGGACGGCATTGTGGGAGTATGGACTTGTTAGAATTAGTAAGTGTTAAATGTCGGCGCCAGCTCAAGCGATGTAAACGAAACGAAAAATTCGATTGTCTTGTACGTTAGGGAGAAATTCTTGTTTGGGTTGTTGGGGAGGTCTTTTGTGAGGGATGAAAATATTATTCTGATGAATCTAAAGTTTTGAAGTGAGATGGGCTGAGACAGTGAATGTGAAGCAGCAATTTTAATGAGGCTTTTGAATTGAAGACGCTCAAACGATGACAATATTCATATTGTTCTCTTTTATAAAATAATGATGTATTGTTTGGTTAATGGATGAGTGAGTGAGTGTGGTGATGCCACAATGAGCTGACACTTTGTAGGGTACACCAGTAGTGAGGTAAGAATATGGTCAGTCTAAGAACCTCACAGCATGAACTTTTTTCTCCCCTTTCAATACTATCAAGAGGCCTCACTCACCGACTGTAATCCCCCCATTACAATGTCAAATTAATATTCTTCTTCTTTTCTCATAAATCCAACGTCGTCGCATCATGTCTTCCCTACGCGACCAAGTTCTATCGCAATACCGCAATGCTGCAGCCACAGTCGCTACATCACAACATGCATCACCCGGTTCTCAAACCACCACAACCAATACACCTCCCGAGCCATCACAACCAACAGGCACGGATCTAAAAGCACTCGCAATGCAGCAATTACTACAGCGCCAGGCCCAGCTCCTCATCAAACTACATGAATTCCTGCCCCAGAATGCAGATACCGGCGTAGATGAAGATTTGCTGCAGACAAGGCTGGATGACCTCGCCTCGGTTTGCATGACGGCGTTTTATGCGTATCGGTTTGACTTGCTGCCTTATTACTGGCGGTGGATATACACGGACACGTTGATTCTCATGTCATATCACGCCATCTTAAAGGCAGCGCGAGAAGATTCATTTGACGAGAATCTCATGGATCGCGTGGTGGAAAGTCTAGACAGGGCACTTATCGTAGCCGGCGGCGCAGGAAAACCTCTGGGCAAACAATGGATCGAAAAGACATTGGAACTACTCAGCCGTTTTTGGGAAGAAGCAGAGACATCTGAAGAAGAAACTCAACGGCCGCAGAAGCGCATCAAAAGGGACACGACATTCTCTACTCACGAACCATTCGGTAGACCTAACCTCTCCGCTGAAAGGACATGTCCGCGATATGAAAACTGGACGCTGGAGAGGTTTGAGAAGTACATGAATGAAGAGAGTCAGGGGAAACTGCTGCCGATTGTTTTTACAGACTTGACGAAAGAATGGCCTGCGTTTTCAGATATGCCGTGGAATAGCCCCGAGTATCTCCTCTCGAGGACGTTTGGCGGGAGGAGGCTCGTTCCTGTTGAAATTGGACGGAGTTATGTCGATGAAGGCTGGAGTCAGGAACTCATTCAGTTCAAACACTTTCTCGCAAAATACATTGACCCGAGCATCACAACCCCAACCCCTAATGCAACAACACCAACACAGAAGCTTCAGCCCGAAAAAGTAGGCTATCTCGCCCAGCATAACCTCTTCCAGCAAATCCCCTCCCTACGAAACGACATCCAAGTCCCCGATTTCTGCTGGGCCGACGTCCCGCCCCATCCTACAGACTCTACCAAGAACCAGACACCAGTGCATGTCCCCCAGCTAAACGCGTGGTTTGGCCCTGCAAAGACGATAACGCCGCTTCATACGGATGGGTATCATAATTTATTGTGCCAAGTTGTTGGGACGAAATACGTGAGACTGTATTCGCCTGAAGAGACGGGACGGCTGCGGCCTAGAGGGATGGAACATGGTGTTGATATGAGCAATACTAGTGAATTAGACGTTGGCGTCTTGGAGGGCTGGGATGAGGATGGTGTGAATGACTGGGAGAGTATTCGAAAAGAGTTGAAGGATGTGCCGTATTGGGAAACTATACTTAACCCGGGGGATACGTTGGTGATTCCCATCGGGTGGTGGCATTACGTCCGGAGTTTGAGCATCAGCTTTAGCGTCAGTTTTTGGTGGAATTAAGTCAAGCATTCAAATTAAATCACCATCGTAAGAATATTCGGGGATGACACCTTTGTATATTTCAGAGCAAATCTACGCCGGCAAAAACGCTTCTTTGCCCTACACCAACCACAACATCAAAGCACAAGTAGAGACAGACTTAAGCAGCCAAATGGCTTAAATTGGGGGACTAGCCCCTTCGAAGAGAACGCATCAGCAGCACATCAAATCACACCTGAGACGAGCGCGCGTCTTCAATGCTCTCAGCCGTCACTTGCGCCTCCCTTCTCGCCTTGGCACCAGCCTTCAAAGTCTCCCACTTCTCACGGTACTTTTCAAGCGTCTTTTGCATCTTACGGTTGTCCTTCTCCAGTCGTTCCATGTGCTTCGTCATCTCGGCAAGTTGTTCTTCCAGTTCGTTATTCTTGCGTATCAGTTCATCGTCATTCGCTCTCCCACTTCCCCCAGGGAGCGGTGACCCGCCAGGCATGATACGATAACTTTCAGCGAGAGCGAGAGCAGAACTCTGAGCGCTAGCTTCAAAAGTATGGAGGCGTTTCGACAGTTTGTCAAGCATATCCTTTAGCGATTTGTTTTCCAGACTAAGTTCCTCAATGGTATTATACAGTTCCTTTTCCGAATGAGTACGCGTGATCCGTCGTCGGGCGCTTACAGAGGAACCAGGGGCTTCACGGGCATCAACAAAGTCATCGTCGTCTTCATCCTGAGGCAAGAAGTCGCCATGGGTCGAGGCTTCCAGCCGGCGCTTTTCCTTTTCAGCGTAGCTGAGGATGTTGGCATAAGACATGGTGTGACCAGTAGAGGGAACAACGTAGAAGGAGTCAGCAGCAGTGTGGCCATCTCGGACGAGGGCGCGCATGGTGGCCTTTGAGTAAATCTTGGACAGGTCAGGATCGGCGCTGGGAGACGGGGAGGCACGGGCACGAGGCTGCTTGGAGGGAGACAGGTTGACACTGGACGAGGGCATGACAGATTCAGTAGGGGTGGCGGGCTCTTCCTGGATGAGCGGCAGACCGGCGAAAGCAAGAGGGGCAGAAATCTTGTTGATCAGGCTTCCAAAGGTATTGTAGAAGCGGGTGTAGCCGCCATCGTCCCTTGGAGGACCTTGCTCGACCTTGGGGGACGCGCCGCCGTTTGCCGCTCCCTCTTGCTGCTTAGACACGGGAGTGATGGGCGGGACCCAAGTCGGGCGACCAGTCTGGCGTTCCATAATGTTCTGCATCTTGGCCTTGGAAGCATCGCGTTTGGCTTGGGGGTCGACATTGCCGGGGGCCTGATCGTTGGACACGCTGGGGCTGAGCGGCTGGCTGCGATCCTTGGACCGGATGCCCCTCGCCGACGCAAGGTTGCTCGCAATGGACGACGACATTTCGCGAGGCATGTAGCGGCGCTGGGACAGGCCGGGCGGCTGGGCCTTGGTGACTGCAGCCTGGAGAGCGTCGCTTGCATCGGTGCCGAGGCCATCGCCATCCTTCTCCGACGCCGTCTTCTCGCCGTCGTCGCGCGCATGCGGCACTTGCTCCGGGGGCAGCTTGAGGATCTCGGCCAGCTTCCTGTGGTGCTCCTCCAGCAGCTTGAGGGTTCGGAGCGCCTCGACACTCGACGTCAGGTTGGCGGCATTGGCAAACTCGCCCGCGGCCAGAGTGTGTTCGCTGATGGCCACAGTGGTATCGGAGGATTGGCGAGTGGCCACGGCAGCGGCTCGCGCGTGGTCGTGCGCTTTGGTGAGCGGTGAAGATTCCATATCGACAAAATATTGTTGCAGACGCGCTGACACGTCTATTCAGGTTGTAAGAATTTGCCCCCTTGCGGGAGAGGCGTCGTGGTTGAGCTGAGCAAGCTTCAGCTTCGGCTTGCGAGTTGAGGTTGCAGTTGCAAGATAGTGCATGTGCATACCACTTTAACCTCTGGTGGTGATAGGACTGTGTGCGCATAAGTGCGCATGATTTGTGCGGGCACTTTCGGTGTCCCACTTATGACGGCATGGGATGGACTTGAGATACGCGGGAAAGACAGTCGATGGCCGCAAGCCACCCGCAGTGGAGGAAGTATTTACAAGTACTGGAAGTACTATGCGATTTGACATCTTAAAGCTGAACCAAAATGGGCCAAAGCGGCCACTAGGCTGCCACTGAAGCTCAGCTAGCTGGATCTGATAACGAGCTCTAATTTAGACGGTCAACGGTGTAAGCTGAAGAAAGAGCTTTGACAGACATACGAGGAGCACAGACTCACAAAAGCCAAGAGATGGACATATAAAAGAAACAAGTCATATGTCAGGCTCAACCACTATCCATCTCTTGGCTAAGTAAAAGTGTCAGAAGTATTCATGTATAGTTAAACATCCGAGCCAAACGACAATGTTTCCCAGACAATGGCGTCCAATGCTATCACTCTCTAAGATCGGACGTAACTCTAGTGTAATTCATTGGCTGTTACGGCACATCAAGTAACTCAGAGAGCAGTTCTGTTTTGCCTCGTATTCAAATTCTTTCTAATGCTTTCCTTTAATAAATACGGGTACATATATCTTCACAACTGGTGAGGTATTGTAAAAGCAGCAGTCACTTCGATCCTGTAAACCAGAACCATAGTGGCACTACTTAACATAATCACTGATGACGGCGTCTTCGTTAATTGGCATGAAGGAAACCCGAAAGATGCTTATGGAATACAGGAGCACGCTCATTTACCTAACTAGGTATATGGACCAACTCCGGCATTGCGTGTCACTCTTGGGGCGAGTTCACCGCGTTTCCTTCGCGTCTTCTCCACCTACGAGCATCAAACGCAAAATTCTTTGCAAAACTACAAAAATATTTGCGGGGATTTCAGTAGGATGGCAGTGTTCCTGTTCAGTCTAGCCCAAATATGGCACAATGTAACCCTGTTTGACCGCAATCCGACCTGATCATGTTCGCACGTCAAATGAAAGTAGATATACCCGTGAAGAAGTTGATCAGCTTATGACGAATAAGTACATGTACCTAGACATGATCCAAGCCCCGAAGGTCTATGCATGCTAAAAGCCCTTACGGAGGTTGTTGGCTCTTTACTCTCGCTCTTCAATTGGGGAAATGGGGGAAACTGGAGACGAATTTTTCGGAAAGGGGGGGGATTGGGCGCGTTGAACCGACTACGCAGCCAGCCAGCTGAAAACGACGCGGCGCGTGTGAATCGATCAAGTATAAAGAGGGCTTCTTTTCCCACCTTGATTAGAGTATTCTAGCTCTCCTCTCTAAGCAATTACTACAAAATCTAGCGAAATCTAGCGATATTTTGGACAGTCACACCTTATTTGTACATTATTTTATTTAGATAAACCTATCTTATAACTTCAGTGTCACGCCACACGCATTCATGCCTCAACCAATAAGACCGACACAGTCAATGGACAGCATCTCTGCCGATCCTCCGATTGATGATATTGTCGTGGATGAGACTGTGATAGAGCGTCCAGAACGTATTCGCAGGATATATAATATTAAGTAAGTAGCTTACACAGCCATGCATTGGCTGAAAGATCGACGCTGGCAACTCCAGACTGCCCGAAAGCTCAATTACAGTAGGATGATGCTGCTGAGCATTCGCATGAGCCGCAGTAGCCATAGTCTTAATTATTCTCAGTCAAATGCTTATCCTCTACTAGAATATCAATGTCACTCCGGTTGACAATTCGTCATCTATCACCTAATCTACTTTTTAATCTACACTTAAAGGGTTTCGCCGATAGAGAGCCCTGATTATAAGGCTACGATTAGCAACAGAAAAAAGCGACAAAATATCAAAAAAGCGACAAAATAATTTTTAAGAAAAAAAAGCGGGAAAATATATATAAAGAAAATCGACACAATATATAAAAAAGAAAATCGACACAATATATATATAAAAATCGACACAATATTAAAGACGTCCTAGCATAAGACTAGCGGATGGGAATAGGGCGAAGATGATACTTATCATCGACGCGTTCAAAGACAAGGGTAAACAGTACCAAACCACAGGCGGAGCGTTTGAGCAATTTTTCGCATAAAGAACAAAAAATAAGGGATACTAGAATGGACATCACCTTCGTTTAAAATAGACCATGGACATAGGAAGCACGTTCGCTTGAGATAGATTATAGACATAGATATCACATCTACCTAGATAGAATACAATATAGAAACAAACTTTACACTCCTTTAATATAGGTAGGTTGGCGTCCGTCCTACCTGTTTAGTTCCTAACTTCCAAGTTCTTTCGTCACTCTAAGTACTTCTCCAATACCTCTAGCAACGGCTCTCAATTTCCGTTTTCCATCTGGTACACTGCATTCTCAAACCCCGTCTTTTCAGTCCAATCCCGCACTCTTCTCAACAATAAACTCCAGCCATCCCCTCATTTGAACTTTCGCAGCGTTTCCCTCTTCAGAATCCTGGAGTAATTCCCGATTATTCCAGTCCTTTGTGATTTTTCGAGATCCCAATCTTCTGGAGCACATATAGCATTGTGACACTCATTGCCCAGATATCGCCTGGCAAGCCACGGCCCCGATTCTCGATAAAGTCGAGGGGTAGATAGCAAGTTGTTCCGCCGTTCGGCTTTTTGTGTAAATAGCAAGCCATGCCGAAACCGAAAAGTACAGCCCCGCGCTGAGGGCTGTACGTAGGCGATATTGCCTGGTTCGATGTCATTGTGGACTACTCGCAGATTTGCCAGATAAGAAAGTACACGTCGTGAATTGTCTGAGAAACAGCGAAGATCTCTTTTGATGCAAGAAAATCGGCGGCAAACATATTGGTGGTCCTCGAGAGCTCTGGGGGGATTACTGGCGTCGATTCAACATCATGCAAATCCCGATGTTAGGCGAAGATGAATACTTCAAGACTACAACAGAAATAGCAGAAGTTGCTGCCAATGAAGAAGAGTTTGAAAAGCCCTTTATAAAAAGGAATAAACAGCGGGAGAAAGACCTATTAGATTTGGTTGATGATATCACCGAAGCTATTGCTTGGGATACGGCCCAATTTTCATGCAGGGCAGCTAGACATGCAGCTATCAATGCCGGCAGAACGGGCTGTTTTTAGTACTTTGTGTCCCTCTTACGAGGCAACGTTCTTGGTTGGGAGGCCGACAGGGCAGGAGATGGTATGCCGAATAACGTTATTACTCACTTTGGAGAAGAGGCGCAAAAGCCAGGTGACGAAGAGATGCAAGGCTCCAGCGACTATGAGGATTGTATTGACTATGCAGATCCTATTGACCATAAGGGTTCTTTTTCGTCTTGTTCCCCCAGTAGTAAAATGCAGCGTTGGGGAGACACTGATCATTTCTACGCAATGGAAGATCTTGAAGCTTATATTGAGTCAAAAACAGAGTTTGAGGAAGAGCAAGCATACAGAGAGAAGAGAGCAAAAGACATACAGTAGGTACCGCCCTCCCTGATTGGTTTACTCATCGGATGGAAGCTCAAACCTGATTAGGGAGATAGTTTCATCTGACGAGGAAGATATGAGCCAACACGAGTATGGAGTTGAAGAGTCCTATTAGGCACACCTCAGCATCTCACAGCTCCTTTTCCGCTCATGGGATTTCCAAAGGAGATGCTGTTGAGAAACAATCCACGCACACCGACAGTAGCCATATCCGCAAGCATCGGAGATCAGAAAGCCCAGAAACGGCACCGTCGCTCAATACCTCTTCTATTAAGCAAATTACTCCCAAAAACTCAAGGAAGCGAGTAGGATTTCATGACGATGAAGGTGATCGCGAACATAAACGCCAGAGAACGCAAAGCTGGTCTGACTCCTCCAGTCTCCTCGTCAACACAGAAAGCCGCCGATGGAAATCTAACCAAGAGGAGAACCAGAATAATGGTGGGCGCAAGTCTGGAAAACATAATTCAGCAACCGAAGACAATTCAATGAAGGCTATCATGGGCTGAATAGCTAGGACTCTGAGGCAACAAGGGCTGGAATCGCGGGCTGTTGAGCGTTTCCGAGAACATGGTCGTTATTCTGACAGGGTCAGGTGCAGCGGCGAAGCTTGCGTATAGCAACGAACGTGTGACTTTCCAGCTGCGTTGTAGAGGATATACTCCGTGAAGATAAGCGTTCTTATATATGAGTTTATTTACTTGAAACAATACAGAAAGATGTAATGCCAGCTGTGAGAGCTGATTCAATAGATGCAGGGTATGTATGTGGGCAGACAGTTAGTTATTGGTTAATGATTCATCATTGCTTGAGTCAGAGCGACAGCACTCTTGAACCTTCCAAGTGATAACATCTCCACATGCCAATCTTTGAATTGAATGCATAAAGATGTCTTGTCTGAAGGTGATTTGTGCTGTGAAGCTAAGGTTTTTGACTTTCAACTGTCAAGCCCAAAGTGGGCGAAAGCGGCGATTGATCTACAAAGAGCGGGCGTGTCTGTAAGTTCGGGGTACGGTACCTGCAGCGTACGTTGACATTCTATTCTGCTCGTGTGCCACAGCATCAATTGGTTAATAACAGGGGTCAAGCACAGATCCAAATAGGAAGCAATTGCACGCTGCGGACAAGGATAAAACTATCGCTAACCGTTGACGGGTTTCGGGTTTCTGCATCTTCCGACAAGGTGCTGAAACATACGTGTACTCGCACTGCTCCGTCTATACTCGTACAGACGCACGATAGATTGGTCCCTCGGTGGCCTAGCGGGCTTCTTTAGTTGCAAAAGGCTTCCACGGTTCTTCAACGACTCCGTCATGTTGGCACTAGGAAGCACAAAAACCCCACCTCGAATTCTCCTCTCCAGGGGGCCCCTCGTCACATAATCTCGACAAGCTTCCCTGTCCTGTTTCGTCATTAGCCCAGACGGACCATTTCTTGCATCTTCTGGACGAGACTCCGTGTCCTCGGCCCCGATCAAGCGTCCCGTGCAAATTGCGCAGAACCGGAGACGGGGCTGTGAATAAGTTAGTTCCTGATCCTGATTTCAGGAGTCGGTCGGTACGGCGGGCGATGCTATTTATATAATCTCTGGTCTACTGCGGCATCGTATCATGCTGGAAACGGTCGCGCGACGACGACGACGTTCCGAGAGCTGTGATAGTTAAAAAAGAAGCCCGCTGCAAAGATACGGAGCGGGGGATTTGCCTACCGCTTACTTGAACAGCTATTCACACCTCTTCACCATATTCGCACGTTTTTCTTTTTTCCTCCTCATTTGCAACAAACTTCAATTCCCCGTCGACATCTAGATCAGCCGGCTCTGATCCGCCTTGTCCGTGTCTTACTCGGCCACAGCTATACCGTAGCGTTTGCGGCCAGGCGATAACATTGAGAGGATGGACACCACCAGCACCAGCACCAGCAACACCGGAGGAGGCCTGGGCAAGCTCCTAGCCAAGCGCAGGCGAAGGGTCAAGACGGGAGGCCTAGAATCAGATGCATCAGGACGAGAGGATGGCCGCGACTTTGCGCGAGACAGTGACGATGCGGCGTCGCTCAACGTTGCCGATGACGATGAGATGGACAGTCGCAGCTTTGGGTCCTACGAGTCGGGGGGCGCCGATGCGGACGGAGAGTCTGACAGGTGAGTATTATTGTCGTCTTTTTTTCTGAAGTTCTTTCACCAGGCACTTTGCATGCATCATCGCTATTGTCATTATCATCGTTGCTCGAGTGGCAAGCCCAAAGATGATGACAGGTAGCGCAAGTTACAGGCCTTGCAGCCTTGCATGAAGCTCCACGGCCAATCTGCAGTTAATTTCACCTCCCTCTCCTTCTCCCGTCCCGTCACCTTGCGCCCAGACTCGGACGCACGTCCTTCAAAGCGCCACACCAGCCCAGCCTTTTTCTTCTTTTCTTCTTCATCTGCGCCATTTGAAGCATCTTGTTTGTTTATTCGTCGTCACTCGTTAAACCACGTTCTTTTTCGTCTTCTTCTACTTTTTTCTTCTCGCCCAATCATACGCTTCAGCTCTCCCTCCCTTTGCTCGTATTCGCACTTCCCGTGTCCTCATTCGCCTCTGCCCACGTATGCCGTCAACCCCCTCCATATCCAGCCATGTGCATTGCATTGCAACCTCAGATCTAACACCGAATCAGAAGCAGCTCTCGCCCCCCGCTAGCTCGTGCGACCACGACATCAGTTCTGGCATCTCCCATCGTGCAGGTCACCGACTTGGACCCTGACCCTCAACGCGGCGAACGAGAACGACGCCCATCTCTTCTTTCTCGGCGCCTCCGCCGTGGATCCTCCAGGAGCACGTCTCCTAATGCGTCCAAGGAGGCTCTAAGCGAGATAGCTCAGCTCCCCGAACCACCAGCGGCGGCCAAGACAACCTCCTCCCCTGAGAAGCACACGATATTCTCGCCCTCGAGGCTCACGACTTCGTCTCGACCGTCCACTAGCAGCGACAATTACCGCCCCGTCATTGTGAATACGCCGCCCACGCCCGTCGAGAGAACAAACCCACTCGCTCTACACCTCGACAAGAAACTACCACCTGTCATATCAGAGCCTGCATCAGCTGGGGATGCAACGTCCTTTTCTTCTTCCTCTTCTTCCCAGGGTATAAGCGCACATCGAAGAACCAAATCGGGATCTGCCAGCATCGGACCCAGCAAACTATCCAACATCACAACTGCTCCGCTCTCACCCACCCCTGAGATCGGCGAAGTCCAACCCCCGAACTCCGCAGGATTCTTCTCGTCCATGTTCTCGGTTGCCCAGAACGCTGCCAGCACAATTAGTAGCAACATTCAGGGCGGTGGCATTGGGATTGGAGGAAACAAGAGTCGGACGAATCAGGCGTCTAAGCCACAGTCATCCCCTGCCGCAAGCCAAGCAGAAGGTGACCGTGCAGAACCCCCACCATCCGAGGCTCAGTCAAGCACCGGAATGGATAAAAAGGAGCCAGCAGTTAAGACGATTGGTACTGGAGAACTCAGCTTGAGCCAGCTCGGTATTATGGAACCCTCAGCAGCCATGCCCGCCCTCGAAACGTCTCGATTCCCCGATCTCAACGACACTCGGGCGCGGTCCGAGTCTGCTCCAGCAGCAGATAGCCAACCCAGACTAGCAGACGATATCGTCCTCGACGAGTCTCTCAGCAGGCCCAGGTCGCTATTCGAAGCGGCCAATGGCGAGGAGGGAGGTTCGCAGTCTGACCAGGCCGACGGTAAAGATGAGAAGGGCGACTCGCAAAGGAAACGAGGAAGCTCTACAGCCACCACAAATACGGTCGCGCCGCCGGCGCCAGCTGGCCCAGCTCCAAAGCTCACGGGATTCGCCATTGCTAGTAAAAAGAGGAACCGTGATTTCCACACATTCTTCAAGAGTGTACCGGATGATGACTACCTTATCGAGGACTATAGCTGTGCGTTGCAGAGAGAGATTCTCGCGCACGGTCGGTTATACGTCTCGGAAGGTCATCTTTGCTTTAGCAGTAACATTCTCGGGTGGACAACGACATTGGTCATGAGTTTTGACGAGATTGTATCCGTCGAGAAGAGAAGCACTGCCCTCGTCTTCAAAAACGGACTCATGATATCGACACTACATGCCAAACACATATTCGCCAGTTTCACTAGCCGAGATGCTACATATGATTTAATTGTCAACATCTGGAAGCTTGGCCACCCCACCTTGACTAGCACTCTCAACGGAGTTCGTCTAGAGGGCACCGGTGGTGACAAGACCGAAAAACTTGACGTCGAGGCCGCAAGCCTGGAACCAGAGACGCCAGCTGGGTCCGACTCCGAAGGGGATAGCGATGATGATGACGATGAAGATTTCTACGAGGAGGACAGCGATAGAGCTCCCGAGCCTCAGGTAGCAGACGCCAGCAGCAACGGCGCAGACACCGGCAAGCCGAATAGGAAAGCATCCGGCGCTGTCGCTCCCAGTGCAGCTGTCGTTGATGCGGCGGCCGACGGGCAAGCCCCCGCAGCCGCCGCCGGATCGTTCCCGGGCCCTGCCACTCATGCTCCGACCGAGTGTGGCGACGCCGATACGCACTATGACAAGTTTCTGGCCGACGAGATCATTCCAGCTCCGCTGGGCAAGGTATTCAGCATGCTATTTGGTGAATCCTCTGCTGAATGGATGGGCAAGTGGATTACGGAAAACCAAAAGTGCTTTGATTTGCAGATGGAGGATAAGAAGGGCATGGGCCCAGACAGCCGCACTCGTGGCTTCACTTATATCAAGCCGCTGAATGCCCCGATTGGCCCCAAGCAAACAAAGTGTATTGTCACCGAAACCGTGGACAATATTGATTATGAAAAGGCAGTCAATGTGAGCGTGGCGACGCAGAACCCCGACGTCCCCAGCGGAAACATTTTCCGCGTCAAGACCAAGTACTGTCTCTCGTGGGCTGAGAACAATGCCACTCGTGTGCAAGTCAACTGTACTACAGAATGGAGTGGCAAGAGTTGGCTCAAGGGTATGTATCTTCTCTTCTTTTTATATAATTTTCTTGCTTCTCATTACAGCTTTACTAATACACCAATCTTATATAGGTACCATTGAGAAGAACGTCAACGAGGGTCAGGCCCAGTACTGCAAAGATTTATTTACAGCCCTGAAGGCGGCTGTCTCTACCCGACCGCGGTCCGCTACTAACGGAAATGGAGCTGCAAAGGGCAAGAAGAAGGGCAAGAAGAGCAAGGCGCTGCAATCATCAACTGAATCCATTAGCCCAAGTGGACGCGCTAAGAAGGAAGAACCAAACTGGGGCCTATTGGAACCCGTGCGCCCGATTCTGGAACCTGTTGTCGATATCCTCAAACCGATCCTCACCGGCAACATCGTTTACGGGCTCCTCGTGGGGTTGTTGGTTGCGACTTGGTTTGGGTTTGGTCTCACGCCTAACAGCAATAAGAGCCCCGCACCGTTTGGGCACGAACCCGCCATGCAGAGCGCATACCGTCTTGCGGCATACGACGAGATGTGGCGCCGGGAAGACAGCGAGCTTTGGGACTGGTTGGAAGAGCGGGTGAGCCTGGAGCGGCTTTCCGTGGAACGGTCGAATGCTCGCAGGCGAGAGGCAGACCCCCGAACGTTGGAAGAGAAGCTGAGAGAAGAGCGCATGGACGAGCGGGAAGTGCAGGAAGCGATTCGAGTCACGGAGGAGAAGCTCAAGGTGTTGAGAGAAGTCATGGCGAGAGGCAAGCTGCTATAGATTGGCACGCCTTTGTAAGAAGAAGGATGCATCCTATTTCGTTTTTCACCATCTTTGTTCAGGTCACACACAACTTACGGCACAAGTCATCGCATCCGACGCAGCGTACACATTACGGCATACATATTATATGTTTGAGCCCTTTCTTTAGTCAAAGTATTTTTCCTTAGTTTATGTATATATAAGAGTACGGAGTATTTGGCGAGCCCAGCGCGGGAAATATCACAATTGTTTGCTATGTATGAGGGGTTGGGCATTTTTCCTACTGCTACCGGTGCTTGTGTTACAACGAGACGAGTTGAGCTCGCTTCGGATCAGTTTGTACATGGCATGTACATTTTGCAAAAAAGCCTGCTAGGTATTGAAATTTGAAATGTCCAAATCCCACGTCTAAAAATGTCTACCTGTTGCGAGACGATGTCACCACAAGAAACCTAGCAAGGTGAAGTATCGCCACCTGCTGCTGACGCACGTTATGAATCAAGTATAGTAGGGCCGCGTTGCGATTAGGTAGTCGGAATTGCGGTAATAGAATAGAAGAATCTGACTTCAAAGAGGCAACCGTTGCTAATACGGAATGGTTCAAGGTTTTGTTTATCTGATTATCCTCAACCCAGTCCGAAATAGGCGTCTTAGCAGCGGGAAGAATACACCGGACTGACGTGCACTGATTTTGTTACTTTTAGTATGGAGATCAGTCCGGTATTTTCTTTCCACTGCCTGTTTAGCTCTCTTTGGGGGCGGGAATCGATTCACGGGTCATAGTCTGTGTGGGCTTATCGATTCACGGAGTTTTGGTTTGTTCTGGGCTCCTCCGTCTTACATGCTCAGGACTAGAGGCCCGAGTCAGCCTTGTGAAGGCTTGTAAGTTGCCTTGAAGTGGCTACTTTTTTTGCTCTTGTGCTTTTAGCGCCGGCGCCACAGGATGGCATTTTTTGGTGTGTGGCTTGTGTGTAAGAGGGACTGGAACGGCTGTTTTTGCGTAATAGGGAGGTTTAAGAGTGCCTTGGGGTGGTGGTGCAAGGGCGAGAAGGATTCTGTGTTTCGGTGGTACCGATCAGGAACGCGAGAGAAGAAGACAGAAAAAAAAAACAATGGTACGATACTAGGTTGAACTGAAAAAAAGAGAAGAGCCTAAAGAAAATAAACACAATGGAAAAATAAAAATAAATTAATAATTAGAAAATTAGAAAATTATTTGTAGTGTTTGTGCTTGTTGGCTCTCAGGGGTTAAGCATTCGCCCAAAAGGCCACACATACAGTAGGCCATGCAGTAGTAGCATCAATCATGAATTGCCAACACCAACAAACGCCGTGAGAAAATGGAAGCCCAAAAGGACAACAAGAAGAAAAAAAGAAAAAGAAGAAAAAAAAGTCACCCCACTTGGTGAGTTGCCGAGTTGACGTGGCTTCACGTCGCAAATGCCAGCAAAGAGAAACGCCAAAGCACATGAACGGAGACACGGAGCTGGCCATGTAGCATTACATATGGCCTTAGCGGCTCGAATGTACGAATTGTATGATTTTGGAGGTCACGACTACATGGAATTCAGGGGGAGCCGGGCGTTGCGATTATGCCCGAAGAGCGGTCACGGTTTTGGTTGTTTGTTAATTGGCGGTGGCAGCCCAGACAAGAAAGTTGGAGGCTCTAAAAAACGGTTGGGGGGAGAGAGAGGGGATGGAGGCTCTTGTGTGCGTGCAGTAGGTGATTTTTTTGCTCCCTGTATTTTTGGCTTGGTGGTTGGGTAGTATCATGTTAGTTAGTACGTAACCTGTATACGTGTGTAGAGGGAGTAAGGAGTTGAGGAGAAATCAAAATAGAAAAGAGAAAATACTAACAAAAACAGAGTGGGTGTGAAGAAGGCTCCGTTCGTGATCGAATCTGAGACAATAGACACCGAAAGCAGAAAGATGGGAGATGCATAGACGTAATGACGGCAAATGAACAACAACGACGGCGTCAAACGTCATGTACTTACTCCTGTACTTTAGTTGTTTACTTCCCTGATCTGATGCTGGGCCCCAATGGTCAGATACTAGCGGCTCTCTGCGCCTCAGCTTTATCTCTGCTTGTACCTGGATGTGGCGCAGCTGCCCCTCGGTTAAGCCCAGAGCAGAGTGTTCACGAGCAAAACTACTGGAACTAAGCCCTCCAACGACCAAACCCTTTCTTACATTTTGCACTCCACGGCACGTAAATATCCCGGGCACTAACGGAGTTGGCGATGCTTGTCGTGATCAAATCAAGATGCCCAGAGATACCAAGCCCATGATGAAAAGAAAAGTTCGACAACGGCGGCGGTCCTCGTGATGCCCTCGTCATCGCAACAAGCCCGTCATCGCTGCTACTCCGGTGCCTTGCGTACGAGCACTAACACGATGCAGTCCCGGTCTCCAAATGGTACTTGGCCTCAAGCCACAGTCGGGGGGCCGATTTGGGATGCAGCGCGCAGGGATCAGCCTGGCAAAGACAAGAATTGGCCCATCAGGAGGATCCCTTGGTCCCCCCCTCCCCTCCTCTTGGTCGCCTTGCGAATCGAGAATCAGCCGCGGAAACGGTGGGCATGTACCAAGCCGGCCCAGAGAGACCCCTGCGCGAGTCCTACTAAGCTTTGAAGCAAAGTCCTAGACCTCATTCGCCCGTGCTTGTAGGACCGTTGGCAAGCTGCCTCCAAGGCTCCAGCTCTGGCTCATGCTCATGCTCATGCGATTAAAGAAAAACACCATGGACGGTGCCTGAAAGGTGGCCAGCTCGCCTCGACCTGCCCGTCTTTCTTACACTTTGCCACCTGTCTGTACTGATACAGTATTGGATCTTATTCAACCCCTCCCCCCGATTCAGGACCAATCTCCACAACAACGGCCCCTTGGTTGGGAGAAGCCTGCGTCTGTACCTTGCCCTACGGCACCTTACCCTTATGCCCGGGCCCGTTACGACCACCAAGCACAAGAGTCAAGGGCATAGCTACAGACCGCCATGGAGAACAAGAAAGTCGACGACCCTGGTGCCCTGGCCTTACGGCGTCTGGTCCGAAGCCCAACCGGCAGTCGTCTGGCTCCCAGGCGCTCGTCGACAAGTGCTTCATGTTCTTCCAGCAGCAGCAGCTGCTCGACATCTTCAGTGACTTCATCAGTCGACGGCGAGATGCCAACTTCCTGTGTGTAAGTGAAGAAAGCCCTGTTGACGGAAAACCTCAAGGAGACGGGGGTTGGTTGGCCAAGACCAGGACAAACGATTAGTTAATATCCTCGTTCTTCTCCTTCTGCTCCGCCTCGCCGCCTCCCTACTTTTTTTTTCTGTCCTTTTTTTGTATGTTTTTTGTTTCATGTGCTACGTACTGACTCTCGGTTTTTTCTTGCTTGCTCCCCTGAAGCTCACGCAACACTTCGAGCGACGAGTGTGCCTTGTACAGGTTCATCGTATGGGCAGCCGTCAAGCGCAATGCCTGCCCCAAGATGACTTCCGAAGAGCGGCGGGAGTGTCCCTTGCTCCGCTGCCGCAAGAGGTTCCCCAACCATGAGCTCATGCTGCAACACCTGTATTCCTGCGACCACCTCGCCGGCGGAGAGTACTGGTGCTATGACTGCGAGAAGCCCGAGCAGCTCAGCGATGTCAAGTGCAGGCGCTGTCTGGGCCACCCGTCCAAGAGGAGAAAGATCATGACCATGGCCAAGAGCTTCTTCAGTTCGTTGGGCCACAAGCCAAAGTCTCACAGCCTGGCGCTGGTTGCGTCCTCCATGGGCATGGGCGGCTTGGGCGTGGGAGTGGGCGACGGCGGCTCTGGCGCTGGCGGGGGTGAAGACGAGCCCCCAAGCTACGACTATGTGCTCTTCTCGCCTCCGCCTCCGCCTCCCCAGGCCGAACTCTCCTCGAACGAGATACATGAAATCGGTTCGAGTGAGGTGCTGCTCCCCACTATCCCGGAGTGTGAGACCGAGACTGAGCCTATACCCGCCCCTGGGATGATCCCCTGTCTCCCCCCATCCACATTCCCCATCTCACCACCAGGCTCCCACCCGGGAGCCGTGCCGCTGCCATCGACTATGGAAGCAGACTTCATAAATTGGAGGCCTTCACCACCTTCCCCCCAGACCGTGGCACCTCAAAGCCTAATGAAGTCCACCACATCACGGTTGGTCGATCGCCCAACGCTCCAGGTCAACACCCACCTGGACCAGTACCGAGGCCAAGGGAGACGACGCAGCAAGGTGCTGGCCCCGAGCTCTTCTGTCCGGTCCACCAGCAGCACCGACAGCACCGACAGCACTGATAGCACCGCCAGCTACAACATCTCGCCCATGTCGGGCTGGTCCAACGGATGGACAAAGACGTCCGGCTTCGAGTCTGCCTTGACGTCACCTGACGACCTCATCAGTCCTCAGAGCCTCCTGCCCGTCGGTCCCTTCTCGACAACCACCACCACTGCTACTACTAATACTGCTGACGGTACCACCACCTCGACGAGACCAATTCCCTTTAGCAACTTGGAGTTTGAGAACATGGTGGCCAACTCGTGCCCATCAGAGCTTCCCGCCGACATTCCCATGTTTGACTTGCCCTCCACCATGGATCCTCAAAAGACACAGGCGCCCATGAGCTTGGACCAGGCCGCCTTCTCCTTCAACACTGATATTCCTTTCCAGCTGCCATTGGAACCTCAGCTACCATCGACCGATAGTGTCGACTATGGCCTTGCACCGCCGCCGCCACCTCCTCCTTCACAACAACAACAAACTAACAGTAACACTGAGCCAAGTCTCATGCAGAATACCAATTCCTCCAGCCTCACAACCACCACTCGTAATATCACGCAGTCTCTGGCCAGATCAGTCCATGACACGCTCCGCGAGCATGTTGCCGATTCAATCAGCAAGCTCGACGTCATTAATGAAAACCCCATCTTCATGCTGCTCAACCAGATGTCCCTCCCCTCCATCGCGGCTGTTGGTCTAGAGACTATGACTGAGATCCTGGAAGGCCGCCAAGCCTCATCGCCTCTGAACCTCATTTGCTTCGTCCACGTCGTCTTTTCTCTATCTCTGGTGATTCACGAACAAGATGTCGCCAAGCACTCTGCTGCCATGTTCAAGCAAGCGTTGCTGTACAGCGATTGGTTCTCAGACGACGACAAGATATCATTCATCGAGGTTGTTTATACACTTTGGAAGCCCAGCCAAGTAAACGATGACGAGATTATTGCACTATTGAAGTCACCTAGCGCTGGCATGTCCAAGGGCAAACAGGCCGAACGGTTCCCTCAAGGATCAAGGTCTGACCCGCTGATACTGATCGCGGCCTACTTCCTAGATGGTACATATGCGCACTCAATCCTCCCGTCCAGTTCCCTCCCTTTGCTCAAGATGCTAATGTGTGTATGTGTGTGTGCTTTACTACAGAGCTCGAGTACATGGCCATCAACGACAGCAGCTATACGGGACAGGCCTCTGAGCTTGCCATGCAGCACCACAAAGACGGCCTCGGAGCTAGCCACAATTCGCCGTTCGCCATTGCAGCCAGGTTTATGATTGACAACATCTTTTCTCATGAATACTCCCACTATCCAGGGTTTGAGCGCCGCATGCAAAGACTCATTGGCCAGATCAACTCTGGCGAGGTGGGAACCGTGCGTCGCTTGGAGCTAGAGCTGATGCAGGCCGGAAGGGTGAGATATAGAGCCCCTTTTATTTTCCAAAAAAAAAGAGAATGCAACGACAACTAACCAGGGGCATAACCATCTAGACGTACCTACCTCCCAACGCATTCTTTAGCGAATATGTCGAAGTCGTCCGGCGGCAGACCGACTCGCTGTACACGCAAAGCCCGTTTTTCAGCTCGCGGTCGACGTATCACCGGTGCGGCATCCAGCTGCTGATGAAGGAGTCTAACAGGAACCCAGTCATTGTGGAAACCGGAGTTGAGTCATCGGCGCCGTCTTCTGGAGCGCTCAATGGAATCGTGGGCGTGGTACCAGTACCAAACAGCTTCGACATTGACTTTGGCTCAATGCTCGACTTCAATCCGGACCAAGGATTGGATGACGATGTTGCCGAGCCTGCGGCCATTGCCGGCGCCCCACTCATGGGAGCCTCGCGGTGGACACCAGGAGATGCCGCATTTGTCACAGTCACAGCTCCAGACGGCACCGCCGCCATAGCCACGCCTGCAGCGCCTCGGCCTATGGATGCTGATGCGCTGCCGCTGGTGGACGACGATGCGCTGATATCCCCGATTGCATCGACGCCCAACAAGGCAGAGGCATCGGTATCGGCATCGTCGACCAAGGTGGAATCCGACAGCTGCTGCAAGCTTTGCGGCTATCGACCCAAGGGCGACCCCCGGTGGTTCGTGGGCAGCATGGCCAAGCACATGAGGACGATACATAGCGACAATCCCCAAATCTTCCGATGCCCCTACCCGGGCTGCACGAGCCAGTACAGCAAGCGTGCGGACAACCTGCGGCAGCACCAGATTGAAAAGAACCACTTTGTGGACGATGAGGAGAAGCAGGGACGGCGACCGCGCAAACGGAAGCGTCCGTCAGACGGCGGCGTCGGCGGCGAATGATTTTACGCTCCTTTGTTCATGATCTTTTTTTACGTTGTTTTTCCTTTTTTTTTTTTCATACCCTCTCATTCTTGTTTTGTTTCCTTTCTTCGTTGGCCATTTGAGACATGTTTGGACATTTTACATGAGCAGCAAGAGCAGGCGAGGCGTATATATGGGAACCAGGCCAAAGACGCGATACAATGATTTGATATCCACGAGCATAACGACGGGCGGCGTGGGTTACACTCACATTCACACTCAGATTCACATCCACATTCACATGACATACCGAGAGCTTTGTGTCGGTCAACCGGTGTTGTTGGGTGGCATTGGGCATTTACCCTGCAGGGGAACGGAGGTGACGTATGGGGTGCTGCCAGCTCAAGAAGCAGTCCCGTCTCTCTTCGATATACGACGTCTTTTTTCTTCTTCTTTTTCTTTTTGTCGTTTACTTGATCATCTCTCCTACTCCTCTCTTCATCTTTCATCTCCTTCTCTCCTTGTCTACCTCTTGCGTATCTTTTTTAGTATTCCTTCTCGTTACGCTCCCTTTAGCTTTGGATTTCCTTTCTTTTCCTTTTAGTCGGCAGAGATGCCATACTATTGAATTTGTATGCATATGCAATGCAGATCAGAAAGAGGATTAGCGGCAGCGCTGGAGTGGTCTGGATGCTGACGGGCCGTGTGGTCGAGCCGAATCCATACTTGGCGAAGGGAGAGCGAGAGACAGAGACAGAACTGGCTTTTTTTTTCTCTTTTTGGTTGCCAGCAGAGCTACAGTTTTTGTATGTACGGGGGGGGGGCAGCGCAAGGTACTATACATGTACGAGTTTACGATATAGCCTATTATAGACGAAGCAACGGGTCTCTTGACGGATCGCACAATCTTTGGCGAGTACAAGTATCGTAGCACAGGCTGGAACAGAGCAGCCAAGTAGCAGTACCAGCGAAAAGGTGAGACATGTCAGGCATCTCAGCTGGGGTCCACCGCATTTGCATGCCAGGGTTGTTTGGTCGCTTCGGATCGCAAATCCAGGCCGGAATTTCCCATCCAATTTTTTTTTTTTTCACACGGCTAGATCTAGCAGGTGACCAACAAGTTTCGAGTTTCCCGCTTCCGCTTTTCTGCTTTCTGGGGGCGCTGGGCGCGGGTAAAAGGCGCGCTGAGTGGCGGGAACTTGGACACTGTGTCTTGCGGCGCTTGTGAGATTGGCACCCCAATAAAAGGACGGAGCAGCAGCTCGCGGTGGGATTGGGCGAGAGGCTTCACCCCATTAAAATGGACGACCAACTCACCGCGGGATTGGACAGAACTTCATTAAAAGGACGGAGCAGCTCGCGGCGGGATTGGGCAGAGGCTCACGTAAGTTCTGGCGGGCTGACATCACATGGCGCAGGCGCAAGGTGGCCAGGCGGACTTTGGACGAGGTGATTCGACGGCGGATTTTGTGTATGGGATGGGATGCGAATGGATGCGTGTCTTCTGTGTGTGCTATACTTGGCACGTTGGCAAGTACGGTATGAAACGAAGGTACAGGTAACCTGAAGGTGAGGTAGGGGCTGGGATGCGAGGTATGACGACAAAGCACATCAAAGGCCCTGCATGGTGGCCGGATCAGAGACACAGGTAGCGGTACTCGAGACGGTCGCGCTACCGGCATGCCAAGTACAGGAGGACGCAATACGGAGTACCGACCGCCCAGTGCTGTAGTGCTGTACAGTATCAGTAACTCGTGTGCTACCCGTACACCTCAGCTTGGATACCTGGACGGAGGATGTCGAGGGAATCTGAAGGATGATGGAGGGGGGGGAAGATGGAGATGGAGATGCGCGTTCGATGTGGCGGATAGATAGGGCTGAGCAGCATCCCGTTTGCTCGATGCCGGACCCTGAACCTGACCTGAAGCGATGTGATGCTCCGAGCGGAAGGACAGGGTTAGTACAGTGGGAGTCTGGAGGTTTTGTGTAACCGATGCCATCACAGCAAATGGATCGCATGGATGTGGATGTACGAGCACTGAAAGAGACTTGGAAGGGTACCTCGGGGCTAGGTAGCGGTACAAATCACAGGCAGCAGCTGGGGGGGCAGTGCCGAAGGGAAAAACGCAACCCCCTGTCGTCGCTGGCGAATTGGGCGTGAGAAACAACGGATGGGTTCTGCCCGCCCAGCCCATAATAAACCCAGCCCATCGCAAATCCATGCCAGCGCCTGTGCCGGCCAGGTAAAAGGCAGAGAGCAGAGAAGGAAAAAAGTGACAAAAAGAAAAGAAAGAAAAATTCTCAGCGCTCAGGACCCAAGGCTCAGTCAGCAGCAGACGGGAAGAAAGAGAAGAGCAAAACTTTTGCCCCCATCGACTAGATCTTGCTTGACATCAACCCCCCTCTCCCCCCCTCTTCAAAACAAACCCCCTCTCTCACCAAACGCACACCAGCAGTTTGCCTGCTCGCACTTTTTTTTTTTTCTCTCTGGTCATTCTGCCCACACCTCCTACCCAGCGCGCACCTCCACGCTTTGCACGCCTCTGCCAGCCCCATTAACGACACCCCCGAACCAGGATTCCGGGTTTGCTCGATAGAAACGAGGGACGGACAGGAAGCACAAGGACGAAGGACAACGTCGAGATCTCAAGATCCAAGATCCAAAGGCGCTGCGCTGCCAGAACGTCGGTCGTCGACGCTTGACCGTCGCGATCGATCGATCGTAGAGCCGCGACCGGTCCGGCTGACGACGACACGCCCTGACGCCGACCGGGCCGTGCTCGTGCTTGTCGTTATTTTTTATTTTTGTTATTTATTTTTTTAATAGCTTTTTTTCGCGACTCGAGGTGACCCGACCGGTCTCTCCTCCGACCGACCACGAGAAGCCTCATCATGGCCAACCTGGGCCAGTCCGGGCCCAATCCCCACGGCCTGGCTTTCCCCCAGTCGTCCTTCAGCAGACGCAACACCGGCTTTGCTCCCGCCCACCCGAACCAGCCCAACAAACAGTCTCCGGCGCCTCAGGCGGCCTCGCCATACCAGTCGCAAGCATATCCGCCGCAGCAGCCGCCTCAGGGCTACCCTCAACACCTCTTCAACACGCCGGCGTCGGTCAACGCAAGCGTCGCCAATGCCTCGTCGCGCGCGCCCAACATCCACGTCCCCAATGCCCTGCCGCGACAGCAGCGCGCCGCTCCGGCGCGGCAGCAGATGCAGGCCCAGCCGAACCCGCCGCCCATGCTCTTCCCGACGTCGATGAGCCAGCCCGTCGCACACGACTCGATCCTCTCTCACCAGCACCATCCGCAACACCACCCGCAGCACCCGCAGCAGCACCCGTCTCAGCAGGCATTGGCCGGCCATCCGGGGCACGCGCAGCAGCAGCACCACCAGCAACAGCAGCAGGCGGTTCAGCAGCAGCAGGCAGTACAACAACAGCAGGCTCAGCAGGTCCAGCATCACCCACAACAGCAACAGCAGCAGCACCGTCAGCAGCCGCAACACCATCCTGCTTACGCTCAGCACCCTCAGGCTCACCAAGCGGCTCATGCTTCCCATCAGACACATCAGACGCACCAGACGCACCAGGTACCGCAGCAGATTCAGCAGCAAGCCCAGCACCAGCATCAGGAGCAGCTTCATCATGTACACCAGTCCCGCTCCCAGCAGGCGGCACAGCAGCAGCAGCAGGCGCAACAGCAACAACAGGCACAGCAGCAGCAGCAACAGCAGCAACAGGTGAAGCAGCAGCAATCTTCGCGACAGCAATTGCAAATTCCACAGCCCCAGGCTCAGCAGCCGGTGCAGCAGCAGGTGCCACAGCCGGTTCCGCAACCAGTCCAGCACCAGGTCCAACAAGTGCAACACCAGCAGCAACAGCACCAAGCTCAGCAGCAAGTGCAACAACAGCAACAGCAACATCAACAGCACCAACATCAGCAACAGCAGCATCAACAGCAGCATCAGCAGTTACAAGCTGCTGCTCAGCAGCCTGAACCCATTTCTCAGCAGCAGCAGGATAACCATGCAGGAGAGGACTTGGATATGGACGGTCAACCGGATGGAGACGACGACAACAGCACTCTGGCGCCGTCGAAACTGATGAACGATCAATTGGCAGCCACTCAACCCTTGGGAGAGATGATGTCACCACCTCCCGAAGGCGGCAGTTATCCCACGCTCGAGGCGGTGCAGAAGGCCGTCTTGCGCTACTGCACCTCGGTTGGCTATGCCATTGTCATCGGACGATCCAAGAAGACGGTGCCAGGCCTGAAAAAGGTCCTATTCGTTTGTGACCGAGCCGGCAAGCCACCAAGCCGGGTCAGTCCGGAGTTCAGAAAACGTAAGACATCGTCGAGAAAATGCGACTGTCCCTTTGGATTCTTTGCTATTGAGCAGCGAACTCAATGGACTATCCGCTACCGGCCGGACCCTTCGCATTTGCAGCATAACCATGGACCAAGCGAGAGTCCGTCAAATCATCCTGCGGCCAGAAAGCTTGACAGTAAGATGGTTGCCGCTGTGAAGCAACTAAAAGATAGTGGTTAGTATTCTTCCCCAAATAAAGCTCAAGGATAATGGAAGTGGAAAAGGGGAGAGGCGGAAGGCCTGTTGGGCAGAAATTCTCGCTAACCGATCCCTCGTGTAGGTGCAGGCGTATCTGAAACACTGCAGATTCTTCAAACTGATAATCCTGACTGCCACTTATTACCGAGAGACATTTACAACGCGCGGGCTGCCATTAACCGTAATCCGCAGAAAGTAGCCACGGGCCTGGCGGAGAACCGGCCGGCCATATACACCAAGCCGTTGCAGTCGCCCGAAGACCGCATACGAGCCGAGCTGAGGCGCGAGCTGGCCAAGGCCCGCGAAGACTTGAAGAAGATTGAAGAGAAGAAGCAAAAGGAGATTGACGACCTCAAGGCCAAGATGGCGGAAAAGGACAAGCTGATAGAAAAGTTTGAAATGTTTATCGACATTTGTAACGGCAGAGTCATTCTGCAGAGAGAAAGGCTGGCTGGTCCTGAAGGCGGCGCGGCGGGCGGTGGCAACCCGAGTGTTTAAGCCTCGTCTGCTTTTTGCGTTTGCCTGTTCCTCCCCTCCTCCTCAACCCCCCTCCCCTTCTTCCCTCCTCCTGGCGTATCGGTCTTTGATATGATATACATTAAAGGGGCACACTGGAGAGCAGTCGGTCGTTCCGGTTCTACGGAGTCTAAAGTCTACATACGGAGAGGCGTTAAGAAACGGTATGGTGTGCTGGTTTATCATTCCTTTATGACTTTTTTTTCTGTGTGTCTTTATGCAAGTATATGACGTTGTGGATCGTTTTTCTTTGCTTTTCTGTCTTTTTTTCTTTTTTTCTTTTCCTATCAGAGGAGGTGGATTCATTTCCGACCTGTCCAGAGACTTAAATCAAGACGGCTTTTTTGCATTGAGGTCGTTTGCTTTTTTTCACCTTTTTTTTTTGTCTTTTTCACTTTTTCAGTTCTTGTTCTTTTTCTTTTCTGTTGGGGCGTCAAATATGTAAACCTGGTCTTGAGGATGATGAAAGGGGGGGGCTATGTTGATGGATAAGCAAGGTAGTTTTACGTTGGTAGAATTTACTTGAGGGTCAATGTTTGAATGATGAAGTAAACGCTTTTTTTTATGTGGACGGGGTTCTTTCTCTTGCTTCTTTGACTTTGTTTTTTGATCTTCCTCTTTGCGATTTGGGTGTGATTTCATGGGATGGTGAATGAATGCGTACATAGGTAAGCAACTATGAGTGTGAGGTAACCTCAAATTATATGTGTACCTCCATTTCCTTATTAAGACGAGAGCCACATATCTGCATATTAGATCCTACGACCCTGTAACGTGGTACAGCTAGGTAATTGATATGCACGCACCTATGTATGTAGCTTTGTCCCGGAAAAAAATTTAGGTGGAGTGTTAATATCGAGATACCGGAAAAGATAAAAAAGACGTTGGTTGAGTGGAAAGAAGATGTGGTTTCCCTGTTAAGATGAGAGCCACATGTCTGCATAGATCCTATGACCCTGTAATGTGGTACAGCTAATTAATAATAGGTACTAATGGAGCTTTGTCCCAGAAAAAACAAGGTGGAGTGTTAATATCGAGATACCGAAAAAAAGGACGTTGGTTGAGTCGAAAGAAGATGTGGCGTGGCCGTATGGAAATGGAGAGATAGGTTTGCTAAAAGGGAGGGTGTGGTTTTGCGGTTTTATTTCTGCATGGAGATGTGGTGTCGAGTTACCTTACCCGGTAGACGCACCCCGTGTGGTTAGGGACGTTTTTTTCTTTAGGGGAGGTGTGTGAATTTTAGGGGACGGGAGGCGGGAGTTGCGGGATAGTATGGAGGTAAGGCTGGGTTTAGGTTTGGTGAGTTGGAGGTCCACGGTTTTTGTTTGGGTGAATGAATGGTGCTGTGGATGTGGTGATTCCTCTTTTTGGGGGTGATGGAGAGGAGGTTTGGGTTGTTTGTGTGCAGTTGATTGGGGCTTGGAACAGCTGATGAGATGAGTATTTTAGATATTGTTTAGATGATCGGTGAGGGATTCCACGTATGAGGAGGCGTTGCTGGGAATAGGGAGTGATGGAATAGTGTTATGGAGATTGAGCTTTACTATTAGTTGCCGTCCACTAAAACTCTTGGTGTAGATATCAGGAGTACAGTATATCAGATGTCTTCTGTTTTCGTTTATGTACCTGTACTCGATGATGGCTTCAAGATCTCGCACCTCAACTGCGATTAATTGACTGATGCTCACTCAACTGGGATCTTCTCTACATCAACGCCTTTTTCTGTTCCATCCACAAAAAAACTAAAACACCAAAACAATGGCCCTCAAAACGCCACGCCTCTAGCCAATCAGGCACGCATTCGACCTTGCTCCCACCCCCACCCGCGTGCGCTGGCAGCTTGTTGTCCCACCGCCTGACGATTGATTGATTCACAGCGACTACAGCAGGACTAGCACTGGACATGGAACTAGGGGTCCCTCCGTTTGGGTTTGGGCTTGGTTTGGGGTCGAGCAAACCGGAGGTTGGGGCTATTTTGGCTTCAGTTCGACGGCTTGTGCCTGTGCTGTAGCCTGTAGCGCACTTTGCATGTACTGTAGTGTAGCTGCTACTGTACGGGTGTACCTTTTTGTGGATTGGACTGGATCAGATGCATGTTTCTGTCTTTGTGCGGTGAGCCTCCTATTCGTTCTCTCAACGGCACTTCAGTTTCTCTGCTTCTTCTCGCTACGCATTGTCTTTTGCGTCTTTTCGTTTCGCGATTAACTCTGAACCCCTGCGGAGACCAACGTCGATTCGTGCTCGCTTGCGACAGAGCGAGACCCCGGAATCTCGGAGTGTTTCTGTGTCGGTGTACTCACACTGCGGTACGGTACCTCGAGCTACTTCTGCCAAGGTACGAGCTCAACGTGCAGCGACGCCACGCCTGCATCTCTCCTTGTGAAACCTCCTGCTTTGTACTCACGACAGCTCCCAAACTGCACGCGAATAGCATCTTCATCTTCTACCTTACCTACTGCTTGTACTTCTTTTCCCCCCTGTCGAGCTTCCTTTTGTCCCGTTCCTCTGCCTGAGCCCCTCTCCACCCAACCCCTGGCCAACATTCCTTCTAGCCCCCCGATAAACGAGCAAACGAGCGACCTCAACACCCCACCATCGAAACCTATCCCGAACCCGACGTCTCTGGAGATGACCGGCTTCTCGACATAGAAGCTCTTTTGTCCCCTTCTTTTTCTCGGTCTCTTCCACAACTCGACGCTCGCGCCATGGAAGTGACCTCGGCCAACGCCCCGAGCCTCGGCGCCTCCAACGGCAACGGCGTCTCGATCCCGGCTCCCTCGTCGCCCTCACCGACGCCGACGCCATTCCCGACCATCGAGCCCGAACGCGTGGTTGACCACCTCGCTGCCATATGCGAGATTGCCCTGGGCGCATCGCGGAGCGACCTGGAGCTGCCGGGCAACCTGCTGCACAAGGCGTCGTATGCAGAGACCATCTCGCGGTGCACGCGCTTCGCCAACGATACGCTCAATGTGCTGTATATCCAGAAGGACGTGGTCCAGTCCGGGTCGCTGGAGAACGGCAACGAGAACGGAGACGCGGGCGAGAATGGCAATGGCGTTGCTGGTGAGGATTTCTGTACTTCTCTCTCTTCCCCCGATCCCCCCATTTCTTTGTTGTCTTTCTTATAGCAGCTTTTGTTTTGTTTTCTTTGACTAACGCTTGTGATAAGCTCCCTCTACCTACGACTACACTCTTTCGACCGAAATCACCTCTACACCTACTACCGTCGCCACTTTGATTTTGCTCAAGGCATCGCAAGCGATTGATCCTTCTCGTCCTCTTACCTCTCAGATATTTATTACTAATCTACCTGGTCCTGCCTCCCTTAATGCCGCCTCGGGAGAGCAGGGCGTTGCACTCTCCCCGTGGGAGGTGCTCCATTCTCAAGTCCACCATGCCTTGGTGCCATACTTTGACGCAAACAGCAAGAGCCAGCAGCTGGCCAACGGGTCCAGGGGGCGAGATGTCGATGCGAAGACGGGTATTCCGGTTACCAAGAAGCGGTTGAACGACTTGGAGCTGAGTCTGCTTCATCTGCAGCAAAATGTCGATATCCCCGAGATTTCTCTGGCGTTTCACTCGCTTATTCAGAATGTCCTCGATGATGCCGAGGTCACCCAGACGAAGCCCTCCATGGAGGCGATTCCGAAGAATCTTTTACAAGACAGCAGTTTTCTCAACAAGCTGCAGGCCAACGTCAACACCTGGATCAAGTCCATTCAGGGCATCACAAAACTGACAAAGGAGACCTCGTCCAACGCCGTTCAAGAGTTTAGTACCGCCAGCCAAGAGGTCAACTTTTGGCTGTCCATGGAGTCTGCGTTGGAGGGCATTGAGGACCAGCTTAGGAGCGAAGGTGTCCTCCTGACCCTCGACGTTTTGAAGCATGCGAAGCGTTTCCAGGCCACCGTCAGTTTTGTCGCTGATACAGGCCTGAAGGAGGCCAAGGAGAAGGCGCAAAAGTACAACCAGCTGATGCGCGACTTTCCGCTCGACGAGCTGCTGTCTGCCCCGTCTCTGCTCAAGGTGGAGGAGGCCATCACTCAGATCTTTGCTCACTTGATGAAGAAGCTGAGGGTCTGCCCGTATCCTATTCGGAGAGCGTTGAGCTTGGCTCAGGCCATTTCGGCGGATCTAAACGACGTGTTGCTTCGTTTGCTTCCGGGTACCGAGCTGGTCAACCTGGGCTACCCAGAGTTTCAGAACGTTATGCGAACATGCGACAGCATATTCGTTGCCTGGGAGGACAATATCAAAGAGTTTACGCACCTGGCTCGTATGCTCATCATCCGCAGAAACGAAAAGCGTATTCCCATCAACGTCGAGAAGAACCACTCTGAGCTGGAGTCGCGAATCAAGTATGTCAGCGCATTCCGAGACAACCACGAACAGCTGCAGAGGACCATTGTCAACGTTTTGGGACCAAAGGCCATTATCCCCGGCGTTGTCGACATCACTTCCTCCTCGGCCAACCCCACTGCTACTGCTGGCGCCGTCATTGAAGAAATGGGCGATGTAGATGCAGTTGAAGAGGTCAAGCGAGCCTGGGAAGCGTTGCAGAATGTCGACCTCTTGGATGTGACGGACCAGGGCAAGGAACGGTGGGCGCAGGCTGAAAACCTGTACAATGAGCGCACAACACGAGTTGAAAACTCCATCATTGCGAGGCTGCGTGACCGCCTTGCCACGGCCAAGACTGCCAACGAAATGTTCCGAGTCTTTTCCAAGTTCAACGCCCTGTTTGTGCGGCCCAAGATTCGTGGTGCCATTCAGGAGTACCAGAACCAACTGATGGATCACGTCAAGCAGGCTATCAATGGCCTGCATGAGAGGTTCAAGCAGCAGTATGGCCATTCCGAGGCCCACGCCATGGCGCAGCTTCGCGATCTCCCACCAGTCTCGGGTGCCATCATTTGGGCCCGTCAGATTGAGCTCCAGCTTGACGGCTACATGAAAAAGGTCGAGGCCGTTCTTGGACCCGACTGGACTCTGCATGCCGAGGGCCACAAGCTCCAGGAAGAAAGCGAGCTGTTCAAGAATAAGCTGGACACGGGCAGGATATACGATGCTTGGCTGGCTGATGCTAACCGGCGCAAAATCTCAATCGCTGGACAGCTTTTCAACATCAACCGAGTGAGATCTGCAGGTGGTATTCTTGAGCTCAATGTCAACTTTGATCCTCAAATCATCACCTTGTTCAAGGAGACCAGAAACTTGACTTGGCAGTCTTATCTGGTTCCTCATGCGGTGACCACCGTTTCCAAAGATGCCAAGAGAGTGTATCCTTACGCCGTTAGTTTGATGGAAGGTGTCCGAACTTTGTCCCAGACGCTGCGGCAGATATCCACAATGGGCGAGGAAGCTATGCTCCTCAACGGATACAAGAACGAGGTGTACAAGCTCATTGGTGACGGTGTCCCGCTGCGGTGGGAGTCCTTTGTCAACTCACACGAGCTCTTTTATGCCGATCAGAGACAGATCCGCCCCTTGCTTCCTGGAAGCACCGGATTTGGGCCGGCCAAGAACACGGAGAGCAAGCATGGTATGTTCATCTGGGGCTTCTCAGCGGCTGTTTCCGTGCTTCAGTCAAAGACGGCTACCCTTAATTCCATCTACGCTACCATCGAGCAGGCTCTCAAGGACCTTAGTGGCTGCCCCTACGATGCTGCTGCTTTCCAGTCTTACCTCGATACTATCCAGGGCGCTGTTGATCAGCTCAACTTGGAACAGTATGCCAACTTGGACTTTTGGGTGCGTGGCGTCAATCACAAGGTTCAGACCATCCTTCTGGAGCGTCTTTCCACCGCTGTTCAGGCCTGGATTGCTGCGTTCGAGCAAGATGTCACCGAGCAAGACCGGTGGAAGCAGTCCAAGGAGGACGATGGAAAGCAAGATGGGCCAACCATGAAGCGCCTCATCCTTGAGATTACCATGCGCAACCAGGTCATCTATCTTGACCCGCCATTGGAGTACGCCAGAGCGAGCTGGTTCCTCCACCTCCACGACTGGCTGGGCATTGTCTGTAACCTGCGCAAGATCAAGGCTACGCGATACCAAATGAGCCTCAACACTGACGCTCAAGAGGAAGCCCGCTTTACCGACCTGCCTTCTCACTGCGCGGATATGCTTCACCGCGTTTACCTGTCCGTCGAGAAGAAGCTCAGGGAAGTGAGCATCTATGTCGACAAGTGGCTCCAGTTCCAGTCTCTTTGGGACCTTCAGTCTGACCAGGTCTACGATATGCTCGGTGACCACCTCCCTCGATGGCTTGAATGTCTCCAGGATATTCGAAAGGTCCGAACGACTTTTGACACGCAAGAAGTTAGCCGCTCGTTTGGCCACATCACCATTGACTATGACCAAGTCCAGACCAAGGTGAATGCCAAGTACGACCAGTGGCAGCAGGAGATTCTCATCAAGTTTGCCAACCGACTGGGCAACCGAATGCGTGACATCAACGCCGAGATCGAAAAGGCGCGAAAGAACCTCGAGGGCCAGAGCTCAGACACTTCATCCACTGCCGCCGCTGTCTTGTTCATCACCGCGGTGCAGAGCTGCCGACGCAACGCAAAGCTGTGGGCGCCGGAGATTGACATGTTCCGCCAAGGACAGTCTACTTTGGTGAGGCAGCGCTACCCATTCCCCAATGACTGGCTCCACATCGAGCAGATTGAGAGCCAGTGGGAGGCACTCAAGGAGATTTTGGAGAAGAAGTCCAAGATTATGGAGGAACAATCTGATGCTATGCGGGCAAACATTATTGCTCAAGATAAGCTCATCAATGAGCGCATCAATGAGATTGTGGCCCAGTGGAACGAGGAGAAGCCTGTGTCTGGAACTATCCAGCCCGATGTCGCCTCTGCAACTCTGACCACCTTTGAGACTCGCATCACGGCTTTGCAGGAGGAGTTCCAGCAGGTCATGAAGGCAAGGGAAGCTCTTGACATTCCCGGCAACAATGACAGCATTTTGGAAATTACTCTAGAGGAAGTTCGTGATTTCCGATCTGTTTGGTCCAACCTCTCTACCATTTGGACGAGTCTCAATGAAACTCGAGACATGCTGTGGACTGCTGTTCAGCCGAGAAAGATTCGCCAAAAGGTTGATGACTTGATCAAGAGCACAAAGGATATGCCTAGTAGAATGAGGCAGTACGCTGCTTTTGAGCACGTCCAGGGAGTCTTGCGAGGCTTCCTCAAGGTCAACAATATTCTTTCTGACTTGAAATCCGATGCTATTCGTGAGCGACACTGGCACAAGATTTACAAGCAGATCAAACCCCAGAAGCGCTTCTCACCTAGCTCCATGACTCTTGGTGATGTCTGGGATCTCAACCTCACTGCCACCGAAGTCATCGTCAAGGACATTATCGCTCAGGCCCAGGGAGAGATGGCTCTCGAAGAATTCTTGAAGCAAGTTCGTGAAACGTGGCAGAACTATGCCCTCGAGATGGTCAACTACCAAAACAAATGCAGGCTTATCCGTGGCTGGGATGATCTCTTTGCCAAGTGTAGCGAGAACTTGAACTCTCTCCAGGCGATGAAGCACTCGCCTTACTACAAGGAGTTTGAAGAAGATGCGGTGGCGTGGGAGGACAAGCTGAACCGCGTCCACGTGCTCTTCGACGTCTGGATCGATGTGCAGCGCCAGTGGGTGTACCTAGAGGGTGTCTTTACCGGAAACGCGGATATCAAGCACCTTCTTCCTATCGAGTCTGGTCGTTTCCAGAACATCAACAGCGAGTTCTTGGCTGTCATGAAGAAGGCCAACAAGACGCCCTACGTCCTCGACGTGCTGAACATTCCTAATGCCCAAAAGTCCCTGGAGCGTCTGGCAGAAATGCTGAACAAGATCCAGAAGGCTCTTGGTGAATACCTGGAGAAGGAGCGTGTTTCCTTCCCCCGATTCTACTTTGTCGGTGATGAAGATTTGCTGGAAATGATTGGTAACAGCAACGACACCCTGCGTATTGCCAAGCACTTCAAGAAGATGTTTGCTGGGTTGGCAGGCCTCATTATGGATGACGAGGGAGTCATCTCTGGCTTCACCTCAAAGGAGGGCGAGGCCGTCACACTAAACAAGGAGATTTCTTTGGCAAAGACACCTAGAATCAACGACTGGCTCGCGCTGCTGGAAAATGGAATGAAGCAGACGCTGGCTGAGTTATTGGCCAAGGCCGTTGAGGAGTATACTCCGATTTTCGAGTCTGAAAACATCGACCGGGAAGCTCTAGTTACCTTTATGGATGCGTTCCCTAGTCAGATTGTCGTACTCGCGACGCAGGCTGCATGGACGACAGCTGTCGAAAACTCGCTTGCTGCTGGTGGCCAGACTCTGCAGACTCTTTTTGAGCGAGAGGTGCAGGTTCTTCGCGTCCTTGCGGAGACTGTTCTGGGAGACCTCGAAGTTATCCAGCGCAAGAAGTGCGAACAGCTGATTACCGAGTGCGTTCACCAGCGAGACGTGATTGAGAAGCTGGTCAATGTCAAGGCTGATTCCGCCGGCCACTACCTTTGGCAGCTCCAGATGCGCTATGTCTACACTCCCGAAGGCAACTTCCTCACTCGTCTGTACATCAAGATGGCCAATGCCAAGCTCAACTACGGCTTCGAGTATCTCGGTGTCCCCGACCGTCTCGTTCGGACTCCTCTTACCGACCGATGTTTCCTTACTCTTACCCAGGCTCTCTGCCAGCGCCTCGGAGGTTCGCCGTATGGTCCCGCTGGTACAGGAAAAACTGAATCCGTCAAGGCCTTGGGTGTCCAGCTCGGAAGATTTACGCTCGTCTTCTGCTGTGACGACACTTTTGATTTCCAGGCCATGGGCCGTATCTTTTTGGGTATTTGCCAGGTTGGTGCGTGGGGCTGCTTCGACGAGTTTAACCGTCTCGAAGAGAGGATCTTGTCTGCTGTTTCGCAACAGATTCAAAACATCCAGCTCGGTCTGAAGCAGGGAGCCGAGAATGACAAGTCGCAGATTGAGCTTGTTGGCCGACAGCTTCGCGTCAATGAGAACACGGGCATCTTTATCACCATGAACCCCGGCTATGCTGGTCGTTCTAACCTGCCCGATAACTTGAAGAAGCTTTTCCGAAGCGTTGCCATGTCCAAGCCCGACAAGGAGCTCATTGCCGAAGTCATGCTGTACTCGCAAGGCTTTGGCCAGGCCAAGAGGCTTTCGAAGCAGACGGTGCCCTTCTTCGACAAGTGTTCAAAGGAGCTGTCCAAGCAAGCCCATTACGATTTCGGTCTTCGTGCGCTCAAGAGTGTTTTGGTCAGCTCTGGTGGTCTCAAGCGTTCTCGTTTGTTGGGTGAGGGCGATCTCGGCGCTGAAGAGATTGTCGAGCCTGAAATTCTTGTACAGAGTATTCGCGAGACGATTGCACCCAAGCTGATCAAGTCGGATGTGGACATTATGATCAACATCGAGGAGGACTGCTTCCCTGGCGTCCAGTACGTGCCTGCTAACTTGCACGCTCTGGAGGATGCTATTCGTACGCTCGCTGCTGAGCGCCAACTCGTGGTGACGGATCTGTGGATGACCAAGGTTCTTCAGCTGTACCAGATTCAAAAGATTCACCATGGTGTCATGATGGTTGGTAACTCTGGTACGGGTAAATCAGCCGCCTGGAAGCTCCTGCTTGATGCTCTGCAAAAGGTGGAGAATGTCGAGGGCGTTTCTCACGTCATTGATTCCAAGGTCATGTCCAAGGAGGCTCTATACGGTAACTTGGACTCTACCACTCGTGAATGGACAGACGGTCTCTTCACCAGCATCCTGCGTAAAATTGTGGACAACCTTCGTGGTGAAGACTCCAAGAGACACTGGATTGTCTTCGACGGCGATGTTGATCCCGAGTGGGTAGAAAACTTGAACAGTGTGCTTGACGACAACAAGCTGCTTACCCTGCCCAACGGAGAGCGTCTCAACTTGCCGGCCAATGTCCGCATCATGTTCGAAGTCGAGACGTTGAAGTATGCAACTCTCGCCACTGTTAGTCGATGTGGTATGGTTTGGTTCAGTGAGGATACCGTCTCGCCCAACATGATGGTGACCAACTATATCGAGACGCTCCGCAGCGTTCCATTTGAAGACCTGGATGAAGATAACGTTGCCACGGGCCAAAGCCCGGCTAAGACGCTGGCCATTCAAGCCCAGGTTGCCGATATGCTCAAGGGATACTTGACAGAGGAAGACTTTATTAACCAGGCCTTGGAGCGGGCTCAGCGATACAATCACATCATGGAGTTTACAGTTGCTCGTGTTCTCACGACTCTGTTTTCGCTATTGAACAAGGCTGCCCGTGATATCATCGAGTATAACGGACAGCACGGTGATTTCCCTCTAGAGTACGATCAGATTGAGGGCTTCATGGCGAAGAAGGTGCTTCTTGCGCTTGTCTGGGCACTTACTGGAGATTGTCCGCTTGGTGACCGAAAGCTGTTTGGTGATGACATTTGCGCATTTGCCAACTTTGGGTCACCGCCTCTGGATGGTACCAGCTCACTTATTGATTTTGATGTTCTCCTGCCCCAGGCTGAGTGGACGCCCTGGCAGAACCAGGTACCTACCATTGAGGTCAACACGCACTCCATCATTCAAACAGACGTTGTCATTCCGACCCTAGATACCGTGCGCCACGAGGATGTCCTTTATTCTTGGCTGGCTGAGCACAAGCCTCTCTTGCTCTGCGGTCCTCCTGGTTCCGGTAAGACGATGACACTCTTCAGTGCTCTTCGTAAGCTGCCCAACATGGAGGTTGTCGGTCTCAACTTTTCCAGCGCAACTACGCCTGATCTTTTGATCAAGACGTTTGAGCAGTACTGCGAGTACAAGAAGACGCTGAACGGTGTCATGCTGTCTCCTACTCAAATTGGCCGCTGGTTGGTCATCTTCTGTGATGAAATCAACCTTCCGGCTCCCGACAAGTATGGTACTCAGCGAGCCATCTCCTTCCTGCGCCAGCTTGTTGAGCACAATGGCTTCTGGCGAACTTCTGACAAGTCGTGGGTTACTCTTGACCGCATCCAGTTCGTTGGTGCTTGTAACCCGCCTACTGATGCTGGCCGTACGCCCATGGGCGCTCGTTTCCTTCGCCATGCTCCCCTTGTCATGGTTGATTATCCCGGCGAGCTCTCTCTCAACCAGATTTACGGCACGTTCAATGCCGCCGTGCTCAAAATTGTGCCTTCGTTGCGTGGATATGCTGAATCGCTTACTCATGCCATGGTCCGCTTCTACCTCGAGTCTCAACAGAGGTTCACGCCCAAGATTCAGCCCCATTACGTGTACAGTCCTCGTGAACTTACTCGCTGGGTTCGTGGTGTATATGAAGCTATTAAGCCTCTGGAGGCGCTATCCTTGGAAGGTCTCATTCGTATCTGGGCGCACGAAGCGCTGCGACTTTTCCAGGATCGTCTTGTAGACGAAGAGGAGCGAAAGTGGACCGAAGAATCTGTTCGTCGCATCGCTCTCGAGTATTTCCCCTCTATGGATGAGGAGAAGGCTCTTGGCGGCCCCATTCTGTTCTCCAACTGGCTGTCCAAGAACTACGTCCCCGTCGACCGTGAGCAGCTTAGAGACTTTGTGTCTGCTCGTCTCAAGACTTTCTGCGAGGAAGAGGTCGATGTTCCGCTTATCCTCTTCAACGACGTCTTGGAGCATGTGCTGCGTATTGATCGTGTCTTCCGACAGCCGCAGGGTCACTTGATTCTCATTGGTGTGAGCGGTGGTGGCAAGACTACGCTTTCGCGATTCGTGGCCTGGATGAACGGTCTCAAGGTGTTCCAGATCAAGGTTCACGGCAAGTACTCGGCCGAAGATTTCGACGAAGATTTGCGAGACGTGCTGCGGAGATGTGGCTGCAAGGGCGAGAAGATTTGCTTCATCATGGACGAAGCCAACGTTTTGGACTCTGGTTTCTTGGAGCGCATGAACACCCTGCTTGCCAACGCTGAAGTGCCTGGTCTCTTTGAGGGCGATGACTACGTTGCCCTGATGACTGCTTGTAAAGAAGGTGCCCAACGACAAAACTTGCACCTTGATTCACCTGAGGAATTGTACAAGTGGTTCACTCAGCAGATTGTCAACAACTTGCACGTCGTCTTCACCATGAACCCGCCCGAGGGTGGTCTCGGCTCCAAGGCCGCCACCAGTCCGGCCTTGTTCAACAGATGTGTGCTGAACTGGTTTGGAGATTGGTCTGATCAGGCGCTGTTCCAGGTTGGCCACGAACTCACACACTCTATCGACCTGGATAAGAGCAGCTTCAACGCTCCGGACACAATCCCGGTGGCTTACCGCGGCTTGCAGCTACCACCGTCTCATCGCGAGACGGTTGTCAACTCTATGGTGTACATCCACTACTCGCTGCAGCGGTATAACCAGAAGCTGCTGAAGCAACAAGGCAAGGTCACATTCTTGACTCCTCGTCACTTCTTGGACTTTGTTACCCAATACGTCAAACTGTACAATGAGAAGCGCGAAGATCTCGAGGAGCAGCAGCGTCACTTGAATGTCGGTCTCGAGAAGTTGAGAGATACCGTCGACAAGGTGCGTGATTTGCGTGTCAGTCTCGCGGAGAAAAAGGCACAGCTAGAGCAGAAGGATGCCGAAGCAAACGAGAAGCTGCAGCGAATGGTTGCAGATCAGCGAGAAGCTGAACAGAGAAAGAACACTTCCTTGGAGATTCAGGCCGCGTTGGAGAAGCAAGAGGCAGAGGTGGCAATGCGGAAGAAGGTTGTGCTCGAGGATTTAGCAAAGGCTGAGCCTGCGGTCGAGGAGGCCAAGGCCAGTGTCAGCAACATTAAGCGACAGCACTTGGTCGAAGTGCGTGGTATGTCTAATCCTCCACAGAGTGTCCGGCTTGCATTGGATGCTGTTTGCACTTTGCTTGGACACAAGATCAACGACTGGAAGGCAGTCCAAGGTGTAGTCCGAAGGGAAGACTTTATTGCCAGCATCATCATGTTTGACAATGCCAAGATGATGACCAAGGGCCTGCGGAACAAGATGCGCAACGATTTCTTGTCGAACCCCGAGTTTACTTTTGAAAAGGTGAACCATGCTTCCAGGGCTTGTGGTCCTCTTGTCCAGTGGGTCATTGCCCAGGTCAGCTATTCAGATATCTTGGACCGTGTCGGACCTCTCCGAGAGGAAGTCGAACAGCTTGAGGAGCAGGCGCTCGAGACAAAGGCTAGCGCGATGGCGGTCGAGAAGAACATCGCGGAGCTCGAGTCTAGCATCAACACTTACAAGACAGAGTATGCCACTCTCATTAGCGAAACCCAGGCCATCAAGGCGGAGATGTCAAAGGTCCAGTTCAAGGTCGACCGAAGTGTCAGGCTTCTTGACAGCTTGTCGTCTGAGAGGGCTCGTTGGGAGGAAGGAAGCAAGTCGTTTGAGACCCAGATCAGCACCCTTGTTGGTGATGTTCTCGTCGCTTCGGCGTTTTTGGCTTACAGCGGTCTGTACGATCAGACGTTCCGAAAGAACATGATTGACGATTGGTATCACCAGCTGGATTTGTCCGGTATCCAGTTCAAGTCGCCTAACCCTGTGACGGAGTACCTGTCTAGTGCGGATGAGCGACTTGGATGGCAAGAGAATACACTGCCGGTCGACGACTTGTGCACGGAGAACGCCATCATTCTTAAGCGCTTCAACAGATATCCTCTCATCATTGACCCGTCTGGAAGAGTTACAGAGTTCTTGCAGAAGGAGTGCAAGGATCGCCGCCTGACGGTCACGAGCTTCTTGGATGATACCTTTACAAAGCAGCTTGAGAGTTCGCTGCGTTTCGGTAACCCCATTCTTATCCAGGATGCTGAGCATCTGGACCCCATTCTCAACCACGTCTTGAACAAGGAGTACCAGCGAACTGGAGGTCGTGTCCTCATCCAGCTCGGTAAGCAGGACATTGACTTTTCGCCATCATTCAAGCTCTACCTTTCTACGAGAGATCCGTCGGCTACCTTCGCGCCGGATATTTGCAGTCGTACTACTTTTGTCAACTTTACCGTCACTCAGAGCAGTCTTCAGACTCAGTCACTTAACGATGTGCTCAAGTCGGAGCGTCCTGACGTGGACGAGAGGCGATCCAACCTCATTAAGCTGCAGGGCGAATTCAAGGTCCACCTTCGACAGCTGGAGAAGCAGTTGCTGCAGGCTCTCAACGAGTCTCGCGGTAACATTTTGGACGACGACAAGGTTATAGAGACGCTGGAGACGCTCAAGACGGAGGCGGCAGACATCTCTGACAAGATGCGCAACACGGAGGGCGTCATGGCCGAAGTGGAGGAGATTACGCAGCAGTACAGCATCATTGCCAAGTCGTGCAGTGCTGTGTTTGCCGTTTTGGAACAGCTGCACTACATTAACCACTTTTACCAGTTTTCGCTGCAGTATTTCCTGGACATTTTCCAGTCCGTGCTGCGCGGGAACAAGAACTTGGCCAAGGAGACGAATCACAATGTTCGCCGAGATATCATTGTCAAGGACCTCTTTGTCAATACCTTCAAGAGGACGGCGCTTGGTTTGCTGCAAAAGGACCGCATCACTTTGGCTATGCTTCTCGCTCAGGCGTCGCCATACAAGATGGACAAGTCGATGATTGACGTGATTCTTGACAACCGGATCGCGGGTGTAGATGTGTCTTCCGACCTCGATGCCAAGGATGCGGCTTTCCAGGATGCCCGAAAGCTCAGCGTGCTCAAGGAGAAGCTCGATGCCATTCCGAGTGGCGACTGGGACAAGTTCTTTACCGAAGAGCTGGCCGAGGCTGTGGTGCCCCAAGTTTGGGAAGAAGGCACCTCGGAGACGGACCAGGCTCTTTACTCCCTCTTGCTGGTCAAGCTCTTCCGCATGGATCGCTTTGTTCCTGCGGCGGAGCGCTTTGCTACTCTCGTGTTTGGCTCCGATATGTTTGACATTGTGGACGACTTGACCAAGACTGTTAGTGAAGTATCTGCTACTCTCCCCATCGCGCTGGTATCTAGCCCTGGTTTTGATGCCAGTTACAAGGTGGACAGTCTTGTGCAGAGAATGAACGTACGCTGCACGAATATTGCCATGGGTTCGAACGAAGGTCTGGCCAGCGCCGACAAGGCCGTCAGCAGCGCAGCAGAGACGGGATCGTGGGTCCTCATCAAGAACGTGCACTTGGCACCGACGTGGCTGCAGAGTCTGGAGAAGCGCATGGAGTCGCTCAACCCGCATAGCGATTTCCGCTTGTTCCTGTCTATGGAATCGAGTCCCAAGATTCCTGTCAACTTGCTCCGTGCCTCGCGCGTGCTCATGTATGAACAGCCGGCTGGTGTGCGAGCCAATATGAAGGACTCGATGTCTTCGCTTTCGACGCGCGCGGTTAAGAGCCCCGTTGAGAGGACGAGACTGTATCTCTTGATTTCATTCTTGCATGCTGTTGTGCAGGAGAGATTGCGATATGCGCCGAACCTTGGTTGGAAGGGTTTCTGGGAGTTTAATGATAGCGACGTAAGGACCCCCCTTCTCCCTCTTTGGAATTTTCACATGGAACTTTGCTGACTTACGATGATAGTACGAATGCTGTGCGTTTATTGTTGACGTCTGGATTGAGGGGGTTGCTGGCAATCGAACCAACATTGCGCCGCAAAACATTCCGTGGGACATGATTCGCTACTTGGTCACGGAGACGTATGGTGGCAAGATTGATGATGAAGGCGACTTCAAACTCCTTAGACAACTGGTTACGTCGTTCCTCACACCTGCTGCCTACGATGCCGACCACAAGCTGGTGGAGGGAGATGACCCGCTCCTTGTTCCGTCAGGTACTGGTCTGCAAGACTTTTTGGCCTGGGTGCACAAGCTTCCTGAGCGTGAGCCGCCTACGTACCTTGGTCTGCCGGCGAATGCAGAGAAGTTGCTGTTGGTTGGACAGGGTAGGAGCTTGGTTGAGAATTTACGCAAGGTTACGGGGTTGTTGGATGAGAATGAGAGACTTGTGACGGACTTGGAATAAAAAGGGAGAAAGAGGGATGATTAGATGATGAATGAGGATTGGGATTATGGACCATGATGGTTTTGCGTTATGAGCTTTCAAGATGATTAGACGGAGGTTATTTATGTCTTTTTCTTTTCGTTTTCGTTTTGTGTTTTATGGAGGGCATGCTGCTTAGTAGATGAGATTATGCGGATACCCTGAGATGAGACTTGTTGATTGGTAGTTTTAGAGGTATGCATATACATATGTTTTTAATGATTTAAGGTGTATTTGTTTCGAGTGTCGTGTTGACGTGATGGTTGGTCTACCCGCTGGGCCCACCCTTCGTGGCCAACCTAGAGTCGAGGCGAAGACTCTAAGTTGATGACTGAACGTGGGATCAACAGGTAAATGGATAGATGAACGTGATACTTTGGGTTGCCCTTCATTCATATTGATGAGCGTCTAATTTGCGATTATATCTAGTGGTTATGTGGATGGATGAACATGATTTGCCGGATCCCCCCCCCCTCCACTCGTGTTGATATTGCCTGATTCTCTTTTTTTTTTTTTCGTTCAAATGATGTAAAAGAGTAAATTAGTAGCAAAGACAAGTGCGCTTGTAAGATTGCTGCCTATTTACGGTTCGTTACGTGCTCTATCACTCTTTCCCTGACCTCAGTGCTATAATGGCTCTTCGATTCCCAGTCAAAAGCTCAAATCATGTATGGCGCAATATTGCCTACCTCTTGAGAAACAAATACTGCCTCGTTTAGCAAATTTTCGTTGTAAAATTAAATTTAGATTGCTGGATTGTGGCAAAAGAGTCTTTATCTGTGGAAGTTATACTTCTTGTACGCAGCAGGGCGAGATGTTCCGTCTATTGAGGCGTTTGATGAAGTTTTTTGCTCGGAGAGATAAAAGTACGAGAAGCTCATGAGGCGAAAACGTAAAAGAGCTTTTTAATAGTCATATAGATAGCGGATTAGGGAATAAGTCGTCGTTGTAAATTGCTCTTGAATGCGATTGGTAGTTACCGTCGAGAGGCGCTTTGACAAAGATGTGCAAGAAGCTTGGTGAATGTGAGGCGGAACAAATGTATATTTTTAGACATCAAGAGTATATTTTTGGGCATACAGAGTGGTTTTACGAGTCCAGAGTTTACGTTCAAAAACAAGCCGATGTATCTCTACTACTGTCGTTCAAATGGCATATCCCTGGGACTGAATCGCTGATTCAGAGTCTATTATTATCAGAGATCAGATACGAGCCTTCGTTTATAGTTCCAGGAAAATCTGAATAACTTTCAAACAACGATAACAATGTTTGTACAAAGTATATGCGTTCCGTGGCGTATCTTTATCTTCGCAGGCTTGAGCAGGTTATAGACTATACGTTCAGACAAAATGGAATATTTAACAAGTCCCGATCCGTCCTTTCTCTGTCGTTTTAAATTTCCCTTTCAATTTATTCTGTCCTTTCGGATTTCCTTTTATTTATTCTTTGCATCTAGCCTGCCATTTTAGCGGTTGTCGATACACTCATCAAGGTGTTTATCCTCACTCCCAAGCATATCCGTGTTTACCAACACTACCTGTCTCTCATTAAGCTGCTCAGCATCAGTCCTATCATTCTAGTGGCCGGACAACTAGTATTTCATCGGAACATAAATTTTGTTAAAACCTTTGTCGCTATTGATTCCTACGGCCAAATCGAATCAGGTACAACCATGGGTGTCATCCAGTCTTGTTTGCGATATCTACGTCGCTTGCTGGGTAACGGCGACGATGCCTGCAACAGCGACGTTAACGAAATGCATCCGTTGTACCAGCTTCCGCCAGAGCTTTTCAGCATGATAATCAATAACCTGGGCTTGCACGACGAGTTTGCCCTTTCTCAGACAAGTCGTGGCTTGCGGGACGTCTTTCGTCGCCACTGGGAGCGGGAGATTTCTCAACTCCCCTCTAATGATAGGTCTCGATTTTGGGCAGGATTGGCATTTACTTTTCCGGATCACTGGGCATGTCCGCAATGCTGCAGACTGCATCCTATCGATGAGTCGGATACACCAACTTCACCGCAGAATCCTCCTTGTGGTGCTGATCTTTCTCTACGAATGACCAACCCTGGAGGTTATTCCCTCCAACAGAATCACATACAGAGTGCTCTAAAGCTCTCTCGCATGGGAAATTCGTACCAGACATACTTTGACAGCTTGATGAGGCCCCATAAGCACATCAGAACGACGGAATTCATGTTTGAGCCGTCCTTTACAGTGACCTACACAGCGATGCCTAGAATTATCAATGGCCGATTCATCCTGCGAAGAGAGTGGGTGATTACAGATGAGTGTCATATCATGAGACCTCTCTTCGATCACATCACCATCCCCGGCTGCCCACACTTGAATGTCTTTGGCAAGGGGATCATGCACTCCAAATGGTGGAAACGGATAGGAGCCGCTCTGGCTCAGGGGGGCAACCCCAGGCTCAGAGAAAATATCATCCTTGAGCAGGCGATAGAGAACGCTATCATATACGAAGGGTGTCGCATTATCTGTTCTTGTCCACGGTGCCCGACGGACTACGTGGTCAAAGTCTCCAGTGATATGCGGACGGCGACGATCCGGGCCTGGCACGACTTTGGCGGAGAGGGTGCGCCTGTGGATACTGGTTGGGACGCTCATGTAAAGACTCCTGGTTTATTGGATTGGGTTTACGAAGAGCTGCGGTTTGGCCATGTTCCAGGTAGCATTGAGAAGTTGTGGGTGTATACCCTTGAAGAGTGAGCACTGGCAAGTCAGTAGAGGCCGTCTGGACTGGTCAACTCATGATGCTCATTATACCACGTGGGTTGGCTTGGATACGTATGATACGTATTAAACAGACTGGCAATGCGACGGAATATGTCTTTACTGAAAGGGGGTGTTCTTTTGGTGTTTTCGTTTTATTTTTTCGTTTTGGCGCTCATTAGACAAGACCATCTCATGGACTATGCGATGCGTCCATCATACGCTGGTGGATGTACTTACATAGCAACACTAGAATATTCTTCTTTTATTTTCATATGATTCAGAATGATAGAGTATACGTAATACAATACGGAGAAAGAAAGTGATTTAAACATACTGATAACGAGACCTTGTCCACTCAGCGGTCGCGATGGTCTTATTATCCATTTTTGTTTCTTTTGCGGAGACTTTGCTATCAAATTGATATAAGCGCAATGTGTAGTAACCAATAATAATTCACTCTCCCCTTTCGTAGTTCCTTTTCTTCCCTAATCTCAGGACGTCCGGGGAGGTTAAAAATGCTGTGAAGATGGCGCAAGAAACCGCCCTGTCAGGTCGTCTCCCTTTCCGGGGGCCTTCTTCTTACCCGCCCTCAGGGTGTCGGGGGAGGTTGAAAATGCTGTGAAAACAGAAAATGCCCCCATTGTCCCTGCTGCAGATGCACCGGAGGAGCCCGAGATGTTCAAAGAGCTAGTACGCGACAAGATGTAGTAGACTGAATGTTACAAAAAAAGAAAAAGAAAAAAAAAAAAAAAAAAAAAACTCAAGACCAGATCGTTTGAGATTGGTGAAAAGTATGGCCAGTATCCAATCTTGACATTGGTGGAATGGGACGAGATTAATATATTAAAAGTGAAGCAAAATTATGTGTACTCCGTAGATACAGTAGAAATATTGGACATTTGAATAAGAGAAGCTTCCGTACTGTCTTTTGCAGAAGATAAGGGCTGCCTTTGGAGTATATACTTCTAAGGTTTTGAGGATGAGACTCATAACGGGAAGCGAAAATATGTCACTATGCTCATCTAGCGTAAAATTGAACGCTTCATAAATTAGTTCTCATATAGATGGTATACATTAAAAATTATACTTGAGGAAAGGATGTAACCTCTAGTTAGTTGGTGGCCGAGGAGAGACATGCATGAGCCGGCGCCTCCAAACGTGTCTATTTAGGGTAGGCTCGTCGTATTCCTGGGGTTGAAGTCGGCGATTGGAATCGCGATGCTTGCAATAATCGGCTAGACTAGCGGTGGTTCTATTAATGAACTATTAGGCATTTGGGGTAATAGGTGCAGGCACTTTGCGGGTGGTGTGATTTGGAGGATTCCATTACGCTGGTTGTGGTGCTGAGATGCAATCAACATGTGAACAATTGCTAAGAGGTACATTCATCACCGCCGGAATAACAGTGCACGGAAGGTATCGTATGATCTAAGAGAATACAAAACGTTGGCTTGGCAATGCATCACCACTCAGCATCATTATCACTCTATTCTTACAGTATCGTGAACCCAGACTTCATACTACAGTTTAATGTAACAGCGACAGTTTCCCTTCTTTCAGCTCACCACGGCCGTGGCCCGATGGGGTCACCTGCTCCCATTCCCCCACAGTACGTGTAATAAGACAGACACGATCAACCTATTAGGCAAAGACGTAGCCCACGATGAGCATCGTCTCCCGCTTCAAGAGGAGCTAAAGGCAGCCTAGCTGTGAGCATCGTGACAAGGAGGGAAGCAAAGTGCATAAACCTTTTTTCTTGTATTCATGAAGCTATGTGTCTTAGTTGTACAGTATAAAAGGAAGCATGGCTGGCAAGGGAGGCTCAGAGGGGCGTGATGCTTACACGCCCCTCCCCTTCCCTTGCATCCTTGCCATGGATGTCGACGGCGTGTACTTTTTCATTTGCTGGGGAAACACAGGCAAGCAAATGGTGACGGGAGCTGCGCGTCATGGGCCGGATCGCAAGAGAATCGGCGTCGGCCTTGTTGGCGCTTGTATGACAAGGGACACGATTCACCGTGTGCGGGCTTGTCTCTTTCTTTTCGTGCTTGGTGGCGGGATGAGTTTGCATGCTTCCCCGCAAATGGGTGACGAGTTCAGGGTGCAAGCTTTGGAGTGAATGGGTGGGATGGACGAATGAAGGTGAGGCGATTGGGTAATGAGGATTGTCTTGTGTCTTTGTATACACACACGCAGTCACTCGTTTGCTTATGGCTGAAGGGTATTTAAACCACTTATAGCCTCGATTTGGGGAGCTTGCCCTCTTGACTCTTTTCGTCTTGTGCAGCTGATAAATTCCATTGATTGGTTTCTTTGGGAGCATTAATCAACCTTTCTCATTCTTCATACCATTGGCGTGGTTGGCATTTGAAAAGCATCTCGTCTTGTTTCCTTCTTCGTACTCGAGGTACGGTACCCTGACCGCGTCGTCATACGAATTCGCAGCATCGCCGAATTGACACAATAAGGCAGACATCATGGCTGGGTGGCAGTCTTGTAAGAGATAATGATTCCAATAATTCCCATCCTTCACAGCTTGCTAATATCCGCATCACAGGGAACCCCTTCAGTAAGAGGGAGACGCACAGCAATGGCTCCATCGTCGCATACAAGATTTTGACCTTGCTCTCGTGGCTTTTGTCCGTCGTCGTCACCGTCTACTATGCTGTTGACGAGCCTCACGATGGCTTCCATATCCGCCGGCGCATATGGGACCAGAACTATTTGTATCCCAGCGCCTTTACCATGAACCACATCCTTGCTGATATTTACTGGTAAATTCGCCATGGCTTTTTCCAATGCTTGTTCAGGCTTTCTGACATTTGACAACCAGGATTGTTCTCTTCATCCTCCAGTTTGGATACGTCACATCGCTCTTCTCTAGCAGCGCCGACGTCGTTGCTGCAGCTGCTGGTGTTGGCAGCCACTTCATCCTCAACAACTTGCTTCACTTTGCATTCGTCATGCTCTTTGTGAACTCGCACTTCCACATCGCCGAGGTCATACTGATTCTCAACTTCTTCAACCTCAGCTCGCTGTATTTCCGCCACAACACAGTCCCCCGCTTCATTCACGTCCCTGTTGCTACAGGCCCATTGGCATGGACGTTTGTGGCCATTTACTGGAACGGCGCCATCATGGTGCCGCACCCCCACAGCCTGGTGGCCAGAATCTTTGGCAACGTCTTCATCTGGTCCATTTTGGCGTACGGATTCTTCTTCATCATTGCCTTCAATGTGAGTCACATCTGCTCCAATGTTTGCTTAGTTTCCCTTGCATCAAATACTAATCATCACAATCCAGGACTACACCATGGGCTTTGCTCTCAGCGTCCTCTCAGCGGCAATTGGTGTCGCCCAGTTCAAGCGCCAGGTGGTTGCCTTCCAGTGGATCTTTGCCTTCATCATCATGGCTATTCTCTTCATCTCGACAGTCACCGTTGCTGTTCCAGTCATGTCGGGCAGAGATGTCAGATGGAGGCGAACCGCGGGCAGAGACGAGGAACGCGCGCCGCTGCTCAACGAGTCGGCCGCCTAAGGGGAAAACAGGTCCATCAATTCCTCACCAATTCCGTGAACCTAGAGGCGGTGAGAAGGTGCCTGTTTCACAGCAGACAAAATCACCCGAAAGCCTGTTTGCTGAATCACAAAAGATTCTCAATATCAATGGATATGACGTAGGGGGGAGTAGCACCACAGATCTGTGGATCTGAGTTGGCAAGGGGCTTATCGCCATGTTTTGGTTCGGCGTACGAAATTAAGTTGAGATTAGGGTATTTGCAGTCCTGTACTCGTAATTGGTAGCATCGGTCGGTTCTGGCTCTGTTTCAGATCCGCGTTCAGTTGGTTACATAACATACAAACTTCATATTTTGCATGCAATTATCCCTAGATTTTGCCAAGCTAGGACCTTTTGTTCCGTAAAGACCAGCATCATTCACTGTGAGACATTCTGCTTATGACTTTTCCTTGACGGATCGATGACGTCGACGGAAGCAGTGCTTTGGCCACCCGTATCGATAAGCACCTTTGTGCCACCCCTGACGTGGCGATAGAACAGATCATCTCCACTACAACTGCATTTGCACAATGCATCTTGATATTGTCATTCGTGTCGATAATTGTAATCAACCTTTATCTTGTTGTTTGGTTTTCATGTGGTTGTGCAGCAGATGAAGCCTCTTAGGCCCTTTTCCTTCCCGCTCAACATCGGAACGGATATTTGCCGGATATCTCGCATCTATGGCATCCTGAGGAGCCCTCGGGGCATGCGATTTGTGAACCGCGTCTTTTCTCCAGAAGAGCAGGCGAGAAAGGATCCCAGACTACGATGTCTCGAGAACCGCCCACTCGATAAGCCTTTTCTGAGCGAAGGAGGCACACATTTTCAGCCGAGCGTTGGGACAGCGCCGAGCAGTGAAGAAATTGCTCATCGGGATCCTGAGAGATGGGCAGCTGCTACGTTTGTTGCGGGCAGGTAAGATTGTTTTCTCACACATATATACTGTTTCTCTTGTGTAAATGAATAAGAGAAATTTTATGTGAAAGGAATTTCTAACTCTCGAGGAAATTTGCACTCACATAGATTCGCTGCTAAAGAAGCTGCCATCAAGGCTCACTCCCATCGTCGCCTCACATTTCACGACGTCGTGATTGAGCGCCGCGGCAGAAACGAGGAGCGTCTAGGGAGCGGACCTCCTGTAGCACGTATCAAGGGCGATGAGGGCGAAGATGAGGATGCGAGTGCCATGATCTCGATTAGCCATGATGGCGACTATGCGACGGCGGTCTGTATGGCGTATGATCCGAGTGTGGTGAGCGTGAGTGGTGAACGGGACGAGGGAATAGTGCGATGAGGAGATGTTGACGTCCTTGGTATACCCTATTTATGAATCGAGAAGCATTATAGAAGACAGACGAATGGTAGATACTGTACATGTTCGCTTTAGATGATGAACAGGATATCTCACCACTTACTGGTAGCTGCTGTATTGCTGACTGCTTGACCATGTTGCAAAATAATTGCAGAAATGCTGCCGTAAATGTTCACACAGTTGGCAAAAATAATAATAATAGAATTGTCACATGTAGCAAAAAAGGCCTTCGCATACATCGACGTACCAGGGACTCGAACCCTGAGCCTCAGTCTTAGGAGGACTGCGCGCTACCATTGCGCCAGCACGCCTGTGAATGACAGTTGATGGTTTGGACCAATTGTGACTAATGGAGGGCGCGAATTTAGCTTGCCCTATAAAGCTGTCGCAAATGTGGACTCTCGTTTCTTGATATTCTCACCAGAGAGTTTGAAGCCGGAAAAGAGAGTGATCGATAAACTATGAGATGGAATCTGTGTGGAGGGATTGGCATGGAATTCAAAAGCTGGGCTGGTTCTTGGAAGGCGGTGCGCTGTGGCATTTCACCCTTTTGCGCCTGCCCTTTTTGTAGTACAATGACAGATCAGGTACATTGAGTACGTCGCTGCACTTTTCAACGCCAAGCCATTTCAACTTCATTCTGATCATCCATCTTATATCGTCCATATTTGCGAGGTACTGGCATGTTGCTTTTGCTATTGTACACTTAATCGTCAAACATCCCAACTTTCCAACACCATCAAATGTGCAGTGATACTTTGCCGACACGGCTCCGATCTATTGCGGGGGCAGAGTGTGGCTTAGATGCCAGGATTACAGCCTTGTTTCCGTCGCTGCCTGTACGCTAATACAGATGGTTGATGGACGACCTGCGAGATACAGTTAAAGTGTGAGTGGGTGGATGTTTCAATGGCCTTGCTCGACAGTGGTGTTGCGACTTCGTATATTCCGAGTTTGATGAATGACTCAACTGGATGGCCAATAGTGTCCCTGGTGAGCCAAGACAACATTCGCCAGATACCCGAGATGCCGAGCACGCGATAGAGTCCTTGGAGGGCGACATGGACTAGACAGGGCTCGACTTTCCGGAGCTGGCAACCTCTCTTCCGACCGCCCGGCTTAGGATACGATATGCCGACCGGTTCAAGCATCTACAGACCGCATATCTTGTTACTCCCGACGCTGGATTCTATCAACCAGAACTCATGTTGGTTGCGATGCTGCACATATATCCATATGTGAGATTTCTATCAAGGCTGCCGCCTAAACCTTCAAAAAGGATGGGCATATGACACGCAATTGGACCAACCGGGCGCGCGCCTTTTTTGATCCTCCGGTGGCTGCAGCTCTGCCGATGCCGCTTAAGCCGTGCATAAGGACGACACGGCGCCGATGCTTTTGGCTCGCCGAAGTTGTTTTATTCGACCTGCCGTCCCACTAAGTCTCACTATTTTAACAGATTTGATATCAGGGCTAGCATTTACCCGCCATTAGTCAATGGCAGCACTCGTACGAGAGACATGCTTAGTCCAGAAGAGCAACATTACCTCATATCCACGGAATCTTGTTGACCGCATCTCTCCCAAGGATCTAGAGCAAGGGCTAAGTGCTCCCTTTGCTCACCGTCCCAGCGTCTGCTTGAAGAAACGGTGAGAGCTTCAAGCTGTCCGCTTCCTCATAGGCCCCCCTTATTAACAATGGACGCCTTTTGCACGCTCTGCCTGTAAGATATGAAGCGCGACTAACAAACAAATGCATCCGATGTCCCCATATCGGTCAACTGTGGGGGGGCTAGCGCAGGGATTTTTGCAGCCGCGGTGCATGTTGGAGTTCGCCAACAGGGATTGCGACACCCACTGATGCAGGGCCTACAGGCCAAAGAGGCCTATAAGCGGTGATGCCACAGCGCCAGTTACAGGGGTCGGGGGGCAACTGGGGGCAATTGGGCGAATTTGCCGTTGAGCCTTCTGGCGGGACCCACTCGCGGCGCTCAGTTTTACATTCAAGATTGTACTTCAACTCGAACCGTTTCTTTGTTCCTCACTCAATCCTTTAATTCCTTTTCAACATCTTCAGCCTTCTCTCTAGCGAAGGCGAAGCTCTGGATGACGGCACCATGGACGTCGTCTTATCCCGTCTTGGCACTCAGCTGCTCACGCCCAATACAGACGAGCTGCTGTTTCGGGAACCTCCCACCTTTCTAAGTCGGTACGTGTATCCCAAGGTTTATCTGGTCAGCATTTCGCTGTCTGTGGTACAATGGCGTGCGCCTCACATTTCTTGCGTGATGAAATACATCCAATACTTGATTTCCACCAACCTCTGTCTGATTGCTTCTGCTAACAATATGCCTTCCCAATTCTCAGCCTCGGCATCGATACCTCTGAGACTGAATGGATACGCCGCGTCTCTGAGTTTGCTCGGTCTGGTATTCTTCAGGGTGCGATTCTCGCCACTTCGGCGGCTTGGCTGACTTTTCGTCTTATTCGGCATCGCAAGAACTCCGTGCCAACCACCAGGTCCAAGGCATCGTCGATTAAATGGCCCTACGAAATTGTGTCGCAAGCCGCCCGCATCGCTTCGCTGATCTTTTTGACAGTCGCTCTGATCAAGGGGAGAGTGCATCTGCTCAACGTTGTTGCCATTGCCTACGCTTTTGTCCTCGGCTTGATACGACCCATTAGCAATGATCTCGCCTGGCGCCATCTTGTTCTTCACCAAATCAACTATGTCCTGACTGCCACGTTTTTCGTTCTAGCAGCCGCACAGCTGCTGCCTTGTATTGAAATTGGCACGGATCAATGTGTTGGGGATGTTGGCATCGTTGGCTGCCTGTCGTCGTTGGGCGCTGCCGTTATTGTCGCATTGATTACTCCGCGAGAATGGGTCCCGCCTACCATCAAGCATGATATTCCGGGCTACACGGATCAAAGTGATCCTGCTCCTGAAGAGACATGCAGTTGGTTCAACTATTATTTCACCTATGAGTGGCTGACACCTCTCGTATGGAAGGGCACTAGGCAGAAGCTTGACATGTCTGGTATCCCGACATTAGCCTGGTATGATGAGCCCATGTATTTACTCCAGAAGATCAAGAAGGCCCGAGCGCTCTACAAAAAAACCCTGTGGACAGCCTTGAAATTCCAGCGTAAGGAGTTGTTACTGATGGCCACCTGGGCTGCTGCCGCTTTCACAATGGAGAACGTCTCCCCGTATGGCATGTATCGTCTACTCGACTATCTCGCTAACCCTAGTGGTGCCCAATACCACCCAGTTGTATGGCTTATTCTCATGTTTGTCGGCCCCTTGTCTCGATCCGTCTTGTTTCAGCAATATGTCTTCAACTCAACCAGATTGATCGTTCGAGTCAAATCTGCCATGACGCAGGAGCTATATCACAGGGCTTTGGAGTCAATGGAGTTGGAGGAAGACCCTTTCGATATCAAGGCAGGAGGAAAGACCGATAAGGAGAAAGAGGCGCAGGGAGCCCAAAAATCGACGTCTGCTGGACGTTTGGCAAATTTGATGGCCGCTGACGTGGATGCTGTCTATCGAGCACGAGATGTAATCTTGGTCTCTGCGGGTGTCCCTGCAGGTACCATCATATCTCTCTACGGCCTTTACAAAATGATGGGCTGGGTATCTCTGGTGGGAACGGCGATTTTGCTTTTGGCTACTCCGATATCCGTGTACATGGGCCGGCAGATGTATGGCGCACAGAGACGAGTGAGGAAAGCACAAGATACACGCATTTCTCTTGTTGCGGAGTATCTAGCTTCCATCCGCGCCATCAAGTACTTTGCCTGGGAGGATCCCATCACAAATCGAATCATCGAGTCCAGGGCGGCCGAACAAAAGGAATTGTGGCGAGTGGCTGTCCTGCAGACCATGGTCAACCAAGTTACCCAGTGTTTTCCGTACATCGGCCTCCTCGTCATGTTCGGATTGCACGTCGGGGTAGAAAAGCATCCCCTTGACGCTTCTACTGCCTTTACTGCCGCCTTCCTCGTGAAGAACATCCGTAGAAACATCATGATGGCCAGTGCGTTCTCAAGGAACTTTGCTGCTGCAAGCGTCGCCTTCAACCGGCTCGACAAGTATTTCGATAGTACTGTGCCTCTCCTCCGATATCCCGTTGGGCCCCTGAGAATCGAGGGCGCTTCGTTCCGTCGAAACAAGAAGGCTACATTCCGCCTTGAGGACATCTCGCTAGATTTTGTCGAAGGTGGTCTCAATGTCGTTACTGGTCAAAGTGGAAGCGGGAAGAGTACCCTCCTGCTCGCGATCCTAGGTGAAACGCATCTAGAGGGCGGAAAGGTCACCGCGCCTAACGACATTGCCTTTGCTTCCCAATCGGCTTGGCTCCAGAATGATACCGTTCAAGCCAATATCCTCTTCCAAAGCCCCATGGACCGCGCTCGATATGACAGAGTAATTGAAGCTTGCTGTCTCAACATAGACCTCAGGGAGCTCTCTGACGGTGACCAGACTGTCGTAGGTGAGAATGGTACATCCTTATCCGGAGGACAGAAAGCTAGAGTGGCCTTGGCTAGAGCCCTTTATTCCAAGGCGTCTCTGTTGCTTCTAGATGACATTTTCTCCGCTCTCGACGCCAAAACCTCTGCTGGTGTTTGGAAATACTGCTTCTGTGGCGATCTGCTCAAGGGCAGGACTGTTGTTCTCGTCACTCAGGTTCCTTGGATCTCAGCACAGGCAGACTTTTCCGTCCTCCTCGAGAGAGGTCAAGTAAAGAATGCCGAGGCCAACATTGGTGCAGTTCGCAGGCCCATCCAGATTGCCGAAATCCTTGGAGGAGATGATGATGATATTGAAACCGAAACGGAAACCGGCGCAGAAACTCCTCCGGAGCCTGAACTTCAATCTAGTGGAGATGCCCTTAATGACCCGACAAAGGTGGCCACCGAAACCTCGGCCAAAGACATTGTGAATCAGGAAATGAAGGCATCAGGCAAGGTCGGTCGATTGGCCTCCTTGGAGTATATGAGATACTTTGGACACCCGCTCTTCGCCGTCTTTTGCTTGGTTGGCCTCGCCGGCTCCAACGTCTTCTTCTTCGCATCCAGTTATTGGATGGGCATCTGGGTAGAGGCCTACAATAACAACGCTCACGTGGACATTGCCTATTACATGGGTATTTATGCCGCCTTCACCTTTGCCGAGCTAATCTCCTTTGGTTTGGTCATTATCGCTTTCGAATGGGGTGCATGGCGTGCTGGTCGCAAGCTTCACAATGACTTCATCCGTGCGGTCATGAGAGTCCCCTTGTCATGGTTCAAGACGATTCCCATCGGTCGCATCACTAACCGGTTCTCCGGCGACATGGCATCGATTGATTCGGGACTTAGCTCCATGCTTCGGGTGACTTTTGATTCCATCATGATGCTGTTTGCTCGTATTGCCGCCGTCAGTTCAATCATGCCGATTTTCATGATACCCGCCTTCTTCACCTGCATTTTTGGCGTTGTGGTTGGCGAGATGTACACACGAACAGCCGTCATCATCAAGCGACTTGCTTCGTCCGCCCAGTCGCCCGTCTTCTCCCAGTTTGCCGATACATTGGCTGGGCTGCCTATCATTAGGGCTAGGGCGGGTATGGGTGAAACTTTTGGTCGCGATCTGGCATCCAAGCTGCGCGTTTGGTCGGCCGCAGCAGAGGCTAACTATAACTGCAACCGTTGGGTAGCCATGCGAGTGGACTTTGTGACTTCCCTGGTTGCTCTTTTTGCTGGAATTATCGCTCTTTCTAAAGTTGGAGTGGTTGGCGCTGGTTTGGTCGGTTTCTCCCTTAACAATGCCAACGGGCTGAGCCAGACTATTCTCATGCTCGTACGAGCCATGAACGACCTTGAGGTAGAGATGCAGAGCTTCCATCGTGTCAAAGAATATGTCAAGCTGGAGCCCGAAGGTAAAGACGATAAAACATATGCCGAAGAAGGAGAATTTGCAGACGATGAAAGCCATGTCATTCCCAAGAATTGGCCCAAGTCAGGAGAAATCGAGTTTCGCAACGTCACCATTAGATACGATCCTGATGGCCCCAACATCCTCACGGACGTCAATCTCAAGTTAAAAGCTGGAGAGCGAGTTGCTGTCGTCGGACGAACAGGCTCCGGCAAGAGCACTCTTGTTCTTTCTCTCTTGCGGTTTACGCATATTGTCTCTGGTCAAATCTTATACGATGGAATTGACATTACCAAAATTCCCCGGCGTAGGTTACGTGAAGGCCTCACAATCATCCCTCAGGAAGCGACACTGTTCAACGGAACTGTGGAGTCTAATCTTGATCCCACCGGTCTCGTTCCCAAGGCAATTCTTGAGAAGGCGTTGGAAAACTGCAAGGGCATCGCATCATTTTCTAGTGACGATTCCTCTGATGAGACGATTGTGGACGGTGTAGATGACTCTGTTCATGGACAGTCCCAAGGAATCTCTTTGACGACACCAGTGGACGCCCGCGGAGAGAACTTTTCCCATGGCCAACGCCAGGTCTTGTCTCTCTGCCGTGCGCTTATCCGCCAGAGCAAGCTGATGCTGCTAGATGAGGCTACCGCCAGCATGGACTACGAAACGGACAAGGGCATTCAGCAAGTGCTACGCACCGAGCTCGAATCTGCTGGCGGGGACCGCACACTTGTGACGATTGCTCATCGCTTGCGGACGATTATTGACTATGATTCCGTTGTCGTGATGGGCGCCGGCAAAGTAGTAGAGTAAGTAGCCACACCTCCAGTGGTACAGCGCTTATTTTGTTGCATAATTGCTAACTTTCAATAGATACGGTTCCCCCCGAGACTTGTACAATTCCAAGGGCTTGTTTTACGACATGATATACCACAGTGGAGAGATGGAGGAGTTACAGGAGTTTTTGAAGGATAAATAATGGAATGCATTCTTTATTTTTATTATTAAATGGCGATAGAAGATAGTTTTGGGGGCATACGAATTTGGATAAACGAAGCTTCTGGCATAGAGGCGAGGACGAGAGATGATACCTTTAAAAGGGGGTTGGGAAGATTTGAAACACAACCGATATTCTAAATAATAAACTACATAAATATGAGACGTTTTCTCCTACCGGTATTCTTGTCTATAAATCGAATGAACATGTTCATCCATGGTTATACGGTTATGCAAAGGAATTAATGATTGGGACACATTTACTCTCTTACTCGTATCTCTCTTTACCTACCCTACTATTTTGCGCTGTCCATGTGCAGGTCCGACATCTCAATTCATGCATTCAGAAATTTCTGTTTGTTAGCGATATCACCGATAGATCTGCCTAACTCTGACTACGATATGCGTAAAGAAGAGGATTCTTGCGGCAGCTACGACAGCAGCTTATTGGCATGTAAAACAACCTACCTACCTACTAATAAGTTCCAGATGCCTACCCGTCGTTTACACGCTAACCTTTCACTATACGCCCACGCGAGTCAGAGATGTCATCAATGGAAAAGTTCAACAGTTATGAGTTGGACATCAGGCGTGCAAATGAGGTTGGGAATACATGTAAGTTTTGGTAGCCATTTGTATGGTACATCATCCTGGCAGGCACAGCGACCCTGGTTGACAGGCATGAATCCCTGATCGTAATTCCCCGACTCGGCCGAGATATCAAAAGAGTCATCCGGCGTCACTTTGATCGAGTCCAGAACGGCCGGAGGAATCATAATACGCATGATGACAGTCAACACGAAGCTGTGAGCTATGCGATATCAAAGTTATGCAATTCACATGATTGTACGCGGCAGTCGGGCAAAAGCGTGCTCGGCTACACTAAGAGCATGCATATGCAGACGTTCAAAATACTGCCGGGCGGTGTGTGCAGATTTACCGGATGGAGCTCCATACGCGGATACATCATTGGCCACCTGCCAGATGCGGGGCTGTGCACGGACCTGCTGCCCGCGATTAGAAGGAAAAAAAAAAAAGTTCCAAACTTCTTAAAAACTTCACATGCGCTGTCATCGTCATTCTATCCCTGTACCCCATCGATATTGACGAACAGTTCTTGTCACCATGCGTTACATTCTCGTTTCGGGCGGAGTCATCTCCGGTATTGCACCATGCACCACACAATATTTTGGCGTCTGCTAACGGTTTACTAGGTGTTGGAAAGGGCATTATTGCCTCGTCCACGGGCCTGGTATGCTTCTATAATTCGTCCATGGCGGGACTCGAATCTTCGAATATTAACCCCCCGAATAGCTTCTCAAGACGCTCGGCCTGCGTGTCACCTGCATCGTGAGCACCATCTACCTGGAATCGCTTTAAAATGTCAAGAATCGGCCTCTAACTTGAACGATGACGGCAGAAAATCGATCCTTATTTGAACATTGATGCTGGAACTATGAACCCGAAAGATCACGGAGAGTGTTTCGTTCTGGACGACGGGTAAGCAGCTTCTGGAGCCCTTTCTTGCCCTTTCCGAACCGATTTTGGCAACCAACGACAAGTGTCTCGTACCCGAACCGAAAATTTCGAGTCCATGGAGAAAAACTTTTTACATAGGGTAAAACTGACTCTCGGCGTCCTAGTGGCGAGTGTGACTTGGATCTTGGTCACTACCAGAGATATCTGGGCATCAACCTCTCCCGAGACCACAACATCACCACCGGCAAGATCAACATGGAGGTCGGCCTGAGGGAACGCCGTGGAGATTACTTGGGCCGTACCGTCCAGGTCGTCCCTCACGTCACCAACCTCATTAAGGAGTGGATTGAGCGGGTCGCCAGAATCCCCATCGATGAGTCGGGAGCCGAGCCTGATGTCTGCATTGGTATGTCGCATCCGCCTCCACGGTCACAAGCTATACTGAACGCCTGCTAACAACCTCCTAGTTGAGCTTGTATATACTCTCTTCCAGTCCTTATGCTTGCGCTCCTTCTAACCATTCTACAGGGTGGCACAGTTGGCGATATCGAGAACATGCCCTTCGTTGAGGCGCTTACACAGCTCCGACACAAGTGTGGCAAGGGCAACTTCATCAACATTCAGGTCTCATATGTTCCCGTCATCAACGGTGAGCAAAAGACCAAGCCGACTCAGCACGCCGTCAAGACTATCCGGAGTGCCGGTCTCATTCCCGACTTGGTAAGAGCTTAGATCTACTTATTGCTTAGTCGGTATTCAACTAACGACCCCGACAGATTGCTTGCCGTTGTGAACGCCCTCTTGATCAAGATACCATCAACAAAATCGCCCTTCACTGCCAGGTCGAGCCTGAGCAGGTGATTGCCGTCAGAGATATGCCCACAGTCTACCAGGTGCCAGTCCTTCTGAAAGAACAGGGCCTGATTACTGTTCTGCAGTCAATCTTGATGCTGGACAAGCTCACCCCTGAGCCCGCCCAAGTCAAGAAGGGTGCTGAGATTTGGCAAAAGTGGAAGGATGTCATCTCAAAGAACTACACAGAGACGATCGACATTGCCCTGGTTGGCAAGTACGTCGAACTTCACGACAGCTACCTCAGTCTCTACAAATCATTAGAACACGCGGCTATCCACTGTAAGCGCAAGCTGAACCTCATCTGGGTTGATTCCGAGCATCTCGAGGAGTCGACCCGGGAGGCCGACCCCGCCTTATACCACAAGGCTTGGCACGATGTTTGCTCAGCGTCTGGTGTGGTTATCCCCGGAGGCTTTGGCGAGAGAGCCACCGAGGGTATTATCAAGGCTACCCAGTGGGCCAGAGAGCACAACACCCCCTGGCTGGGTATCTGCTTCGGTATGCAGCTGGCCGTTTGCGAGTTCGCCCGCAACGTGTGCGGACATGCCAACGCCACCTCTGAAGAGTTCGACGAGAATGCCGAGTACCCTGCTGTCATCTTCATGCCTGAGGGCTCCAAGGAAACCAAGGGCGGCACCATGCGACTTGGCCTTCGCACTACGCACTTCCAGCCTGGCAGCGAGGACAGCAAACTCCGAGCCATGTACGGCAACGCCGAAACTGTCGATGAGCGCCACAGACACCGCTACGAGGTTAACCCTGCCCTTGTTGACGAGTTCGAGAAGGCTGGCTTGTCCTTTGTCGGCAAGGACGATACCGGCAGACGTATGGAGATCATTGAGATCAAGAGCCACCCCTACTTCGTCGGTGTGCAATACCACCCGGAGTACATCAGCCAGCCGCTCAACCCCTCCCTCCCCATCCTTGGTCTGGTAGCCGCCGCCATCGGATGCCTCGACGAGGTTACCAAGGAGGTCTGCCAGGCCAGAAATGAGGCCAACGGCACTGTCAACGGAACCGCTTAATGGAATGAGTACTGAAGGTCTTGTATAATTTCCTCGGCTAAACCCCGTGGCCTTGAATCCTTGCAACAGCGTGTGTAGATATAGAACCGCAGGTTTACGTAGCAAAAAGTCTGTGGATGTTACTATCTTGATTAAACGGTATATATTATACCGACCCGCTTAGCCCCTTCAGAGTGGGCAGGCTGTTGACTGCTTCCTATGCAGCCAGCCTCCCACTCCTGAGCCACTGTGAGACGTCCTTCATCTTCCCGACGAGGGGGAGGGACACTCACTTGGTTGAAGGGCCTGGTGGGTTTTAAGATAGGTTGTTTTGTTAGCTTTATAGATACTCTTTTTAGATAATGCCCTTGACTTCATCAAGCTGGATTGACTTGATGCCTCGAGGCCAGCACGCGAGCGCTGGGCTTAGATGTTTCTTAATGAACAAAATAAAAATAAAATAATTTGCACTTCCTCGTCCCACTCCCCACCGACAATTTTAAATCTTTGCTCGATGAGCTACCCTATTCAGCTCATCTTTATTGTTTCTTTATTTCGACATGAAGTGGTGTCAGACCCAGCGCATGTAATCTCGCTTCTTATTACAGTATGACGCCTACAGATTGGACTGGTGTATACTACGAGGAGTGTCTTTTATTCATGCCAGGGTGATATTCGGTCTTATGTATTGGATTGTCGGCATGATGAAGGATATTCCTTTAATGCAATAGCCATTGTGAAGGATTGATTGAGGGCTGAATATGAGGCAGCTCTATATCCCGACGTCGTATGTAAGTGAAGGAGAAAAAAGATGAGTGAAACGCTTCCGCCCTCAACAAACAACCATTTTCTTCATAGATATGTAAAATAGAGGAAACATGATGGAAAAAAGATATGAAATAATTTACAAAAAGAGCAAAAAATGAAATCCCATGTCCGAATGGCGGCTGGTGAGCATTGCTCCCGGCAGGGCTTGAACCTGCGACCTTCGCATTACCAAGACTTTTGAGTCGTGAAGACTTGAAAGTATTAGTACGAAGCTCTAACCAACTGAGCTACGGAAGCCAATCCGGATGGAGGATTTGGTGGACGTGTCTCCACTTTTGGAGCCGGGATGGCTCTGAATTTGTTGAATGACGGCGTTCTTATTATGGTATATACAGGCTTCACACATATTGAAGATGTGCACAATGTGGTTGTGGAAGACGTCTGGTTTGAGATTACTGCTAAAATACAAGGCTGGTGTTTTCTAAGGTATAATTAACATCAAGATTGGTTCGAGTTGGTGTACAGTAGAAAGAAGCCCAGGCGGAGCGCAATATGTATCACAATTTCTTAGTTGTTCATACAACACTATAGATGCTCGCAGGCTCCGTACAAGACAATGCCTATTCAAAAGTACTCCGGTTTCCTAAATTACTGAATAGCATAGTTGTTTCATGATTTCCGAAGAAATAATGAATCGGTTGGCATCTCCTTTTTGGAGTTCATCCCTATAAACTTCAGTATATATTATATCTCTGGCGAATTAAGCAGTGACTAGATACTCTGTCAGACTGTATGGGACTAGATACACACGCTGATATGGAATTAAACTCACATTTGGCTTTATTTTGGCTTGATATATTTAGTGAGAATATGCAGCAAACTTCATAAACCAAACCATCCCCGACTTACAGCCGACCCCTAGGGTTGTTTCATTCATAGCGAAGCAACCCATGTTTGGCCGATAATCCACAGGCAGCCAGAGTACGTTATTACCATTCCATGTCATCCAAGAGTAATTTTTGTTAAATCCATAGCTGCCCCAACAAATAATCTGCTTAGCAGGAGATACAGTAAGCGGCCCAAGATTTGTTAACAGATGTAAGTCATCAGACGTAAACGATAGGTAACATATTGAGCGGCTGGCGTTTGTTTTAAATTTATGGACGTGTTCGCCTGTATTCGCGCGCCACAGCTGAATGGTATCACCAATACTTGCTGCTATAAGTGATGAGTCATTCGAGAAGGCCACCGCATATACGCATTTTCCGAGGAGCTCAATTGTGCGAATACATTCGCCCGTATAAATGTTCCATAATTGGATAGCTGTGTCTGAAGCTAATGCCATAAGTGATGAATTATGTGAAAAGGCCAAAGAATAAATGGCATCCTCATGCATAATAAATTCGCGAACGCAATCGCCTGTATCAACGCTCCGTAAGGCCACGGATTTGTCTGAAGCCGTTGCTATGTGTGATGAATCAAGTGACAAGGCCATGTCATTAAGCTGTTCATCGTGTATGAGCATGTGGACGCACTCGCCCGTAGTAACACTCCACAACCAGAGAATATATTGGCAACTGTTAAAAAATGCCACATACGATGAATCATGAGAGAAATGTATGCGGTTATCACCATCAGCTAGTGCTTCTTCCGGAGGATCCTCGGGCCCAGACCATGCCCTAAATTCCCGTATACAATCTCCTGTATCAGCGTGCCATATTCGGACAGTGCAATCCCCTGAAATCGATGCCACAAGCGATGAGTCAAGGGAAATGGCCACATTCTCTATACATTCGCCATCAACTCCAAGAACCGGAGTGTCATTCCTTGTTTCAGCACGCCTTAGCGGAATGATCTTATTGCTATAGTAGTCGGGTTCGTGAAGATTGCTTTCTATGTTAGTATACCATAGCCGAATGGTATCATCCCATGACGCCGACGCTATAATCGATGAGTCGTATGAGAAAGCCACAGATGCAACTCCCCTGCTATGGCCTTTGAATTCTCGCATATACTTCCCCGTCTGAATGTTGCATAGTCGGATAGTACGATCATATGAAGCTGATATTATAAGCGATGAATCACGTGAAAATGCTATTGAAGTAACGCTGTCACGATGCCCCTTAAATTCTTGAACGCACTCGCCTGTATCAGCGCGCCATATATGAACAGTGCAATCTGAGGTTGATGCGACCAAAGATAGGTCGTGCGAAAAAGCTAGTGAAGCACCATAAGAGCCAGCAAATGTCTGTACACATGTGCCCGTATTCGTGTCCCATAGCTGGATAGATATATCATTGAAGGCTGATGATAGTAGAAGAGACGAATCTTGCGAGAAGGCTATAGAATAAATGCGCATGTTATGATTATTGTTCGCCATGGATAGTATGTGAATACACTCGCCGGTGTCAACGCGCCATAGCCGGATAGTCTTATCGCGTGATGCTGATGCTATAATTGACGAGTTATGCGAGAACGCTACGGCCACTACTGGGGAATAATGGCCCTCGAGTGTCTGAACGCATTCACCTGTCTCAATGCACCACAGCCGAGTAGTGCAGTCACCATTTGAGCCGGATAGCACGGATAACGAATCATGCGAGAAGGCCACTGCTTGAACGCCTCCATTATGGCCTTTAAACTCTTCAATGCACTCGCCCGTATTAATTTTCCATAGTCGAACAGTTTTATCGTTTGATGCGGATGCTATGAGCGATGAGTCGGGAGAGAAGGCCACGGAATTAACCCATCCCCCATGACCCTCCAGCGTCTTTATACATGGGGACCAACTGTGCTCCATCTTTGGCTCGAGAGATATCCACTTAGGTATTCTCTCTCTGAAATGCCTCTTGATGATACTCTTGTGCGGAGCAAATAGAAGGACCGAAGAATAAATTTGAAGGGGCGCTCTAGCAATGATCTGTAAATTTGACTGAAGGATACGCGAAGCGTCATTTAAAAATTCAGAGAGCAGCTTGTTATTCTTGGTCTATCGTTAAGTTAGTAACTGTATACCGTGCAATTTATTCAATCTTGCATATAAAGACTCACCAATATCAGGGCTTGTAGGCTTGTAATCATCTTAATGCTCTCCGGTGCTTGTTGTATCAAACTTAACGCCTCGACCCAGTGTAAAAAATGTTGTTTCAGAAATTGGAATGTTCCAGAGTAATTGTCGTCATAATCATTTGCTGCTTGGAGGTGGAATACCCAATTTAAGCATGCGTACTGGACCGCGGCAGGAATGCATGCAGCTGCTTCTTCAGGGTCGACTATGGAACCCTCTAGTCCCTGTGATCGTAAGCTACACATGTCTTCTTGAAGGAACCCTTTCATGACATGCAGACAGTCATCCGTTATCTTTGCATGAGCTTCTGCTTCATCGATCCAAAACGGGTTAAGTCCTTGCTTTTCGGGATCGACGAGGAAATCGCGAAAAGATAAATGCAGTAGTCTTATTGGAGACTCAGATGATTGCGGTATGCTTAAGACGGAGTGAAGCATATCCAATCTTGTATCAATGACATCCCTAGAAATTCCCAGGAGCTGTGATAGACTGGATATTGATAAAGGGCTTGCCAGGAGCACGATGCTGCCAACAATGTATTTGAACTGCTGCAATACGTCATTTCGCTCCCTTGTAGTAAGCCCGGTAATCTGTTGATTAAGGATAGGTAGGTAGGTAGCGTCAAGCTTAGACTCTTGGCTTTTGGTTTCATATTCCAGAACTTTGCGAAGTTGGTCATCAGGGCTTCCACATTTGCGGTCAGCAAGAAAGCGACATATAGTGGCGGCAAAAATAAAAAGCGGAACTGCCATCTTAACCATAGTATCTATACTAGATTGGCCAGGCCAGTCTTTCTTCAACTGTCGATATTCTTGCACTGTTTTATTGTAGTTGTCTCGAATTATCTGTAGCTCATGTCTTATTAAAACCGACAAGTCATGCTGAATGATAGTTTCAGATATCTCATGAAGAATGACGTCTTGAGCTTCGCCTTGGATTGCAGAAAATCCTAGACGGATTGGGAGCTCCGGTCGGCTGGTGAAAAAGATTCTTAGCCCCAAACTTTTGTCATGATTGAAGAGACGGATAATAAGTTTAACGTCATCTTCTAGCTCACACTCATCTAGGGCATCTATGACTATAACAGTAAAGCCGGATTTTCTCTGATCTGGAGGAACCTTGGATAGAGGCTGTAAGATGAGCTCGTTAAACTGTTCCCGTAGCCCTTTATTACCAATATCAGAATTTGATTTGATTGCATGTTGGAAATAACTCGCGGTATGGGGTTGCATTGTGGATAGTTGAGCCGCTATGGTTGTGAATAGCTTTGCCGAGCTTCCTCGATCGCCCTCGCCTCTCTTGAAGAAAAAGCTGGCGCCTAGATGACCGGTTCTGACAAGAGATTTGGCAATAGTGCGTGAAACAGTCGACTTGCCTGTTCCAGCCATTCCATTCAGCCAGAACATGGCCTTGGCGTTTGGATCCTGAGTCCAATTTATGATATGTTGGAGTAACTCAACTCGCGTATCCGGTAAGCAAGTCGGGTTGTGCTCCTCGGCGTGGGAGTCAAAAGCAGCCCCTTCCGCAACTGGAAGTTTGATAGACAGAAGACTTTGGGTAATATCATTTATCTTTTCATCGACTTCAGTTATCTTTTCATCAACTTTGCTCGGTTAGCGATGCATCGTACTGTAAAGGGATAGACCGTGAACTCACTTTTCATAATTATATCAATGATCTTTTTCTCGGACTCGATTTTCTTGGGGGGGATTCGGATGAGAAGGTCTTTGGCGTATGCCGCAGCCGTCATTGCTGCATAACCATGCCAATCGGCACCTTTGTGAGAGTCTGAGTAGTCGCAAATTCCACGGATGACCAGACAAGGAAAGTGATTCATTAACCCTGCTGCCTCCGTATCAAAGCATAGCACATCATTCTCAGCCGCAAGCCTGTCCCTTAATTTCGCATCGTTTATTAATTGATTAGCTGAAGCGATGGTGCCATAGTGAATTGTTGGGTTATCATCGTCCTCTGTTCGGTCATGGCGAGGCTGCAAATTGGACGGATTATCAAGGCAAAATGCCTTACAGGTTCTTTCATCTGCCGGATGAACTATTTCGCCTCGGAACAAATTATCACTACTCGGGGCTGGCCGCCTATAATTCTTCTGTAGCCTTCGCTTTTTGGTAAGAATGTCATCAATCATTCCTTGTAATTCGTGACCCTCAGCCTCGTATTGAGCTTTAAGTCCGGCGATGGCCGTCCTTAAGATTGTTGGTGGCTGGTCTAAGAATCTAGTTTGTTGGAATGCTTGATCCTGCATCGTTTTACCAAAGTCATATCGGAATACACCTCCTTTCCCGTTATGAGGCGCGCTGACAACAATGTCGCCTAGGCGGATGTCGTGCTCGGCACTTGGTGCACCACCGCCAATGCCCACCATCAAGCCAATTCTGATATTGGGAAAGGTGTGTAACATATCTCTCGCAACAGTAGCTGCAGAAGCTGTTCCATATTCGCCGTCGGGTAGGACAGCGATGACCACGTTGTGTCTTCCCATTTTCCCTAGGGCATAGTCGTTGTTATCATGGGCAGAGACATCTTCAGGACCTTCATGTTCTCGTCTAGAAAAGCCTCGGCGGCGACACGTTCAGTGCTGATAGCACAGATCCACCCAACGGTATAATCTCCAGGACTCGGCATGTTTTTTAGCAAATAAGAATGTTATCGATTAAGCTGAGTGAGCTTCATCGGAGACATTTAGTGATACTATAAATTCCCGAGACACATGGAAGAGATAAAATGAAGAAGCACTTGAGCAATTAAGAAAATATGGCAGCTGTCTGGACCCCGCTCGCATGTGGTTGGATCAGGCTGCAACTATGTATCATATTTGCTGCCCGATGTTTCTATATTCCGAAAGAGAATCTATGTGGGTGCTTGACCTATCATGTGGCCAGCCTGCCAGATTCGTAACCAGCAGTATCCTGTTGACAACAATCCCGTGGCTGCCATGCGATTTGGAAAGCTTCTAACATACCTTAACATCGTCTACCTAAGTTGTAAAATATTATACAGTGGATTGTCGCCTAGCTGTTTAATATATAAGCAAGCCGGTCCACGTTTATATCTACTATTCTGGTAGTCACCTATTGGAATGAATGGCTACCGGCTTCGAATATTAGCTCACTCGGCTTCTGTTGCAAAGTGGTTCGTCGCGCATAGTCTTTGCCTATAAATATCGATATCCCTGTGGCTACACCCAGACAGGTGCTTCGTGACAGCAAAATAATTCTCTCCAGACAGCCCATGCTGATTCGAGCCTCAAGAACGATTTTTTGTTTCAAATTATGGATAAATAAACACGAAAGTCCACAATGATGAGCACGTTCATCTTCACTCCCCTCCTGAATGCGCCACTCGAATGCCGTTGATGATATCGGAGAGGTGACTTCGCGATTGCAGACGCTGTCAAAATATTCGACGATGTTCTCAGTGTACGTGGTCCTCTGTACTATGTAGCTTGTTGATGTTACACCAGACGATGGCTGAGTTCTTAGTTTGAGTGTGTGACTGCTGAAGCAAGGGCGTAGGTAGTAAAGAATACATGTATGTTCGACCGCCAAATTCGTTTATATATCGGCAACTTCGACATTCATAGCCATCATGTCCATAGCACCATCACTACCTAGGCTGCAGAAACGATTTCACTTCCTCAGCCTCCTTGTGGATCTGATCCCACTGGATCCCCATCAGTTCCTTGAATGCGACAGCATCGGTATCATTGCTATATCCAATAGCTGTAAGAATGTTGCAAATAGACGCAAGATAGCCACTTGCCCGTTCGCAGAGTTCGACCCATAAGCCTAAATTTGTCATAGATTGGTTTATGGTTTGCAAGTCCTGAGTGCGTTTGACCATCTCATTTCTGAGCTTAACTATTTCAGAGTCCCTTAGTGCTTTAAGCTCGTCGATTTTCTTGCCATCAGTGGGCAGGCCAAGTCCCAAGTTTTGAAACATCGCGAACTGAGGTGAGCGCGCTTGGTTAATCTCCTGATTGTATTGAGCTTCTACGCTCAAGATTTTGTCTTTCAGCAAAGCCATCTCGCTCTCAAGTCGATTATTTCCCTCTCTGGCACACATATTAAAGTCCAAGAAGGCGTTGTTGGCAAGACGCGAATTCTGCAAGGCCATTCTGCAAGACATTAGGGCCTGTTTCTGAAAGGCTGCGCACTGAGCGACTTCTCCCTCTGTAGTGGGCACGTAAGGGATTTTTTTCGTCCATTCCTTGGAGACTGATACTAAAGCGAGCGTCTTGTCGAGCATTTCCAGCATGTTGTGTCGAGCGTTTGCCAGAATGCCATTTAGCATCCCGCTGCTGGGATGGTCAGAGGAGAATGGCGCTGTGCTAGCTAGTAGAGGAGTACCAGCGAGAATATTGGAAATGAGTGTTCCGGGATATGCTGAGGGGATTGTGCCGAAGGCACCAGCAGCAGTGGACATGGTTGATGTGAGGCTGGGGTGAAAACGGGAAAGCGGGCGAACGAATGAAGGGCCTCAGCAATCTCTTCAGGATGGCTCTGAGACTGGAAATAATGGTGCGTCGAGGCGAAGATCGCGAGACAAGGCTTTCCCAGCAAGAGCAAAGGTCCCGGTATTAGAAACGTGAAAGATGATGCCTAGTAAACTGTCGAGGTCCGCAGATTCATCTCCTTTTATGCCGTTTGTGGTAGTGTCTTGACAATGTCAGGGCCCTGCGACACAATCTGAGCAGCTTGTCCACTTGTCTCGAAAACCCTACCGACGTGATTAATCCGTGGAAGTCTCGTGAAATATTGAGGTTCAACACTGAAGGCGCAGGGTCTGGTCCTGAGGAGATGAGATCAAAGCTGAAGAACGCCGAGATGGTAGCGGTATGCCAATACTTTATATCTTGTGTTGATACTGGGTGTGAAAGAACAGTGGGATATTGACCACCTGCTTCCATTTATAGACATCCTTTTTGGGCGAACTCTGGGCGTGTCGTGTCTAAAGAAGTTAGAGTGTTGTGAGGCATTCCTGGTTCTGTGAACGATCCAAAGTTGCCTTGCTCGTGCATATGCACTATTGGCTGCGAAGATGCAGCCCCCGCAGCCCGTACCCGTCCGCTTCGTGGCTAGCTGAGTCTTAGTTCACTATTGTCTTGTCCTAAATGCACTTTATTGAATTCGAAGGCCAAAGCTGAGATGCTAGTCCAATATTTCCTAACGGGAGTTGATTCCGAGACTTAATTGGCTCCCGCTATGGGCTGAGACTTGATTCTCGGCACGCCAACGACTAGTCAACGCAACTAGTTTCTGAAATTGAAGCCGTTCCCTTGTCACCCAGAAACATGGTGCCCGTAGCCGACCTTGCCCGGTTCTGGACAAGCTGGACTGTTTAATTCGTAGGTGAGGTGGCAAATGTGAGTGATCAGTAAATGGAATCGATAGTTTGTCCAATTTCGGTGGTCATGGTCAGACGACGAACAACTTCGTGATATTGAGATTGTCAGAAGTCGAGGGCAAACACCAAAAAGTCTGTTTAATGAAGCTCTTCTGACCCTCCATAGTTTGGCATGAAGGGCCTCATCGCATATGAACCGAGCCGTTACATCATTGCACTCTTCAGCGCTTTGAAGTTCACTCTTCACCGTGATCACAATTTGCGTCTCCGCATAAGTCATTCAGAATGAGCCAAATACAGCATGATGTGGCATCTAGGTAATTAGTTGAATTCGGCTATAGATACGGCCTATGTTGCCCTGGGTAGATCCGGGATTGACGAGGACTGATAAACGGTTGATGGCTTTTGAAGGGATATATTGAAGCCGATCATTAAGGCGTTCAATCTATTTCTTAGTATCTTTATTCTTCTGTCATAGCTTCGAGAGGGGATCTTCTTATATAAACGCATTTCGTAGTCCGTTTGAAGCATTTACCTGTTGACCATCTAACATTAGCGACAATACACAAAATCTACCAGATAGAGTCATCAGCTGTCTGATATACACTGAGATCTAAAACCACTGTTTCTTCCACTTAGTCACTGGTTCGCACTCCACTGAAAGGCTTCCCGAACGATTCCTCTTGTCTCATCTGTAATGTCTAGTTCATCCAACTCTTCCTCTGTGGCCCAACGGCTCTCCGAATGTTCGTCTACACTCAGCTTCACCACTCCATCGGACACTGAAACCACATAGTTGAGCTGAATGGCGCTCTTGACAACAAAGGTCTCGGCTCCTGCGTCGCTTTTGATGGTTTTCTCGGTTTGGTATATCATTGGACTCAGCTGCGCGGAGATTTTGGTGATATCTAACCCCGTCTCCTCTTTCACCTCACGGACAAGGGCATGTTTGAGTGTCGGGTCAGTTAAATCGACTTTCCCGCTAGGTAACTCAAAGATGTTTGGGAAGTATGGTTCATGAGGTGCCCTTCTTAAGAGAAGGATGCAAGGGGTTTTCGAAGAGGTCAATTTCGGGATATGGCGAAATATGGCGGCCCCAACCACGAGCTTGTCGTACTGTCGACCAGACGCAGAGAGTTGGCATTCTCGAAATTCTTTGCCTGAAGAGTTGAGTATTTGCAGGTCGACAGATTTGCCAATTGACAAGGATTCGACATGCATCTGGATCGCCATGGCCATTTTGGCTTGGTGGATGTATGTACTCAAGCTCAAAGCGAGAGAATCCAATAAGCTTGCGATTGTTTTTTCAAAGGCAAATGGATAGCTTGCAGTGTACTCTGTAGGCCATTCACTGCGGCTTGAGGATTGGCTTGGATCGAAACGAATTGTCGGTGCTTGAAAGTTAAAGGCCAATGAAGGATGAAGAGGGTGATTCTGTTTGATAATCGAGCAGAGGAGTGAGCTCTTAGCCCAGCGGCCAGTGAGTCATCGCCGAAACATATACGTATCAATTGGGCGCCCGCAACTTGAGTTTCGCCAATTAGTATTTGTTTAAAATAAACAAGTTTAAAGCTCAGAAGGTTATCATTTCTCGCCATTCAACTTGCTGGTAATGGTGCCTTGAAGCTCAGAACGAGCATCTTGGATAGCTTCGGTGCCATTTGTGGGTAATGAAAGACTCAAGTTTCTGTGAGACTTATCCATGATCGCACACATTATCGAAGCATTAAGTAATAATGTGACTGCCGGATGAAATATGCTGCCAGCCCGACAATTCGGGATGCGCTACGGACCCTCTTGCCTGACAGGCCTTGTTTAATAGTCAAGTTCTACACTATCTGGGTAAAACGTCTGCAAGCATTTAATATCATCATCTCTTTATAATCGATGGTATTTGCTCTTATTATCTTAGAATTTGACAAAACTTCGTTCGCCAACATTGGTTCGAGCCTGTCCGACTGCGCTTGGGGATTGTGGTTTTTAGGTGGCCGTGTATCTGACAGCATTGTCTGGTCGAAGTGACTAGTATACGTAGTTGACAGAAGACCGCCAATGCGCTAAGATATATATCGGATTCATGGCATACCTCTCATTTTAGCCTCACGTAATGATTTCAAGAAACTCCTGAAAAGATCTGGTGTCTTAAGCTGCATGAGAACAAGCTCCGTGAAGCGCTCCTCATAATCGAGATCGGCTAAGTGTCCCGGCGGTGCAAGTTGATGGATTTCAGGTTGATAGATTGCAGGTCGATGGATTGCAGGTCGATGGATTGCAGGTTCATGGATTGCAGGTTGAATGACTTCAGGTTGATTGACTTCAGGTTGATTGACTTCAGGTTGATTGACTTCAGGTTGTATTGAACCTCCAAAGGATGGTATAAATGTCCTAGCGCTTTGTGCGGCGAATCCTCCCACGAGACTCCCAACGAAACTGCCAATAGTTACTCCAATAGGCCCGCCAACAGCTCCAAGCGCACCGCCAGCATAGGCTCCGGCACACGCTCCGCCTCCACCAATTGCCCTAGTTCCCAAGTTTGGCAGGAGGCGCTCCCAGTGGCCAGTGAACGCCGCGCCAACAGTGTCGATACCTGTCCCGACAGCAAAATTCAGCAGGCCGGCATGACTGAGAAACTTATTCGTAATGCACGAAGAGAGTTTTGCCACGGAGCCGCTCTGGAACGCACTGACACCGACATTGGAGATGTATTGAAGGTAGTTCCCACGATAAAGTCGCCCGACATCGAACAGCGCAGTCAGCCCTGCAGACATCGTCGCGTGGCTAATTGCGGTCTTAGGAAGGCCCCTTTTTCAGCTGCCTCCGCTACCTTCTCGAACCGTTGCCAGGCCTTCTCGGCGTTTGGGTCGAGTTCAAACTCTATCTTTTCCGAAATCCCGATCTGCGCTTTCGTGCCATCTGGATACGTCTTGACCTCTTGCCAGTACTTAACGCTAGGATTGGGGTTCTTTGGCACCCGACGTAGATTCATCATCCAAAGCTGTAGCCGTACTTCCAGCGAATTCAAGTTTGAAGCCAGATAGGCGCTGTCACTACTCGAAACGGGAGGCAGATCAGTATCAGATAATAGGCTTATGGCTGAGGCGCTGTCAGGCGAATATGGCGAAGTAGGAATAGTTGGCAAGCTGTTGGCTGACATGATATACTTCATATTGCGTAGCCAAAACGTCTCTCTGAGCATCCTCTGAAAGGCAATTTGCATTGAGCTGCTGATCTCGGCTTTAGACAAGCTCGAAACCAGCCGCATCGCCTCTGCAACATCATCAGACATTGTTTGTTCTTGCTCAACTCAATGCTGCGAAGTGAGGCACTGATAAGGTATTAATTTATTTACATCGTCAGGAAAGTCTGTCAGACTAGAAAGAAATAAGGGTCAAATTCGGGGGATTTAGCAGAATAACGGGTAATACCCCTCAGTTAGGCCGTCACTTTGGGCACCAATACAGATTTCCTATATACACCTAGGTAGGTATAAACCCGTCTTCTAGCTAGCAAGTAGCTCAGACCAACCAACATTCGTTCATTTTCCACTCCATCTACACCCCCGTTCTAATTCTGGTCTTCCGGGGCAAATAGTCCTCACTTTTTGGCCTTACAGAGTCGCCACCCCGCAATGAAAGATTTCACACAATCTCCAAAGCGGCAGGATTGAGGTGGCCCCAATGAAACCGAGTCTCTGGCCAAGCAGCACCTCTGAAATCTGTCATGTATCCCCTAAAGCAGGAAGGAGTCCAAGTGGGACGTTAAAGGAATACCGATCTAGTAAATAGCTTTCATAGATGTGCTAACTTAGTATACTTTGTTTGAGATGGAAAATATAATCAGAAACAAAACGATATATGAGATGAGACAGACTGAGTCCTATAAGGCCGTCACTAGCGATTAAGATTACGATCGCGCGCGAGCTGCCATGCTCAGTTTACTGTCATACCTTCTCCCCAGATTAGTCTAACCTGGGGGCGTAACGTTGCAGAACAACTTCCGCTGTCTGTTGAGGGGACGAAAGGAACATAGGGGAAGCAAGGTATGCGCATAACTGTATTATAATATTATTACAGTATTGTAGTAAATTTGTTTACTGCTCATGTACTCATTCAATTCGAAGTCGTTCTATTTCTTGGCAACAGCGTTCCATGTCTTCGCAGGTCATAGTTCATTGGGTATGTCGCAAAGGTATGGATAACGAAAGAAGAGTGAGCAAGTTTAATAGTATGTCTAAAGCAAGACTTTGGGGCTGAGATATGTATAGAAGAGCAATTTTTATCCTATTCTTATGGCATGTTATTCTGGTTTGTACCGTAGCCAAGCTGAAACTGGTCATTAAGTGATGGTTAATATATTATCTGAATGGAATAGAAAGATGTATGGTTCATGTTTCACCGTTGAAATTCGGGAAAAACCACAGGCCATGCATCGCAAACGAAGCCCAGCAGTACGCTTGTTTATATTGTGCTCCCAATTCACCCCGTCTCATCTTCCTGACAGTGATACCCAAGGCTTGGGCCAAGTTCACTGCTTGGTTAACGCCTTTTGTGGTGCTTCTCATATACTTCACTTCGTCGTAGAAGGCTGCGCTAAATGCACGACCTGCAGAGCTTTTGATGGGCCACTGGCATCCTAAAACTGAAGTGGCCCCAGCGTAAAGCAGAGCTGGGATAATTCCTAGGGGTTCATCGCCAGGAGATAAGTCCTGAGCGGCTGATTCACAAGCAATGATTGTGAAGTGCACGCCTCCTTGTGGCATAGTGGTATTGAACATGTCAACAACGGAGAACTCATCTCTTCCTAGCAGCGGGTTTTCCGCATTGCTATTGTCGAAAATGTCTTCTCCATTGCTCAAAATGAGTGACGATTGAAGAACATCTTCTTTGCAATAGCGAGCATGGCCGTGATAGTGCAGCCATGTGGCTATGGAGGCCGTCTCAACAAAACGCGATTTTGTTACTTCGGGTCCGACTGAGATATTACCTAGTAGAACCGTAGAAAGGGTTCTAATGTGACTGAATATAAGATTGCGCTCGTCAACATGAAGAGGCTCTTCGTACACTGCGAAAAAGGCTGTAGTTTCTTCTGTATTCCGTTCTTCGCAATTCCTTTCGGAGGCGCTACGGTCCAAACACTGGCTCATGATGACCGCGCTTGATGCGTAAACTACCAAATTACGCTCAACTAAAGGTCTTTTTTCGATAAATAAGGCGTGTAGCGGTACGTTGTTTAGTTGTCCTGATGGAGAGAGCACTAAAAGATCACCTTTCTCCGAGTAATCTGTCAGCCAGTCGACAAGAGCATTCATCTCCTGGAGTAGACGATTGCCTGTCTTTTTGTTTAGAGGATGTTCAGCCATATCAGGGTATGTGAAGGCTTTAGAAACCCAAGCTTCTACCTGAGTAACAGATATAGTCAACTGCTTCGTCCGGGTCGTACCGTCTAATGTCCGCACAAAGCATATTATCTGCGGATTTTCCTTTGTTTTCGATGACGGAACATACCAGTCGACAAATTTTACTCTTTCTCGGGAAAGATTTGTCCTAGAAAGTGCCATATCAAGACACTCTGGATCTATTTCCAGATTCAGCGTCGTATTTTTGATTCGTGCAATCTCAGCTAGTGGAGGATACTCTTGAACACGTTTTCTGATCGAAGTCAGTTCTCGCGCTACAAGAATGTGATTTACTCCGTGCTGGTTTAGGGCGTCTAAATGCATTTGTTCTGCCTTCAAAAGGTCATAGGCTGTTTGATCGCCATTGATTCTCTGCAGTAAATTTTGCGGAACTAATAAGTTTGCGCCGAGAGAGTCTGAGAATGCCCTGGACTTTCCTTTTTGTAGCCATGTCCAAGCTTGAGCTGAGTCATTGAGACGTAAAGCTATGCGGACTCCTAGCTTGTATATCTTGAGGCTCGAATCTTTGGCGACCAGAAGTCTTTTATTCATCAAAGAGGTCAGGCCTTCAATGGGTATGACGCTTCGTCTCATATCGTCGCATATTGTTTCTGTTTTTTGCAGTTCATCCAGGAATCCACTGAGTAATTCGCGCTCCAAATCTTCTGAGACCGTCGATAGTACGTCTGAAAGGAGACTGCCAAGAGCTAGAGTGCTGCGAATGATTAACTCAGAGCTGCTGGTTTGTCGCCATTGCTGAAGTGATGTATTTGCCAGGTCCAGCGCAGACCATAGCTGTGTTGTGGCTTGAAGTCGTTCTTCTGGATGAGTAGTTTTATTTTCGCCCAGTATTGCGCGGTAACAAAGCCATGCCTGGAGAGCAGCCCTAGAGTACGCCTGTGCTTTAATCATTGGAGGCACAAAAGGCAGCTTATCAAGATCGTTGAGGTAATCCGTCGATAGTTTGGAGCTCTCCAAGAAATTCTCCTGGCGCATTAGCATGCTGACTTCAAGGTCCACAAGTTCGCTTCGTTTCAGTACATCTGTATGACTTGGCAAAAGGTTCTTCACTCTTTCAATCCATGGTTTCTCGACTGGTGAGGTCTTTAGTTCCGGTTCGTCGGCTGCTCGCAAATTCTCCCATTTACCAACCAGTATACACTTTTGAACTTCTCCATCAGTATAGCCATTCTCGGCGTCGTTTTCTATCCACTGTTGTAGAATATCCATAGCTGATGATAGCCACTTGATGTCTTCGGCGGATTTTCTTGTGTACTGCTCAGAGATAGAGAGATGACGAAGTCCCAAGATCAAAGCAGCGTCTGAGCAAGCTTGGTAAGATTTTCCAGACTTTGCAATCTCTAAGCTCTCTTCTGCGGCCTTAAGAGCTTCCATGTCGTTTCCAAAACTTCCGTATATCATTGACATCGTGGTCGCGAGGAGAGAGTGGCTCTTTGGATCAACCTCTTCAGGAAGGTTCATGTATTGAGGTTCCAAGGCGTTGAGTGCGAAACCATATTCCGACGCATTCAAATTAGCTGAGCCTGCGGCGCGCATCAGAGCGGCGGTTTGCATCATTTCACTGCCCATTTCATCGGCCAACTGCTGCTGTAATTCGATCGCATACTTGACTTGCTCGACATAGGCATCAATTGGCTCAGAGAGAGCGGTTGTGAGGCATAACATCATCTGCCCATAGTGGTTGACTTCAAAATACCGTTCAACGAGACTACTTATTTGGACGAATTTTTCTTCGGCCGAAAATGTGCGACCAGAGGAAATGCGAGTAAATTCTAAGTCAATGTTGCCGAAAGTATGGGAAACTTTGTTGAATAGTTTTTGTGCTTCTTTAAACGTGTCTTCAGCCTTTGAGAGCACCGTATCGTCAGAAGATTGGAGCTGAAGTCTAAAAAGCTCAGCCAAAGTGAGAGCCCTCTCTGTATCCCACTTATCGTCGTCCAGAGCATCTACAAAACTTTGAAGCAGTTGTATTGCTTCCTCTGGGATTGTAATAAGCTGAATTTCGAAGTAAAGTAGGGAGGCAGCCTCTTGTAAACGACTCATAGCCTGCAAGGCTTGCCGTAAAGAAGAGATGGTCGCTAAAGCAGCAGCTTTAGTGGCCGACTCATCAAGCAGGCCGTGAACAGCAGCAGCTACCATTATTTTCCAATAGAAAGTCATCATTAATACCTTGAACGTCAAATCAGCTTGTAGTTATCGTATGTGAATATGGATATAAAAGACTCACTCTGTATTCTGAGATGTGTGATGTGCTCCCGCCCGACACTTTTATTTCTGGCCCTTGGGGGCTAGAAATCAGCGGACTTCTACCTTCGTTTTCTCCACGACTTTCAGTGATTGTATCAAGTATGACAGGCTGATCTTAAATTTTACAATCAGCGCTAATCATCTTGGTTGTACTCAGAAACGATCATACCAAGATTCCAAGCACTGCCAAACCCTTGCGCAATCTCGAGCGCAGTCTTGACTTTTGAAAATCTCACTACCCGTAATGTGAGGGCACGCAGAAGCTCAAAAGCAACAACGTCTTCATCTTGGTTGGAAAATGCGAAACTTTCGCTCTCGATTTCTGCTGAAGATGGTCCTGGAACATTATTGCAGATATCGGCTGCCAACCGATATTGTCCCTGAACAAGATATAATTGGATGGCTTCAATTGCTACGCCCCTCGCGTATCTAATATCTTGTGGGAGCTGTTCAATGAGTAGGGTTGCTTCAGCAAAGTGCCCTACAGAGCGGTAAGCTCTGATTTTGCGCCTGATGTCCTCAAGCGACAAATTAGCAGGCTCTTTCGGATGAGATTCCATTTGCTGAGTATATATATATGTTTCGCCTGTGTGCTGGGCGAAACAAATGACTACTTTGCTCAGACAAGATCCGATTTGTGGCGGCTGCCAGAGGTTGTAGGTGGAAAAATCCTGAGCTTTTTGGATATTAGCCACTCAAACCTCTAGTATAACAGCCTTGCAGGAGCACCAAATACATTGTTACATACCTACATGAATGGACTTATGCAAGGCTGTGGTCATGCGCTGGAATGCGTTGGACTTTTGACACTGGTGTGGCGGGGCACGATTCTTCAATCTTGATTCAGAGATCATAATGTGATAATTTCTCAGGTTACACCCAGTCTTGTCACCTTCTTTCTCGCTACCAGATAATACAAATTACTTGTTCGTCGGCCATTTTCGAGCATTAATCTGATGTCAGACACAATAGATCCGCAGGCGCTTGGTTTTGAATCCGACTTTGTATTCTCAGACGAAGATGACGGTCTGCTGGGAATTCGGAACGATGAACGTGTGAATCGGTCACTTGCAACCCAAGATCAAATCGGCAAAACAGGCTACAGTGCCTATGTTCGTCATGTTCAATACGGCACCTACGAGAACAAATCTGCATGTCTACTTGGCATTGACTTCGCCTTCCGTTTCCCTCCAAAGGGACTCGGCCGCTTCTCTTCTGCAGAGATCGAAGTCACCTTTGAGAAAGCTTTAAATATCAGCAAACCTCACCTGCGCTCGACTGACGCCTCATTGGACCCTATTGTTGCCAACTTTGCACCTAGACAGATACTTGGGCAGACCAAACCGCGAGACAACCACAGAATAGTAGAGATTAGCGCGCCAATTGTCTTTCATACACCCTTTGGCCCCGCTCAAATGTCTGCCAAGTGGTCCCAAGAGACGACTTTTACTGAGGAAGGGCGACTCGAAGTTCATGGTAACTTGGCACAAGATGACGACCATGACGATGGTGCAAATTCAGTCACATGGGATCTAACAGAGAATCCAGTTAGCAAGAATGGCATTCTCCGCTCATTCCGTGGTGTTATTGTCTTGTTTTGTCGCCCTGGCGATGCTTTTTGGATGCGTGTGTCAGTGAAACCTGTGGTAAAATTCGCACTAGATCCCCGGAAATTGTTGACTAAGAGACTTGTGGGTGATAAAGATGAGCCCGTATTGCTTAATGGGCGACAAAGCCTGGGTAGCTCGTCATGTTTTGGCTACAGCGAGTTTGATGCTGAAGACTTTCCTTGGCTGGACGTGTTGAATCTACCGCAACCTTTAGGGATCAAAGATGAAGAGATACCCTAGCTGTAGCTATCTATATAGTTGGATCTTGACAACTGTTAAATACAAAGGAGAGTCGGTCACTGCACTCCATTTTCATTGATGTTGCCACTAGAGTGCCAGTAACATTATTCATACTCGTAATTTCGGTGCTGACTTTGCAAGACACACCTCAACCTTAATATTGTACGAATTACGCCCACCACTACTTGCACTCCCTTTAAAACAGCTTTGAGATGGCATTTTACCTGTACCGTCATGTAGTTTGTCGATCTATAATCCGGAAGTAACACGGAACAAATCGGCGAAGATGGTTGATCAGAGTAAGCGATCAATTACGGAGTATAAATGCAGATATAAGCGTAGCATGACTAACCATCCATGACTCGCATCAGCCGATATGCAGAACTGCAGCGAGTGCTTCTTATGGCAGGAGACCTGATTGCGCCTAGAGAAGCCCGGTGAGTGGACACCATATTTTAGCAAGCGATAGAAGTCTGCTAAAGGTTCAACAGCTGTAACACAGTTATAGAAGTTAAACTTATAATGAATAGGAGAGTCAATAGGCTTTGACGCCGAGTATGACAAGCTTGAAACATATTTTGATTACAAGCCAGATGAGACAGATGCTTTGTTATCCAGCAAGTATAAGGCTAGACTGATCTAGGCGAGAAAAGGGTCATAGAATACACGGGTAATGGCTCGACGCCGACTGAGCTGGAAACGTCAGATGCCTTAGAAAACTGCGCCATCATACAGAAGAGCGCATCCTTTCGCCCCGAAATTCATCTAAATGCAATGTACACGAAGAATTGAGTTATACAAAACCTCAAAACTAAGCCCACACTGAGCGAATGCGGAGTTCTTGCATTTGTAAGCGCATGGTATTTGTAAGAACGCACGCGGAGGTCGATCTCCGTTCACACTCTCCTCGTATTGTTATTAACACGGGTAGTCAAGATGAGAAGTCATGATACTTAGTCAAGATGAGGAGTCAGCACCTATGCTAGATACAAACGTGGAAATGCCGAAAGAAGCCGATGACAAGTGAGGAGCATTGAAAAGGTAAGAGGTACTCCGACATCGCAGCTAGATCTACCAACCTATTAGAAATCCGCAAGGTTGAGCAACTAGATAGCTTGGGTTTGAGTATACGCCCCAAGGGCTGAACTCTTCTATCTCGAGCTGCATTTGTATATAACGCGTTCAAATGTTTTCGTACGTGCTAATACTATCACAATATCCTGGGCTGGGTCATTCATGATTGTCTACGGGCGGGGGCAATTCCAGGGGATGTTGTCAAATGTATAGGTTTAGTTCGCTGTTATTTAGTATCTCCATCGTAAACAACTAGGTGATAAGACCCTGCGCATGCAATTACACTGTTGGTTATATCCTACGATATCTTATGCCGCCGTATTCCGTGAGCTCATGCCGTTTACCGAGGCTGAGTTTCTGGTTCTCAGAACCCATGTTCATATCTCTGATTTAGTATTCTCGTATAAGTTATAAGCTATTGCCTAGACTTCAAAACGTATATCATCTACTATTATATCTCAATAAACTACATATCCTACATGTGTATTGCTCATGAAACCTCTGTTCTATAATCCGCATACTTCTTTCCGATAATGCAACCAAAGAACCACAGAGAAAAGTCGTTTGTCGTCTGGCTTGGCTGCCCGAGACATGACGGAGGAGAATATCTCTCAGACTTTCGGAATGAGTTCGACTATACTGTACGTGGGTTACGTTGCGTTAAATGGCAGTTGAAGATAATCGGCTGATCCAAGCTCTGCCAGATCCTCGAAGCCGATAATCGTCAAGAAGTAAAAGAAAAACTTCCGGCTCTTATAGCTAAGCATGGTCCTATTGACGCTTTTATTGTACCAATGGGCACAATGACGTATGCGCCTTTCGACCAAGATCTTCTCGGTCCCTTAGCTTCCGAGTGTGGCATCATCACCTCGTCAAAAGCCGGATACGATGAGTTTGACGTTGAATGGATAACAAGCCAGGGAATCTGGCTATGTAATACGACCGATGCGATTGTCGAATCAACGTCGAACATGGCTATATTTCAAACTCTCGCTGCTGTACGCGATACGTATCGCACAGAGCAGACGCTCCGCAACGGTGCTTGGACCAGTGTTCTGTATCCCACTCACGATATCACGGGTATGACAATTGGTATCGTTGGAATGGGCAAAGTGGGAAAGCGAGTTGCATCAAAGGCAAAGGCTTTCAACATGCGCGTTAAATATTTCAATCGTCGTCGATTGAGCGACGAAGAGGAGGTCTTGTACAGCGCCCCCTAGAGCTGGGCTTGACGTGTTTTGCAACGAACCTCACATCAACAGCTATTTCCAAAATAGCGACAAGGTCATATGTCAGCCCCATATGGGCGGCGTTACTCAGGAAGCTTTTCGGCTTGCTGAGATAGAATGCCTCGAAAATATTCAGGCGTACTTTAAAACCGGGAAGCCTATCAGTCCGGTTGATGATCCGTTGACTCTATTTCAGAAAGAATAAACAGTGAGCAGAGTCAGCTACATATATCTTAGCTGGGCAATGCCGCATCATGTGGCATCGTAAGAACGAAGTCTATAGCCACCACTATCATAAACAACAAAATTAAAATCGCTCCGAGTCAGATTAAGACTTATCGTACTATTTGACCCAAGTCCGTTGCATTTTCCGCGGGGGAGGGGGGGATATCTGCAACTCCTCGCTCTAAGGAGGCTATTCAGAACAAAGTACAGTCAGCTTTATTGTATTATTGAGCTTCCCATCTTTAAGCTTCTTCCACAAGCCATAAACAGCTCGTTCTCTAACACAAAATCGACACAAAGCCCTATCAGTTGAGTCCTTTCCCCGTGAGTTGGATATAGGGCACAGTAAATCATCTGAAATCAAGCTTTAACATCGGTGGTTGGTATTATCGTTGTGCCCAAGCCGCACGATGCAGCCGAAGAACAGGGGATTGTGAGGATACGGCAAGACAAGTAATTTGATATATGTAAATCGACGACACGGAAGCTCCGGCTTTGTCTCTGACAACTCCTACAAATTTTAGAATTAAAAAGCCACAGTTACGGGGCAACTTGATGATTTGTGAGCCAAGAATCAAAATCTTTCCGTTTTGACGTTCCTATTTATAGACATAATCCTCGTGGCTTGAATAGCTAGGATACTAAGGACTCCGCGGCGTCATAATAGCTCGAGTTGCGTACATTTCTAGTGACGCTAGGAGATTGACCAAGCATCAGCGACGACCCAAAGAGACATGATAGATAACCTTCTCATCCTTTGCGGAGGATGGATGGCAGTTCTCTCATAGCTTTTGGATTTATTAGGCCTCTCCACTATGAGGTATAGAGGCTCATGCTGCTTTCCCGGGCCATTTCGTTTCACCGTATCATCTGGTCGGGCAAGTCGAGTAGTAGTGATTGTCACCCTGATGAATAACGGTACGGTTGCCAAAATTATTACCTGTAATGTCGCGTTGATCTTGGAGAAGGCGCTGGTCCACTAGGTTACATATATCTTGCCATCGCGTGGATTTGGCCTCGTCGCTATAAAGGCCTTGCGCCATTTGGGGAGCACGTACGCTGGGTACTCCTTTAGCTTTGTTTAGCCCTGCCTTGGCCTCAGGCCTGTTACAATCTGTTAGTTGGTCATATTCAAGGAATGGAGGTTAGAGCTTCCGCAGTTGGTGACGAACTTCGATGCTATTCGACTATCTTGAATCCCACGTGGGAGAGTTCGAAATTCTAGAAATGTCTGAGGAATATCGAGGAGTGTCTCCGATCCTGGCTTCTCTGAATCAGGCCTTTTGTCCCCCAGTCGTGCAGTTGCTCCTTCTATGGAGTAACGTTGAATATTGCCCGACTCGTCAACCCAGCCAGTACTCTGAAGCAACTTCTTGAGGGGCGCAACAACCTTCTTAAAAAGAATTGCGCGTCTCTCTGCAACTGTTAGCTCTTCCTCTAATTCTTCCACCGTTTTCTGAAGACTGTGTGCCGGAGAGTTCGGCGGCTTCTCCTTCGGATCTGGCCGGAAGAAGTTTTCGCTGGCACAATTTGCAACGATGACACGATATTCCTCCAACGTTTGGGTATTCTTCAGACTGATGTCGGGCCACTTCTTTTTCTGTACTCCTTTGCGAATCTTGGACGAGGTGTCATTTATTATCTTTTCGACTGTTGGAGGTTCGATGTGGTTAGTGGATGAGGCCGGGCCTGAAGAAGTTGCTTGCTTTTCCCAACGGTTCTTCCGACCAAGCTCGTAAAGTATGGCGCCAAGTGCCAAAACACGAGGGTATCGGTGAAGGAATTGCCCCGGTGGCAGCCGCTCCATTGAGTCTCTTTCCGTCATCTGCTCTAATGAGAAGGCGTAGTATGGCGCCCAGTCAACACCAGGCTCATCATCACCATCTTCGTCTTCCCTCTCTCGAAAGAGCTGAATAGACTTTGTCGTCCAACAAGCACCCATGAAATCCGAATCGTAGAATTGCCAGACAGATTTAGCGAGTATATAAGCGAGGATTAGCTTAGTTTTGGGGACCAGGGAATTGTTACTGAGCACATCGGCTAATGAAATACTTCTTCCATCAGCGATGTCGACTTCAATTTCTACAGCGCGATTAAGGATGAGCAGTGTTTCGTCCTTGATGCGGACATCCATACTCCCTGAGCCGATATCTTTGCCAAGGAGCTTGCAGAACTCGGAAGTCGATGCCACAGAGGTGGCATCGCCTCGTCTCGTCTCGTTTTGAATAGTATCGTAGGACATCTTATCTGCAAATTCCACCGCCCGCGCCTTGCGTTGTTTTCTGGTTTCCTTGGGTTAGCAATTGTATTCTGTATCTGAGCAAGTCAACATGCCTTGGAACACGAAATTGTAGGTGCTGCCACTCGATCTTTTCGTCATATTCGCACGATCCTCTTTTTGAGAATACCGTGTGAAAAAGAATTTCATCGTCGATTATGCCAAAGTTCGCTTGAAGCTCGAGTCTTCCCCAATGTCTTCTTGGTGTTTTCGACCACAGGTTGGGCCACCCACAATTACACTTCGAGTATTTATTGATGACCTTATAAAGCGTATCGTAAACATGCCTTGGGTAACTTTCATCCTCATCTGATTTCGTCTTTGTATTCTTGGGATTTAGTTGTGATTCAGGATCTCGTTGTGCTGATTCGGCATGCCTCTTGGCCTGATCTTTGACTCCAGAGAAACTTTTGAGAAAAGCGAAGTACGGGCCAGTTATGTAGGTTGATGCTGACACAAACTTTTCTACGCTCCCCTCTACTTTGCAGAATATGCTGATATCTGAAGCTGATCGGATAGCCTCTCTAGAGTTCGCAGTAACTAAAGCATTGAGCGTTGGAAAGCGAGAAGAAGGCTCGTTTTGTTTGTTGAACTCGGCTAAATTGTTTGTGGGGTACTTTATGCTCTAGTTAATTGACAGGTTTCCCTTATATGGGTGGTGTAGATGGGATTACGGACTGTACAAACCAGCTCCAACCCGCACAAGAATGTCTCTAGCTTGACCGCCTCGCCATCTTGCTGATCCCTGTGCTCTCTCTGTTCGTATTTGTCTTGGCTGAATGAAATACACATGAGAGAAGTGGCTAGAATGACCAAATTCTTGATGTGCTCCTGTCTGGGATAGTTTTTGAACCAGGATCCTCGCCATTTGGCTTGGAGTTCTCCAGCAACCACTGCGACGTCTTGTGCCGCACGCTGGGCAAACTCTGCCTGTGACAAGGGCTCCATGACCAGGCAGCTGATGGATAAGAAACTATCGCGATAGAATAACAGGTGCGTTTGGGTGTCGAACGAGCTAGCAGCATCGTTAGAAGGGGCCGATATCTTGCAGGGGCCAGTCGGCACAAGATAGTGTCTGTATTCGCCTATGCCGTCCTCATAGGCTCACTCATGTTCTTCATAACTAATGCTTCCTGCTTTCAAATCGCGATGATTCTGGGAGCGATTGTATGGAAATCGTTGGGCAGCTGCTGCGAGGCTGGGAAGGGAGGGGTAGAAATCACTATCGAGCTCGCTCTTGATTGGAGATGCCAGGCGGTGCGGCTTGAGTCCACCATTCACAATAACAGTCGTCTTCATACTGAGGGGAAATCTCTCAGCCTCAGTGGCAGCCTAATCGTATGCGATTTTAAATTCTACATTGCACTTCAATACTGCTTGAATGATCATAATTCCTACATATGTCTTGGCGCCAGACTTCACCTATCACCCCAACACGCCAAATCGCACTCCTCATCGTTTGTCAGGCGTCAGTGACCAGACCTAATTCTTAGGATTAACAGTGTACGGCTGAATGACCACCTCAATCACCGTAGTCCAAATATTGCCGCACTCTACCTCAATCGCAAACTGTTAAAGCTCCATTGTCATTGTACCGTCTTTACCATGACTTTACCGGCCGCTGAGTCTCAGATACCTGGATTTGGAGACATCCACCATGCAACAATGGGATGCATCTCTGATTTCGAGAGCTGCCTGTCTATCAAGCCTCTAATGAAGGAGGGCTGGGCTGAGAATCGACTTGCAGACCTAAATCTTTGGGCCTCAGGCGTTGGTGCACTAGCGAGTCCTGGTGCTTCGCTTGATCGACGACTACAGTTTCAGCCAAAGCCTCGACTGGTCCTGATCAACCTTCTCCTAACTCTTCGGGATTTCATCAGTAGCTGCCGCATGCATGGTTTAAATAAGACTCCCGTTAAAAAGGAAAACATCGACAATGAAGCAGAATCTGAGACCGCCCCTGTGTCTCCCGCAGAGAGTACTTTAGGGTTAACTCTTGGTGATGATTCGAATCCTACTGGAAATTCTACCTCTTGGTTTACATCGTTGGCTTACAACCTAAAGACCGTTTCGGACACTTGTACAGATTCCAGCGTAGAAGACGAGGTGCACGATCCGCATTCTGGAGTGACGCTAAAGAAAGTGATGAAAGACATTGATGATATCCTAGACCAGCTTATTATGCTTGGCTTCGCGATTCGAAAGTCAGGAACAGTCGCAAGACTACGCAAAGCCGACTCATCATTTAAACCCAACGAGAATGAGGATTTGCAAAAACATCTTGAGTTCATATTACTCAACAGTGCTGCTGGGAGGCAAAAGTATAGTGAAGAGAACGTGGAGAACACTACTGAGAAAAAAATTCGGGAGGTGACCCCAGAACAGCAGCATCTGATCCTAGCAAATTTGCGGCGTCGACATAGATTCCGATACGCGAGACGGCATCAACAAAAGTTGGACCAACTCACAATAAATCCTCTGGTAGCGACGTCTAAGCCGCTTGTACACATAACTGAGGAGCACCAAGGAATGACTCCCGGGCTTAGCAGATCGCCTGCTTCAGATGATGGGGAGTCGCTACCAACAGAAGATTTTCCAAGCACAACATCGTCCAATGCTCCGCCAAAAAACCTCCAAGGCCCAGAAATGAGCGCGACTACACCTTCTGTGCCGGAAAGCGACATCTTGCAAATAGCAATACCTATGGCAGCAGCTGCTAGTCGCGTGTCAGTGTCAGTTGCAACAATTCATTACCCCTCGCCTCCTCCAATATCTCAGCAGATGAGAGGATTTAAGTGCCCTTGTTGTTATCAGACATTACCGGAAATGTTTCAGAATTGGTCGAGATGGAGGTATGTCACAGTTTAACTACATTTACTTTAAATCCTTATTCAATGTTTACTAATGTTTGTAGAAAACACCTTACGGAAGACCTTTGTCCCTACACATGTCCATTTCCAAAATGCCCAAGACCAGAAGTTCTGTACATCTCACGGGCAGCCTGGCGTGATCATGTGCTCCAAAATCACGGCGCAGGCCAGAACTGGGAATGTTTGGCCTGTATTGGAACTGGAATGACGAACACGTTCCTATCTGCTGAGGAGTTTGTCAGCCACAACCGGACCAAGCATATAGACACCATATCGGAAGATCAAATTATCGTCCTACAAAACACATGTCGCAAGATAGTTCCTCCAAATATTTCTCAGTGCCCCCTGTGTCCATGGCCCCAGGATGAGAAGGAGACACCAGATGCTGTTGCGAACCTTGAGCATGTCGGCAACTGCATCCACGAATTCTCACTTAATGCTCTACCTTGGGCTGAGTCTTTGGTTGGAGATGCAACTGACCCGTCCAACCCTGCTCTTCGTGCAAAGGTCGAAGAGTGGCTTAAGAGTAGCGAGGGAAAAGAGGGTGCCGATATTCAGAAGATTAATATCAAGACGTTCATTTTCTTTCCAACACAACCCCTGCCAATTAAACGGGGGTGGGCATATATTCCCGAAGAATACTTTGCCGAAAGTTCCAAGGAAACATCTGAGGTAGAACGGGGATCCCTGTCGTTGGACTCTGATGTGCCTGAGGAGATTTCAGAGCAACTGACGGCAGAATTTCAGGCTAGCATGATGGAATTTATCGATGAAACTGAACTCGACTATTTCTTCCTGGAAGGTGATCAATTCTTGGAGACGGTCGCTAAAAAAGCGGCGGAGCTTCAAGGAATGGTTGAGAACCAGCTGAAAACCAAATCTATCCAAGATATTGCGAATCTTGCTCTTTACCAACTCGTCTTCTATTGTGGTAAGTCAAAATAAAGGCGTATTATATTATTAAGTAAATAAACAGATACTAATTGTTATATTACTTTACATAGATGATTCCGGTTCTATAAAACAAGGCACCCGCGCCGCTGACCAGATTGACTTTGTTCGACGAGCGGCCCGAATTTCTACATTATTAATCCCTGACGGTTATGGAACAGGCTTACTATTCATAAATGACAAGCGCCAGCTAAACATAAAGCTAAACATAGAGCAAGTCGAAGAGACTATGAAGGCCACTAAGCTCGGTGGTAGAAGGAGGATTGGCACCCAGCTTGAGCAGAAGATCCTTAAACCCCTCGTTTACGACGTTATTAATAAAGGAGCGAAGTTAGAGAGGCCTATTTTTATTTTCTGTATTACAAATGGTTGTGCTAGTGGTGAAACAAGAACTAAATTTAAAGAGGCGATTATAAACTGCATTGAGTTCCTTACGGAGAATGATTACCCCACTCAAAGTAAGTCTCTATTCCAATCAACTATTTATATAAATATAGCATATTAAATGTTAATATTCTTAAAAGCTGTTCGGTTTCAAATTAGTCAAATTGGTAATGATGCAAACGCTGCGGATTTTCTTCAACAGCTTAGAGAGGATGAGGAACTCGAGGAGATGCTTTTCTGCACTTCGCGTAAGTGGTTTTATATGGCGTCTTAACTTAATAGCAAGTACAAAAAAGCTAATGCAGACTTTAAATTAAAGAACCGCTTGACGAGGGATATAAGAATTTTGATCCTAATGAGGACGATCTCATTGAACAATGGGTATGTTCAGCCGCAATAGATGCCTAATCTAATGATGCTAACAAGACGCACAGATCCTACAGACGCTTATGGGGCCAATTACCAGCTTGTTAAGCTCAAGAAACTAGATAATATATAGTTTCATGCCATGGCTATATGCTTTCGAGCCCTTAGTAAGACTTTTCAACCTAGTCTTGATATCTTTAGGTCATTTCGCATCATAGAATTTATAATATGCTCACAAGTTTGGATAATATAATTATGAAATCAATTACCCTTCGAACAATAATATTCTTGCCGGAGACTTTTATATCCGTAAGCACTATAAGCGTGCATATACTTGATCTCCTACTTACTGATGGATGCTATACTGGCCACTTTTTAGTATTATCTAGCTAAACTAGATACTCTATGGTAATTGCCGTGGCTCGATGTTTTGAAAACTTATGAGAAAGCGCATCTCTTTATGAGTCACCAATCATGGCAATATTACGTTCATTGCGCTGCAATAATTTATTCTCTACTATGTCCCCACACTAGAAAAGAAGAGGGAAAAAACTCACTGAAGACAAGTGCGTATAAGTAGTAGAGCAGTAATAATTCCTACAAAGCTCGTTGTTGAGTTCAAATATTTTATGATGGAGTTAGGTATGGTAGCGGCAGAGTACTTAACTCGCATGACTCTCTTCAACCACTCACAGCCTTTCTTTCATAAAGAAAATTGTTTGATGTTAGTAGTCAATAAAGGTCCATTTAAAAGCTGACAGAATATCATCGGATACGCACCGGATTTATATCAACCCTTGTATGATACGACATTGCGCACGAATGGAATGCTATAGCTACAGTTGGACCTCAGGAACCTTGTGACTTTAATTGTGGATCTTGTCAGTTTGTTTTTGAACCCGTGAAAAAACAATCACTGTTTAAGACAGCAGCAGGGTAACTTTTCTGTGGCTGCAAGCTCACAGAACTGAAAATAGACACCTCCCTAAACAAGTAATTAAGAAGTGGGCCTCCTGCCTGACAAGGAAATCCGCCACAGCTGGTTCCTGAATCTGAGAACGAGTCGTATTCCCGACTGACGTATTTACAATAGAATACGCCTCCATTTTGGAGCTTTGTGATGTCTTTAGTAGCAAAGAAAACCAAGTGTTGTTGCCCTAGACTGTTGGCGGACCTCTTCGTTTTGTGTTATTTTCTTACTTCTCCGTCATCACGCGCCGTATTAGCACGTGTTCACCATCCGAGGAGACGCTGTCCCAGCTGATCCGGCTAGTTTGGGACTTGTAAATCTAGTCATACGCGCACTTGAACTCTGGATCAGCTCTGATTTGGTTGCTATGATTGGGCAAAGAACGTCAAATAGATCATCTCACAGCAACATCTTCCCCTCGCTTCGCCTTCGGCAGGGATTTCCCCACACGAATGCGACTCTGTGATTCCCGTGAGCAACAACGAGAGCGCAATCCCGCTCCAATCACGAGGGATCTGCTCAACCAGAGAACAGGCTTAATGCGCAACTTCGTCGGTATCATGTTTTGGAAAGCCGCTTCTCGGCTTTAAGCACAAATTCCTGAAGCGAGGTCAAGTTTGGAAGGATAATGAAAGGCAGCTCGAATGATGTTCTGATTTGGACATGTGATGTTGCCTCAGGACGGCTTTAATCCCCGACATTAACAAGGTTTCCCCACGATGGCAGTGGATACTTGTTTGATCCTTCTTCAGGCAGCGCTGGAATATCTCTTGCTATTGGTACGCTTGGTGGAAATTCCCGCACGGGCCAAATTGAGCAAGCCGAAAGGAAGCTATTCGAGTAGCCTGGTGGCTAGTGAAGCGGTATTCTGTTTCAAGCGTTGGGTAGAATCTGGTTAATATCGAGCCGGGACTGGGGTAGTCCGTCATAGTCTCCGATGACGCCGGCAGTTGAAAGGAACGCTTAGATGAAGGATGTAAGTAAGGGTTAAGTAAAGCCGAATATATTATCAATTCTTGAGGGGTTTTTGTTAGTTGATTTCCAGTAAACATGGTCTCTCTTTTGCTTACACCTCTCCTTCTTTATGTGGGCTGCATTATCGAAAGTCAAATTATTGAAACTCAATGGGTTTTTAGCCGGATTTAATTCTTTTGTTGAGCTCTCTATAAAGTTTAAAATCAGCTTAGTAAAATGCCGCTAAGACACGAACTGAGTAAGAGCTTGTTGATCTTATCTTCGATCCGTCTAAGACCCGTGCCTTGGCGGTGACCTCATGCCCTGACTGTCATGAGATCCGTTGTGCCAGATGTTGAAGAGCGGAAAACAAGGCACAAGAGCACAATATACACGGGACTATGTCGGTCTTTCCAAATTAATGTTCAAGACTACTGCAGCCTGCATGATGAATTAGATCCTATTAAGAGCAGGGCATGCCCATGGGTAGCATTCGCAAACATATGCGATACTCTATCCATGACTACAAAGGCCATCTCCTGCCTCTTTTGTGTTAGATGTTCTTACGATTACTCAAAGAAGACCATTCATTAGGTTTGAGACGGCGCACAGGTAAAGATGATAGTCATTGTGTAGCTTAAAAGCCCAACGATATCGCCCTCTTTCCCCAGAGTCAGATCATCATTCTTGTCGATCCATCTCATTGTGACCCTACACAACAACACCACGTTCTGATATGTCCTCTCGAGTGAACCACCGACGCTCTAGCGTCCTTACTTTTGGCCTTGTTGCCACTGGTTCTCTTGTTGCTGCAGGGCCTTGCGATATCTACGCATCCGGCGGGACACCATGTGTTGCTGCGCACAGCACCACACGCGCCTTATACGGAGCTTATTCCGGGTCGCTATATCAAGTATCACGCGGTTCTGATGGTGCTACAACGAATATAGGGCCGCTGTCTGCTGGTGGTGTTGCCAATGCAGCTGCTCAAGATTCATTCTGTGCTGGCACGACTTGCCTTATCACCACCATCTATGACCAGTCTGGTCATGGCAATCACCTTACCCAGGCTCCCCCCGGAGGTGCTGCAAGCGGACCTCTGCCCGGTGGCTTTGACAATCTGGCCAGCGCTTTTGCAGCACCGGTTCGGTTGAACGGCCAAAAGGCATATGGTGTCTTCATCGCCCCTACAACTGGATATCGTAACAACGCCGCTAATGGTACGGCCACGGGCGATGGATCAGAGGGCATGTATGCCATCTTCGATGGAACTCACTATAATACGGCTTGCTGCTTTGACTATGGTAACGCTGAGACCAATAGTCGCGACACGGGTAACGGACATATGGAAGCCATCTACTTTGGCACTGGAGATGGCTCTGGCCGTGGTACTGGCTCTGGTAGTGGTCCGTGGATCATGGCAGATCTTGAGAACGGCCTGTTCTCAGGTCTCAGTCCTATCAATAACCCTGCAGACCCGACCATAAACTTTCGGTTTGTCACTGCAATTATCAAGGGTGAGCCAAATCAGTGGGCCATCCGTGGAGGTGATGCTACATCCGGAACACTTTCGACATTCTACAGCGGAGCCCGCCCTTCGGGTGGTTATAACCCAATGAGTAAAGAGGGTGCTATTATTCTCGGCACTGGTGGAGATAACAGCGATGGCGCCCAAGGCACGTTCTACGAAGGCGTCATGACCTCTGGCTATCCCTCAGACAGCACCGAGGCCTCGGTTCAGGCCAATATTGTGGCTGCCAAATATGTCTATGACATTTCGTTGATGACTAGCGGTCCTGCTCTTACCGTCGGCTCCTCCATCTCGCTGAGAGCTACGACTTCTTGCTGCACAACACGCTACATTGCGCACACAGGTGCCACTGTCAACACTCAAGTTGTCTCATCGTCTAGCGCCACTGCCCTTAAGCAACAAGCTAGCTGGACAGTCCGCACAGGTCTCGGAAACAGTGCCTGTTTCTCTTTCGAATCTGTCGATACCCCTGGAAGCTTCATCCGCCACTCCAACTTTCAGCTTATGCTTGGTGCCAACGACGGCAGCAAGCTCTTCCATGAAGATGCCACGTTTTGCCCACAGGCCGGTCTCAACGGCCAGGGCAATTCCTTCCGTTCGTGGAGCTATCCTACCCGCTATTGGCGTCACTTCAATGCATTGCTTTATATCGCGGCCAATGGCGGCGAGCACGAATTTGATTCAACTACATTGTTCAACGACGATGTGAGCTTCGTCGTCAGCGCGAGCTTTGCTTAATCCATCAATACTGTACAGGATTTCTGTAGCATTTGTCTCATTCGCGTCCCTCGCAAGTTGTTTTCTAACTAGTCCGTTTACTGACATCTACACGGAAAAGAGGAACATTGTATATAGACATAAAGTCCAGCTTGAATATAGTAGACATCGAATAAACTTTGACATATATAAATGACTCTTGTTGTTCGGGCCTTTTTGCGCATGTATTTTGAGTTTGACTCTGAGCTTTCATCGGTTATACTTTGTGGCCTGAATCTTCGAGATTTGACTTGATCGGCTGTGGATGGATTCTGGATTTTGACACAAAGACTGGGGCGTAGCTTTGATATGGCCTAGCTTTGCTGACCCTCGTAATAATAAATATAACCTCAATATGAATGAGCATTTGCTGATGGTTAAAATTACATTGAGTGGCCTGTTTAAAGCCTCTTCCTGATACACAATACACTGCATCTACAAGAAGTCCCTACTGACAGGTCTACATCTGTTACGTCTCCGTCACCAAGCAGAAGTTACCACCTCTTACAGCGTACAAAATATGTGGCGAGTCGATGCTAGAGCTCACAACCACAAGTGGATCGCCTCAAAGCTGCATGGGAGAGTGTGCTTAATCGTCATCCAATTCTGCGAACTGTGTTTACTCGGAGTGGTTCTGCAAAGAATGAGTTCATTCAAAATGCCCTCCGACGGTCCAACGCCCTCATCAAGATAATCAGCACTGAGTTAGACGACAACGATACTTTCGAATTCGCTGCCCAGCAATCTCCCTTGAGCTTTGGTATGATACATCCAACACACCAGCTCTCGTTATACATAAGCGCAGCAATTACAATTTTTGTGAAACTGGAGATAAGCCATGCCATAATTGATGGCTTTTTACACCAGGTTCTTCTGCGCGATCTTCAACTGGCGTATAACGGACAACTAGATCCTCGTCCGGGACCACTCTATAGTAGTTTCATCCATTATGCTGTGAGGGGAGACCATGCAGCCTCGTTAGCCTATTGAACAAAATACCTTGATGGTTTGGCTCCATACAGCATGCCCATCGCAGCAGGCGAGCTTCATCAGCGAGGTGAACTGAGCTCGGTCGACATCTCTGTGGAACATCTAAACAGCAAACTCAATGCAGCATCTCGATTGCATGGAGTGGCCGTTGCCACTATTTTCATGACGGCATGGGCGGTGGTGTTACATAACTTTGTCAACAGCCCAGAGGTATGCTTCGGCTATCTTGTCTCTGGACGCGATGTTCCTGTAGAAAGAATCGAAGACGCAGTTGGACTCTACATAAATCTCGTTCCTTGCAAATGCAAGATATCGCAATAAAGTTCGCTACAGCAGCTACTCACAAATGTTCAGGAAGATTTTATAAGAAGCTCGCCTAACCAGAGCTTCACTCTAACGAATGCTTCAGGTGGAGAATTCCAAGGGAGATCCCTATTTAATACTGCAATCTCTTTCCAAGAGGATGACTCTTCCAATCAAGAAATGGAGCCATACAAGACTATATCTTTGGAGAGATTATGGTCAAAAGATCCCACAGAGGTCAGTTATTCTTTGGCGAGCATAGACAAAGATCAGAAAGCTAACATTGCTACAGTATGATATTGTGCTAGGTGTCGCTGACAGAGGTGATGCACTATTGGATCTATATTTCTACAATGGAAGGATACCAGAGACTGACTAAAGCTACCGCCATGGTCTTTAGCCATATGGTTGCTTCCATAATTGATGAGCCAAAGCACACTATTCAGCAGGTCATACCAAGGTCGTTCATAGTTACTATAGTAGGTGTTCAGCGTCTTTTACTCATTTCTTCATGCAGTCTTCTCAATATCAGTTTGGCTTAGATAAGATTTAAATTAGTATTGATATGAGTTAATCTCATGAAACGGTTACTGTTACATTGCCCTGAAAGTTCTCGCTAGAGTTACCTACGAGCACAGTGAACTCGCCAGGCTCAACAACGTACTGCATCTTTCGGTTCCAAAGGCCCCAATCTTCCACAGCAAGGTCAATCTTGACAGTTGTAGACTTACCGGCTTTGACAGTGACCTTTTTGAAACCCTTCAGCTGGTAGCGTGGCACCTCCACAGACGCAAGCACGTCCTTGACATAAAGCTGGACAACCTCTGCACCATCTCGCTTCGACGTGTTTGTCACTTTTACAGAGACAGTTACAGTATCAGAAGCGGAAACGCGAGACTTGGAAACGGAAATGTCGGAGAATTTGAATTGGCTGTACGAGAGGCCGTATCCAAATTCGTAAAGTGCCGTTGGATTCTCGAGAACATACGTGCTACCAAACACAATGGTGCCGTTGTCATACACATGGCCTGGGTTGGGATACGACCGCGCAGAGTTGAGGTAGTCGTAATAGATGGGCAGAGTTCCAACATCATAAGGGAAGCTCACAGAGAGCTTACCGGAAGGATTGACGTTGCCGTACAGAACGTCCGCAAGAGCGTAGCCACCCTGCTCGGACTGATAGAATTGCTGAACAAGAGCAGATGCCTCTTCTGATATCCATGGCTCTGTGATGGGCTTTCCAGAGCTGTATACAACAATCGTGGGCTTTCCAGTGCCGATAATTGCCTTGACTAGGCGAGGCATGGCGCCGACAAGGTTCAAGTTGCTTACGTCGATGTGCTCGCCAGTAGTCGCGTTAAAGCCGCTCCAAAGCTCATTCTGGTCTCGCGACCAGGTCCCGACAACGACGATGGCGACATCCGATGCTTCGGCGGCGGCAATGGCTTCATCAAATCCGGATTCATCGTTGGACCAACGCTCGCATCCTTTGGCGTAAGTGACTTTGCCTTTACTGACAGCGTTGATACCATCGAGAGGTGTGACGCCTCGGGTCATTGCAGTGTGAATTACGTAGTCTCCGTACTACCCAGGCATGCATTAGCCAAGTATGCTTGAATGAACCCAAATATCGATTCCAAGGTACTCACATTAACATAGCCATGGGCCATGGGACCAATCACAGCGACATTCGCATCCTTCTTCAACGGTAGAACGTTTTCGTGGTTCTCAAGGAGCACGATACTCTCCGAATCAAGCTGTCGGGCTATTTGCTTGTGTTCCTTGGTGTTGATGTATTTGAAGATGTCTTTGTCAGAAACGCCAGTAAAGGGTTTCTCAAAGAGTCCGAGTGTAAATTTCGCGCGAAGCACACGAGAAACGGCTGTATCCAAGACGTTCTCACTCAATTTTCCCGATTCGATCAGTTCGGGGATAGACTCGAAGCTGTAATATCCACCACCCATCTCGACATCGTTGCCAGCAGGCAGAGCCTATAACAGTTAATTCTTTGTATGAGACAGCGTCACGTCTTCAGCGTACCTCTAGAGTGATACAGTCGTTGTCCTCAATCTCGCAGACATAAAAAGCATTGGCAAGGCGAGCAGTACCACCAGCGTCGGAAGTGACAAAATATTTGTAGCCCCATTCGCCTCGGAGAATGTCAGTAAGGACATCCGAGTTCGCAACAATTGGAACGCCATCGTATGAATTGTAAGACGACATGATAGAAGTAGCACCACTATCGATAATGGCTCTCTTGAATGGTGGAAGATACAGAGACCTTAGTTCACGTTCACCTCCATGCACCGGGGAAGTGTTGATGCCCTGCTCCGGTGATGCAAAAGCAGCCTTTCGTAAAGGAAGAAGCAATTAGCCGATTTTCTTCAGGACGAATTAAGATAATTTGACATACAAAATGCTTGATTGTTGCCGAGACGCCTTGTTCCTGAAGTCCTTTGGCAAAGCTGTATGCCATCTCTCCCGTCCTGACGACACATATTAGTACACGGCTCAAAACCCGTACTATGGGTAAGAAGACGTACAAATAAGGATCTTCGCTAAAGCATTCCTCCACTCGGCCATATCTCAACTCCCGAGCAAGATCAGCTAGCGGAGCGAAAAGCTGGTTGACTCCAAGGGCTAGACTTTCCGTCGCAATGGCCCTCGCCATTCCTTCGACGAGTTCAGGGTTAAATGAGCACGCCATGCCAATTGGGGAGTTGAAAATGGTAGCATTCAGACCCAAGAAACCGTGAAGGCCTTCGCTCTGCACAAAAGCAGGGATGCCTAGAAGGCGTTAATAGGGTTTCAATCAGGAAATTCCAAAATACCAAGTCTGACCTAATTCTGTTTCTTTGGCCAGATAATCCTGTGCCAGCTGAGCAGCCTTCTTAACTGTCGTCATGTTGGTATAATAACCCGTCCAGACCGAGTTGGCTCGGTACTCCATGTTCCACTCGAGACCCGTTTTGTTGAACGTGCCGTATGTGAGATCGAGATAGTTGGACATATCGCCTTGGATCAATTGAGCCATCTTTTCCTTGACAGACATGCGTTTGAGCAGATCTGATACTCTGTCATCAATTGAGGCGTGAGGGTTCTTGTACAGTGGCTGATTTGCTGTAGCCTGGCCAACGGCCGCCAGGGCGGCAGTACAGAGGCATATGGACGATTTCATCGTGAATCAGGTGAAGAGGCAAAGGGGCCATCAATTAGAGGTGTAAACTCTGAATCCATGAATAGAACCTCCATGGGCTCGAGTGCAGACTATTTATCATCTTGGGCTCACGGGTAATTGCTGTCAATCGCAGCTGGGGTGACGAGATGAGTTTAAGTATAGGCATGAGTCTGCACTTTAACGTACATAATTGTAGTCATTTATCCGGAGGGGTTGGCCTTGTTCGGATTTTCCGCGATGGAGCTCTATGCTGTTTTTCGTAATATCTGCGCCGCTGTGAGCGATTCTCCAACACCTAGCTTTTGTAGTTAGATCTAGGTTGTGACTTTAGACGAATCATATTATTCTATTCTCCTCAACCGAGCAAAGATCGGTAGGAGGGGTCTACGAGGAATGGCATGTTCTCAAAGGTGCCGACAACATTAACCAAGCTTGTAGAGGATTCTATCGGAAGAGCGACACCCGTATTGTTTGTACAAGGTTAGTTCTTCGCCGGTATCTGTATCCGGGGCTCCGCCTTCATTACCGGCACAGCTAAGAGTGTCCCTGGTTACTACAAATAACATAAAATCATATGAACAGTGCCCAGTTTCGCATCCATAAACATGCTTTAGTTCCAAGTGGCTGGCCAAAGAACATCGTTGTTGGTGGCACATAACCTGCGTACCCTGGAGTGATGGTATCCGCTGATTGGCGCGCGTATTTTCTAAGCTGCCGGGTCTTCATTGATCTTCTGCCTGGGCAATCGTTGACACGATGCAGGATCCAATATGTCGCTCTCTTTTTATGAATGGCTGTGCGTGTAGGAGGTGATCAATTTCTGCTTCAGCTAAAGATACATAGCCATAGCAGCAGGAACTAAAGGGATAGAGCTACAATAATGGAGACTAGATATGGAGATAGAGTCATGGTAGCAGATACTGGAGAAATGCAGCTATAGTAACAGATACAAAGAAAAATAGAAATAACAGTAGCAGAAAGAATTAAATGAAGGCTTCTTTACGCATGCTGTTCCGACACTTGAACCTTAGGTAGTCGTTGGGGTGTTGAATAGGTATTCTCTTGATTAGTCCTCTAACTCGTTGCAAATCAAGGCAACCGTTCCTCCCCAAAGGGAGATTCAAAGTGAAAATTACGTATCTATGGTCTATAAATAGAGACCTATTTTACATCTCTGAGAATTCCAAAAGGCTACCATTCGACCTCGCCTTTTAGATACCTTAGCCAGCCACATAGGAACACTGCTGATCGGACTTGAATTTGTCCGGCTTACAGAGCTAGATATATTTCACCTAGTTTGCGGTCCTGAATATCACGATTGATATTAAAAATCATGATTCATTGAGAAGAAAAAGTGTCAAAAATCGGTTGTTAATGTTAAAAAAACAGTATGGGGTGACGTTGTCTTGCCTATCTCATCTTTTGATGGTACTCACATGTGAATTTGGGGCACCTCAGCTCGAAGGCGCTACACTGTTTGAGGCTCGTAGCCCAACGGTCATTGCCAGGAACTAGATGGGAAGTACTTGGCGCCCACGCTAAGTTGTTGTGCGCAAATAGGTATACTATATCCGTTATGCTGCGACGCCACAGTGCGCTAATTTGATCGTAAAGCGTTATGCTCTAGTGTCAAGTTATTAGATGCAATCAATAAATAGCCAACCCCCCCAAACGATGATAGTAGCAAAGAATATATGTTAATTGACATAACTTCTACAGATAATCCAATTGACGAATCAACTACTAATTTCACCAAGCATCTACCGGCGAAATCAACGATGGCGAGCGGAGAGTGCTCATCTCAAGCTAACACCACTGGTAAGCCGCGCTCAAGGCAAAGACCCTTCAAGCCAGCCCCAGTTCTCGAAGTACCCGACATTGAGGAAAACGCGCCGGAGAGAAAACGAATTCTTAATGTGCTAGCACAGCGCAGATACAGTCAGTGGTACCTTCCGGTGTTGTACCAACGACAACACTGTCAGTTTCATGTGATTTGCTTACCCGTGAGTGTAGGAGAGAAGAAGCGCCTGCGACGGCAAAAAGAGAGAAACAATGGAAACGGCCAGGAAAGCAAAGAAAATAATAATGTCGGCGATGAATCACGGAGCAATAACGATAGAGAGATTGAGGCTGAAATCATCTCGACCTCTGGCCATTCTCCAACGGCTGGTGGCTTGAACGAGATTGACCTCGGCTTGTGGACTACGACCATGTTCGACAACAACATGAGCAGCAGTTCGTCGATGTCATTGTTACTCTCAAATACAGTAAATATTCCGAATTTCTCATCTGCATCAATAACAGGGGAAAGCTCTGGAGAGGAGGGTTTCATTTTCAGCAACGGCGAAAGCCTAGATGGAAATTTGACGGATATGATGCCACCAACTTGGGACAGCACTTCTCCATCATCATCATCGTCGGATGGAAGCTTTGTCGACAGCTATCTCTTACCTGTTCACGAACTTACTCTATTGCGGGCGGTCTTGAGAATATCAGAGCGCATTGGTTGCGGCCAACAGCTTTGGAATCTGGCGGCCGTCTCTCCGTTCTCCCAGGGAATCGCTACGCCGAGCGAGCAACTCCCCGCCGCATGGAAGCCCACTGCGTCTCAGATTCTAGTTCCACATCATCCGATGCTAGATTTCCTGCCGTGGCCGGAAGTTCGTGATAGGGTGATTAACATATTTTCGATGCCGGATGAGATGCGGCCTCCTAATGCGAAGGGCCCGCTTGCCTTGGTCAACTTTGCGTATGACTTTGAGGATAATGCAGAGGGTATTCGCATCTATGGCGGAGATCCGTATGATCCGAATAGTTGGGAGGTGGGCCAGGTGTTTTTTGAACGATGGTGGTTCATATTTGACCGAGATGTTATTGAGAATAGCAACCGCTGGCGCCAATTGAGAGGAGCGCCGCCGCTGGCATTGAAGGGAACACCATCATAAGAGCCGGGCTCTATGCGTCACTTATCCTCCGCTCTCTTTTTGAACGGCGGAGATAAGACTTTGAGAACGAGAGTCCTGGGCCTATATCTTTGGCGAGGAACTTGACAGCTCACTCTGCGTGAGACCGAGGACGATCAGCCCAGCTTCGGCCATTTGTAGATGCAGAGGCCCGAAGCTAATCCTGGCAAGCCTGGCTACCTAGTATTATCTGCCAACACGGTTGTGAGATATCCTAGCACTATAAGACGGCAAACAAGCGGGTGCCTGCATCAGACATGAGGGGGATGAGAGAGCACTCGTAGGCGTGGTCAGACCAGGCGCTCAATATGTACAACAGTCATGGGATTACATGCCGAGATATATCACTGCAAATCTACGTGGAGTCTCGACCCCGATATTAGATACGAGCACTATTACATGTATACTATCTTCGATACTAGCAGCGATGAAGCCTGTTCGGTGAATTCTGTCGGTGGATTTCGGGGTTGCATCGCGGATTACCTACATGTACTTGGACACACGCACACCGCTGTGGGCTTACACGGGCCGTTGCCAGCAGGGTTGGTTGGTTGCTTCAAACTACAGTACAGCACCGATATCAAGCTGGGGGATGATTCACCAAGAAACTTGAAAATAAGCTACATACCTAGGTTTCACATAGTAGTGCAAATAATCCACCGAGGCACAAGCAGGTGGCCGGCTACTGTGTATGCAGTGTAGGGGACGGGACCAGACCGGCAGACCATGCGAGGATGCGTTGAAGAGATGACGGCCACAGTGTTGATATACCCGTGAAACTGTATCTGGGCATGGAATGCTCCCATTTTGACTTTTATTACTTGCGGGAAGCTCTGATAGCACGACCATCTACCTCGGTGTTGTTTGATTCAGCCTTAAATCTGACAGCTGGACCCTTGATTTCGTCATTGGCAACGCAATTGGAGTAGATTTTGAAGATTTCGAATGTAAATAGGATCGTATTCTCGCACTTCGTAACAAAGCAAGCAAAGGCAATAACAGGTGATGTAGTATCGGAGCACAGTGTGTGATTGATACGGAGTCGTGGGATGAAGTGCGGGTGAGATGCTGTCAGACGGGGAGGAAGTAGAGTGAATGTACCGGGTACCTCCACATGCGACTTTTACGACAGCGGGGGAGGGGTGCTCAACAAATTGATGAATGAGATGAATCACATGGAAACACCTGGATTGACTACAGTATATGGAAGTGTTGATTAGGCTAATCTTTTCCTGTAATAGATGCTTGTTTGCTTTGAATTAATTAAAAAGATTGTTTTTTCAGTTTCCATCGATTGCTGTCGTTCAAGTTTGTTTGCAGGTCAATACGTTATGCCATCTTGTAATCGATCAATCAGTCAATCAGCTCACAATCGCAGGACTCGGAGATATTCCCCATATGGAACAACAAGACAACGGCGCTATGGATGGTCAGCAAAAAATCCCATGGGACACTGAATCTGTTTATTGGTCCTGTTTGCCTTTTCTCACCTCTCACAAGGAGTTGTAGTTGCAGAAACATACTTGGTAGATAAGTGATTCATAGGATTCGATTTAGAGATACGAGTACGAGCAGCTGTACCACGTGTAAGCGTTACGCGCTCAACAACTCATTCTTTTGCTCTTTCTTTTGCATCTTTCCATGGATCCCGTTTTTCGCGGCCTAGAGCGTACAGGGTACAGATCCTTGCGCAGCTTTCCAGGCTTCGTGCAGGTATTCCTACGTTAGCACATCTTACATGCGCAACGGACATGCATCTTGCATCCCTGGCCGCCATCAGCAAATACTACTTGCCCTCTGTAGGTCCTTCTCGAAATTCTGTGTAACCGCTGAGGCCTTTTTTCCCATCCATAGAATATCATCTGCAACTGGTATCACTGCATGCGCCCAGGTTGCTCTGCTGCAGATACACAAAGCGGACACCTGGCGAGTACCCTGCAAGTAGCCTGTACATCGCCATTCCTAACTCGGCGGGCGGTGACCCGCAATTGGCCCAATCACAGCCCCTCCATAATTCGGAGAGCGCCCCAGGTCGCATCTGTCATTCATTGTTCCGCATACAAATTTCGGCCATATTCTTCTTTGACGCCGTTTTACTTTACTTTGTGACTCCCCCCCTCTTTGATTTGTTTGCACCTCTTCCTCTTGCAATCTCTTGATACTCTCCTCTATTTCTCCTATTCCTCCTTTTCTCCTTTACCTCTCATCCTCTGCCGCTTTGTTCTCTCTCTTGCGAGTGAATCGCTCGAATCCATCCTCGACAGATTTGCGACCCGCACTCGGCGGACTGTCGGCGGCGTTGGACGAAATTAGTCTGGCTTGCGAATAATCGTTACGATCGCTGTCGGTTCGACTTTGCCGCTTCTTTGCAGCATATATCAGTCGAAGCGGCGCAACCAAACGCTCCAATTCACTCATTCTTGTCCTTTGGCAGTCTCTTGTCTGTGGTGGGTTGATCCGCGTGGCCAGCCTCTGTCGGACTCTGTCCCTGCTAACTCTTCGCTCTCCGATAGCAATAGGAACCTTTGCGCACGAGCAATTAAATTGACTCTTTGCCATTCGCATTGTCAATCTGCTTTTCGTCTCTTGCCTTTTCCTGCTGATCCCGTTAGCATTGTCTTGCTCCTTGCTGCTCGCCCAACATGCATATCAAAAGTTTGGTCGCCGAGACGGAGAAGTCGAAGGCCCCGTCCTTCTCCTTCGAGTATTTCCCTCCGAAAACGGCCCAGGGTGTCCAGAATCTTTACGATCGTATGGACCGCATGAACAACTTCGGCCCCAAGTTCATCGACATTACATGGGGTGCCGGTGGTGGCATTGCAGAGCTGACCTGTGAAATGGTTGTTCAAGCTCAGGCTGTCTATGGCCTCGAGACCTGCATGCACCTTACCTGCACGGACATGGGACTTGAAAAGGTCAATGATGCCCTGCAAAAGGCGTACAAGGCTGGATGCACCAACATTCTTGCCCTCCGTGGTGACCCTCCCCGTGACCAAGAATCGTGGACTGCTGCAGATGGAAACTTCCAGTATGCTCGCGATCTAGTCAAGCACATTCGTGACACATATGGCGACCACTTTGACATTGGTGTTGCCGGCTACCCCGAGGGCTGCGACGACAACAAGGATGAGGAATCGCTACTTGACCATCTCAAGGAGAAAGTAGACATGGGAGCTGGCTTTATTGTCACCCAGATGTTCTACGATGCGGACAACTTTATCCGATGGGTTGGCAAGGTCCGCGAACGCGGCATCACCATCCCCATCCTGCCCGGAATCATGCCTATTGCCACGTATGCTAGTTTCCTTCGTCGTGCTAAACACATGCAGTGCAGGGTCCCTCCAGACTGGATGGCCAAGCTCGAGCCAGTCAAGAACGACGACGTGGCCGTGCGTGAAATTGGCAAGACTTTGGTTGCCGAATTGTGCAAGAAGCTCCTTGCCAATGGCATTCACCATCTTCACTTTTACACCATGAACCTCGCTCAGGCCACTCGCATGGTCCTCGACGAGCTGAACTGGACCCCTTCGGCCGAAAATCCTCTCAAGCAAGCCCTCCCCTGGAAGCAGTCCAAGGGCTTTGGCCGACGCGAGGAGGACGTGCGCCCCATTTTCTGGCGCAACCGCAACAAATCCTATGTTATTCGTACTCAGGACTGGGATGAGTTCCCCAACGGTCGATGGGGTGACTCTCGCTCGCCCGCTTTCGGAGAGCTCGACGCCTATGGCATTGGCTTGACTGGCACCAACGAGCAGAACCGCAAGAAATGGGGAGAGCCCGTATCGATCCAGGATATTGCCAACACGTTTGTCCAGTACCTTGAGAAGAAGCTCGAAACTCTGCCCTGGAGTGAGTCAGGTCTTGCCGCCGAAGCTGATCCAATCAAGGATGACCTTGTGGCTCTCAACAAGCGAGGCCTCCTCACCATCAATTCTCAGCCTGCAGTGGACGGCGCCAAGTCCAACCACCCTGTTCACGGCTGGGGACCTTCAAACGGCTACGTCTACCAAAAGGCCTATCTCGAGCTGTTGATGCCACCTTACCTCTTGGAGGAGATGATCAGCCGCCTTGACGACTTCCCCAACTTGACCTACTACGCTGTTACCAAGAATGGACAGCTCAAGTCCAATGCGCCTTCAGACGGCCCCAACGCCGTCACCTGGGGCGTTTTCCCCGGCAAGGAGATTGTGCAGCCTACCATTGTTGAGTCTGTCAGCTTCCTGGCCTGGAGAGATGAGGCCTTCCGACTGGGTGTCGACTGGGCTCATTGTTTCGATGCCAACACTTCTAGCCGCGCGCTGATCGAGGGAATCATGAATGAATGGTATCTCGTTAACATTGGTGAGTTTCTTGACCCCTGGTTCTTTCTACAGTAGACTAACGTTATCCAGTGAACAATGATTTCCGCGAGAACAGCACCATTTTCGGGTTCCTCGAAGGCCTTGAGGTCAAGGACCTCGCCGTCCCTGTCACCCCCACGGCTTAATTCGGCTTCACATAGTTTCCCCAAGGGAGTAAAAGCCTTATTGTGGATTAACCAATCCCCATTTCTGGGTATTGCTTTCTTTATCCCAACCATGACTTTAACTGCCCTCCCTTTTCTTCCTATTCTTTTCTTTCACATTCATATTTTATTATGTCGTTTTTATCTCGGCGCAGACGACAAAAAGCGGCGTTTCTTTTTACAACAGAGGCGGTAGCCGGTGTCTTTTTCAACAAAAAGTCCACACCGGTAGCAAAAAATCATGAACAACGGGGTTTTTATTTATAACCCGGGGCGGCGGGCGCAACGGGACATCTGGGTTAAATGGTCGAGTTTCGATCCATTTGGGCATTTTGCTGGTTTTTCTCACGCAACAGAAAGTGAGAAAAGAAAAAGGAAAAAAAAAATTGGGCACAGAAAATTGGCATTGGAGCCCCGGTTCGACTTTGGAATTGCATATTATATATCTCAACGATACCCCCGCCTGCGGACATTTTTTTGGTTTTTCTTTTTATGGTTATGAGAAGTAGAGATAGAGAGACTGGCATGAGAGGGGAGGGTTGTGAGGGAGGCAGAGAGAGAGAAAGAGGCTGAAGCATTAGAAAACAGGAATGTAGGTGAAAACAAAGTTGTGGGTGAAGTGGCATGATGGGACATACATACTTACATGAACATCTATATAGTAAAGTATGTACTATATACACTACGAGTATATATACCTATTCGTCATATGATACATCTGTCTACCTCTGTGTTTATATGGAGGATGAGATATATCCTACCTTGCCTTCTTTTCTTTGACGTGAGCAAAACCTTTACAAACAATTATGTAGGCATACCTCTTGTATACTGTGCCATCTCATGTATTATGGCCGGTAGGTTTATTCTTCCCCTAATTCTGCCAATGGTCGTACATCCATGATTTGTATCCATCAGTTTTGTGTGTGTGTATATATCTGTCTTGCGCCGAATCTATGCCATGTTCGCGCTGACTTATCAAATTGTTTCTCCTCTCTTCCTACTCCATACAATTCCCTTCATTCAACCCACTCACCCTCCTCCTCACCGACTTCATAATCCATATCCACCTGTCGCTCCCGCATATGCTCCTCTGGCAAGCCCTCGTCTGCATTCCCCTCTTCATCATTCAGCCCTGCCATGGCATCTCCATCCTCAACGTCCTCGTTCTTTTTGGAGGACCCCACAGGCGGCAATGGGGTGTTGATCCAGGAGAGTTCGAGCGTGCCGCTAACACCAGGCAGCTCTTTGCCGTGCAAGCTGTAATAAAACTTTTCAGCTGTTTTACGATCTTGGAAAGATACGTGTGTGACGGAGGCGGTGGTTTCTACAGATTCGAATTCGCCTAGGTTCTACAAGTATAAAGAGTTAGTCGGGAAGTTTTTATACACTGTCTTGCAGACAAGTCGCTGAAAAGCCTGTTGCATCAGGGGAGTATATCAGATTCACTTACCAAGAGGAAATGTCGAAGAGCCTCATCCTTATCCGCGGGAGTAAAGTCAACGCCAGTGACGGCCAGCTTCCTCGGCCGATTATCCAGTGAGTACTGGGCGTAGGCTGCATGTCTTCCCGCTTGACCCCTAAATGAGCCACGACCTCGGGGTGCAAAGCCTCGATCGCTACCTCGTCCACCACGCCCTCTAAATCCGCGACCTCGTGAGCTATAACCGCTTCCATCTTCTGCGGCATCCGGGTCGATGCCGAGAATCTTGGCCTCCTGCTCTAATGCCGCCAACTGAGCACGTAGCATATCCGTTGATGATGAAGACCCCGTAGCTTTAGCATCTGCGGTCGCGCCACTCTTCTCTGCCAGCCTCGCTTTCAGTCTCTCGCTTTCTTCTCTGTGTCTCGCCAGTAGCTCTTGCTGTTGCTTTTCCAGCTCTTGTCGCTGTCGCTCTAGATCTGTTCTCTTTGCTTCTCTCTCCTGGTACTGCTTTTGCGCTTCTTCTTGCCTCCGTTGAAATTCTTCCATGTCAATCTCAGGCTCAGCCTCTGCTGGTGCAGCAGATCCATCGCCATCAATCTTAGAGAGCATACCATCTCCATTCCCTGCTGCCGAGGATGGCACCTTGACACCCTCTTCCTTGTACCAAAAAACTTTGACAAATCGGTTGTCAAAAATGACCTTTGGTGACCGGTATGCAGCATTCGCTGATGCCCACTTGTCATATTTCACAATCGCTAGGTGCTTGTACGGCTGCATCGAGACCTCAACCACTTCGCCAAATTGTGAAAAGAACGTCCGGACCTCGTTTTCATCGAAATGATCCTCGGGGATGTTTTCTACAACGATGGTACTCTTAGTACGATCGTTAACGGGACCTTCTGCCGAAAAGGGGGCTCGCGCACCCCCTTTCTTCCCACCGCGGCCTCCGCGGCCACCACGACCGCCACGACCTCGACCACGGCCCATCATATCCATAGGGAACGAGTAAGAGTTTGCGGCATGGCCTGACATGCCAAGTACAGCATTGCTAGGATCGTATTCTGGAAAGGAAAGCTCGTGTTAGTCTGCACATCTGATATATCTCGATTCTCAGTTAGTATAAGCTCGCGATGCGTACCTTCGATTCCAGAAAACATGGGGGGAACATAGACGGAAGTGTTCCCATGATCATACATGCACTGGTTCCCACGGGAACAGTATCCCTTGGTATCAAAATCTCGACAACGCCCTCTCCGCCGCTGTGAGTTCCTTCCACCGCCAACAGGAGGCATTTGAGCCATGAATTCAGCCATGCCAGGGTAAGGAAGTCCCATAGCCTGCATCTGCATGATTGCTTCAAGAGCACTCTTGGGATCAAAGTGCTTCATGCCCGGCATAGAGTCCACAGACACGTAACCGCCCATTGTCGGGTCGTCTATCCTCCCATGATTCGAGCCTCGTCGGGCCTGCTTGTGTCCCCTGCCATACGGTGTCGGTCCCTCGTGTTCCATGTCATCTGCAAACCCTCGTTTCCTTGAGCCACCCTGATGCGGCGCACTGCTCTGTACGCCCGAAAATGCGGGAAGAGGAGGAGCTCCAGCGCCAATGGCACCGGTGGCAGGTTTTGGAGGCGGCGGAGCACCTGGTCGATATGACTTGTACGCGATCGCTTGGAAAACATCGTCGAGGAAAGCCTTTGAATCTGAAAGCCAAAGAGGATAAACGAGTCAGCATGCCATGTTTCCCCAGTTTGCAATTTGATCTCCACCGCCAGCGCGTCTCAAACGAACCTTCGGTCAAAAAGTCGGGAATCTCAGCTTCGCAAAGCTGCCGCACCGACTGGGCATCGCCATCGTGTTTCAGCAAAGCAATGACATAGTCGGCAAGCACATCAGAATCTGCATCGGATCTATACGAAAAGGAAAGGAGAGGTCAGCATTGAAACAGCAGACAGCTATCAAGAGGGAGCGTCGCGCATCCCCGGTTGCGGGCAGACAAACGTGTTCTCGATGCGCTTGACAATCCACGTCTTCAACAGCGGCGCATCTTCCTCCGGGAACAGCATCGTTTGATTCTGGGAAGAAAAGGGAAACCAAGGAGAAGAAGCAGAAAAATAATGATCAATGAATCATGGAGGATATCATAAAATCGTAATTGGAATAAACACGGCGTTGTGCGCAAGAAAAGAGAAAGACAATTGAGCCAAGGGCTCTTCTTTTTCGTTTCTTCTCACGTCTGATGGCGAAGGGGAAAAGAGGTTGGAAGGATGAATTCTGATTTGGCACAGTTGCAAGGCAAGGCTGCGCCTGACGATGGCCGAGGGAAGGTGCTGCTCAGTGGCTTTTAAAGTGGGGACGTAGCACTTAGCCCGGCAGTTCAGCTCAAGCAAAAAAGTTATGATGGTTCTCAAGGTGCCTAGTTGAGCATCTAATAAAGTTTAGGAGCTCTTCAAGTTTGACACTGAGAGCGTAGATTAAGATTATTGCAGATCAGATAGATAGTTTAAAGAAGCCGAACTTTATTTCTATTTGGTTGCTCGACAATCCTGTTCAGAGCCATATATACCTGCATTATAATGCTGTTATAGCTCATGAAGCTCTCCTGGAAAAACTGGGCTAACCTATGACAATAGACGGATTGTCTCTTTAAGAATGAAGAAAAAGAAGAACAAGAGAGAAAAACAAGGTCATCACAAAAATAAACTACGTTTATCAAGTCTACGCATTCGCCACATCATCATGGATACGTGCAATCATTTTTTGAAAGTTCTCATAAATTTCATTCATCCGACTCCATCGGCATAACTACATGCATGAAAGCCGCCATGTGAGGCGTCCCTTAATTATGGCCTCAACGAGTATTCCCTTTTTTTTTTCGACGGGGTGGTATTTTTTTTCTTCTTTCGTCACACAACCGCAACCGTCCAACTACCTTTCAGATCAGCAGGGCGGCGAGCCCTCTTGGATACGAGTAGTGGCCCTTAATTTTTGCTACCAGTTGGTTGACGTATTGTGCCCATTTCGACACGAATCGTAATTCTATCGGCAAATAAGGGAGCCGTTTACAGCTTGTCATAGTACTAGAAGATACGTTAGCATCGTGTTGTGGGAGAGAAGAGATTGGATCATAACTTACGTTCTCAACGCCGGGAACCTCAACCTTGATACCCTTGCGCTTACGCATATCGGTAACAATGGTACCAACCTTGGAGGTGGGGTCAAGAGGAGAGCCACCGGGCAGGACCTGGTAGTGGGAGAAGACGGACTGGGGGAAGGCCTGGCCGGAGGTGGCTTGACGCAGATCAGCGTTGAAGCCGAAGGACTCCAGGACGGGCAGGTAGGCCTTGATGTTGAAGAGAGGAGTTCCGGGACGCTGCTCCTCGTTGAAGACGTGACCACGACGACGGGTCAGGACACCGTAGACACCACCCATGGCAGTCTCAGGGACCTGAATCTCGACCAAGAAGATAGGCTCCTGCAGAGCAGGCTCAGCCAGCAGAGCAGAGGCGTACAGGACACGACGAGCAGTGGGGATGATCTGACCACCACCACGGTGGATAGCATCAGCGTGCAGGGTAACATCAAGGATGTTGAAGCGGATAGCACGCATAGGCTCCTCAGCAATGGGACCCTCACGGGAAGCCCACTGGAAACCGGAGACGACGGAGTCCTTGATTTCGTTGAGGTACTGGACGGCCTTGGTCTGGTCGACCAGCAAGTTGGCACCAGTGCCATCAGGACCGAAGGTCCAGATCTTTCGGGCGTCGGTGACATCCCAGCCGAAGTCGTCAGCCAGGACACGGGCACGAGCCTTGAAATCGTCACGGGGGGCGACCTTGCCGGCCTCGATGGCGTTGGCAAGCTCCTCGTCCATGGGCTCAGCAACCATGTAGAGACGGTTGTGCTTGTTGGGGGACTTGGACAGAGCAGTGATGCTGGACTTGCCCTGGACGGTCTCACGGTACTGGACAACGGGGTCGGAGATGATGAGGGGAACACCAGCGTGGTCGTTCTCGAGATCGTTCAAGCAAATCTCGAGATGCAGCTCACCGGCACCGGCAACGACGTGCTCACCGGACTCGGAGGTGGAGATCAGGACGCAAGGGTCGGACTTGGACAGACGCTTGAGACCCTCGACCAGCTTGGGCAGATCCTGGGCGTTCTTGACCTGGACGGAGCGTCGGACGACGGGGGAGACGGAGAACTTCATGACCTTGAGGTTGTGGGCAGTCTCGCTGGTGGTCAGGGTACCAGACTTGAGCAGGAACTGATCGATACCGACCAGACCGACAATGTTACCGGCAGGCATGTCGTCAATGGGCTCGACCTTGCCGCCCATCATGAGAACGGTACGCTGGATGGCCTTGATGAAGAGATCATCCTTCTTGCCAGGCAGGTAGTTGGGGCCCTGGATGCGGACCTTGAGACCGGAGCGGACAACACCGGAGAAGACACGACCGAAGGCGTAGAATCGGCCCTTGTCGGAGGTGGGAACCATCTTGGAGACGTACAGCATGAGGGGACCCTTGGGGTCGCAGTCACGGATACCAATGGCAGCCTCGTCGTCCATGGGACCCTCGTAGAGGGTCTCGACACGGTAGCGCTGGGCAGTGACGGGAGAGGGGAGGTGGAGGATCATCATCTCCAGCAGGGAGTCAGCAGCGGGCAAGAAAGTGCGCATGACGGCCTTGAGCAGCTGCTTGCCCTCCTTCTGCTTGTCCTCGGGGCTCAGGTTGAGCTGGAGCTTGTCGAGAAGGGTGGCGATCTCGTCCTTCTTGAAGTTCATGACGGCAGCGAAGATCTTGAAGATGGGGTCGAGGATGAACTGGTTGAAGGCACGCTCGAGCTGCTTACCCTCATAGGTGCCGGACTTGGTCCACTTCTTGGTGTGGGGGTTGAAGTAGTTGTCACCCCAGAGACGCTCCATCATCTTGTTCTTGTCAACACCAAACTTCTTGGCGTAACGGACGGCGAACTGGCGGACGGTGAAAGCCCAGCCGTGCAGACCGGAACCGAAGGCAATGGTTCCCTTGTAGGGGTAGACCTGGAGGTCACCGAGGGTCTTGTCGAGGTAGGTGGAGATGATGACGTTGACGGACTCGATGGTACGAGAGAAGGACTGGTACAGGTCCTCCTTGGAGATCTGGAGCTCGAGAAGAGCACGGTCGACCTTGTTGATGATGACAACGGGCTTGATGCGCTCACCAAGAGCCTGTCGGAGCACAGTCTCGGTCTGGACGCAGACACCCTCGACGGTGTCGACGACGACAAGGGCACCGTCAGTGACACGGAGAGCAGCAGTGACTTCGGATGAGAAGTCAACGTGGCCTGGGGAGTCGATCAGGTTGATCAAGAAATCACGGCCGTCGGTCTTCTGGCCAACAATGTCCTTGATGTCCTCCTCATCCTCGAGCTGACCGTAAAGGGAGATGGCAGTGGACTTGATGGTAATACCACGCTCCTGCTCGTCGGCACGAGTATCTGTTGCTCGAGCTTCACCAGCCTTGGCGGTGGAAATGATACCAGCCTTGGCCAACAGGGAGTCGGTCAGGGTAGACTTGCCGTGATCGACGTGGGCAATGACGGACATGTTTCGGACATTGGTGGGCTTGTCCATCAACGCCCGGATCTCGTCGACTGTGAAGCTATCATGGTGAAGGCCACGGTCAGCAACATAGATCTAACAAGTGCTTAACTCCGAGCAAGGAAGGGGAAGCTCGCATAACGGCGAGAGTATAGCAGTATGTATGTGTGTGGGTTGAACGGGTAGAAAAAAAATTTGGAAAAAAAAATTCGCCGGCAGTGTTGTGAGCCCCTCCAGACAGGACAGGAGGGGGATGCTTCACCACGCCAGCCAAAGGCCATTGTCGAGAAGCAAGACGGAAGGGGACGATGATGAAGCTCAGAGCTAAATAGGACAAATGCAGCAGAATCAACTTACTTCACCATCTTGGCGGTATTGAGGCTCGGAGCCTACAAAAAAACTTGAATGTGGTTTTTTTGGGTGTGTAGGAGGGAAGAAAGGAAGAAAAGAGCAAAGCGGGGTTGAAGAATTTGACCCCGCGCTTTATGCTCAAGCGAACTAAATGCTGCTACTGCTGCGTAAGCACAAGCTTGTGCCTAGAGGGAGCGAATAGCAAGGGAAGACACCTGAGTGATGGAGAGGAACAGCGAATCGATCACTGCTGCTCTGCAAGAAGTGTCGGGTTTGATGGGGAAAAAGAGGAAGAGGGTGGGTTGGGATTTAAGAAGGGGGAGGGAGGAAAATATTTGCTGCGAGCAAGCAGAAGCAGAAAATGGGCGCTTGCGACTCGTAAGGTTTAGGTGAGGCATGACTAGCACGGGCAGCTTGGGCTTAGCGGGCGTTTTACTGGACAGCTGTGAATCCACCCGGCGAGAAAAAAGAGGAAAAAAAAAAAAGAGGGTCAATCAAATGCGCAGCAAAAGAGATAAAATAAAAGAAAATAAAAAAAGAATTAAATAAAATAAAATTGGTCCCTTGGACAAGGTCACTACGGATGAATTTTTTTCTCTTTGCCTCTGGTGGGGAGACCAAGGCACGAGGTGGTAACATGCCATGGCACGATTGGAGTGTCTGAGTGGGCACAAGCAACAAGCGGGCATCGATGAAAACCAGGTGAGCGTCATTGCTCAGGCCAGAACTGCTCCATCAGGGCTAGGGCCACAGCTGCGAGTGGCGCCGCTAGGCTTGTAAGAGCTGCTTGTCAATCAGTAACTGGATCCATGGATGCAAAATTGGAAAAAAAAAAAAAATTCCAAAGCTCAGAGTGGAGGGCAGAAGCCCTCACGGTGATACGGCCTAAAGCCCGTCTCGTTCGATGGCCTGGGCTGGAAGCGGAAGCTGAGAGGAGGCCCAACGGGCTTATCAACGCATTGTGCACTGCCGCTGCTGTCAATTGACGCTGTTGCCGTGACAATTACCCATTTTCTCAGCAGGTGGTAGCAAAATACTACAGCGTTGATAGTATGTATTGACGCTATTAATCAGCACCAAACTTGGATTGCTCTGTACTCTCCTCAGTTGTTCTCTCCATTGAACGACTCTTCTACTGTATCTCTAGGTATTAGATACTGCATCTCTCCACCTCGTATCTATCACCTGCATCTCCAACTCGCCACCCAGCGTTTGTCATCATATCTCCTCCATCACCAGCCCAAAAGAAAAAAATCCTCACACAACTTGCTTTGCAACAAATCGATCCGCAGCAAATGGAGGGGCTCGAAAGGAGGGGCAAAGTGGGGCGCTGCATGCTCATGCTGTCAGCCGTGACTCTCTGATTGGCCGCTTTGCTCACACCGCCCAATCCGGAATGGTACACTCTATGTCGTACCCAAGAGCTCCATTTGGGAACTTTGAAGCTTCCCACTGAGCTCCAGTCATACATACATACAAGTACTAACATCAGCCTCATATTAATTACTATCACTATAGCTGCCATATACGTAAAGCTTCCTTTTTTCGCCTTATTCTTTTACATCACCAATCAATCACTCGCCGACCACTCATAAAACGAGACGAAAATGAGACAACGCCATACTCCTTCGCTTTCAACCTATTCAGCCAGATGACTCACGCCGACGCCTCTAGGACGAACCCAAAATCCGCGAATATGCATCTTCCACCTCTCCCGCCAACTCCAGCAGCGACACAATGACAATCTGATGAGTCAAGTTCGGCAGCCTATCTCTGTGCAGCCCAATCCACTCCAGCGGTGGCGTAGCCTCTCCCATGTCTCTCAGCTGAGGCGTTTCGATGATGGGAGGCTCCAGCGCGAGATACTCATACTTGGACTGTGGCACATTCACCTCGGCTGTAATCTTTTGCTGCTCGCCGCCTTCGCGCTGCCCTTCTTCGGCTTCCGGCACACCCGTGATCTTGACTGCCGTCAGGGGCAGCTGCCTGCCCCATGTCTCTTCCAGCGACTTGTTGTGCTTCGCCCACATGCCTCGGATGTAGCTGATGCGGGAATAGTTCCAGCCAACCTCGACTTTGCCTTCAAAGGCGCTCTTGAATAGGTAGTCGATGTGGTTGCTGTTCGGCGTTTGCCATGTCTGCATCGCCGCTTCAACCCTTGGTACCTTGAGGATTGTACCGCCCCGCGATCCCGTAGACCGCTGCACCACATCCTCCACAGACATTTCGCTCAGCGTCTTGGGAGCCTCAATGTTCCTAACCCCTGCCAATCCAATCCGAAGCTGTCCCAGTGTCATCCTCAGGATGCTGTGTACTCGTCGTTGCTCAATGCTGGCGGCAAACCGCGCGTACGCGTTGAGCGCCTCCATCTTGAACACCTGGTGATCGTAAAACGTATTAGGGAACACGCCAAGGTTAAGTGCCTTTAGTGTGACGACAACATCCGTGTCGAGCGAGATGGGTGACTTGGCCATGGTATCGTCCTCCGGTAGCTTGGGAACCCTCGTTTGAGCCGAGACCGATGCACGTACCGCCGAAGATTTTCGTCTCATAAACTTTTCAATTTCCTTGAGCGACAACTCAAAGTTCTCTCTCCTCTCCTGCATAAGCTTCTGTACAGCCTGGTAGAGAGCGACGGCTTGAGCAGCTGACGTTGCTGTGCCAAATACCTGCACGGCATCGCCATCAAAGATCGCCACGAGGCGGTCTCCTCGCCCATCACTGCTCTCTCTCACATTGTACATCATAAACTCCAACGAGGTAATGTCTGCAATTAAAAAGGCCTGATAATCAAATGCGGCCTTGACACGTAGCTCGTTGAATGCGATGGAGGCTTGTACAAGAGGTGTTTCATTGAGCGCTTCTTCTCGCTTCGGCCAATGGATCGAAGTTCGCAGCCGGAAGTGCCGCAAGGCAATGAAACCACTCAGGCGACCAGTACAGTCAATACCAATCTTGTCGAAGCCAAGGCAGAGGTTTTGCTCCCAGTCTGACGTCTTCTTGGACGATACCCAGAAGTTGTTGATCTCAAAGACGGATTTACCAATCGCCTGCCCCATATCAACGCTGACATCAAGGGCCGCGATGGATATAGTCGCCGTCCAGGGGAAGGCTGCTGTAGCAGCCACCTGTTGATATCTCTGAACCAAGTGTCCCTGCGATGTCTCCGTAACTAGCTTTGGAACCGGTGCTGTGGAGTCTGCGCTTCTCAGGTCCTTTGGATACCAGATTTCACGGAACAGTAAAAAGTCTTGTACCTGCTTGGCGTTGATGGAGACCTTCATGGGGCTCACACTCAGGATGGCCGAAACACCACTTGTGCCGCTGACGTGCTTGCTATTCATGAATGAAAGGGTGACCGTGTCGACTTCGAAACTTGCAGTCGACTCTCTCGAGTATACATGCTGCACTGAAGCTTGTGGCTTATAAAGAACACCAGATATAGCAAAGAAATTGCCGTGCTCTTGTGAAGAGACCGTGTTGAGCGTAAAGTAGACACTTTCAAAGCTTGTCGTAGCGGCAACGCGGGCTATTGGCTGGCAGCTTAGTGAAAACTCCTGTCGGCAAATACGTAGGCCCAGGTTCAGTTTGACGCGACCCAATACCGCACTGGGGTCTGCGGTGAGGATGTTATCCTCATCACCAGACTTCTCAGGCTTCAATTTCGGCGGCTCGGGCTTCGGGGCTGGTTCGTTGTCATTGTCTTTCCTCACGACTTCCTTCACGCTCGCCACGATATCCATGATGAGCGGAACAACCGAGGGGTATAGAATATTGCTCGAAGCATCGATCTTGACTTCGCCGGACAATGCAGGGTCATCCTTGCCGTTGTCTCGATACTCTGCTTTCCATGCAAGCCCAGGACTGCGTAGTACTGCGCCACTTCCCGTGTCGTCCGTAGTGAATTGGCCATATTTCCCAGCCAGTGATGGGCGGTCGTTTCGTAGCGGTCGAGCAGAACCCTTCGCACTTGAAACATAAACAACAGCGCCTGCAAAATCAGCGTCGACGAGCAAGCTCTCAAGTCGTTTGTTGCCAAAGATGCTTCGTGGATTCTCTGTCTTTGTTGCAGTCACAGGCTTCTTGCTGGTGGCGGTATTGTTATTGTTCTGCGCCGCCCCTGTATTCCATTGCACTGACGCCCGCCGCACATTCTTTGCTGATAACGATATTGATTCAACCAAGTTTGCAGCAGGGACGATAAACGCCGACGTCAACCTCAAATCCAGCGATGCGCCCACGGCTTGAAATGCTAGACGACGGGCGTCTGGGGTGGAAAAGTAGGCAATGTTGAAAATGATTTGCGGGAGAAGCGCAGAGTGCACAGATCTGATGTTCCGATCTTGGCCAGGCGGTACGGTCTGCAGCTGAAAGTCTTCTATAGCCAGTCGCGCGGACCTCTTGGTCCTCGTACCAAATTCAATGAGCCTGATGGACAGCACCAGGTCCTCTTCATCACTCTCCTGATGGCCACTTTCGTCCGCAACGTTCCAGGAAGCACGGATGTTGCGCAGTTCGAAGCGATATACAACCGATCCCAGGATAGAATCGAGGATATCTGTATACTCCGGTAGTACCTCATCATCGTTGATGGAGATGCGAGGCTTCGATTGTCTCAGTTTCCTTAGGTAGTCTAATTCTCGGGATGTATCCAGGTCCTTGATCTTTGTTCCGAGGTAACCCAGCACATCAACAGCCGTAGAGGTCGTCTCCGGTGACATATTCACGTCAAAGTCATCGCTTCTAAAGTTGAACGACCACTCATCCTTGCCATCATCTCCAGGGCTAGAGCTGGCTGATACTGTAAAACTAGCACCAAAATTTCCACATGACCTCATGTTGCCCTCAATTCCCCTTTCAATGTCAAATCCAACGTGTCGGAGGTTCAAATGAACTTCTGGATACTTGAGAATAGGACCATGGACTTCATGGCGATTGGACGCTCGTAGATATGCTTTATCCATAGAAAAGAGTACGTGGGCAATCGCCTCGGTATCAGACTTCAGTGACGTCTTGGCAGCAACTTGTAGTCCGGCAAAAGCAAGGTGGACGGCGTACACGAGATTCGAGCTTGACTTTTGAACCTCTGTCGTCTCGCTGGTTCCAAATATGTCTTCTACATGTTCCTGTATGGACTTGGCTTGCTGTTGCACCTCCTCAATGGCGGTAGAAATTTGGGGTCGGTTCAGTGCTGTGAGAAGATTATATATTGCCGATGCGTCGAGACGCATTACTTCCACAGAGCAGAGTATATTTAATATGCTTTCCCCCTTTTGTCCTTGGCTCAATGTGACGCGTCCATTGGTAGGCGGTATCTGTAACAGAGATATAGTGCGAGAATCATTCTTGACATTAATTTGCATCTCATGGGAGTTCTCCTTGACGTCAAAGTCAAAGATGATTTCTTTGGAGGAGTTGGCAGCGCACGCCGCCCGCGCCACGACACCAGAAATTTGATACGTTAGAGTCGGGACCAGAGGTAGCCTAATCTCGTAGGCATCCAAGAACGTGGCAATATTAATCCTAAAGCTCGGCGGGCGATTGGCCTTCTCCACGGGGGATTGCGGTTCTGGCGAGTCTGGAAGCTGTGTCTTTAAGCGGTAGAGTTGGGCAATTTCATCTCTGAAAAGAAGATCGAGAACTTCCATAAGACCGATAGGATCCTGCTTTACGGCAAGATTCAAGCTCTGGCTACTGGCCGTCGCCTTGACCTTGTGCGCTGCCGCCTCATCGGCCGATCGCAGTTCATGGGAGACACACAGACTTGGCTTTAAGAATTGGGACCTGCCGAGCGGATGTGAATGACTCTTCAGCGAAGAAGTGACAGCATCGCAGTTGATCATCAGGCTTGTGAGGGTTGCGCCATCAGTCGTATCAAATGTCAGTAGGGATGCCTTTAGTCCATCACCCAAAGTCTTTGCACTCAGGTTGACTGTTTCAAGCTCAATGGATCCTTTGATTAGTTCCAAGGCAATATGAAAGGCAGATGATTTCTTTGGCGGTTTTGCGGGCTCCGAAACTATCTTCTGAACAGGAGAAGGCGGTGGTGGACGTTGACTCTGGCTTCTGTTGTATAATCGCAAGATATCGTCTGCCAGAACACACAGTTCCCAGTTCAAGTTGAGCGAGGCATTACCGCAGCATATATTCAACACCGTTACAGGAATAGTCCCTAAAACGGCAGTAGTAGGATCGCCCAGTTTTCTCTCGACTCTTGCACTGAGGTCTACAAACCCAATTTTGTTTTCCTTTGGTCCTGGATCAAGCACCAGACAGATTTTGCCAAGCTTGCAGGCACCAAGGAGAGGGTATAGTTCTTCCTCTTTTCCATCATTTGGTCGAGTATCGCCAAAGATTTTCTTTAATAGGAGAGTACTTGAAACATTTCCCAAGTCCCAGTTTCTCCACTTCTCAAAAGAGCTCACTACACGTTGAGCTGCATCAGGTGGAAGAGCCGGCGATTGACCCCAGCATTCTTGTATCAGGCGGGATTTTTCTATTTCGTTCTTAGTATCCCAGATTTGACGAAGTCGTGTTATCATCTTCCAGGAATCAACCGTTCTCAAGTGCTGAGGTGCAGATCTCAGAACCGCCGAAGGCCTGATGAGGAAAGCAGGGTCGTTTGTTGCCTCTCCCACCTGTAAGAGACGTAGAACAAAGTATTTGACGCAGGTAGAATGATGCTCATTGACTTCTGTTAACAGCCGCTCTAACTCTGAAGCGACAATTCCCGTGCGATGAATCAAAGAAGCAAGATATTCAATCTTTCCAGATGCAGTTCTTCCAGCGATTGAACCAATATCGGCATCAAAATATGTGATTTCTTTAGCTCCCAAAGAGACTCTAACGCTGTCTATTTGCAGCACCACAGCTGCTTGTGGTTTGTGGACGGACGAAAGGCGCTCCGAGGCAGACATCTCGACGGATCCTAGGCGCAGATCTAGCGAGGTCCTGGAATTGACGACACCCCGCTCTTTTGTAGTTCGAGTCACAAGAGAGACTTTGCATATCGTCAAGTCATACTGATCTAGCTCTTCCTCGGACGGATCTGGCGAGTCTAGTGTTGATGAGTTGAGAAACCGAACATTGATTCTAGGCACCTTGACCATAATATCAGTCATCTCCCCGCTGATATTTGCCTCCTTTTTAGACTTGAAAATGTCCGTTATGGTGCTAGATTGGAGGGAATCCAGTACATCTTCGGGCTCAGTTGGCTGCAGGGCGGCCAGCAGAATAGTTGCATGACGCACAGCTTCAGGCGTAACAAAGGCACTTATTCCAGAGGGGAATTCGATGATGGTGCTTGACTGTGCGTGGTTTTCACTGAGATCGTCGGGATCAATATCGTTCAGGTTCGTTTTCAACCGGTTAAAAAAGTCCATATCTTCGCGTTCAATGGGTGGGAAAGTCGCGTCTCGAGAATCTGGTCTGACACCCTCTAGGGGGAAGTTTGGCGTAAAATACTGACTTGAGAAAGCAATGGCCGACTGCTCAGGGTTTTCATGTGCTGAAAAATCGCCAACGGTACTGTAGAAGGAAGACCGTCTACCGGGGGAAACAGATTGCTCGCCCTTGTCAAATTCAGAGCGAGAACCTCTCATAGCCGCAGATCGTATCGACAAACTGTCACCGAATTTCGATGGTCTACGCATGGTGCGAGGACTGTTGAGACGAAAGCTGCTACTACTTGAAGTACTAGCGAAGGAGACAAACGATTTTTGGCGAGTCACCCTCCGCGAGCGGGAGCTCATTGTACTCGGAGCCGACATCTTATCGTACTCAGCTTCACCGAGTGGAGGGGGAGGTGGTGGCATGCACTGCGCAGGAGGGTCGACCTGCTCGGGGATATAATCGCCACCTGTACCAGGAAGAATTAAGAACGGCGTTCGGTCTGTTCGCTGATCCTCACGGTAGATTAGATCTTGTTGGATTTTGCGCTCCTCCGTGAAGTGGAATTTCCTTCCAACAGTCGCAAGTCGAACATCTGTCCTCAGATATGCTTGGGTTTCAACAGGGTGCTGCGGACGCGCTTTGTGTCTCGCCGCTGACTCTGCATTTATACATGAGAACTGAATATTTGGTATGAGCACGTTTGCCCGCTTAGAATAATGTGACCGGGCCCAGTCATTGCTGTTCACGTCGATAGTGTCGGTGGAGAAGCAGAAAACGCTCTCTTCCACGTGTATCCAAAGGCGGATTGACTGGACGGCAACACGGACAAACGTTACGTCGTAGAAGATTAGAGAGGAATACGGGACAAGGGCGTTCTCCACATCATCAAATGTAAATCCAAATGCTGGTCCTGCTTTGGTTAAAGCCGCCAGAAAATCGGGTGTGCATTCTCCGGCAACAGTGCCAACAGAAACATCCCAGTTACAAAGGTACGTTGGCTCTGATGGAGGTAGACCAAATGTGCGGTGGCCATATACCCGAATGCCATCGATAAAGAGCTGCGTGCTGGAGGATGACATACTGGGAGAATCCAAATCGCTATCGGAGCTGCCCAAGGACAGACTCAATGGGCTTATATCAAGTTCCATATCCATATAATAGTTTGTAAACCGCAAGTCCAGAGACAATGAGGCCAACTCGCCCTGCAAATAGCGCTTGGCAGAGTAAATATTAGTTGGAACCAGTAGGCGAGGATCGTCCACCCTAATGGCCAAGATAACATCCATATCGTTCGACTTTTTAGGAGGGGGGCGGATAGCCACCATCTCAGCATCCGGATTCTGAATCTTGGCCTGCAGTTGCTCCTGGTATTCATCTTGAGTTTTGAAATGGACATGCTCTCCGAAATAATTATCCTTAAGTACCATGATGTACCGGACCAAGAATCCGTAGAGGGAAACGCATGGTGATTGTGCGTGGACGTTCAAGACCAAAGTGTCCGTGTTGGCTGGAGAAGTCGTGGCGTTGTATTGATAACTTCCATTAACCCCCAAGCCCTCAATATGTCCTAGTTCCTTGGATTTCACAAAAGTCGCTTGGGTACTAGACTGAGAGGTATGAAGCGTCAAGTCAAGAGTGTCCGCTCGGACATCAAACGGAATACTGTTTGTGCTTGGTCGAAACTTGTCAAGGGGTATACAAGTTTCGGCTTTCAGTTCCGGACTAGACAGAATAAGAAACGAATTATCGTCCATTGCAGTGGCTTTGTCGATGATATTCCCATCGTTGACGTTGAGAAATATCTTGACGTTTTGCAGGCTGAGGTGAAGGTGATACAGAAAAGGTGTGAAGACAAGGTATTCAGCAGGAGGCCCTGCCGCCCAGTCGTCAACCAAGTCAACAATCAAAAAGATGTGATCTCTCAAGAGATACATATCCATGCCATCAAAGGTGAGGTTGAAATGCCAATTACGTAGCGTGTTCCATGAGAGAGGAGTTGCCAGATCGCATGAGATTTTCAGAGCACCAGATCGCCAGAGCAAATCGTGATTGACACTGCTCCACAGCTCAGAAGTCGGCAAGTGAATGTTGCACTTATTTTTATATCCAGCCGAATTCGCAACCATGTCCATGTAATACCTGACGGTGGAGTTTTGAGGAATCTTGAATTCGAGCCATCCGGCAGGGCGAGGCTGAGTTGCTTCGCTTTTGGAGTTTTTCTTGCCCCTGGTCCGATGCTTGCGCGTATTGCGAGCCGTATCCGGCTTGGCCATATGCTCTTTACCACGCCAACGCCAGTTCTTGGACTCTTCCCTTATAGGGATGCGCAACGTGACTGTATCTTCCAATTCTACCAGCAGGTCGAACTGGGTAGGTACTCTCCATGCGCCAACTGGAAGCGGGCCGGTGGCACTGCCATCTTTAGACAAGGAGGGCACAAAAACACGCTGTAGATCAGCCCTTTGCCTATCAGCCCAGGGCCCGTAATTCATTGTCCCCCCTTTCACCGACAACTGCACTCCCCATGCTGGTGGCTCAGATCCGTTGATGTTCAAGGACGGATCCAATTGCCTCTGGCGATGAGCTTCTTCGGTGACCTTGCTGACGGCATCCCAGAATACAGTCAACTGGCATAATGGGCTATCAAGAATGGTCGAAACAGCAGCATACTCAACGGGGGCCCAGCGAGTTTTATCATCTATGTCTTGGTCGTCAAGATATCGTGATAGACCTTGCCATTGGACAACTCCGGGGACGTGGGCTGGTACAACTCCCCCGCCAGCTCGGGCGTCGCTTGAGAATGACTCGACAGACCTCCGCCAGTACGGCACCAAGTTTCGCAGGGAACTAAGCGCCTTGCGTCTTTGCTGGCGGAAATATGACTTCCTTGGGACATGCTGTGGTTCTTGAGGCACGCTCTCCCGTTCCCGTTTAGCACGTGTTGCCTGGTCTTCCTTATAGTCCAGGTTGTCCAGCATTTCCACCACAGGATGCTCCAATTCGAACTTGAATACTTGTCGATACTGGTCCACAGTCGTTGTCTCCGTGGCATCGACGTCTCCGGAGAGGGTATCGGCTTTCACAATGAGAATTGCCTTTGTATTATCATTTCCGAACACTGCTGCGGCTTTCTCGCATTCTATTTGAATAGGAAATAGTTTGAGGATAAAAGGCAGCTCTTCGTTTTTGTCCTCTTCGCTTTCGTCGCTACTACCGCTACTCGAGCCAGTGCTAGGTCGACTTGCGTTTCCATTCAGCGGTTTGTTGCTCTTCTCCCGGGAAATGGGAGCTCGTTCAGACGAATCTTCATGGGTCGTATTTCGTGATCGTAAGCCTGCATCACCTTTTTCATCAAACGCCCCAGTACTTGAGCTTCCGCCAGATGAATTTGGGTCGATGATACCGGCGAGAACCGAGTCGTATGCCGGGCTGCGGTTGTAGACAAACCACTCGAGACCGACAAGGTTTACGTTTATGCGACATGGTAATTTAGAATTCCTTTCTCTTGCTGATGCCACATTGTCCTCTCCTTTCGACACGAATATGTCGGCCTCTCTTACGCGGCGCAACCAATATCGCCATGTGATGTCTCCATGCTGTACCAAAAATGTTTCGTTGGAGCCGTGATATCGCAAGCCCATGAAAAAGATTCGTCCAGCTAAAAGAGAGACCTGAAGGGCCTGGATATCGAGATATATGCGGTATCGATGCCAAGTCCAAGTCCTAATACCATAGGACACGATGGAGCCGAACACTCGGTTGAAGTAGAGCAGGAAGAATATGGCGAGGATCGCGGACAGAATGATGAAGATGAGAAACTCACTGGATGGAGACACTGATTAGTTTCACAACGGGAAAGTCCATGGCCAGTGTAACTCACTAATTGAAGCCCGGCCGCGGCTGGCCAGGCCCGATATCCGGGATCACCAGACGTTCCATCTCGACGACACCTTCGCAGAGCTTCCCCACGCCCGCCAGAGATCCAATAGCATTGTCCGTAGCCGCCGCTCTCCGAGTGTCGGGGGTTATCGCGAAAGGCGTCGGTTGTTGCTCAATTCTGGGACGATGGTCTCCTGCATGGCTCCGAAGCTGCGGTATAGAGGCGGTGCGCTTCGACAAGGCGCGAGGCTGTTGGCGATGGAGGATCAGATGGATGGATTTCAAGGTCCAGGTTCCATGGTCCGGTGGAATTGGGATTGGCATCCACTGCGGTTACCCCCTACGGAGCACTGGAGCTACCCGCTAAATTGCCCTTTTCAGCAGTGACCATCCACTAGCGGCCAGTGGAGCTTTATGCACGAGCTAAGCAAGCAGCAGCACATGCTCTGTACATCATCTAGATGTATTTCCGCGCCAGGCGCTGGTGGGCGGGTACATCCTCCGGGTCCAAGCTCCGGCCGCGAGGCCCTTGTTTGGGAGCCAACGGAGGCAATGACCAGTCGATCTGATCTTGTGAGCTTCGTCACACTTCGTCTTTTCTTCCTCTCCTCCATAGCCAACGGAGCTTGCCTTATCTAGATCGCTCCGAGTGCTGTGCCTCGACATAGCAAACTTTGCTCGATTCCAACACAACACCCAGCAGAGCCATGAGCTAAATCTCCAGCTCTCCTCCCAGCGCTTTATTCAGACTCTCTCCCCCGATCTCCAGAGGGTCGCGTCGTGGCCATCCATCATGCCTGATCATGGCACCGGCCAGAAGTTCACCACCGCCACCACCATAGTAGCAGGTGTCGCGTCTATAGTAGCAACGCTGCTATCGGTGATGTAAGCTATCCGTGCTCTTCTCCTGGCCGTGCAGCTTGCTGACCAGCCTCGACAGCTCAATATGGCTCCAAGCAAAAAACTATCGCAAGCCGCTGCTACAGCGCTATGTCGTCCGCATTCTCCTCATGGTGCCCATCTACTCGATCGCGTCGTGGACAAGCATGGTTTCCTTAAAGGCCGCCGCCTTCGTGGACCCGATCCGAGACATCTACGAGGCCTTTACCATCTACACCTTTTTCCAGCTTCTTATCAACTACATGGGCGGAGAGCGAGCGGTCATCATCATCACCCACGGTCGGGCCCCAGTCCATCATCTGTGGCCCATGAACCATTTCCTGCCCAAGGTGGATATCTCAGACCCGTATACCTTCTTGGCCATCAAGCGGGGCATTCTTCAGTATGCATGGCTCAAGCCCATCCTGGCTGTCGCAGCCATCATCATGAAGGCTACAGGTACCTATCAGGAGGGATACATTGGAGCTAAATCTGGCTATTTTTGGAGCGGTATCATCTACAACATCAGTGTCACAGTCAGCCTGTACTCTCTAGGACTGTTTTGGGTTTGCATGCACCGAGACCTGGTACCGTTTCGGCCGGTACCCAAGTTCTTGTGTATCAAGCTTATCATCTTTGCTTCCTATTGGCAGGGATTTTTCCTGTCGATTCTAGTCTGGCTCAATGTCATCCCCGACGACGTTCAGGGCTACACCCGCGACAACCTTGCTGCGGCTATCCAGGACGCTCTTATCTGCGTGGAAATGCCCATTTTCGCCGTCGCCCATTGGTATGCCTTTTCTTGGCATGATTTTGCCGATAACCGCATCCAATCGGCTCGTATGCCACTCAATTATGCCTTCCGTGACGCATTCGGAGTCAAAGACCTCATTGAAGATTCCAAGGAGACGTTTAGGGGAGACAATTATGGTTACCGATTCTTCGACTCTGGAGACAGGATCATGGCTCATGAAGACTCCAGGTCAAGATTTGCTAGATTACAAGAAGGGATGCGGTACGAACGCGGAGGTAAAGGGAAATATTGGATTCCCAAACCAGGAGAGGTAAATGCGACATCGCCGTTGCTGGGCAATGGCAATGGATCCTCCAGTTCCACTCGCCCTGATCAGTTGAATGAGAACGTACATGGCACATTTGAGGAGCCTGAAATTGATGCCGATGACGAGCATCTGTACGACAACGCCCGGCAGCTAGAATATGGGGATTGGAATGTAAGTTGTCAGCCCGTTTCCGAACTGTTCGTTTACCCATGCTTACACTACGTGAATAGTACCCAGTCGTTACTGCGAGCGAGCCGCTCAGGGAGCGCTATGCCTCCTGGGCAAGCAACTCAGAAACCCGGCTCTACTCTTCCCCGTCTCACGCCCCTGCGCCGTCACGTAACAACTCAGCTAGTTCATTGCGCCAGCAGGACCAGCACACCGAATCAGAGCAACCGCCTCCAGTGGTTGTTATCAAGAAGAAGAAGAAGTCAAAGAAGACTGTGCAGCACACAGAACCAAGTCCACCTGATGTAAAACCTCATCAGGAAGACCAGAGCAGTGCTAGAGCAACACCGAGCTACGACGGCAACCAGAGTCCCGCCATAGAAGAGCACCAGCCGTGGGCCTCTGCCGAACATGAAGACGAACACGACCAGACGCCCAGCTATCAAGTTCCAGACTCTGACGAATTCCGCAACGTTTGGGATGGCGATAAATAAGCGCCTTTAGTTTTGTTTTGTTGCTATGGAAAAAGAAAAGAAAAAATAACTGCTAGAAGAGTTTCAAATCTATGTGTCTACCCTGGGCCAGACAGGCATAGCGAGGCGTTCTTTGGGTGTCGGGAATTAGGGAGGGGTGAAATACCAGATTTGTTTTCTTCTTGATGTATGCGGATATGTACTCATTATATACCAGCCGCTATTCATTCAACTATTACTATTCAGCTTGCTCTTTTTATCTTCCGTTTTTTTTGTCCACCACTTTGACCAGATACATGTTCTGCTCAATCATATGGACAAGAAAGGCATATGTTGAAGCGTGTAGCTACCAATTTTTCAATATACTACTGCTACTTATATACTATATCCATTTTATACTCCTCCTTCTCTTCTTTATTCTGTATTTACAACATCAAGACCTAACTAGCCTTGGACATGTCAATCAATATCTTCCTCGCATTCGCCGTGCTCGCACTCCCAGGACTCGGTGGTGTCGGACCAGTCGTCCAGTTCGTGGGCGAGCTACCAAGCACAAAATCAAGAGTTCCTCCGTTAGCAAAGATGTCATACCAGCTCACCCAGCTCTTATTCCACGTCTTTCCATTGACCTTGAGCGACTGAACATAGTAAACATCTTCGCTCCCGCCAGTGGTGGTAATCTTGAGTGTTTTGCCACCGCCCAAGGAGATACTCAGGTCAGTGAACCAAGGAGATCCGATGAGAAAGGTAGTCTGGCCCGTCATGGGGTACAGGCCGATCATATTCCACAACAGCCACGACTCCATGGCTCCAGCGTCGCTGTTTCCGGGTAGACCACCCGGCGTAGGCTTGTAGTACGATTTAGCAATGAAGCGGCTTCGTTTAACGGCGAGATCTTGTCTGTTGACGAAATTGTACAGATAAGGGGTAGCGAAACTGGGTTCGTTTCCAGGGTTGAAGATTGTGCTGCCAAACGCGCTGTTGCCAGAGTAGACGCCGGGTTGGAAGGTCATCTCGAGGCGCTGCACAAAGGTATCTGCTCCGCCAGAGTACTGAACAATGGTGTCCAAATCGTGGTGGGCATTGAAAGAGTATTCCCACGGGAGAGCCTGGTAGTAGTAATCTGCCCAATAGCAGCCACCGCACGAGATGGGATTTTGAGAGATGAAACCGCTGGTGTTTCTGGGGCCAAGGAAACCCGAGAATCCGAGAGCAGTCATGTTAGTGTTCCAGTGATTGCGCCAATTGTGAGATCTGTTATAATATTTTTGGAAGTCATTCTGAAGTCCTAGGCCATTGGCAACAGTAGCCAACATAAAGTCATTGACCGAACTGCAAGAGGGATTAGACACGCAGCCTGAATACCATAAGGATATCAACTTACTATTCAACAGCTCTGCTAACAGACCGTCCGAACGAAGGAGTGATGTATCCATATTTCAACCAATCTGGCAGGGCACTTCTCCCTTCCTTGGTCGAGCCTGTAGGATCTCGTGGATCATTGTTGTTTGGTGGAACGACTTCAGCATTCTTTACCATGGAAGCATAGGCGCCTTCCCAGTCGACTTTGCCACGAACTCCCTTGACAAACGCATCGGCAAAGACGTTGTCGCTGTTTGAGCCTCCTTGGACGGCGCCATTCCAGAATGAAGAGCGAGCATCCGAAACATAGCCTTCATGGCGGTAAATGTCTATCATGGATCTGAGAAGCTCTTCATGGTATGCCGGCTGAAGGATGTGGAGGAGAGAGGTTGTGCACCGATGCTGTTAAGACGGTTAATCATAGTCCGTGTTCAATAAGGGCGTGCAGCTTACAGTGTCCCAAAAGGTGAAAATATCATCGTAGTAAGGCTCGCTAGACGTCCAGAGAGGATTTTCTCCTGTCTTGTTTGTCGGGAGCAGATGCATGAAATACAGGGCCGAGTAAAGCTGGTTCAGCTTAGTGACGTTAGTCTCGGTTGTTGTCACCTTTTGTAAGACTTGAGAGTTCCAGGCATCTCGAGTTCCTTGGCGAACAGTCGCGAGACTAGTTCCCTGGGGAATCTCGGCTTTGACGTTGGCACAGGCTTGCGTCTCGGAGACGAAAGAAACTCCAACCCTAGAGATGACAGACTGCTGCTGGAATGTGAAGAGGGCACCGAGCCTTGCCGTTTGGGAGCTGTAGCTTGTCTTGTTGGAAAATTCAGCCAAGGTTGATGAGTTTAGGCTCGTTCCAATGAATGTTTTATAAGAAGCTGGAGCATCGAAATATCCACAAAAGTAAACCGTCCACGGGCCAGCTCTGTTCCATCCCTGTATTCAGTTCAGCATAGTTCTCAGACTAACAGAAGGATAGTATCTCGGCTCACATTGTTATAAGTTCCATTACCAGTATAATAGTAATATCCGGGCTCGGTGTCCTGCCGGACATTAATGCTGCCTCCTAAGAAATGCTGCTCCAGCCCTTGGCCACGGTAGGATGACAAGACATGAGACACGTCAACAAGCACATTGAGATCCTTGCCAACACTAGGGAATGTGTACTGAAACAAGCCGGCCTTGTTGGTAGCCGCCATTTCCAAGACAGTTCCAGAGCCAAGACTTGCTTTGTAGTAGCCAATCTCGGTAAAATCAGGCGCGGCACGAGTGTCATTGATGGCGTCGCTCAGAGGGTTCGCAACAGTTCCAACAACGGGCATTTGGGAAACGACGCCGTATTTCGGTGCGCCTCCGGTGCCGCTCTCATGGAGCATCGTGAAGCCCGTGAAGTTGCCATTGGAAAGATAGCCAGAGTAAGCATCGGTGCCCGAGTACAGATCAGGACCGAGCTTGACCATGCCCAGTGGTCGAGAAACACCAGGGAAAGTGTTTCCGCCATTGATAGTCCCCGTCTATACACCGTCAGATTGGTTCGGTTGGATATGAGTTGCGGGTTCAATCATTCACTTACACTGGTTAATACATAGCCAGCCAAGTCAGCGGAACGAATCGCAGCTGAATTAACCAGCGCTGGGATCAAAGGTAATAACAATAATGAAGAATACATTGCGACTACAAATATGGACAGCCCAATAGAACTACACAACATACTCGCAACGACGATTCTCTGCACCCGTCCATCCTGCTGGACTTATATGCAACCCTCGGGCCATGGATCCTACCCCCCTTGCTCCCCTAGACAAAGTGCCCAAGGGCGGAAAGCGGAAAGCAACACGGCGATGCAAGCTCCGCACGAGAAGCTGCAATGGCATGGTTGCAACAGGCATCCCGAACACACACACACACACACACACACACAGTCACGTTCTTGTAGGATCATCATAAGTGGGCAGCGACTGAGAGACAACGTGGGATGTGCATGCCATGTGAATGGTCCAGAGGGGCAGCTTTGTGCTGGAATAGGCAAAACGCTAGTGGAAAAGGCCGGAGATCTGTGAGGAGAAAGGCATTCAAGTGCCGATGTGGCACAACATCAATATCATTTAAATCATTTGAATCTTGAGATAATCGGAAAAACATGCAGATGCGCGTTTTTACACAGGCAAGGGGGGATGCTAGGTCGGGAGAAAGGGTGCCGAGTCTTGGAAGTGTGAGTGTCTCGGGGAATCTAAGACTTGGCAATAAGTCGTACGAAGTATCTACTCCGTAATCGAAATTAGATTTGGCGCCCCTTCGGCCGTCCAGGGAGCCGTTCAAGCGACAAAAGGGCATCAAAAGAGCACGCGCCACCCAGGATGAAGCTGGTAAGTGAGCATACAAACATGTCGCATGACTTCTTAGGACGGTTTATTGGGTGGCATCACGAACAGGACTGGCAAAGCATAGGGTAGGATTCTCATCTCGAGGCACTATTTTGTTCTCGTGGTGCAGTACCAGAACAAGTTAGGCCCAGGAACGCCGTGTGAGTGCAGTTCCGGCTTAGGAGCGAATCTTTGGGGTTGCTATGAATCGTGATTTGCCCGCTTCGTCTGTTCTGTTCTCGTTGGCGTCTCTGTGATCCATGACATTCTTCCAAGAAGCGGGGTGTATCTATTCCTGATGCTTGAAACGAGCAGCATCAGACGAAAGACAGACGTCAAGCACCGAGTAAAGCTCACCAAGACGGAGAAATCTCGTGATTGGATCTCTTCACATGCACACACAGGCCAAAAAGGCACATCGATGTGGGGTGTTTTGCTCAGCCAGTTGTTGTTCTTCATTGCTTGAGAGGGAGCCAAAGGCATCGAATCGTTCGGACCGGAGAATTTCAGCCAATCTTGTCGCGTGCTCGGATTAACGTAGTGCCGGTAGCCTAACCTTAGCGGCGTGCACAAAAAAGCGGGCGCTCATAAACTATCCGCACACAATGACAATATCATCTCGCACCATCTGTACTCCCAAATGCTTAGGCTCTGCACGTTCATATTGCGGATATGTAGGCGCGTATTTTCTCTCTAGTCCCTCTTTTTTCTGCATACCGCTTGCCACCGAACACCAGGCGGTCTGAATATTTTGTCGATAACGCGGGCAGAATCCATTAGGCCCACGTCTGAACCGTACTGCTGCTGCATTCCGCCTTTTCTGCCACCAGCCAGACAAGATCAACATCCAAGCTATCTCGTCACTGAGAGCTTGGATTCAAAGCCAACGGGCGGAATCGAGTCGCCAGGCCCTTGTGCGCATCACACCGCGAGCCGGGCGCCCCCAATCGAAGCCCGTCGTGCGCAATCGCAATGGGTCGAAAGCCGAATCCCCTCATCCTCGAGTATTTCGTCCGCGGGCCGAAGCTCAACGACAACAGCAACCGCTATCCGCACACGTGCAAGCAGTGCGGCGAGAACTTCCCCAAGGGCCGCATAGACAGCCTGACGACGCACATCACCAAGAAATGCCCAGCCATCTCCGACTCGGACCGCATGCGAGCCTGCCTCGAGCTCCACGGCATCACCACCGCCAGAGCTGCCATCGACCGTCCTCAGGGCGGGGCCCAGGTCAATGGCCAGCCCACCGCTCAGCTCGCTCTGCCCCAAGGATGGAGTGCCCTCGAGACCCTCGCCGAAGCATCGCGCCAGGTCGATCTGAACGAAAACAATCGCGGCCAGAAGGCGTCCGACACCCCTAATCCTGCTGCTGCTAATGGCGGCGGCTTTGTGCCAGATCGACTGGAGCTACAGGAGCAATTCACACTGGAGAACCCTCCCGCTACGTACGATAGCCGTCCGCAGACAAGCACCAGCCTTAAGAAAGGCTTACAGCAGTCCCCTTCTCGCTCGACGCCGGGTGTGGGGGCTGACCTGGCAGCTTTTGCAGGCAACGCTGTCGTGCAGGTGCCGTCACCGACTCCTGAGCTTTCGCCAGAAGAACGTCTTCAGGCTCTCCTCCCCGCCAGCGAAACATCACCAGATCCATCCAACATCTCCGTCGCCGTTGCTGCCACAGCCCGCTTGAACCCGTCCTTTCTCGACCCCCAGCTTGTCACCACCGACATTCCACCGCCGACCTCGTCGCCTCCAACCGTAGAGACGCAGGCACCTATCGATCCAGTGCCAACCTCCTTGCCCACCACCTTACCCACCTCCCTACCAACCACTCTCGCCGATACGAACGTTTCCCAGCCGTGGGGCGAAATGACATACTTAGCCACTACTACCCCTATTCCCTTGCTCACGGAGAATTCCCCAGCACTGCCTCTAATGAGCCGCGGTGGTGTTCGAATGGACACGAGCGATGGGCTCATCAACGGTAGAGCACGCCACGCGCGGTCGAGATTTACTCCTGCCAGGCGGAAGGAGGTTCAAGAAGTCCGCAAGATAGGCGCTTGTATACGATGCCGGATCCTGAGGAAAAACTGTGGCAAAGGAACGCCCTGCGATACATGCCGTAAGGTTCTGGCCCCTCGTGTCTGGAGGACTGGCTGTGTCCGCACTCGTCTACATGAACAACTCGACCTATATGCTGCTGGCGTTCAGGTTGTCCTGTCTCAAAACCGTATCAACGTCATCAAAGATCAGCTCAAGCTCACCAACGACGGAAGCTTGATTGAAGTATCCCACTTTCCAGAGGCAGGCAAAAAGATTGTCTTTGGAGCCCTAGTATACCCACTAGAGCCAAACGAAACACAGGCAGAGGCTCGTGGAGACAAGACCCCGTTTCACCAGGTCATCATGATTGACCAGGATTCGGAGGATATCCCGGCCAAGGCTGAGTCATACATGCGAGATGTGCTGACCACGTTTATCGAGCGCGAGCCGTCAAAATTTATGAAAGTGACGCTCGAAGCTGCATGCAACCAGCTTTCAAAAGGAGAAGACGACCTTCTCAGGAAGGCTTTGGAGCTGTGGGGTCTCGTCGAGAGCATCGACCGCGAACGGCAGTGGACGATTCTAGAGAAGCCAAGTACTGAGGGGGAAGAGCCGAGATGGATAAAAGAAGCACAAAACGAAAACGATGCAGACATTTACACCATGATTTGCATGCAGCTCAACGCCGCGGCGGAACGAAAGGCTAATAGCACCTCTAAAAGCCTGCTGAACCACATGGACAGGCTGCTCACTGATAGCAAGACAAAGGTCGGATTTAAGATTTATCTTACCGCCATCATCTTCCTCAACTGTGTGGAAAAGTCCACCTGGGCGTTCAAGGCTTGGGAGCAGGACCATCTCCGCCCAGGCTGGCCCCTTGAGCGAGACCCAAGCGTCTTCACCCAGCAGGGCGGCAGTTTAGCTGGGCTGCTGAAAATGCTCTTGTCTATTCGCAAGGCGTTGCCCCAAACCTTGAGGGGTCTAGATGGGAAGTTGACAGTTCAAGACAAAGACCCGGAAATCACGGAATACTTTCAGACTCTTGACCTCGATTGTAAGCCTCTTGTCCAAATCACTCAAATTTTATACTTTCATATGCTAACTATGCCACAGTCGACACCATTGAAGCCCGCCAAAAGGCCTCACAATTCTCCCCTGCCGACTCCCGTTCCCTCGAGCTGGCGTTTTGCTCCCACCTTTTACTTCCCAACCTCCCGGCCTAAAGACTTACGAGACATGAGACTACGACCTTGCGCAAACTTTTTTCCCTTTTACTATTACTTTCATCACTCTAATTACCAAACAACCTATGATTCTTCGATTTAGATGACTAAAATGACTTTGCCTCACTGGCGCAAAGAGGATTTCTTTACTCACTACTTTTTTTGAGAGAAAAATTAAGGGAGAGGCGCGCTTTTAGACTGGTGGGCAGGAAGGGAAAAAAAAGTACAAAACATGCACACTTAGACGAACACATTCACGATACGGAGGAACAAGGGGGCAAAACTTTACTTTGCACCCCTTTTTCCTTTTTTCATTTGTTCACTCTCCGAAACAAAATCTTCGCATGACTCGGCGTTTGTCCCGTGGTTTATATCGATCGGGCTTTTCTTTTTCTCATTTCACAAAAGCGAGGCTCTCACAAAAAAAAAACATGATAGATTGGCCTGCTCCTTTTGTATGGGTTGGGGAGATTTTTCATCAACATCTCTCCTTTTCTTTTTTCTTTTCCCTTTGAATTTATTTTATTCAAAATTACATAGAGCGATGGCGCAATGGCGTTCTAAGACGCCCACGCGCGCTGGCTGATTTATCGAAACCATTTGAGGGCGGTTAGCCAAAATGCAACTTCAGTGTCCAAGTTCACATCAATAGGAGAAGAATGTGATGTTAGACGATTTATACTCGTGCTCCTTCATATGCGTGAAATTTCCAACTCATCATTATTACTCGGCATCATAAAGATGCTCCTCTAAACTTATATGCATCTACCTATCCATGAGCCTAAACCTTCTAGGTCGGCGACATGCTTCCACTATCCACCCGCGAAACGCCCTGCCCCGAGCGCTTCGGCTTCCTAAAACACGCGAATTCGTTCTTGCTAGCCTCCCTGAGCTTCTTGAGCACATTCCGCATCTCAGGAAGCTCATTCTGCAACCTTGCGCGCGCATCGTTGTCCGTACGGCTATCCAGCTCCTGGTAAATCTGGCTCTGCAGCTCCGAGGCCTTGTCGGTAGTGTAATGGCTCAGCGTCTGGGCAATAAACTCGACGTCAAGTGTAGCTTGAATAAGAGCACTAAGAGAATAGCGAGCGCGTTTGCGGAACGCATCCAGCAGCTGTAAAGACGTCTGCTCAAGCAAGAACGAAAGAACCTGAGGCGTAAGTGAGGCAGCCGTCGTAGAAACCTGGGAGTGGACGAGTACAAGAGTGAGAAGCGTCTCGTACACGTATGGCTTTGCTGTCTGAGGCCGTTCGCCTTGCGCTGGTGCCCAATCATGGTCCGCGAGGCCAGAGTGGATGATTTCACGCAGCTTCTCAGTAGCCTGTTTAGTGTAGGACTGGAAGAGGCGAGCGTCGATCTGGCCGAGCACGTCCTTGATAGTCTTGGACTCATCCGTGAGCTTGACGGAAAATGCATTCTCAAACTGCGAGTTCAGGTTGGGGACTACTTGAGACCGTAGAGCCTGCAGGTTGCTCAGGGTAAGGAGCATCCGGACGTTCTGGTGCCAGTGTTAGTTTGAGGATGAAAGGGGGGGGGAAAAAAGAGGAGGGATAAAAGGGGCGTTCTTACTCGGTCTCCGGCATCAAGTGTACTCTTGCCCACTGACGATGCAGCAATGTTAGAGATGACCCCATCCTGACCAATAGACCATTCGTCTTCTGTCTTCTTGACTGATCGCTCTGCATTCTCCACCATGCCGCTTAGAGCCTTGTACAAGGTGGTTACATACTGACTCCGAACCATCTGGAGCAGCTTGGCCGGCGGCGGCAAGACAATGTCACCAGCGCCTGGCTTCGACATGGCCTCGGAGATGTAGAGAATCTTTTGCATGCCGGTGAGAAGAGCACCCTCGAATGCGGCAAAGCTGGCAGGCATCCGGGTAACATCTCCGGACTCGGCAGACGGTAACCAATCTTCTATGAACTTGATGTTCTCGGCGTCCCTGTTCCACGCAGCGCACAGAGCCGTGACGCATCGCTCTCTGGAAACACCAGTCAATGCCTTCAGTTGCTCAAGAACTTGGCCATTTCCCGAACGAATGGGATCAATGGTGGCAAGATCAGAGGCGCCTGAGCCGACCAGTGCCAGCATCCTGCAGAGATAGTACACTCCGCTGATGGAATTCGACCAAGGAGGCCAAAACGCTAGCTTTTCCCATGGCTCGCCCTTCTTTGGCGAGGATGGCGGCGGGTTATTCGGATCAAAGTTGAATCGAGGATCGCGTGTGGAGGTTGGGCTCAGGGAATGGCCAAAACCGCCAGCTGAGGCCGGTGAGTTGGGTGAGACAGGGAGCGGCGAGAAGACCACACTAAGATCTTCAGGGGGCAATCCGGCAAAGAAATCATGTACGTGTCCACGCAGCAGATCTACCAGTTCCACGATGCCCTTCTCAAGGTCAGTAACATTTTTTTGTGTTAGTTGATGGTGTCCCTGAGATTCGTCATTGTAGCCTGTAGGTAGTGTCCTTTGTATCCTGCCTTCAATGAAGCCTTGTGCAGTCTGCCAAAATTCGAGGAGGTCTCCAAGAATGCCTTGAGGAGAGATGAGGCCGGTCAGGAAAGCAAGCATCTTCTCCCACAACTCAATGACGTCCGCAGAATCGCTCGACGTGGGCTTGCTATCGATGCTCTGTCGGCCCAATGTACGCAGATGAGTGGCCACAACCTTATTAGAAGGCTTCTCGCTACCGGCCAGCCTTCGGCGAAGCACCTCGATTTCAGCCTTTGTGTGCTCGGCGGTTGATTGAATCTTGGTTTTGAGGTACTCGTATCGACTCATTAGCCACACCCATATCGGATTATCTTCGACGCCCAGCTCCAGCAGCAGGGAAATCATGTCCATGTGCTGGTCTGGACCTCGGCCGACATGACTCTCAGATTTTGACAGTGTGTGTAAGGTAGACAATCTCTTCCATGCGTCCCGTTTGAAGCTTTGGATCTGGCGATCAACGTCATACCATACCCGGGCCGCAACCATGATCTGGTAGAGCTGGTCATCTTCTGGCATTTGGCGGTCAATGTACTTTGATGCTTCGCGCGCATCGTCGGCAAACTTCCTGGCACGGTTGTATGCCTCGACCAAGGTCTCGTAGTCTTTCCTCTTGATGCAGTCGGATATTATGGTGCTCAGCTCCAGTGGATCTTTGAACTGTTGTACGTATCTCTGAAACGATCTCAAGTGTTCCTCCTTTTCTCGGCCTCCTAGAGCTGGTCCCCACACATCTTCAGCTTTAGCAGAAACGTCCAGCAGGGGAACCTTGATGCCCAAAACACCATATTCGCTTTCTTTAATCAGAGCGTTCTTCTTTCGAGAGTCGGACGACAAAGCCAAGGGGTTGTTCAGGCCAGCTCTGCTGCCAGAACGTAAGCTCGTTCGACTGGAATGACGACCATGGATGGAAGATCTGCCAGTATTGGCCTCGGTTCCACGGTACTTCATTTCTTTATAAACATTGTCTATCGTTGCTTTTGCCTTGACGAATCTTTCAAAGTTGCTCTCCACGAGAACCTTGAGGGAGGCTGACTTTTGGTCGATTGACTGCGAAAGCGTATCCAAGCCCTCGAGCAACGTGCGCGTGTCAGCGTGCTGGTGTATCTGTGACAAGAACAGGGTCGGCGAAAAAGTAGTCGAGGACAGCATGAATCGGTTGCCTATCAAGATGCGATCAGCCCCTGCTGGGGGAGACTGAGGGAGGTAGACTCGGGGTGGTAGACTCACGAAGTCGCACGTCATCCTGTGCCGGGAGGCCAATTTCTCTCAGCGAGCGGACGACGCTATCTGTGGTGCCTAGGGGGTCCGGTTCATCCTTCAAAACATGGTTGTTGGCAGCTCCTTTTCCCACCGCGGCCTTGCCATCACCAGCAGCCGCCTCGAGGGCCTGGTATCGCGACTTTTGCCGGCTGTGCTTCTTCGTGTCGGCTTCGTCCCCGGAGGAGTCGTCATCTTTCTCCGCAGGCCATTCCGAGGGGTACGAGGTGGGGAGCTGGTAGAATTCGAGGATTGTTCGCTCGTAGTCGGACATGTTGTCGGTTTCGACGCAATCGCGGGGGGGATGAAGCTCGCGAGCTTAGCTTGGGACCGGTATCAAGGATGGCGGGAGAAGCCCATGCATGCGGCAGCGGGAGATGCAGATTGTTGGTGTTTCGTCTTGAGGAAATGGGAATGTGTTTCTGCCGAGGAGTGTGAGTATTATTGCTTTGCTCGCAACAACATCAGCTCCGGGATGCGAGCACGCAGCCGCTATTAAGGTAAGATGGGATGCAAGATCATGTATAGCGCCCAAGTTTAGCAGTGCAGTTAGTCGAGGTACCGCTACCGCTACCCCGTACTGCAAGAGACCAGATGCCAGCTGCAAACAAGCCACAGTTACAGCCACCAGCCACAGCCAGCATGTGCTCAACTGTCGGGTCTCATCAGCCACAGGCCACATGGAACACCAGCCACACCCGCTGCCAGTTCCAATTCCATCCCCAGTTGCAAGTCCACCAGCCTCAATTCTCATTTTATCTGATTCCTTAGTCATGCGGAATTGGCATTTGATGGGTATTAGCACTAGCGTGCGCAAAAATCAAAAATCCAATCAAAATCTGCAACACTTCGGGGGAGGCCGAGGCAAGAAAAAGCTCAACCAATTAGGCGTAGCTCGGAGCCTGCAGCCGCAAACCGACCGGCTCCGAGGCGCCTGACCGAAGCGGCAGAGCGGAAGAAGCGTCGAAATGAGGGAAATTCCACAGGCGCGCCACAGGCCGTGTGGCTGGTGCGCTCCACTCAGCTCGCGATTGAGCCACTCGCAGCGCAGCAACCAAGGCTGAAGCGTGCATATCGCCGGCTTTCAGTGTCGCCCATGCCGGGCCCGAGCCAAAAAACTTTCAGATGGCCATGTTTATTCCGGACCTCTTTTATTCCCCTTAGATACCCTTTTTTCTTTCACTTTCACCCCTTCTTTCTTCCTCCCTTGATAACCCGCTTCTCTTCTATATATTCTCGAGAGTATATACGTCACTCATCGTCACAATGCTGGCCATTCGCTCTCTCTCCAACCCTGCCAGGCACTTCGTGCGAGCAGCTCCCCGCGCTGCCGCCACCTGGTCCGTTTCGGTATGAAGCAACGGCGCAACGGAAGAGACTCGATGGGACTGTTGGCTAACGTACAGTCTAGAACAAGCGATTCTACTCCCAGGAGCGTGTTGCCAAGTATGAGGGAACCAAGGACTCCAACGTACGTCTTTTCGACACCTAATATGCGCATTTCCCCCCAATCCGCGGCTATCTGGACGACTTGCTGCGTCTCACCTATGTCACCAAAAATTCGAGGGTGGGGGGGATAAAATTCACTCAAGGCGCAGAGCTTGGAACTGGTGCGGCTGTCTCGAACAAGATGCTTACAATGTGAATAGGGCAACTTCCTCGTCAGCTTGATCGAGGGTGACGGTATCGGCCCCGAGATTGCCCAGTCCGTCAAGGACATCTTCTCCGCTGCCAAGGTACGACAATCTTGATGCCACAGGATGGAATGATCCGGCAAGAGAAACAACACCAGCGATGGCTAACAATGAGACATAGACCCCAATTGCCTGGGAGCCCATCGATGTCACCCCCATCATCAAGGACGGCAGGACCGCCATCCCCGACGCTGCCATTGAGAACATCAACAAGAACAAGATTGCCCTCAAGGGTCCTCTGGCTGTACGTGCAGAATTATACTTCGGAACGCAATAAATAGATTGTGCTAACACGCTTGATAGACCCCCGTTGGCAAGGGCCACGTTTCCCTCAACCTGACCCTCCGACGAACCTTTAACCTGTTCGCTAACCTGCGACCCTGCCGATCCGTTGCCGGCTTCAAGACCCCCTACGACGGTGTCGACACTGTCCTGATCCGAGAGAACACCGAGGGCGAGTACTCTGGCATTGAGCACGTCGTCGTCGACGGTGTTGTCCAGAGCATCAAGCTCATCACTGAGGAGGCTTCCGAGCGTGTCCTGCGATTCGCCTTCCAGCACGCCGAGTCCATTGGCCGCACCAAGGTCCGCGTCGTGCACAAGGCCACCATCATGAAGATGTCCGACGGTCTGTTCGTCAACGTTGCCGAGCGTGTCGCCAAGGACTTCCCCAACATCGAGTTTGACGCCGAGCTGCTCGACAACACCTGCCTCAAGATGGTTACCGACCCCACTCCCTACAACGACAAGGTCCTGGTCATGCCCAACCTGTACGGTGACATTCTGTCCGACATGTGCGCCGGTCTCATCGGTGGTCTCGGCCTGACTCCCTCCGGCAACATCGGTGACGAGTGCTCCATCTTCGAGGCCGTCCACGGTTCCGCCCCCGACATTGCTGGCAAGGGCCTTGCCAACCCCACTGCCCTGCTGCTCAGCTCCATCATGATGCTGCGCCACATGCGTCTCAACGACCACGCCAACAAGATCGAGAAGGCCATCTTCGACACCCTGGCTGAGGGCAAGGCTCTGACTGGTGATCTCGGCGGCAAGGCCAAGACCCACGAGTACGCCGCTGCCATCATTGGCAAGCTGTAAAGAACGAAAAAAAGCGTTTTTCCATCACTTTTTGATACCTTTTGTCACCTCTACCGCTGCCTTTTGCACACCGTTGCAAAACTACGCAAAAACCATCAACTACACAACCCACCATTCCGCAAACTCATAAACAACTCAATCTACGTAACTAGGGCTGCTCCCATATGAACGTATAATTGAACGCCCTCAGCTTACTCGCGCCATACACCATCTTGTTCACTCTTAAAAAAATATGTCACTAGGAGGGGATTTCATTTCATCACGGTTTTCCAAAAGTGTATTGAGATATAGCAAGCATTCAGTACATTGAGGACCCCAAAAAAGGGAGGCAGAAGGGGGAGGAGGGGAAAAAGAAAGCGGCTTAGAATATGTATGCATACTAGAACGTGTGTCGATGGGTCGGTATTTGAGCTTCACTGCTTGAATTTCTGCCCACGGCATGGCAAAATTACCAAAAACAAGTTTAAAAAAACAAGATCCCATGAGTTCGTGTCTTTTGTTGGCGTGTAATTCTGTACGCACTACTCGATCAGTAGCCTCGCTTTTCATGCGGCAAGGATATCATCGTCGGTATCAAAGTCAGTCACACGAGCAGCAAAACCGTCATACCCTCACGTACGACATCCGACGTGCGTACAAGAAACACACAAACACCGGCCCACCGCAGTCAAAGGAGAAGAAACTAGCGTCGCATAATTATTAATTTGTACTCACCTTTGCAAACTTGCAGATAATGACGTAGCTCAGCGTCTCCCAACATCTAACAAAAAGAAATCCGTCCTACGTACGCCTATGAAGTCATGCTAAGGGTGTGCCACCACATCAATAAGATCGGCCCCATCCCATCCCATCGGCGCGGTAAATAATGGGGTGTGTGTATGTGCCGAATTGGGCCATGAGATCAATTAATTATGCGCGAGAGAAGCAGGGAGGCTGTGAGTGACATACAAGACATCCATTTATCTGCCGTGGTATGATATCAAGTGTACACCGGATTGGGACTAAGAGGTAATGGAGTAGCCTGAGAGGGTGAAATAAGTGGATTGTATTGCAATTTGGTATTTGAGATGAGAATTGAAGATGCGTGTTTTGGTATCCAAACTGTGAAAAACTATGGTGAGAATGAACAGAGATGGCTGATATAATACAAATACACAATTGATGTCAGATTTGATACAAAAATGAAGAAACAAACCAGCCGATATTCCATCTGCAAAAAAAGACGGCTAGAAACGGAAGAAGGAAAAAAAAAATGCCCAAATGCCGCGCTCGTACAATTGAAAAAAAGAGTGGTGTCGTAAATCGTGACGTCTCAGATCCCATTGTTCCCGCCCAATCCAGCCCAATCCGTTTGTTAGCAATTCCGTATCGTACGCCCAGTAAATAACAAAATAAAAATTGTGCCCAAGATCCAACTCCGACTCAATGCAGGAAAAGAAAAAGAAAAGAAAAGGCATAGCCAATTGCGTGTGGTGACAGGATTCGTTTCCCAAGTGGCTGAGCAAAGCCAAGTACACGCACTCACACGCATTTTGTCTCACCACGGCCGCATTCCACCCGATCGAAAGCGGCCATGCATAACCAAAACCATGAATGAACAAGACCCTTCCCTCTAGCTAAATAAAGACAAACCAAACAGACTGCCGGATCCTCCGCCCAGCACAGCGCAAGCTTCCCTCTCGTCATCGTCCCATCGTTTGTGGAGGGAGCCCGGGCTGTAGGTCGATCCTCGACGATTAGGCCGACTGGGGTAGAAGATATGGATGCGGTAGCTCTCGCTGAATCTCGCCCACTTCCAGTCGCGCGGAGAGCGGCAAGATCCGAGCTGGTGGATGGCTCGGATGACGATGCTGTGTGAATCGTCCGCACAAGGCTGGATCGTGATGTCATAATCCATCAGGCACAAGCCACACGATCCCGGAGCCTCGCGGCATGGGACGAGGCCATCGCCTCCGGCTGCAGGTTTCTTGAGCAGCTCGGGGATGGACTGGCGGAAGGGCGATGAGGCGGGAAATAGAGAAGTGTGTTCGCACAGCTTAATGTCGCGCGCACCGGTGCACTTGCGGAACTCGGCCACGTCTCTATCAGCCACTGTTAAAGCATAGGTGCGCTGTAAGAATAGCTCGTCGTCCATAATCTTCGCCGACGTCGAGCACCGTATCGTCATCAAGTCTCGACGCTCGCTCTGCTCGGTGCACAGGTTGGCCAGTGGGATGCCGTATTCAGGGCCGTATAGGTGGCTGTTCATGGCTAGCCTGGCATGGGTGTAGCTGAGCGAAAAGGGGTTGCCGGTTGGAGAGAATCGATCTCGGCTCATACACTTGAGTCTTTTCCCGTCCACGCCGAGCTCAGGCCCCGAGTGAGGTCCAGTTGTCTCGTTGAAAGGATGAAGCCTGTTGCAAACATGGCAATAGACGGTCCCCTTGCCCAAGGGGTCTTTTTCAATGATGGGGAGGAAACGCTTCTTTAGATATGGTGGCAGCGACTTGTACGTCTGTGGAAACAGAGCATAGGTGCTCCGGCAGGCGAGTTTGAGACTGAGGATTTCTGCATCATTAAGGTAGTCTCCGATGAGAAGCAGAACATCGGATGGGACGTTGAGAATCGGTGTTCCTTGTGGAGATTGGGGAGCCTGGGGAGCATCTTCGGCGGGTGAAGAAGGCGAAGGAGGTGTAAATGCGCGGAACCAGCCGCCTCTACTCCAGAGAGTGGTGAGGAGCTGATCCATGTTGAAGCTGGTCAGGTATGTTGGGTACTGATACTATTGCCACGAGGCTGTGGGGCTCTCAACGTTCGATGTTTGTGTGGGTTTGTGAGTGTGTTTGGTGAAGCTACAAACTTCGATCAAGCAGCGATGGTGACGAACAGTGAGATTCGAATCCTATGATAAAGGAACCGAGGATAGGCAGATTTGAGAATGAGGAGAAAAACAACACGATGGAAGAGATGATGGCACAAACTACTAGTGAAAGCTAGAGGAGCGGGCATCCGGCAAGCTTAAAAACAGCGAGGCAAAGCCACATCAGACTCGAGCAGTCCGGGGCGAAGCTCCCAGCTATGGGTATTGCCCAAACAGGAACCCGGCATCGATAGTGGGGGGGTGCAGCTGGGGGGTGGCTGGCACAGGTACCGAGACCCCTGTAACCTGGCAGCTTTAGTGGGATTCTGCCTGTACTGTGGATACATATCTACATGTACCCTTCCATGATGCATCAAATGATACTTGTCAATGGATGGCTTTGCACATATGCTTAAACAAGCGGTATAATGCAGAATAATTATATACTCTTTGTAAATGATGTTTAAAAGATCAACAAAATTAGCGGGATGGTAGGTTGATGACACAATTCAGCATTAGTTTCAAACGTTGGTCGCAAAAGGGTGGCAATCGGCAATGGCAGTGATGATGATGACCCAGAGCCGTGGAATCAAGACAAAGTCTCGGATTATCGCGTGCTGCAGCTCCATCCATTTCCCGCCGGAGAGGCTGAGACTTTTGGCAGCCACAGGGTCTCTATCCAGGGAGGGACGACAATTGGCATCGCCAGCAAATCCATCCCGTCTTACCTACTGTACATTGACCACTGATCTATACAAATCGATGCTATGGTGTGCTGCTGCTGCTGCTGCTGCTGCTTCGTACAGGTACGAGCACTACATGTAATTATGCAAATACCACCGGACCTTGTCGATGCAGCAGCCCTTGTCCGGAGCCACGGCGGACGGGATTCGGGCGCGTAACGCGCGCGCTGCGAGAGGTACAAGGTGGTGTCCGTCTCTGTTTGTCATCCATGGCGAGGTATAATGAAGCCATGCATCACGCCGGAATGTGATTCCATGCTATTAGCCTCAGCTCCAAATAGAATTCAACAAGAAACCCTTGGCTCAGCTCTTATTAGCAAGCGTTTGCCAGTCGTATCAATCACGCAGCCACCGGAGAGTTTGTTTGATGCAACGTACAGGCACGTGTGGCCGTGCATATATATTGGTTACTTCACTAGCCAGAGCTACGAATACAAGATGCCTCGAATAGGACTTACATACATGTACATAGCGATTATTGACAGCATTGGAACAATCAACTTTGATGGATTGATGCTGTGTACCCAATAATGAGCAGCCTCTCTCAAGGTGACTGACCACTAACAGCCACAGTGATGCAGTCATGTGCGCTGCTCTAATCTATCAACCTTCCACTAACCAGCCTGAGCCCCTCACCAACATGGAATCCTCAAGCCAATAACATCATCCTCCCTCCGCCATCAGCCACCAAATCTGTTGCGCATTGCCGCATTCAGCAGGGCCACCACGCAGCAAAATGTCTCTGATCAAAATCAACCCGGGTCTGGGGTAAATGGAGCAATTACTCGCACGTCGCCTGTCGCCGCCAGTTCTCACCCGGATCCGGGTCCTGAAGCTGGTCTAATTGAAGCGACGGCGTCAAGCAACTGTCATGGTCTCGACCCAGCGCCACGGCATATCCTTGTCCATCAGCTATTCAGCTTTGCGGCTCCTCGCCTAGATTTCCAAGTTTTTTCAGCTTCTGTGCCGCCTCCATGGTCTGGAAGTCTCGCCTGCCGTGGGGCCACCAAGCACTACAGGCAATATAGCGCACAATGTCTCACCTTGACGCAAAAATAGAAGCTTCTGAGGGGCAAAAGAAGACGAACAGAGGCATGGGAGCTCCACTACGAGTACATGTATTCTTCATTCTAGCCTTGCTGCCCCAGGTCTGGGGGAGTACAGGAATGATCTAGCCTTCAGCCATGTCCGTCGACCTGGAAAACAATGCAGAGGGAGGAGGATTTCGGAGCTCCGTTCCAAAAATACATGCCCACGCGGGACAGCTCTTCACAGTTGGTTAGGAAACTAATCCGCCATCAACCTCGTCTGGTCGAGTCCTTGAGACAGCTATAATCGATGACCGCACAATCTCCTCTCTGCTGTCCGTGTAAGCGGAGATCAACACGGCTATCGCGGGTGCCGGCGATCGACAACGGCGCCAGCTCTAGCGTCGTGCTCAATGACTGGACCAAAGCTCTTGATTGAACTTAGGTGTATGCAAGGACTACTCGTACATTCAAACGATCATCACAGGGAAGGCCACAACGACATCAACAGGGATGATTTCAATCTCATGAGCCAGCTCGTGTCACAGCCAAACAAGCCACAGCCTGATTCCGTCGACACGGCACTCTGGCGTCATGCCGCCACCCTCGATCAGTCAATGCGGAACAGGAGAAGCAAGCCACAATCACAGCTTCGCCGTGGGGTTGCAAACGTCTGATTTGCCAGCCTCCCGACACTCTGGCTACTCATCACGCCTTTATGAAACAATATAGATGCAGCAGGGCTTCCGTGTTACCGCTGCTGTACGACGGCATCCCTCTCTTACAAATCTAGCTCTGCTCTGTAGGCGAGTTCCGGTGCCCTTGGATTCTTCTCCGGCAGGCTAAGCCATCCCACTTACGCGTATGTTAATACCATCGCCAATAGATTAGAAGGAGCATGACCAAATCCCCCATCTCTCATAGCCCTATACCAGGTAAATGCGTCACATCTCTATCCTGGTCTAGCTGCACGAACATCAACGTTTCAATAGCAAGCGATGCCTGTGGGCCATGGTGACAATGGCATATAGTAAGATTGCCGGTTGAGCTTCTCGGCATTGAACCCGAAGCAGGTTCCCAAGCAAAACTGTACTACAGACCTGTACATGCTACACCTACGGAGTACACTGTCAGAAACAAGGCATCGTGCATATCCGTACGCTGCGCCATTGGTTTATACGTAAGCGTACATGAGCACACATTGTGAAAACGCGGGAGCATACCGGTGCAGGCTATACGACTCCGCCTCCACCCATCCATCACCGGCACATCAGGCCTTATTGTTTATCGACGGTGTCCAGCCGCCCCCTTCCATCAGGCACCAACCGATTCTCCACCTACGGATTGATACGGAGCGATTGGGATCCAACGATCGAAGCACTGCCCTGGATCGACCGATGCTACGATTCTGAGCAGCCTTCGGAGTGTTTTCAAGTATCCAAGCCTCCAAAGAACTTAGCCTACCTTTTCTGCCAATGCCTTTATGCTGGTTATACACGTAGTGTATTTACGACGGCTCTGTCGAGCCGGTATCGTGAAGATAATACTGTACATAAAACAAACAAACAAACAGACATTTGCCAAATAGGCGCATTTCTGTCGGCTTATCTATATTGACCTATAATGGCATAGTGCATACTTGTTCCATCAGTGGTTCCATTATTACATTACCATGAACATCTATGAATAGTACTTCAATTTCCCAAGGCACTGGATAAATTCCGAGGCCGCCTGAACGGCCAAAAGAACGGCCAAAGGAAGAATAACCACCAGCAGCCCCAGAAAGAAAAAATATCGCCCTAGGGTATAAAAAGTGGGCGAAAGAGTGTCCAATAGCCATGCCAGACTGTCTAACAGCCATGCGAGAAAATGAAAGAGACGCGCCAGAGGATAGCTACAAATTCCCAACAAAGAAAACGTTAGCGTGGCAACAATAACCAAGAAAATACAGTTCAAGTATATCATCGCTCCGCTGACTTCATCCTGCTTGTCAGCTTTCTCCTTCGGGTCGACAAAGTCTGTCGGCGGTTTCCAGCCCTCTTTGTGGAATAGCGAGGGATGGACTGTCTTCTTTATATCAGATTCATCTTTCGCCTCGTTATCATCGCGTGGCTTAGTCTGTTCGATGGGACCCGTTGGTATTTTCCTGTTCTCGGTATCAAATAGCGAGGAATGGGTTGCTTTGCTAACCCCAACTTTCTCTTTAATCTCGTTATAATCGAACCGCTGATTCCGGTGGGCAGATTGCGTGGATGCTTTCCGCTTCGCACTGTTAAACGATGAAGAACGGACTGTCTTCTTGACATCAGGTCCATCTTTATCTCCATCGTTTTTGCACGGCTGGTTCAGGTGAGAAAAGGGTGTTGGAATTCTCCAACTCTCGTCACCAAATAGTGAGAAAAGCCCCATTGATTCTAGCCCACAGCCAGTTCCATCGGTTAGGGTCATGCTCTCGTTAAAAGACTTATACATCGCCATATTGAGTTCGTGCCCTTGTATTACCGGGTGTGCTGTGAATATTACGTTAGTTATATGAATATTAGATGTAAGGGATGGCGGAATTAACCATATGCAAGCATGTCCTCTGATCCCCAGCATGCTTCTTCAAAAAATGGTGCAATGGTTTGTATCGACTTTAGGCCCCATTTTTGGGCCAGCCTCATCCACTTCAAAAACATCCAAAACCTAGAACATGACTGCCGTTGATAGCTGTCTAAAAGGCAGGCAAGTTTGTTACGGCGAATCGATTCATATTCCGGCGATTCCCAATCTAAATCCACACATCTGGTCCAGATCTGGAGCATGGTATTGGCTATTGCCATGTCTTCATCAAGAGCCGCCCCTGTCCCACCTACCACGCACAATTAGCATCTCCAGTAAAGATATAGATGAAGAAGTGTAATACCCAGTTTCTCATAAATTGCATCAAAACCAAAACCCATGCCGTCCTTCCCTGTCCTCGCCTCTTCCAAGAACCGCGCTCCAATAATGTTCTTAAGCTTGAGTTGATTCAGGTCGCAATCCTCACTTGGCCAAAAGGCTATTTCGGGAGAAACCTCCCTTCCTTCACGTAACATAACATTACACAAGCCTTGAATGTACTTTGACTGTTTAAGTACGTTCTTTCCAATCAAATTTTTCCCAACCTCGCACGGTTCTGTTAAATACCATTCCATCAAGTCCAGGAAGATGTCTTTCCGATTGAAAATGATCCTCGAGCCATGGAACGCGTGATCAATTAGGAGGCCATTGATGGTTCGGACATGGCGAGTAGGTATTTTATGGATTGTAAAGCAGAAACTGTCATTTATATCCAAGCGGTGGTTCCGTCCAGATCTTGGCGCTAGCCTCCCGTTGACTATTTTCATGTAGTTGTTTCTTGCTTTCCGGATAGGAAGATCTTCCAGAATAGAATCCATTCCGCTGCCAAAGATAGAGTCAATGCACAGCTGCCTCTGGAATTGCCGGAAGACCTTAATGGCCGGATCCGCATCCTCAAGTGGCTCAGGCAGATAGGTAGACCGTAGCACTATTAGAAGCCTCGGAGAAATCGGTGCAAACCTGTGAAACTTGGGACCCATATTGGTATGTTTCCCTGTACTGGTATCAAAATAAGCAACAGTCCGCCCCTCACTCACGTTATAGCAAGTGTCTGTAAGAATAAACTCTTCTTCATGGTTTACCGGTGTGCAGATAGCCATGTACATATCGCAGATGTGGCTGATAAAGTTAGCGGCGATGAGGAAGTAAATGCTCTCGCTAATGTGCTGCTTCCAATATCCCTCTAGGTCAATGTCCAAATCTATAATCGCTTCCAAGCTCTGAAACCAGACATCAATCGGTTTGGTGAAGCCGTGCTTTGCCATGTAGTGTTGTAAAAGCTCCTTGTCGTCATCATTATAATCCTGCATGCTGTCTACGTTGTACTTTCGGTGGTATTGCTCTCCACGATCGGCGAGTAAGAAAACGAACTTTCGCAATACATCTTTCTCCGTTCTCTTCAGCCATATAGCCGGCTTTCCATCTTGATGGGTCTTGATAATTTTGCGATAGATGCAGCTTGCTTTGTTCTCAAAGACGGCGAACTTTTTCTCAAGATGACCATGGTCTTGCAACGGTTTTGTCGGATTCACATACATATTTTCCAAGCCACAAGTGCGCCTTACCGAACTTTCATCAAAGGAAAATTCATGATCAGATAGGCAAAGGCTGTTCACCGCTTGGTCTCCAGGGTACATCTTCTTCTTGGGGTCGCGCTTCTTGGATTTCCCCTCTTTAGACTTTCCGGGGGGTGCATATTTGTGAGAGAAGTTTCTCAGTAGGAACTGAGGAATGAAATGTTGATACTCTGGCTTGTGAGCTTCCATGCTTGGCCTGACTGGAGATTCAGCCCATATATCGACACAAGTTATGAGATTGGAATCGATATTGAACCCCCGCTTCTGATGTTGGGTTGAAAGCATGAGCGATCGTGAACATTGCTGATTGGTTGTCGGTCCATACTTCTTCCGTAGTACTTGGCGTTGCATTTGTGGCCTTGTTTGGTTGGCTGCCGGCTGCCTTTCCAAAGCCCAGTGTTGCCTGTCTCATTAAGCGAGTGACGAGGCTGTGGTTGGTTGATGCTCGATGGGAGGCCTCGACAAGCCGAACTTTCCTATTTGCGGTACAGATACAATAATCGAGCATTAAGTACCACTGATAGGTGTTGGAGCAGGAAGAGGAGAAACACACCTCCATCAGCGGTGTACTGGCACTGCCCGGAATCCTACTCTACAATGCATCTTGGGTTTCTCTATGCACGTACGGTGATACGATGACTGGCCAAGCCTCCCTGCTTTTCCATATCATTTCGTGCCAACTGTGATTGTCACAAGCAATTCCTAAACTTCTCATGTCTCATTCAGACCTCAGTTATCTCAATTATTCTTCTTTTCGTAGTAAATAATGTAGCAGCATAGGGGCAGCACAGAGACCATAACATACCCTACACTGTTTAAACACAACATGATCACGAATTTTCCCTTGCATGGCTTTTTGTGTACAAATTTTCGTTCATGACAAACACGTTTCTCCTTCTCCTCCGAGAATATGCATGCATATTTTTTTATTTTGTGTGATTCAATGCGACCTATGGAAGAGGCCAAAGCAACACAACCTAGTATCTCCTCCGGCGGATGGCTACCAATCAAGCATCTCCTCTACTGTACATGGAGGGCTGAGTTGCCAGGGATCTCCCTGCAATATTTCAATACTTCAATTCAAGTTCCAAAAGAAGATAATACATTGCACTTCTTTTCTTAGCTACAGTTCTTGCAACATGCAGGACAAGCACATGCAAGGAAGGGCGTCTATATCATAGTCGTCAAGTCTCCAATGTAGAATCTGTCACCCATGCATGCATCGACCACTGTATTAACTAAACCTCTTGATTCTTTTCACTGTAACTAAACTACTTGTAATTCTCTCCTACCCAAATCCGAAAATTGTAACGCAGCATCCCCGTGGATATTTTGTTGCGCTTCGCTAATAGACGCCTTTGTGCCGTTATGCCCTATATTTGCCCCTCCAAACCGGCTCGCCCAAATCTGTTTCGGTCCTAGATATGTACAATTGGAAATATGATATTTCCATTCGCTCGTCGCTCTTTCGCTGTACTAGTAGTTATTTTTCGTACGCTATTTCTTCAAAGTCTCCCACTGCGAATCTCCTTGTCAAAGATCTTGACGCCCCAAACATCGTAAAACTGCAGCGGTCCCACCGTCTTGAATCGCAGGCGAGACCCTCCGTTAAACTCGTCATCGCTATCGCTCTCCGAGTCGAGGCCGTCCAGCGGGAGAGGCGGAAACATGTTGCTGTGGGGGCCCAGGCTCGTTGGACCCGGGAATTTGTCCTTGCTCTTGCCCTTGGCCCGCTTGTTGTTGTTTCGCTCATCCGGGGCGTCATTGGTCTCGTCCGACGGCCGGATCACTCGGTCAACACGATCGTCTTCCATTGCGATCCACTCCAGTTTGAGCTCTGGATAGTGCGACAGATTGTCTACAATGAATCTCAGGATTTCTCTAACAACCCAGATGCAAGTGTCGTTGTTGCGGAAGTGTAAGATGTTGATTGCACGCAGGCTAACCAGACCAGAAAAGTATTGCATAAAAATATGCTGCTCAAGTTAGCTTTATGTAACCATTATTCACAGGATTCATTTCTACTTACCACAGCCTGGATATTCATGCTCAGTGCTAGTTCCTCGAGTTTTCGGCCCTGGGTGCAAATGAGAATCATCGTCTTCTCGTTACAGTCCCAGCGAGTGCCGCTGGCTTCGTCTTTGATCATTAATCGCCTTAGATGGCCAATATGCTTCTTGAGAACAAGCCTACGAATCTGGTCCATATTTGCAAAGCTCGGCATGGAAAGGGCCTCGGGCTTGCTCTTAGGGCTGCGCTCGAGCAAAAAGAGGTCATGTATCTCCTCGAGCTGAGAGGCAAAAACGAGGAACTGATTGCACACGTTGTCCGTGAAGATGCTCCTCAATGGCAGTGGCCGTACCTTGTTTGCCTTAGTGAACAAAGACCAGATGGCCGCCTGGTCTCCAACATTGAGAAGGGTGATCTGCCTCAGGCAGGATAGGTTAATTGTCTGCGAGAGAACAGATGCCTTGACGGGGATGAGGTAGATGCTCAGGGATGTGAGCATCAGGCCTCTTGTGCGGCGGACATAGTCGCTCATACTGGTAGTATTGACGCCGGCTGCCCTACGCTCCGACTCATCCATCTCCTCCTCGATGACCTGGATTTCGTTCTGGAGGTCAGTGACCATGGCACTGAAGCCCCTGAGTTGGGCGTCAGCATCTTTGATCTGCGTATGATCTATTGCCGAGCCTTGAGCATGTAGGTCGTTGATTTTCTTCCCTATGGCTTCGCTCTGGTTCCGGAAAGAATCAAGTTTGGTCATCAGGTTCTCCAAGTTGACCTTGTGCGCAGAGGATTGAGTGGCGTTGCCAGGCGTCATGGAGGGGGCCACGGCCGCATCAGCCGCTGGCGTAGGAGTAGCAGAGCCAGAGGAAGAACCAGTTTGACCAGGTTCCGTTTCAGAGATGTCCCCTTCCACAGGCTTGGAATCAGTACCATCTGGAAGGCTGGAATCCTCGGTTTCTTCAAAACCATCCCCAAGAACTTCAATATGGGCAATATCGATATCTTCAGGAGAAGCGTCGATGCCGTTCCTCTTTGGTGCCTTGCTAGACGAACTTTCGCTAGGCACCGTCGTCTCACTTGCCTTGGCACTAGATCCCTCTTCAACTTCCTTCATAGGGGGAGACGTAGCAGTTGTCTCGTCCGCTGCAATTGAAGACTCGCCCTGAGATACACCGTTGGTGGTGCTTGTTGTAGCCTCCTGGTTTTGGGGGGTTGGCTGCCCGCCAGTCAGTGCTGATGTTTCGACAGAATCTACATAATTCCGCGCCGCCTTGGCTATGGTATCAAGCATATCTTGCGCAGTGGCAGAGAAATTGGAAGATCCACTGGTAATCGTCATGAGTTTGGTAGATGCGTTCTTTATGGATTCGATGAATGCTTCTCGAACATCTGCCCCCAAAGCCTCCGGCCCCTTCTTTTCATCCTCCTGCTCAGATTCGATGTTATCAGCTTTACGCGGCGCTCCAGGTGGCGGTGAGAATAGCTGAAATATTTTGCCCAAGACGGCTTCTTGAAGTCTCCGCTCCTCGTACACCCTATATGACTTGGAGTCGAAGCTGGTGCCATTGTTGTTCTGTGTAGCGGGGAGAACCTGGAACTCGTCCTCAACATCAGAATCGTCTGCGTCGGAATCAGGCAGCGGCTTACGCGCCCGGCTTGCCAACCCATCCGAAAAGGATAGTTGTAGTTCAGTAAGCGTTGAGCTAGAGTTCTTGATGCAGGCATTAAGCTCGCTCACGATATCGAGGTTTTCGATATCCAGCACACTGAGGCTCTGGAGGTTCTTGAACCCCGAAAACGTAGATGGCTCCTTTGCACCAGTCACACGCTTCCCAGTCTTATTCTTAGGCACTGACTTGGACGACGGCGGTAGGAGAGAAGGCGGGGGACCGCTGACAACAGGTGGCACGACGCCCGGAGGCGGAGGCAGCAAGCTGAGAGGAGCAAGCGGCGGAATGCTTCCCCAATGGTTTGTCGATTCTGGCTGGGGGTGAGGATCGATGGAGACGGGGAGCGGTGGCGGCTGTACGTAGTATGAGTCTCCCGCCTGCATCCGTATATGCAGCTTTTTCAGTGATGCGATTCTATGCAGTTCGCGGTAGACGGGTCTGCTGAGTTCCACACGAATGTTCCATCTAAAGCGCCGAGACTTAGCATCCCTCACTGACACGAAAAGCCCACGATGATCGGGATCAAGTTGGCAATTGGGCTGGTTCCAGACGGCGACTCACCGGAAAACTTCAAGTGATCTAGCTTTTCTGAGTGTAAGATGCAAGAGCGTATTTAAAAACTTGCCGCAACTGGCACTATACAGGTAGGATTGGTAACAGCACTCTCCCTTAAGACCAGCGCTGAGAGTGTCCATGGATAGATCCCTCAGATGCTTGGCATAATCATAATTGCTGGTGGTAAAAGTATCAAGACCGCCGGCAAGACCGTCGATGGGGGAGTCGAAGTTGAGGTCGTCATCGTCGGGGAAGATGATGTGGAAGTTCCTGTATAGCTGGGCCGAGGCGAGTTCGTGGAAATGGCGGGAGACGAGAGCAAGACATATCAGATCGCTCTGGGAGCACTAGATGAGAGGACCAACAGGGCACACGTAAGCATAGTGATGCAAAATGGGTGGGAAATTTCGGGATCCTCTGGAGAGATGAGCTGGAAAGAAGGGATTTCGTACATGTGAGATGATTTCCCGCTGGGTTTCGGTGGGCAAGTCGACAAAGGTGAGTCGCTGCTTGTTGGGCTGGGCCGCCACCTCGTCGCCGGCATCGCTCGTGGCCATGATGGGATACGTTGTGAGAGCGACAGCAGGCAGGCGAGAGGGCGACGCTGGAGAGACGAAGCGCGCTCCTCAGGGCCACAGACGATGCCGGGAGGAGATGTCTTGATGATCTAGAGAGGTTTGTCGGCCGAGAGCGCGTAACCTGCCGATGGGGAGTGGCGAAAAGAGGAGATGCGACGCTAGGACAACGGAATGGGATTGCGGCGCAAAGAGGCTACAGCGTGACTCGGCACCGAGATTCGAGATTGACCGAATAAAAGATGCCGGTGAAGATGCTGGTATTGATGCTGTACTGTCGCCGATATAGGGAATCGAGAGACGAGAGACGGTGATACCCGGGGTTGCGACAGCACCAGATGGACGGCAGGAGGAGAGGAGAAGAGATTTAGAGTAGAGCAGAGCAGCCACAGCGTAACGAATGTTGTCAGGAAACCCGCACAACAGCACCGAACAAACGGCAAGAGAAAGTAAGTCGGAGCCAAATTGGCGTTGGTCGGACAAAGGGCAATCTGCGGCGCCTTGGCGGGTTCTCGGCCTTTGTTGCAACTCTGTTCGTCTTGCTTGCGTTGTCTCTTCGCTTGGTCTGGCTGGAGTCGGCCAACATGGATGTGGATGTGGGGAGGGAAGTGGTGAAGAATCAGAATCAGAAGATGGGCCAGGCGGGTAGAGGGGCCGGCCAGCGGGGTGGATGCGAGGACAGGCGACCGTTTAGGCGGCTGGCGCTAGTTTTTGGAGAGTTTGGCCCTGTAATTATGGGGGTGTGCTGGCTTTTGGGCTAGGTAGGGCCGGGGCTGGTTGCACTACAGCAGAGTGGAGGGTTAGAATGAAGTAAGACGGCGACATACGGCTGAACTGGAGGAGGGGAGGGGCAGAAGAGGCGGGCGGGGCTGCGGCAAGTTTTCGTAGGTGCTTGGATCTAACTTGATTGTATTGAGTGAGGCTTTGACAATTGATCGGGGTAGTTTGATGTGTTACTGGTACCATCACCGGAAGAGTCGATTGAGAAGAGCTGAGTCGAGGGAGTTGATTCACGGCATCTTTCTTCCATCTCGACCCCTGTCAGTCAGTGTCAGCGCTTGAGGGGAAATGTACAGGTACAGGTACAGGCACAGGTAGCCGAGGAACAATGTGCGAGTACCTGCGTTGCAGTTCATTCAGCCACTCGCCACTGCAAACAATCCATTGGATCCCCCTCTCGAGACGAGCCAGAGCCGTCTATTGGCCACAGTCCAGGTCACAAGGAGGTCATTGGAAAGCCGAGCTGACAGAGACGGGGCCACCCGTCCAGGATAAGTAGATGTAGGCCACAGTTGAGGGGACATTGGATGTTGAGGCGAGTAAGTCGAGTACCTGTTACAGTACAAGTGCAGTGACGCCCGACTTGCTGCTTCACGATGAAAACAATTGTCGTCAGTATATAAAAGATTCTTGTCTGCTGCCTTGCTGCAAATGTCCATGGCTATTAATAAGAGCCAATCTGCAAATTCGATGAGTCACAGCCTGCCTCGACTAATGCACTCTGCACATCAATAAGGGCACAATTAATCCTGGTCGTGATCCTGTAAACACACACTTACACACACTGTATTTTTGTCCACCCAACAGCAGCGCTCAAGTAACCAGTACATTGATCGATTGCCGTACCAAGGAATACCTGAGGCAACAGCACTGATTAAAGCACCTGTTGATAACCTCAACAGATGCTCTTTACATCTCCTTAACATCAACGCCTCTCACAGTGTATTACTCGTTCATTCACCACTTACAACTTATCAAGCTCAGACAAATCCTACAGCAATTCAAACCCCCTGGCAAAAATCGAATGCAATGCAGCCCGGTTAGGCAATTGCCGAGCGGGCCTGGCATTCATCGCGCCACATGTCCTGCTTTAGCCGCCCCCATCCATTTAATCGCCCAAAACACGCGTTGAAGCTCGTCTTTTCTTCTGCAAGCTCTTTACGGCATTTCCCTCTCCATTCCCTAAATGAGACCAGACTGACAAAAATGCCCGCATCTGCCTAAACCAGTGTCACTGCGACTGGGGAACTCTGCTCTGTGCACGACTATCAGCATTTGAAATCACTCGCTCGTACTAGTGACTTCACACAGTGGCAACTGCTGGTGCTAACATCGTGTATCAGTGACACGGCAGAGCCCCCGTGAGCCAAGTGGGCTGTGCAAAGCAAAGCAAACTGGTTCCGTCTATTTTCCAAACCGCTAATGCAAGTGCAGTTGTGTCTTGACCCTTAAAAATAGCCATCTATGTCAACGGCGGTCCCAGCTCAGTCTCTCAGTTTTCTCCAACAATCTTCACCGTCTGCTTCAGCATCGTCCAGCACCGCTCCTTTTCCTTGTCGCTCTTTGATGATGCGTGGGTAGCCGGAGAAAAATTAAAAGAAGGAAATTTATTGCTTCTTATTTGTTTATGCATTCGATTCTTTTTTATTGAGTTTCTTGCAATACATTTGCGGCTCCAAGCTGAGACGTCCACTCGTTCTCTTTACTTGCTCACTGAGCTCGAATCTCGCCACTTCATCCAACCACAGCTTGCCAAGCACCAACATCTCTTCCTTGTTGTCAACTTGAGCAATCAGGAGAGGAACCAACAAAGCACAAAGAGATAGAAAACACACAAAAGGACATTACACCAATCAGGCATTCACACCATGGCAGACACCGAGGAACCGCAGTTTAATACGCTGGCGGAGAGGATAGCAGCGTTGAACAAGCAAAAGAACTTTAGCAGCGTCGGCACTTCTGAGGCTGCTCGCAAAAAGCCCAAGCCGCCTCCTCCTCCTGGACGTCCTGCTGTCGAATCCCGAAGCCAAACTGCCCCCGTCGTGACCGTCAACGGCTCGGCCCATGAAGCAGCGCCGCAGCAGCCTCCGAGACCCGGCAGAGCAAATGCCGATGCACCGCCACCATTGCCTCGTCGCAACACACAGAATGTAACCTCACCCGATGCTTCTGCCCCTCCGCCGTTGCCCTCGAGGACTGGATCCTTCCAGGCGTCGCCTGCGCTGCCGCCGCGACGAACATCAACGATTACCGTCCCCAAACCCTCAGGACGGCGCAACTCGGCTTCATCAGAGGCATCGATGCAGTCTACCATGTCGTCTCTGTCTCTGACCAAAACCATCTCTTCTACTACGAGCAATGGATCCAACGGGACAGTCGTGCACAAGCTGCCACCGGTTTGTGATATGAACAGCTTGCCCCCTCTCCCGCCTACAAAGCGGGAACTAGAGGCAAAGGCAAAGGAAGAAGCTGTCACAAGACAAGCGGCTATTAGAGAAAATTCCGTGAGGATGGCAGCCAGACAGACTGTGAACCAACCAGAGAGCCAGGCAGCCAGACCTAGCCTCCCTCCCAGACTGCCATCCAGGCCAGCTAAACCCCAGCCTTCGACGAGCACGGAGAGTCTACCAAAGCCAACGCTGAAACCGACACCAAAGCCAACGCCTGTCACTGTTCAGATAAGGGGGTTCGGGAGTATGACTGAGCCTCCAAAGATGCCAGCAAGGCCCAAGATTGATGCCGCGGCTGATGACGGGCCCCCTCCGATCCCAATGGCCTCTCGCCCATCAGTGGCTCAGATCCAAGCCATGTCCTCCCGTGCGTCGCCAGCTCCGCCAGTAGTGGCTAATGATTGCTGGGTATGCCGAGACTGGAGCGGACCCGATAACGTTGCCGCCCAATATCCAAGAGAGCAGCTCCCCCAGCATGATGTTGTGGGTTATCTTGCCCGCGTACTCTGTGACCCATTCCCGTCATACAACGACAAGGCAAGAGCCATCTTCACGTGGTTTCATCACAACATCATGTATGATACCAAGGCATTTTTCAGCGGTAACATTAGGGGGATGACACCCGAAGAAACGATACGTTACGGTGCGGCTGTGTGTCAAGGCTACGCGGAGACGTACAGGGCCATTGCCAACAAGGCCGGTCTGGAATGCGTTGTCGTCGGTGGCCATGGAAAGGGCTATGGCTATACTCCTCTGAAACAAGGACAAAGGCCGCCGCCTCCTGATGCAACTGGCCATGCATGGAACGCAGTTAGGGTTGATGGTGGTGCCTGGAGGCTTCTCGATGCCTGTTGGGGAGCTGGTCACATTTGCGGAGCCAACAATTTGTTCAAGAAAGAGTTTAGCCCCGTCCAGTTCACCAACAGCGGCGAGCGGTTTGGCCGTACCCATTTCCCGTCGGACAGCAGACACCAGTTCCGCGAGGATGGCCGCACAATCACTTGGGAAGAGTACATCGTCGGGCGCTCTCAGGGTCCGCCGGTGGAAATCTTTGGTAACTGCGGTCAAGAAGGCATCGCCGAAGACACTGTTGAGCCTGCATCAAAGCAGATATCTGTCAACAGCGGCCAAGTTGTCCGATTTCAGTTTGCACAGCTGTGTGAGCACTGGAAGGCGGAGAAGCACGGCCTTGGGAAGCCTTCTCTGTTTCTGCTGCAAATTCATGGCCTCGACGGCCGCAAGGATGATTTCATTCCGATTGAGACGGATGGCTACTGGCACTGGGCCGATGCCCATGCTAAAGACCTGGGAGCGCCAGGGCAGTCGGTCATGGTGCTGCAGTTGACATCAATGGACGGACAAGACGCACGAGGCGTGACAGCTCAACAATACCTTGCTAAGAAGGGACGGGTTGCGATGGCCTGGGCGTATGTGGCTAAATGGGATTTGGTTTAAGGATATGGCGAGAATGCATAGCAAGAGAGGGAATTTGTGGATTTGACAAGACAATGTGGAACAGAGAAGACGGGTTTGTGATACCCTTTGATGAATTATATACCGCACTTTAGCTAGCCCTTGAGTTTGAGGATTAATGTAGCAGGTAAAAGACGAGAAACGTCTAGATAATGGTATTCTGGAAGGATATATGACGAGGCTTGATGAGTTCACGGCTATTATATGCAAGCTTGTGATTATTGCTTTCATCTAGGAGTAATCCGTATTATTTATTTCCAGCCCCTCTATTCAAAATAACAACAGCTCATTCTGTTTGTTCGATGCATGTCTGATGATACCTATGTATTATACGCCTCTATTTACACCCCTAATCGTTGCTCAGCACTCCCCCTTCACCACCTTCTGCATCCTCTTTCCTTCAGCTCCACCCTACTCAGCACACGCCCCAATTCTGACAGACTTGCACGTGCAACACCCCCCTCCCCCCTTGGAATTGATGACGAAACGCCACTTTTTGCTTTTCCGACATGCTGGTTTCAAAAAGTTGATCGACGTGGCAGAAACGGCAGCAAATCAAACGGTTCTTATTGTTGTTTTCTGGCTGCCCCCTTTTATCGCCATTGCGATTGCGACATTGTCGTTTGATGGAATTTAATTGTTTTTTATTGCGCGTTTCAATGGCTTGATTTTTTATTCTATTTTATAATTTCTTTATTGTACATCTTTGCAGCGAGCTGTTGAGCTCTGGAGCTGCTACTCACTCATCCTCCCCAAACCTGCGCCTCTACAACACCCAATCGCCAACACTCAACACCAAACTCTCACCAAATAACAATGCAACCGATCCAATTCATCGCCTTATAACGAAAACCCTCTTCACACACCGCCAAACTTCTCAATCATGGCTCCCTCCGGCTCCCCCCACGCCTCCCCAGCGACAAGCCTCTCCCGCACCGAAACCCTCAGCCTCGTCTCCCTCTCCGGCGCCTCGCTCGCCATCCTCGCAAACACATTCCACGGCGACGGCGAGCCCCTCATCGCCTCTCTCTCACTATCTCTCGTCGCATTCTCGCTATGCTACGCCATGATCCGGTGGCTCGGCCCGACCTTCATCAAGGCCGGGTTTCGGGGCCGCGACTTGAGCAAAGTGAATAGCGCGGAGCTGCCAGAGTGCATGGGCGCCGTGTGCGCGGCCGTGTATCTCATTACGGTGATAATTTTCATTCCGTTTCCTTTTTACAAGGATATTGTTGCGGCGACGAGTGGAGGAGGGAATCGGGATGTTGTGGTGGAGATACACCATGCGAACGAGGGACGATTCTTGCATCGATTCCCTCATAACAAGGTAAGAAAGATATCATCAACCTCTCCTATATACACACACAAACGAGAGCATATATGAGATATACCAATTTCCCAACCCCTACTTCTCTCTCACCCCAGATATAGAAGATGTTAACTGACCGTATACACCAGCTCGCCTCCTACCTCGGCGCCATCATCTCCCTCCAAACCATCGCCCTCCTCGGCATCGGCGACGACCTCTTCGACATCCGCTGGCGCCACAAGTGGTGGATCCCAGGCCTCGCCTCCATCCCCCTCCTCGTCGTCTACTTCGTCGACTTCGACGTAACCTCCATCGTCATCCCCGTCCCTCTCCAACCCTTTCTCGGCGACCTATTCGATCTCGGCGTCCTCTACTACGTCTACATGGCCTGCGTCGCCATGTTCTGCCCCCAGAGCATAAACATGCTCGCAGGAATCAACGGCATCGAAGTCTCCCAGTGTATCGTCGTATCACTGCTCATCGCCTTCAACGACTGTCTCTACCTCTTTACTCCGTATCCTCACCCAGCGACGGATTCTCACCTTTTTTCGCTCTACTTCTTGCTTCCTTGGATCGGCGTCTCGGTAGCTCTGCTCGCCCACAACTGGTACCCAGCCAAAGTCTTCGTCGGAGACACCTACTGCTACTTCTCCGGCATGGTCTTCGCCGTCGTCGGCATCCTCGGCCACTTCTCCAAGACGCTCGGCCTCCTCCTCGTCCCCCAGCTCTTCAACTTCCTCTACTCGTGCCCCCAGATCTTCGGCCTCATCCCCTGCCCGCGCCACCGCCTCCCCAAGTTCAACGCCCGCTCCGGCCTCCTCGAGCCCTCTATTACTCCCTGGTCCCCCGATCGACAGCCGCACCCTCTCGTCGGCAAGGCCCTGCACCTGCTGCACCGCCTGCGTCTCCTCCGCGTTACCACCGATGATGCTGGCCTCTTCGTCGAAACGAGCAATCTAACGCTCCTCAACCTGTGGCTCGTGTGGCGAGGTCCCCTGAAGGAAAACCGCCTCGCCTGGGAAGTGACATTACTACAGCTATTCGTGGGCCTCTTTGGCCTCTTCGTCAGACATAAGCTGGCGCTCCTCATCTTTAAGGAAGACAACTGGGGCAGCACAGGACAGCATTAAAACCACCAATCCATCCTACCAGAATCTCGCAATTTCTACACATGTATATATACTACTATTCTAATTAGATAGCAAGCAATGGGATACCAAAGATTCAAAATTCAAAATTCAAGATTCAAGACATTCAGCACTAATCCATAGAATGGTCAAAAAGACTGAGAGTCCAATTTTCTTTGTTCATAGTTCTATCTGGCTACCTTAAACTTTGAACCCGATTCATCAACAGAACTTTGGTCCCAAAACTCGAACAATCGTCTTGTTAAAAAAAAAAAAAAAAGATCAAACGGATTTGTCTGTCCATCCATTATTTCACATGTCGTCGTCTCAACCCAGAGGCCACACATAAAACCCAGTGGCCTCATTCCATCCGGCCGCCGAGCAGGGAATCGAAAAAGAAAAACGAAGGATTCCCGCTCTACCAACCCGCCCATCCAACCCATCCACCCCAACCTCCGTCCAGTTAAAATTCATAAAGATCAAGATGATAAAAGTACACAGGACCCTCTCCCGTTCCCCAGAAAACCCTAGTTTTTGAAGTGTTGGAAAAAGCAACCATGTCCTAAAATTACGCCCCTCCTCTTGAGAAAAGAAAAAAGAAATAAATAAAAAATTCCCCGGCCCTAAAGTCCAGCAGACTCCTTTTTTGTATATCCGGAGCGTTGGGTTGCCTTGAGACGCCTTTGCCTGGCCCCAAAAAGTTTGGACCAAGTCAAGGATTCAAAGATAGCAGGTAGCGTTGGTCTTGCAAGTTAGAACTCCCTGCGTCGACCTTGCGGCTCGACATCTCCATTGGCGCCAAATCTTTCATTTCCCAAAATCGTCGTCTTCCCTTTCCCCTAAACGCCAAGTAAAAAGAAAAGAAGTGTAAAGTAAAAAGTAAAAACAATGATGGGCAACATATCCGAGTCGTCCATTGGCCTTGTATAAAAATTTGAAACAACTCCAACCTCCATTTTTGAGACTCATCCAATTGATTTCCCTTCCCTCAAACGCGGTACATGACTAATCGCGAATTCCCGCCATGAATAACACGAAATGAACACAAAAAGCATCCTATCCTACACATTTCATGGGTGACCGTTTGTGGTGGCGGCGGCTGCCGCTGTAGGTGTAGCCGCGACTGCACTTTCGACTTTCTCCATAGTTGCTGACTCTACATTCTCCAGCTTGATCTCATCCGCCTCAGAAGGGCTAGGCTTTGTAGAAATGAGGCTCAATGAGGGCTTCACCGCGGCCTTGTTCATCCTGCTCTTGGTGTAATCGCTAAGGCTCAGCTTCTTCTTGATTGGACTTGAAGTTGCAATGGCTCCGTTGACGGCTGAGTTGATGCTAGAGATGATTGCTGATTGCACAGCACTGCTTGCCGATAGTGGCGTGGTCGTAGTTGAAGCAGTGGCATCGAGTGCGGGCAAGGTGGGCATTTGAACTTTAAGCTCAGGTGCCTTTGGCTTCTCTGGGGTAGACTCCGCCTCGCTCAGAGGGGCTGCTGGTGCTTCTTCAGGAGCAGGTAGAGGGGGCGCGTCATGCACTTCCGCGTCTTCTACATCTTGAGTTGGAGGAGGAGACGGAGGCGGCTGAGTTTCCTCTTCGGCTTTTGGTGGGTCCGGTTTCTGCTCAGTCTCTCCGGCATCAACGTCCATGGCGTCAGCCGTTGAGGGCCGTGAGTCTGAGATGGACGATGATCGCTTGCGGTCCTCTTCAGCGCGCGCTCTGTATCTGTTGTTGAGGAGTCGCTGAGAAAGTGAAATGATTCGCTTCTTGCGACAGGGGAGTTCTTGCGGCTGACTAAACCACTCGTCGTCTACGGGATCTGTCTGAATGCCCATGTCGCAGTAGACGGGTCGTGGCGATGCGGATGATTGCCTGGCTCGTATGTCTGCTGAGCCCTGGCGGACTGCAGTAGATTTAGAAGAGGTTCCAAGATTTGGTGACCTTGAGCTAGCAGGTGAACCGGATTTGCTTCGGGAGGTGGTGCTTGCATCAGCATAGCTGCCAATGTGAGGCGTTGAGCCGGTTCTGGATTTTGATTTGGAAGACGTCGAGGCTGTTGTAGTGTCTGATACCCTCTTCTTCTTCCTCGGTGGTTGCTGCTGCTCTTGTTCCATACGGCGGAAGGAGTCTTCCACCATGGCCACCTTGCGCTTGTCACGATCTGTAGGTTCGGTCAATATCCCTAATTGATCAAAAGAGCCCTGGCGCAGCGGAGTTCGATCCCTGCTAGAGGGCTTGCTCCGTGCCGGGACCGACCCATCTCGGCCCTCACGCTCAGCGTGCTCATCGACATGGCCTTCACTGGCAGCACGACTATTTGTGGCATGACCGGTGCTGCTTGGTGAGATGGTGTGGGCCTTTGTCTTGCGTGATCTCTTCTTGTTGCCGCGGGACTGGCTCTTGCCGTATAGATAGTGTCGATGGAATCGTGCGAAGGCGCAGTTATTATCCTGATCACACGCACAACCCCCATATTCTGACAATATCCGGTCGATCCAGTTGGAGATGGCTGTATACTCTGACTCGTCGAGTTCAAACTCATCTTGCGCTGCGCCATCATCATCGCTGAGGCCTAGCAGATGTAGCCAGCGCTGAGAGACGCTCTTTTCTAAACGAAAGTCCCACGGTAGAGTAATCTGCTCGCTGGGTGGAATGTATCGGTCGCTGACGAGCCAGAAGTGGTAGTCCGACTTGTTGATGAGGAAGGTGTCCAGTTGAGCGTTGGGCTTGCAACTTCTCCGAACATAGCGGGCCAAGGAGCCTTCTTTACGGGTGTCGATGTAAAGTGGGAGAATAGGATGGAAAAAGACAAAAGGGAGAGGCGATGAGAGATCAGCCCAGAGGTTATCACCGTCGGCACAGTAATCCTTCTGGAAGCCAATCTCGCCATTCAACTCGATGAGAGGCACGTCCTTTTCGATGGAAGACGTCGACTTGAGAGAGCGCCAGAGCAAGGTAGTGCCATTCTCCAGCGCCTGTGTGGCGTCCTTGATCTCAAGCTTCGGTCGCTTTCTCTCAAGAGCAGGCAGTGCGTCCTGGAAGACCTCTGAGTGTCTCCGGCCGACCTCCTTTTCCAGAGCAGAAGGCGACTCTAGCCATCGTACCAGAGCGGTGGGGATGGCGAGGTTGGCAAATGCATTGGAGCGAGCGTCGGGCACGTCGTTGTATAGGGAGCAGAAGCTCTCAGAGTAGTGGTGGATTTGAAAATCGTCGGGGAGGTCGGGAGGAGTCGTGGCGGGACTCGGAGGGTGCGTAGGATTCGCCCGGTTGTTCCCATACGAAGGGCTTCGCTTGGAAGGCTGGGAGCTCACGGACAGGGAAGGTCGGTGGGAGGTTTTTGATTTCTTGGCTGGAGGAGGGTGATGGTCACCGTTGTGGCCGTGCTTGCCGCCTTCCGAAGCCGCGTGGATACCGTTGAGAAGAACTTCGCTGGGCTTGGTTTTCTTCTTGTGGCTCTTGGAAGGGGGTCGCTTGGTGGATTTTTTGTCGATGCTCTCTGGCTCTAGGATGGTATTCCTGAGCCGTAGAGTGCGCTCGATCGCCTTTTGTCGATTCAGCGGTCGGGGCTTGCAGTCGGCACACGAGTGAGCAAAGTCCTCTCGGATGGCCTCCTCCCGATTCTCGGGATAGAAGCAATCAATGTGCTGCCATGTGTCGCACGTCTCGCAGTATATTGTGTTTCCGTCGTCGTCAGAGAAATTGCAGATACACTTGATGGTGTAGGGCTCTTCCTCTGGCGCCTCAATCTTGTGGGCGACATCGTCGGGGCCGGTCGGGCCCACGAGCGCGATGTGGTTGGCCTGGGTGGAAACTGCTGCTTGCGTCGACAGCGGAGCTGGCTTGTCTGTCATAGTCCAAAGGAGAACCACGCTGGGTAGTCGATGTCGCAAGGGATGCGTGGATTGATTATTGTCGCGGTCTTGAGAGCATGACGGCGCCGATCAAGACGCGCGCCGGATAGATGAGCTGGAGCGTCGAGCTGTCGAGGATCGCGACCAGCCGCGTCATACGCCGGAGCGGAAACGATGGCGCAGTCGAGTCTTGGACAGGCGGCAGGCGGCGTCTGGGCACTTGAAGCGTCGTGATTTGGGGATTGACTCAAGGGCAGAGGCCTAGTCGTCAACAGCCGTCAGTAGGAGCGAAGAAAAAATGGGCGACGGGTTGAAGAGGAGGCGAGAATCACGAGCACAGCTATGGGGGTTTTCATACGCGTCGAGGGCGATGGCTGGACACTGAAGGGCGTCGAATGTTTCTCGCCTGGGTCGTAAAAATTCGAACACGATCGGGCGGGAGGCGACTGGATTGTTGGTCGAGGAAAAGGTGAGAGCAGGTTGGTCCACGAGAGAGTGGGATGAAGGGGGCAAAAAAAAGCGGCCGTGGGAAATAAAAGGAGGACAAGGCAAGATGACAAGGCCAGGCGGTAGCAGCTGAAGTCGGCGGGCGTCTGGATTGATCGGGCTCCTGAGGCAAAAGATTCGTCAACGGCCGGCAACGGGGATGGAGGAGGAGAAGGAGGATGGGGAGGAGCGACGAAACTGAGAGGGTGTCTTTGCTGCAGCGCGAGAACGAGTGCGGCGGCACCCTCGAGGTACGTACCGGCCAGGGTGTCCAATCATGCAGCGTCGCCAGTGCAAGTCCAAGCCCAGCCCAGCCCGTAGCGGCACAGTCCAATCCGGTGTCGAGGATTCCGGGGCCCAGAGAGGAGAGAGTCCAGAAGGGCAGCGAGCGAGCGAGCGAGAGACTGAGGGGGTACGAGCACACGGCACTACGGGAGCAGCAGTGCGCTGTAGCAGTGCCCGTATCGTACGTATGTACAGTACTCGTAGCACTAGCACGGAGCGCTGGTGCTGGTGCTCATCCATCCTGCAGCAGAACCAGTGCAGAACTGAACTGCGAAAAGAAACTTGCAGAGAGGGCGGCACTCATCTCAGCGCCAGGCGACAGAGGCAACAGGCGCTAAGCCCAACGGCGAATGGGCGGTGGGATAGCGACGTCTTAGTGTGCGTCCAAGGCCCATCCATGCACTGGGGCCGTGGGCGTACGAGTACCGAGTACTTGCACGGAGCGCCGAGTACCTCGCGGCTGGCACAGTGGTGAGCGTGCGAGCGAAAAAAGAGGGCGAGACGGGGGGTGCGTATGTAGTGGTGGCAGGTCGGCAGGTATTCGGTGCTAGTGCCTGGAGGGCAGTAGTACGACCGCTCGCAGCGCTGGTTGCTGCCTGAGGCGGCGACTGTCTGGCGGCGGCATTGCACCACTGCAAGATCCATTGCCAGCCATCAGGCTCGGGGCTGGGCAGGGCAGGGTACAAAGGTACAAAGGCCGAGGTAGGGTGCGGGAGGAGGTGATGCAGTCAAGCAGGAGAAACGCTGACGAGGGGAGAGAAGAAGGTCGAGAACGGGCAGCGGAAGACGGATGCGAGAGAGAGGGGAAGGGGCCGCACCGAAGAGAGGACGGGAGGAAAAGAGTGTGCGCAGGCTTGTATGCGTGTGTAGATGCGAGTGCGGTCTGTAAGGTTTTGGGTGGGTAAAGCCGCGGGTGGGTAATGATATGCGAGAGCCTCTGGATGGGCGGGCAGTGTAATGCAGTATGAGAGCTTGAGCTTGTAATAGGGAGTCAGTCGGCATGTGAGATGGCCAAGGGGGGCCGGACGATGGGTAATGATCCATGGCGCATGAATAATCTTGCGTCCACACAGCATCGAGAGAAGAGAAGAGCAGCGCAGAGAAAGAGAAGGGGGGAGAAGAGGAGAGAAGAGAAGCAACTTACCCGCCATTTGTGGTGCTCCATCGATCTGGCATATCATGGATATCATTTGATGTCATGTCATGTCGGAAGGAGATGGCGATGTCCTGACTGGTGAGGTTCTGTGGACGGTTTATAGCAGGATTCAGCCGCAGCTTGGCGAGAGAAGCCTGCCCATCTTGCTCATGACGGCTATGTTGCCTGAGGTGCTATGGGCTGAGGCAGCAGCCAGTCGCATAGGTAATGGAGAGAGCCGAAATAGTACTCGTAAGAGGCAGAGCAATAAGAACGAATATGATGGAGTGAGTCGGAGGGACGGAGGTAATATGTGAAGTGTAAAAGTGTGCTGATTTCTTGCAGTTGAACAGCTTTGATGGTTTCCTTCTTTCTCGACAAACTCAGCAACAAGTGAGCGATGTTGAACTTGTAGACGAGTCTCTGGGGAAAAAAGCTCCATTTGATGGTTTCAAAGGCTCTTTGATGCGAAACTGGGAGCCAAAGCCTCAGGGTTTAGCGCCCAGCCGCTGTGTTGTTCAGGCACATGCCCCTATGCCCTACAAGAATAGAAGCAGAGCAAGCCCTCAGTGGCGTCACTGGTGATCCAGGGTTGGCCACTGTCGACTGCTTCCGTACTGTACTGTGTGGATGGTGTGGTTGCAGTGAGCCAGGCCGGTGCGAATTTTACCACTTTAAGCCTACCACGTACGGAGTTGCGACCCAATCAATATGAGGCGGGAAATTGAAATTAATTAGCACGTCGGGACAGGATAAGATTTGAGTGGATGGACGTGACAGGAAGAATGATGGCCATGCCGGCAGCTGCTCTATTCGGCTGCATCTTTCTCATCCGACGCAGTAACTTCAAATTGTAATTAATTAGGTCCATTTGCGCTGCTGGTGCATTGCAGCGTGCGCGTCCGGTATCTGCAAAGTACGAGTGCATGTACCTGTACCGGCGGTTTCAAAGGAGTACGGAGACACCAGCCAGCTCCGTGCAGACCTGCATGCGTCTCCTCCGGGTGCGAGAATTTGACGAAAGGATAGTGTCAATGATTCAAGTCTTTCGTCTCCATGTTTTCACTCAATATAGCACCAACAGGGCGTACAAACATGTTCTCTCCCTTGTCTACAAAACAATGCAATGTATCGTATTCACGTTCGGAGAACGGAGTAAAGGCTACGGACACACACCCCGAAAGCCAACTCACACCACCCGCTCGTACTCGTACCAGCATCAAAAGAGTCGCTGCACCAACTTTGGCACAGTCATAAAAAACCAAGCGGGGAATATGCCTGCACCACCGAAACAGCACCGCCGCCTCATTCGCCAGTCTCCAGCCTCTAGTACAAGCCTTGCGCTCGTCATCCCAGCAAATAGCCCTGCCGTCACAGACTCCTCATTGGCCAGTCACAATAAGCAGAGCACAATAACGGACCTGTGCTTCTGCGCGGCGCGCGAATCGCGTCGCTTCATCCTTGGAGTGCGAACTGGGGGGGCTTGAGAAGCTGGCCAATGAGGCTGGCGGCGCAAGAGGACGATAAAACCTTGGCTGGCTAGCTACTGCTGTAGGTTTCAGCAGCTAGTGTGCATACGACTGGTCGTGTTTTGTTTTTGTTTTTGTTTTGATTGACTCGATTTCTTCTTTTTTTGTTGGATTTCCACATGTCGCCGGGCCTTGAGCTTGCAACGATTGTTTCCTAATCTATTGTAGCACCACCACAGGGACTCCGTTACACTGCAATTTGGTCTCAATGTTACTTGGTCAGCGTCGTAAGCCTACGTCGCACCGCCTACAGCCGAGAGACAGAGCAGCACGAAGCGTTGCCCCATTGGAACCATCAAATTTCAAGATTACGTCGTGTTGTTGTGAAATGATCATCATTGATGCCAACTGTTCTAATCCTTGTGCTCCCTCACGGCTGCTGAACCCTGACTCCCATCCTACTGAACAGCGCGCAATCCTAGCCCACACAAAACAAAATCGTGCCCCCATTTCTCTCCCGCACTACGCCCTTCCATCCTACGCCGTTCTCTCGATCCACCAGCCTTCTTCGTGCCACAGTCCAAGCCTGCGCTCACAATGAAAGCACAAAACGTGCAAAATCAAAAATTGCGCCCACCATGGCCCCGAAGGACAATGGAGCAAGGAACGACTCCGCGCTGTGCAATGCAGGCCTTCCCAACTAGTAACAGGACTTCGTGATCTCCTGGCTACTTGAACAAGGTAAGTATGAAGAAGAAAAGAAGAAAAGAGAAGTGAAATGCGAGCTGCGGCGAGATTGTTTTATAGAAGATGGGCTGGGCCGTGCGCCACTTGCTCCACAATGCTGCCTGGAGGTGTGATGCCTGAGGCAGAAACGACTAGAGCGAATCAACTCAGGCTCCCTTCGCTTGCCAAACGCCTCATGCAAACGCCGTGCCGCAGGTTGAAGGGGGCGAAATGCCAGGAAAAAAGAGACGGTGAAGCAAAAAGCGAGGGAGCGTAGTCGCACCTGCTGCTATTTGGAAAAAGACATGACGATTCGAAAAAGGACAAGTCCAGCCTCGTTTGGCTGGTTCGTAGCCTGGATGTAAAGGCACAATAATCTGTAGATGGAAAGACGACCGCAATCAATCCGGTACAGTACAGCACAGTCTGTTGCCTTCCGCTGCTCTTTGTCTCTGTTACTAAGATTGATGGCACCACATAAGCCAAGGGCGCTACTGCTGCTGCTAAAGTGTCTGCCCATTGTACTTGCGCTCATTGTGCAGCACACGGATACGCCGTATTTTACCAGCGCAGGTCATGTACCTGTACCGGGCGGAGCGAATGCAAGGAGTATCAGCGCTACGCCAGCGTTATCTGTTCTGCCATGGAAGCGGAGCCTTTCTCTGCGTCCTGGCCAATTGCAGCCCCGGACGGGTCTCATGACGCATCCAACCACCGCTGAGACGCAGCACGGCAGCAGACCGTCCCGTGACGTTAGTGGTTTGCCGTCGGCGTCACTGTACATGCCCCATAACGAGTGCAGCCGCTCAACCAGTACGACGGCAAGCAGCGCCAGCCTCACCTCTACCTTTATCATCTATTATCTCATCCAGTGTTGCCTTTCGCCTCCGTTATCGAGTCGGCATCTCTTCTTCGTCGCTCTTCATCCTCTTCTCTATCCATCATATCCTACTACAGACTCATCAAATATCCATAACGATGCGTTTCTCTACCACCGTCGCCTATCTGGCTGCCTGCCTCGCCGCTCCGGCCACGGCCCTCGCCATCTGGGGCGATTCGGCCTCCGCACTGGACGCTTCTCTCAAGGTCCCTGGAGAAAACCCCATCGAGTACTGCAGCGCCGACCGTGACGACGACCTCATTGAGATCAAGAAAGTCGACTTGGCTCCTAACCCCCCCAAGCCGTAAGAATCTTCCCCCGACAAATTCTTCCTTCTCAACTTGGGCTAATGATTCCCCATAGTGGCAAGGCACTCCTCATCACGGCCTCTGGTGAAGTCAAGAAGACCATCACCCCGGGTGCATACGTCAAGGTCACTGTCAAGTACGGCCTCATTCAGCTTCTCTCCACAACTGCAGACCTGTGCGAGCAGCTTGACAATGTCGACCTTTCTTGCCCCCTTGAGAACGGACAGATGACCATCACCAAGAGCGTCGATCTTCCCTCTGCCATTCCTCCGGTAAGCCTCCTTTTTTAATGCATCGGCCATCATCTTCCCTGCTTACACATGCCAATAGGGAACCTACAGCGTCCTTGCCGACGTCTACTCTGCCGATGACGAGAAGATTACCTGCTTGAAGGCGACTGTTAACTTCCCTCGACCAAGCCTGGGCTCCTTCGAGAACACTGAGGAATTGTAATTTCTGCTTTATGCTATGAGAATGATTACGAGCAACTGGCAACGGTGGAGATGATTCGGATACTGTTTTTCTTTTTCTTTTGACTGCTGGGTGTTTTTTATTTTCCTAAATGGCATTGCTACGGCTGCGTTGGCTTCTTCTGGGCGAGATTGCTGTACTCCTTGGGGTGATATTCCGATATGGTTCATAGGCACATCATTGCGGCGCTCTTATTGCTCCTACTAGAGGAAAGCATCGCGTAATAATCCTGATAAACCAGTTTACACTCGTCTCTTGAAAATTGTATTGTTATTATATACTCGTCTTGTGGTATTGGGGGGTCCTCCATTGACACTCCACATAGTTCCCCGTCTCTTCTAATAATATGACTCTGCGTACAAGATAGAACATTTACTCTCCAAACAGACGACGCACCCGTCTCAGAACACTGTCCTTCTCGGGATCATAAGGATGATCTTTGCTTGGAATTTCGAGGACAGTAGGGAAGGCAGCGGTGTAGGTATCGACTCGGTGTCGTATCCGGTCGGCAACCTAACATAGTCCCTGCTATCAGTACACTTCGTTCCACGCTGAGCACCGCCATCTCTGCTTCAGGACAAACTAACATGCTGGTTGATCAAGACGATGCCAATGTCTTTTCTCTCGGTAAAGCTCTCAAAGGCAGATTCGATGGCTGCGGTCTCTGTCTTGCTGTCGACGACAAGGAAGTTTTTCTGCGCATCGGCGCCGGCAGTGATGTGCTATAGACTGTGTGAGAAGAGGCTCAACTCTATGAGTGGCAGCGCCGCCATTATAATCTCGGGAGGCGAAGGGGTCTCTTTGTCCTCTAGGTGAAACTCACGCCGATGCCCGCGAGCAAGAGGCCCGTTACAGAGTCCTATACGTCGATTTGTTAGCGGGATGCGATTTGTTTGCGAGATGAGTGCGCGGTTTTATCCCGGGGAGCGAACTTGCCTCGTCGCCGATGACGGCGAGGAACTGCCGGTCTTTGAAGTCGGCGTTAGAAGCCATTGCGAGGGCGGACAATGGCGATTCTAAGGGGTGATAGATGGGAGAGGTGTTGGAGGTTTGATGAAGCTTTGGCGACTGCTATAAGTTTAGTTGCCTTTCAGGCCGTTGCTGTAATGGCCCCGCGTTGGAGCGGCTGAGAGAGGTGTACTTTGGTTTGAGGTATTGCCGGAGGCACAAGTAGCACCGATGAGTGTATTGTGCTGTGCTTGACTGGGCAGTCTCTAACTTGATAAAGATCATTGATTGTCTTTGTAATTAGACAAAACTGATAAATACTAGACCTGGAGTTAAATGCATAATATTGGAATAAATTGTATCTCTCTGCTTCCCTTTACACACAGCCTCTTCCAGTCCTTGAACCGTTATTTGATCATCTTTGAAGCCCGTCTTCACAAGGTCTAGGTACTTGGCAGCAATGTACCTATCCAAATGTCACTGGGCGGTGGACTTGCGCTTCCAGCAAGCAAGGGCGCTAGGCTCCAGGCGGAAATTTCGCAGTGGGCAAACCTAGGACCGCCAAAGTAAACAAATTCGCCGCCAGTCCGACAACTCTTTGTTTCTTCTTCCTCTCCAACCACACCCGTGGCCATTCTTCTTTTTCTTTCACGGTGCGATCAAATAGCAAGGTTTCTGTCGCCTGTGACTAATTGACTGTGCGAAACCCTCAAATCACATCCCGCGAAGATGCCTCGACTCGTGCGGCGGAGACCGCTCTGGGAGCGCATCACGTCGCTGCTGAATCCCATGGACTTTCTCTTGTGGCTCTCGGAAGAGATGGAGACGAGGGACTGGGACTCGAAGCTGGCGGGCACGCAGCTCGGCTTGGGCATGAACTTTGCCTTTCTGCTGGCGCGCGCAAATTTTGGGTCGTCGTACGAGTGGTCGGACGACGACATTTTTGGCGACGACGGCAAGCCTTCGTTGCTTTCCTATGTGGTAAGTCCTCGATGAAGTCATCGCATGGTGTCGCGCTGGACAAACTAACATTCTTCGTTAAGACTTACCCCGTCGTATGGGGCTTCGCGCTCTTTTCCTTCGTTAACGCGGCTTACGCTTTTACGCGAACGCGAAAATACCGACTGTTCGAGGCCAACATCGACCAAGCCCCGTCAACACCCTCTGCGCGACGAGTCCAGGTCCAGTCGTCTCCCGCGACAACATCCTCACCGCTCCAATACTTTGCCGACAGACTCGCCGCAGGCTCTGCCGAGTCGCGAGCACATCCGGATAACAGACGAGATGTGTGGGAACTCGCGGTCTGGGACCCTCTGCCCATATCCTTGAGACTGGTTTGCTTGTTCAGCCCGGGACACGTTTTGGCCTACCTTCTCTTTCTACCTCTGGCGCCACTGGATCCTCAGCCTAGTGTCACTGTGTTCAACACCATCGTCATGCAGGTGGTGCTCTCTGGACAGATGCTTCTCCTCACTTCGCGGTTCGCGCAGCAGGCAAAGGACAACGCCATCATCCAAAAGGAGGTCATGAACGAGTACAACACCAAGTTTGTTCATCCTCGACTCCACCCCGTTGTCAGAGATGTTGGTACCCAGGTTGCGGCCGAGCACTCGCCCAAGGGCCGTGGTTTTGTTCAAGTTGGCACACCGACAACACTGATTAGAAAGTCCTACGCCACGCGAGCTACGTCTTCTACCGATTACGACGATTCTATGTCTACCGGTCGCAGCAGCTTCATGAAGCCGCAGACGTTCGGCAATTATGCCCCGATTCGCTCAGAAAGTACCCCCACCAACATGATCCAACCTCGCTCGACTTCTACGTTTAGGCAACCCATGATGGCTGATAAGCCTACCGCTCCAACTTCAGGTGCGGCCACGGCTCCTATGCCACTCTCGGCCACATCTGCAAACGCGACCAATTTTGGAGGCAATATGGGTATCTACGATCATGAAAAGTCGCCTCTCAAGAAAACCATGGGCATCAACAACTTTAACGAGCCTGCTTCGCCCCGAAACTCACGAGAGATGGCGGCCCTAGAGCAGCAGAGATTTTCTACTAAACACGCCGACCCACAGCGGTCGACGAGCGCCCTCAGCAGAGGCGTATCAAACCCTTACCAAGGGGCAACAAGAAATAGGGCAGCACAGCAAGACAGGCCATCTAGGTGGTAGCCCTCTTCCTGTTGCCAAAACTTGGTTGCGCTCATGGCGGCCGTCGAGACGGCGGATTGCGACATTTATGCGGTGGAATGTATTATTTGAAATTAAATGGTAATATTCTCCGTGCTTGGATTCAGCACAGCATAGCATGACTTTGGCGTTGGGTTTATTGCTTTATGTGTCTTTGGGGTTTGGGGGAGGCTTCTGGGAATTCGTATATGAAGATTATACGACTTGGTATTGGGCAGAGGAGGAACATCTTAATGTTGTATGAGATATCGCTTGCTGTTTTCTTGGGAGGCATAATGAAATTTGCTAGGCGTCGGCTCGATTAATCAACTTTGGGTGTCATGAAAGATTGAGTTTATGATTTGGTTCTAAATAGTCACCTGTTCCTACCTGAGGCGTGAATTTACTACAATACGCAAGCACGAGTTGCCATCTCGCAGCATCACTTTGTTGCCTGGCCCCTCGGAATATAATTCTATGCCCACGGTTCTGATTTTTTTTTCAAACTTTGCACAATGACACTCACGCAATACATCTTTACCGCCTTCAGCTTTCTTCGACCCTGGCCGAGCAGCGATGAGGCCCTCGGGACGATCCCGCGGACATATCGATACGTTGTCGACACATGGATCCGGAGGCCGGTGGCTCCTCTGATATCGGTTACGCTTCTCGCTGCGCTCACTCTGCGGCTCGTCAGGATGGCGTATTTTTTGCCGCCCAAGGTGTCTGATGCTGCTCTTAAGCAACATGGAGCTGCATCCGCGCCTCTGGCACCTCATCCTCCTGCGCCTCAAGCACCTGCCCCTCCTGCTCTTGAGGAACAGCAGCATAACCTCACAGGGGTACATCAGCATCCCACCACAGGGGCACAGCAGCACACCCTTACAAGTGAACAGACGGAGCGTCGACGATCTGTCTCTTTGGGAGGGTGGATGAAGAACATGTTTCCCAGTCAGCGTCCTGAACGCGGCGGCACCAGCAGAGAACAGGGATATTGGGAGCAGATGGACCAGCAAGGCAGGACACGGCCTCGACGGCGCATGACGGATAGCCAGTATAGCGTTGGGGATGTTTCGGTGGACTCGAGCCATATTACTCGCTGGAACGTGCCGAAGGATGTCTCGAGAGATCAACCCAGTGATTTGCCTGAACAGCCACTAAGTGTTGTGCCTGCTACCTCGAAGCCCTCGTCGCCGCCCAAGGATGTTCTGCCGGACAGAAGCTGGAGTTGGAGTCCTCATAATGGCTCTGATGATCAGATCTCTGTGACAAAGGTAGGAGGGGTTTTGCAGAGCAACTATGACCAAAGCAACGATGCCAGGAGGAGCAGTTTGAGTATACAAACAGGGACTGCAGCAGAAAGGAAACAGCCTCTCGGACAAGATTTGCTTCAACGAGCGAGAAGCAAGGCTCGACGGCGCGAACGACGGAGCCTGAGGGAAAGTGGTGATTATCTCGGTGTACAAGGCGTCAATCCTCATACTGGAGAGCTGGACATTGTGAGTCCCACTGTTAGCAGTGCTGAAAGCTCAGCAGATCATCACGAGACGCCACGGCGCATCTTGAGGACATGGCGGGATGTCTTGAAGAGCCACAAGTCAAGAGACTCGCCTAGTAGAGGCGATACAGGTGTTGAGGATGAGGATCTTAGCATTGCCAAGTCACTGAGGGGGAAGAAGAAAATGAGAGAGCTGAACAAAGCAGTTAGATGGATGAGACGGGGACAGTCTTCGGTGCACGAACCAGACTTGAGTCCCATTGCTCAGTCTTTGAAAAGCGTATCTCTGAGTTCTCGTGGGTTTCACTTTTTCTTCACTTCCACTTCACTTCACTACCTCTTCATTTCTCTCCACTCCACATCATTTCCAGCTACATTCACACATATAAAACACCTACTGACACTGCAAACTCATAGGGAGACCTTCTCACGTTCAACATCTCCCTCAGACCATCCAGCAGTCAACAGCAATTTCCACTGGCGAACCGCTGCTGGATATCGATCCCTCTCACGCTCATTCCTTCGAAATCGATGCATCTGACAATCACATCGCTGCTTCATCGCCACCAGTAACTCCTCCAGGCCGCTCTTCATCCCACTCTACAGTCGTTCGAACTCCTCGTCGGCAAAGTCTTGCGAATCCGCCTCTCGTACCTTAGGAATTTCTTGAGAGCGGATCAGGCCTTGGCGACTCTGGCTCCCAAACGAGTTCCAACCCAACAACCCCATCCGAAAGCAAGTCTTTTTTAGACATGGAAGCCGAAAGGGACGTCAAGAAGTCGTGCACAGAGGCGAGCAAGGCGGCCCTTTCGGCAAATCATCCTACCCAGTCGATCCCAGCTTTTGGCCAGGGATTCAAGCGCCGTTTCAGTCTCCCAGGAATGATGAGCATGGCAACATCCAGCCTATATTTGCATCCGAGCATGTTCAGAGAGCCGCCTCGTTTGACCCGTCGCGAAGGAAGCCCGTTGCAGGCAATGCCCATGCCGCGATCCACAGAGATTCGCATTCGCTCAAGGGACATAAGAAAGCGATGGGACGACCATCTGAGGTTCTCTCGTATGAAAGCACAAGCATCAGCCGGCCCACTGCAGCGAGAGTCACTCACGATGAGGCGTCCTGCAGGCTCCCGCCACCGACATCGACATCGACAGCTCACCAAGATGGCAATAGAACGGGACATGCTAGAATTGAAAGAGGGGGTAGCAAAGGTGGACAAGCAGCGGCTGGAGCAACCTCGTCACTCTCACAACCATTCCGTGACGGAGCACGAGCAGACGAGCAACGTCTTGCGCGAAATCAGGTACCAGGCCCCCGAGATCGTGGGATCTGCCAGCATACCCACCATCACCATTACTGGCTACAACCACCAAACGTTTCACTCCGCCTTTCTCCCGGACGGGTCGATGAACCCAGACTATCTCCTTCCACTGAGCCCAACTCAACGAGACGAATCGATTTACAGTGCGCTGGCAGTGACCTCGTTCGAGAACAGCTTGGGCGGGTTTCATTCAGACCTATCCATGAGCTCCAAGCAGAATCCAACCTCATCAGCAGAGGCCGAAATGGGAGGCGAACCACAAGCAGGCACTACATCTCTGGAGCAAGAGGCTCACAAGATGCAGCTGGCAGACGGCCACTGGCAAGACAGACGTACAGCGAAGGCTACGATGCCAGTTCCGGAAGACGACTCGTTGCGCAAATCAACATTTACACTGGACCAGATGTTGCTGGCTTTGAATCAAGGCAAGAGCCCATCAGCAGCGAACCAAGAAATGCAACAGTTGGGAACGGAGAAGGGGGCAAATCCAGTGGATCACCAAATGCAGATACACAACCCCCCGGAGGAGCATCGAGTTTACCAAGAGCGCCAAGACGAAGACGACACCGAAAGTCTTTTGCCAAAGGAGGCCAACCCTGATGAAGCCAAGGTTCCGGACGCTGAACCAGTGGAAAAAGATGATGATGAATTAGAGGATGAGGATGAGGAAGGGCTTACTCCGCTACAACAATTCCTGCGGTACCTGAAGGTTTGGATCCGGCTATACTGGGCGACTATATGGCCAATACTCGATCCACGAACGATGGGAGTCGCGCATGACGGACCAATGCCTTGGTGGAAAGCCCTTCTGTTGATAGCACTCACAGTACCGGCTGTGGCTCTGGTGTATGTGGTGGTTGTTCAGGGGACGAGGTTTGTCTTGTTCATGGCCTGGCTGCTGGAGTTTGTGGACGATGAATTTGCGATCTGAGTTTGGACATGGGCTTGTGGGTAGTCGATATGCTGGTTTAAGGGCACATGGAGGCTGTACAGATTGCTTGCATTCGTCTAGGGTGGTGGTTCGGGGTAGATTCGGCCGGAGAAGCAGCGAGGGCATTTTTAGTAGCCATGGCGGTGATTCGAGTATAATTACTATTATGGTTTGTGCTTCGTTTGGTTGGTTTTAACGTGATTCCTTGCAATACCTACTGTATCATTGGATGTTGGCTCGGAGATCAACTTCTCTTTTAGGGGGGACGGTGGGGGTGTGGAGCAGACAGAGCTTACACTACCTATGCGCCTTTGAACGAGAGAGAGTACGGAGTACACTATGTAGCACTAGTAATGGAGATGGCCCATCAAGCTATCCAACCCTCATAGTATTGAATTGCTACTGAGTACTCAGCCGAAGAGATTCAACTGCGTGCATGCATATACACGAGAAACTATAACGACGCAGAAGTGAATAATTTATCGAAAGCCAACTAGAAAATTAAATAACCACAAAGCATGAGGGCTTGCTCAAGTTACTGAGTCCTGTGCACGTGACATACCCACTTCTTTCCCACTAGACAAGCGCCCCTCCATTACGGAAACTCCTCCACCCCGGTTTCCTGATGCAACATTAGCAGCATCAGCAACAAATCATGGCGAGTCTGTTCCGCGTCGGCCTCTTTGGCCGTCTAAACCGCATCCAGCCTGGCGTCCGACGCATCGCCGCCAGCTTCAGTACGAATCGTGAGCGCAATGAGATTCTACGAAAAGTCTACGCGCCATTTGAGAAACTGGTCAAGGGATCACCTGAGTATCGAGCCCTGGCAGAATCTGGCAAGGTCTGGGAAGATTATTTCCAGCCTGGAAATAGTGAGCGTCATGGATATGTGAAGGCACAAAAGGTAAGCGGGCATATCTACTCCGTACTCATGATGGTAATGATGCTAACTATGGAGAACAGCTGCACGCCGATATCCTGGAAGAGATTGACGATTGGAGAGAGTCTATGAAACTACCTAAAAGTGCAACTATTCGCAGCCTCATTGCTGAATATGCACACCAATCTGTCGCAATCGAGGACAACAAACTTGAGCTCGGAGTAAGTATCATGATGGACGAGTACCTCAAAGATGCCGTGCCTGATCTCAGTGTATCTGCCCGCGACCTCTCTCAAATGACACTCCCAGACGTTCATTCTCTCTTTCCCCAAGCAGATGCAGCCCAGGTAGCAGAACTACGCAACCATATCGTGGCATCTCACTGGGTTACAGAGACCGCTTTACGCAACCCCAACACGCCTGGACTTTCAGAAGCCGAGATTCGCTGTCTTTCAGCTGTTCTCCTCAAGGATACAAACAGAGAGCTTCTCTACAATTCTAGATGGGGAGGACGAGTCCCCCTCGGAGGTTACCGGCCAGCGCCGATTCGAGTAAAGAGCAGTCCTCTTACCATCTTCCCATACCATGTCGAGGTTCCAGCATGCATGCAACGCTTCCTTCAATGGCGAGATAGGGTTACTCAAGAGAAACAGCTCCACCCTCTCATCGTGGCCTGTCAAGCAACTGTGTATTTCCTGCACATCCACCCATTTTTTGATGGTAATGGTCGAGTGTCTAGACTCATGATGCAAGACTACATGATACGCCATGGTTATGCCCCTGTGGTGATACAAAATTTGGAGCGCCAGGATTACATACGAATGATTCGACAAGCGCAAGAAGGAGAACCAGAAGAGTTTGTATCTACGATTTTGACGACTCAGTTGGAAGAGTTGAAGACATTTGGGTTTCGCCAAATGGTGGAAACTAAGTAATGGTAGCTTACCAGGTAGATATTGGTGGAGATCGGTACCCATGTCACATTGCGTGAACACATATTCAGATTAGACAATTGATGCAAATCTAATGCTATGCAATCTCCCTGCATCCTTCCTTTTCGAGAAGTGATTTAGAATGAATTTCTCTATTTAGAGATGCTGGAAATACTCGAGAAGTTACATGCGTATATAAATTCTTTTGCAAGAACATACTGACGCAAACAGCCATCTTCACAGCCCATCTTCCTCATCCCTCTACAAATTCGCCAATCTACCAACAAGATATGAGAAACCATTGAGATGAGTCTACAGCGCATCAGAGTTAAATGGCATAGAAGAAAACCTTGTCATCAAAGATACCAATCCAACCGCTCATCCATCGGATCTCGACGAGGCAAGGCGATGGCCGATGTAGGCCTACGCTCTACAGCAACGACCGCAAAGGCGCTTTTGAAGGAAATGCCCATGGAGGAACAATATGTGAAAAGACAAGGGAAATGGCTTTAAGCGAACCAATCAGTACGTAACGAGATGTATTGCTGTCCGAACGAGGCTGTGGTGGGCATACCAGAGATGCTAAATATGGCATCCTCTAAGCACTTATATGGAGTATAGAACATTTCCACGCATCACAGCGGATCATCGAACCAGTCAAAAGCACCTCTTTATTAATGCGGTCTATGATTTGCGGTAGTAGCATGTTACATTGCTCATCCTCCGGGTTATGACACCTATTCAAAGTAAAGCCCGTCGCCATCATCGTCTTCAAGGCTCCCCCTGACGCCCACTATTCCATCATCTGACAGATTGCATGCTGATATTCGTCGAACACTCTTCAGGGATGACTCCAAATAATCATTCAAAGACTTTCATCAGCGAAAAGATCATCACTTTTACGCTTCATTGGCAAATGAAGAGCCTTCTCTCCACGCATCGGTGGCCCAACCGGCGGTAGATGCTTGTCCTTCTTCCATGTAAACGTCATCTTAGCTCGAAACCTCGGCTGCTTACGACTCTCGCCAGTCGTCGTAATCATCGCCATCGCCACGGCCATATCCGTATCGTCACATACCCTAACATGATCATTGGGTACTTCTGTTGTGACTGCCGGCTATTCCGTTTGAAATGTCTCTTACGCTGCCGATAGTTCTGTTTCTTTTGGCTGTTATAACGTGGTGCTGTTTTCGATCCTGAAGCAATCTTCGCAACGGTTCTGAATACCCTCTGAGCTTCGTGAATCGGGACTGGGCGATATTTCGACTTATTCCCCTGCTCGCGGAGTGTGGTGACATAAGTCACCGACCAACAGGGTCGCGACTGAAGTTGTCTTGTCCACATTTCTTGTTTATTGTTAGTGTTTGAGTTATCTGGGAAGTAGTAGCTGCGGCTAGGAAATCTTACTGATTGTGTACTGCAGTCATATGCTGGGTTGAGGTTCATGGATTTTGTAGACAAAGTGTTGTTTGATGCCTCGGTAGGGCCATCAACGCAATTTATATGTCAACAATCGATTTTGACTTCTGTTGATATAAAGGCAACAGCTGTGTAAGTGAACCTTAGTATGTTGCTGAACTCTATTGTTTAGGCGCATAACTGGCTAAACCTGATACTCGAGGCAGGCGGTCTCAGCTGTTGTCAAGCAATGGCCGAATCCCGTGATGTAAAATGTTTCCGACACTTCATTTCCCAATAGCCAGGGACTTTTCAGTGTTAAATTAATGTTATTACTCTTGCACTGTAAAGGTTTGCCGTCATGTGGCTTCCAATTCACAATACATGGGACCTTGCGTTTAAGTCGTTTATCTCGGCAGATGCCTCGTATGCCTCCTCTGTATAGCATCATCATCAGCCAAGAAACACAACAGCAAGCCACCTCCACAGGGTGGCTATAATCAACAAAAAATCCTGATAGCTTCACAAGTACTAACCTCGTTCATTCAAGGCGGTTCCGCTTTGGGCAACGAAACCCGTAAATCGAGCTCCATTTTGTAGTAATGGAATGGATCCACGGAACCCCAAATCAGACAACAGCATGACACGGATACGGATTCAGGGCAAGCAATCACGCACTTTCACAGACACGAGCTTGCAACGATCGGCCCCATGTCGAAATGCATGCAAGTCTCACGTTATGTAATCCCTTGCAGCCAACCAGCTCGATCCATTTAGCAATCGCCCGCTTCATCTGGGCTGGCAGTTCGGCTTCCAAAGGGCCAAAGGGCCAAAAAAGTGCCGTTCTTCTAGTTAGCTGGGACAAAAGCTGGGGCAAATGCGCCGCACTCCGATCATCGGAGACATGCCACCGGGCAAGAATCGGACTTGGGAGCTGCGATTTGGGCTTCATCAATTCAAGATAAAGTCGACAGCTGGCTGCTCCCCCCGCCCTTTTCAACTTCTCCATTATCGGCTTCATTTTGATTTCTGCACATTGTGGATTGTGCATTTTGCAGAACGCGGTTGAAAAATATCGACATCTCGAGCTCGGTTTAAGCTCCCATCGCTGCTTGTCAGCTTCACTTTCCACAGCTTCCGTGCCCCTCCTTTGGCTTAGAAAAACGTCACTTTGTGTGTGGATTTCGGCCGCCTTTTCTCCAATCTCTAATCTCACCCTCCCTTTTTTCTTCTTCCAATTCCCAATCCTCTTCTTCAGATTCCGACACAATGCCTGTATCAGTATCAACCCCGCAGACCCTTTACGACAAGGTTTTCTCGAGCCATATCGTTGACGAGAAGCTCGACGGCACAATCCTGCTGTACATCGGTTCGTCACCTTGTTTTCTTCGCGCTATGGAAGCTTTAAACTAACCAGCGAGGGATGTTTAGACAGACATTTGGTCCATGAAGTGACATCACCGGTATGCCCAAACCTCGGGATCCCAACCATTGAGATCGCTGCTGCCCTCCCGACTTATGAGTTATACTGATATTGTACCTGCAGCAAGCCTTTGAGGGCCTCAAGAACGCCGGCCGCCAGGTCCGCAGACCGGACTGCACTCTGGCCACCACTGATCACGTATGTATACACCATCCAACTATCCGTCGCAGCCGAAGAAGAAGAAGAATGCTGACTCAAGCCGTGGCTTTATAGAACGTCCCTACCACATCTCGAAAAGGCATCAAGGACATCGCCTCTTTCATCAAGGAAGATGACTCTCGAGTACAATGCGTTACCCTCGAGGAGAACGTCAAGGACTTTGGCCTGACATATTTTGGCCTGGGTGACAAGCGCCAGGGTATTGTCCATGTCATTGGACCTGAGCAGGGCTTCACTCTCCCCGGCACCACCGTCGTCTGCGGTGACAGCCATACTTCCACACATGGTGCCTTTGGTTCCCTGGCCTTTGGTATCGGTACCAGTGAGGTTGAGCACGTCCTGGCTACTCAATGCTTGATTACCAAGCGCAGCAAGAACATGCGCGTCCAGGTTGACGGAGAGCTTGCTCCCGGTGTCAGCTCCAAGGACATTGTCCTGCACGTCATTGGCAAGATTGGCACTGCTGGAGGTACTGGCGCCGTCATTGAGTTTTGCGGCTCCGTCATCCGAAGCCTCAGCATGGAGGCTCGCATGTCCATTTGCAACATGTCCATCGAGGGTGGTGCCCGTGCCGGTATGGTTGCCCCTGATGAGAACACTTTCGAGTACCTCAGGGGCCGACCCTTGGCCCCCAAGTACGGGTCTGAGGAGTGGGACAGAGCCGTTGCCTACTGGAAGTCCCTGGCCTCTGATGAGGGTGCCAAGTACGATATCGATGTCTTCATTGACGCCAAGGACATCATCCCGACCCTGACCTGGGGTACCAGCCCTGAGGACGTTGTCCCAATCACCGGCAAGGTCCCCGACCCCGAGACTTTCCCCACCGAGGCCAAGAAGGCGGCTGGCCGTAGAATGCTCGAGTACATGGGACTCACTGCTGGAACTCCTATGGAGGAGATTCAGGTCGACAAGGTCTTTATCGGTTCTTGCACCAACTCCCGAATCGAGGATATGCGAGCTGCTGCCCACGTTGTCAAGGGCAAGAAGATTGCCGCCAACATCAAGCGAGCCATGGTCGTCCCCGGCTCCGGCCTCGTCAAGACACAGGCAGAGGCGGAAGGTATTGACCAGGTCTTCATTGACGCCGGTTTCGAGTGGAGAGAGGCTGGCTGCAGTATGTGCCTCGGCATGAACCCTGACATCTTGTCGCCCAAGGAGCGCTGCGCCAGTACCTCGAACCGAAACTTTGAGGGTCGTCAGGGAGCCCAAGGCCGAACTCATCTCATGTCCCCCGTCATGGCTGCCGCTGCTGCCATTACTGGTAGGCTGACCGATGTCCGCAAGCTGTCCGAGTACACTGCCAGCCCTCATGTTCAGGCTCGCATTTCCCCGAGCCCTCCCACCGAGGCTGCTCACGTTGATGAGCGTGTCGAGGATTCTGACGAGCGTGAGGCCATTGGTGATCAGCCCCTGGATCTCCAGCCTCACACAAACACCCTGGTAGCCAAGAGTGATTCAACCGGCATGCCCAAGTTCCTCACCCTCAAGGGAATCACAGCGCCCATGTCTCAGGCCAACATCGACACGGATGCCATCATCCCCAAGCAGTTCCTCAAGACCATCAAGCGCACTGGTCTAGGATCAGCCCTCTTCCACAACCTGCGATATCTTCCCGATGGTGCAGCCAACCCTGACTTTGTTCTCAACAAGGAGCCATACACAAAGTCCAAGATTCTTGTCTGCACGGGTGAAAACTTTGGCTGTGGCTCATCCCGAGAGCACGCCCCTTGGGCTCTGCTCGACTTTGGCATCAAGGCTGTCATTGCACCTTCGTTTGCCGACATCTTCAACAACAACATGTTCAAGAACGGCACGCTGCCCATCCAAATCTCCAACAAGGCCGACATCGATGCTATCGCTGCCGAAGCTCAGGCTGGAAGAGAAGTGGAAATCGACCTGCCTAACCAGCTCATCAAGAACGGTGCTGGCGAAACCATCTGCTCCTTTGACGTTGAGGAGTTCCGAAAGTACTGCCTGGTCAACGGCCTTGACGACATTGGCCTGACCATGCAGCTCAATGACAAGATTGCCGAGTTTGAGAAGAAGAGGACTATTCACACTCCTTGGCTGGATGGCACTGCCTACCTGAAGCGAGGCAAGGACGGCAGACTGGCTGCCAAGGCTGTGCCCGTGCCCAAGACAAATCGTGGCCAGGAGAAGAAGGAGCCTCTGGAGTGGTAGTTTGAGTGTTTGGCGGTGATTTTGCTTTCTAACGTCTCCTTGTAATCTGTCTTGTTATCTTTCGTTCTTTTATGACTTTTCAAAGACGAATAATTACGCCGAGTCTATCATTAAATAGCCCAGTGCGGGTTGATAAGACAAAGGGATGAAAACTCGTGGGTATAGCTTATAGGTAGCTTGCCATAGTCGGCCGATGGCCATGAATCAAAAGGGAATCGCGTCGTATGTGCGCACGTATACGAGGAAAAGGACTTTACGCAGCTTCTTTGGTTGAAAACGTGATTCATTGTGTTTGCCAGTAATCGTGCCAATATTGATAATGACTCCGATGATACAATCAGATATCACAAGGAGTCTTTGAGGATTCCAATGTGGACAACAAATCCAGCTTCGGGGCGGAGCTCTGCCGGCATCATCCCTCCTGGCATCCTCCACACCCGAAAGTGCTCTTTAAAAGCCACTAACCAGCTGTTGAAGACATCGTCGTTGCGTAACTGCTGTGCCACGATACATAAAGTTGGAAGAGCTTGATTACCGTCCGCCTGGCGTAACTTGCATATATCGACACAACTCTGTATAAAAGGCTGTATCAAGGCGTAATTAAAGACACAGTCGCAAGAAATAATGGCGTCGAAAGAAGAAACCGAAGGAGAATTCGTCAGTGAGGGCGTAACTTGGGACGTTTCCCAGTCGAGGACTTGGAAGTGGATATCCGCTACGGCGTTTAGGGGGCTTGAAGACGAAGATTTGTTGGCGCTCCTTTTGGATTTTCCGGCGTGGGATCTCGATGATGATGATGGTTGGTTTTCAGCGAGGTTCTGCAGGACGAGTTTTTGAACGTAGGGCTGGTCTGTGAGAATGTATCGTGAGACTTTGGGGGAGAGGGTGAGAGCGTTGAGAGGCGAGATTCCGCATCCGAGCTCGATGATGGAGCATGATGGTGTGAGAACGGTGCGGAAGAGCGGGTTTGCAGGGGAAGCGAGCCATTCTGCAAACGCAGGCGTGATTTTCCATAGGACTTTGTTTGTCGTGTTAGTTGCACAAAGTATGAGGGTGCCTGCATCTTAGCAAGGGTGAATAGAACTGACCTGCTCCTGTGGTGCCGCCTTTACGACTTGATGCCAACACGCCGGGAGATTGATGAATGGTTATGTCTCTCCCGCCAAGTTGGAGTTCCAGGGTTGAGGCGTGAGAATCGATGAAGCCTAGGCCTTGAGATGGGATGTTGTTGGCATAGAGGAGAAATGTCTCTGAAAGATACGAGGTTGGCAAATGTTAGCAAAGAGCAGAAGATCGTGTGATAATAGATATCTTTCTGAGCGGGCGGTGTAAAAGAACACACGTGATAGCTTACCTTCCTCAGGATCTTGGATTTCATCTTCGAGCTGGGAGATGAGTTGCTCAAGAGGATTAGCCATGGATTAATTATGGCAACAGCGTCTTTCTTTGTCGTTTATATATGACCAAAGTCCAGCTTGTTGAAAACAATAAGAGAAAAAGAATCACAAATAGAAACCAAACCCCGTCAAACGCTGCGCTAAACCTCGAAAAAGCACATATGCATGCACACAAACCAAAGTGTCAAAACGAAGCAATCGTCGGTCGTGATTATACCTCAAAAATAGCCCAGAAACCGATAGCTCCTGTCGCCGTATAGGGTAAGTCAAGGCACGCCAAACGACCCACTTGACACATCTGCTCACAAATCGAATGATAGAGTCTACGCTGCAGTCAGATCCTTATAATAACCTATTATTGGCAACTGAAAACCTGCCCAATGCGGATCCATCGGCAACGGTTTCGACCTACTCAACTGCTAATTTATAATTATGACAAAGAAACAACTTACACCGCTGATGAGGACCAAGTCCAAGGTGAAATACTAGTACTGGTTGATGGTTGTTGCAAGTAATTACGCAGGCTATGTATGGAACACCAACTATACAAAGCACCAAATAAAGACATAACACATAATTTCATCATCAAAAAGAAAAGGGAACCAAAGGAGAAAAAAGAGTCAAAGTCAAATCATACCCAACAGCCATAATTTCGCCTTCGGTTCTCTCTTTTGCACATAAGCATGCATGATACAAACTATCCTGTCCACCACTCCGGACGTCATCAGGAAGAGCAGGGCTATAGGAAAGAGGAAACTATATAGGGGCAAGGAAAAAAGCAAGAAGCTGTTCTTAGGGGCAAAACATACACAACAGAGCTTCCTTCATATAAAGTACCCAGTCGCCCGGACCCCCCGGAAAAAAAAAAAAGGAACAGTAAAGGAACCATCAACAGAAGAAACAAGAGCAACGTTGAAAACAATCTACACAAGCCCGTCGTATAAAGACAGTGCCGAAACAATCGTCTCGTCTCGTTTGCTTCCCTCCTTGAATTCTTCCATGTCAAGGCTGCCGTTTTCATCCTTGTCCATCATGCGGAAGATTTTCCTAACCCGCTTCTCAGGTGTGTCCTCGTCCTCGGGAAGCTTGACCATGGAGCCAACCTGTGATTACCATGCGTTAGCTATATGACAACGTGATAATGGCATGAGGGTTAATAAGCTGTTTGTTCCCTACCATTTTGTAGATTGCCTCGACAATCTGGAGCATCTCGTCGTAACTTATCTTGCCGTCGCCATCGATATCGTACAGTTGAAACGCCCAGTCCAGCTTGTCTTCCATCTTGCCCCGGCTGGTAACACTCAGCGCACAGATGAATTCTTTAAAGTCTATACTACCAGACTTATCGCTGTCGAACACGTTGAACACATAATCGGCAAACGAACTCGGGTCTCCGAATGGGAAAAATTGCCGGTAGATCTTCTGAAACTCCTCTTTGGAGAGCATGCCCGATGGGCAGTCTTTCAGGAAACCTGCATCCAAGAGTTTCCAATGTCAGAATGTAAAATTCACCGAAAACCCAGTCAAATAGCGAAACAAGCAGACGTGGAACTTTTCATGTGACAAGCCAGAATGCAGACGAAATTGAGAGAATGAGGGGTTCCAAGACTTCTCCGCCCCCTATATCCCGGTAATGCTCACCTTTGTACCATTGCTGAAGCTCCTTCTTATCAAAGTGAGTCGACTTTTGGAGCTCGGCGAGCTGCTCCTGTGAGAGCTTTGACTGCCTACAATTGGAAAGCGAGTAAAATGTCAGCCATCAACATGTGCTGATCCAGGGTAATGCGTGAGTGCCAATCAGCTCCAGCAGAGACTAGCAGAATCCTGACAGCTAGCCTCCCTTGTTCCCCCTCCCCCTCTTTCGTCGTAAACGCTCGTGCACATGTCCCTTGGCAATATGCGACTTCAAGACTCTAGGGGGTTTCGCGCAAGGCCCACTCACGATTTGCCCATATTTTTCCTGGGCCGATTAAAAGATAGGTTGGACTGAGCGGAAAAGGAGTAGGCGTTTGATTCTTAGGAAGAGAACAGCCGTAGAACGAATGGGCGGCAAACTCCGCGGGAGGTGTAGGATGTCACGAGGTGCGCCGTGGCGAGGGTATCAGATCCAAAGTCCCCGGTAGAATATTGCGCAATCGGCCGACGGCAGTGTATCCTATCACAATTCGGTGCTCGAAAAGAACGGCAATGGGATTCGGTTGTGCGCTCGCTCTCGCTTTCGTTCTCGTGCCGGTACGTGTCAGGGAAATCGCCGTCGCTCGTCGTGGGATGTCCGTCGTAATGGCTGCAATGCTCCGAGGCTACCAGCAAGTGTGAGTGCGAGTTCAGACCAACAAACGGCCAGACGGCGGGCCAACCAGGCAAGGCAACAAGACAGATAGGATAGGCCCGGACCGCGTCAAGAGTTCGAGGCCTCGAGGAGAGAGGAAAGAGAGAGGGTCATATGAGGTACAGGGGAGAAGATAATCAGGTCGGTGGAAAGATGTTCCTGAACAGATACGCACGCACGCACAGTTGAACAAAGAAAGCAAGCAAGTATGCGCCGAGGCCCAATACGGCTTCTTTTT